>OZ014494.1:20685499-23154874 GCA_963966045.1 Xestobium rufovillosum
ATTCCATTTCTAATCACATATTATGTCCTGTTTTCACAACTTATATTTCCAAAGCTGGTAACAGAATTATTATAATCGTATAGCATGAACTTCAGCAGTTTATTCCAGAACACAATAATCATCAAACTATTATTAGGTCGAATACAGAACATATAAAAGTGATTGTTTTCTTTGTGCCCACAAGTGTAAGTATCTAGGTACCTACTTACACTAACCGTCTGCTGAAATTTCACAATTATGAGCAATAAAATTGGTCAGCCGGGAAATCAATATGAAGCAATAAAATTGAAGGTTTATGTAGTGAAAATAGTGAAGATAATTTTCTTACGGAATGTTTTAATTCTTTAAAACAAATTAAATAGATCTCTGAAATTCTGTGAAAGTCTGGGTGACGCAAGAGCTGATAACCGCTAATTTTTAAATTAGCATTTAAGTTGTTTCTCTAATAATTATTGTCGGGCTTCCTACGGACTTTTTTTATTAAAAAGTCGCGTGCGTATACTTTTTACGTGTTGGTGCATATAGCTACTGCCGATATGCACTGACAGTATTATCGATACAACGATTTTTGGAAGTCACAGACAATTTAGCTGAGTATACTGAATAGTTAAGAAACCCTTTGGTAACTGTTTTCCTCATCTTAAGATGGCATATGTTGTATTAAAGTAAATTGTTTATTATAGTCATAATTGGGGCAATCATAATCTTGTTGATTTTGCAAATGTATAATGTTGTTAATGATCGTGATCTCTTATACGTAATTTAATTTAATTGTTGCCATATTTTATATTATACGTATACCAAAATTAAATTTAAACAAGAAAATACTTCCCTATTAGAAACAAAATGGTAAAATAAAATTACCGTTTTATTTTATTTATTCTATTAAAAAGCATTACCAAGGCGTTTCTATTTCTGTATGTAAGTGAAATGTAAAAATCTCATTGTTTTTAATGGCATTGCAGAGACGTTGTATTAACATATTTAGTAAAATTAGTCATGAGGCTGACATAAAAAAGAATGTAAAACGTGTGTGTAACATAATTAAAAGTTTCTAGAAAAGATGCAACGACAACAAAAAATCAGTATTATTGTTCAATGACAATATTTTTTTATTATCCGCGAATAGTTCTCTTTACGTCATATTTCCCATTAAAAATTAATTTATCATTTTCTCAATATTTACGACCTAATAGTGAGGTTCATAAAATCATAAGAGAAGCTGTATAAATAGCTTACTGCCATTAGACCCAATTGATCCAGAAAAGTGACACAGACTTACGTCTGATACCGGCCCAGTTGCTATGGTACAATCAGTCAGAAAGCCGGCAACATAGCAACTGAGCTGTTTTCAGACTTAAGCCCCTGTTATTTTTTAACAATCGGGTCTTGGTGTCGACTTTAGATGATAATGAGTCGTTTTTCACCCGGATCTCTTTTTGCAGCAACACTGTAGTGACACCGTAGCTCTCTACCACCGCCTACTTCCAGAAATGTTTCCTGTTTTATGTCACTTGCTCAGTTAGCACCATGGGCATGTACTCGCCCATAAACAAACGAAATTACATAATTGTCGTAAGTTTTATCCCATAGACACTACTAATTTTGGTGATAGTGTATCGAATAATTGAATAACTGCTACTAAAACAAACTATGTTTCGCTGGAACCGACTACTCGGTAGCGTGACTGAGTAGTACTAACGATTGGCTCGTAAGAAAAGGCTCTTCAGAGCTGTGTACTACTGCCACTACGAGGAGCGATAAGAAGTTGCGTGACTTAGTTTTATTTCATTGCCTGTGCAGATCACTGACCGGATATCCTTGACAGAAACACCCTGAAATACGTGAAAACTTTTTGCCCAAAATTGAAGCGAGATTTTTAATATCCTTGGAGGTTAAATATACAGGGTGTCCCAAAATTAGGGTGCCAGACTTTAACAGTAGGTTCTACACCCAAAAACAAGAGAAAAAGTTCATATAAACATATCTCTAAAAATGTGTTATATAGAAGTTACAGGGTGTTGAAGGCGGTCATGAAGATGGTTTTTTAGAAATATTTTCGTCACTTTTAAAGATGACTAAATCAAATTTTAGACAACTACTAAAATTATTACGTTTTATAAGATAGTCTAAAAATTATGCTCCAAGATTCTTCAGTGGCGGGTAAAATTGGAGGGGTATGGGAAAAAATTGCACCAACTTTTTAATGTGAAGACTTTTTCCAAATTTGAAACCAAAATTTAAAAATTTGGACATTTTTTAAGGAGCAAATTTACTGGAGCTTGTTTTAAGCATCTTAATGTCCACTTGTCCCCTTCCCATAGGATGCACCGTTTTTGAATAAAATCAATTTAAAAAATTATGTTACGATAGGTACCAATCATAAAATTCAATAATTTAGCCATGAAAAACAAACATAAAATTGGCATTGATTACCAATTTAATACTGTGCACAAATTAATGCTTAATAAAACAAAATGGTTACAATAACTGCTCAAAAATATTTCCATTTTCTTCAATGCAAAGCTGTGCTCGACGGGTTATTCCTCTGGAAGCTCTCATAATTTGAAACCTATTCATTCTGATCTCATTCGCGGCGATATTTATCCTTTCTACTAGTTCTTCCCTGGTATTAATTTCTGTGGTGTAGACCAACGCGTTCATGGTTCCCCATACACAGTAATATAATTTTTAAATCGATTTTATTCAAAAACGGTGCATCCTATGGGAAGGGGACAAGTGGACATTTTTTATTAAAAATGTCCAAATTTTTAAATTTTAAAGTGACGAAAATATTTTTAAAAGACCATCTTCATGACCGCACCTTCAACACCCTGTAGCTTCTATATAACACATTTTTCGAGATATGTGTATATGAACTTTTTCTCGTGTTTCTGGGCGCAGAACCTACTGTAAAAGTCTGGCACCCTAATTTTGGGACACCCTGTAATTGTATATTCAGTAAGTTTGACGTATATGCGTTTATTTTCTAGTTCAACAGTAGATACTTGCGTATAGTGTTAAGTTGGTAACATCGTAGCACCATTGCTAACATTTGACTGGCGAACGACATCTGATTTATTTTGTTGACGGAGCATTGGCCTTTTTCTTCAATTATTGTTGTCTTATTCTTGACTTTTTAAGCGAGTGCCATATTAAATTTGTCGATATTATTGCTATTTATTTGTTGGCGTTGTTTCAAAAATAACTTCTTTTTGATTTAACAGGAATTGGTTATTTAAGCTTGCTTCGATGACATTTATTATCGCGAAGGCTGCAATTGTATCAAGCATTGTTCGTTTTTTATTTTGAAATGCTTTTAAATAGAATAATTTGCTTATGTATCAACAGCGCAATTTGAAAAGTGGCACTCTGTTTCCTGCTGCAAAGAAGCAAATTGTTAAGTACTTCTGCTATTGAATTTCTCTAAATCATATCTGGAGAAACTCGGCTTTCGGGCAACCAACGAACACATAATCGCTGTTCTTGGGGATGTTTGTGAAGGGCTCTTTCTAAAGAAGTGTTGGATTGCCTCTTTTTACCCATTTTTCCGATCCACTTCCTGGTCCGCAATCTTTTAGGTCAGAGAAGTTCTTTCTTCGAGCACGCTTCTGATTTCTTTGATCAAACATTCTGAAATTTACAAGACGACCCATTTTATCCGATTACATTGATGAACAAGCGATAAATATTCGCCCCTTCCTGGCTGGGAGGTACCAATCATAATGGGTTGATGTAAACATTTGTCCAACACCCAGTTGATTTTCACTAACTGCCTCAGGTACCCTACTAATTTAAACCAGTTTTTAACAGTTTCCTGAATAATTCCAAATTGAAGACGATAGCTGGAATAGTGATAGTAGATAATTTAGCCCTTCAACACCGAATTGGGAATTGCTCATTTAAAGCCGTGTCCACATCTAGAAGTGTTTACATTTTGCGCTGTGCAGCGCAGATTTGTGCATCCATATTTCTACTTTAATTTTATAGATAGGAGGGCGACTTTATAACACAACTTTGCTAATGCTGACCTTCCTTTCCGTTAACAATTTATTTTACTTTGGAAATTTGACCGTTCTATACGAAAATTTTGTTTTATTTGTAAGAAAAAATTGTGCTGAACTCTCGGCTGAACTCATAATTTATAATCACCAAACACAAAAATGACATTTTCTACTTCCTAATTGATAATTTATTGTCTTCCTATGAGAATAGTCATTGCATCTTTTCTCTCATAAACTAATTGTATCTTAGAATAGCTTTAAAAGTATCCTAATAACTGCAACGTTGTCCGTTTGCCTTTTTGGACTGTCTCCACAGACGCAGTATTAAACATTTTTCATCCAATAATAAGGCTGCGTCTCCACCATCAAATTGTTTAGAGAGCATAATGGCGTATCATATCCTGGAAGAGCTGAAGTCTGTGGGGATTTTGTCATTTATTATAATAGTGAATTGGTTGCAGTAGCTAATGCACACAGCAGCGTGTATATGGGCTTCGGCCAACACATTGTTATTTAGGGTAATACATTATTTTTTAAATTATTATCCACTCGCGGTAAATATTTATATATATTGTATGTATGTATTATTCATACATAATGCAGTAAATGCAGTTGTGCAGTAGTGACGGTGTTAGGTACAGTATTATACTCGGTCAACTAGACACACAAATGACGTTTGATTAAGCTGGATAAACTGCTTTATAGAATTGAAAATGGTATAATGCTAAAATCGACATATTGCGTTTTATTGTACGTTTAAGCTTATCAAGACTGGCTGTGAACTCATCCAAATCAAAAGAAAAAATTAAAGGTGTTAAAAATAGTACATTATGTATATTATGTTTTATTAGGACTTAAAGTGTAAATTTTGTGACAAGTCTGAGAGGTATGATAGACGGGCAACACAGATAAGATACAAAAAACACTTTTTAAGAAAAACGTGTTTTCTCGGAGTAAAAGTGTTTTTGTGATTCTTCTGTGTTGCCGGACTCGCTGTACTCGTCCATCACTGCACAAACTCACCACAAAAAATAACACCTTTACACCTAATAAAACAATGTATGTACTTTTTTAACCCCTTTCAAAATAGCATATTTTGTTCTGAGTAAATGTGGAAAACAGATTAAACTTTAAACGTGAGAAATAATTTAGCTTGCGTTATAGATCACTTCAAACTTATAGCTCGTTGTACTACCAGCCAACCGCTGGTCGATCTACGAAATGCCGTATGCAGCGGAATACTGTTTTACTACTTATGAAACTATAAGGTTGGTATGAACTATACCGATATTGCATGGTTCCCCTCATGGTTGAATAATCCTCTTTAATTATGGCATTGTTCCCCTCACAACCCCTAAAAGGCCCAGACATTGTTGCGCTCATCATTTCTTATCTGCTTGGTGTGGTACTTATATAAGCAATTCAAAACTTTGAATACGTTTAAAAGCTGTTAAGTGCGCATTTTTTTATTCAAAAATCTGAATACGTTTATTAGTTGTCAAGAGCAATTTTTATATTCAAAAATATGTCAGGTTAAGGTCAAACGGAGCGAAATGAAGCGAGCGGAGCATTGTAAGTCTCAGTCGTATTTGCCGGCAGGAGATGTGACCGTTTCAGATAAAAACTGACCGCGAGGGGAACGATGCCCAGACCCTTTTACGGATTACTTAATGAGAGGATTAAAGATATGGCGGTGAGCACAACCATGCCTCGTCCAACTATACTATGGTTTCAACGTAAGCATTAATTCTTACTCTCGGCGGTCGGCGCTAAGTTATGCTCAACGCAAAGAAGTAAATTTTTATAGGTTAGTGTGTTATGACGTTTGAAGAAAAAGATATGTTGTATTCTATAGAGTAATTTTTAGTTAATTTGACTAGTTTGGGTGCACCGTAAAAGATGACAAGCCCAATTGATGCAAATATGTCGACAACCACACGTTCTATTATCTATTCCATAATACAAAAAACGCGCTGCTGCATGCTTTTCACGAATAAATTATGGCTGAGTCTGTAAGTAAAGTGCGTACTTCAATTTTTTTTATTCATTTAAAATAAACAAAAACGCCCATTTTCTATATTATATGTAGGGCAGACTGGGGTTGGTTGTCACACTTTTTAGTTTCCAATTTTGTTTTTTTTTCTTGCCGGTACGTTGTATAGTGGGCATTTTTTATAACTACAGGTATTTTGGAAACTGGCAGAGTTAAAGGTTAGGTTAAATAGGTAAAGAAGATATTTCCAAATTATTGACCAGATATACGATAAAAAAAATCGAATTTTAAAAATATTTCTTTCTAGGCTTGAAAGGCAAAATAAACCATAAAATAAACCATAATGTATCATTAAATAGATTATTTTTGCATCACTAATTAGTGTTTCTTGAGTGTCTTTTGTTTTCTATGGATAACTTGCATTTTTATTACTTAATTTACATTGAACTGCTTACTTACTTTACTTTATTTCTTAAACACGATTGGTATATAATAGTAAATTTTATTTCCTTTATAATTTTTTGGTATTTTTTGTTTGAAGCTAGCTGAAAAATATTTTTAAATATTCTAAAATCAATTTTCTATTGTATCTAGTAAACTAGACAAATTTGCAAATATTTGAAATTTATTAAGCTCAAGAAACTGCACTTATTTCGCCATTAAATCTGCCTTTTATATCTGCCAGATTCCAAGATTCCAGTAGTTATAATGAAAAAACTCACCCTGGATGTACAAACTCACTGCAAATACAAATGCATATAAATTTTTATTGTCCTAAAGTGACTAGAAATATTTTTTATAAAATAAAAGAATTTTACAATACACCTACACCGAGAGGTAAAAGGTGACCGGACTATATAATATAAAGAAAACATACAAAAAGTGAGGCAGCACATGCCCCGTCATCCCGTTGGTTGTCAAACAACTCAAAGACGTTGGGGTTGGTTGCCATGAGCATTTTAAATGAAAAAAACAACTTTCAATAAGTTTAAATTTTTATACATCACTTTATCGCATGACTTTTCATTTTCTTTTGAAAAAATCAGTTAGTTAGAAAATTTGGTGTTGTTTTCGGGAAAAATACACAAAAAAATTATTTCGAAAATTTAAAAACAAAAATTTGGTAACCTTGTTTGTGCCAGGTTTGTCCCAACATGAGAAAGAAAAAAAATCACATTTTTAAATTTGTATTAATTCTTGAAAATAACACTGGAACTAAAAATCGCATAAAAATGTAACTGAAAATTCCGTTAAAAATAGAAAAGGAAAAAATGCTCGGTGCCATTTTTGGACTAACATGTGAAATGAAACAAATATTATTCAGTATGGAATCGTAGAAAGCAGTTTCTGTCTTTATTGAAACAGAGTGGTACAATTTTAGACTATAAATATAACTTTTGTATTCACAGTCAGAAAATTTATACCTATTCCTCGACTCCTCCCGCCATTCAGGGTAATGGTCAATAGTATCTAGGCGAACTTCTTTTTGAGGAAGTTCTGAAGCCGGACTTCCTTTTCTCTCTTTCATATCTTTCTTGAACATCTTCAGCACTTGGGCGCCCTCTTTTCTTCCTTGATTCCTTGCCAACTTTGCATTCTAGAGAATACGTAGTAACCAGAAAATGTGCGCGCACCAACTTGTAGGGGGATAAGTTAAAGCGACAGCTGTTACTGGTGCACCAATGAAAATGCAGTGTTCCAAATCTGGTACATTGCGAAATAGAGGTCTGGATTGATCTTAAGGACTTGAAATAAAATTAAAATTAGTTTGGGTCATATATGACCCCTGATGCGATAAAGGGATATTTTCGTCCAAAATCAATTTCAACATAATAACTGAGTTAACTCGTCTTCTGATAAATTTGAAGTGTAATGATGACTTGATGACACTCGCAGAAAAACTTCAGTAACAACGTATAGGTAGTAGGTACGTTTGTTTTGTGTCAACCAACCCCGACAATTTTACCCAAAGAGAACGTGTTTGGAATGCGAGAACGCAAAGATTGAAAATGAACACAGAAAATAATGTCTACAGAATATATACTAGTCAATAAGGTAGACTCGTCTCGAAGAATTAAAAAAAAATAAATTACGTTCAAAAATAATTACCTACTCGCGAGTTCAAAAAGAATGTGTAAATTGGTTCTCTACCAACCGTAAAAAGACACCTACACTAGTGTTCACACCTTCATTTGATCTCTAGTCCTGAAATAAAAGCGCTGTGACAACCAAACCGTATGACAACCAGTCGCAGTCCCCTGTCTCCCCTAATATAAAAAGTAATACCTAAAAGGGAAATGTTATTCTCAAATTAAAACTAATAACTAATAAAATTGGAATTGCAACTTACCGCAGCAGTAAGAGAGCCCGACAGGCAATAAAGAGGTCGTTGGTTCGACTCCGTCCGGCCCGTCAAGCTTTTTGCGTTGATTGTTTATATTCCAGAAAGCAGTTTCTTCACTTATTCAAGCGCAATTACAAATCGAGCACTGCGTGGCTTTAGTGCAACTGCGTGCGCCCAATTTGTTAACACGACTTACAAAATGATTCTCGGATTGTTTTATACTACCAAAAGTGATCACACATGCAAACCGCCGACAAAGAAAATCTGAACTCTTTAAAAATCATCGTTCCCATTTGTATACACACACATTCATAAAAAAGAAGAATCTGTATCCGTGCTCCAAAATTTCCTTTGTCTTTATACTTTTGGTGGTAAACTTGACCGAAAGGGGAATTCTATTAAGGTTGCGCGGGTTGTTTGTTGTTGTACAGATTTTGCAGAACCCCCGGCCCCCGCCCCTGAATATTATTCTTCCGAATACACGGTTGTATTCTCATCTCCATTCAATATGTTTAATATGTTATTTGTTAAACTAAATCTGTTAAGTACTGTTAAGGTAAAGAATGGTCGCAATTGTAATATATTGTAATAAATGCTCACAGCGACTAGTACGACGAGTAAATAAAAATGTACTCCACTGTACTACGTTCGTTTACTATAATAAATACCCATCCAACCACAAGAAAATGATCATTTGTCAGCGAAACACGTATCGAGTTTAATTACTGCATGTGCCACTATTTTGGCGTGTGGGGAATGAATTTACTCCAAAGTTCCCGAACCAACTATTGTGTGTATTCTGCACTCTGTTTTTTTACAGATATGTCCAGTAACGCCGCCTTTTCCTGTTTCTTTTATGCTTTGTGTTGTATTAAGTGATTCATTATAATAAATACTGCATAGTTCCTTTTCAATAGCAATTGTCAATGCATTCCACATAGTTACTGAACGATTTTTGTTGATCAGTATTATAAAGCAAACTTAATTAATTAAATCGAAATTCAAAGTAACTACCCACACAGTGAAACACTTTGTTTTGTAAAAACCAGTTCAAATCAACATTGCAGATGCACACAAAATTCTTTGAAGTTAGGAAAAACCGACAACTAGTTGCATAGCGTGCATGGTAACGACGAAAATATTTACGTGCGCTTGTTTTCGGCGCACCGTCCTAATCTACAAAAATTCCGAAACACACACACAAACTTTTGTAAAATACATCACACAACGTGCCTAAATACATATTTATTAATCCGGAGGCGGCTTTAAGAGTATACACAAATTTATTTTATTACAATAATGGGGTCGCTGCACAATTTTTAAGAATCATTTTCCCGAAGATTGTTGTAAAATATTTGAGCCGTATTTTCTTATTTTTCTCACAGCGAACGTTTTAGGCAGTGTTTCCAACTCGGATTTTGGAAAGGACGTAGGACAGACTAGAAAATTACGTAGAATTAGTAAAAATTGGATATGAAAAGTTCGTAGATCTACGTATTTTTTATTTTAACTTCATTTACTTTAGGATTTCGATTTTAACGTCCAAACTTGCTCACGTTTAGTAAAAATGTGAAAGTATTAACTTTTTTACATTTAAAACGCAATAAAGAACAGAAAAAAGTGTAATAAGATTAGTGAGTTTCAGTTTTGTCTTCGTTTTGTAATCAAAAGACTATCTTTGTTCCAGCAATAACTGTACTGGATGTTTCTTGGGTTCGTACTTCTCGCAATAATACTACTGTACTGACAAACTCACAACTCAACATTTATTTAATAGACTTACAGAATACATTATTATACTAGCGTACAAGCGTACTCTACCCTTCAGCGGACTGTAAGATACTGGCTCGCGGCTCGCGGCCAGTGCTGCATGGAAGTCAGCGATGAACAATACAATAGGAGCGTCCAATAAAAAAGGGGGTGGCCGCAAACAAAACCTAACCGCGCAAATTTAACCACACATACCGGCCCCCTTGAAAGGACACTTTCAAAAGGAACTGACTACAAAATAAACATAAAATATAAGTACACACATAAATCAAATAAAATACATGTGATACAAAACATGCTAAATACATATGTGGATACAAAATTAAAAAATGAACATTAGAGGAAAGTAAACACATAAGGACTAGTTATAGTCCATTGGCAAAATACAAATTTTTGTTATAGCACGCTTTAAGGTACCATTCTGAGCTTTCACATCCACTACCCGCACTACACCATCTGTGCCCGGGTATAATTTTTCGATTCGCCCTAAAGACCATCGTAATGGAGGCAGGTTGTCTTCTTTCAAAATCACCATGTCACCAATGTTCAGTTTGGGACAGTTGCCCACCTTCCACTTAGACCGTTTGTTCATATGACTGATACACTCGTTCGACCATCGTCGCCAAAAGTGCTGAACCATCTGAGTCATATGTTGATACCTGTTCAGCTTATTTATATTCTGTGATGTCACATCAGGTTCTGGCAGCGCAACTAGAGGTTCGCCAACCAGGAAATGCCCAGGTGTCAGTGGGTTCAGATCGGATGGGTCGTTAGAGATAGGACCAAGAGGACGGAAGTTTATACATGCTTCAATTTGTGCGATAACTGTGGCTAACTCCTCAAACGTTAAACAAGCATTACCTAGAACCCGCTTAATATGATTTTTGGCCAATCGAACGCTCGTCTCCCAAAGACCCCCAAAGTGAGGTGATCGGGGTGGAATAAATTTCCAACTTATTCCATCCTTTGACAAGTCATCACTAATTTGATTTTTAAAATCTTTACTATTAAGTAACACAAAAAATTCACGCATTTCGTTTCTTGCGTCGACAAAATTTGTCCCATTGTCCGAGGATATACTTTGGCATTTACCCCTACGTGCAATGAAACGCTTCAATGTGTTTAAAAAGGATTCAGTACTTAAATCCGAGACAATCTCCAGATGGACCGCTTTGGTCACTAGACAAACGAAAACACACAAGTAAGATTTCAAAATTTTACTGTTACGCAGCCTTGACGATTTAATATTGAACGGTCCAGCGTAATCAACACCGGAGTTGAAAAATGGTTTAGCAGGGGTGACCCGTTGCTCAGGAAATTCACCCATTATAGTATTTAAATTTTTTGGCTTTGCACGGAAACAGACCAAGCATGACTTAAGAACCCCTTTAACTGTATTTATACCACCAAGTATCCAAAACCTACTCCGAATATTACACAAGAGTTTGTGCACCTGCATGTAATTCTCTTTTATGTTCGTGCATGATAATAAGTCTACTCAATATATGATCCTTGGACAATATCATGGGGTGCTTCTGGTCATAAGAAAATTTTGACTTCCCTAATCTGCCACCGACGCGTAAAGTTCCATTTTTATCTAAAAACGGATTAAGATCTAGGATTTTACTATTCCGTGGAATTGAATTATTTGATTTTAAACTCTTAATTTCAACCGAAAAATCAAGTGCTTGAGCAAGTTTAACTAAGCACGTAAAAGCTTCGCTTAATTCTGAAATCGTTAAATTTCCGGTTATTTTATTAATTTTGTTCACGCTGCTATTTTTGACAAATCTGAAACAGTAACTTACAACCCTTTGCAACTTAAAGAGGGTTGAATACCTATTAAAAATGCTTTGGTCAGTGACGGCAATGAACATTCTTTTAGTCGAACGCCTTTCCGGTAAATCATCTTCACCTTCCTTAGCCATTTCTGATCTTGGCCAAAATTTTGTTTCCTTTCTCAGCCACTCCGGACCTCTCCACCACAACTTATTGTTTATAAGTTTTTCCGGACTGCAGCCCCTGGAAACCAAATCCGCAGGATTTTCTTCACTCGAAACATGATTCCAATTACCATTGGTAGTTTGTTGAATTTCAGATACGCGATGAGACACGAAAACATTCCAATTTGATGGTTCCACAGTAAGCCATGAAAGCACTATAGTAGAGTCGGTCCAATAAAATATTTTACTTATGTGCATGTCCATAGCTGAGACAGTTTTTGAAATCAATCTAGACAACAAGAGTGCTCCACACAATTCGAGCCTGGGTAAGGTGATTGTTTTCATTGGTGCAATCCTAGATTTTGCACATAATAAATTTGTAAATATCTGTCCACTACTTCCTTGTGACCGAACATACACGCATGCACCGTAGGCTTGCTCGGATGCGTCACTATAACCATGTAATTCCACTACCAATGGGTCTTCGCAAATTATTAATCTGGGAACACTTAAATTACTCAACAATGGAAGTTCTCCGTAAAACTGAGACCACTTGCTAAACAACTCACTTGAAATTTCATCGTCCCACTCCAACTTTTCACTCCACAACTTTTGCATTATCACCTTTGCACATACTATTACTGGCCCAACAATTCCCAAAGGATCGAAAACCCTTGATATAACTGACAGAATGTTCCTCTTCGTGGCCCTTAAATTGGCTTCGATCTTTACTGTGTATTGCAAAGTGTCTTCCTGTACATTCCAAATCAATCCTAAAGCTCTCGTCACTTCCTGTTCAATAATGTACTGCTTTATGTCTTTTGAAATTTCATTCGTATCTTCAAACATTTCCTTCCGGTTAGACATCCATTTCCTTAATACGAATCCTGCATTTTCCAATATTTCTGAAATCTCACCTTTCACTCTTCTAGCCTCATTAATCGAATCGGCTCCTGACAACAAATCGTCCACATAAAAGTCCCTTTTAATAATTTTACAAGCTTTCGGGTAAATATGTTCATACTCTTTAGTTGCTTCGACCAAACTCCTAATGGCCAAATAAGAAGCTGGCGCCGTTCCATACGTGACAGTATTTAACATGAAATGCCTCAGCTTCTCTTCCGGTTTGCACCTCCAGACTATCCTCTGCAAATTTCTTTGCTCCTGTTTTACCCACACCTGCCTGTACATCTTTTCGATATCAGCTCCAAAAACACAGCGATGCTTTCTGAATCTTACTATTATTGAGTTTAAATCATCTTGAATTATCGGTCCAGTTTTTAGCATGTCATTCAAACTTATACCCTTGTCCGTCGTCGTACTAGCATCATAAACTACTCTCATCTTTGTCGTTGTACTGGTCTCCTTAATCACTGGGTGATGTGGTAGGTAATAGACAGGTTTATCAACTTCATCACCACTCGGTATTTCTGTCATGTGTCCTAATTTCTCGTACTCGCTCATGAATGCTGTGTATTCTCTTTTCATTTCTTCATTTCTTGCTAACTTTCTTTCTATTCCTTTGAACCTCTTAATTGCTATCTCTTGTGAGTCTCCTATATTTTCAATTCCCTCTCTTGTCGGTAGTTCTACTATAAAATGCCCATCCTTTTCCTTACTGGTCGTCTTTACAAACAAATCCTCGCACTCTTGTTCTTCCCTTGTACGTATTTTCTCTGGTTTCACTTCCTCCAACTTCCAAAAGGCTTCCATTTGTTCTTGAATTCCATGCGTAGTAAGATTGCATGTTGTCTGCTTACTATTCATACTATCCACCATTTCTCGTCTAGGTACATTTCCCGACACAATCCAACCTAACTGGGTTTTTTGCATAACTGGCATATCATTAGCGGCTGTAATTTGTCCCAAACTCAACAAATCGTAGAAGATACCTGCTCCCAATAAAATGTCTATCGGTCCAGCTTCGTTAAAACTGGGATCCGCTAATGCCACATTACAAGGAATTTTAAATAACTCTTTATTATAGGAAAAAGAAGGTAAGTAATTAGTTATTTTATCAATCACTAAGAATGACAAATCACGTGCAAATGGATTTACTCTCGACTTAATCCGAGCATACACCATTCTTGATGATTTAGAGACCAACGTGTTTATTCCAACAACAGACATATTGACATCTTTTGCACTTAAATTCAAACGTGAACACAAATCGCTAGTCATAAAATTAGACATTGAACCACTATCCAATAACGCCCTTGCATGATGTTCATTTCCCCCACTATCATATACTATTACAACGGCTGTTGATAATAAAACGTCACTATTGTAACAATTAGAACTATGTGTAGTCACTGATTGAACCGACTGAGAACCACTACTGGTGTTTTCACAATGGTTCGTACATAGATGATGAGAACTTTGTTGCGCCGGCAAACCTTTCCGTTCATCTGCTAATGCTTCTATCATAGTTGAAGAACTACCCTGATAGCTGTTATTTATATTCCTACTTGCACTCACCGCATCATTTTCCGTGCGTCGTTCACTATCTATATGCAACAGCGTGTTATGCGGTTTTCCACATTTTTTACAACCTCTCATCGGACATCGCGAACTAAAATGCGTTGATTTAAAACAATTTAAACACAAATGTAATTTTTTGATTTCATCGACTCGTTCACTTTCTGAAAAACTCAAAAATTTTGAACAACTGTAGAGAGGATGCGACCCGTTTTGACAAACCGAACATTGCCTTTCTCTCGGCCTTTCTGTTGTAACAAAGGAGTATGATGATGATGACTGATGTCTACTGACCGATCGTGGTTTGCTTTCATGAACCTGAAGTTTACCTAAACTAACTCTATTTGATTCCAAACTCTCTAAAACTTGACATCTCTCAGCTAAAAATTTAGTGAAATCGTCAAATGTAACCACTTCCCTCTTTACAACATGAGTTTCCCACTCGCGTTTTGATGCAGTATCCAATTTATTGACAATAAGGTAAATCAAAATTGTGTCCCACGTTTCCACCGGCTCATTTAAACTCTTTAATGCTCTTACGTTTCTTAAAATAGCATCTAACATTTTACGCAAAGCAACCGACGATTCTTTCATTACTGGCTGAATTTCTAAAAGCGATTTAAGATGATTTTGAATTATTAGTTTCTTATTTTCGTATCTTTCGCGCAAGCTTTGCCATGCAATTTCATAATTAAGATCAGTCACTTCAATGGAATGAATTACCTGAGCAGCCTCACCCTTTAGGCAACCCCGCAAGTAATAAAACTTTTGTACATTTGTTAGACAGACATCATTATGTATTAACGCCATAAACGTGTCAAAAAAGTTTACCCAATTGTCATAATTACCGCTAAAAACCGGTAAATCCAAAGCTGGTAACTTAACTTTTGAACTGGTACTATTTACTTGATTTATATGTACGTCATTGTCAACTAAAAATTCTTTAAAACGACAAATAACCTCAAAATAATCCTCCTCAAACTCCACTCTTTTATCAGTTTCTTCCTGCGTACCCTCGTGATACTCAATATCCAATTGAACCTTATCAAACTCATCCCACAGACCCTCGCATTTAACTAACCTTTCTTTAATTTTTATTTTGTTAGTGGAGCCATCGCAAGTATCTAAAAATTCTTTGAATCTAAGCAACCGACCTATTATTTGCTTTCGATCACTTCTTAACTTTTTTAGCAACTCCACTTTAGTTTCCTTAGCAGGCGGCGCCATATTGTAAATTGCACAAACTTATTACTAAATAAAACACAACTTTCTTTATTTACTAACTTATAAGCACAAATTGGGCATGTATGAATAGGTATACTTAATAAGCGGGAAATAAACTGATAACTGACCCACCTGAACTTATCCCAGGAGGACTAACCTGTGCTGCGCATGTACTACGTGACTCTTAAGCTAGGGACACATTTCTCTGACGTGTTGTGTTGTGTTGTGTTGTGACGCAACGTTGTATGGATCATACAGCATAAATCGCATGTAATTAAACGGGGCGCGTGCACATTACTCTGACGCTACGCGCTGTGTTGTGTTGTGTTGTGTTGTGACGCGACGCGATCCCTTCTTTCCAGATTTTCGTTGCATCGCGACACAACACATCAGAGCGTCAGAGAAGTGTGCACGGGTCATTTCGCTTAAAAAATATGGATGAAGCTGTCTTAATTGAAAAAGTTACAAATTACGAATGTTTATTCAACGTGAATTCGAAGAATTACCGCAATGAGTGTATGCGGCAAGAGACGTGGGAGGAGATAGGCAGGGAAATGAATTCTACAGGTAAAACAACAGAATTTTTACTTCACTTGTACTTACATACAGTGTGGAAAAAAGTATAGAAACAGTTCTATAAAAAGTTCCCGGTTAATCGGGGACGAAAACGCTCGGTGTGTACATACTGGAGCTTTTGAGAAATGGGGTAGCACCAGTTTATCAAACGTTGCGTCACAACACGACAGAAACATGTGCACACGGCGAGTCACAACACAACACAACACGACACGACACAACACAACACATCAGAGAAATGTGTTCCCAACTTTACTGACTGCTTCACCCACGCTAAATTTCTTGTCTATACTTTACTCCATTAACTATTCTTCTATCCGCTCGAATCTCGGCTCGAATGGACCAAATGTTCCAGCAATAATACTGGATGTTTCTTGGGTTCGTACTTCTCGCAATAATACTACTGTACTGACAAACTCACAACTCAACATTTATTTAATAGACTTACAGAATACATTTTTATACTAGCGTACAAGCGTACTCTACCCTTCAGCGGACTGTAAGATACTGGCTCGCGGCCAGTGTTGCCAACAGTACATTCATATTTTCTCCCCCTATAACAAGGAAATTCTCCGAATATCAGTTAAATTCTCCGAATCCTGAGATGCATGATTTCTTTATGTAACCAGCATGCGTATAGGCGACTCGTTCGGCTATTCGAAGATGTCATGTAACTTTATCAAGGCTTGAACAGATAATGCGGTGGCTCTGCGTTTGCTGAATTTTTTCGTTAACTCCGACTCAGAATCTGTGTGTCTGGTGAGTAGATATACTATGGAGGAGCGGGACCACGATTAACATTGATTCTCCCATAAGAGCAAAAAAACTGCTTTTTTGCCCCCCCCAATCGGTTCTTACAGCACAACCCATGTTAGACGTAAAGCTGTATGCCTTACTTTATCGGAGCGTGTATAATCGGACGGGCTTTTCGTCCACCAAGCAGCGTAGTACATGGGCCTTTATGGCCGCGATTACTATTGGTTGTGTCATAAGAGCCGTAATTGAGCGTCAGCTGTCTTTACGTCCACCAAGCATCGTGGGCCCTTATGGCCGCGATTACTATTGGTTGTGCCGTAAGAGCTGTAATCACCAGCTGATCCTGACGTTAGCGTTAACGCCAGCCCTGGCGCTAACGCTGACGCTGACGCGAAGGTGCCAAATAGGCATTAACTGACGTCATGTATCAAATTAAGCAGGTGTGCCGCGATTACTATTGGTTGTGCCTTAAGAGCTGCTCTTATAGCACAACCAACGTTAATCACGGACCTCTACTTGCGCGCAATCCTGACGTTAGCGTTCGCGCCGGCGCAAACGCTAGCGCGAAGGAACGGTGAATAAAAACAAGGTTTCGTAAATATTTTTATATACAAATAAAACTATAACTACAGACAGTAATAACAATATATAATAACATACAACTAACTTATATTGTGATTTACATACAAAGTTCAAAATAATTACATATTATATACAACAAAACATACACATTTGTATCTGTTCTATATACTAAACTTTCGGAACATTCCTGGTATAGTTGACTAGGGAAAAACGGGTTATACATCTCAGTTAGCTGGTGATACGCGGAAAATATACATTTGCAGTCGTTATTTACAAAATTCCCAATAAATAGCGGTAAGAAAATTGAATTTTAAATTACTACATGCAGCTACTGTTGCATTATTGCGTAATGACCCCAAGGCAGTGTGTCAAAGCTGTTTTTCACTAAATACCTCTTATCATCGTGAGGGCTCAGTCCAATTTTAGTTTGTGAAATTGTGGCCACGTTGTGTTTTTCCGATCGGATTAAATTTTGATTAAAATATTTTTCGCTCGAAGAATTGAGACACTCTAGGTAGTCATCAAAGGTTATTTCATTCTTAATAACGCAGCGCTTTAAACCTTTGGATTTCTTAACTGCATCTGTACCCTCTACCCGTATGGCGTACATTTTCGATCGAAGACCAACAAATTCAGTCATTATTCTACCATTGTTTTCGTCTTTCATGAGGCCCAACACTTTTTTATTTACACGCGGTATATGGTAAATATTATTTTCAGGATAGTCACTGGTATCAAAAAATTCATGGCAATCTTGTCGAATGACCTCGTACAAATCATCGGTTGTGATTTCATAAATGAGCGAATCCGTATCTGTATACAAAAGTTTGCAATTATTGTTAAATTTCGCCTTCATGTAGTCGTAGTGAAATTCGTAAATTTTCGTCTTACTAATATCTAAAATGCACATGCCTAAATAAATCGGTTTGTTGAAGTATATTTCGGATTTATTTAACTCAATCGCCGCCAAATTTTCGGAGAAAATTATCGAGGACTTAAATTCTGGTTTGGCAATCAAAGCGCCCGCCCCGTACCGGCCCTCCCATTTGGAGACTAATTTAACAATACTATGCTTGCGTATATTTTCCATAGTCTTGCCAAACACGGCGTTATTCATTAGTTTGAACAAATTTTTTTCAAATTCATTTTTAGAGTTCTTTCTCAGGGCGGTATTTAAATCGATGTAGGATTTCAGCCAAGGCGATTGATTGAATTTAAGGGCGCGATGAATTTTCGTTACTCTTAGCCCATGTTTCAGAGCTTGCTGCAAATTTCGATAGTGAATTACGTAACGTTGTTTATTGTACAGGGTGGCCAAAAGTTTTAGCTGTTTAGAATTTGGTGGAGTAATATGTTCAGGACAGAAGGGCAAATCGGAGTGTAAATTATGTATTTCTTGTGGGTAGTCCAAATCCACTTCAAAAATGTATCCTATGTCAGCATTTTCGGCTACACTATATACAGAATCTAAATCGAAATCGTCGATCCATTCAAAACCTCCGTAGGGAAGGTTTTGGCTCATGGCCCAGCCATACTGGTTATTTATATCGTTGTATATTAAAAATTTTGATGGTTCTGTGGGATTAAAATCAGCCATATATCTATTTTTACCTTTACTATACCTTTTGGAACATTGAGACAAGCCGCCGCGTATACCGCGCTCCATAAATAATATCATGTCAATATCAGTCAATAGTTCCAAGGTGATGTCAGTATGCTTAAACATACAGTCCCAGGTGTAACCAGGCAGTGTATAATAATGGGCGGGGTCTAGACCATAAGTTCCTAAACAGCTAATTCTGAATTCCTCGAAAACATCAGCTAAGAGCAGGACGTCGGTTTTTAAATAGAGATCCGAATATTCCCCTAAATTTTGAATTTTGAATCTGTCCCAAATTTGCTGCGCATGCGCATATTCAGCATCAGAAATTTTAGAATTGTTTAGTTTATTATCAAACTTGGACTTTGGGGGTAATAGAGTTTCGTTAAATTTGGAAAAGTTGTCGAAATAATCGTACGGGTAGACGCCCTTGCGCTGCAACAATTTTAGCTGATCCTCGCTCAAACTCGTAAATTCGGACATTAATATTGGATAGGTAGTTAAATATGATGACAGCTGATCCAAGCCTGAAGCCAAGAACCTGTAGGAATCTATAAATCTAAATTTAATAACATTTTCTTCCAAATGTTTTGTAAAGGAGATGTACTTTTCTTTTGTTACAGGCAACAAATCAACACGGCCCTGTAAATCTGTCGCTAAATTTTGAATAATAAAATGTGAATCGTAGCCGGATAAATTGTGGAATATAACTGGTACCACGTGACTGTCTTGAAAATTAACGTTACAAGTGTCATGCGCGGGACCCCTGTATCTACCCGTGAGGTGACAATGGTCCCGTACTTTGTTCTCCCCCTGGTTAAAAGACTTTTCGCAAATGTGGCAAACCTGTGCGCTACTGAACTGCATTTGTTGCTCGACGGTCAGCTGATCCATGGGTAGAGGGCAAAGAAACACAGTTTCCAAATCCTCAGCAAAACTTTCCAGCTCTTTCACAAACCATCTGATCGAATCCTCACCACGATAAGACCTAAAGAATGAAAGTGAGTCATCATAAGAACATTTTACATAATAAGCAATACTGCATGGCACATGTTTTTGAAATTCGTTTTTCTTACTGCTCGGTTCCAAAATGCACTCCAAATCTGCATAAATGGTGAATGGGGCTTTGACTTTGTTTTTGTGATTTCGGAAAGATAAATATTTTTGTTTGTCGGTTGGCAGTCGAATTTTGCAGTCATTCATATTTTTACAGTCTTCATAGTGCCGATCTAACTTATTCTGACAGTAGAAATAATGTAAACAACGATCGCAAAAATATTTTTTACTACCCGTATGCTTGCTTAATTGTTTTGATAAAAGCTTGGAAAGATTTTTTATCCATGTAAAATGAAATTCTATATCACCGTTATCAAAATTATCTGGTTCATCATCATCGGAATACTTATCTTGGATCATCAAAAAATTTACGTGCTTGTCCTGTTTGTCCTTAGTCAAGTATACGGGGAAAGTTCCAAAATCGTTCTTCTTCTTCTTCAGAATATAAACGTTCACGGAAATTCCGTTCTGCCGTTCGAAACGTGGTATTTGATTTAATGTCATGGGGAACTCCATTCCAGTTAAATTCAAAACGGTAGATGGTTCCGGATAGGATGACGTTCTATCTGAATGGTTGTCTGCAGGATAAAGGGCAGAAACAACGCTATAGGCAAAACACAAGTTTCCAAAGGTCTTCACGTTGACGCAAGCCTGCTTCCTTTTTATTTGCGGTGGCAGATCGATGTACGATGAACCAACTTGCGGGGTGAATCGGTTGACGTTAATTTGCAGATTAACAATGGCTGACAGCGTCCAGCCTGCAATACATAAATATAAATTCTAAAAAATTAAAAATAAATAAATAAAAAAACTTTCCGAGAGGCGAAGAAATATTTAGCATCATACTAGAGTCGGAAATTGGGATAAAAAGGTAGGCCCGGATTATGCCACTGTTCGCAAATAGTTGGGGATGTAGGATGTTCTACTTGCAGATTAACTATGGCTTGACAAAATAAAAGTACATACCAGAATCTCGCTTCTGAAACTCTTCCAAATAAATATAAATTAAATAAAAAAAAATCCCAGACACGAAGAAATATTTCGCAACATGCTAAAGTTGGAGATTGGAATAAAAAGGTAGGCCCGGATTAGACTACTGTTCGCAAATAGTTGAGGATGTAGGATGTCCTACTTGCAAATTAACGATAGTGTGACAAAATAAATGTACATACCAGAATCTCGTTCCTGAAACTCTTCCAAATCTGTCATGATTTTTTGTTGCACATTTTCCAGGAACCAGGCTTTCAAATCATCGTTGCGGTAAAGGGCAGCATTCTTCGTGTTGAAATATTTAAACTCGTATGTCTCTTTGTCCGCTTTTTGTATTTTAAATTCAGCACAAAATACGGCATGTATTTTCAGTGCCACTTCGGAGCGTAATAAAGTTCGTATTTTTCTTAGAAATACATCGGCAGAATCTTGGAAAAAGTCCTGCACTTCTTTGTGGGTCAAATTGAGAATAACTGCACTTCTAATTCGGTTCTTGAATGCCGACTCCATATCTTCCCATTGCACTCTGCGGCTGGTATAAACGGGCCTATTTATATGTCCAGCACCAACCACTATTCGCAGACCGCGCAACATTTGCCGGAAATTTTTTAACAGTCCAATTGACGCCATTAGATTATTTTTTTCACCCAAGGACGTAGACCGTTTCAACAAAACTGTTAATGTCTTAATGTCTTTGACACAATCTTGAATTAATCGATTAAGCTCATCGCGATCACCACCGTTGCGTTCATTAGCCCGCAGAAGAGCGGACTTATTTTTCTCCACGAGAGAATTAGCGAAAGATGACGACGACATGTTGTCTTAAGACCGGCACAAACTCAAATGAAATTCAGGCAAAAATTAGAGTCCTTTTATAATTTTATATTTTGCCCCTTTACATGAGCAAGACCATAAATTAGTCGAGGCTGACATTTGAATTGCTATTCTAGAAGCAACCACAAATTAATTTTTATTGCCCATAAATAAGTCTATTTTGATATATTTATGTGTTCTTATCGAACATTCTAGAACATTTTAAGTAATTGTCAGAAAATCTTGCATCAGCAAAATCATACATTAGTCGAGGTCGAGATATTCTTGGAAGTAATTATAAATTTGTCAATTTTTATTGCCCATGAATGATGTCAATTTAAGTTATTATTATTCTTTGCTACAGATAATTTATTGTCCATAAATGCCTATTTTGACATATTTATGTATTTCAAATCAGAAGGTCTTACATCAAGAAAGTCATAAAATAATCGAGGGCGACATTTAAATTATTATTATTCTTCGGTGCAGATAATTTATTGCACATAAATAATGTCTATATTTCCAATGGATTGTTCTAGAAGGAATGCTGTGACGTCATCTTGGATGACGCCCGACGCCAGCGTCTGCGCTTGCGCCAGCGTGTATGATAAGGGTAAATAAAACACCTGTTGCGCATAATTTGTATTGGAATTTATTACACAACCCCTGTATGTCCTCCTGACATGATGAAATTTTATTAAAACATGTTTACTGAAATGTAATTAAATAATACCATGTAGGTACTTACATGAAATTGTATAATAATTATAAGTTTTGCCTCGCACTAACATAATAATAGGATGATGAAATATTTTACGCGTCACTGCTATTCACAATTTTGACCTTGGCACAATTTAAAAATAAACCTTCATACACAAGAGATTTCGGCGTTTTTAAAATGTCAGATATGTCCAGATCCGTCAAAGACGCAAATCTTGCAGGTAAAAATACGGAGAAATTTTCTAATTTCACCAACACCTTTGGTCCGTAACGGGTATTAAGTTTTTCCATGTTTTTTATCGCATATGGGCGACCCGCTTCCAAAGATTTCAGGTAGACATATGGCTTAGCGTCTGACAAACTGAGTTTATTAAACTTCTCCATTACGTTCTAAAAAAGCATTAACATTAAAATCGATTAATATTAACAAACACACAATTACTTACCTATTTGTAATATAATACTTGTGGTCGGTGTCGATAAGAAATCTGATGCAATTTCAATTAACTGGAGACGCGTGTTTTCACGTCGGCGTTGGTAAACCGTCTGACGCAACTTGAATTAATAATTGGGAGTGTTATTCTAACTTTAATTGCAACAGAATTTACAGAAAACTGTAATAGTTTTCTAGTAAAATGTGATAGATGCCGCTTTCGCAAACCGTTTGCAGTTAACTGCAATGGAAATTTCAATTCTGTGCTCCAAAATGCAGATGGCGCTACAAATATAGTTTTATTACAGTGGCTTTATTTATGGCAGTGACGACAATAGATGTCGTAATTGCGATTGGTTGACGCCATATTGAGGCGAATTTCCGCATTCACACTGCGGCTTTATACGTGGTTTATGTGTTCTGCAGCAAAAGTAACCTTTTGTCACAAAAGTTTTGTGATATAGTCTAATCTAGGTATACCCCTACGCAAAGCTTTGTCATGTGGGTATCAAATTAAAGGACTCGACGTACTTCACTTCTGTTCCCAACTAGGTTTTGCCAATTACTTGCGGATCCCAACAAGATTTTGCCAATGTACTTCACTTGCGGATCCCAACTAGATTTTGCCAATTACTTGCGAATTCCAACGAAGTTTTGCCATTGTACTTCACTTGCGGATCCCAACTAGATTTTGCCAATACTTGCGGATCCCAACGAAGTTTTGCCAATGACTTGTACATCCCAACTAGGTTTTGCCAATTCACTCAACATACGGATCCCAACTAGATTTTGCCAATTACTTGTGGATCCCAACGAGGTTTTGCCCATGTACTTAACTTGCGGATCCAATCTAGATTTTGCCAATACTTGTGGATCCCAACGAGGTTTTGCCAATGTACTTCACTTGCAGATCCCAACTAGATTTTGCCAATACTTTCAGATCCCAACGAGGTTTTGCCAATGTACTTCACTTGCGGATCCCAACTAGATTTTGCCAATTACTTGCGGATCCCAACGAGGTTTTGCCAATGCAGCTTTTGGGGTGGTTTATAGGAGTAGTTTTTAGGGGTGGTTTTAGGGGTGGTTTTTGGGAATGTGTTCTTCCGGTCAAACCAGAAGTTGAAATCTCTATAAGAATGACTTAATTTCAATGAACTGCAATTGCAACTGATCAAAAACATTATTTATTCTATTTTGAATACAGAAATTATTATACAGTTATTCCTATCATACTATAGACTATTATTGAAAATACAGGAGTATGTCTATACACCTATTTCATTTAACAACACATTTTCTTTATTTCACGTAACGTCTTATTGCAGAGTTCATTATACAGGGTTGATCACATCAGATTTATCAATCCAAGAATTATAAGACCGATCGAGCCCTAACCATTGAACGTACAGTCGGTTTCCCTTCTTCCTCAAAACCCTCTCAACCAGGTACGTGTCAGGATAATTAGTCTTCAGAAGTTCCTGTTCGTAAAAGCAGCCTCGAATAGGCTGTCCACGGTAGTCTTCGAGATGGTAGGTCGTTGGATTCGTACGCTTCACTTTAACGACTGTAAACACCTCTGTTGTATAATTCGGAGTGTAGCCCTTACTGAACACGTGCTTGTACTTTGAAATACGAATTTTATCGCCCAGTTTAAATTTCGTTCGTACACTAGACGCAGCACCGTCGTCGCTCACAAATTCAATATGGCTGTCTTTTGTAACTTGTACAGGGCGCATTTTTATAGTGGAGTGTACGGTGTTGTTGTAGGCATCGACTAGCTTTGGCAGAATATCAATCCAGCGATGATTACCCTGCAGGCTAAACTGTTTCCACATCTTTTCCTTGATGGTTCGATTCCACCTCTCCACAATCGATGCTTTCTTTTCCGTGAAGGTGGAGTAATGGTTAATTCCGTGCTGTAACATCAACGCCTTGAAGTGAGTGTTCAGGTATTCCTTTCCAGCGTCTGTCTGGAGATTCTGAGGTCTTCGACCGATCGCTGATTGTAGAAGAGATGCAAAAGCTTGCGTCACTTCTTTGGCAGTTTTCGACTTGAGAGGAATGGCCCATCCGAACTTGGAGTACGCGTCCAGAACCATGAGAATGTACTTGTAGTTGCGATTCTCTTTCGCGTACGGTATCATCTCCACCAGATCAGCTTGCCAAAGGTCATCGAATCCCTTGATTACAACTTTCCGGCGGGGAAAATTACGTCTTGCGGGTTTGTGCAGTTCGTCAATCAGTCCTGCATACTTTTTCGTCTGCATTTGCTGCTGCTGCATACTAAATACTGTTGGCCTGGATGGCGTACGAAACACTCTCTTTCAGTAGAACCAGTTCTCGTTCGAGCGTGCTCAGTTTCTCGCTGTGTTCGCGAAGTAATAGTGCCACACTGTCTCTGACCATCTTCAGGTCTTGCTCGAATATTTCAAGTCTTTTGTTTATAGGTTCAGTCACCTCCGTACGCACCACATGTGTTATCGACAATCCCAGTGCGGCAAATAAACTGTCCACGTAAGCTTTATTGACAGCATCGGAGTCGTCGAGTGCGTCGCCGAGCCTCGTCATTCGCTTGTGGACTATATCATAGTCGCCGGATTCGGTCAACTGAAAGCCGATTCCCGGTATTCCTCGAGCAGGAAACGAGGAGATCGGTCTAGACCGCACACCACTGCTGCCAAGGTGACGTCCGAATTTATCCACGGACATGGTACTAATGAGAGTGAAATTGTAGTATTGCTAGTATTTAAACGATAACACGTTCCTCTCGCAATTCTTCAACTATTGATGCTATCTCGTTGTCGTGTGACGTGTTGCCGGCCTTTTTGGAAGCGTGCAACAGGTACAGTCTTTGCACCAACTCGTTAATGTCGTTCCAATACACGTAGTGCGACCTCCTGTCTCTGCTGACTCGCATGAGTAGCGGTTGTTGTGCACTACTATGTCTTCGCACCGTTCCACCCCCACGCTTCTCCCCGAAATGTTTTATGATACTCTTATACTTGGCACTGTTGGTGCCTCGGATGCGCCCGTCGGCTCTGTACCCCACCCTGTGTGCATTCGTAGACAGCACTATGCTTTTGTACGCGTTCAGGTCCCGCTTGTTGTAATTATGGGGAACTTTGTAGAAGAGTAGCTCGTACAGACCGGCACTGCCCGCGTACCTCTTTCCCTGAACGACTACGTCGTTCTCTAAAAATTGTACCGGAGAGTCTCCGATGAGAAACGGACTGCCGCCGCCTGCATCGACGTCACTGAACTCTGCATTCCGTCTAATCCCATAAACGGTGTCCATCGTGCGGTTGCTGTGGGTATCGCCCCGCTGCTGCA
The DNA here is from genome assembly GCA_963966045.1 of Xestobium rufovillosum. Taxonomy (NCBI): domain Eukaryota; kingdom Metazoa; phylum Arthropoda; class Insecta; order Coleoptera; family Ptinidae; genus Xestobium; species Xestobium rufovillosum. The sequence continues at coordinate 20,712,112 of OZ014494.1, forward strand.
GCAGCCTTTCGATGTGGGGTGCAACCTTTGAACCCGGTGAAGCGGATGGAACAGGGGTGCCGGGTGGTGTAATGTAGTCGTCAAACGAATAGCCAGCAGCCAGATTACCATCATCATCACCACCATTGTAATTCAGATCGATAAGATCGTCCACGAAGGCAGGGGTGGGGGTTTTTTGTCGAGCAGGACCCACGATCAACTGTTCATCCTTGATGGTGTCCAGCTTGCGCGTCATTTCGTGCAAGGGTTCGGTAAGCGGTTTGAAGCGCCTCTTCAATCTATCCTCGCTACTCGACTCGCTCGACCGGAGCGATCGATACTTGCTTCGAATTATGTCGGCCGATTTTATAATCTCTTTTGAGAGCGCCCGCTCCCTCTTCCTCCTCTTCCTCGTCTCACCCTCCATGTTGTGTTTCGCTCAGTCGACTGTGCTCATACAGGGTGAATAGCGACTGCTTACGCATACAGAGCTACACTGCTGTCTGGCGAAACAGGCCTCTCCTTTTATATGCTTATGTAGAGATCGAATCCTTTCCTGTAACGCCCTTTATTTATATCGCTGTCCTTGTCTATCACTAAGAACCCATACTTGTCGACCCAACACGAGGTGCACATTGACCTGAACACTGTCCAGTCCATGTCGGTATTTACATGATCGTTGTACAGGTGGCGTAGGTTCATGTCGTCTTGCTTGAAGAGCACCAGAAAGTTAGCGTTGTCGCGCACCAAGTGTTTCGGAATGCGCGTATACGTCTGACACAGGTAGAAGGAATCTACGGACTTGTGTCGCCCCATCGCGAAATACTCCCTGATAACATTCTGGTTATGGCAAGCAACGTCATCAAAGATAAACAGAGAGTTGGGGAGGGCCTTATCAGGAGGTAGAATGTCTGCGCAGTCGCTGTAAGGAAAGTATCCAATTCCCGGTACCGCCTGGAGAATTTCGCCCAGCAACCGATATTTGGGTTGGTACAACGACTTTGAGTAGACGTAGACGTTTTCAAAACGTAAACCGTTCGGTGCACACACCAGCGTCAAAATTAGATTGGTCTTGCCGCAGTTTGACGGGCCGCAAATGATGCATCGCAAACTGTTTGGAAAAAGGGGACCATGTTTAAGTCTCGCGCTGTGTGCTGATTCGACGCCTGCGCCGCATACATTCACAACCGGTAAGCTTTCTGGTTGTTTCACGAACCGCATGTCGCCCTTCACTGAAACGATATAAATAGGGGGCTCGGCCTTTTATACTCGATCAGTATGGCACCGACGTCGAAAACAATCAAACGTCAACGGCAGTCGTCGCATCACCTTGGGAAGAGGTGCAGCAAGGGAAGTGGTCTGCTAAACAAACTGATTAACAAGTTGCCGGTTGAACTCCATTTGCCCGGCTACAACTACTGCGGTCCCGGAACTAAGCTTCAGGAACGACTAGCTCGCGGCGATCGAGGCATAAACCCTACGGACGAGGCCTGCAGAATTCACGATATCGACTATTCCCAAACACAGGAGTTGGCGAAACGTCACGAGGCCGATCAAAGGCTAGTCGACAGGGTGTGGCCCAGAGTTTTGGCGAGGGACACAAAGTTGGGTGAACGTGCAGCTGCTTGGGCAATAACTAACGCTATGAAAGCGAAGATTAAAATGGGCATGGGAACTGGGCAGCGGAAGAAGCCGAAACGAAGCACGAAGAGAGAACGCATCACGCTCGGCAGAGTGACGCGAGAGGCGCGAGCTGCAGTGAAAAACACAAAGGACACGGTTATGGCGGTGAACAGAGCACTGGCTGCGGCTAAGCAAGCGACAACTCGAAAACAGTCGAAACCGTTGCCGCGAGTAATTCCCATCCCGAAAACTGGCGGAATATTGCCGCTGATACCGATCTTCGCCGGACTGTCGGCCCTGGGCGCATTAACGGGGGGAGCTGCGGGAGTAGCGAAGGCCGTCAACGATGCCGCACAAGCTCGAAAAGAACTGGCGGAGAATCAACGTCACAATCAGACGATGGAGGCCATCGCCATGGGAAAACCAGGAAGCGGACTCTACCTGAAACCATATCGCAAAGGTCTGGGCCTGTACCTGACGCCGGCAAAAAACCGCTACTGAGGCTACCGAGGCGACCCCTCACCGACATCGATCTGAACAAGTACGCATCACGTGATCTAAAAATTCCCTATTTTCGGGGTGTGTTTATGCGCAACGACTTGCCCGCGGGGAAACCCAAACGCAACGAGTCCGCAATTGTTAACTTGGATGATGCAACAGGCCCCGGAACACACTGGGTTGCGTACATAAAAAGGGGACCGCGGGCCCTCTACTTTGACAGTTTCGGGAACTTGAAACCGCCTCTGGAGCTGATTAGATACCTCGGTAGCCGAACGTCTATACAATATAATCACGACTGCGAACAGAGCTTCAACTCGCCAATCTGTGGACACCTCTGTCTGAAATTTCTGTACAACAACAGTAACTAAATAGTAAATAAATAGTGCAGTTTTATTTGGATGATATTCATTTGTGGAGGAAAGGCGGTGAGAGAAACATCATCATGTCTCTGACTGTGTCCCTGTCCGGCAACAGTTCTCTTTTGACCAGCAACTTTTTCCCGCCCATTGAACTCGGTGATGAAGAAAATAACTATGTTCTGGGATTAGTGCTATTTCAGACTTTTAACTCTGTGCCGAACGTGGACGAATCAAACAACCGGTTCTATTATGGGAACGATGCTTCGGAAGTGCTGCTCATACCCACCGGTTCGTACGAGATCGAAGACCTAAACGAGTTCCTGCAAAGGAATTTACCGAACGGTGACAGCAGCTTCATACTGCGACCCAACAACAGCACCCTGAAATGTGAAATTAAATACTCTCGGCCGATCGACTTTGAGAGAGAGGGCAGTTTGGGTCCCCTGCTCGGATTCAACAGACAAATACTGACGGAGAACAAGCGGCACGAGTCGGATTTGCCGGTCAGCATCCTGAAAGTGAACGTGATACGCATCGAGTGCAACATAACAACGGGCTCGTACGTAAACGGACGACTCGTTCACACCGTTCACGAATTCTTCCCGCTCGTCCCGCCCGGCTACAAAATAGTGGAAGCGCCCAGCAACGTCATCTATCTGCCAATCCACCTAAACAGTATTGACAACGTCACTGTACGCATCGTGGACCAGCATGGTCAGCTAGTTAATTTTCGCGGTGAAGAGGTGATGGTACGCCTGCACATCAAGAAACTATAAATGGTCGGTGCGCTAGGAAACGTTCAGCATACTTATTTCGACGAACAGAGAGAGATAGACAAATGGGATTTGCTCTGAATAGCAGGTATATAAGCGGGCACATTGTTGGAACGGGTATCACTTGTGCTTCAGCAACCGTACGGGGGGCAGGCAGAAGCTCTACTGGCGAGAACAAACGTACCCTTAGCGACGAAAGCAAAGCAATATTGCTATCTCTGGGCTATCGACTACACGAGGAGAAGAGAAAGACGAAAACTTGAGTCTTTGGAATCGAGTGAAGGAGGCCGGAGTCAATTGCTTTTTACGCTGTTTTACATCTTTATCGCCCACGTGCCGCTTCAAATTTGAATATGACAAACATAAACATAGGCACTTTTCGTGTTCTGGACGGTGCTGTTTTGGACGAATCCGCAAGACGCGTAGAGGTGCACGTACATCAGCCGTACGTGTCGACAACGTTCAACGCCAACGATGAAATTCGGATACCAGTTCAGCAGCAAGACGTCTACGTACTGCCGCATCTCAGCTGCTTGTACATAGAAGGAAGATTTATCAACGGCGGAGGCGACGATGGGGGAGCGCTAACAAATAACGCCCTCGCCTTCCTCTTTGACGACATCCGCTACGAAATCAACGGGGTGGAGGTGGATAGGACAAAGAACGCGGGCATCACGAGCACCCTGAAAGGCCTCGTCTCTCTGAACTGGGCGGAGGTGCGAGCTCTGGAGAATGCCGGTTGGACGACCACCGGGGACTCACCTACACAAGTTCTCGGTGCAAACGGAAAGTTTAACGTGTGCCTTCCGGGAAAAGTTCTCCTGGGCTTCCTCGAAGACTACCATAAGGTTCTCTTGAATGTGCGTCACGAGCTCATTCTAAATCGTGCGAAAAACGATAGGAACGCTTTCGTGGGCAACGCAAACACCAGAATCGAACTGACTAAAGTTCACTGGCGGGTGCCGTATGTCTACCCCTCGGACTTTCAACGTCTAAATCTGCTGAAAATTGTCGAGGAGGAGAAAACGTTGCAGATGTGCTTTCGCAGCTGGGAACTCTACGAATATCCGCTGTTACCGCAGGCGACGAAACAAACGTGGGCGGTCAAGACCACCACGCAATTGGAGAAGCCGCGGTACGTAATTGTAGCGTTCCAGACGAATCGAAAGGCGAGTTTGCTCGGGGATTCGAGCAAGTTTGACCACTGCAACCTGACAAACATCAAACTCTACCTGATCTCGGAGTCGTACCCCTACGACAATCTGAATTTGGACTTTCCCACCGACACGTACGCCCTGCTTTACGAGATGTACGAGAAGTTCCAGAGCTCCTACTATGGAAAGGTTGATGAGCCACTGTACGCGCGCGAGCAGTTCAAAAATCTCGCACCCGTCGTTGTGATTGACGCATCGAAGCAATCGGAAAGCATCAAGTCCGGACCCGTAGATGTACGATTGGAATTCGAGGCGAGCGAAAACTTTCCCGCCAACACCACCGCCTACTGTCTCATACTGCACGACCGCATCGTTGAGTATACCCCCTCCAACGGATCTGTCAAGAGGGTCGTATAAAATGGGAGAGGAGGCTCGTCAGCTCCTCAGTCTGAGTGAGTGCTTCAGTTGTTAACTAGCAGCAGCATCAGCAGTGAAAGTTATGGAATACGTAGCGGACCTGCAAGGTTTCCGGGCCGGGGACGAATTCATTTTCAAAGAAATCTCTCTCATGGCTCTAGATCGCAGCGTAAATTATCACTGGACATTCAAACCGCCGTTCGACTTCAACAAGATGTCTGAGTGCGACAGACGTCAAGCGCACTGGTTGACACGTTTCTACCACGGTTTGAGCTGGGCTTGCGGTACCGAGAACTATGAAGATATTCGACCTAAATTGAGGTCGATAGGAGGCGCGGAGTGCCTTAGGATCTACGTAAAAGGTCGGGATAAGGTGGTATGGCTGAAGACGGTGCTGCCCGACAACGCCGAGTGTTTCGATTTGGATACGTTGAGCTGCTGTCCGTCGATACATACACTGAGGGAAAATTCCACGTTAGAGTCCTGCATTCAGCACTACGCCAACAGCAGCGCCATTTGCACTAATGTCAACGTCCAGTTACTTGTGGACTGGATCGAGAACTACTTGCAACCGGAATGCCAACAACAACAACAAATACAACCGTTTACTGGCGTGCTTGAGAAAACTGGCAAGGCGATTGGCAAATACTTTCGAAATGGGGAACATTTACTGCTCATGGATCCTGCAGACATTGCGAATCTGCCCAAGGAATTCCTCGAATACTACGTGCATGCTTCAGACTTGCGCAGATGCATCGAATTAGGCATGTTAAGCGAGGAGCAGGTGAAGAATATAGCGACTAAATCATACACTTACTGCTACCGTCACTGGGGATTCCAGTCACCTGGAACAAGCGATTGCGAGACTATGGACGGTCCGCCTCCACTGCAGAAAGACTGTCAATTTTGTAAAACAGGCGACTAATTATTATTATTATTTGTTTATGTTAACTATGTTTCATGTTATTGTAAACGTATGCTTACTCTGTATACAGATTGTAGTTATGGTTCTAATTATATTACAATAAAAACTTTTTTAAACATATTTACCAAACCTTCGCGCTAGCGTTTGCGCCGGCGCGAACGCTAACGTCAGGATTGCGCGCAAGTAGAGGTCCGTGATTAACGTTGGTTGTGCTATAAGAGCAGCTCTTAAGGCACAACCAATAGTAATCGCGGCACACCTGCTTAATTTGATACATGACGTCAGTTAATGCCTATTTGGCACCTTCGCGTCAGCGTCAGCGTTAGCGCCAGGGCTGGCGTTAACGCTAACGTCAGGATCAGCTGGTGATTACAGCTCTTACGGCACAACCAATAGTAATCGCGGCCATAAGGGCCCACGATGCTTGGTGGACGTAAAGACAGCTGACGCTCAATTACGGCTCTTATGGCACAACCAATAGTAATCGCGGCCATAAAGGCCCATGTACTACGCTGCTTGGTGGACGAAAAGCCCGTCCGATTATACACGCTCCGATAAAGTAAGGCATACAGCTTTACGTCTAACATGGGTTGTGCTATAAGAACCGATTGGGGGGGGCAAAAAAGCAGTTTTTTTGCTCTTATGGGAGAATCAATGTTAATCGTGGTCCCGCTCCTCCATAGTATATCTACTCTGGTGCCCTGTCAGATAAAGGAATCACGATTCACGTCCCCAAGAAAACGATTTATTTCTTGGCTACCGTTACGATGTTGCCCTTTTGCCGAAGCCGAAGAGAGGATTCAAATTGTACAACAGATCCCTATTAAAATAATTTTAAATATTAATTCATAACACTTCTTTTTTAGAATTTTGGTCTTATCTTTAAATTCTCCGCCAAAATCAATTCTCCGCCATATTCTCCGAGGACCTTAAAATTCTCCGAAAAGCGGAGAATTCTCCGCCGATTGGCAACACTGCTCGCGGCTCGCGGCCAGTGCTGCATGGAAGTCAGCGATGAACAATACAATAGGAGCGTCCAATAAAAAAGGGGGTGGCCGCAAACAAAACCTAACCGCGCAAATTTAACCACACAATCTTCATCTTCAGTGACTTTCTTATTATTTGCAAAAACTTATATAAAGCGACATTTCTCGAATTATGTTGGTATTGGTACTACATGCGACATCTAATGGCAATATATTACTCACCAGACACCACTGAAATAAAATAATAATTTAAATCAGTGCCAGACACCAGAAGCTCTGTGGAATGGAATAGACCTTAGATTTATGCGGAAGTAGAATGAAAAAAAAGAATGAAACGGACCGTTTCTAAACTTTTTCTCTAAGGAAAGGGAAATGATCCTATTTGGTTGAAAGTACGTAGATTCTGGACTGAAGTTCGTAGACTTGCGAGAAAGGCCTAAAATACGTAGATCTACGCAAAAATACGTAGAGTTGGCAACGCTGGTTTTAGGCATCTAAACCAGCCTCAAAGTTAAGACGCTGGCCTTTTAACACTTTTAAATGATGACGTATCCGGGGCAATATCAGGAATTGTCGATATTAGCCGGAAAGTACAACCGTTGTTTGTCAAACGCGTCAAACGTAAACTGAATTAATAAACGATCATGGCAGTATACTTGGGCCGCCGAACAGACGGAATGATCACCCTGCAAAAATGTGCTCTAGGCGGGACCACTATCAATTTAGGACAACTGAACCGCAGTGATGCGCTTTCTTTAGACCCAACGAAGTCGCATCACTCCAATTTGGTCGTCATAAATTACTATTGGCACCGCTAGAGCACGTTTTTGCAGGGTGATCACTCCGTCTCGTCTGTTCGGCGGCCCAAGTATAGTAATACAATAAGTGGTCTGGAATTGTCGGAAATTTTATGAAAGCTGTTGCGTTGCTTGGTAGTCACGAGTGTAAATTTGACAGTTAAAAGATCACGACCGCGTAGCGCGAGTGATCTTCTGTCAAATTTAGTCGAGTGGTTAGTAAAAGCGACAGCTTGAGTAAAATTACCTAAAAATTCCAGACCACGAATTGTATTTAACAAGATTATTTTTTGAATCGAAGCAAGGTAGTTCAAAACGAAGTTTTATTTCAATCAATTCACATGCAAAGAAATGTATTGGGAATATTTGACGTTTGGCAGGTACTAAAGTAACTAGATTATATATTATAAATGCAAAATGCACCTACAAATTCGCAACTATGGCAACTTATCAACAAGCAAAATTATCGAAAAAATTACCGTACGTAATATCACAAGAGAGTGAGAATAACTTGAAAATAATTCGACAGATTTTCGAAAACTTGTCGCCAGGCAATAGACACGAAAGCCCAATAGGGCTCGAGTGGCTATTGCCGAATGGCGACAAGTTTGAGTAAAATGTGGAGAATTATTTTCCAAGTTATTCTTACTGTCGTGTGGTATTCGAAAGGTTATTTTTTAACGTTCAAATGTGAAACAGCCCTTCAATATTATTCTTTCAGTGTCACAATTTGCGATTAAAACATATGACATATTGTGACGTAACCTAAAAGACTAACGCCACAATGGAGGATCCTGCCGCAGCTATGCTCGAAGCCGAAGATGGGGTGGGCTAAAAACAGGAAAAGGGCGCCAAGGAGTTGTTGGCTGATCCTCTGTTGTAGCCAACACACAACGACTACAACTCCTAAAAGCCGCTGGTACACAATAGGGCAAACAGTAACAAAAGAAAAAAATGTAGTCAAATAGCATATCATATAATAAAAAAACAAAATAGGTAGGAAACCCAGACATGGCAACATCTGACAATACACATATTTATATAATAATACAAAAAAACAATTGATATCAACAAAAATAATTATCAATGAATAAATGCATATATAAATATAAAAAAACAATGAACATAAACCTGGGTGAAATTCAGACACCCGGTACTAACGTTGCGCTAAAAAGAGGAAAATCAAAAATAGGCGCGGATGACGCGGTAAATACACTACACGAATGGAGCTCCGCACGCGCAGCGCACCGACGGGTCAATCGCACGCACGCTAACTACAACAATGTAATTAGTCGCAAACGGGAGTATCGACTGTCGCTAAATCTTGACAAAAAAATAGATCTTACTATAAAGTCAAAATGGAATTTACAAACAGCAAAATTATTGAAGTGACTATAAACAAATATTGAACCAAAATTATTATTGACTAAATGAATTTTAAACAAGATAAACTACTTAACTACGGAAATTATACTATGGCAAACAAATTACATTTTTAAAAAAAAGTACCTACAGATTTTGTTCAAAAATAAACAAACAGATGACCACAACACGCCGTGGCCAGGCAACTACATTAACAATAGCCGAACGAGGCGAAAGTTCGAACGGACGGGCGACGCGAAGTCACAAAAAAACGAACACAAAATTGACACAAAAAGCTGTGACGGGCGCTACATAAAAACCAGCCGTTGGACGCGATGTTCCAGACGGACAGGCGACGTAATAATCAAACTTTATATCTGACCTTCCAGATGATACAGGTCAGCTGCTACCACAAATCAGACTTGCAGCTCAGCACCAAGTGATCGGCACTTGAAACATGGGGAGAGTCGGAGAGTACATCAGGACCAAAGTCTGCACGAAAAAATCGCTCCCTCGAAAAAAAAAATCATTCCCCCGGAAAAATCATTCCCCCGGAAAAATCCTAAAATGCCGAAAAGACAAATTAGAAGAGAAAATAAGAAAAAGGAAAGGAAACAACACTGATGACTGAAGATTTAAATAAAAGATGAAAAATAAGACACTCACCACGTGGGGTTTCTCCTTGACAAATCCTGCTGAACCTCCAACGTGAATCTAAATCCCAAAAATGGAGCAGATGACGATTTCTACAACTACAATAAACCGACATCTTAAACAGGTGCACCAAGAAAATCCCATAACTGGCTAGAAAACTTAATTCCACAAAACTTGGAAACACCGCCCACTCACGAGAAGATCAACAGGAAGAGTGAAAAATGTCGAAGCAAATCGGAAAACGGAAATTCCAAAAAAACCGCCGACTAATAAAATACAAGGTAGCCACATCCGAAACTACAAATGTACCCAGAAGTACCCTAGATTTCCAAATCTTCCAGAGGCGTCACCAGCAACGGAGAAGTTAACAGAAGAAAGAAAGCTTAAAATGACTTGCAAACCCAAAGGAAAAGAAGATAGCAATAAGAAAAGTCATAAAGAGGTCTCAAGAGACAGAAGAATAGATAAGACAATGCATAAAGAACCGAAAGATGAGACAGGGAAAATGAAAATGAGAGGGCGCGCCACTGAGCATCTAAATGGGAAAATGTCCTGCACAAGTTGGCAGAACCGAAAGTAACTAAATTAACCTCAAAAATCTGACAACAGAAGAACAACAAATTGGAGGCTATTAAATGAACAACTATACGATCAAATCGTGAAAAGGGAACGACATTCCTCCTAAGGTAGGCTCAGCAAATGATAAATATGAAAGATGAACAATTTCAAGACTCAACGTATGCAGCGACATCCAGCAAACTAAACTACCAAATACAGAGACAATAAGAGGACAACGATAGCAGGTAAGTGAGACAAACCCTATTAGAATAGAAAAGCTAACTAGAATTAATAATTTTAAGACAGTTCTACCCTCAACCAAATCGATAGAAACTCAAACAGACTATAGACGGAGGCATAATCGGAGAGCGAGGCATAATCGGAGAGCGAGGCAAGAAATAGGAACAGTGACAATCAAAGCAAATAAGAAACTAAATATAAGTGAAAGACCTAAAATAGGAATACAAGAATGTTAATATGAGCATGATGTAAGTACTAGTCTATAATAAAACGTTAAAAATAGAGAGAATGTTCTAATAGCGAAAATTAACGTTACAATATGTCAAAACCAGAAAACAAATCGTTTTATCAACAAAAACAAAATACTAAAAAAATTCCCGCTGGGACAAGTTAGGTAAAAAATTCTCACTATAATAATGATTTAATTGGACAGAATTAAACGCGTGATCAAAAATACTGTTCATTTATTGGAAAATAGAAACGTCAAAAAATAACCGTACGTAATATCACAAGAGAGTGAGAATAACTTGAAAATAATTCGACAGATTTTCGAAAACTTGTCGCCAGGCAATAGACACGAGAGCCCGTAGGGCTCGAGTGGCTATTGCCGAATGGCGACAATTTGAGTAAAATGTGGAGAATTATTTTCCAAGTTATTCTTACTGTCGTGTGGTATTCGAAAGGTTATTTTTTGACGTTCAAATGTGAAACAACTCTTCAATATTATTCTTTCAGTGTCACAGTTTGCGATTAAAACATATGACATATGTCAAAACCAGAAAACAAGTCGTTTTATCAACAAAAACAAAATACTAAAAAAAATTCCCGCTGGGACAAGTTAGGTAAAAAATTCTCACTATAATAATGATTTAATTGGTCAGAATTAAACGCGTGATCAAAAATACTGTTCATTTATGGGAAAATAGAAACGCCAAAAAATAACCGAAATAATACACGCTTCTAGACCCAAATGAAATGTTCCTATTGGTCAATTTGACGACGAAAAAAATAATCCAATTTGTCTAGTTCCCAAATAAATGAAGCACTCACCGTTTCGTTTAAATATTTTTCATTTCAGCGCTGAAATAGTCCAAATTGGATAAACAATAATTGTCAATCATTTCACTACTAACTACCGATAAATTGTCTTAATCGGCTTTAACGAAACATTGCTCTATTTTCCGTACACAAATATACTAATTGACACAATAAATAGGAATAAAAACATAAATAAACGGCAGAGTACTATTTATACACCCAATACAAATAAAATGTCAAATTCTGATTATTCGTAACAATATTGCTCCCTAGTTTACCGGCTCAAACTCCACGTAACCTTAGCTTTCTGGGTATTAAAACATGAATGAAGCGCTTCTAAGCTAATGACGTAACCGGGGCAACACGTGTTTTTGTTTAATTCTCCGAAGACGCGCTTCGTGCTAAAATCGCCATTGTTTAAATGTTGGGGTAGCGGTGAGTAAATAAATGAAACCCAGAAGGCTAATAAACACCTAGTTACTTTATTTCTATCAAAATTATATCGATTTTCTATTTAGTACAACGACCCCATTGTAATACTCAGAAAAATGTGAAAAATATCCCTAAAAAAATGTCGAATATAGGTACATGTCCATTTCTGTACCATCGGATCCTTATAGAGGAGATGATGAAATTGACGGTCACTACGCCAAAGGGGGAGAAAGAAAATAAAAATTTACCGTGAACTTTCTTGACAATCGACTGCCTGTCCCTTAAAAACCACCCTTTCTAAGGTCGTCTCATAAAAACAGCAGAGAAGCATACAACATGTTATCTTTATTCTGGTTGTACTGATCGATTGTCAGAGAGGGAGAAAATGTATCAAAAGAAAATTTCCTGAAAATAGACCCTCAGAACCAACATTTTAAAATACTCTGCCAGAAGAGAACCACATGTTACCACCCAGTCAGAAAAGGAGAAAAAAAGATAAAATTCGTAATCAAAGAATTTCGTGCTTTTTGTATTTCGAATTGCTGCTTGACCATGTCTCAATTTGTAATGCCTCGTCTCTTCTCTTACATTTCTTTCACTCACGTTGTGGCCCTTTCTTTTTTAATGGCTATACAGGGTGTGTTTTTTAAGCGTCCGCGGAAGATTATGCCTAAATGACGAAAAATATAAAGAAAATATTTTAACTAACCCCACCTCATTTTTTACGCTCTATAATCTAAAAATGTTTTTACTTATACCAGGTTAGTCCAAATAGTTGGAATGATGGTCAACTTTGTTTTTTCTTATGGAATGTGCATTATTTAATTTTTTACTTGATTCAGAACAATATTTTAATGGCACTTTCTTAACATAATATTATAGTAATTTTCTTTCTTTTTTGAGATATTATTTTTTTTCTCGATATTTTGACAGTTACATCATACATTTTAAAAATTCATATTTCTGCACTGGTTGAAGATGGAATAATGATATTTTTGGCAGCGGTCCTCATGATAATCATGATTAACACTGTTTGCTCAAATTTTGTATAAAATATACGAGGAGCATTCAATAATTTATCAAATAAAAATCAGAGAAAACCATCAAGAAGTCAGTTTTTTCAAATGACACGGTATATTTTTTATTGCTCCAATGGAAAGAGCAAAAAATTTCGCTTGGGCTCACCTAATAAAACAATATTGTTCCATGAGCATAATTTTTAAATATTTACAATATTGAAATTTTCATTTCAAAAATCAAAAATAAAGTTAGCCTTGTAAAAATACAGCCACAGAATATAAAACCCTATAGTAAAACAACAACAAAACTGTAGACATTCCAAAGCTACTTTATTTTTGATTTTTGAAGTGAAAATTTTAATATTGTAAATATTTAAAAATTATAGTTATGTAACAATATTGATTTATTGGGTCAGCCCATGCGAAATTTTCCGCTCTTTCAAATGGAGTAATAAAAAATATACCATGTCATTTGAAAAAGCTGACTTTTTTCTGGTGTTTTGTCGCTTTCATATGATAAATTTTTGAATGCTCCTCGTATATTTTATACAAAAATTGAGCAAACAGTGTTAATCATGATTATCATGAGGACCGCTGAAAAATATCATTACTTCATCTTCAACCAGTGCAGAAATATGAATTTTTAAAATGTATGATATAACTGCCAAAATATCGAGAAAAATAATTTTATCTCAAAAAAGAAAGAAAATTACTATAATATTATGTTATGAAAGTGCTATTAAAATATTGTTCTCAATCAAGTAAAAAATTAAATAATGCACATTCCATAAGAAAAAACAAAGTTGAGCATCATTCCAACTATTTGGACTAACCTGGTATAAGTAAAAACATTTTTAGATTATAGAGCGTAAAAAATGAGGTGAGGTTAGTTAAAATGTTTTCTTGATATTTTTCGTCATTTAGGCATAATCTTCCGCGGACGCTTAAAAAACACACCCTGTATACGAGTACCTATAGAAGTATCGAAATTGTAGAAATTTTATAAACAAGCGTTATCAAACACCTAAAGTGCTGGTATGACTATATCAGATACTGCACCAATTAGTCAATTAACTAAGGCATCATTTACATTTGTTTAATTCTTCAAGTAAATATTCTTTTCAGATTCGAATAGAATTCTTGTTCTTCAAAATCCTATTTTTCGAAAGTAGTTTGTTTATATGTCATGATTATAAATAACTTTCTTAAGAGTTTCAAACACAAAACATTATTCCAACATTTTATTTATAAAAATTATGTCTATGAAACAAACATGAGTAATATCTAACTTACATCATTAAAGGTCAAAATATTATTAGAAAATCGACAACACTAATCTACATCAAGACGCACAATATGTCCATCTCCACCAGCTGCAAAAAGCTCTTCCACCTCACCATTAACAATAGCATTTACAACAAAATTAACATCAACTTTTTCAATAGGGTTAACACTCTCGCCAACAATCTGCCAGTGTTTCACAAACTGATCCCATCCTCCAGAGTATAACTCGATCCTGCCATTCAGATCGGCATAGCCACTCAAAGCGTTAATAATCATTTCATGGGCAGACTATAAGACATTAAAAATAGTATTCATTGTTTTCATAATTTATTTGTTTAAAAGAGAAGGGGCTTACCCGAATTACTAGAAATTGGTTGAACTGAAGATCATTGCTCTTGTGGTGAATAAGAATGTCCTTTCCGCTTCTGTCGCAGAAAATAAATTTATCGGCAATTCCAATAACTGGAGCCTTACCAGGGATAGTTTTCTTTGTGGTTACAACATGTTTGCCTTTAGCTAAAAAAACAAAAGAAAATGTTTTAGCTATTGTGCGTGCAATGCCCAAATAAACAGAATCGCTGATAGCAGTTTTCACTAGGTTTCAACGATTACTTCAAAATCCATTTACCACATATTTACATTCTAATTATATGTATAATTAACTAGACTGCAAGGATAGGGGTAGGAATCGGGCAAGCTAGAACAACTAAATTTAATACTTACTGTGAAGAATTTCGGTTATAGTAACATCGATATCTTTTACACTAAATACGTAAGGGTCAGAAACAAATAAATCTTGGATTGGATTACAAGTAGCTTCTTCGACGATCAATTTATCATCTTGGTATACCTTCACCTGCGACACAATTTTTCTTCATCTTTTTGAAATGTTAATTATTGAATTCATACTTACTACTCCTTGATTATCACCAAGGTAAAGCTTTCCATCTTTGAAAACAAGTTTCCAAAATTCATCTTCTCCTTTAACCACCACTCCTTTCTCTTTAAGGGTGTCCAGTTCCCAAGCCTTTACCGTACCATCATTAGAAGCAGAGTACAAAGTCTCATCACTTGCAGCCAAACTGTAAATTGATGAAGAATGTGCGTCTACTTCTCTAATGAATCTCAGGTCATCTTCCCATAGCTATATAAATAATTCAGTCAATAAATTTTAAAATTTCGCAATTCTTCATTGTCACGGTTGTTTGACAAAATATACAGGATTTACCTTAATCTTTCCATCATCGCCTCCACTGTATAAATATCCTTCGGCGTAAATCAAAGCTGTTACATCTGAAGCATGTTTATCACTATCATCGGCACGAGTGCTAATGTGAAGAGACATTTTCTGAAACAACGTTCAATATTAGGAATGAAGGTTAAAAAATATATTTACGTATTTAATACGAAAGGGGACTGCCTAAGGGGCGAGTTACAACGCGAAAGAACATGGGTTGATTTAAAAACGAAGAATTAATTTCCTCATTGTGGATTTTCAGTTAAAAGCTTAGTAGTAGTCCTTTATAATAATGAATTATAGTCGTAATTCACAGAAAAACTTTTCTTGGTGATGGTGCGCCAGCACTAGATATTTCCAGTTTTTCCCTATTAGCCTCTATTCGTAAGTAGATGACCAAATTCTGATTGTTTAGATCCAACTTGATTAATTAGGGGCTTGCACATAATACAACAGCCAACGCGGACATCGATGTCTAGGACTTCATGGAAAGTACACAATAATCTTTATTTAGTTGAGTTACAAACCGAATTACCGAAATAGTGTGCTACCGATAACGTATTTTACCAATCAGATTGGACCAAACGATTTCTTCCTGAAAAAAACGGATGCCGCTAGATTATTTTATTTTCAAAATTCGGGAAATAACAAATTTTCACTTGTGTCTATTTACAAAAAGTAAAAAGTATTTTAAACAAGTTTTGAAAACGAATCTTTTCGCACGAGTGAGACAGTTTGAAAAGAGGTTTCAAGCGTGTTTTTACAACATTTTTTCTACGACTGCAAAGAAAACAAATTATTTTAAAAACAGATTATTTATTTAACAACACAAATTACATTATAAATTAAAATTCAGTGTAAAATTGGAGCAGTTCTGGACACTTACTCCAGGAACGCCATTTGGGTCGCTTTTTATGAAATTTCTGCTGAATCAACCATTTTTAATAACTTAAAAAAAATTGAACATGTTTGAAGGCTTCAAAAATGATGTTTAGTTTTCAATCAAGTCGGTTACTATGAAACTGAATAGTTTAGCCCTTGGTTTAGTATAAGGGATGGTTGGTCATTGCGCAGCTTTTGGGAACCACTGGTACTGGACATACTGACGGCAGTATGTGGAACTCTGGGGTGTTTTGTCGCGAACTACTGTATTTTTCTAAAATAACCGGTTGCCGTTAGCCGTTAACGGCACTACTAGCAATTCTATTGCAACGGCATAGGAATTTGCTGTCAAACTTTGTGGAAGATCAAAATTTTTGGTTGAATTTGAAGGTTGTTTTGCTCCAACATGGGAATAAATTATGGGAAAATCAAAAGAATAACGTAGGTACCTGAAAGCCTAAATTACAATTTAAATTGTATTTGGAATAGAAATTGAAGATTTGTGACAGACCATAAACTTTGAAATTGAAACTTCAAGAAATCTGGAAATTAGCCGTTTTGCAGTTGACACTTATTTTGGCATTACCTATGTAAAAATAGTTATTTACGAAACAAGTGCGAGAAGACATTTTTCGCGCACGAGTGCTTCATTTGCGCGAATGCGCCGAAGACGTCTTCGCGCATCGAGGTTCCTGCAATATTTTTTGAAACGAACATTATAATTTTTTCATTATTATCTAATACGTTTCCAATTTAAAATTTCAAAAAATCAAGTGGTTACATTGACAGATTTCCATTTGACAATTGTAGAAAATGACATTTGGTTTAATTTATTGAATTGAGTTGTCAAAGTGTCAATCGAATTAATAGCGATTTATCTTTATTCTTTCACTATTTTCAACATCCAAATTGGAGAAATGGCGTTTTGTCAACCAAACTTTATTACTATCAAGTCAAATTATTTCTAGAAAGCCTGAAAGGGTCAGTGCTTTTTGCTAGATTTCGCGCACTAGTACGCGAACACTATGTTAGAGTTTGTCTGTCGGGTTCGCGAAATGTCATTTTGAGAGCGGTGAGTTCAAAAAATTTAATTTTAAACCCAATATCTTTGAATCCAGAAATGTATTTAATGCAATCAACTGACGTTGCTAAATTGGCACATTGGCAGTATCACAAATCGAACAGAATTTGGCACTCCTGACTACAGAGGTTCTCAACAAGTTTGTCCACTTGTGCAGAAGGCGACGAAAATCGGTTCTCGGAGTGTCAAACCATTATCTATACTAAACCAAGGGCTAGCCTAGCTCAAAAAATACAAATAACATATATCAGTTCTATTTCTGACAATACTTTGTCAAAAACATGACATGACGGTGTTTTCTTGGATTTTTGGGCATATCGTGTGAAGAAAGACAGTTTCCAGTCATGGTTACTGTTCGTTGTGAGTGGTTTTCGAAGGCAGTCATAGAAAAAAATATGTTTAAGGATTTTCGTTTTGAGAATGGACTTTTTATTCAGTTGGCACCTATTTTTAATACCATCAAGTTTTATGGAATGTAATCCGTTCAGCCTAAATCAAAGTTTCACTTAAATTGCTTGAGTATAAACCCAACTTTCATAAACAAATTCGGAAAAGCCATAAAAATAAAGGTAGGTTCCAATAAAACTGAAATTACTCGAAGTTGGTAGCAGGAACTAACAACTGGTAAACTATGAAGGTAAAGAAATTTCAGTTTTATGTTCCTTCGAGAGTTTCTCTTCTGATCTTTCCATTATAAATGAAATTTATTCCTGTGAATTATGTATTTATTAGTTTAGGTCAAATAGTGTCGAGATGTAAGGCATGTTTTATCAGTCAATATTATTAGTAGCAAAACTATATTATGTTATGTTCAAAGACCGAAAAAGCTCATTGAGCGAAAGAAGTAGCCAATACGCGTTGTGGACGCTGCTAAACAACCAAACACCGAACTTTGCGTTGTGTTCGGTTTAGTTCATCACGACACGTCGGCGTCGTGATCAACTAACGCATTTTTTAAATAGATTCTTAAACAGACCCCTGAACTGATGGAAACCTGACACGCATTTAAAAAAAAAGTTAACGTAAAAATGTAAAAACAAATATTGACAAAAATTAACCGTCCTCGACGATTAGGGGCTGTTTTGTTCGCTCACTAAGCGTTTTCGATGTTTCAGCGTCACATTATACACTATCAAAGTATGTATCTATGTATTGAAACTGAAAGTAATGGCAATTCTACATTATAATCGCCCATATACTTATATGGAGATTATCGTGTATAGAACACAAAACTGTTCACTATTAATAAATAATGTAATAGTCTCCCAACAAACAAAAAATAAAGCAACTCAAAAACAAAGTCAAGAAGAAAACTGCATTAAGTATATCGAGAAAGTGCCGTAGGAAAACTTTAAAAATATCTAATATGGCAATCAGGCAAACTTAATGAAATTAGGAAGAGACAAATAACTAATGTGAAGAATTTATAGTAACATTATGTGCAGCAACAAACTGATAAAATTGTTTAGGTATTATTCTAGCAATGTTCTGCTTTATTAACTCTATCAAGTTTCAGTCCATATCAATAAAAAATAAATTCAAAAATAATAAAGTTCAAATACAAGACCTTTCAAAATAAATAAATAAAATAAAAAAAAATAAATAAAATTCACTGCACTATACTAAATTGCATCGCAAATCATGGAAAGCAATTCAACAGAACTTGATAAATTAAATAAATACAGAACCGAAAAATGCAGGAAATTGCTGGCGAAAACTTCACTTCAACTCTGCATAGCTAGGCACACTTCAAAAGAAGAATCTTACCGGTAGATTTGAATAAGTAGTATTGATCTCACGGACTGCTGAACGGTAATTGAAGAGTTCCCAAAAACTTCCCTATTTATATGCACCACTTGACCAGCCCTACACGTAAATCCTAGAAGTAAACAAAATTGAAGCTGGTGAGTGACTTGGATATTTTTAGACTAATTGCTAATGTAGATCACGAAATTCGGATGTTTTTATTCTTTCCGGTATATATGCTAGAACGCTCAAGAGCGTTAAGTTTCTAGGGTTGAGTCGACTCCTGCAGTTCTAGTTTTACCCTCGCTATTTTCTGTATTGACCATTTCTATGAAACTGATATTATAGGGTCCATAATAAAGATCCTTAAAATTTTCACTGACGCATGTTTTGTAAACAGAATCTAAATTTAAAAATGCACATTCCCACGTTGTTTATGAGCACCGCGATGTAAAAGTGATTGAGGGCGGGAAATTGTAAACAAAACAAGCTTATTTTTTGTCTAGGATAACGATGATAACAAATATGTTTCCCTAATGTTGAGCAGTGAGCAAGATAAGAGTATCTTCTTAACAGAAGTTACATCTCGCCCCTCCGGCCATATTTAGGTACCTACCTACTTGATTTGATTATTGGCCTCCATGGAAGATCAGTCTTTGCAAGTACTGAGCTAGTTGCAGATGCTTAAATACTTGCGATTAGCACCGGTTCTTTCACTTTATAGATATTTAATTTTTACATATGAGTATGGTTCTAATAAATGTATTATTATTATTATTATTATTACTATTGTTATGTTGTCCTTATTTCTTTTTAATTTACACAAATGCCGGGGTTTTCCATTACCCAAGCAAGACTAGACCACAAAGTGAAAACCTAAACGCGGAAGGAGCAATTTTAATTGCACATTTCGCAATAAATGGTAAATGACCCTCCACAGCCACCATGCCCTTCCCGATGTCTTTGGCGCTGTTTATTTCTACAGCTTAAATCGGTAGTGTTCATTTAATCAAGGCTTAGAAATTTGCGAACAATGTTCTGAATGCGTGTCACTCAGCTGCAACCTCTTTTTCACCGCTCTTGTGACTAACCCATAAGCAAACACCACTATTGGAATTATGTTGTTTGGATCGCCCAGTCCCTTTACAACAGTCATTTTGTTCAGGGGCTTGAAGATCAGATGGCTGGAAGTCTTGGTACAAATGACGGAAATCTAAATCTTGTACATTGTAATTAGACAAGTAATTGGTCCATAATAGTATTTAGGCTGTGAACTATCCCCCTACCTTGGGCAAGTATTTTAGGCGAGCGGACGGATTCGTCAAGGTCTAGTTAAACAACCGATTTAGTGTTGGATGGTTGAAAGTAAAATTCTTCCACCAAACATCTAGACCAGACGACCTCCAGTTCTTAGATTTTCTCACAGGTCACGGCTGCTGCAACCTTAGCCAAAGTAACCAGAACCGGAAAAACATCTTCGATATTTTTTCACAAAACACCTGCAGGGACCCCTACAAAGGGAAACCGCGCAGGATGTAAATAAAGCCCAAGTGTCCAATTCGCTCATAAGTTTGAAAACTGTGGGCGGACGTGTGAACCCAAGATGACCGCTTTCCGCATTTATCCTGCCGGCAACTGTTCAGATGTCTTCTGCAGAAACGTTTTGCGCATCTCTCCCAGTGTTCCCACCACCTGAACTACTATATTGATAGAATATCGCGGATATAGTTGTTGCAGCTCGAATTGTAGGGGTTGATATTTTGTTTCCCTTTTCCTCCTCTTTCTGGCGAATGTTGTCATCGCTAGAAGCCGAAACCTATCGAGATTCCTTGTCCGATAGGACTATATGAGACTTGTTGGTTTGTAATTGCCTGGTGGTGTGGAAAGAGGAGTTCCAGTAGATTCTGCATCTCGTCTATCCCGTACGAGTGCCTAAGATGGTAACAGAGCTCCCGTACCGCAGCATTGTGCCTTTGGATGTTGGCCAAATATGGGACATGCACTTAACAAACGAATGAGGTTTTCCGATTCCCCATAACAAGATCTGCAGCTGGTGTCGGGAACTCTACAACCATGACACAACTGCGATAGACGAGAGTGTTGAATACTTCCATTCTAGCAAGCAATAATGGATCCATCTGCCTCCGAAGTGAGCCCCGCTGACCACCGGTTTCGTCTTTGTGGGACTCGTCAGTGATAGGCTCTCTGTATTCAATTTATACCCAACTTGCTTATACACTGACCTGCGTCGATCAGACATGAACAAGCGTCAATTACGTACTTTATTACTTGTTTGAGTGCAATGAGTGATTCTGTATCGTTCGAACAATTACTCCTTGAGCAATTACCCCACCAGAAATTGAATTATAGAACAGATCCAGATTTTTTGTACTTCGTAATATCACAGAATGTTTCAATACCAGCTAGCTGGAGTAGCATTCTGTAATATGAGCAAGCGCCAATCACTTTATTAATTGTTATATAACCTATAAGATGAATCTTTCTCGTTGAAGTAATATACGTAGAGACACTTTATAAATGTTTCATTACCAGCTAACTGGAGTATCATTCACCTCGTAGTACAGAAAATCTGGATTTGTTCTGTAATTCAATTCCTGGCGCGGTATTTTCTCGAGGAGTAGTTGTTTGAACGATCCAGTACCACTTTTGGTACCAAATTTGGTACTGAAATATCCCTTTACAGAAAACTGCAATTTATGAAAATGTGAACAATTTAGGATTTTAAGAGACATGACTCTTAACACCTCTTAGGCCATTTAAACCTGTCCCATATGGAAACAGTGCCTTTATTTCCGTGATTCTTTCTTACAGCTTCTGTAACATTACATTACATTACATTACATTACATTACATTACATTACCTTACATTACATTACATTACATTACATTACATTACATTACATTTCATTACATTACATTACATTACATTACATTACATTACATTACTCACTCATGATACAAAGAAAAGATCGGACAAATTTTATGAATGAAATTATAAAATTGATTCAAAACATTTGCTGTTATTAAAGGTCGAAGAACTACGGGAGTGAAATCAGCCGCAGTCACATCTTGCATTTCAAGCAAAATATGGTGGCCAAAAACAATAAAATTTCGTAAACAGACGACGAAGGAATTTTAAGAATGTTATGAAAATACCCTATTTTAATAGCAGTACATGTTAGAGCCTACACAAATTCATTCTATCGCAGTACAGCGACCTGTCCTGTTATACGTAAACTTTTAAGCTTCGTTCGGTGGGATCTGTGATCGTCAATAATTCTCTTAATAAGCTCAAGTTGGAGAAAGGGCTCTCTGTAACTATTGGAAAGCAAACCAAAATAATACTCAATCTGAAAATAAATAAAAACTATTACTTTAACTATATACATAACTGATGTTTGTGGTGCATAATATTATGGCGAGGAACTCATGTAGTCTTGCATGTTCGTGTGCAGGCCGTTAAATCATATGCGAAAGAACTCTGAACCTGATTTAACCCTAATCGAGGCAGGTACTCGCTGCCATGAGCTTAGGCTCGTAGTTAATTATGCTAACCTGCTCGATTAGCTATAATTAATTATCGACTTTTACGTATTATCAGAATAAGTCCCTTCACTTGCGAGTTCCCAGCCAATACCAATTCAGTATTAGGATGTGTATAACCCCAGTTATTACGATGACACACTGAATGCGGTTTATCTGATAAATATCAAGTATTTATTTATTTATTGCGGGTGATCGTCTTCGGTGTCGGCCCAAAATGCAATGCTCTCGAAGAACGATTTATTGGATGCTCTCCAACACGAGAGATTGCTCAACTGGTGTAATCTCATACTCCAGCGAAGCGAAATGTTTCGGCCGAAGCCACGTACAGCAATGCTATATCATATGCTAAAATCTCTGTGTGCGCTGGTCCGTTTATGGAGTAGGCGAACGAGAGGGAGATGAATTCACGGTGGGGGTCGCAACATGAGCAGTGAACATCTATTTACAGAAATTCGCTTAAAACTAAGGGGTAAAATGCCTATTCATTTATTGGAAAAATTCTTGCATTTTCTCTTGCATTATTATAACAGTAACACTCAGAGAAATGGGAAAAAGATTCTTCCAAGAATTTCGAATTGGCAGACCCGTCCCTGAACCATTCGCTGTGTAACGTCATTCCGCCAGAGGGAAGAAAGAAAATATAAATTCAATCGAGATATTTTTTCATAAGAGCAGCTAAAATGGGACAACGACATGTTGTCTTTACTCTGAATGTAGGTAGTGAAATTGATTCACCCCATCAGAAAGTGGTTAAAATAAATAAAATCCATTAGAGACTTTCTTGAAGGTGAACTGTCCCATCTTTATTCTCTCAATCAAAACTATTCATTCTAAATCAACATGTTGCCTTTACCGTGGTTACACTGAGGCTAATATTGTCTCCTGGCCAAAGAGAAAGAAAAGCAGAGAACAGAGAATTTCCGTAAAATCGGCCCTCGTAAGCTAAACTTTTTAAAATTGTGTCATAAAAATAGCATAATAGAATAAAACGAGATCTTGGCTTTACCGTCGCTGTACTGAATATTGGTCGTCATTCCGTCAAAGAAAGGTAAATATAAGTAACTAAAATTTTTCTCAGAATCACTCCGTTTAAGATTTGGTCATAAAACCAAGTAGAATGACAAAATAACACGTGGTCTTTACCACGGAAGTACTGAACTTGAATATCTTGAATTCAGAAAGGGAGAAAAAATAAAATGAATGTCTTTTAAAAATATCCACTGTCCAGTCTATCAAACCCAACTATGAAGCCTTCTCTTTTTGATGGTAGTATAGAAGTATCGAAAATGTATGGATATCAGACATTACAACAAATAATAAATGATCTAAGACAACTTTCAGATTTTTCAAGCAAAATATTGTTTCAGGTACGAATACGATATACTTAAGTTCTTCAAAATTCTGCTTTGCAAAGACTAAAGTAACTTTCTTGGCAGTTTCAGACATAAAAACATTATTCCAACATTTTATTTATAAAAGTTATGTCTATAAAACAAACATGAGTAATATCATAATTTAACATCATTTAAGGTTAAAACATTATTAAAAAATCGACAACACTATTCTAAACATCAACGCGCACAATATGTCCATCTCCACCAGCTGCAAAGAGCTCTCCCTTCGCGCCATTAACAATAACGTTTATAACAAAATTAACATTAACTTTGCTAACAGGTTTAATCTCGTTGCCATCAATTTGCCAGTGTTTGACAAACTCGTCCCATGCTCCAGAGTATAACTGTATCTTGCCATCTGCATCGATAAAGCCGGTCAAGGCGTTAACGATCATTTCGTGAGCGAACTATAAAACATTAAAAATATTGTTTTCATAGCTTATTTGTTTAAAGAGAAGTGACGTACCTGAATTACTCGATATTCCCTGAAGTGAAGTTCATTGTTGATATGGTGAATATAGATGTCTCTTCCATTTCTGCTGGAGAAAAAGAATTTATCGCCAATTGCAATAATCGGGGCCTTACCAGGGATAGTTTTCTTTGTGGTTGCAACAGTTTTGTCTTCAGCTAAAATAACGCAAGAAATTGTTTTTAGCTAAAAAATGTTGTATTGTGTGACAATTGAATACTTACTGTGTATAAATTCGGTTATAGTAACATCGACATCTTTTACACTGAAAATGTAAGGGTCAGAAACAAGCAAATCTTGGATTGGATTACAAGTAGCTTCTTCGGCGATCAATTTACCATCTTGGTATATCCTCACCTGCGACATAATTTTTCTATATCTTTTTGAAAGGTTAATTATTAAATTTATACTTACTACACCTTGATTATCTCCAAGGTAAAGCTTTCCATCTTTGTAAATAACTTTCCAAAATTCATCTTGACCTTTAACCACAACTCCTTTCTCTTTAAGGGTACCCAGTTCCCAGGCCTTTACAGTGCCATCATTAGAAGCAGAGTACAAAGTATCGTCACTTGCAGCCAAACTGAAAATAGACGAAGGATGTGCGTCTACTTGGCTAATGAAGGTCAGGTCATCTTCCCACAACTATAAATTTTAAAATTTTGCAATATTTCAATGTCACGATTGTTTGGAAAAATATGTAGGAATGAATCAATTTACCTTAATCTTTCCATCATCGCCACCACTGTATAGCTTTCCTTTGGTGTAAACTAAGGATGTTACATCGGCAGTATGTTTATCAACATCATCGGCGCGAGTGCTAATGTGAAGAGGCATTTTCTAAAACAACATCCAGTATTAGACATGAAGATAAAAAATATGTGTATTTAAAATAAACGAAATTGCTCATGAGTGAGTTTCAGTGCAAAAAGCATATGGGCTGATTTCAAAACAGAGAATCGATTCCGCTGGAAGTGTGAATTATAATAGGAACTCAATGAAGAACATTTCATTGTGATCCTTCTCCACGAAAAATATGAAATTCTTTCAGAGAAGTAGTCTTCATCCTTCCATGTTTTCTTTTAAGTTATTCTCTTTTAATGGAGTAATCGTATTAATATCGACTAGATTATTAATATTCGTCAGTGTAAACGATTGTGCATATTCTAGTACACTATTAAGATGATCTCGAATCTATTAAGTAGTGAGTATTCTGATAATACGTAGTTAAGGACATTTATTTATTGTTATAAAACAGACTAATATAATTAAATATGGCGGTTGACTGACTGTAATAGTCAATCAACGATATAGCCTATTCGTATGCAGACGAACACACTCACGTTGTTTAGATTTCAACTTGAATTAAATGGGAAGTTCGTTTCTTTTTAGTTTCTCGTGCTAATACCATCAACCAACGCAGACAGCAACACCTGGGACTTCGTTGAAACGATTTAAGAATCTGCTGATATCTGATAACGTATTTTGAATTAATCCAACATCCTTTGCCTGTAATTTATCGATTAGGTTGGCTAGGTGATTTCATCCTGTGCTAGTAGATGCCACGCTAGAGTCATTTGTAAATTTTATTATTGTAATTGAGCTTCTACCGACCAGTTGCAACACTTCGTGTCGTTGCCTATTACAATTTCATGAAGTGTCCATCTCCAAAATATCATTCGTTGTTTACTTAAATAACTTGTTTCATGGACTTTCAATTTTGAAAAATATTCAAATTTGTAAATTTGGAGAAATGATTAAAATTCATAAAGTATTGTACCAAAATAAAAAATATGCGCAGACGTAACAATTACGATGACAAGGACCAATGAATCATTTTCAAAATTCGGTAAGTAAATAAAAAACATCGGGAACACTGCCAAGATTTTTTTTAACTCAAAAGTACACAACAAATTTTCACTGTTTACAAACTGCGTTTTGACAACATACTTTTTATTCAGTTGGCACCTATTTTTAATGCCTCAAACTTTCTTGGGATGTTATCCTTTCAGCGTAAATCAAATTTTCAAATAAAATGTTTGGGCATTAACACAACTTTCATAAGCAAATTCGGCAGAGTCATAAAAATAAATGTATAAAACTTAAATTACACGAAGTTGGCAGCAGAAATTGACAACTGATAAATTATGTAAAAAAAATCAGATAGCGAAAATTCTCTTTCACGATCCTTTCTTCTGACGTTCGTATTATAAATAAAGTTAATTTCTATATTATCGCGATGCAAAATATGTTTCATCATTAAATATTATTAGTAGGAAAACTGTATATCTATCAAAATATGTATGTATATAGTGAAACTTAATGTAATATCAGTTATAGTCATAAAACAAAATTGAACTGTACGAAAAGTTTATAACTATGTAAAACGGCAGCCGGGCAAACAATAAAATTACGAAGAGAAAAATAAGTAATTTTTGTCTATTAGCTATTACTTGTTAAGTAGTATTCATATTATTCCAGCAATGTTCTATTTTATTCAGTCCATTTCAATATAAAACAAGATCAATAATAATAAATTTCAAAATACAAGACCTTTTGAAAATAAAATTCACTGCACTTTGCAAGTTGTACTGCAAGCCATGGCAAGCAATTCAACAAAACTTGATAAACTAAATATGTAAACACAGAACCGAGAAATGTAGAAAATTGCTGGCGAAAACTTCACTTCAACACTGTATAGTTAGAGCACACTTCAAAAGTAGTGAAAATCTTACCGGTAAATTTTAATATATTTGAATAAGTAGTATTTGTCTCACGGATTGCTGAACGGTAATTGAGGAGTTCCCGAAAATTTCCCTATTTATATGAACAATTTGACCAGCCCTACAAGTAGCTCCTAGGAGTAAACAGAATTAAAGCCAGTGAGTGTCTTGGGATATTTTTAGTCTAGTTGCTATTGGAGTTCACGAACTTCAGACTTTTTATTCTTTCTGGTATGCTAGCTCGTTCAGGAGCGCACGTTAAGTTTCTAGAGCCGAGCCGACTCCTGCAGTTCTATTTTTGTCCCCACTGTTTCCTAAATTGATCATGTCAAGGAAATTAATCAAGCAGGGTTGATTACAAAGGTTGCAAACAGATTCTTCATTCGAAAATGCACATTCCGGTGTTGTTTATTATGCACCACAATGTAAAAGTAGTTGAAGGAGAGAAATTGTAAACAAAAACATGTTTGTCTATATTAATGATTATCAGCCTATTTTCCTACTATATCAAGCAATGTTTCTCTCAGACAATTTTCTTAGCAGAATTTACTTCTTCCTCGTTTCCAAAATATTCCTAACCTAATTTGGTCATAAGAGAAAGGCTCGCAAATAAGTTTGGTTTTTACCAAACCCCAGATTGGGAATGCTTTCTGCAATCTTTTGCTGTAAAGGAAAACAAATTAAAGAAAATGAAAATGAAAATGAAAATGAAAATGAAAATGAAAATGAAAATGAAAATGAAAATGAAAATGAAAATGAAAATGAAAATGAAAATGAAAATGAAAATGAAAATGAAAATGAAAAAGAAAATGGGCGGGGGTTTTTAACAAAAGCATATTTCACAAAGTAGGAAGCCGAAGTGGAAAGAAGAGTAGAGCAGGTATGAAGTCGATCGGGTAAACTGATTTCTCTCTGATTCCTTTAGTTTCTTACTGGGTAAATAATAACTCACTGTTACATTTTTCAAATGCAGTAGGTAACTAAGAAAAAACTAGGCGTCCTTTAATAATCGGTGAAACGAACACAGCGATTAATTGCATAACCCTCAGTTAATTATAACTTTTCTGTGAGATTGAAGAACGACAACATACTGGTTACCTTCTTGCAGACGAAGCCCATGTCGCTGATTGGCTGAATTCCGACATTTGTGTTCACCACCAAAATTGACATCTTCAGTGCCATCTCTGAAGCTTCTATAGATTAAGAAAGCACACCCCACTGATAACAAGGACTTCACCCTTTGTAAGAGAGCCGTTAAACTAACCAAATTTTGTGTAAGTCAAATATCTTAAACACAAGCCAATCGTTCACTAGCCTTTAGAGATATGCATAGCGTCTTGCACAATTGCAAATTATCGCAATATTTTCAGGAATTCTCGTAATGTTATTTTCGTTTTAACAAAAATTTAGTGCAATTCATGAAATTAACCTCGTCTACAGCGACTTAGCGGCGCCACGTCATCAAATAGAGCACATGGTCATCCACCCCAAATTCTGAATACGAAGTTTTGCAGCCCTTCTCTTTGTCTCGCACACGAATTTCATCTTCCATCTCGCAGCCATCTCCACAACCAGAAAATTAAACCAAGAAATGCAAATGCACTGCCTACTTCGTTTTCTTGATCTTCGAAAAACTGTCACGTGGGTCTTTGTGCAGCTTTTACCTTAAAATCTAGCTCCAGTACTCATATCACGCCAAACTAGTGCAGACATTCTAAACAACCACCTATTTGATTTCAACGTGTTCTAAAAAGCACAACGTACGTCCGATTTACAGCAATCAGTGGTATTAGACCGTTCGAACAACTACTCCTCGGGCAAATACTCCACCAAGCAATGAATTATAGAACTAAATCCACATTTATGTGTGTCCATGTACGTGCTTTTAAATATTGCATGTTTTGAATGTGTACGGAAAACTGCAGACCAACTGGTTTCGTCCTTCTTGTACACATCAGTACGGTGCTCTTCCCTACACACTCGAACCATGCAATTTAATGCAGCATATATAGCAAGTTAAATTGCATGGTTTGAGTTTGTAAGGGAGAGCACCGTACCGATGAGTCCCAGAAGGAGAAAACCAGATGGATTGAGGTTTTTCATACACATTCAAAACATGCAATATTTAAACAAATTTACAGCAGGCAAATTTTAACTTTTTTTACCAATTTTCGTTTAGAAAATATAAAATCTTCAGATGCCACTGGGGTAATTTTTGTCTCACTTCTTCGGCTATCTAAGCCATATTCTAACTTTTCTATTCGTGAAACCCTTTGCGAAAAGCATAAGATACTGTTTTCACAAAACTTCTTGGGGAAAATCCATGACGTTAAGGGCTTGGCTAACACCGCACGCCTTGTCCCCCTGACAAACCCACAATTTTCATTTAAATACTGGCCAACAACCTGAAGGAAGTGACTCTCAATCCGAGAATCTCCACACCGCCATCGCCAACAGCCAGCCGACATCACCAGCCACCAGGACCACCAGAACCTCCACCATCCGGACTTGGACAGCCCAGCAGCCGCCACCAGTCAGGACCAGGCATCTCAGTCCTCCAGCTCCCAGACGTCCTACACCCGCTGTCACCAGGACCTGGCAGTCGACCACTTCAGAGAGTCAGCCCCAGCCACCAGCAGGACAGGCAGCTCAGTCCACCAGCTCCCGGACGTCCTCCACCCGCTGTCACCAGGGCCTGGCAGTCGACCACTCCAAGGAGTCAGCCCCAACCACCAGCAAGACCAGGCCGCTCGACCCCAGCTGTCACCAGGACCTGGGCAGCCTACCACTCCAGACAGTCAGCCCCAGTCACCAGCAGGACCTGGGCAGCTCCTCCGACGCCTTCACGTCTCCTTCGAGGACGCCTATCAACCAGCCTCTCCCAGGAAGCACTCGCTGCGGCTACAACCACATCACCGGTCCCGAGCCAACATCGAGGACAACACCACTGCTGGAAGCCACCGCCTTCCAGCAACCCACTTTAGGGTGGCACTCTCTTCTCTACCGTCTTCGGTTCCACGTTATTGCGTAAACGCTGCCAACCCACAACCCAGGAGGTGAACAATACAATACACTCGCATCCTATTGTATATGTTTTCTCCAAATAAATATATTTTAAAACTGTCTCAGAGGTTTTATGGTAAGGAGTCACAAAGTCGTTAAAAGAACAACATTTCAGTAGCAATTCCTCCTGCACACACATACACATCCAAAAACGGAGGGTTGTAAAAATGGGGCGTTATAATACAGGAATAAATTAGAAATTTTGCGAGTGTTAAATAATCGTGAAAATATTTGCTGTTTTTGCAAAATATCTGTCATTAGCTTCCTATAGCGTGAATGAACTCTACATTCATTCATTCATTCATCATGGCCCAATGTTCTAAGCTATCAAACTGCTTCTCGTCAATCATTGGGGCGAAGTAAACAAGTTGGGCGGGACGCTGTGTATACAGCGGAGACCCAAAACTTATGCCAAAATTTAGTCAATTTTCTTCCCTTCTTATGTAGGAAAATTAACGTCATTAAAGCGTTTCTTCATTTTTTAAATGCTTTCCCTTTTGAAGACCTTGGTTAAATAGCATAAGTACTAAAATATTCTAGAATTAGGTATTTCTCCATTTACATCATCAGTTGGGCACTAATTTAATTCAATTATATATTGTTAAACTGAGCTGTGACAAAACTGAATTAAGAACGAAGCGAATGAACCGAAAGCTCAGATTGGGACGTAGGTACGTCTCCTAAAAACATTTCCGTACTTATTGCATGCCCATAGATAAGTTATAAGTCTGATTCTGTAAAAGATTACATATGAAGAAAATGAAAGGAAATAGCAGATATTTTAAACTCATCGTAAACATTTACAACTTCCTTCACAATGTCGGCCTGTTATTGTAACTGGCTTTTTGTCAAAAATTCTGCCATATGCGATTTATCAAAGTTGTTTTTATAGAAATCTTCGCAAACCGTGCACAACAACAGGTAAGGTGAACTTGAAATTTTGATATCCAAAAAATAAACAAACGAGAGAAAGTTCTAGTGGGATGTATTTCCGCAACAAGCTGAGCACCTGGCCAAATTACAAAAAATATAATTTTAGAACAATAATTATCAGATGAAACGGCCACTAAATATACATTATTAGCGATAATTATTTAATTTGATTTCATAAGTCCATAGCAAATTTGGAATGTTGTTGTGAATTTACATATGTACAGCGTGTCCCAGTTAAACAATAATAATAATTTAAAAACAAAATTCATAGTTTTCTGACAAAATTAGAGAGCCCTGGACAAACAGATTTACCAAAAGAATAATCCTGCAAGAATTATAACAATTTTATTTTGTTTAGCAAATAATTTGGAAAAATGACAAGATATGTCTGCATTAGACAATCATTTAAACGTTTTTACAAACAGCGAAACTGATATCTACTATAAAAAACGAAATTGCAAAAGAACAAAATTCATTGTATATAACTTTTTCCATTTAATTGTTTTAATTTTGTAAAATAATTAATACATTTCTCCTTATTTAAAATTTAGAAATTTTACCGCAATATGTTACAGAATAAGCAAGTACATAAGTGAGTATGTAGTGTTAAACACTTTGTAAATCTGTGAAATAAAATGAAAATTTCATATTAACCTCTCTATTCATAGAGACAGCTTTAATTATTTTCTATTTTTAGTTAAGCTTGTACATTGGTGTCCGGACAAAGATTGGGCAACCTTTCTTTATAAAAATAAACTATGGAGTACGCTCTTTAATGCATTTAATTATAAAATAGTAAAGGTGCGCATCCACCGGCAAACATATCGCAAGCAGTTTGTACACGGTTACAAGCTCTGCGTACAATTCGCAAACAGTACGTGAGCAGTTACACGTTGATGTCTACATAAAAGCGTGGGCACTTCAGCCGCCTACAACAAACTGAGGTCCGGTGAATATGTCTTTTGAAGTTACCAAGAGTCGACGGGAATTCTGGCGAGCTCGGCGTCAACAAGATAAACCACGCTAATGTTAACACGAGCTGCTCGGGATCTTAACGTAAACATTTTACGCATAGGCTGTTGGGGGTCGCGAGCTGTTCACGAGCGCCGCGCCGCGCCGGTGGATACGTACCTTTAAGAGAGCACATCACTCAGATCCCAAAGTCAAGTTTCCAGGAAGCAGGAAATATGCAGACGTTACTCTATGTCAATTCCAATCCTTTACCACAAACTTTAGATTAACTACAAGCAAATCATTTTTACTATAAATCTAAATAGAGAGGTATTTCCATACCAAGTCACGCTTTAATATCACTTACAACATTTGCGCGACATGGAAATATAAAATATTCTCCATCCTAGTTTGGAGCGCACAATAGTATATTACAGTACAAGTGGAGAAACTGAAAATTTCGCTCACGCAATTTGCCAGATTTGCACACGAGCCACCAGGCGAGTGTGCAAAGGCAAATAAGTGAGCGAAACGGTTTCTCCACGAGTGCTGTATAACGTTTTGTTCTATCCTGCCACTTAAATAATTATTTGTTCAAAAATATTTAAGATTAATAATTCAAATTGGTCTGACAATTGGACAGGTATACATAATAACATAGAGAGCGTGTTTCATCATTGTTATGGTTACCGTTACTATAAATAATAAACAAGCTAGAAGAAGTCAATTTTTGTAGATTTCAATTTTTTGTGAAATGCTGGCATATCATATAATTAAAACACTGGATAAATCGACGTTTCGCCCCCGTTCGGGGGCTTTATCAAGATTTATTGGTATAAATATAAAATATAAATTTGTCAGAAATTTTTTGGCTTTAACTCTGTAAAAATTTTCATATTACCTAATAGAAATGTTGACAGTACCTACCTACTTAATATTAAATATATATCTAATTAATTTCGAATATACGCCCAAATTTATTCAAACGCACACAAATAAAATTTTTTGACAATAGGCCTTTTCATTTCGTTCTGTGTTCGTTAGTGCGCATGTGCTGACAATCAGCTGTTCTTAGATTTTCGGACGAGTGTCACTGTCAGCTGTCAGGCGTTATAAACTTCGTGTGGAATATTCGTAAGTAAATAGTAGAATACCAAATAAGGAGGGTGTTTGAAAGACGGAAAATTATTACAAATGATAGTTCCAAGTGATATCCCTCGTAAAATTGTGAGGCTGAATCCCGAAGGCGTGCCTGGCTCCTGGCTCTTGCTTGAAATACGGGAATGTTAACCAAGCTACTTCAATCATGTAGGTTTTTAATATAGCCCTGAAAATTAATCAATTTTTTAAAAGAAAACTGAGAAAAATGATCTAATATAGGTACAGGTGCGTATTTTTCTGAAATGTATGTATGTAACTACAAGTAATTCTTATTTTAAAGACCTAACAAATAATGACATAAAACCTGGAAACGTTCAATACACTTTTCCATTTCGATTCTTGCCTCTTACACATTTTTATCCAAGCAACATCATTTATATAGGTGGAACTAATCCTCACTTCCTCACATGGTCACCAACCTAGTTATTAACTTTGATTTTTCCCAGTATTAGGCAGGGTTTAGGAAATTGATAAAATCGTAATCCCAAGCGATAACTTGGCCTTCCCGCACTGCTATCACCAAAAGCACAATGCTTGGATGCTCCATAGTGTTTTAGTTCCAAACTATTACTAATTTTGCACGTTTGCAGTGAAATTTTACCAAAGGTATTGATATTGATACAAGACTTTGACATTCGTCCGAAATTGTCATGGCGCGTTCGCGCATGGGCCTCAGCATTTTTTTATAATGAAAAGTCCTATTGAGCTAGTTTATTATTGACAGAAACCATCATAAATTGACATGTCAATTTGAAAGATTAATTTTGAATATTTTTGTAATTTTATTGAGAAATGGAATGGGTGAAAGTAATAAGAGTGAACGAAAGTACTTTCGCTCACTGCTTTCGCCCACCCGTTGCCAAAGAAACGAAGTGAGTGAACAAAAGTGATGCTTTCTCGCATAGTATCTAAGGGTGAAACAACATGTTTCTATGGCAGGATTGAACAAAAATCTATTTTTCGAAAACTGTCATTAAAAGTTGACTTTTACCTGCATGATATTTATTAAGTGTCAAAACAACAGTTTTTTGTCTACAGAACGTAAAAGTCTTTTTTCTACACATATGTATGAAAATAACAATTTTTCAACTGTCTACTCTGTATGAAAGTGACATTTTTTTACTCTAGAGATGAAAATATTTTCATCTCTAGAAGTGAAAATGAAAATGTCAAATTTATAGTTTTAATAATGGATAAAAGAAACACTTTCATTTAGTAGCCTGCGTATGTTACCTAGCAACGACTAAATAAATAATTAATAATTTGCATTGTGAGGGTTCGCTTATAATTTAATCGCATTTTAAATGGACTCGGAAAGTGAATACTGTGAATCTGCAGACCCCCAAATATACATATATGTGTAGAAAAAATAGCATTTCCTACTCGAGATGAAATACGTTTTTTTCGTTCATGAGATTGCCTCACTCGCTTCGCTCGTGGGCAAATTCTCACCTCACGAAAAAAACAGTACCTACTTTCATCTCTTGTTGTAAAATATACTATTACGTCCAGGATGTAATAGTATATTACGTAACAGGTCCGGAAAATACTTTTAATTTAATATTTAAGTATTTGTAGAATAAAATTAGGAACAATTCTAATCCTTGTTTATATTAATAATTTATATTGAAATTCGAACAATTGCTAAGATTAAAAGAATTCAATTTGTTTGAAATGTTTGGTATATTTAAATGTCTGTTGTTGAAGTCAGAACATGAAGGTAAGGTATCCGATTCATGAGAAAATGGTAAGTCGTTATTTTGTTGCTATGGAAATGATCAAGTGCATTCTTCTAAAACATACCTGGATGTTCATACTATTATTTAATTATTAAGTACAATGACAACAACGATGTAACTCTGTACTTCCCGGGCTAGGCCGGAAAAGTGCTACTTTCTCAAAGAAAAAGCGTCCGGGAGGTGGGTACTTTCCGGGCGGTTGCCGAAAAAAGAAAACATTGCTTTAGCGACTCTATGAACGACACTAAACTGTCACTTTTTATATGTGCTTATCAACCAGGAGTCAGAAAAAAGTTTTTTACTGGCAAGTCTGTAAAAAATTTTTTATTGACGCTAATCCAAAGCAATCTATCATACAATAAATATCACTATTGAAATTTTTTACTCTTTTTGCAAGCAAAATAATCATGTTTATTGGAATTTAGATAAGTGTATCGACGTTTGCCGAAAAAATAGCATATTTTATGCGGAGCTAAAGGGCTTTTTGTGTCTCATCTGTAGTTGTCAAACGTCAACAGATTCGCCACAAAAAGTAGCACTTTAGCTCCTTATAAAATAAAATACTATTACATCCACCTACAAAAATCAGTGGCATTACTATGGCCCGGTTGTTCAAAGAAACCAACACCGGATTAAGTCTGACACCGGCTTCGTTGCTATGATACAACCAATCAGAAAGCCAGAATCATAGCAACGAAGTCAGTGTCAGACTTAATCCGGTGTTGGTTTCTTTGAAAAACCGGACCTAAAGCTTGTTTGTTACATTGCTATCCTTACTGACACGCCAAAGAATATTTGATATTAAAATATGTGCAATAAATTGTAGATAACATACACTATCGCACTATGCACTATCGCTCGCAAAAAAGTTTCATTCTCGAATACAAAAGTAGCAAAAGCTAGCAAAAGCTAACATTAAAACTAACTATTTGCATCTATTTTAAGGCATTAAGTCAAATCTGGCATTAACTGAGTAACCTTGATTTTCCGAGTTGTCAGTGCTAGCTGTCAAATTAAATTATACAGTTCAATTTTAAGAAATGAAGTATGATATATTCGGTATTTTAATGCCAAAGTAGTTGGCATCAGATGAGATGGCATAGGTTGTACAAGTGAAACTAATTTTGAATAGTAAAGAATCAAAACTAAATGAAACCCCCTCATACAACTTTTTCTCTAAAATTAATTTTAACAGAGTCATGGAACAATGAAATTTTTCGTGGGGCAGACCTTGTATATTCAAAAACTGTTAATTTGATTTTTCCAGGCACATTATTTTTGCGATTAATAATTAATACATATATTTTCTGGATTAGATTTATCTTGAAATGATTATCTACTAGCATGAGTGACAATTTTCAGATATTTTAAGACTGATGCACTTTTATTCATTGGTTGGTTGGTTGGTTGGGTGGTTCAGTCATTTTCATATAGTCCAACAAAGTTTAGTTCAAAGGTTATATCAAACTAAGAAAGAGAAGGGGACTGTGACAGGAGGAACAAATCACGACTAAAAACTAAAAATGTTCATTTTGTAGAGTACCGGGGATGTTTTGACACGAGATTATTTGTGAGTGCGTGCGCATTCGCGGTTTTAAATTTATTTATTTTCATAAGTTGACAGTGACAAGGTTGCTAAAACGAAGTTTATCTTTTGTTTTCAGGTGCGACATGAAAGTGTACAATAAATTTAAAGGGTGACAGGTGACTAAAAATAAAGTGTGGTGTTGGTATTATAGCATTTTTATGGTGTATGCTTTCCAATGGAAAATGTAGGATCGTTGAAATGGTGTTTTAAATATACTTTCTAATTTTTATCTCAACAACCATGTAAGAAACATTAATCGTAGCTGGCATTAATTTTACCCATCTTCCAGTTTCGTGTGTAAAATGAAGAAAATCCTGCTAATTTCACAGTAAGAAGTAAGATGTTGATTTTTGTAAGACACATCTAAACTGTTTTTCTCCTGCTTATTTCCACGATCTGGAGCCCTCACTGTATAGTGATACATTTCATATGTTTTAATTGTTCTTTGGAGATTTAGTATCTACTCTTTTCTTTCTCTAATTTCTACATTTTATTTTTCATCTTCACTCTCTTAACTTCAAATTCTTTATAAAATTACCCCACACGCCAAAACAATGACGTAGTAATTAAACTCAAGTAATTATGTCACTGTTTTCTCGTGTTTTCTCATAGTGTAATGACAGTCAATAGAAGTTTTATTAAATCAGACTCACAATATGGGGGTTAACACTATCAGTAATGTTTTCACCACTCCTTTGTACGATTTTGATTTCTTATAAATTTTTACCCAGAATCTTCTCTAGTAGAACACAAAATTGTCTCTTTCTAATTTTTGTCTCTCCTGTCATTTTCAATTTCTAATGCGAAAGATCCATTTTAAGTTAGAGCAGAAATATATGGTGGAAAAATTTCACCTCAATCGCTAAAACACATCTAATATGATAGAATACATTACAGATGGCCTTTTTTTGATTTTTAGAATCTTCTGCTTCTTCAAGAGTGCAAATGACATCGATTTTTCCTGGAAATAATATTGAAGGCACGATACATTTTAAAGGAGCATTTTTTCAATTATTATTATTATTATGTACGCTATCGCTACCAGGCTACCACACAATTTCAAGCCGTTTTATTGGATCCTATTACGGATAGGCGACTTCATGCCAAATATAATTTAATTAATTTTATTAGTTACTGAAAGGAATTAAAGCACGTGTTTTTTAAAGCTCTCTTTTATGGGTGCTGCTCCCCTAAGAGAGGCATCTACGACAAAAAACCTATGAGTCAAATCCCACTTTATTTTCCATTACTTACCAATTTTGAAAAACCATTATCAGACACCTTGTACATATATCCAAAAGTGGTGAGGAAATGTATCCAGCAATCTGAAATTCTAAGATCAAAATAATGAGTGTGCATTATTCGGAAGCACAGTTCTTCGGAATGTAATGTAATGTACTCGTACCTACTGTTCTTCAAATCGTAGCAGTTTTCTGGCTAGCACTTAACAGACCCACTTTTTTGAATAAATAGTCAAATGAGGTCTTCCAGAATCCAAAAGCCATATCCGAGTAAATTAGGATTATAAAATTTCTAGGGTTCTTCGTATTTGTTAAGGGGCATTAATCATGTTTTCAATGAAATCGAAGCACTTATTTCTGGTAGTCCAGAAAAGCCACGCGTGCCAAAACATTGTTAAAACATTCCCGTACCTACTTGTTTGGGCCCCATAGTCTAAAATGTATGTAACTCTTACAACAGTTGTGCATACCCAGTACTTGGAAAATTTAACATTTCTATACATTTTGCGTAGTGAAGAAACCTATACATAAATAAGACTTGATATAGAAAGATCAAGAATTTTTCGTAAACTCCTTCAGGTAAGGGACATTTTCGACACCTCGCATGAAAATCGGAAAAGCAACGCCGTTTACAAAATTTTAAACTTCTTGCAAGCCAGAACAGTATTATTTATTTCGAAATACATATTTGCACTTGCTTATTTATTTACGCATTCGTGATATTCTAAAAGAAACGTTATTTGAAAAATTAGTCAAAAGTATTCAATTCAATGGGCTGCAGCCAATCAAGAAATTCCTGTTGTAGCATATCAAGGTTACTGTGGTGCAGGAAATGTCAAATTTTTAATTACTTGTCAGAAAAATCCAAGAAATCGTGTATGTATTATGCGTTTCTATTGGTAACGTTCGTTCGAGGACTGCTGTCGGTGCACACTTATCTAGAATAAGGGGTTTAATCTAGCAGATAAAGTATCTCTAAAAGTATTTTTAAAAGCCTGTTGCAGTAGCACCCTCTAATAAATAAAATGCGAGGATATGTCAATGTATTCAAATACAAGATGGTACCTAATGAAAATGGAAAAGAATTAGTGTAGATATTGTTACATAAAATGTTACATGAGATGTGCCCGTTAATGGACGAGTCCTAATTCAAGTTTTAATAATAAAAATAAAACAAAAAACAGCTATATTTTCTTTTGAAAACTACGAAATTATTTTTCACTTTCTGATTCAGAAACTAGAAATTTTTGGATGTGTGGTCCAAAATATATCTATTATTAGACTAACTATTAGGTACTTTGCATTTGTTATGAACAAAATCAAAACCATGGTAAGACAAATTATTGACATATTATTATTTGTTCCGACTAATCATAAAATCATGTTTCGTGGGTATTGTCGTGCAGCTCTGCAGGTACATCGTACACTCCCCCATAGTTACCATATTGACAAAACATTCATTTTAGAAAGTAAAAATAAATATTTCAAGACTACCTACGTTTTTAAAACACAATTGGTTATTTATAGAAATACATATACAAAAATAACGGTAAGTACTGTTTCATAATATGTATATATTTTTGTTGTTGTGTACAAAATACTTTCGCTTTTCCTGTAAATGATCAATACATAATAATATCAAAATCGGAGCCAAAGGCTTGTTAATATGTAAACACTAAACATCTAAATAGACGTGATGTTTTATTTTTATACCCAGTTTAACGGGCATTTTAATCGGCTTTAACAGTGGGCAAAAACAACTTGCTTAAAAATATTACTGCAAGGTAAATATCTAAGAAGCCCAGCAACATGTGGTAGGAAAGTTTAGATTCGTACCTATTTTTGTTCCAACAGTTTGTAATACTGAGATTACACAGCAAATCTTGTTACAAATATTTTTGTGTATTATCAACTATGTTTATTCTAACTTGAGTTATTTATAGGAAATCCACATCGTATATTTATACCAATAAATATTATTTTTATACCTACCTACCGATGGGTAGAGATCATTTTTAAATTTTGACATCCTCTTTGGTATATGTATATGTCTATAATTCTGCACAGCAAAGAAAAAATACACTAATTCACAATTTATATAACTTCTTAGCCAACTCCTCAAAGAAATTTTGAAGATAAATCTATTCTGAAATTTGAAAAACAAACTTTAATTATTGGAAGCCATTTTGGTTATCTGCGTCATAGAAAAGCTTATATTTCAAACTGTCAACATAATGTGTGTTTATTATAGTTATTTTCGGTAACAGTGTGTTTTTATTTTTGATACCTATCTAGCAAACAATTATAACTGGGGAATATTTTCACTGCACTTTATAATCACTTCCAAAATCTGGCTAAAAAGGTTCCTTATACTATCAAAAGGCGCATTTACATGCCAGTGTGCAATTTGAACCATCATAACAGCACGAGAAATAATTAGTAATTTTATATTTTCTACGTAGGTAGCTCAATAGTTTTTTAAAAAATCTCTAAAGTACCTATATATTTTTTATCGTAAAATTTAATCTTTATTGTGTTAGACGCCGCAAAACTTGCCGCCACCGAACGGGAGTCGAACCTGGGTCCCCGCGCTCCGAAGCTCTCGCGCTCCCCGACTGAGCTATCGGCGACCTGCACGCCCTCTTTCTGCTCGTCCATATATACTTATGACTGTAACCAAAGACTTGTAGATGGGACTTAGCTATTTACATTTAGAGCTGAAGCAGGAATAGTACTCACAATCTAAGCGTTTGTGAGTGGAAAAGGCAAAACAAAACAGCCGACCAGTTGTGCCGCGGAAACAGAATTACGCGGAACATTCACCTGGTCCGTTGCTTGAATATAATAACAAACAACGATCCCCGCGACCCGCTGGCCAACGAACGTGTATGCTTCAAAACAAAATCAGCTGTTGCATAAGAACGCTAGGTCCAGTCTATAAGTCTTTGACTGTAACAATTTATTGTAAGAATTCAAAACCTTTACAATGTTGCCTATACTGTATTCTTGAATGGCTAATTGGCTACAACAAAGAGACAGTCGAAATGTGTTGTATTCCATTATTCATTGGTGTAACAAAACCATTAGACTACTCTTGTTTATGTACAAGTGTAAAACTTGTATAGTAGGTAATGTTTTTCTTATTCTTCTTTACGAAGTTTCGCATAACTAACTCGTGTGTATTGATTATCCCTGAGAACTATGTAAGCGTAAATGTTCTGAATTTCAAGAAGAAACTCGGAAAGTTGGTTGAGTACCTACCTAATCTATAAAAAACGATCACCTAGTTCTCAGGATCAATCAATGTGCACTACAGTCGAAACATCAGCAATATGCTGCTGATTATCCAGTAGGTATAACTGTCAGTAGATGTGGACAGATGGCCGACCTAATCCAGGAAAAACGTTTTTCTTGTCTGTTGTCACCCCAATTTTTTTGAAATTCTAACATTCAAATATTTATTCACTACAAAATCAAGGGTGCCAAACCTTTAATAGTTATTTTTACGATATAAGTGGGATATGAGTTTTATTAACGTACGCATGCGAAATTTGCCGAGTGCGTAGCACGAGTTGGGCAATCGCAAAAGCGTTATCACACGTATATCGTACAAATTTTTATCTACACCCCTAAAAAGTGAAAATAAACGGTAATTATAATTTAAAATTCATCACGACTTATAGAGAAAACCAGAACATTGAAACTCATTAGCGACACATCGAGATGGCGGTTGTAAAAATTGACATATTAATGGTACTGTCATTAACTTAATTTGATTGGCTGAAACTTGAAAAGCAGTGAGATAAGAAAAACTCCTTAACTCTCGCAAAATGAGTGGGACAAGAAGTTCTTATCTGACGGGCGTAGATAAAGTAACTTAAATAGATAGGAGTAAAAAAATATACCATTTTAATATTTTAAAGGTCCTTTAATCTTTGCAACCATCCATTTTTTAATTGGCATTAGAGGTTTCAGGTATAGAATTTTAAACAAATCAAAACTTGCCATTTCTGAATATATTGGAGTATTCCAGCGGAAAAATACCTGCAAAATATTTTATCGAGGGTTCTCAGTCTGTTATCAAAGTTATAAGAGAAAAACGGTAAATGTGTCCACACCTTTCCACGGGCTACAAGGTTTTCAAAGCAATTCTAGAAAACAAATTCCAGCGTGTTGCATAAAGATACAGAACTTATGATTTTCTTTGATCCGCTGTTTACATTTAAAACACATTTTGACAATTATTTTTAAACAATCGAATAAATTTTCCGTTTGTTTTATTCGGCCAACGTTGATCTAAATTGAGAAAGGGCAAAACTATAAACGCCCACTTTTAATTTGCCAATTTTGATATTTAAAAATAGATCTGTCCTCTATTACCAAAATCTGATTGCGGTAGGTCGCCATGCCTTGGCGTTGCGTTCGCGGAGAAATATAAATACATTTGCAATACTATCCTGCAGTAAACACAAATCAGAGCCAGTAGATAGAGCAGCAGTCAGCGCCATCTTCCACCGTTTAGTGAAAGTTAAAAATAAAATTATCAAGTTGACTCAGTAGTTTACTCTAGCAGATGGCGCCATAGACCAAACGACAGTATGGTGCCTAAATATGTAGCCAGTAGGGATACTAGCTAAAGGTACGGTCTATCTACTGCGATTAGCCGATGCGACAAGAACTATCAGTTTAGTTTAGTTTAACATACCAAGCGTTCCTTTCGACCTTCATTCCGAGGTTGGCGTTGGCACTTTATAAAAATAGTTCATGCAGTTTTTTTTATATTTTTCGCATTATAAATAAATCTTGGCAAAGCCCCCAAACGAGTTCCAAACGTCAATTTTTACGAAGGGATTATTTATTAGTATGCCAGCAATTCCAAATATTCTAAATTTATACTAGGCAATAAAATTTTTGTCTAGGCTTGTTTCGTTGTTCGCCAAGTTTTTCGGCTTGCCGCTTGGTCTGTCAATAGTTTGTTTAGTAGCCAAATATAAGTGTAATATCTAATCGTCTAGTCGATTGAAATACGTATTGAACTTTAAACTTTTAGGCATGGCTGGTAAAGGTAAGAAAAAGAAGCCCAAAAATAATAAAAATGGAGAAAAAAAGAAGGGGGGCAAAGCAAAGAAAACTGGTCATAAAAGACGTGTGAAAAGTTCTCGTTGCACTGTAGATATTTTCACAGAAGCTGCCATGGAAAACGCGTATGCCACTTGCCATAATGTCC
Organism: Xestobium rufovillosum; assembly: GCA_963966045.1. Taxonomy (NCBI): domain Eukaryota; kingdom Metazoa; phylum Arthropoda; class Insecta; order Coleoptera; family Ptinidae; genus Xestobium; species Xestobium rufovillosum. The sequence continues at coordinate 20,755,215 of OZ014494.1, forward strand.
AGGATTTATTGAAGTCGAGAGGATTCCCATGGCCTGATGCACAAAAGAAGAAGAAGAAGGGTAAAAAATAAACGGGCAGTTGTCTGCTATTTAGAGCAGCTCAAAATAAAAGGACCTAACTGTTTTGACAATATACAAAAAATAAACATACAGCACCTATAACAACTTGTTAGTTCATTTGGCAAACTTGTATCCACTGTATTACGTCCCATAAATGCAACACACTAAATTTAGTCTCTAACACTCTCCTAAGGATACCAATTGTATAACACTGGTTGCTTTCAAATCAGGCGGAAACTCTAATTAGTAGAAGACTTTTATGAAATATTTTATTTGCCCCGAAGCTCGAAAATCGTTTTAAACATTAACAGATTAATAAACAGATTAAGAAACAGTATCCAATTTATTTATTTATTAACAAACCTACCATAAATTAACTATTAACAGTTTGGCCCTATCTGCAACATTTGTGCCTAGCTCAGAGCTACCAATAAGCCCTTTAACGTTCTCGAGAACGTTAAGGGTTACGATTATCACTAATTGTAACAATCGATGCTCGGTCGACGACAGACGACCGAGCAAAATGCTTCCAAAAAATGTTCTTCGCGCCGTTCTTATCCCGGTGGATACCCTTACGGCATACGCTGCAGTATACGTAACGGTGTCCACCGGAATTGGCTATTGTCATTCCCTCTAGGCGATGGCAAATGGAGCAAGTTTTTGTCGTGTACGACTCGTCCACCACTTTCACGGTCAACAGGGGGGAATAGTGTTGCCGGATCGTCTGCACGAGCGAGTCGTGGAAGAACTTCCGGTGTCCCCGGAAAGTGGCGGTGTTCATAAACTTGCACCCATCGCCGTACAGAATTAGTTTCCTCTCTTCCGAATTGTCCACGAAGTACTTCCGGATGATGGCGTGCCGAGTTTTCTGCTTACGGATATACCTGTCGAAATTCAAGCGCACTCTGTTGCGCCGTTCCTCGCTGCGCTGCTTGTCTTCGAAGTGCTTGAATTTGAAACGCAGCATTTGCGCGCACTTTTCGAAATCCCCCCCGTGGAAGGTGCGAGTGTCGTCGGCCTCGAAGTCTTTCTCTATCGCTGCTTCCACTTTCCCCGTCCAGCGTCGTAATTTCCTGCTCCTCAGGTGCTCTCCCATCGTGAAGTTGACACTCGCTTTCGACATCATGCGGAATTGGCCCGTGCTGTCGTACGTCACTATCGGGGTCTTCGCACCCGGATCGACGGCAATGACCCGATCATACTGCTCTCGACTACTAATTTCCGATGCACTGTGTCCCGATCGCTTCCGAAGTGGAGAACCATTGTTCTTGACGCGTTTCACGGGGCGATTCATCGACTTCGAAACGGCCACGCCATCCGTGCTGAAGCAGCAGCCAAACATCGGTAGGGCGTGGACGTCGAAGTACCGGCACCAATGCTCTCGAGCGCTGTCGCGGAAATCCACCACGGAACCAACTGTCTCTCCTATACTGGACAGCAATTCGTACAGGCCCATTGTCGTGTAAGTGATGTGTTTCACCGACTGTTTGTAAATGGGGAAAACCTTGCTGGCACGCACATTCTGCGTGCACTGCAGGGCTTGCAGGTCGAACATGAAAGGCACGTAGGAGATTGGCGATTTCTCGACTAACTTAGCACGCAACTTGTACAGGGCCAGTGTTCTGGAAATTTCACTGTCGTTGTCGGCTCCATCCCCGTAGTAATACTTGTGGCACGCTTCGTGCACTCTTCGGCGATCTTGTTCGAGGTGCAGCAAGCGAACGAATTTCTTCACACGATCAAACATGTGCGTTACGATATTGTTGCTGAACACTGTCGAATACTGCTTGCACGCCTCTTGAATGATGTACGTTCGCAATTTGCAGTCGTAAAAGGCACGAGATGATGTTCTGGACTCCTCGCGCAACTTTAAATACTGCTGTATGAAATTTAGGGGGTCGTCAATTTTGAATTTATTCGAACCTTTCAGGACAAACGTGAAGTGTTCGACGTTCAGTTTGTTGAAGGTTTTTCCGGGCATCTTTTCGTGATAATATTGGTAGAAAGCATTTACGAAGTACGACGTTTCGATCATGAGGCGGGAAACTACTTTCACGTCGTCATATATTTTACGTTTCAATTTCGATCGGGTGTCTTCATCTAGTAGCGGACAGAAAAATTTATTCAAGCCGTGCTTGATTGTATAGACGGCATATTCCTCATCAGCGGCCAAATTCCTTTTCCTTATGGGTGGTTTGTACAACGGGCATTTCTTGCTACTCGACCTAGCGTGGTCCGTGCCTTGGCACGTGGGGCACTTCGCCATATTTTCATCCGCTTACACCTGATGGAAAATGTTGTTGTCAGTGTAAGGCAAATAAATAAGTCGATCGGGTTGGGCAGTGTTGGTGTTGAGTTGGTACAAATAAATAACAGCTTCAGTGATTTCAAATTAATCGATGTTAATGATCTGAGGAAATTAATCTTTGACGTGAAGAATAAGAGTAGCAAAGATGGAATCGAAATAAGGAATTTTTTCAAGAAATTAAATAGGTACCCCTTGCAGCACTTGATTAATGTGTCAACTGTACCTTTGGTTTGGAAGTTGGCTACAGTTGGAAAGGTGAAGGGTACGGCAGATTGTCAGGAGTTTGGACCAATTAATCTGCTTCCAGCACTCGAAAAAATCATAGAGAGAACAGTCTATACAGGGCGATTCAGATATGGTGAATCAAAGAGAAATGGCATACTCCCCATGCGAAAATAAGACAAAGAGTCTAATATATCCCTGTCCGAAGTTATACCCCTGAGGAGATATAGCCCCCCAAAGTCTTCCCTTAAATGTCGATAAAAATTAATTTCTCAGAAACTACAAGACTTACAAGGTTCCAATGTGGTGCATAATTTAGAAACTTTATAAACCATAACTGATGTGAAGTTGAAGTTAAAGGAAATGGTGCAAGGTGTTTATTCGGGGTGGGTCACCCCTACAGTTTCATACAACTATTTGATCCATTAATTAATTTGAAAAAGTTTCACGTCACTTCATGCAAAATTTAATTTTCAAACTTTTTTCACTCCTAGTACTTTTCACTGAAATGAATAGTTATTGAGAAAAACGAAAATTGCTTAAGTAAAATTTGAATTCTTTTACTTCAAAACTAGTGGTGACCGTAGTTGTGCGTATCCTAACGGGCACAACACAGAAGTGCTTTGTGGTGAAATAGTGGATAGGTGTGGGTTAGGTGTTGAAATAATGCGATGAAAGTTTCGTTCGAAATTGGAAAAACAAAAAAAAAGCAACTCACGATGACAAGTATGCTGAGGATTGTCTGCGATCCCAATTTCTCCATCAGGCAACAAAGGTTCACCGCCTGCACCTCCAACATCGATAGGTAGCTGCCAACGAGACGCATCCTCTTCGCTTCTCGAACGGGGAAAGGAAAGCGACAAGAGAGAGAGTCCGAAGAACTGCCGTGGTGCTCCAAAAATCGTGTTACAGTGCCTGAAAGATTATGTTCATCAGTGGGATCGGACCAGAATAATGCGATGGCAGTTTCGTTCAAAATTGGAAAAAAGGAAAAAAAAAGCAACTCACGATGACAAGTATGCCGAGTCCTCTACGCCTTTAGAACGGGGAAAGGAAAGCGACAAGAGGGAGAGTCCGAAGAACTGCCGTGGTGCTCCAAAAATCGTGTTACAGTGCCTGAAAGATTAAGTTCATCAGTGGGATCGGACCGGAATAATGCGATGGCAGTTTCGTTCAAAATTGGAAAAAAGGAAAAAAAAAGCAACTCACGATGACAAGTATGCCGAGTCCTCTACGCCTTTAGAACGGGGAAAGGAAAGCGACAAGAGGGAGAGTCCGAAGAACTGCCGTGGTGCTCCAAGAATCGTGTTACAGTGCCTGAAAGATTAAGTTCATCAGTGGGATCGGACCGGAATAATGCGATGGCAGTTTCGTTCAAAATTGGAAAAAAGGAAAAAAAGCAACTCACGATGACAAGTATGCCGAGTCCTCTTCGCCTTTAGAACGGGGAAAGGAAAGCGACAAGAGGGAGAGTCCGAAGAACTGCCGTGGTGCTCCAAAAATCGTGTTACAGTGCCTGAAAGATTAAGTTCATCAGTGGGATCGGACCGGAATAATGCGATGGCAGTTTCGTTCAAAATTGGAAAAAAGGAAAAAAAAAGCAACTCACGATGACAAGTATGCCGAGTCCTCTTCGCCTTTAGAACGGGGACAGGAAAGCGACAAGAGGGAGAGTCCGAAGAACTGCCGTGGTGCTCCAAAAATCGTCTCGCAGTGCCTGAAAGATTAAGTTCATCAGTGGGATCGGACCGGAATAATGCGATGGCAGTTTCGTTCAAAATTGGAAAAAAGGAAAAAAAAAGCAACTCACGATGACAAGTATGCCGAGTCCTCTTCGCCTTTAGAACGGGGAAAGGAAAGCGACAAGAGGGAGAGTCCGAAGAACTGCCGTGGTGCTCCAAAAATCGTCTCGCAGTGCCTGAAAGATTAAGTTCATCAGTGGGATCGGACCGGAATAATGCGATGGCAGTTTCGTTCAAAATTGGAAAAAAGGAAAAAAAAAGCAACTCACGATGACAAGTATGCCGAGTCCTCTTCGCCTTTAGAACGGGGAAAGGAAAGCGACAAGAGGGAGAGTCCGAAGAACTGCCGTGGTGCTCCAAAAATCGTCTCGCAGTGCCTGAAAGATTAAGTTCATCAGTGGGATCGGACCGGAATAATGCGATGGCAGTTTCGTTCAAAATTGGAAAAAAGGAAAAAAAGCAACTCACGATGACAAGTATGCCGAGTCCTCTTCGCCTTTAGAACGGGGAAAGGAAAGCGACAAGAGGGAGAGTCGGAAGAACTGCCGTGGTGCTCCAAAAATCGTGTTACAGTGCCTGAAAGATTAAGTTCATCAGTGGGATCGGACCGGAATAATGCGATGGCAGTTTCGTTCAAAATTGGAAAAAAGGAAAAAAAAAGCAACTCACGATGACAAGTATGCCGAGTCCTCTACGCCTTTAGAACGGGGAAAGGAAAGCGACAAGAGGGAGAGTCCGAAGAACTGCCGTGGTGCTCCAAAAATCGTGTTACAGTGCCTGAAAGATTAAGTTCATCAGTGGGATCGGACCGGAATAATGCGATGGCAGTTTCGTTCAAAATTGGAAAAAAGGAAAAAAAGCAACTCACGATGACAAGTATGCCGAGTCCTCTTCGCCTTTAGAATGGGGAAAGGAAAGCGACAAGAGGGAGAGTCCGAAGAACTGCCGTGGTGCTCTAAAAATCGTCTCGCAGTGCCTGAAAGATTAAGTTCATCAGTGGGATCGGACTGGACGCCGTGTTGGTAAAACAACTTACGCAAACGTGTAGGGTATTTTCCGCCGCTGACTGGTATTATTTGGGTCCTACAGCGTGTAGTAATATATCGGGCAGGAAGGGCATGTCCTTGGGTTACTCTAACTTCGCCTGTTCGGCACTCTGAAAAAGGAAATCGAGATTAAGGAAAGTTGATATAAAGCGGTAGGAAACAAGAAAAAATGATGCATAGAAAGCCACGCGGTAGAAGTGAAACTTGGCGCCATACCTAAAAGTTCTTGAATCTAATTTATATTTATATTTATATAAGAATCAATTAAATTTGGATGGTTTTTTGTGTGAAATGAGAAATGTGACGTTCAGTTTGACAGTTCTGCTTCTGTTCCGTTCTATTTCCATACATGACAGCAGAAGAAACCGGTAGTACTTTGCCGAATGTAGTGGAAACCACAGAAACAGCTTCATTTTCAACCTTATGTTGCAAAGTTAAAGTAGGCCATGGGCATGTAGTATTCATAACACAGCATGTTCAATATTAAGTGCACTTACGCTGAACTCTTGTGGTGTTAAATCGAAATCTGCTGTATTCTGTATCCCACGATTCTACTGGAAGGCGCCAGTCAAGAGCATCGGATGCTGCAGCTGCTACATTTCTAGTTTGTAGAGAGGGTACCGGCACATAATCAGCTACCTTTAAAGGGATGGAAAAAATGTTATTCATAATAGATAAGATTTCTGTATATTAAGCGCAAGATTTTGAAAGAAAGCGCTTCACATGCTAGATCCTGAAAGATTTACTTTATTCTTTAACTGTGTAACCTAACAGTATGACATTTTATTTTGTGGACCGATAGTACATATAGTCATAATCTAAAACATAACATAGGTACGTTACAATACTTACTTACTGGAGATTATGAAATAAACAATTAAATTTGAAATAAGTTTTTCTTACCGAATCTTGTTCACTGACTTCTTGTGTTAATGCTTCTCGAGTGTGATTCTCTTCAGTCGTTATCTTAACACCGATGAATGGCAATGCTTCTGTTTGGGATGGTGCAGTTGAAGACGTTAAAGGGTTCTCTGATGTTGGAACTGCTATTGCTATACTTTCACTGCTACTTACGCCACATTGCGCTGCGATATTTTCAATTTCTGTCTCTTGAAAAGATATCTGAAAAAAGAAATAAAACTAGTAGATTTGAACAGCATAAATTGTCAGTTTCAGATTAAGGTAACTTTGGAAGCGTAGAAATTAACAGATTACGTAGTTTTGATAGGTGCTTACTTTACAGGCTAATGAGAATAAAAAATTTAATATCCATTTATGTGTTTCCGCCTGAAACAAAAGAAAGCCCACATTTAAGTATAAGTACCTTTGTGAAGAATTTTCTTTTAGGTATTATACTGCAGAAGGTCATTTTACGAGGGGCTATCCACTACCCAAAATCGTGTACCGGTGTGTTCAATAACTGACAATAATTTGTAGCAGGTACTTTTTCCGCTGTAATACATCAATATATTCAGAAATGGCGAGTTTGGATTGGTTTAAAATTCGATGAGTGGAATAGTCATTATTAAACAATGGCGCCTCCATCGATAAACGGCGACTCTCCGGCTTTCCGCTCAATTTTTCAAATTTTAAAATGTCGTGCAACAAATCACCACTATCCGTAAGGAATTTAGCTATCAAACTACATATATAACTTTGATTCAACAGCCCCGATAATATCTACATTCTTTGCTCTCATCAATCGATAATTTTAAATGGCGACACAGTTCATATTTCGCATATAAATACGCAGTCACATGTTCCCGCGGAAGCTGCTTACGCAACCGTAGTCGCTCCCATCTTGCAGTAGTGCTTAGTTCAAGCACAAACGTTTTCCGAAATGCTAATTTGAAATCTACCCAAGATTCCATTACAAGAAGTTATACTTAATTGTTAATTTCTAATAATGGATGTGCGTTTTTATGTAAAGTGGATATGAAACAACACATTTTGCAGTTCTATAATCCGCATTAATAACCGAGGAAACCAAAACTGGCCGTTTGTGCATTCGCTGCCGCGTGTTTTTCCGGGCATCTAATTTATCCATACGTGGAACATAACGGCGTATTCTACACGTAATCAGAAACATTATACTTACAATGTATGTTGAAAATAAATATCTTACAAATCGATAATTGAAGAAATCACTGCGAATGTACAATTTATTCTGTCTATGAAAATGGCGATTTTCTACTGAGAAAACTTGTTGATTTTGCATAGTTACGTTGAAGAAACCTAGCAACGCCGTCTGTCCAATGAAACGTTGTAATGGTGCAATATATTTCAAAGAGTATTTGATTTCGCGATGACGCCCGCCGCGCCGGTATTTTGGAAGAATAATAATTGCACATTGATGTGCATCGGAAACGTCCGAAGAAGAAAATATGTGAATTTATTGTGCTTGTTGAAAGAGTCCGATATTGGAAAGCAATTATCGTTTTAGGATACGGGAGCATTTGTGGGCAGAGTTTCCTTAAATATTCAGTGCGAACATGTTACCATGTACCAAGCACAAAAGCAATGGTGGCAGCAAAAATCTGCCCCGTTTCCATCACAGTAATATTCCCTGGAGTAAAGAAGCTTGACGAGGATACAGTAATATCCTTGAACGAAGATGTTCAAAGAGACGTAGCGCATATTAAACATTTCAATTCATGCAGAGTCCTACACAGCATTTCTCGGAAGAACTGTCCGATATTTAACAAAAATTAGTTGGAATAATAATTGTGGGAAGAGAAGAAATGTAAAGTTTGCGAATTGCGACACATATGTTGTATAATAGGTACCAACTTGTAATATAGTAAATGGAGGTATACAGAAAACTCACAATATTAAAAAATAAATAAATTTCAGAAAATCGTGGAACACTGTTTGTATTGAATTAATAAGTTAGGTTACGTTCAAAGTTGATAAACAATCGTGAAATTGAGTGAGAAAAGTAGGTAACTGTATTACCGACACGGAGTTTGGTATTTGATTATTTGCTACCAAACAACCAAACTAATCATAACGACTAAACAAACATACAATTAATAATTTTTATTTTCAGAATTATTTAATAACATTTATTTAAATGCTTATGGACTCAGAAAGTGAATGCAGGGGATCATACTATGTGTAGGAAAAATAGCATTTCCTACTGGAGATGAAAATACACGGTTTTCTTCGTGGGCAAATTCTCATCTCACGGAAAAAACAGTATTTTCATCTCTTGTAAAATATAACATTTTCAGAGGTTTTCAAGAAATATGTACGGCACCAACAGGTAGTGCTAATATTGGGAATTGGGGATTCTTTCTTTTTTTGTAATGTTTTTGGATTTCTTTCATATTAGTAGATAGCGTGTAGCTAATGGAATTATTCTTATCTTAAAAACTAATATTTGCTGAGAACAATTCACTCACCTTACAATTTAATAAACCATCGGAATAATTTCGTAGGACTAGAGTTTGCACAATCTAATTGTTTGTTTATTCGGTTGCCATGGATGGAGTCCCAGAGCTACCTTGGTAAAAAATTATTTTCATGTCCACAAGCGACTTTGATTAAAGCTCTCCTTGTTATAAGCCAAGTTAATGAGTTAATGAGCTCTAGATGTAAGTACATACCTGAAATAAAGTTTAATATTAATTAATTAATATTAATTAATTAATATTAAACTTACCTTGCAAAGGGTTGAAGAAGTCATTTCGTGTCGCACCGAAATTAGTTTTAGCATATACAAAAAGGATAATTTTTTGTTAAACTATAGACATTAATTCATAACTGGATCATACTTTCCATTCATTACACAAATAATCAAAAGATTCTATAGACAAATAATCAAAAGTCACGTCAGCTAAAATTACACTATTATTTTACGATACCTATAGGTATAACAATATTGATACGAAGTTTGCCCAGCAAGCGACGCCCATGTTTATCTGCGCGAGTATGAGTCACACTGTTTTGCCAAAAAGCTGCAGCTGCTTATTATGGCGCTTACCTTGTTTTTTATGAGTCTTGAAAGGCCGATTTCTGGAACCACTCTATATCTCTCGTAGTTTTCCATTACTCGAACGTTTCTTCGAGAGTATTTAATGGCAAGCAAGAGGCCGGGATGACAGTTTATAGTTTTTGTTTAGGAGATTCCGAAGGCGATAAATTTGAGCGAATATATAGTTTATGCAAAAACTATACTTACCTATAAGTATCTTGTCTTTCAAGAAACAAATTCATGCAGCCACAATTTTAACGTTGACTTGGACATACCACGGATGGAGGAACCTCCATCCATGGTACATAGGTACCCCGATATGTGTACCGGCACAATTTATGAATGTAGGTATACCTAGATAAGAGTATACTTCTTATATTTATAAGTATACCTACTCCGATTGCGCTAGTTATAAAAACCACTTATATTTTCCGTGTAGGTAACGTACCTAGCTATCTATTATTTACCCATATTTATTATCATTCCTTATTAGTGGAGCAAAAAGCAACTTTTTAGCAAATGTATAGGGCAAAAAGTCTGGGGAAGTGCCTATACCTTAAAATTAATATTGCCGGCTAAATAGGGTAAACTATCTTATTATTGGCACTGTGCTTTAGGGAAGTCTGACACGAGACTAATTTCAGTACTAAATTTAATACAATGTCAGCGAGCACAAAGTCAGTTTGAAATTTAGAGTTACAATAGAATTGTGTATGGCAGGTAAGTACTAAAATAAGTTCTGTGCGATTGCAAAAAGGAATTATAAAGACAAGCACGGGGGAATATATTTGACATTTAACTTAATTTGGTTCAATGCGCATGCCAACATGCTTGTTTTAGTATTTAGGTACCTGCCACACACAATTTTGCTGTCACTCTAAATTTTACACCTACTCTGTGCTCGCTGAAATTAGTGCTAAAATCAGTCTCGTGTCAGACGGCCCTTAAACGTAAGTTATTAAGTTTTTCACTAGGTCATGCATGTGTAAGATATTTTAGAGGGTCAGAGTTTTCCTGAATGTAAATATTTTACATGGATATAGTAAAAGTTTATGGTTTAAATTTAAATAAAATCGCCTTATAAGGGGTGCCAACAATTAGTACCAATAATGTACAAAATTTAATGATTGGCACTCGGTGCCAATTATTAGTTTTTCCCTTTTCCAATAACTGTTCCCAGTTATTGGCACGCTGCAAATAAATAATAAATAATAATAATAATAAATAAATAAACAATCCTAATTTGTCTCCATGTACGTACGTGCTTTTAAGCAGGTCTTTGTTCAAATATTGCATGTTTTGAATGTGTATGGAAAACCGCAGACCAACTGGTTTCGTCGTTCTGGGACTCATCAGTACGGTGCTCTCCCCTACACACTCAAACCATGCAATTTAGCTTGCTATATATGCTGCCGCGCTCTGGACAGATATCAGCAAGTGACAACTACTTTGAGTAATTATCTAGTATTAATTAGTGGTACTGGACCGTTCGAACAACTACTCCTCGGGCAAATACACCGCCAGGGGAGAGCACCGTACTGATGAGTCCCAGAAAGGACGAAACCAGTTGGCCTGCGGTTTTCCATACACATTCAAAACATGCAATATTTGAACAAAGACCTGCTTAAAAGCACGTACGTACATGGAAACAAATTAGGATTGTTTCAAAGCCATCTTAGATGGGGTAGCAGTCTGAAACGTCTCGTAGTACAAAAAAATCTGGATTTAGTTCTATAATTCAATGCCTGGCGGGGTATTTGCCCGAGGAGTAGTTGTTCGAAAGGTCCAGTACCACTAATTAATACTAGATAATTACTCAAAGTAGTTGTCACTTGCTGATATCTGTCCAGAGCGCGGCAGCATATATAGCAAGCTAAATTGCATGGTTTGAGTGTGTAGGGGAGAGCACCGTACTGATGAGTCCCAGAAGGACGAAACCAGTTGGTCTGCGGTTTTCCATACACATTCAAAACATGCAATATTTGAACAAAGACCTGCTTAAAAGCACGTACGTACATGGAGACAAATTAGGATTGTTTCAAAGCCATCTTAGATGGGGTAGCAGTCTGAAACGACTCGTAGTACAAAAAAATCTGGATTTAGTTCTATAATTCAATGCCTGGCGGGGTATTTGCCCGAGGAGTAGTTGTTCGAACGGTCCAGTACCACTAATTAATACTAGATAATTACTCAAAGTAGTTGTCACTTGCTGATATCTGTCCAGAGCGCGGCAGCATATATAGCAAGCTAAATTGCATGGTTTGAGTGTGTAGGGGAGAGCACCGTACTGATGAGTCCCAGAAGGACGAAACCAGTTGGTCTGCGGTTTTCCATACACATTCAAAACATGCAATATTTGAACAAAGACCTGCTTAAAAGCACGTACGTACATGGAGACAAATTAGGATTGTTTCAAAGCCATCTTAGATGGGGTAGCAGTCTGAAACGTCTCGTAGTACAAAAAAATCTGGATTTAGTTCTATAATTCAATGCCTGGCGGGGTATTTGCCCGAGGAGTAGTTGTTCGAACGGTCCAGTACCACTAATTCATATTTTTACAGTTTTTATAACTTTTTACCGATTTTTATTTCTGCGTTCTAAGTTATCTAAGACAAAATCAGAAATAATGCGAGTTACCATGGAAACAAAGTAACCTAATAGGAATTTATTAATGAAATCTAATTATTGCTCATTCTGTCTCGACGAATAATAGAGTTCAATCATATATCTCGTTTTTCTTTGTTAGGGAGTATTTTCAAAATTAATTATTACAAATAGGTAATACAAATTCAAAAACGCAAAACAAGAAGGAATAACAGCAGGGGCCTATTATTTCTGATTTTATCTTAGATAACTAGAAAGCAGAGATAAAATCTGCAAAATTGTATAAAAACTGTAAAAATATGAAAAAAGTCAACATGAAGCACATTGTTGTATTCAGGAAAATAACGCGGATTATCACCTGTCACTCACATATGACGCCCATAAGAAAAAATGAAGTTGGCGTTTAAAAAACAAAAATGAATCGACGTTGCCAATGGGTGACAATGCTATCAAATAGAGAATAAAAAGTGTCGATGTAAAAGTTTTTACAGAATGAAGATACAAGGTCAAACAAAAAAGTTATAGCCAAAAAACGAAAACGCAATTTTTCAATTTTTTTCAGATTTCACGAGAACGATTCAGAATATCTAGATTTTATTTTTAGGACATTAGTCAGCATAATATTTGGCAACTTTGCCGAATTTGAACCTAGGGTCTAGCTGTTAACATAACAGAGATCCACATGTTGCACTACGAATTTCAGACAGCCTGTATTTAGAAGAACCCTGTATTTGATCTCATTTTGGAGTTCTTTGTTGAATTTAAGTTCCACTTTGTTAACCGCACATTGGGTCTAAGTCCCACAGTTTCAAAGTTATTTGATGTTAGAAATCGTCATTTTTCAAGTTTCGCTATTTATAACTTGTAAAAGACTCCAGATAAAGAAAAATGACTTACGTGTCCCTATCTTAGTTTTTAATCCTCTATCTAATGGGGCTGGAAAATGCTGCTTCCTGATTGGTCAAAAAATGGCAAAAAGTGACCTATCAGGAAGCAGTATTTTCGAACCCCATTAAATAGAGGATTAAAAACTAAGATAGGGACACGTAAGTCATTTTTTTATCTGGAGTCTTTTACAAATTAATAACGGGCGAAACTTGAAAAATGACGATTTCTAAAATCAAATAACTTTGAAACTGTAGGACTTAGACCCAATGTACGGTTAACAAAGTGGCACTTAAATTCAACAAAGAACTCCAAAATGCGATCAAATTCAGGGTGTTTTAATTTTAAAAAAACAGAGTTAAGCACTGCGCCGAAGAAATGGGACAACCTGTAGGTATAATTGAATGGGTGATTGAAAAAAGGATAAGATTCCACAAATATGGCAAACTAAAGTGAGATAGCCATTCGACTAATATTTGCATGTATTATCCATTGAGCGCAAAAAGGATAAAATAGCCACTTCGCTTTATAATATTACTAGCGGCCCGGCAGACGTTGTCCTGCCTAAAATTACTTTTCGTATTGAATTTTTGATTCATTAACCAAATCGTTTATTCAATGTGAAACATTTTTCTGATTACGTTTATGTTCAACCAAATATGTCGTTCCTATCGTCAGTTATGATCGCGAGCGCATACAAAAAATTATGATTGTAACAGTTTGTCCGAATTTCCCGATTTACGCCTATCCATATCATACAAAAATCCAATAGAAAAAAGCACTTTCAGTTTTTCCTAATTTTCCAATTTTCCGGGCAACTTTTCCAATTTTTCGATGCTTAAAAACCTTATTTTTGAAAAGAATTAGCCAAATCCGTTCAACAGTTAAGCACTTTCAGTTTTTCCCGAATTTTCACATTTTCCGGTGGATTCTCCAAAAAATTTCTTTCATACAAACCTTATCCTGACAATTACGATCACAACAAAAAAAATCAACCAAATCGGTCCAGCCGTTAAGCACTTTTAGTTTTTCCCGAATTTTCAAATTTTCCGTTCGATTTTCCAAAATTATGATTTTTACAGTTTGTTCGAATTTCCCGACTTACGCATATCCATATCATACAAAAATCCCATAGAAAAAAGTACTTTCAGTTTTTCCGAATTTTCCAATTTTCCGGGCAACTTTTCCAATTTCTCGTTCCCTAATGCCACGTTCGGCCTCTGTTTTGTCGACGTTCCAAATTATTTTGTGCGTAAGCTCCAACTGAGCGCGTCGAACTCGACTGTATCCGTTGTTCCGGAGTTATAATGGATCGCGCTTGAGGCTTGAGAAATTCTTATTCGACTTGGCTCCAAACGCTGTCTACGCTCTTCGCGTACGCCGACCGATATTTCGACGCCTCACTGGTGGCATTTTTTCCAAAGAACCACCAAATACATGATCACCACCGATAACACACTGACAATTCAATTTTTAGAACTGTCAAACTGAACGTCACATTTTTGTTTGTCAAACAGATTTTCATACAAACTTTTACCTTCCAAATTTTCTACTTTCCCGGTGGATTTTCCTAAATTTTCTTTCACACAAACCTTGTCCTGACAATTATGAACACAACAAAAAAGAAATCAGCCAAATCGGTCGAGCCGTTCTCAAGTGATGAGCTTACATACATGTGGCAATTGATTTTTATTTATATAGATACATAGCTGGTACCCGGCGCGTTGCTGCCTCTGAAGAAATAATTGTGGTAAAATCGTTTGAAACTTGATAAACTGCGAATGGCATTTGCATTTTCACTTTATAAATTATTTGCTGCCCGGTCCCGGTACGACATGCGCGGCACCTACTGTAAGTTAATCTTCAGATTAGCCCAGCGAGTGTTCCTGTAAAGTTTGTTTTGTGCGAGGCGGGGGCTTGATATGACACTTATCAACTGTCAGATTTGACAAATAAAATTTATTTAATACTTTCTGACGGTCTGAATTTTATTTGTCAAATCTGACAGTTGATATGTGTCATTTCAAGCCCCCGCCTCGCACAAAACCAAGAAAAAAAATTCTGTTGATCCGATCGCTACCAAACTTGAAACGGGATAAAAAGTATCCTATGTCCTTCTCCTGGCTCTAAACTACCTCCCTGCCAATTTTCAGCTAAATCGGTTCAGCCGTTCTTGAGTTATAAGTGAAGTAACTAACACGACTTTCTTTTATATACAGGGTGATTTTTTTTGACCGTCTATTAGAAGTATCTGGAGAACTAAAAGAGATATTGATTTGAAATTTTGGCTGTGGCCGAAACCGGGTCGGATCTATTTAATGAAAATACTTTCAAAATGGTGGCATTTTCAGGAATACCGGAAGTTGGCACCAACTTTGTTATCTTAAATGGAATGCTACCATTTTCTATTTTATTTTAGATTCCACGAAAAATTTTAATGTCAATTCAATAAAGGTTCGCTATGTCTAAAATTAATATTTTCGGAGATATAAATTTTTTTCTCAATATTTTGACAGTTGTGGTAGATTATGTAAAAATTAATATCTCGATAACGTCTAGCAGTAAGATGTTCGATTTTTTATGGTGGCAAGACGAGGTGTTGGAGTTACTAATCAGGCAAACAAATTTCCAAAATCTATTACATAAAATTTTCTAATCAACGACATATGTTGATCGCACGAAAGTAGCAAAAAGTCATTTTTCTTAAATAGAATGATACCATTTTCAATTGTTTTTTAGATTCCACGGAAAATTTTAATGTTAATTCTATAAAGGTTCGCTATGTCTAAAATTAATATTTTCGGAGATATGATTTTTTTTCCAATACCTATTTTGACAGTTGTGGTAGATTATGTAAAAATTAATATCTCGATAACGTCTAGCAGTAAGATGTTCGATTTTCGATGGTGGCAAGACGAGGTGTTGGAATTACTAATCAGGCAAACAAATTTTCAAAATCTATTACATAAAATTTTCTAATCAACGACATATGTTGATCACACAAAAGTAGCAAAAAGTCATTTTTCTTAAATAGAATGATACCTATTTAAAGAAACCAATTAAAAAGAGTGAAAAAATGCGCATTTAACAATGTATGGTGTTTCTCTACCTAAAATGCATAGTATTTTAGATATTTGCTGTTTTCTTATTTCATCGATCAAAATTGAAGAGCGCCGCCTTCTAGTAAGTAGACCTTGGCTTGTAGACAAAACAAAATATTCACAAATTTCACAAATAATGTCTAATAAAAGCAATTGGTATTTTTTAGTAATTTAGTATGGTTGGTGTTTAACGAATAGGATATGGCAAATGATAATTATTCTTACTCGGATATTATGCATTTATTCAACATTCATGGAAAATGCGATAAAATAATTAACAGGACATACAGAACATTTAATGGAACATATCCTGAATTACCACCACTGAACTTATTTTAACTAAATAAAAAATAAAGTAGGTACGTGATAGTAAAACAATGTTAAAGAAACTGTTCAAAATGTAGTCCATTAACTTCTACACATTTAATAATTCGCTTATTTACGGCGTGTGTAGTAGCGCTACGAATTTCATGTGGATCTAAGCCTGCAAATGCTGTAGCAATTCTTTCCACCAATTCATCCCTGTTATTGAGTGGATATTGATACACTTTATCCTTTATACGGCCCCAAAGATAAAAATCCAACGGTGTAATGTCTGGAGACCTGGCAGGCCAACTCCATGGACCCAAACGTCATATCCATCTATCTTCAAACATCCGGTACAATTCGTTAGTAACTGCTGCAGAACAATGACCTGGCGCCCCATCTAGTAGGTATCTAAAATACTATTCATTTTGGGTAGAGAAACATAATACATTGTTAAACACGCATTTTTTCACGTTTTTTAATTGGTTTCTTTAAATAGGTATCATTCTATTTAAGAAAAATGACTTTTTGCTACTTTTGTGTGATCAACATATGTCGTTGATTAGAAAATTTTATGTAATAGATTTTGAAAATTTGTTTGCCTGATTAGTAATTCCAACACCTCGTCTTGCCACCATCGAAAATCGAACATCTTACTGCTAGACGTTATCGAGATATTAATTTTTACATAATCTACCACAACTGTCAAAATAGGTATTGGAAAAAAATTCATATCTCCGAAAATATTAATTTTAGACATAGCGAACCTTTATAGAATTAACATTAAAATTTTCCGTGGAATCTAAAAAACAATTGAAAATGGTATCATTCTATTTAAGAAAAATGACTTTTTGCTACTTTCGTGCGATCAACATATGTCGTTGATTAGAAAATTTTATGTAATAGATTTTGGAAATTTGTTTGCCTGATTAGTAACTCCAACACCTCGTCTTGCCACCATAAAAAATCGAACATCTTACTGCTAGACGTTATCGAGATATTAATTTTTACATAATCTACCACAACTGTCAAAATATTGAGAAAAAAATTTATATCTCCGAAAATATTAATTTTAGACATAGCAAACCTTTATTGAATTGACATTAAAATTTTCCGTGGAATCTAAAAAAAAATAGAAAATGGTAGCATTCCATTTAAGATAACAAAGTTGGTGTCAACTTCCGGTATTCCCGGAAATGCCACCATTTTGAAAGTATTTTCATTAAATAGATCCGACCCGGTTTCGGCCACAGCCAAAATTTCAAATCAATATCTCTTTTAGTTCTCCAGATACTTCTAATAGACGGTCAAAAAAAATCACCCTGTATATAGATGTGTGTATCTTTCTGTCGTTGAGTGGAAAAAAGATAATATTCCAGGAATATTATTCTTATTCCACTCATCGTCAAATATGCGCATTGTTTACGTACGCATTGAACAGCTGTGGTGCTGTGAATGTCGAAGTTTGTTTTTCTGTCATTTTGTGAAGTCAACACGTGTTTTAAAACTGATTTGCTTTTAACGTTATACAGTTTTAAGTTTTGGAAGTCAGATTTTAGTGATTGTTAAACAAATTTTTAATTTTTCACGTGATTGTTAGAAATGTCGGATTCTGATAAAGAACACGAACTCACGCGAAAGAAGGGTAAGCTGAATAAATAATTGCACACTAAAGACAAAGACAAAATTCCAATCAACTCCAAGAAGCTAGAAGATATTTCCAAAATAATTCACTACATACCTGTTGACTACAGGGCTTTCTATGATGAGATCCTTACAAATCCGACTACAAATAGGGAAGACAGTGACCCAGACGATTAAAAAATATTTAAATGTTATTTTTTAAAAATTTCGTGTATTAATAAATACTAGTTTTTCATAGATCTCCTGTTTCTGTTGATTTTTTCCTCAACTTTATCAATTTGAGTGGAAAAAGGATAACATTCCAGTACTTTTAAATAGTAATATTTGGTTACCTAACAGAAATAGAACTTTTGTATTTTGGAATTAAATGCATTTCGTCAAAGTATACAATTGACCAATAGAAACATTTTTTATTATCTAAATTAATAGTTTTGCCGCAAAATTATTTTTTTTGATTTACCAAAAACCGGTTTCACTGGAATGTTATCCATTTTCCACTCACCCATTCAATTGAAAATAATTTTCAGTTGCAGCAAAGATGGAATAACCTTACAAGTTTTATTTAAAAAAAATTCCCATAAGTTCAACGGTTTAGTGACTATTGACCGACGCGCGCGTAGTGGACTAGCCTGTATATATTTTTCCTCATTAATCCATTAGTCAGTTTTTATTTGCACGATTTTTTTGTTCGGAAATATATTGTAATTTTCCTTCTAAAGCCAAAACTTTTTCACTAGAAAAATAAATAAAAGGCAGGTCTAACTGTAAAATATTTTAAGCAGCAAAAATTTTCGATTGAAATCGCGGTTTTCTAGATATTAATTTTACTCTAAAACTCTCCGCGGGCGCTCAAGGCAAATTAAGATTTCCTATGTGCAAGTAGACGCCAATAAGCGCAACCATGTCTACAGTATACATTAGTATTTTAAAGAACCGATATTTTGAAAATAAGGAAAAACCTGTACTTCTCTATAAAACTGGCACAAACGTTGCTGATCTGCAAATACAGACCAACGAATTTGAAATACTTACATAAGGTGTTTGTAGGTATTTATTTTTCTACCGTCTTTCATTCCCAGGAACTTGTCGAAAATTAATGAAATGTTTAAATGTTTCGGATCGATCGTGTAAATTTATTTATAACCAATTCTACAGGTATACATCTATATATATAAAAGAAAGTCGTGTTAGTTACACTATTTATAACTCAAGAACGGCTGAACCGATTTGGCTGAAAATTGGTGGGGATGTAGCTTAAAACCAGGAGACGGACATAGGATACTTTTTATCCCGTTTCCGTGGGACGTTCTCAGTAATGTTCTTAACAAACTTTGTGTCACACCAGTCTATAAACCGTCTATAACAAATTTCATACACTTTTTTAAATTTATCGGGCAATAAATCTGTTGTAGCTTCATTTGCTGTTTCAATTATATCTGCAGGAGTACAAATAGTTTCTTCCTCACCATCCGAAATCGACATTTTCGACAGTTTCACAACAAAATATTACAATTTTAAACTGACAACTTGAAATTAATTACTAACTTGATAATTTTGGTCATTGTACATAAATACACGTATCCATAGTTACGCAGAGGAACGTAACGTTTTTTTAGGTAACGCTCGATTTTACTAATGTTTCTATGTCCGTTATAGACTCCGAAACGGCTGGACCGATGTTGATGAAATTTTCAGGGAATCTTCAGATTAGCCCAGCGGGTGATCCTGTGAAGTTTGGTAGCGATCGGATCAACAGAATTTTTTTTTATTGTTTTGTGAGAAATCGGGGCTTGATATGACACATATCAACTGTCAGATTTGACAAATAAAATTCAGACCGTTAGAAAGTATTAAATAAATTTTATTTGTCAAATCTGAAAGTTGATAAGTGTCACATCAAGCCCCCGCCTCGCACAAAACAAAAAAATTATGTTGATCCGATCGCTACCAAACTTCACAGGAACACTCGCTGGGCTAATCTGAAGATTAACTTACAGTAGGTGCCGCGCATGTCGTACCGGGACCGGGCAGCAAATAATTTATAAAGTGAAAATGCAAACGTCAAACGGCATATGCCATTCGCAGTTTATCAAGTTTCAAACGATTTTACCACAATTATTTCTTCAGAGGCAGCAACGCGCCGGGTACCAGCTAGTTATTCATAATAGTTAATACATAAATTAAATAAGTTTCTCCAGGCAGCAATAAGATAAAAAAATAAGAAATACATCAACGATATTCCATATCTGCAGGTTGCTAGCAATTTCTTCTCCCAATTTATACCTACTTTTCAAATCCAAAAAAACTTTTATTTTCAAATGGAATGCCTTTCACCTTATAGCATTTTTGAATTTCGCAACAAATTTTACGCACAAAATGTGTGTTATCCTTATACCTACATATACCTAAGGCCAGCAGCTCCATGACATAATTTTTTAATAGAAAATGATAAGTTGCTGAAACATTTGATAAATTCTACATCAAAAACTGGGTGCGTGGTCGCCACACGCGATAGAAGCGAAACTTCAACGTTATTAGAGGAATTAAAAATTTGTAGGGTAAACAGATGATTGGAGTGTATGCATTTATGAGTTTCAAATATATCTTTATTCATCAACTTCCATGTCTTCACTCAAATCTCAAACTGAAATGATAGGTCTAACACTCATTAATTTATAGACTACCAATCGCACTTCAAATACACATAAAATCGATAATAAATATTATCCGTATCAAAATAATAATAATAATGAAAGAATAAATCGAATTTTAATGCTTCTAACCAGGTTTGGAATGTTTTAAACAATTGTTTAAAACACCTTGTTTTAAACATGGTTTTAAACACTGTCGAAGTTTTAAACACTTTTGTTTTAAACACTGCAGATCGCAGGTGTGAGGTCTGAGATGACACGATAACTATAGGGAAGAAGTGAGATCACTGAAAGAGGAAAACTAAGAAATTAAACTAGAAATGAACCTGATTAGAGAAAGGGTTAAGGGATAAGAAATGACCGTACAGAAGATGGACTCCTAAGAAAGGAAGGTTAAAAAGAATAATATTGTTATAACAGGACTGAAACTGCAGGATAAAGAAGAGATTAACCTGCATAAAGGGAAAGTTGACCAGCATCAAAATTGTAAATGGGAATATGCAGGAGGGAACCGTAGAAAGCTTTGAAAAGTAAGTGGAAATAATGAAAAATAAATACCTTCTGAGCAAGATAGATGATGGAAAAGTGTTCATAAATGACGACCTTACCTATAAAGGGAGGCAAATACAGAGAAAAATTAGAGAAATAGCAGCTGAAGAAAGAAGGAAGGCGAGAAGTGATCATGGTCACACGAAACACAAAAACTGAAGAAAATAGAAAAAGACGTCAAAAAACTAGGCAGCACTGGACTTCATGACGGGCGAATGTTGACGAAAAAGCCCGACAAGGGAACAAGAAAC
Organism: Xestobium rufovillosum; assembly: GCA_963966045.1. Lineage (NCBI taxonomy): Eukaryota > Metazoa > Arthropoda > Insecta > Coleoptera > Ptinidae > Xestobium > Xestobium rufovillosum. The sequence goes on from OZ014494.1 coordinate 20,776,560, forward strand.
TGAAAACTGGCAACATGGAACGTCAGAGGTTTAAACGGCAAAGAGGTGAAGGTAATACAGGAATTTGAAAAAATGACCACCAAAGAACTGGCTATCACTGAAACTAAAAAGAAGGAGAATGGCACTATCACCTTCACGAACGGACTTTATGATCATTTACAGCGGAGTAGATACAGATAAAAGGGTTGGAGCAGTAGTGTGCAGTATTATACACCAAAACAACATGGGGGAATTAAGCTTATGGAGATGTGTATCGGAAGGGATATTGACTGTAAAATTAAAAGAAAATAAGAGAATAGGTATTAACAATTATTGTAGTGTATTGGCCAAATGAGAATGAGAGCAAAACGAGGAAGGTTCAATTTTGAGAAGAACTCAACATCAAAATAGAGAAAAGAAAAGGTGACATAATAGTGCTAGGAGATTTTATTGCTAGAGATAGGCCGAGAAGTGAGAGGGATAGTTGGGAAACATGGAGAGGTTACAAGGAATAATAACGGAAAGAGACTTATTGATTATTGCAATGAAACAACCTATTGGTGGCTAACACCTATTTCCAACATAAGGAGATACATAAGTACACACAGGTGGCACAAAGTAGACGGGAGAATTCCATCATAGGTTATCTATTAATACAGAAAGGAAAACTGGGAATCGTGGAGGACATCCGGATAAAAAGGGGTTCGGAGATACATAGTGACCACTACTGTGTGGAAGCCAAACTGAACTGAGAAAGTACCCATAAAAGCGACAAAAGTAGTTCGAAAGTGAGAACCCAATGCCCAAGGAGAGAAAATATAAAAACATACCGACTGAGAGGCAAAATGGTGTCTAGGAAATACCAGAACTTATTAGACGAAGAAACGAATAGCATCAATTCAGGGGAATCATCCAAATGGGGAGTAGAAGATGTGTGGAGAAGGTTCAAGGAAACACTATTGGGAGCTGCGAGGCCAGCGTGTGGTGTTGTCGACATGGCTGAAAACCGAAAACAAACGAAATGATGATGGAATGAGAAAGTTGAAGAGTTACTTGGGAAGAAAAAAGAAAGCTGGAAAACATATTTAAGCAACACTAGTGCTGAAAACTACAACCAATACAAGGAAGACAGGGAAACAGCGAAAAAGAAAGTAATAAAGGAAAAGAAGAATGCTTGGGGAGAATTCGGAAATAAGATGGAACAGGACAATACAGGAAATCAAAAATTGTTCTACAAAACACTAAAAACATTAAGAGAGGGTAAGAAAAGCGCAGATCTACACATACACAAAAAAGAGGGCAAAATAATAATAAGCGAAGAAGAGCAATTGATGAGGTGGAAAGCCTACTTCATAGACTTATTAAAAGGAACAGAAAAGTACGACCCAATAAGATGTGATGGTATATTTGAATTCTTAGTGAAAAGCGCCTTGTTAGTGTCTTAGCTTTATCGCCCTTAAATTGAAAATTAGAAACGGAAAAAATGTCAATTTTTTAATCATATCTTCAAAACTGAAATCAACAGATCAAATTTCATTTCAAATTACTGATCAGAATAAAGATACTCAATTTTTCTCTACTGTAACAGACTTCGTATCTCTTAAGCCAACCGAGATTCCCCAAGCTAACATCCTGTATATGCTATGCTTTTTTGGTAAATTACTTTTGTTAATAAATTGTGCATGATACTTAATAATAACTTCAAAATATCTAATTAATCGATTTTACGTATATGTATGTAATCTAAATTCTAAACCTTTCCTGCTCTAAGGTGTAAAGGTATTTCAAGTATTTCAAAACGTCTGAGTTTAAAGAGACTCCGTAATCCCACGCAAAATAGTAGTAGTGCTCCAAAAATAGCGACTTCAGACTTCTAGAACTTCGTCCTACATACGCTTTCCTTGTAGTATCTTTCGGTTTCGGTGGGAGATTTGAAATCAAATATAAGTCTGCGGGGGACGTACTATTAAGATTTGGTTCGCGTCCACAGTCTCAATTCACGGTAATAATTAGCTGAAGGTATCGGCAACGTGATTAAAAAATGGGCAAAACCCCCGGCGTAGGAATTGACTTAGGTACCACGTACTCCTGCGTGGGTGTGTGGCAGCATGGTAAAGTGGAAATCATAGCTAACGACCAAGGGAACAGGACTACCCCAAGTTATGTGGCCTTCAATGACACTGAGCGGCTCATTGGGGATGCTGCTAAAAGTCAGGTAAGCTACACGTAGCTACATCTAGATTGAATTTTCTAAAAAATAAAGTGGAAAAACAGTTTTAGATGCAATAAACTATAACTTCCGCCTCTAAATCATTGCATTTCAAAATATAGTTGACATTAATTCTTTATAGCAGCTTGTGCGCTGTTTCTTTCTGTGACGTAAATACAAAACATAAGAAACTATATTTACAATAACTGACAAAACTGAATTTGTGTTAAAGCTTCAAATATAATGGTACTTAACAGCAGAATTTAACCTAAATAGAATATATTATTATTAGTTGTGCCATATTTAAAGAGCGTAAACACCCGGTAGATATACCTACAAATATGGATTCACAAAATTGTTGGAGATACATATCTATTTAAATTTCTATGAAAACTGCTTTGGCATTTTCCCAAAATGTTTGGGAATACACGTGAGTCAACAACACAGAATGTAAACATTTTTGTTGGTTATATAAAATGTCTCCTTACGACCACAAACTTCTAGATTTTCCAAAACATAATTACAAAAAGTGGCAGAGTAGTAACTGCACCGGCCGCTTTAATTCAATTCGATTTTTTTCAAAATTTCACGTTGGAATAATACGAGTGGTAAAAGTAGGTACTATTGTGCCAACTTTTATAAAAGCCAGGATTAAAGTTAACGTTTCAAAAGAAGTATAGGAGCAGTTATTGTAAAGGATCAAAAAACTTCGTTTTGTATTTCGCATTTCCAGAAATGAATAGCGTTAAAATTGAGCAAGAATTCTAGTGCAATTTTCAAAATATTTTACATTTCTTGATACCGCTTCCTCATATGCATAGATACAGGTACACCAGTTTTTATAAAATAAAATAATTCTTGCCTATACGGTTTTATCGTTGTACGGAGTAAAAGTATTAAAATAGCCACAAATGTTGACCCTGGTTTCACTTCAACGCGAAATCGGTAGTATGGGAAAAATAATTGACTAAGTAAACCAAGACATAGCATCGCAGTTTTTAAGAAAAACGCGACTTCAATGATAATCATGTCAATTATTTATTATTCCTACAGTGCATTTTATAGAAGCGAATGAGACTTGTGCCCAATTTTAATGTTAAAATTAAAATAGTAAATTCATCATCTACAAAAATTTTAAAAATTAAGTCTGCGTTTTTCTGAATATGAAAATAAAAAATGTCTTGTTTATTTTTCTTGTCTTTTAGGCGTCGTTTCTTTCATTAAGTTTACTTTTCTTAATTCGCATGTGGCGTTTCTTGTAAATACGTAGTTATTTTTTCTTTCTAATAGTCATCATCATAAGGTTTTCAGTCCGAAGACTGGTTGGACGCGTACCTCCATCCTTTTCTATTCAAAATCTATAAAAAGTTTACGCATAAATTTAAGCACCGTGTATAACATCATAAAGGATTTTATCATTGGTGCAGTTCTAACATACCTTGCTTACACCGATGATAAATTTCATTTAAGATGCTTTTATGTAAAGAGGGGTATATCTACAGGGTGTTACAAAAAAGTATGTCAAGCCGTCAACCACAGACTATCTGGCCGAAAATAATGGACTTTCCTTATGCCATTTTTCATTTAGGCTTCTTTCTTTCAAGATACAGGGTGTTAAAGTTAAAATTTAAAAAACTATTTTTATTAACAACTCTTTTGTTTTTACGATATTCCGTTGAAATTTTTTTTCATATACCGGCACAATGTTTGTGTAATTTTGATCAGAAAAATCGATGCGCGAACGAAGGAAAGGGGTGGGGGGTTGTAAAACCCATTGACTCCCTGCGCACGTCTACGGTTCAATGGTATTGTTTTTATACCAAGCGTTAATTTATTTTATTTCGGAATAAAATTTCACGTAAAATTCAAAAATATGTATATCCAAAAGTGCCTACTACCTATTCCATTTCAGAAACCAAAGTTACACCCCTCGTTACACCCTATCCCATGAAAAGTGCACAGCTATAGATTTGAAAATAATTTTGGGAAATACAGAACTGCTTGAACCAAGCATAAATTTTGTATAAAATATATTGGCATAACAGCTAAAACAACGCCAGTTCACAGAGTGCGGAACGTTGAATAACCCTGTATAATATTACATGTGCAAAATTAACCCATTATTATAATCATAGATATATTTTAATCATACATATATTTTAATCAAGTGTCTATAATTAAAATAATAATTGCAAATAATATAGTGCTCATAGCAACTTACAACTATTTTTTAAATTCTTGGAATTAGTCTTTTTCACGGACTTCTACTTACAATGGACCTCCATTAACGTTTAATAAATGAAACCTCATAAGCGGCCGTCAGTAAGCCAAAGAAAGCAGAAAATAATCCCCCTCATACGAGTACACATCTTATGAGATGACTTTGCTTTACCGAAGGGCCATACAGAAATAAGGGAATACTCACTCGAGGATTTAGGCAGATTTGAAGTACCGACCTAGCCACTTTTGATTTTACATGCACGGATTAATTTCCTCGTTAAGTACCTATCTAGTTTAATACTTTTTTGCCATTCCACACTAACTTGGCTAGAAGTTCTAAATAAAAATTGTTATGAATAACATATTACTCTCCTCTGAACCTCTATGGTGTACAGGGTGTCCTATTTTCGTTGTGATTTGGGGGTTTCTCATAGAAGCGGCAGAGATAGAGCCTCGGGGTTTTCGCGAACCTGAGCTACTTTCTTGAGTATAATAGAAAGCTGAAACCATAATTTGGATATCGTTTTTAGTTTTCGAGAAAAAAAATAATGTTGATTTTTATCGTTTTTCGAAAACTCTCTCCAATTCTTTATGTACTAAGCAGACTAAAACTGTTACGATTAACTCATATAGAACTTTTTCCAAGGAATTCAGTGGCGTACGTAGTTTTGTCTAGGGAGCGTATTTTTTGAGTTATGACATAAAGTTAAATTTTTTTAATGGAAATCATAGTAGACTTTGGTCTAGTTTCTAGTTCGAAAGGTCTTTTTTTAAGCTATCAAAATATATATATATACAGGGTGGCCCGAAATTAGCATGCAATATTTTACCAGCGTGTTCTGTGGTCAAAAATAAGACAAAAAGCTCTTATAAGCGTATACCGAAATATGTTTCGCAAAGGAGCTATAGCTTTCTAAAAGAGAAGGCCTGAAGACGTTTCCTTCTAAATATCTTCGAAACAAGTCCAGTTAAAATTATGAAATTTTATGAAATGTGTAAGTACCAATGCTGAATCTTTTGCTGTAAACATAATTTCTAAAATTTAACAGGGGCGTCCCAAATCTGGGGGTGGTGGAGGTAAGATTTACCCCAACTTTTTTTACAACATGTCGTTTTCATTTTTTTCATAAAAATTTGAAACTTCAGAGCTTTTTGCAAAAAAAATGTGCTCGTGTCTCGTTATGATAGGAGGCACCGTTATCGAGCACAATCGATTTAAAAATTTCCCTGCATGCCCAAAAAATTCCTACAAGTGGAAAACTTCGTTTGTATACTTAAACGAGACAGGAGCACATTTTTTTGCAAAAACTCTGAAGTTGCAAATTTTTGTGGAAAAATTTCGGGAAAAATTGAAAACTACATGTTATGGAAAAAGTTGGGGTAAATCTTACCTCCACCGCCCCCAGATTTGAGACGCCCCTGTTAAATTTTAAAAATTATGTTTGCAGCAAAAGATTCAGCATTTGGTACTTTCACATTCTATAAAATTTCATAATTTTAACTGGGCTTGTTTGTTGTTTCGAAAATATTTAGAAGATAACGTCTTCAGGCCTTCTCTTTTAAAAAGCTATAGCTCCTTTGCGAAGCATATTTCGGTATTCGCTTACAAGAGCTTTTTGTCTTATTTTTGACCACAGAACACGCTGGTAAAATATTGCACGGTAATTTCGGGACACCCTGTATAATTAATGCCTGGCGGGGTATTTGCCCGAAATTAGCGTGTAATATTTTACCAGCATGTTCTGTGGTCAATAATAAGACAAAAAGCTCTTATAAGCGTATACCGAAATATGCTTCGCAAAGGAGCTATAGCTTTCTAAAAGAGAAGGCCTGAAGACGTTTCCTTCTAAATATCTTCGAAACAAGTCCAGTTAAAATTATGAAATTTTATGGAATGTATAAGTACCAAATGCTGAATCTTTTGCTGTAAACATAATTTTTAAAATTTAACAGGGGCGTCTCAAATCTGGGGGCGGTGGAGGCAAGATTTACCCCAATTTTTTCCATAACATGTCGTTTTCAATTTTTCCGGAAATTGTTCCATAAAAATTTGCAACTTCAGATTTTTTTGCAAAAAATATGCTCCTGTCTCGTTTAAGTATACAAACGAAGTTTTCCACTTCTTGTAGGAATTTTTTGGGCATGCAGCGAAATTTTTAAATCGATTGTGCTCGATAACGGCGACTCCTATCATAACGAGACAAGAGTACATTTTTTTGCAAAAAACTCTGAAGTTTCAAATTTTTATGGAAAAATTGAAAACGACGTGTTGTAAAAAAAGTTGGGGTAAATCTTACCTCCACCACCCCCAGATTTGGGACTCCCCTGTTAAATTTTAAAAATTATGTTTACAGCAAAAGATTCAGCATTTGGTACTTACACATTCCATAAAACTTCATAATTTTAACTGGACGTGTTTCGAAGATATTTAGAAGGAAACGTCTTCAGGCCTTCTCTTTTAGAAAGCTATAGCTCCATTGCGAAGCATATTTCGGTATACGCTTATAGGAGTTTTTTGTCTTATTTTTGTCCACAGAACACGCTGGTAAAATATTGCACGCTAATTTCGGGCCACCCTGTATATACTCGTATATATACTTTTATATTGTTATTTCAAAAAACGGCAACGATTTTGGTACTTTTTACCTTTAGAAAATATAAGATAGGTACATACATCCAAGATACCTGTGATTTTATGTTAGCAACTTTTAATAACAACTGAAATAAAAGTAACAAAAACAGAAAAACAGACAACCAGAAAAACAGCAAAACAGCAAAACAAACAAAAACAAGAAAAACATCAAACAACAAACAACAAAATTATAGGAACTGCTCAAATTAATTGCCATGTTTTTCAACACATAACCTACATCTTTTAGTTAATAGATTGATGGCATTAATTAAAACTAGTTGTCAATGCATTGACAGAACAGCTTCCTAGCCACAGCCACAACTGAAATGGAGGGCGCGTTTGGCGCGCGCCTTCTTTTCGTAATTTTTTTTCTCAATTTTTTCCTTATACAACCTATTACGATTTTCGCACATCGTGTAGAGAAAAATACTCTCTATCCGATGCAATACAAAAATATATACGGTCTCATTGAAAAAAAAGGTTCGATGACGCCATATCTCGGCTCAAAAGTGCTTTAAAAAAACCGCCCCGTCAGTTTCCTATGGACCATCTCTGATATACGTATGCAAAATTTCAGCAAAATCTGTCGAGCCGTTTTCCCGTAAAAGTGCCAACAGACATACACACGCATGCACGCACGCACGCACCCACGCACGCACGCACGCACACACACACACACACACACATACAGACGGAAATGTGCCACCTTACCAAAAAGTCTTAAAATGACCTGAAACGTCCACATTTGATGAAAAAACACCATGGTCAAAAAACGACTATCACAATAGCTACCTAGCTCAGCTAGGAAGCTAAAAATAGGATGGGCTTGCAAATATCGGAAAGCTGCATGTGTTGCCTCTGCTAGGTCGGCTTGATTGTTGTATCTTCGTATGTATATTTTTTCTTTTAAAAATGCCCAAACAAAAAAGTCTAATATATTCAGATCCGGTGATCTTGCAGGCCATAATATAGGTCCATTTGTACCCAACCATCTACCCGGAAAATGATTTTCTAAATAATTTCTAACTATTGCAGAATTGTGAGCAGGGGCACCATCTTGTTATATGTATCTGTTTATGTTTATCAACGGAACATTTTCCATTATCACCTCTGCGTTAATATTCAATAAATTAATGTATCTCAATCCCGTTAAGTTTCCATCAAAAATTTGGTATGCTAGTTGACCACCCAAAATAAAACACGAAACGTTAAATCCAAAACGTCCTTGCCTCTGACGTTCAAAAGTTTGGTGCTGATTTGTATCAGACCAGTGACGCACATTATGTATGTTAAATAATCCTACGCTGCTTATGTGAGTTTCATCTGTCCAAATGACAGACCGCCCAAATTCTGGATTTTCTTGAATTTTATTTAAGTACCACCTACAAAAATTAAGCCTTCTTTCTTGATCTCCCGGGAAGAGATGGTGAATAATTTGAATTTTATATGGCCTATATTTGCCTTTTTTATATTTTTTGAACTTTTGGAAACACCAACTTGTGATTTGATTTCGCGACAAGAAGTTTTTGGTGTCGCCTCAACCAACGATAAAACATTTATTTCTCCCTGGAAAAGTGGTAACTAGGAATTTTTTGGGTATCTGTTGAGAAATAGATCCATGGATTCATTTACATTCTCACAGCATTCATTGAAAACAGCAATTATGTCGTATTTTTCGAAATTTTGATAATTTTGAAGTTCCATTATGTATGTAATATTAATAAAACTAGCTGCATGCAACTTTTGCTAATGTATGTCAACAGATAATTATTCAGTTGTTAACGTAAAATCACAGGTATCTTGGATGTACCTACCTATATATTTTCTAAAGTTAAAACTTAAAAAGTACCAAAATCGTTGCCGTTTTTTGAAGTAACAATATAAAAGTATATATATTTTGATAGCTTAAAAAAAGACCTTTCGAACTAGACCAAAGCCTACTATGATTTCCATAAAAAAAAATTAACTTTATGTCACAACTCAAAAAATACGCTCCCTAGAAAAAAACTACGTACGCCACTGAATTCCTTGGAAAAAGTTCTATATGAGTCAATCGTAACAGTTTTAGTCTGCTTGGTACAAAAAGAATTGGAGAGAGTTTTCGAAAAACGATAAAAATCAACATTATTTTTTTTCTGGAAAACTAAAAACGATATCCAAATTATGGTTTCAGCTTTCTATTATACTCAAAAAAGTAGCTCACATTCGCGAAAACCCCGAGGCTCTATCTCTGCTGCTTCTATGAGAAACCCCCAAATCACAACGAAAATAGGACAGTCTGTACACTCTTTAGAATAAAAGACAAGAAAACACATTTTCAAATGCAAAACTATTCGACGTGTCTTTCAAAGACATGGTGGGACTCATCTCCTAATAGAAGCAATTTTATTGCCGAAGCGGTTCAGCTAATGACAACTGACAACCCAGTTTAAGTACAAGTTCGTGGTTTTGTTAAAGTCCTCTTTGCAGGCGAACGTCCATGACCTATACCTTTGAATTGAATAATTAACACAAATAGCATTAATGGAATTCATTATTACTATATTCTTACAGACACAAGGTCAAAATTAAGCACACATCTGCTACAATATTTACAAACTAAACTTATTAAATCGCTAAATTTGGATTTATTTGTTTGATAATGCGGGTTTATTCAACGAAATTTCATACATTTAAATATTTCGTGGACAGTAAGGATTGACATATTTGGTAAAATATGTTCAGAGACCTGAATGCTGAATAAGTGACTGTTAACCAACCCAATACGGCTTACCATGACCTAATCGAGTTGTAAAGTAGTACGTACACGCAGATATGCGTAATGGATGACATATGCTCAAAAAAATAGTTAACAAATTACTTGAAATCTAAATTTGTCCCTATTTAAAAAATGTCATCTACAATTTTACGAAACGGTATAATTATAGACTTTGAATATAAACCAGAATTCGCGATGAGCTTAAGCTAAAAATATAACCGACCTATTTTACGAGATCCCACGTTTAAAAATAGGTACTTATACAAAATTCGTAATTTTATAGGTGGCCATGAATCCGAAAAACACGGTCTTTGATGCTAAACGGTTGATCGGCCGACGTTTTGATGACCAGAAAATCCAAGAGGACATGAAACACTGGCCTTTCAAAGTCGTAAACGAAGGAGGCAAACCAAAAATCGAAGTCGAATACAAGGGAGAAATCAAACGATTCGCCCCAGAAGAAATAAGCTCTATGGTACTGACGAAGATGAAAGAAATTGCCGAAACGTACCTCGGTGGTAAAGTTTCCGATGCTGTGATTACTGTTCCCGCATACTTTAACGATTCCCAAAGACAAGCCACCAAAGATGCTGGAGCTATTGCAGGTCTAAACGTTCTTAGAATAATCAACGAACCGACAGCAGCTGCTCTCGCTTATGGTTTAGATAAAAATCTCAAAGGAGAGAAAAATGTGCTGATTTTCGATCTGGGAGGCGGAACTTTCGATGTTTCTATTTTAGCTATTTCCGAAGGTTCACTATTTGAAGTCAAATCAACTGCTGGTGACACACATCTAGGAGGAGAAGATTTTGACAACAGATTAGTAAACCATTTTGTCGAAGAATTCAAACGCAAACACCACAAAGACTTAAAAGGTAACACCAGAGCTTTGCGTCGTTTAAGAACTGCATGTGAGCGCGCGAAGAGGACACTGTCTTCTAGCACAGAGGCAAGTTTGGAAATAGACGCTTTACACGAAGGTGTCGACTTCTATTCCAAAGTTACTAGGGCAAGATTCGAAGAACTTTGCATGGATTTATTCAGATCCACACTCCAACCTGTAGAGCGTGCCCTCACTGACGCTAAGTTAGACAAAGGTGCCGTCCACGATGTTGTACTGGTAGGAGGTTCCATTCGTATTCCAAAAATACAAAAGATGCTTCAAGATTTCTTCTGTGGAAAGCCATTAAATCTTTCGATTAATCCAGACGAAGCTGTTGCTTATGGAGCTGCGGTACAAGCAGCCATCCTTACAGGAGACACCAGTTCAGCTATCCAAGACGTTCTCTTGGTAGATGTTGCCCCGCTATCTTTAGGTATCGAAACAGCCGGTGGAGTAATGACGAAGATAGTAGAGCGAAACTCTAGAATACCCTGTAAACAGCAACAAGTTTTCACTACATATTCAGATAATCAACCAGCTGTAACGATTCACGTTTATGAAGGCGAACGTGCCATGACGAAGGATAACAACCTTCTAGGAACATTTAACTTAACAGGAATACCACCCGCACCACGTGGTGTTCCTAAAATTGAAGTTACTTTTGATTTGGATGCTAACGGTATTTTAAATGTATCTGCCAAAGATCAAAGTACTGGTAAATCTGAAAAAATTACTATCACAAACGACAAAGGCCGCTTATCTAAGGAAGATATTGATAAGATGTTGTCGGATGCTGAGAAGTACAAAGCAGAGGACGACAAGCAAAAAGAACGAATCGCTGCCAGAAATCAGCTTGAGGGCTACATTTTCAGTGCAAAACAGGTAAAAACACTAAACTCTTTAATTAATAACACCAGTAATAATAATAATAATATAGGCTCTTTCGGAATGTTGTGCCACTCTTCAAATCTAATCCATTTTTTAGGATTGATTATCTCCTATTGTACTTTTGGTATATCTTGCCCCCCCCGCACCACTTCTCTTCATCTTCCTGACCTTAACCTTTTCTTTCTGGTGCTGTAGCCCCACCAGTCGAAGACCTTCAATTACTTCATCCCGACATCTACTTCTTAGTCTACTTCTCTTTCTTCCTTCGTTTAGTTTTTAGTCTGTTAACACTCTCACCATTCGATTTCTTTCTAATCGCATAATGTGTCTCAGCCACCTTAAACTCTGATTCTTGATTGTTCTTAAGATATATATCTGCTCCTTGTATGTCGTCAAACAGTTTAAGGTTAATTAGCTTCCTAGCCGAGCTAGGTAGCTATTGTGATAGTCGTTTTTTGACCATGGTGTTTTTTCATCAAATGTGGACGTTTCAGGCTATTCTAAGACTTTTTGGCAAGGTGGCACATTTCCGTCCGTATGTGTGTGTGTGCGAGTGTGCGTGCGTGTGTATGTCTGTTGGCACTTTTGCGGGAAAACAGATTTTGCTGAAATTTTGCATACGTATATCAGAGATGGTCCATAGGAAACTGACGGGGCGGTTTTTTTTAAAGCACTTTTGAGCCGAGATATGGCGTCATCGAACATTTTTTTCAATGAGACCGTATATATTTTTGTATCGCATCGGATAGAGGGTATTTTTCTCTACACGATGTGCGAAAATCGTAATAGGTTGTATAAGGAAAAAATTGAGAAAAAAAATGTGAAAAGAAGGCGCGCGCCAAACGCGCCGTCCAGTTCAGTTGTGGCTGTGGCTAGGAAGCTGTTCTGTCAATGCATTGACAACTAGTTTTTATTATGTATTCATATTCTCCAATTTTCTTCAATCCCAAGACTGTTGTTTATATACCCCTCCATTACTCTGTAAAAAAAATGACTTTGTTTCTTCAAATAAGTTACCTTCTCTCTCTAGATTATGTGGGCCGCCTCTGTTCGTCTGACGACTATTTAGTTTTATTTTCATTGATTCTCTTTTAACTTTTTCTCTCGATGATTTTCCTCTACTTCTGGCTATAATTACAACGCCATCAACATTATTTGCAACTCCATATTTCTTTATCCCGATGTTGACATACTTCTCGTATTTTTTCCAACACAACATTAAATAGAATTGACGACGACGCATCATCCTGTTTTAACCGTGAAATTATTTCGAAACTCTTTTACCCGAGTGGTACTGGACCGTTCGAACAACTACTCCTCGGGCAAATACCCAGCCAGGCATTGAATTGTAGAACCAAATCTAGATTTTGTGTACTACGAGGTCTCTTTTACCCATTTAGATGTTCTAACCATTCCAGCTGATCCCTTCATTGTCTTTTGAACCAAGCGCACTATTTTATGGGTTAAGAACTCCTTTTATATTGTTTTCACATATTGTGCTAGTTGTTATACTAATGAAGTTAGAACCTTGTAGCCCGTGTTTACCAGAATTATTTCTCTGTAGTTACAGCATTCTTACAGGTCGCCCTTTTTGATATTGGTATGTACTATAATCCCCAGGTTCTTTTTCTTTCCGCTATACTTCTCTTATCATACTTTTTCTAAATCTGTATTTAATTACTTTAACTAACTTTTTCTTGTGTTTTAAGGCTGTAGATGATGCTCCAGCAGATAAACTCACTGAAGAAGATAAGAATACAGTGAGACAAAAGTGTTCAGCAGTTTTGTCTTGGTTAGATAGTAACCAGTTAGCTGAAAAGGAAGAATTTGAAGATAAACTTAAGGAATTGCAAAAAGATTGCTCCCCGGTAATGATGAAGTTACATCAAGGAGCCCAAGGAGCTGGAGGCAAAGGACCAACAGTAGAAGAAGTAGATTAATTTGTTTTAAATTCCTAGTTAGGCGTAATATACCTATACGAATTGCTTCTTTGTTCAAATCTGTATTTTTCTATTCAGTTTAAATATTCCTACGTACTTGCTTGTTTAAATATTTATTGTACCTTGTATATTTTTTGACACTTGTACCTCGACATCGTACTTTGCAATAAACTAGATAACTTAATTTGTATGTTATGAAACCTGCTTTAGAAATGTTATCGCAACATTAAAATCTTTAGAATAAACTGCATAAAACGTTGTAGATGTTCAGTCAGTTATGGCGACTTACTGTTTCACCCTGTAAGTTTTCTAAGAGAGATCTCGGAGTGATTGCTTAGTACATAGTACATTATAATGACTTATTTATGCATCAATAATACCGCTACCTTATTATTATTAGTTCTAAAGTACCTAATTAAATATTTACAAAGGCACATGCGTGTCTGTTTGCTTTAAAATCAAGATCTCAGAAACGGCGTCATTCGCGAAAAAAATTTTTTAACAAAAACCATATAAAATTTCATGTAAAATTCAAATAAACCATAAAAAGGGGTTTCCATTTTTTAAAAAGTATTTTCTCGTAATCTGCCAAACATGAGTCAGTCAACAATTTTCATGCAAAATTTAAAAAAATCTTCGAAAACCCAGATATTGTGCTAAGATAAATTGGTTCAGAACGGTTTCTCTTGACCCAAGGAACCTAGATTTGAAAAATGGCCCTTTCTTTACTGAACATTCTGTATAAACATATACAGGGTGTTGAAAAAAGGTTTCAATATTCGCAGGGCATGTAAAACGATCAAAAGCAAATTAAAAAGTTCAAATAAATATCGGTCCGCAGATCGACCGTTTTGGAGATATGAGCGATTTAATTTTCGATAGCTTAAGGAGTTAATTTGAATGAATTAGTCCCATTTCGTGCGTCGATGAAAATTTTCCCGTTTCGTGCGTCATCCCAAACCTCTACCTTACGTGCGCTAACTGCTGATAATGCAGTAAGTCACTAATTCGACGCTGTTAATAACTAGACTTCAATGCGGAAGTGTATGTTGATTTCCGAGTTGATTTCTCACCTATTGTTTTCAAATGTTAATGTTTTCGTTTTGGGGGGGAGACTTAAACGATCTGCTCGCTCCGCTTGCCCACAGACCGGAAATAGTGGGCCGTGGAACCACTGTTTTGGCCGTATTCAGTGGCGGGCAACACCACTTTTTTGACAGTATTTAGTGAACGCTTGCTGTTAGGGAGCATCTAGATGGATAGTGCGAGGGGTCCCATTCCATGGCCCCCTAGGTCTCCCGACTTAACGCCTTTGGATTTTTGCATTTGGGGTTGCTTAAAAAGTTTAGTATAAGCAACGCCAGTAAATAACCTTGCCAAATTGCAACTGCGAATTGAACAAAATTGTCAAACGCAATTCGAACAAAACTGGAGTTTTTTGAAAGGGTGCGTAGATCCTTTCTAGAAAGATGCAGATCATGTGTCGATGTTGAAGTAGGACATTTCGAACATCTTCTTTGATAATTTATTGTTATATAGTGCTGAATATTGAATAATAAACAAAATATTCAAATTAACTCGTTTAAACTATCGAAAAAGAAAATCGCTCATATCTCGAAAACGGTTGGTCTGCTTACCCAAAATTTATTCAGACTTTTTAACTTACTTTTGATCTTATTACATGACGTCTAAATATTGAAATATTTTTTCGACACCGTGTATAATATGCATTTTCTTCTACACGTCTTTCAATTTTGGAGACACTAGGCGAAGCCTGAGCGCTCTTGGCTATTGCCGAATGGCGACAAGTTTGAGTAGAATGTGGAGAATTTTCCAAGTTAGTCTTACTCTCGTGTGGTATTCGAAAGATTATTTTTTACCGTTCAAATAACAAACACAACTTTTCAATATTTTGGTTAATTTCTACTATTTGCCATTAAAACATATTATGACGTATGTCAAAACCAGAAAACAAGTCGTTTATCAACAAAAACAACATACTAAAAAAAATTCTCGCTGGGACAAGTTAAGTAAATTATCCTCACTATAATAATGATTTAATTGAACAGAATTAAACACGTGATCAAAAATACTGTTAAATGCGATTGGAAAATAGAAATGTCAAAAAATAATCAGTAGCAATATCACAGTAATATCACAGTAATAGTAATATTCTCCACATTTTACTCAAACTTGTCGCCATTCGGCAATAGCCACTCGAGCCCTACGGACTCTCGTGTCTATTGCCTGGCGACAAGTTTTCGAAAATCTGTCGAATTATTTTCCAAGTTATTCTTACTCTCGTGTGGTATTCGAAAGATTATTTTTTGACGTTCAAATAAGAAACAACTTTTCAATATTATTCTTTCAGTGTCACAATTTGCGATTAAAACATATATGACATATGTCAAAACCAGAAAACAAGTCGTTTTATCAACAAAAAAATTCCCGCTGGGACAAGTTAAGTAAAAAATTATCACTATAATAATGATTTAATTGGACAGAATTAAACAGGTGATCAAAAATACTGTTAATTTATTGGAAAATAGAAACGTCAAAAAATAATCTTCTATATTTTCGGAATGGCAGAAGATGTGCTATTCAAACCTTAACGAATATCTTTATGCCTATCTACGTGATCTTTGGACACTGAACACCTAAATAGTCCACCATTTGCTTTAAGATAAATGGGTAGGTACCTCAAAAAGAATGAATTTTAGAGGTATGAAATGGATATTCTACGAGCAGGATACGAATTAAAAATTATAGGTTTCCGTTTGAGAAAATTAAGTTTTATGGTTTTGAAATTTTCTAACTTGACTATGCAGTTTGTACCTAATTGCTAATTTCCTGTATAATATTTTCGGTTTTTTGATTCTACTGCAGTTTTTCTTCTTTTTTACCAGAATGTCACTGCTATAACGTTGTTCGATTCGAAGATTCAAAAATCCATTACATCTATCAAAATCTTGAAATAAAAGACGATAACGTCAAAAATACGCAGTTTAGGCAAAATAGTATATTGTTATTAGCGAGAAAGAACGTTATTCATCCAAGTTAATAACAGAAATAACTCGAGAGAGTACGATACAAAAAATGTGTCCTATAATAAAAAGACGTTTGTGTTCCCACATGATGTGCGATCTTGTACACAAATTGCAAATTTCTGGAGTTTGCTGCATTTTTTTAAGATTGCGGTTTGTTGAGGTGTTTCGAAAATTACATATCTTTGGAACGAGTAAATCTTTAGAAAAATTAAGTGATGAAGGTGCAGATAAAGGTTAAGTGCATCATTGAATTTTCTTTTCAATTGCCTTGAAATAAATCCGTATTATTGTTTATATAATGCTCAAAATCGGCATTTTTCAGAACGCCAAAAACATGATTTTTGCATTTTTTGTAAAGTGTCCATGTCGCAGGACAGAACGAATCTTTATACGTCATTTAAAACTTATCTGATCCAAATCACAGAACGCATTTGATTTTGAAAATGGTGAACGCTTACAAATACATCGGAACATAACAGCCAGTTTATGAACAAACTGAGAAAAAATCCGCAATAATTTTGCATATGTCGAAAGTAAGCGATAGATGGTACTAAAAGTTGCTGTAGGCACCACGAAGGAATACGTCACAATAAACCATTCCAAGCAGATAATACAAATTGAAAAAGAAGACCATAAAAACTTCCTAAATATTGTTAATCATTGTCTTAGGCCCGGTTTTTCAAAGAATCCAACACCGGGTTAAGTCTGACACCGGCTTCGTTGCTATGATACAACCAAACAGAAAGTCGGTATCATAGCAACGAAGCCGGTGTCAGACTTAACCCGGTGTTGGATTCTTTGAAAAACCGGGCCTTAATGCGGTAAAATTAAAAATTTCTGAAATATGATAAGTTAAAATAGAAAGAGGCACATAAACTATCAATCAAAGATAAGAAACCTTAAAGCGACACAAGACAACTAAAATATTTCAAAACACTATGTATAGTTTTAAACAATTAATCTTGCGCTGAACGGTCAAAGGGTAATATAAGTAATACCTGAGTATAGCGTGCGTACAACTGTTAACAGTTCACCACTTTGCTTCGACTTGAGAAGTGTGCGATATTTTATTGCAATATGGTTATTCTCAGTAAACGTCTCTTTTACACATGTTCCTCAGACTTAACGTGTAAACATATGATCCATCCTAATTATGAATCGTGCCTAATAGGAACTCTCGCTATACTTCCCGAAGTTTTCCTTGGAGCTGGAAAATTTTACGCATTCATTTATTCGGTAGGTACCTAACAATCTTGCCACACACCAAAATAAGTTTAAACCGTGTTTTTTAGATGCAGACTTTACTAAAAAGAAAAATATTGGATAGGAAATATTTCAAAAGGTTGCTTTTAATTTATGGAAGATCCATTGCGTATAGTTTATGTTGGTGTGTCTTTTGTGTAGCAAGCGAGTGTCTTTTAGCGTGAGTTCTTTTTTAGCATTTTTGCGCAATTTTCAACTGATTCGTGTAAGGTAAATTTTAATATCCTATAATTTTCAAAGTAACTATCGAACGGGCACAGTCCATTTGTTAGTTCTGACCTCACAGGATTAACAATATAAGAGCTTGATTTTATAGCATATTTTAAAAATATTTATATTTTCCTCGTGCACGGTAATTCTTAAATGCTTATGCTTTTTGAGATATTTGTAACTTTATCGAAAAACAAAAACATTTTCATGCATGGTGAATACCTACTGCAAAGTCCAAATAGTTTATTTCTTAAGTAGGTATGTAAGTACCCTTTTGCAGCATTTTGAAATTTATTTTAAATATTTTGTTCGAGACTGCAAAATGTTGCAAAAGTTTGACAAACGACATATCCTTTATTTCTTCCTATTCTATTTCTCTTCGTGCAACCTAGTATTATTTAAGTTACCTTATCTATCTCTCTCTATCTCTATCTCTTCAAATATTGGAGACAAGTACTTCATTAATTTCCGAATATCTTTTCCCCTACGTTCGTTCCCATTCAAATTATTTAATCGCCGTGTGCACTTTGTAAAGGTTAAGTCACAGACGAAATTAAATTCGTTTCGCGAACTTGGAAACAAAACGAACACCATATTGCTTTCTCTCCAACTGTAATCTATTAGTTTGGCTAGCTACCGATAGACGTCGCTCGTCTCTTATCTAAATTAATATTAACACCGCTAGTGCAAGCTTTTACAAATAGGTAATCCGACGTTCCTACTTCAACCAATTTTCTATTGCCATATTTTCAACACATAAAAATCCCTGAAAATAAATAAAAATAGCAAGACTACAGGCAGCCGATTCTAATAGTTCATGAATATGCTAAACAATATCACAACATAGAATACTGTTTAGCACATTCATAAACCATCAAACTAGGCTGCCTGTATTCTTGTTACTTTTTGTGTATAGTTATTATTTTTAAACAATAAAATTTTAAAGTGCCTCCTCACAGACAAAAATTAAAAGAAATTATTGTGTATTGACCCTTTTGTGCCTTTCTTCTAAATATGGAGTGAATGCGGAAACCCTTTCGGACTACAACTCTGTAAGTACTAGCCAATCATGCGGCTAGGCGAAATATCTGGTTTATATTTTAGAAAGAAATGTGACGTTTAATAATTTTGTGTTCACCCGGTATAAATTGCTTCCTACAGTAAAGTCTTTTTATTTTAAGTCGGTTAAAACTACAAAATATGTATTAGAATATTAAAATATTGACATAAGTATAGTGCATACCTACGTGAGACCTCGTAAGCATTGATAACGTAATCTATTCTTTTACCTTGCAGAACGTAATTAGGTACATGAATTTTACATTGCATAAAAAATAAATGCCCAGAAAAAATTCTTTCAACCAAACGTAAACCTCTTTTAAAAAGTATCCCTATGGCGCAAATACACATGTGTGTAAAAATAGATGTCACGGCCAGAGTGAAAACCAAAGCAACACTTTAATTGATCAGTAGGTAATAGTATATTTTACAAGAAGAGATGTACATTGAAATTTGAAAATACTGTTTTTTTCGTGAGATGAGAATTTGCCCACGAGCTAAAACGAAACTAGAAGACGGAATTTTGAGGTTAATTTCGTAGATGTCTTACACAACTGAAGCATTCGAAGAATTTAGTCGGAAGAATATGCAATTGGGGGGCCAAGCTAGCAATGAAGCAGGGCCTACTACAGTAGCAGGTCCTGAATGAAGCCTTAATGCATAATGTTTCCATTTTACACAGCGGACTTCCCCATGGATCAATCCTTGAAACTCTATTGTTTATATTCTACACGGCTGATTTGTTGACGTCGTTCAAGCACTGTAATGAGATTGCGTACACAGTTGACATTCAAATTCATTGTAGCTTTTCTTTTCACGATTTGTACGTTGCGCAAAATTTATTCAAATCTAACTTAAAATTACAGTCACAATTTAAAGCTTAAGTCAGGTAGGTAAATCGAGAGTAATGGTATTTGGCTTCAAGTCTCATGTGGCAAGCGCTAGGGGTGGTTTACGAATTTCAGCCAATAAAATATTACTTATCGAATCTTCTGCTGAGTTTAGGATTATTCATGGATGACGAGTGGAGGTTCGGGTCCCATGTGGATGTTGTGTTGAAGAGAGCTTATAATGCTATGAAATTGCTTTGGGATAACCGTTTTATTTTACCTTCTTAGAAAATTAAGATTCTGGGTGCAGATACTTGATTCTTGAAATCGATCTTGTTTGACTAACTCATTTTAGACAATCCATTAAAAAATTTCCCCCTAATCTTTTGATTTTCTCATAGAAATGTTGAGGCTAGACTCCCGGGTAGACCAGAGTTCGATTTGAAATGGGCGTTGCACTACTTGTCCTGCTGATTTAGTATCAACATATGTCTGGTTGTATTTTTATATGCAAGGAAAAAGGATAGAGAAAAAACTCTCACCAAAACTTTTCCCTTGCAATTTATGACTCTTTTATCGCCTAAGACTATTGCGGATTGGTTTGCAGGTGAAGTGACAGATACTTATCAAGTCCACGTGGACTAGCGGTACCGGGTATAAAAGATTTCTTTGTCGGTATTTTTTATGATTATCACATGGAGGGTGTTACTAGAAAAGGAACTAAGCGCCATTTACCAACTTATGGGAAAATTGACTCAAAGCATCCATTTGTTTATAAATCACATTCGAAATTGTTGAAATGTTTTTTTACTAGTTTCCAAGTATTATTTTCTAGGTTATCTACCAGTCACATATTACTTTTAAATTTAAAAAATTCGTTTGGTCCTTGGCGCTTGGTTCCATTTCTAGTAACACCCTCCAAATAGAGTAGATACTGGGCCTTGGATAGATGCAATGAAAGCTGCAACTTACGGGGGTAATTTTAAATCTCAACACATTAGGATCTCCTAAACTATCTCAAACACAAGCTTGATTTAATTAAACAAAATTTCTATCAGTACGGGGTGAACACATAGCAGTTTTAAACCGACAAAATATTCCATGATTTAGAGGATACGTACCTATGTACAACAGAAGTGTCGAATTTGTAAGGTTTCTTGCTTTATAAAAAATGTCAATAAATTCGATTTCTATTTAGGTACTCAATACAAAGTAACAGGCATATATCTGGTTTTGTATTTTAGTGCAAATTTATGTACCTAGGTAAAATGTTTTTCCTATACAACATACAGCATACAGCATAGTAGGCCGGAAACTTGACAATTGCGTTACCCATGCCCTAAACTCGAAACTGTGCTGTAATATTTGAAAATCGCACAGGTTCATCAAATTTTGTGGGCAGCTTTGAGATCTTGACGTTTACTGAATAAATATCCTGTCGCGTCTCTTTTTAATCTAAAATTTTTTTGTCAGGTATGGCTATAAACTAGACACTATATAGACGTTTAACGCAAATGCAATGACGTTTAAACGAAAAGTAATTCAACTTACAAACTAGAGATGCCAGTGTATACTCTTTGCATTTAATCGAGTAGCCGCTCGGTGGCACATAAAACACAAAAATGTCAAATCATTGTCAAATTGTCCACTAGCTGCTCACTCGATTTGAAAATTGAGCGCACTCTTCTAAAATAAAAAAGCATGCTTGGTATGTATTTGTACGGAAGCGCTCTGGTGTCACGTATTATTTATTTTCATTTTCTGTTATGAGGGATTTTTTCCCGTTATAACGGATCTCTTTTTCCGTTATAACGGATCTCTTATTTCCGATATAACGGATCTTTTTCCGATATAACGCATCTTCTATTCCGTTATATCAGACTTTCCAAGAACTGTGTAGTATCGTTGATTGACTATTGGGAAGATGTCTAACCTCCACTGGTTAAAGCGCGCCTCATCCAGTCGTGAAAATATTTTATAACAAAACTCTGTTCATCTCTCTCAAGAGCTCTGTTTAGCCATCATGTGTCTCAAAACGTCCGATTAGCCGATATGCAGCGCTCTCACAAGCAGCGGCATACCGTGGAAACACAATCGCTAGGTCAGTAATGGCAAACAAATATTAATTTTTAGTTTGAGAAACGTTCCCTCCGTCGGTGTCACCATGCTTTTAACCACCGCTAGGTGGACGACGTGAGAAATCCTAGCGACCGATACGTCTTGCAGGCCAAGATCTATTAATAGATGTTGCTTGCAGGCATCATTTACAGCCGTATACTTGTGTATTAAGTATTAAGTATTAATGGGAGTCATTTTACATAACCGGTGTGCAGTATATGGTGGTACTCGCCAAGTGACTTGCGATATGATATCAGTATCCACTTATCGTTCATGTTGGTAGCGGACAGCGGTCATAACTAACAAGTAAGTACCTACTTTACCAACTGTTGCATTGATTTAAATGAAGAAACTAACCTAAAAAGATCCGTTATATCGGAAATAAGAGATCCGTTATAACGGAAAAG
This sequence comes from Xestobium rufovillosum, assembly GCA_963966045.1. Classification (NCBI taxonomy): domain Eukaryota; kingdom Metazoa; phylum Arthropoda; class Insecta; order Coleoptera; family Ptinidae; genus Xestobium; species Xestobium rufovillosum. Next base: position 20,799,003 of record OZ014494.1, read on the forward strand.
AGATTCGTTACAACGGAAAGAGATCCGTTATAACGGAAAAAGAGATCCGTTATAACGGAAAGGGAGATCCGTTATAACGGAAAAAAATCCGTTATAATGGAAAATGAAAATAAATAATACGTGACACCAGAGTGCTTCCGTATACTTGTGCCGTAGCATGGCAACATAACAAACAGCAAACACAAAATTTAATGTCAAACGGGTTTGAATTTAAATTGTACTTTGATCAGGCGTTATAAGTTATTTTCTTACATTCTTCTTGGACAAGTTGTTTAACATGGACATAACAGATAAGGTGACAGATTTGGAATCTGGATACTATCCTTTGCGTTTTGTGTAGATATGTTTCATAAAATTATCTTATTTTATTTTTATTTTTAACATGCATTGTGAATTGGATTCTTCACAGTGGCAAATTAATTTATTAAGGAAGGGTTTTTGAATTTGTTAGTAAGTGTGTTGTGGATAGTAAATACTACCCTATTTTACCAATATTATGTGAGTAATTTATTTATAATAATATTTCCGAAGAATAAAAATTATGAATCCTCAACTTTTATTACCCAAGCGGCTCTACAAAGAAATGTTTACAAACACCGGACCGCGTTTGACATGCCGACAAGCAATAGATGGGCGTCTCGTTGTACCACATACCACAATTGATTTCAGAGAATTTTGCTAGAATATTTGGAATTTGTTTTCCATTTTTTGGCCTTATTTTCAGAGATTTTTGAAAAAATAAATCGGTTTATTATTATTAAACGCTGGGAAATTTGGTGTAAACCCAATAGTTTCCAATTTTTTAAAATTTATGTTTTTATTTAAGGTCTTACAAACAATTTCAAGAAAATATACCTTTGTACATCTAGACATATTTTTTTCAAGAATTTTCAAGCAAATTTGGAAGGTTTTTGATGAAAAATAAAGTTTAAAAATGGAGAAAACGATTTCGTGACAGGGATTCTAGCCTTAATGTATGTGTGGTATTTCCGTAAGATCCTATAATAAAATCAGGGCTTTCATGTTATGCGCGCCTTCTGGTACGAAGCGAGGAACTTCAAATACAGCTAGCCACTTTATGGCTGTCGTTTACAAACCTCTCCTCTAGGTAATCATAGTTATTTCTAATAAAGGCGATTTATTATTATTATTGATGTTAATGTTAATGTTATTATTATTATATTAATCAAATCCTCTGACATCTCTGAAGAGCGACCTCTTTACATTTTAAAAAGCACAAATATCAGTACTTTACAGCCTTCATACATTAGCAATTCAATACTTACCTGTAATTGCACATTATTATTATGATTCTTCGGTTTTTACAACTCTGATATTGCTAAGGGCAACTCCAAGGTATTACGCATTTTCAGTTGTATTCAGATATTGATATTTTGTATTCGACATACAATTTTCCTTTTTTTATGTGATTGTACAATATTTTACACTTATCTTTAGAAAATTGAACTTGATTGGCGCTTTTCACTAACTTGCTTCATAAACTTCAAATTCGGCAACGGTGTGCGTAATTATTCATGGCGCATAAATTCATTATACATATTAATTAGTTCATATAAATTAAATAAAAGTGCTCTAATTTTCGCTTCTACTGAATTTGTCTCCTTTAAAAAGTGTCCCAGGGAGGATGGACCCTTGAGTCCTCCCTTACGAGCCTCCAGTGGTATAAATGCAGCTAATCCATTCTTAAAAAATCGGTGTTGGCCGATATATTCGCTCTGCTATTGGTTGTTGGTAAGATGTTATTAATATCCCAATAGTGTTTATTATTTCTAATCGGTACTAAAACCTGACCTCGGCGTAGGCATGACATCATGTCACGAACCGCGGCAAGTTTCATTCACCGGGCCCGCCCAAATTAAAAGTGTATAATAAATTGTAGCGGTTTGGACGTTTTGGTATACAGGTTGTCCCAAAACGTTTTACACAGATTATAGCTCCAAAACTATAACAGATAACGAAATGGAACAAAAACAACTTTGTAGTGTTGATGAAGGAGTACACAACTCGAAGAACGTAACCACCCCCGGGGCTGCCGCCTCCGACATACCGCCCCTAATTATTTTTTTAAATAACACCCTGTATATTCTGTAAAGGAGCGTGACGAATTCAAATTCTCTACCTAACATTGTTTTTGAAATTTAAAATTGACCCATCAATGGTGGAAAAAACAGATTTTTTTATTTATGTTAAAATCAGCCATGGAATTATTAACATTTATTGGAACTGATAAGCAAATTGTTACCTGCTACAGGCGTAAATGTCGAAGTTAATTTGAGTTTTGTGTTGTGTTCTGAAATGCCTGCTTTATTTATGCCATACGAGTATGTGGACAAGAGGCATGTAGAAGAAATTTATTGCCCAGGTTAGAAATGTGTGTTGCTGCAGAAGGACTCCAATTTGAACATTTAAACTGATTATGTTATCACATTATTAGTTTAACTTATTTTAAACTTTTTCTTTAATAGTTTTAATAATTCCATGGCTAAGGCAAAAATAAATAAAAAGTCTGTTTTGATTGGTCAATTTTTATTTCAAAAAATCTTGGATAGAGAACTTGATTATTTGTCATATTCCTTCACGGAATATACAGAGCGCTATTTGAAAAAATAAGTGGGGTGGTTTGCCGGAGATGGCGGCCCCCGGGGGTGGTTACGTTCTTGGGGTTGTATACTCCTTCATCAACACTACAAAGTGGTTTTTGTTCCATGTGTTCCATGTGTTACAGTTTTGGAGCTATAACCTGTGTAAAACGTTCTGGGACACCCTGTACACCCTGTACACCCTGTATCTGCCCATTTTTCAAATATAGATTTTATAATAATTGTAGTATTTGCAAAATAACAAGCAAAACTAGCAATTGCGTATACAAGATTGTGTACTTATTATTGTACTTAACAATAATCTATTTGCATTGATACACAGGCATGGGAAGACGGAAAATTGATCGTACTGCCGACGAGGAAGAAGCATTTCAATGTTTGCGGCGTAAGAGACGTGCAGATAATGAACGAAGAAGACATGATGCTCGGTGTGCCCAAAAGTTTCAGACTTTGAAACAACAAAAAATTAACAATGACATTGTGGAACATTATATAGGGAAAATGGATGTTTTATTTAAGTTCTATTTAAGTATTGGCATTTTGTTGTTGGAAAAGTAGCTAACAAGGAGGATTCTTTTAATGATTGTTGTAGTCATGGATGGTACAGTGTTTTGGATACTTTACCTATTTTTCCACAACCGCTTAAAAGTTTATTTGAATCCACTGATTCACAGTCAAAACGTTTTCGTGAACGAATACGTCCCTATAATAATGCTTTTTCATTTGCATCGTTTAACGCAAATTTAGTCAAATTCAGATCAAGACGTCCTGGTCCATATTGTTTTAAAATCCAAAGTCAAATTTACTATCATTTACTCCGATCATGGCGTATCTCCAAGTTATGGTCAATTGTTTATTGTATTGTTGATCCTAGCGAAATGACAACAAATCGTTGAAATAACAATAATGAACTAGATGTTGAATTGTTACAAAGCCTCGATAAAATCATGCGGGATAATAACGCATTTGCCCAATCTTATCGAGTGATGCACGAAGAGGTGAAAAGACAAGAAGAAATGGAGTTGTACAATAACGAAGGCTGTCCTGAAATGCTACTGCTTTTCACACTGAAGCCTGGCATAAATCGTAGAAGATTTAACTTTCAACAGGTCAATGAAGTTGCTGTTGTTTTTTCTACTACTGCTGATGGTGAGATTCTAGAATCATACGTTACTATACGCAATCGAAATTCAAAAGAACTGCAATGCCTAAGTTCAATGGATCCAAATGTGGAGCCATGGATTTATCCATCATTTTATTCTCACGGTACCCAAGATTGGCAACGCAATTTAATGAAAGTAAATAGTAAGAAAAGTGTTTCGAGAACAGCTTATATTAAGTTTCGAATGGCCGTTCGTGACGAATTTAACGCGTTTCTAGGAGGAGGTCGATTATTTCAACAGTGGCTTGTAGATAACTAAGTTAAAATTGAAAAAGACAGATTAAAGTAGGTACAATTATTATTATTATCATTATTATATTGTTATATTTTAATTATTACTTCATATTATGTTACTATTGTATTATTTCCATTAGCTATATTTTTATAATAATATGCAAGTATTTTTTCTCTTTATATAACAATATTTTTCAACATTGTCAATAAACTATATCTTCCAACAGAGCACAATGTATCTTTCTATTCTTCTTGTCATAAGTACTCCCGCATTTAGATATGATTTCAGGTGAACACACATGGGCCCTATACTTTTATCCCATCAAAATAATATTTATGTTGTACTTTCGAAAATCGAAAATCGGCGCGAGCTAACAGCGCGCGTTTTGGAATCTAGTAACTTTTAAAAGAATGTTGATTGACGAATTCATTTTGCATCGGAGTGTCAAAGGGTACCTAACTGTCTATTGTATACAGCTTTTTAGTATGCTCACTGTAAATGTTAAACTGGTCTAACAGTTTGCTTCGACCTGAAAAGTGTACACTATTTTAATGCAATGGTTGCCATAAGCAAACAGCTGTTTGACGAATTTATATCAGATCAAACATGTGAAAATTTTATCCATCCTAATTATGGATCGTGTTTAATAGGAACTCTCTCAATGTTCCCCAAAATTTTTGTTGGGACCGGAAAATTTTATGCAGTGATTTATTTGGTAACAATCCACAAACCAAATACCAAAACAAGTTTAAATTTGTCTTTTTTAGATACAGACTTTGCTGAAAGGGAGAATATTAGACAGGGAGTATTTGAAACAACTTATTTTGGTATATGGAAGATCAATTGCGTATGGTATGTTTCTTGGCATTTTTAATGTAGGAATCGAGTGTCTTTTAGCGTGAGTTACTTTTCATATACGTACTTTTACGCAGAAATTCTCAACGGAAGTTAATGTAGATTATACAGAGTGGTGCACGAAAAACGGCCAAAGCTGTAGTGTCGTTATTTGTGACCCGATTTTAAAATTTTATACACCAAATTATATGGCTGAAAAGATGCTATTACCAATATTCAAGACGTTTTCCCAATTTTGAAAATTTCTAAGGAACAATAGTCATTTGTTTTCTTTCAAATGGCAACATACTTTTTCTAATTTTTTTCTGATTGGACCTTTTTTCTGAACACAATGATGTGAATTGTGGTGAAAAAAACATTAGAGAAAGTATGTTGCCATTTGAAAGAAAACAAATGACTGTTGTTGGTTAGAAATTTTCAAAATTGGGAAAACGTCTTCAATATTGGTAAATAGCATCCTTTCAGCCATATAATTTGGTGTATAAAATTTTAAAATCGGGTCACAATTAACGACACTACAGCTCTGGCCGTTTTTCGCGCACCACTCTGTATATTGTGAATTTTCAAATAACGAAAGTATCGAAGATAAGTGGTAATAAAATGTAACCCCAGTCGCTTTTTGGATACTAACATCCTCAAATGTTCTTTGACCCACACGGCAGGCAGGCCTTTTATGTCTAGATTTGATATTGAACTGAAGTCGTCGTCATCTGTTCCCGTGAGTCTGATCTCTTCTACCATTTCTCTATACAGGGTGGTCACTTTTACAATGTACACCATTGGAATCTTCTAAACCCGAAGAGATTCAGAGTTGGTCAAATGGTAAGAAAGGTGCACATTTTCATGCTCTTTAAGGATCTGAAAAGAAATTCTGGATAGCTCTCGTTGTTCCTGAAATATCCTGAAAAAATTGAAATATTGCGTTTTCTTATTTCTTCCATATATTATTTATTACTCAAGCGAATGTGATGACCTTTGGCAGGTTTACATAAGTGGGTATGGGCTTTCCACTGGATGTTTCAAAATTTGTCTAAGCCTACTACATCTTCAAGTTTTCATGGTCAACTTTTGAATTTCTTATGGGCGCCATATTGGATTTTCATAAGGTTGGATAGAGAAAAAAAATACAATTTCAACGATGTATCGCACATGGGTCATCTAACTTTCTGGAACACTAATTTCACTCCATATCTACAGAATCTAGTTGCCATGATTATGAAAACTCAAAGATGTAGTAGGCTTAGACAAATTTTGAAACATCCAGTGGATAGCCCATACCTACTTATGTAAACCTGCCGAAGGGCATTACATTTGCTCAAGTAATAAATAATATATGGAAGAAATAAGAAAATGCAATACTTCAATTCTTTTCAGGATATTTCAGGAACAACGAGAGCTATCCAGAATTTCTTTTCAGATCCTTAAAGGGCATGGAAAAAGTGCACGTTTTCTGTAATTTGACCAACTCTGAATCTCTTCTGGTTTAGAAGACTCCAATGGTGTACATTGTAAAAGTGACCACCCTGTATATGGCTTTGTGGAAGGCCTTTTTAGAGTCGATAAAGCCCAAAAATGCGTTTTTATCAAAGACGCTCTAGAGCAGGCCCGTGCAACCTGCGGCCCGCGGGCCGCATGCGGCCCGCAAAAAAAGTAAAGTGATGTGTATTAAAAAATGTAACGTCTCTCTCAACAAGGAACACATAAAATGCACCGTTTCATGTGACAGCACATATTTATAAATATCATACGTGTGAACAATTCTTTTCTTTGATGAAATTGACAAATTCGCTTATATTAGCGTCAACCAACATCCGCCCGAATATTGCTCAAATTGTGGACAAACACCAGTGTCAGAAATCACATTGATTTATTATTAATAGGTATTTTATTAAAATAACCTAAAAGTTTTGTTAAAAATTCGTTTAAAATGGGTGTGACTACTGCACCGTCCGACCGTCACCTAAAATTATTGAAACATTTTTGAAACAGACCACTTAGCTGACGGGGCACCAGACACACGCATTTATTGAGAAAAAAGATGATGTAAAAACAGAAGCGAAACAAATCAAAACCGTACGGGGGTAGAACTCATCTAGCGCTAGGTTGAGACGTTACCCGTACACACACCGAGACCGTTGGCCTATTTTATTGACATTGCGTAATGCGCACGTCCGACCGTGTTAGAACAAAATTTAATGTAACGGTCGGACGATGCAGTAGTCACTTCCTTTTTAAAAATTATTTGAAGAATAAGATATTTATTTTTGGGAGTGACTACTGAACAGTCCGCCGCGCCGGTTACTTTTAAATTTTGTTCCAGGACAGTCGACACAATATCAGTAAAATGGCTTTAAGAACTTCGTTATTGAAAGACATCGCCAACAATCTCGATGGGTGTTCGGGTATAGTACAGAGCTGCAATTTTGTTCTCCTGCAGCTACACGAGTTCTGCGCCCGCGCGGGTTCGTATTTTTTTATTGTTTCTACATCATCTTTTTGCCAAAAAATGCGTGTGTCTGGTGCGAAAGGGCAAGTAAGGGTCTATTTTAAAAAGCGTTCTCTCAGCTTTAGTTTTTTTTACACTTCCAAAATGCCAATTATAGGTTACATTCTGTAATGCGCATGCGGTCGGACTGTTCAGTAGTCACTCCCTTTATTTTTTCCAATTTTTTCTCAATAATTTTTGTTTTGATGGTAAATATTTTTTTTATTTTTACACATGCAAATGTACAAGTGTTCCTAACGTTTTTGTTTCTACCAAAAAAGTGTTCTTTGTTAATTGTTTCTACTATCCACAGTGGTTGGATCGGGAACTTTGGCATGCCAAGACTGCTCAGGATGCTGACGTCAGCGAAACACGTGTCGAGTTTAATTACTGTATCACTCGTTTTTTTCGCATGTGGGGTTAACTTGTTAAGAATTCACAGTGTTTTTCTATTATAAAATTATAAATCTCAATATTGAAGGTGTTTGTCTTTAATTATTCAAAAACTCTGAACCCATCACGCACCTAGGGAACACTTGATAGACAGTAAGTAGTGCGGCCCGCTAAGATTTCATAAAACTTGCAAATGGCCCTTTCGCTTAAAAGGTTGCACGGGCCTGCTCTAGAGGGTGATCAGTTAAGGTTACGGAGCGGCTGTATCACGGAAACCGTTCACACTGCAGTTTTGAGGTAAAAAATTTATTAACAAATATAGCCAAAATAATTTAACCAAAAATATTTTTAAGTTTCTAACTTCATTCCTAGGGGTCGCATTTGCTATGGCGTTACAAAAAATCTTTAATTTCTCCAAATAGCTTAGATATAATGTAGGTCGGAAATACACTTCTCAGAATCTCAATCTCAATCCTCTATAAATTTTGTTTAAACAATTTCTCTATTTACCATGGCAGCGGCAGGGCGAAGAACTACAATTTATTTTTTTTAATGCTGTAATTTGTGTTTGGCTTAACCGAATTTAACAAACTATAGCTCATTTTGAAGGACTCTTTAAGCCCATTTACTTTTATTATAAATCATCATCATCATCATCATAAGGTTCTCAGTCCGAAGACTGGTTGGACGCGTACCTCCATTCTTTTCTATCCTGAGCTAACCTACGCATTTCCCTAAAAGTAGAACATCCTACATCCCTAACTATTTGAGAGCAGTAGTCTAATCTAGGCCTACCCCTACCTCTTTTTATTCCTATCTCTGACTCTAGTATGTCACGAACTATTCCTTCGTGTCTTAGAAGGTGTCCTACCATCCTATCTCTCCTACTCTTTATTGTTTTCCATACCTTTCGCTTTTCCCCAACTCTTTCTAATACTTCCCTATTGCTAACCTTATCTATCCACGGTATCTTCATCATGCGTCTGTAGCACCACATTTCAAACGCTTCTACTCTTTTTCTATCCGCTTCTCCTATTGTCCAAGTTTCGCACCCGTATAATGCCGTACTCCATACATACGACGTTAAGAGTCTCTTCCTAGTCTCTATATTAACCGTTCTCGAGCATAACAGTTGTTTCTTTTTGTTAAACGCAACTCGGCTCTGCGCCATTCTTTGTTTTATATCTTTAGTGCTCCTACCGTCTTGAGTTATTTTACTTCCTAAGTAGCAGAAATCCGCGACCTCCTCTATCTTATAAATAGGTATCTTATAAATAGGTACCTTAAAAATTAATTTGTATGCTAAATGATAGTTGACGTTATTAAAAATATGTCGTACTTTATCAGTTTTCTTCAAAAAATTAAATGTAACCCTACAGCTTTTTTTACTGTGTTTGATAGGCCATTAGTTGATATAAACAAACCTGAAAACCAGAGGTTAATATCTCTTTTAGTTTTAAAATTATTGCAAAAATAGTAGATGAGGATCGGAGGGTCAGTCGTTTTTAATTCCCGAAATGAATAATAAATGTTGAAACTTTATCCAAATTTATCCATAAATTATTATTATTTTTCATACGGGTATTTTTTAGTACCTAATTAGAATGTCTTATTGTTTAATTTTTATTAAAAAGGGCATCTTAACATTACATATTTATTTAATTGTAAATACCCTATAGCGAAGCGGGCCGTGATCTATTACAATAAAATAGCTTATCGAGAGCAGAAATCAAAGCGGCTGTATTTTCCATTCGGAGACGGCTAAATTGCTAAAATGCTAAATTAAATAAAGACGGGATCCTTCCACCCTCATCTACTATTTTTGCAATTGTTTGAAAACGAAAAGAGATATCGATCTTCGGTTTTCATACTTATTTTTCTCAACCAATGGCATACCCAACAGAGTAAAAAAAGCTGTAGGGTTGCATTTATTTTTTTTAAGAAATCGAATGGAGAATGACATTTTTTTGGATGAAGCCAAATATCGTTGAGTATACAAATTAACTTTTAATTTTTTCTCAATAAAATTAAATCAGATTAAAGGGACCTTTAAAATGAGCCATTGTTTGTTTAATTCCGTTAAGGCAAATCCAAGTCACAGCAATTAAAATATTTTAAATTGTTATTCTTCACCCTGACGCTGCCATGGTAAATAGAGGTAAATTGTTTAACCAAAATTTATACACTCATGGACAAAAATATGGAATATTTTTGATTTTATTTATTTCTCGAGAAATTTTGATACGAACAGCTGCGACAGCATTTTATATTAGATACTGAGGCATCTAGTAAGCCTGGCAATAACAAGCAAGTATCAGAAACTGTGACTGTGTTCTAAAAATTGAATTAAGTAAACTTCGTGTTCACACCTGACTTTTAACTTTTCCAGGTAGGTAAGTATACTCATCAACCTAGGTGTACTGAGGTAAAATTTAACATTTGTTGGTTATTCTGTAGCATTACTGTCTTTGATAATGCCAGCAGTTCAATGTTGCACTGAAGTTGAGGTAGCAAAGGTTGTAACTTTGTCAAATGTTGGTTGGAGGCAAAGCCATATTGCAAGATTTGTTGGAATAACTCAGTATGCGGTTTCAAAAATTTTAAACAGGCACAGACAAACTGGAAATTTCAAGAAGAGGAATGGCCAAGGGCGGAAACGGTGTACAACTCGCCGGGATGACAGATTTTTAATGTTGCAGTCACTACGAGATCGTACCTTAACATCAACTCATTTAAAAAACCAACTTTTAAAAAATGCGAAGCAAGCTAACGTTAGCTCCAAAACAGTTCGGTGAAGGTTGAAGGAAGCAAATTTGAAAACGAGACGGCTTGCTAAAGTCCCTCGACTCACTCAAAATGCTAGGGTTCACAGATTACAATTTGCTAGAGCATATGGTGACTGGGCGGTTGACCAATGGAAGAATGTTATGTTTACCGACGCAACAAGACTCGTACAGTGGAAGCCACATGGACGTAACCATGTGTACAGAAGAATTGGAGAAAGATATTCCAACTGTGCACTAACTCCAAACGTCAGTTTTGGAGGAGTTGGGATAATGTTTTGGGCAGGCATTAGTTGGGAGGGTCGTACAGAACTTGTAGATGTGCGTGGAAGGATGACAGCTGAAAATTACGTTGAAAACATCTTGTCAGAACATATTGTGCCATACGTTGACTTCATTGGTTACAACAGATTCCTCCTAATGCATGACAATGCACAACCACATGCTGCTGCAATTGTAAACCGGTATCTTAATGAAGTGGGAATCCAAAGTTTGGACTGGCCACCATACAGTCCAGACTTAAACCCAATAGAGCACTTGTGGGGTCAACTAAAAATTCGTATTCGAGCCAGGAATCCTGTACTAATGACGCTAAATCAATTAAGATTTGCCGCACATCAGGAGTGGGATACAATTTCACAAGAATGTATATGTTACGGTTAAAGTACTTACGTGGCTAGTGTATAAACTAGCTGGATAGTATATAAAGTAACCAAGCGACTGGTTATTTTACTAGAAATTCACATTTCCAATAAAATAACTGCGAATTTGGTTAGTTCATATACTATCCAGCCAGTTTATAAACTAACCGAGAATGATGGCTAAAGTACAAACCACAAAGAAAGTAAGTAAATAAAACAACTATTGTTCTTAGACAGTTTGTAAACTATCCATAACTATTTGGATAAAGTGTGAACTTCAGTTCTAGTAATACAAAAGCAGAATTTTCTTTTGTAAATTTAATAGAAATAGTGGTGTTGCCCGTCACTGAATACTGCCAAAAAAGTGGTTCCACGGCCCACTATTTCCGGTCTGTGGGCAAGCGGAGCGTTTAAGTCTCCCCTCCCCCTCCCCCAATACAAAAACATTAACATTTGAAAACAATAGGAGAGAAATTTTCATCGACGCACGAAATGGGACTAAATCCAAAATTCTATGTTCAGGTACCTACGTAAACAACCCGGGTGATTCTTAGAATGCTTTCCAAGTATACGGTCACTAAGGGATTGTACCTGTACGCAACTACCACTATTGCTAATGACAGTTTCCTACAAATAATCCCCAGTATCGCGACACGTGCATCGTGTTTTGCCCAAGTAGTGTTTGATTAATTTTGCAACATTAGCCAAGGAAAATATTGGTTAGGTAGTTTATGTACTAGCTAGCGAATTAGTTATTTTCTACTACTAGAAATGAAGTTCATACTTTATCCAAATAGTCATGGATACTTTACAAACTATCTAAGAACAATGGTTGTTTTATTTACTTTCTTTCTGGTTTATACTTTAGCCATCTTTTTTGATTAATTTATAAACTGGCTGGATAGTATATGAACTATCCAAGATTCGCAGTTATTCTAGTGGAAAGTTGAATTTCTGCTAAAATAACCAGCCGCTTGGTTACTTTATATACCATCCAGCTAGTCTATACACTAGCTAAGTAAGTACTTTAACCGTAACTAGGGTTTTAAGAATTCGGGATCGGGATTCAATTTCGGGATTTCGGGATCGAAATTTAGAATCCCGGGATCCCGGGATTGAATCCCGAACCCGAAATTCAGAAGTTGAAATAGGAAACACTACTATTTAGGGATGTAACGTTTAAACGTTTAACCGCACGTGTGGACACTACCCGTTTTGGGGAACGTTTAAATGAAATGCAAATAAAATTTAGATATAGGCATCCTTAAATTTCAGATAAAAAAGCCGCGGCTAGTGCTAGGCACGCACCGCGTAAGAGCAAAAGCGAGGCGACCACTTAAATATTGCAAAACCGTCATGCACTTTTCAAATTGATTGTTTGCATCCCTTTGAGGACTTTCGCCGCCAGCGCCGCAGTCCTCATTCAACGGTATAAGTACATATTATTTTATGATTTATAACCCAACTTTCAAACGACGCGACGTTTGATTTTTTCTAATTATTCAAGTTTCAAAACAATTTTGCAATATTGTTAAGTTTATACGCCGTTTAAACGTTTAATAAACGCGTTTAAACGTTTACGAAAAATCGCTAAACGTTGCATTCCTGCCATTATTTATAACTAATAAACACCCCGAACCAATTTACGTATTTACATAAATACAATCGGCGACTGGTGATTTACTGGATTATTTACGCACGCGGAGGTGCGGCGCCGAAACTGACCCACGGCGCTGATAGAAACTTGTAAGGACATGGGCGTAACGTCCTGTGGGATACATGAACAATAATTTTGCAATGCAAAAAAATTCCTTTTGCGTAAATTATTGTTTCGGTATTTTACCGGGATCCCGGGATCCCGGGATTGAAAACCCTAACCGTAACATATACAAAATTTAATCTCCAGCATGCCTAGAAGAATGGAAGCCGTAGTTCGCGCTCGGGGAGGCAATACTCGATATTCAACAGCCCATGTTTTGTAACTGGTTTCGTTCTTTTGGTGTTAATGTTTGTCAGACCGTAATTGATCCATTCTATACATATTCAATTAATTAAGTTATTGTTATTTGGTGTTTATTGCGGAGCTACTTGATGAACTGTTGTTATTAGATTACTCTTAAAATAGACAAAGTTAACTTGATTCTTTAGTTTTCTATCTTTGTAATCTGTTATTATGAAAATTTAAAAATATTCCATATGGACATTCTAAAAATCGCATTTCCGGCCTACATTGTATCTAAGATATTTCGAGAAATTAATGATTTTTTGTAATGCCATATCAAATGCGCCCTCCAGGAGTGAAGTTAGGAACTTAAAAATATTTTTGGTCAAATTCTTTTCGCCATATCTGTCAATAAATTCTTTACCCCAAAATTGTACCATAAACGGTTTCCGAGATGTAGCCGCTCTGTAACCTTAGCTGATCACCCTGTATACTAAATAAGTAAATACGTAAATAAATATATAAATACATAAATAAATAAATATATAAATAAATAAATAAAACATCTTGGGTTGTTTCAATGACCGTCTCGTAGAATAAGGGGTGTAACATTATTTTCTGTTATGAATTTATAATAAGCATCGAAAAACTGTTTAATTTTGTTTGAATAAAAAAACCTAAGAGCATGAATGTAAAATTTAATATATTATACATCACGGCATCACACGTACATTCGTCCGATATTGTACATACAGTGAGGTCCTAAAGTTTGGAATAAAATTCATAATTTCTTTTTTATCAATATTTCAATGAAATGCTCGGACACGTCAATTTTTATTTTCAATTTAGAATTCTGTAAGGGATATGTAAAATATACAAGTTGTCCCATTTTCATGTACAGCTGTCAATGTCAATTTTCTTAAATGGAACACCCCATACATTTTCATATTTCTGAGTAGTTCATTGAAAGGCAATTTCATAAATGTGGCATTGTTACCTTTTACTTCCATGGCTATCAAGATATCAACAACTTGAATTTAGAAATTCGTCAAAATTAGAAGCAAAAACAAGCAAAGTATACCTCACACAACCGTATGAGATCAAAGATTTATGAACGAAAATACGAAATGAAATTCGGAGAATCACACCTGAAGTTATTAGAAATGTTCTTTACGAATTCAAGTACAGTTTGGCTATAGCTTAGCAAGTTCTTGGAGCTCACACTGAACATTTAATTTAGATTATTTTTGATGTTAATTACTTGCTTGTGTTTTTACTCAACATTGTTTGTTATTTCGTGGTAGTTTTGTAAACCTAATTTCCAATCTCGGCAATCTCTAGCTTTTGTAGAAGTTCAGATATCCTAATTCTAATTTTGAGGAATATCTAAATTCAAATGTTAATATCTCGATAGCCATAGAGGTAAAAGGTAACAAATGCCACATTTATGAAATTGTCTTTCAATGGCCTACTTAGAAACATGAATGTATATAAGGTGTTCCATTTAAGAAAATTGACATTGACAGCGGTACATGAAAATGGAACACCCTATATATTTTATATGTTCCTCACAAAATTCTAAATGGAAAATAAAAATTGACGTGTCCTAGCATTTCATTGAAATATTAATAAAAAATAAATTATGAATTTTATTCCAAACTTTAGGACCTCACTGTATAATAACTTTAATTCATATACAACCGTAGGTATAGATGAAATTGAAACTTTTGCAAAATTATTCCGAGAAAATAGAAATGAGTCACTAAAAGAGAAGTTTAATCGTTTGTCAATTTAAGTCGAAACTGTATGACAACACAGCAACTTTACGTGAAGTATAAGCCCTTTAACGTTCTCGAGAACGTTAAGGGTTACGATTATCACTAATTGTAACAATCGATGCTCGGTCGACGACAGACGACCGAGCAAAATGCTTCCAAAAAATGTTCTTCGCGCCGTTCTTATCCCGGTGGATACCCTTACGGCATACGCTGCAGTATACGTAACGGTGTCCACCGGAATTGGCTATTGTCATTCCCTCTAGGCGATGGCAAATGGAGCAAGTTTTTGTCGTGTACGACTCGTCCACCACTTTCACGGTCAACAGGGGGGAATAGTGTTGCCGGATCGTCTGCACGAGCGAGTCGTGGAAGAACTTCCGGTGTCCCCGGAAAGTGGCGGTGTTCATAAACTTGCACCCATCGCCGTACAGAATTAGTTTCCTCTCTTCCGAATTGTCCACGAAGTACTTCCGGATGATGGCGTGCCGAGTTTTCTGCTTACGGATATACCTGTCGAAATTCAAGCGCACCCTGTTGCGCCGTTCCTCGCTGCGCTGCTTGTCTTCGAAGTGCTTGAATTTGAAACGCAGCATTTGCGCGCACTTTTCGAAATCCCCCCCGTGGAAGGTGCGAGTGTCGTCGGCCTCGAAGTCTTTCTCTATCGCTGCTTCCACTTTCCCCGTCCAGCGTCGTAATTTCCTGCTCCTCAGGTGCTCTCCCATCGTGAAGTTGACACTCGCTTTCGACATCATGCGGAATTGGCCCGTGCTGTCGTACGTCACTATCGGGGTCTTCGCACCCGGATCGACGGCAATGACCCGATCATACTGCTCTCGACTACTAATTTCCGATGCACTGTGTCCCGATCGCTTCCGAAGTGGAGAACCATTGTTCTTGACGCGTTTCACGGGGCGATTCATCGACTTCGAAACGGCCACGCCATCCGTGCTGAAGCAGCAGCCAAACATCGGTAGGGCGTGGACGTCGAAGTACCGGCACCAATGCTCTCGAGCGCTGTCGCGGAAATCCACCACGGAACCAACTGTCTCTCCTACACTGGACAGCAATTCGTACAGGCCCATTGTCGTGTAAGTGATGTGTTTCACCGACTGTTTGTAAATGGGGAAAACCTTGCTGGCACGCACATTCTGCGTGCACTGCAGGGCTTGCAGGTCGAACATGAAAGGCACGTAGGAGATTGGCGATTTCTCGACTAACTTAGCACGCAACTTGTACAGGGCCAGTGTTCTGGAAATTTCACTGTCGTTGTCGGCTCCATCCCCGTAGTAATACTTGTGGCACGCTTCGTGCACTCTTCGGCGATCTTGTTCGAGGTGCAGCAAGCGAACGAATTTCTTCACACGATCAAACATGTGCGTTACGATATTGTTGCTGAACACTGTCGAATACTGCTTGCACGCCTCTTGAATGATGTACGTTCGCAATTTGCAGTCGTAAAAGGCACGAGATGATGTTCTGGACTCCTCGCGCAACTTTAAATACTGCTGTATGAAATTTAGGGGGTCGTCAATTTTGAATTTATTCGAACCTTTCAGGACAAACGTGAAGTGTTCGACGTTCAGTTTGTTGAAGGTTTTTCCGGGCATCTTTTCGTGATAATATTGGTAGAAAGCATTTACGAAGTACGACGTTTCGATCATGAGGCGGGAAACTACTTTCACGTCGTCATATATTTTACGTTTCAATTTCGATCGGGTGTCTTCATCTAGTAGCGGACAGAAAAATTTATTCAAGCCGTGCTTGATTGTATAGACGGCATATTCCTCATCAGCGGCCAAATTCCTTTTCCTTATGGGTGGTTTGTACAACGGGCATTTCTTGCTACTCGACAAGACAATAAATAAAACCATAGAACTGGAATCACATACGCCAAATGCAAGATATGTTAGCCACAATTATGATTCTCCAACTAAGAGCGTGGATACCCCAAGAAAAATAAAACTGAAGAGTACGATAAAAACGCTCAGATTAAGCAACAAAATGAAAGGAAACAAAAACTTGCGCCTAAAAAGACGTATGCATAAGTTATCTACCGCAACATTATTAAAAGAATTACTTGAGGACAGACCAGTTTCAGTGCAAACGTTTATTAAAATGCAATGCTTTCACAAAAAGAGG
Organism: Xestobium rufovillosum; assembly: GCA_963966045.1. Taxonomy (NCBI): domain Eukaryota; kingdom Metazoa; phylum Arthropoda; class Insecta; order Coleoptera; family Ptinidae; genus Xestobium; species Xestobium rufovillosum. The sequence continues at coordinate 20,816,037 of OZ014494.1, forward strand.
AGTAAATGGAGCAGTGCAGAAAAGAAACTAGCCCTATCCCTTTACTATAAATCTCCTGGAAGTTATAAGTTTATGTTGAAGCATTTGGGATTTACATTGCCGGGCATATCTACCATTCAGTCGTGGTTGAAGATATTCAACTTTTTACCAGGATCAGAAAATAAGTTGATAGCAAAATTAAAGTTAAAGATAGCATAAGTATAAGTAATTGGCATTTTATGAGTAGACTAAAAATGTAAGTGTACGTCCGCTGTCCTGCTGCCAGGATATAACATACATAACCTTGTTTACTACTTGATTAATGTTTTGGCATTTAAATCTGAAGTGAAACTAAGACGCTGATAAAAATAAAGCTAGACTAGAAGTTGAGCGAGACCCACGTTTTCCACTTTCTTTCGTCTGCAGACGGCATTGCTTCCCCCATAAGTTCTCGATACAAGGGACTATATAACCAACATGCATCAAACAAGCAATTTTTGTACGAGAAAAATGATATGCTTTTCGGGGTAGTTTAGTTAAACATGTTCACTCACTGAGCGTATAAGCCGAAAATTATAACATTTTCTATTCGAAGTCAGCATCCACCATATTCTTTTTGACCGTTTTTTTTGTATTCATCATTTTTTGATAAAAAAAAATATTAATGTAAAAGAACGTGATAAATTCATTTTCTGTACTAAATTTGCCCAACAGTGATCATGAGATCATACATTCAGTAATATTGGTTAACGTAGCAACTGTACGCTCAAATTCGAGAAACCTGTCATTTCTTATTCCATTTAACACTAAACAAGAATAATTTTTATTTCCAGGAATCTTTTTGGTTTACGGTATTACAACGTAGGATTTGTAAGTGGAACGTGCGCTGGTTGTGCAATTTTTGTGGAATCGATGGAAAACAGGATCATAAATACAATTTTATTCTTCAATATGGTAAAATGTATATTATAAGTTTATTTAAATCAACATTTTGCATAAATAAAGTGGTGTTTACACTGCTGAGGAACCACGACTAAAATAGTTAGCCGGGATACCTGGTGAAAAACCTTGGTCAAGCTTGGAGATACCGTCTTGTGATGTTCTAAAAGTTCTTGTTGAGATTCGTTGAAGATACTTTTAGGAAAGAGTTCTGTGCACACTTATCACACTTATGGAGAAATGAACAGTGGCATAGACTAACTTCTGCGCGCTCACAGTTATTGTGAATAGAGGATGTGTTTTAACTTAGAGTATCTTATAGCTTTTCTAGTTTTTATCCAATTTGAAGCAACTTTTCCTCATTAGGGTCTACTTATTGCCAATCACCGCTTCACCGCCTTCAAATGCAAGGCAACCTGCGGTATCAAGATGAATGGAAAAAATAATATTTCATTTTCTATCGGAAGATTTTACTGACTATTCCTTTATTCGAATTTTTCACCACGCAAGGCTCTGAATATAGTGGCATATTTCAACGGAAAAAGTACCTGCTAAAAATTTTATCGGGGGGTACTCAGCCGCTGGGTTGTTAAGATTCAGCAAGCTACATGGTTCTACAGTTCCCTTGGTTACCATACTGATGCTTAGCAACTCAATTCATACATAAGCCAAATCAGCATTTTTATACATTGTTTACATACGACTTATGCACCCCCGCCGCCATGTTGGAATTGGTTTGACACATCGTTGGACTGCCTAATTGTATTTTTTAAGGTTATGTTTGAGTTTAGTGTTCTCTTTCGTGAAATAGTCGTGACAAATATCACTCCAGTTTAGATTTTGCAGACAAAATGATATGATTATTATACACTATCATCATTTAAAAACGAGCCACCTCAAATATCTAAGAAACGAATAGAATTATGAAAAAACGCCGAGACATGTAAATTTATGACGCAAGTGGGACAGATTTTGATGTATAGTTGACGTCTGTAAAACCTACCCCCTAGCCCCCAGTCACCCTCACTTTAAAATGTCAAATGGCGTCGTATCACTTGTGATACCTATCTCTTTTTAAAGGAAATCGAATGAGGAATACAGCAGCGATATTCATTTTTTAATTATTCCTTATTTTGCGCTTTAAAAAATAAAATAAGGTCATTTCAACCTTTCAGTAAATAAGAAAAATAATGGGTTAAATTTGATACGAAATAAGAGTTAAACCTTGTAGATATCAAATAATAAACATTTCATACAAAAAAAAAAGCTTTGGAATTTAAAACTGAAAAATATACAATTTAAGGAAAATCTATATTAGATGCTCAAAATGGGCCCAGTTATTTGCAAAACAATAATAAAGCCCATATTCTCGAATTGCCTTCTTACATTCAGGAATGATCAATTACATTTTCTGGGCGAGTTTGACACACTGCTGATTTAAAATAGCCCCAAAAGAAAAAATCTGGCAGTCTGAGATGAGGAGTAATTAAAAAATAAACATCACTGCTGTATTCCTCATTCACAAGTAATATGGTACCATTTAATATTTTAAAGTGAAGGTGTCTGGTGGTTGGGGAGTTGGTTTCATCAACGTCAACTATACGTCAAAATGTGTCCCCCTCGATTCCTAAATTTACGTGTCTCTGCGATTTAACGTATTTCTATTTGTTCCTAAGATATTTGAGGTTGCTCGTTTTTAAGTGATCACTCTGTATATGTATAACAGTTTTTCAGAATTTCTCAAAAAGCTTAAAGAAATATCATTTTAATGGGTTTTGCGTTTCGAAAATTGAACAGTGACAATTTTGTTCGAAACGTGAAGAATCCTTCTCTACTAGCAAGAAAATGTGGAACCCGCCATCGTTTTTGCCTGCCCACTGTCTTTTCTTGTCCCTCTTTTTTGTATGTATGCACGTAACTTTTTCCCAAGGATAACGGCAACGGCTACAAAAACTTCCAGTAAGCCTCCTCGAAACGAAGCTAATCGTTAAGAATTGAAGCACTTCAGACGTGTAATATGCTTGTTTCACACGAGGTTTGACACTGAGATTCACAAGACGACACTTCCAAGCTTATTTAAGGGGTTCCATCAAGTCCCATGCCAGGGCTAACTTCTTGTCGTGAACTCATGATATTGCAAACATCACTTTCAGTTCTGACCTTTTGAGGATAGGTTAAATAGGTACAAGTTTTTACAGTTTCATACAATAACCGAATGGTTGTCAAATATTCCAAACTTGCCCTATTTAACCTAGATTGCTACTCATCAATAACAATGAGGTCTTTCGTCATTGTCGAATTTCACTAAATCTTTCATATACACTACTTCAGTTTCTCAAACAAGCAAAAAAATTACAAAAATGTAATGTGTGTTTGTAGTTTAAATTTTTACATTACCGCTGTTTGTACTTGCCGTCACATGAGAATCAGAAATTTTAAGTTTAGTTGCGGTTGGTATTGCACAATTCGAGAGATAAGTGGCGCGTCACAAACGTCAGATTTTCATTCCAAACAAAACAAAGCCACGTGCTTTCTGACGTTTTAACCTAACCTCTGAAATATAATTATAATTACATATAGTTGTTTTGAAGTTTTTACGCGTAAGCCCAACACACAAATTGAAAATAAACTGTTTTCACTGCAAAACGTCTTGAATTTATATTGCAAAAACTAGTTTAAGACGTTCTAAATAATATCGATAAACGTCAAATGGCACGTGCTTTTGTTTTGTTTGGAATGAAAATCTGACGTATGACGGAGGCACTTATGTCCCGAATTGGCAATGCTGTTCCTGCTGCATTTGACATCACAACAATATTTTAGTAATAATAAATTTTGGCGTAGTACGCGGACTTCTTTATTTGCCGTATTCTTTAATAATACTTAATAAACTACGAGGGTGACCGACACCATTTTATAGTCTTAATACTGTTTCTGTTCTAGTCTGTAGAAGCAGCCTTGCGTTATCTTTACTTTTTTGAATTGGTCGAGCGCACTCGTCTTCGAGAAACTTTGAGTTTTATGCTTTTGAATTCGCTTTTTATGTATTTACTGACATCCAGTAATAAAAAACGCTTATTCCACTATTGGTAAATTAATATATAACATTTTCAACATAAATATTTAGTATTTTTTTCACTAGGTTTTATTTGCCAGCAAAACGGAGAAACGACACAGATTCCCCTAAAAAGGAGGTAAAGTTATGTGGACATGTAGATGCTTGCTCAAAATATATTAGAGATGTAAGTGTAAAGATAAATTTTATTCTCACTGTATATTGTATAAACATAATACACAATTTTGTCAGGGATTTTCCAGGTACTTTCTAATAGGATATGCAGTTAATCTCGCAAGAACCTTAATACCGAAAATGAAATTATTAATGCGATCTCCAAGAATAATCATCAAAATTTTATCAGCTAAAAAGAACTTCCTTCTTGGGTTATTTTTCGGAGCATACGTTGGAATATACAGGGTAAGATCAGAAGCATAATAGGTTGATTGTGATTAAATGCATTGCGATAGGTTAAAGTGGAGCAATCCATTCCATTATACAGAATTATAATATATCACAACTGGACCTTAAAGTGGGCATTTGCGCATTTCATCTTTTCGTCATTCACTTTTTGGTAGAAATTCATTATGAATTATTAAAATACTCTGCGTACTCCCAATTAACACTTTATTCTAGGATTAATAAAGTGTTAATTGGTAATACGCAGAGTATTTTAATAATTCATAGAAGAATAATACATAATCTCTACAAAGAGCAAACGGCAGTTATAGAATTTGAGCAGAAACGAAGAGTAGTAGATATCCGGAAGGGAGTGAGACAGGGATCCGCAAAAGAAAACCAAAATATTGGTACGTAGGGGGCGTGAAAATAGGGCTAAAACTAAAATACAAATCGGAAATGAGAGAAGAAGATACAGGAAGTTGCGGGTTGCTGCTATTTGGGAAGTCAAATAACTCGCTATGCTAGGAGCACTAGAGATATTAAACAAAGAAGAGCGAAGGGTCGAGTTGGGTTTAACAAAAAGAAACAACTATTTTGCTCGGGAACGGTTAACAGAAACTCGGAAGAGACTCTTAAAGACGTATATAGAGTACCACATTGCAGGGGTACGAAACTTGAACCATAAGAGAAGAGGATCTAAAAAGAATAGAAGCATTTGAAATGTGGTGCTACAGACGTATGATGAAGATACTGTGGGTAGATAAGGTTAACAATAGGGAGATATTAGAAAGGATGCAGTGGCTCAAAGGGTTCGTCAACAAACATAATTGTAGGGTTTGAGCTGATGAAACTCCTCAAGTTATTCCCGAATTTTCTCTTCATCCTTGGTGCGGCTCCTGGGCTCAAGGTGTGATCGGACCTTAGTTTTTTTGAAGATGATAATGGAAGAGCGGTATAAGAATATGCTAACGGAATTTGAAATGTGGTGCTACAGACGTATGATGAAGATACTGTGGGTAGATAAGGTTAACAATAGGGAGGTATTAGGAAGGGTGCAGTGGCTCAATGGGTTCGTCAATAAACTGTAGGATTTGAGCTGATGAAACTCCTCAAGTTATTCACGAATTTCCTCTTCATCCTTGGTGCGGATCTTGGGCTCAGACCCAGAATATCTCGGCTAAAAGCGAGGCTAAAAGATCTTCTGAGGTGGTTTACGACTGTCAGCAAAGTTCATAATAGCCATGATGATAATGTCGTACCTCCAATAGAGGAAGTAAAAGAAGGTGCCTAAAGTGACAAGGTTTTCTGGATCTTGAAGCAATAGTAAGAGTTGAGACTTCAACCATACAGGATAGCCGGAGGATATTAAAAGAATCTGAAGAAATTAGGTGCATGATACTTGATAAGAACATGACAACTTAGAGCACGCAGTAGCTAAATATTCGCGTAAATTTTACATATCTAAAACCTTCATCCTGAACATCATCATCTATTCAAAATTGTTCATCTGTACTACTAGGTATCTAACCCAGATTTCAAATACATAAACGTTTTTCAGGCAGTAAGTTGCTTATTAATGAAGAATTGCAAGGTATTTAAGCCGTGGCACAGTGCTCTAGCAGGATTTTTAGCAGGATCCGCGTACAGTTTTGAACCACGATTACAGTTGTTATCATTATTAACAACAAACGTTTGTCAAGTATGGTTAACTTATTAAATAATAGCCCAAAAATAATATGTATCTTTCCAGGCTTTAGTTAATGAAGCAAAACCATTCCATCCTTTTTTATCTAAACTACCACTAATGGAAATTTTATTCTGCATTTGTAATGGCTATCTTCTCCACATAAACGTAACTCACAATGAATGTTGCCCGCAATTTTATTCAAGAATGCTAAACACAGCCAGCAACGGATTGTAAGTTAGAGAAACCGCACGCCACCACCTTTTAGTCGCCCAACAATTTAGTGCAATTAGTTTCAATTAATTGCTATTTTCCGATACAATAATATCAAAAACCGCATAAAACTGTATGACTGTAATGCTTACTCCTATTAAGGTAAAATTTTTGAACATTTTATTACTTTTTATCGTTATAAATTAACATGGAAGCAAGAAAAAATCATTTTTCTAGGGGAGCAAAACAATTAAAGTTTTTAAAAAAATGTGAACGTTCCCAAATAAAGATGCATTTTATCTTCTACACTAACAAACAAATTACACATTTATAATTTTAGAAAAATTCGAAAATGAGAAAGTTTAAGTGCTTACTTTTATTCTGGACCATCTTGTTAATAAAAAAGTAAGCACAAAAGACGTAAACCATAAAAACGCAAAATTTTAACAACTTATATCTATGTTAGATTCCCCAAAACTAATAACTGTATCTTATTGAGAGTTGACATGAGAAAACTTAACTTTTCTTCGTTATTAATTTGTTCTAGGAATCTTTTAGGAATAACCGTGTATACTTCATGAGCGTACAAAAAGGATATCAAAACTGAATGTTATTGCCAAAGACAGACCATTTATATTTCTTGTTGTTAATTTCTTTTTTTTTCTTTCTCTTCAACTACCATTTTATAACATGAAATACTTATTTAACATTATTTCTAATTTTCAGTGCGAAGAACGTCCACACCAATATTTTAAATACAGCAGCTAAGGTGTTATTTCCAAATGATTCTTAATATAAAGTATATGTTAATAAATATAGTTTTTATTGTTACAACCATACTTAACTAACAACGTTTACAAATCGAAATTAAATCTTAACTGTCTTAAATATGAAATGTCCAGTTATTCTGTTGAAATTCATTTCTGGGTCATCTCAAAACATCCGGATTCCTATCCTCAGGACTGCAACCACCTTAACATTCCGTTCCGTTACATTACATTCTTGGTGCCAGGTGGTCAGCCAAAACGCCACTTAAATTTCTCAACAAAAAATGCCGACTGTTTAGCGGGACTACATAATACTAGAGATGTTGGTGGAGGCGCAGGCACATTTTCGTCTAAATATTTGACACTGCTGCATTAGTTTTATCATTTGATGTTAGCATGGAAGTGGCAGAAGGATGATTCCTGGCAATTCACCGAGGTAAGAGTTTACAACTGAAGGGGGTGTGCACCAAAAAGCAATATTGTGGAACAAAAATTGTAAGAACAAAAATCCGCGGTACACTTCGATGGGGTCGGTAATAGGCACTGGATAATAAAACTTTATTTTCGAAATTCTAACAAATAGTGACATCTGCTCCAGGATGTGGACAAAATATTTTTGTATCCCGGCAAAAAGTAAATTATACAGGGTGCCCCAGGTTTTAGTAGCAGGACTTCTACATTTGTTAGAGAACCTCATTTTAGGAATAAAATGTCCTGTAAACATGGATCTTAGAACGCTTCTGAGATACAGGGTATTGAATTTGGAAATAAGAACATATTTTTCTTTAATTGCCATAAATTAATGATATTGCGGATGCGGTGGAATCCTTATTGATTTGGTACCTGAGAACAAATTATTTGATGTAGAACATTATTGCCTATTATTTTCAGTGGCGTAGATTTCGAGGTACCTATGAATGTTTATATCAAAAAAATATGATGGAATTAAAATTTTAAGAATTTTATTACAAAAAATTAAAATCTTTGAATTTTATAAAAAGAAACCCCTTGTCACTTGATAGGACGCAGCGTTTTCAAGAAAAAACGAAAATATTAATCAAATCATGAGATTCGATTTTAGTAAGTTTTTATAAGCAGGACTTCTACACTCTACAGTCGTTAGAGAGTCTTTGGTTCACAATTTACATAAAAGATTTGAACTTCGAATTAAATGATGCAAAAACACCATTTAACCTTAAAGGAAACGTCTGACGCTCTGACGTTTGCAAGTAAGCAGTACTCGCTTTGTAGGTTACAAATCTGACCTGCAGATGACAATCGACATATCTGGATTCATGATTTGATCTTGAGGTTCGTTGGCACGTCCTCTGACGAATCACAAGCGAGATTAGACTCGGCCTTAAACTGACAACACGCTAAAACCTGTCTACTGCGCATTCTTGTTGCCGGCCTCTTCGAATACTAATCGAATACTACTCTTCCACAGCACTTTCCCGCACGCGACTGCGACTGCTTACCCGAACTCCGCTTCGAGTCGTTCGGGTAACGGCTATCGCGTGCGGGAAACTGACCCTTTCCGCACTTGTTAAGTTAATAACTATTACGCAAGTCCTGTATAATCGGAACAGGAACTTTGGGCCCGTATATTATTGCTCTTGGGAATTCAGAAGTTCTATTCCCGACGTATTAGTTTGTGCATGACCAGTTTTTGAACACATTAACACATTAACTTGTTCGTAGATTTACTTCATTTTATAAGACTTGCCATATTAACACCTTATTTTTGCATGTCAAATTGTTACCTACTTTATTTATTTTTTCGTTTTATTTGACCTATGATATTATTAGTAAGTAATTAACAGATAAGGTAAGTTTCCAGTTTCTCAACTTTCTCAAGGCAGCATAATCAGTACTGAACATGGGATAGCGTTGTGGGTTACCTTACTAGAAATTAAATTTACGGATCGTATAGTGCTAAATCGAAGAACCTAATCAATGTGATTGTTAATTTTGCTTGATCTAGTGTATGATACCAGACAGGTGAGATTCCAAAAGATTTCAAACAGAACATCATAGCGGCTTTGCCAAAAAGGAAAGACGCGGATGTGTGTGCAAATTTTAGAACCATCAGTTTAACTTCCCACGTGCCAAGAATCTTAACTATAATTGTGCAAAGAAGAATGGAGAAAAAGGCGAGAGAAATATTAGACGATCAGTTTGGATTTAAGCGAAGTAAATGAACGGGCGAGGCCATTCCGGTAGCTTTACGAGTAATTATAAAAAACAATAGAAAAGGGAAAGAGCGTCTACATAAGATTTGTAGATTTAGAAAAACCTTCGACAACGTAAAATGGGGGAAGATGATCGGAGTGGGATGAAATATAGGGTCAGAAGAATAATACATAATCTCTACAAATACTAAACGGCAGCTATAGAATTTGAGCAGGAACGAAGAGAAGTTATACACCAAGAAGGGAGGAGACAGGGATGTGCGTTATCACCTCTTGAAACAACTGTTATGTTTGTAAACGGTTAATGCAGAAACTCGGAAGAGACCCTTAAAGACATATGCATGGAGTACGGTATTGTACGGGTGCGAAACTTGGACAACGCGAATCCATAAAGAAAAGAAGCGTTTGAAATGTGGTGCTACAGACGCATGATGAAGATACCGTGGATATAAGATATGGTTAGCAATAGGGATGTATTAGAAAAAGATGGAGAAAAACGAATGGTATGGAAGACAATAAAGTATAGGAGAGATAGAGCGGTAGGATGGTAGGATGGTATGACAACTTCTGAGACACGAAGGAATGGTTCGCAGCATACTGGAGTCGGAGATAGAAATAAAAAGAGGTATATGGGTAGGCCCAGATCAGACTACTGCTCTAAAATAGTTGGGGATGTAGGATGTTTTACTTTTAGGGAAATGCGTATAGGTTGACTCAGGTTAGGAGAGGATAGAGGTACGCGTCCAACCAGTCTTCGGACTGAGAACTTTATGATGATGATGGTGATGACGAAGGGTATAAAGGCGGCCACTCACACACGTACTTGCGTTAAGTTTTGAATGAACAGGCAAAAACGTGCATTCAAAATTGTGCGTGTGTGGTGCAAACCTTAAGACTTTTTTCGAACTGCGCAGTTGAACCGTTCATTTCAAGTCTGTCTTGAAATTTTAACTGTACACCGACGATTGCGCATTCAAAATTGTGCGTCTGTGGTCAAAACCTCAAGTTTTGTTTAATACAGTGGCGCGCAGCAGGTGACATAGTTTTAACGGATTTATTTAATTTTGAGTAGGTAGTTAATATAATAGAAGTAGATAAGTAATTTTTTATCATACATATTTATACTAAACGTATTTTTGAACATTATTATGTTTTTTTCAACAAAAACAAACAATTCGACTATAATTTTACCCGTCCACTCGTCCCACAATCGTCAACCTCGCCCCGAATAGCGGCGAAAACGTGAAAAATCGAAAATATTTTTTTAAAGAACGAAAACACGGGCGAAAACACCTTCGATCGGGATGAAATTTGAGAAGTTCAAATTCGAATTCGTCCCGTTTCCAAGCGATAATGAACTCGGAGTACCGGAAGGGGCCGAAAATGTTCCATCGCACCCAAAAAAACAAGCCATGCGAAAAAACGGGCGTCGTCCGCTCTTCCGCCGACAAAAGTTGTAGGTCATAAGGTCATAAGGCGATCTCGAACGCGGGAGTCGAACCGCCAGCGAGATACGGCGCCGTCAAAGTAAGGGTAGTTTTTATAGCGGCCACGCTGGGGGTCGCCGGGTAAATTTGAAGGCGGATTCCGACAGCCCAGTCGATCGGACCGAAAATATTCAAAAATGATCTCCCTCGCAGCTCGCACAGAGGTTGATGGGGGAAATAATTTTTTCCCCGAAGCAATGCAAAATTTTAGGGCAAAAAGCATGCAAAACGGGAGCCAAATTCGTCCCTGAAGGTCGAAGGAGGAAGTCCAGCGGCGTACGTTTCGAACAGGGAAATTTCAAAGAGTGTTAAGTTGGGCGGAATTTTGGATCGGTCAACGTTTAAGGGTAGAAAAATGCATTAGAAAATGGCAAACAAAAATTTGCGGCGATCGCGAAAACTTCCAAGATCAGACACCCGCCTGTCATATTTTTCGTCGAAATTGCGTATTTTATTATGCTCGGGGTGACTCTCACAGACCGCCCCGACGCGACGAGTGCAACTCTTCTAAGAGATTAATATGTGAAAAGTGATCACGTTTCAGCAACCAATGTTTCTCCCATCTACTCCGACTGAATCTTTGTTTATTTTTCTTTTTCAGAATAATTAGGCACGCCACTGATAATAAATTTTTTCTACACCTATTTAATTATATGACAATTATTCGGATTTTCTTCGTGAAATATCGTACCCATAATTCACTGTAGTGAATTATGAAATCATAATTCACTGCATTTGGCCAATCAGAAATATACTTTCAAGAATCACCGTTTCCCTGATCCAATGATATTTTATATCGACCGCGATCAACTCTTGCTGGAGCTGACAGTCGACCTGGGTGACAGCCAAGTATCGCCATATATTATTGTTTACGTTTTCCAACGTATGCACTTCGTTCGAGTAGGTACCAATTAATCCGTACAAACTAACAATTCCACCACTATAACTGCCAGAATTTAACAATGGAAGGGACAACTCCAAATTTGTATATTACTAACTGCACAAATTTCAATATATATTCCTAGTAAGTAGTTCATTTATTGAAAAGTCAAAATTAATGTATTATGATAGTGTTCCATTAAAGTTATCAAATTTGAGTCTAATTTATTTGTTTAAAAGGTGTAGAAAAAGTATAGTATTATATTCGCGATTATGACCATTATTCACTCAGATGATTTGAGCCACTCGCCTTCGGCTCGTGGGCTCAAACATCATCTTCGTGAATAATGACTGTCATAATCGCTCATATAATAATATACTATAATTCTTCTCTGGAGGCCATGTTTTATAAAACTGCGAAGTGAAAATTGTGTGCGTGTGTGGAGAACCGTCGGGCAACATTCCGTTCAAAACTTTTGAATGTACAGTTTTGAATTAATTCTAAATTGCGTGTGTGTGGGGCCCTTCAAATAAGCACTAAATTGAATGTTCAATATCCCTACCCGAATTCTGCATGTTACTGAAATTTTTCTTGAGAACGGCTTTGCTTCAGAAGAAAATGGAAAATGGATATATAATAGTATATTATACACGAGTTTATAATGAATGCTATTAATACCGAGGATGAAGTTCACAACACGAGCGAGCGAAGCGAGCGAGTTTTGTAATCATCCGAGGTAATAATAGCATCATTATAACGAGTTGTATACTATACTTTGTCCACGACTATCAAAACAGATTCCCAGAAAGAATTTACCTTCATTTCCCTTCTCCAGTGTAAGAAAGATTCATACATATGCTCTCAGGTATAATTTTCTTGGTTTTTTGGGCAATGAATCTAATGAGGCAAATTCTGCAGCTTCTTTTATTGCTGGTGCTGTTAAAGAAATCTCGTTTTCACTGTCACTACTCATTATATCTTCTTTTTTAGAATATGCATTTCAAATTAAAAGCAAACCATGCTGATTTGACGTTTCAATTTGAACTAACACATCGCGATCGCGGCCTACTAAGTAAATGTAAAAAAGGGTCAAAGCGATGTTCCTATTGGTTTAGTGAATAATATTCATTAATCACTGCAGTGAATAATGTATCTAATTTTGGTTGAAGAAACACAAGTATAAAGAGTATGTTGTAAGATAGTCGTGGACAAAATATATTTGTTTATAAACGTGATTTTAATAATCTACTTAATGCTTGCATTTACTAAGACGTGAATAATTCTAGTGATTTACAGTCACGTAGATATATTTTTTCGGTTACGTGCTTTTTGAGACACGATGAAGTTCGAGCAGTAATTTACGTTATGAATGTTGGCAACTGAATATATTTTAACTTTTTAATAACAAAAATACCAGACTTTTATAGCTTAAAAAATCGAAAATAAACAGTGGTACTTACCTTTTTGCTGTACTTATCTTGTTATACTAAAATAACACACACATGTATCAGAAAAATATAGTATTGAATAACTTGTATTTAAATACTTTACAAACATACAAAAAGGAAAGAATAGATGAATATTATTGCCTTATTCTCAACTAGCACTTATCTTACATTGTTATTAATTTTCAGAATAGAAAACATCCATGCTTATATTATAACTGCGATATTTCTAAATTATTCTTAATAAATAATACATGTTAATAAAAGCATTTTTATTATTACAACCATACCTAACTAATAACGCTTACAAATTAAAATTTATTCTTATTCGTCATATGGAATGCCCACTTAAACTGTTGAAATTCCCGATTCAATTCTGGGTCATCTTGAAACTCATCTTGATTCCCATCCTCGGGACCAACAGTAACAACATCCGCGCTACGTTTCTTATTCTTGCTGCCAGGCGGTCTGCCAAGACGCCGCTTGGGTTTCTTTACAGGTACGGGCGGTAGCGGGTCGACTGCTGGAGGTGAGGGAGATGGTGGAGGAGCCGGAACATTCGCGCCTAATAGAATACTTGACACTGCTGTTTTAGTTTCATCATTCATCGTTGGCATGGGAGTTAATGGTGGCAGATGGGGAATCCCCGGCAATCCACCGAGCTGCGGATTTACCATTAAGTTACACTGCGGAAAACCGAATCTTCCGAGTACCTGATGGTAAAAATCATCACCGTTATTATTGAAACTAAATTCTTATATGGTACCTGCGTATCTAAATGAAAATAACGTACCAAATATCCCAATAATAACGAATAAAAATAGTCGCAATCGAATCAATAAAAATAATGCATCGCGGTGGATAAGTATTTTGGGAAAAATTCTGCCTCGTGTTAATTTATGTTCCTAGTGGGTTTAGACGCGGCCTACGAGAGCATCTCGTAGGCCGCGGTATAATAATTATTGCAATAAACGAACTTTACTAGTCATTCGTGAAGACCATCTTTGTTGAATTTTTTATACCTACAAAGCACAACAAAATTTTTGAAAAATAGCCCTTTATAGTATACTACAGCTTCCTTAAAAAACTAAAAACAGACGAGTCGTGAAAAGCACGAACCGCTGGTAACAGTGTCACCGCCGATCGTGGTGGCTTCCCGGGTTCACCGGTTTGCACGCGTAACTCGAAGTCGATTGGTAATACGGAAACATGATTCAGGAGTTTTAAATACCTGCGAAAAGTTTATGAAAGTCTTCTTCATAAGCAATCGTCTCTTTGACAACGCACAATAAGCGTGCTCTTGTTGACCGTAATTCGAAGATTACAATACTGGGCGCATTTTTACGTGCTATTCCCTACAAGCGTAATCCGCATACCCTGTAACTGTATGTTGCTGTTTTTCTGAAAGAGTGCCAGTGGAATTTCCCCATTGGCTAGTTTCTTCACATTATTCGATATGAGTGTCTGCAGTCGCTTCCGCAATAGCTTCATAAACTTCTTACGATATTGCTTGTTCCATTCCATCGTCAGCTTGTTCACCTATTGTGCTAATGGGCTAGTCATTAAGACAGAATTGCCCACGTTACCACGATTTTTTTTCATTCTAATCTATTTTCCTGAAAACGCTACGTACGCCTTTTGCAGCAATTTCAGGATAGGATATGAGATAAAGGACTGAGTACGATGTTGGCTGCTGCGATGCAGGCACTGGCACTATACGGAGCTTCGTTACACGCACTCCTTACAGAAAAATGAACCATATAATTTGGCCTAAATGCCACCAATTCAATTCAAGAGCGCCCGCATGCCGAGTGTACCAGCACATCCACCATTGATGCAACAGTTATTTACCTGCCGAAGACCCCTAAGTCTTATTTCCTGCAAAGGATATATAAGGATTGGAACATGGTTGAAAAAAATGTTCCTTATAAAGCACGCATTTTCATGGCCACTTAACTGCAATGAACAGTCTATGCAAAGCAGATGAAGAAGACGACGATGCAATAGACCAAACGACATCGGAGGAAGATTATGAAGCTGTGGAGGCACCCGCAGTTACTGATATCGACGAACTTGTAGAAGTGAACACCACAAAACAAGAAAAGAAGCAGCAAAAAGTTCTAGGAAATGTGGATTAAGCTCTTCAATATTTTTTATAGAATAAACGTTTTCAAGTACCATTTTTGTAACATTTGACCGCAAGAAAGTGGAGGAAGCCTATTCAGGGGTTCATAGTTATCCCAGAAACAAGGGATTCGTGAAAATGTCTATCTATTTTAGTTGCTTTCCAGTTTTCCCAGTATTTCATCTAACGATGTCGGACTACTAAGTTTGAAGAACATCCTTCCATACTGTATATACCTATAGGTAGCAAAAATAAATAAATTTATTTAGAGATAACAATTTCGACTGGTACGGACAAACATGATAATTAGAATGAACGAATATCCTTATGATCACAATGAGAAATTGTTAAACAAGAGAACGAACCGCAAATATCTAATAGCCTAATTCCAAAAAACGTAAAAAACTGCAGTGAGAGCTACCAACTTTACGATGTGAACTGCAAAGGACCGAAAACACAACGTTACTTTTCCGAAACAATGCCAAATTTTTATTAATTTTTTCAGGCTTTATGCGACTTTAGAAAAGACGATTTGTGAATCGAAAATAAAGAGCGGAATTGTATAAGTGCATATTTGTGAGCAAGAAGTCGATAAGTAAACGAGACTTTACTTTTGAATTCAGAAAATTACAAACCTTCTGCCACTTAGACTTCTGCATAACTAAAAATGTGAATCTCCGGACAAAAAATACGTCTTCATAGTCCAGGTATTACGCACCCGATCTGACCTGGCCTGGGAAGTTTAACGGAAGTTTTCATGTTTGACACTTTTATAGATTTTAAGGTGCTCTTTTTTCACTTTGCCACCTTGAATCTCGTTGGAGCCTCCATATTGGAAAAATGACTTCGAAAGCTAGTTTTTCGACAATATTTTCTTTCTGGTTTAAGGTAAGAATAGTTAAGTAGTAAATTATACTATAGAAAATTTTCTACAATTTAGATCTAGGTATATAATTTTTTTGTAAAACTAATAGTTCCCGCTCACGAGCACCAGAATTGCTGCTCCATAACATATAATGGCAAAAAATACTTATTTCCACATTACCAGGAAGTAGAGTATTTGGCGAGTTCCTTTATTGTATTCCCAGTAGGCCTAATCCACGTGCACTAATGATTTAATGCATTCTCCTTCGCTTCGATGCCCCTGACGGACCAGGTTCGGCGAGGTTCTCGCTAGGAAAATGGAGCGAAACTTCACAGACAGGAATAAATTATGTTAAATCGGTTTCTGTATCGACTACGTCACATAGTGGCTGTCTTTCAATTGTTCCGGTGTATTGTTGCAGACACCATTGCAAATCGTGCAAATGATGGAGCACTTTAGACCTGCCTTTCTGCATCCACATACTCCCCGACACCCCTTCCTGCATTTGCAAGAAATAAGTTTTAGTGGGGTATCCATAGCAGAGGGCTGGAGTGTAGCGACAGAAATTAGCCCGTTCCCGCTTTTTTCACCCCCACTTCTCTGCATTCTTCTCAACTCCACGCCACTGTTGGACCTGATGATATGTCCTATGTCCGGAACGAATAGGTCTGACCAGCTCGATAACCGCGTAGTAGATTATTTTTTGCTATTACACGTGATGGAGCAGACTTTGTGGTGTTCGTGCGCGGAAACTATTCATTTTACAAAAAAAAATTAGTAAATTGTAGGAAATTTTCTCTAGTTGAATTTACTAAATAACTATTCTTGCTGTAAAGTAAACCGAAAAGGAGATATCTCCGAAAAACTAGTTTTTGGAGCTATACGGCAAAGATACGAGATGGCAAAGTGAAAATTCAAAAGAACACCTCGAAATCTATAAAAATTTCAAACATAAAAACTCCCACTGAACGTTCCGGGTAACCCCCTTTTTCGGTACGTAATGCCTGATAATCATGTGTAGGTATTTTCAAGATCAAGCGTTCTGGGATAGATTATTGTTGACGTAATTTACTAGGTAGGTTCGTGATAATTTAAGAAGATAGGCTAGATTACTTATTACCCGTAGTAACTAGGTAGGCAATATGAAAGTCGATGTAAGCACCTACCCCACGTCATCGAATCCTTGAGAAGAGTTTCTCAGTAGACCATCCTTTTCAGTGAACTCTGATTTTAATACACACACTCGGATACATGAATTTAATTACCCACCTGCGATATATAAAACTCTTTCTCTTGACTTCCCAGCGTTTCCCACGAATTCGAAACCGCCATTTTGAGCTGCTGCTTGGGAGCGCTCGGATACATCCAGTGGTATAAAGTCCTAGTGCGTTTCGAAAATAACGATTTTGCCGCTTTTAGAACCTGCTGCTCTTTTGATTCTCTATTTTGCAAGCATTCTGCAGCCGACGAAATTAATGGAGGTAAGATAGGTATTTGCATCAATTTTATATCGTCATTTTGAATCCGCTTCTTTCTTCCTCTTTTCTTTGGTGCTTCTACTTGCATACCCCTTACTTGCAGCGGTTGTAAAGTCACGCCATTTGAATTAGCATTAAAATTTGATAAAACAGAAGATCCTGAGGATAGTGTCTGTAATGAAATGGGGATAACTAAAAGAAAAGCTGTAGGTAATATATATTTTACTTACTTCGATATCAAATTCAATTCCAGAATCTTCGTGTGTTGAATTTGCCTTTTCTACTTTGACAATAGCTTGTCCAGAAACCAACTTTGCTGGCCTATTCTCCGTGGATCGCCGTGGTAAAGGATTTTCCATTTTCGCCGTGCACAAATTATTATGCCCATTTTCCGGCGGGATTATAAGATTCACGTAATTTCCATTCCTAAATGAATGGTTAATTTCGTGCGATTTTTGCTGAAAACGGGAGTGTAATAAAACCATTTGACGTTTCGTAAAAATTTAAACAATATTTTTGCTCAGTAATGCCTTGGTGAAACAAAACATACCTGTATACAAATTTTCTGGTAGTTGCCAAAATTTTCTTTAGCCGTTTCCATTGATAAAAGTAAAAATTCTATTTTATTTTTCCGTTTGTTAAAATCGTGTAGGTATCCAAACAGCGGGAGACACTATAGTAAACAAATTCGTTTGTTTCACAACTGCCAACCTGCTTGAAATTTAATTAGCGGGAAAATTTGAACCGTTGCTACTCGCTTTAAACTCAACAGAGAATATTTTATGAGTTGTAAGTTTGGCAACGCCTTCATCATTTTTGACATTTTATAATTATTTGACAAGCTGACACCCTTAAGCAAGAAATATGAAGCTACGAATTTGAAAATAATTGAACAAGTAGTGTACGTTTGTATAAAAACATAAAGAGGTAGGTTTTCAAAGTTAACAGATCGATTATGATGATATAATGATAGTACTTTAAGAGGAAATTTCTAACGGGCCATATAAAGAACTGAACTCGCAACTTCCTCATTACCCATCTGCCATAATCAACAACACAAATAGGAAGTAATTTATATTTATACATACTTATGTAATAGGTACAACATTAAATACAAAGTTTTGATGGAAAAGACTGAGAAGTAGGTAATAGTAACAAAAGAATAAATTACTGGCACTAACAGAGAAATTAAAGAGTAATAATAACACACTAAACCTTTTAAAACAAAACTACTTAACAAGAAAGAAAGTTGGGAACAGGTTAGACGTGACTTTTTTAACACACACTTAGGATATCAGTAAAATAAATAAGATTTTTAAAATGGTAATTCTAAAATAGAATTTACTTGTAAAAACAGACTTCTGAATCTAACCTAACGTTGGAATGTGAATATTTGCCTTAATTTCTCGGCCTATTCTTGTTAGGAACCGGTACCGCCCCTGGAGGTAAATTGGGGAACTCTCGTCCTTGTGGAAGATTCTGGGGTATATTCTCTCTCTCTCCATCTTCTTCGGCAGGAGGTGGAGGCGGTGTTGTCGGCACGTCGCAGTCCTCTGTTGGTGGAACTACACAACGCAAAGAGCGTCTGTCAAATACCAACATAGCTGGACATCTTTGCAGTCGCGGATAACCTCCTTGACACTGCCAATATCTGTTGCAAGATTTTCCTAAAGGTACATTTCCATTGGCGTCGTCATTGCAAAGTGCTAAAATGTAATAAATTAGATGATTCAGTTTAAATTTAACTTTTGATCTGCTTACGGTGCTTCTGGCATCCATCCACATTTTCGGGCCAATCGCAAGAGTGAGATTTTTCATTATAAAGCAGACCACCGATACAGAGTTGTTCGGTAGCTGTGCCATTCCAGCAAGTCCAATAACGGGTGCATGATGTTTCGTGTCCGAAAATTCCGTACAACCAATCGCAATGTTCTGTACCGATTGGTGGATCTTAAAATTTACACAAAGCATTCTCAACTGAACCAGATCAAAAAAAAATTTCATACTTACTGGCTTGTTGTTTACCGTCACAATAATTTGATCTCCATGGATAATCACAACCTTCCGTCACTCCTCTGTTTTTCCCAGCGAAGACGAGACCGTTGGGGCAATCATACAGGTCAGCTTGACCTTGTACGCACTCCCAGTATCTGTCGCAGTAAGTCTCGTCACCCACTACCCTAGATTTTACTTTGCAAGGGTCTTCTCTTGGTCCCCTCACTTCTTGTGAACGTACTAATCCTGCAAAGAACATTTAATAAATACGCCTTCCTTAGTGATAAATCTGAACGAAATATATCGCGAACGTAGGCTCATCCTGAGAAATTGTTTAAACACTGAAGACAAACATCAGTTGTTAATTGGATATATCTGCTTCAAAATATTTTCGATATCCGTCTCGATATCAAGAACAAGTTATTGACGTACATGAGACACGAAATACCATGCTACATCCACAAAATTGTCTCACTCTTCAACAATAATAAATTAGTATGATTGATATACCCTCAAATAACTATAATTTGGCATTTCTATAAAGTCGTTTAAAATATCCCCTGGTTCACTCGATTCTTAGTAATATTATATTTTTTATACCAAGGCGTCTTTGTTTTTTGTTTTATATCTGATCGCCATTGATTATTAATTTATTTCGAAAAGATATTCTTCTTCTTCTTCTTCTTCTTTATTGGCCTTTTGTCTATTTAGACAACAGCCCTCACCAGTTACTGATTTCTGATAGCCAGGAGGGTGTAACATTAAATTAAATTGTCCTTTTTTATTAAATATTAACTTTGGAAGCCTTAAGGAATTTGCTGATCAATTTGACGGTTTTAAAAGCTTTTTGTTCACAATCGGTTAGTAAAAAGTCAATTGCCAACTTTCAAAAAGTTTGGAAGTAGGTTATTCCTAACATGCGACCGTGTGCAGAAATCACAAGAGAGTAGATGAAATACACTTTCCATCGAGTTATGTACAGTATTTTTCCCACGACCCCTTAAGATGATTTGTTATCTATGTTCGTAAATATCAAAATTTCTAAGTAGCCTACTAACTATGGGCATTATTCGAATAATTCCGATCGGCTCATGAATGACAGTTTGATTTGCTCTCTTGCCGTACCTTTTAAGAGATATTTCTGACAAAATAACAACATCCCGGATTCAACAATGGATGTTTTGTAAAGTTCAAGATCAACATTAAATTACTTCGTTATACCAACCAGCACAAGGCTGGGATTCTTTTGCTATTAATAAACAGACTGACTGTCGTTTTCATCAGGTATTCACGATTTAATAGTAATAACTGTGTAGTTGGATTTTATTTGAGAATAAAACACACCATGCATATTCATTTCCTAACTTTCACAAGCAGCATCTAATCTATTTTAAGTACTTATAAAATCCATGGCTCTAGCTGATACGCACGTTTGTTCAACTAAAAATTACTACCTATTTCTGTTCATTTTAATTAATTACCCTCCACATCGTGCGTTGATTGTACAATCTATATTTTTGCGCAAGAGTTCCTCAAGATCATCTACTCTTTATACCTTTTACTTTTTATTCCCATATACTAACTAGTAACTACAGGATCCATTAATAGTTCAGATTACCCTATTAATCAAATGTTTGGAAACATGCCTATTAAATCTTCTAGGTCTGCCAATAAAGTCGTTATTATTGTAACGTATGTATTTCGTATTTACACAATTTATTTACAGTGACTTATGTACAAATATTTACAAATAAGTGATTGGAAAACACGAAATTTTAAAATGAACAATAAGCAGCGAAATATACAATCAGCAAACAAACAACAACAAGCAATAACAATTAAATAACTATCAGCAAACAATTAAACAATTAATTACCTAACCTAAACAATCCACAGTATGTACACAAATCCACAGTTCGAACTTCTTCAAGACACTCTTACAAAGAACGGTTAATCACCAATCACGTCCGAAAACGCCCCGGTACACTTAAAAACGCGACGACAAAATTCGCTCTAAACGCATGTACTCTGTACCTACTGTAAGACATATACTCGCACGGGTCTATCACTCTCTAAAAGTTATCGCATTCTTCGCATCTGAATACCAAAACTTGCAACTTCATAGCTTCAAAACTGTCCTCCCGGCTTCTTGCTTCCCAATTTATACTCTTATAAAAGATTCGGGCATTAGAAACTATCGATTGTTCCATAGACAGATTTTTCTGGTCTCATAAACAAAGTCAAACTCATAAAAGCAGCTGCAGCTTGAAACAGCGTGACTTATAACCATGAGCGTCGCTTGCGGGGCAAAACTTCGTATCATTATTATAATAGTTGGTACGAGGACTTTAACTAAAACTATATTTATTAATAAAGCAGTCTTAAAAATGTGTGTTTTACAGCCTTTGCTTTTTAGTTTTAGTTTTAGTTTTTTCCTACTTGTATACCGTTTAAAATAAATCAGATTTCTCGACGGCCGGCATGCGCATCAAATTTCACAAATGTGCCGAATTAAAACCTACACAATATATTTTTCAATAAACGAGGTCCTACAGTGGCCCTAGAATTTGAATCGCCCTATGCCTACAGATCAAATATTTTCTCTTCATAACTCACAAGAAAAGATGGCGGTCTATATTTCTTCGGCTAGGTCAATAAAAATATAAATAAAAAAATAATAGGACAATTTTCTAATAATTGCCTCCGCTTTTGAAAAAAAAAATTGTCAAAGTAACCCCGGGCTACTTTGACACTGTTGTTTTGTTATAAAAGTTAACGTAAGGCTAGTATAGTTACATTGACACAAAAAAACTTTTTTAGTTTGTGCTCAAAGATTAATATGTACAATGTACAAAAAAACGGATATTCTTAAGAAATAAAAAGTATGTAACAGCGAGCGGTGGGGGTCAGTGCGCTCAGGCAAGATCTACGTCTGTGCCCATCCCCACCGCTCGCCGTCACTCCAAGGGTTTACTGTATCTTTGCATATTTAGATTACCTACTCGTTTGATTCTGTTTACAATAGTATTTAAAATATCTATTGAAATATTTTCAGTCAAGGTCATAGAGACACACAGGTCTGGTGACCGGTCATATCTCGGAAACTATTCGTCCTGCAGCATTCAAAAAAAGCATCCCTTTTCTTAAAAGTTAATTTAAGAGATTCTCCTAAAATATGTTCTTCAGTTTTTGCATCTAGAGGGCGCAATTTAAAACATAATTTGAAAAACTGCATTTTCTACACCAAATAGTTATTTACCAAATGTGTAGGGTATTACGAGGAGATTTTCACAACTCTAAATGGCACCTACTCTTCCATTTAAATTTTCAAAAAAATGCCGTTTCTCTAATTTTATTTTAAAATTGTTATGCCCTTTTATAGAAATAATTTTTTACGAGATATCGTCTTTTACTGTCACCGCATCGCCCACTTAGAGAGGTACCTGACCTGACCTGACATATCTCTATATTGTTGTTTTTGTACTGCAATTCCCTAACAAACTCCTTGTCCCAAGCGTTGCTTTACTTGCCAAATGCATTGGAGTTGAGATGGAAGTGATTCTGCAAGATGCGACATGCATCTAGATCAGTTATGTTATTCCGATAAAAAAGTGAGTGGGCATTAAAGGGTTCAGGTTATTTGAGTAAGATGTACAGAGACATGTACGAGAGAAGCGTAATGTATGTATGTAGATTCTACCTGTATCGTGTACCAGAAGTGTGCAAAATTTCCCATTACTCAACCTTCGCTGCAATTGATATGCTTAGTAGTCTTTAATTTCACCTCCTAAAAACCTCCGGAATATGGAGAACTTTAGAGTATGACGTATAAAGCGCAAGTTAGTGCCTACGCAAGTCGCGAGTTCCATTGCCAGATCCGTCGTACCTTGCGGTTTTGTGATCGAGTTAGGTAAATATACAATCAAAAATATACTTTTAAATTACATAATTTATCTGAAATGTTTTTCTTTACTTTTCGAAAAACAAAGATTTACAAAATTAGTGCTACACTAATATGGGTTAATTCCTTGAACCCTAGTGAAGAAAAAACAGACGATCTACTAAATTGCAAAATTCAGGCAGGTAGACTGAACATTGTTGGTTTACATACCACATGCTGTAGGTGATAAAATTGTAGGCAAATAAGTGCAGCAGACAGAGCAAACAGTTTCGTAATTAAAAACGCTCATTAGAAGCTACAGGCTACCGGGAAAGAGCCACATCGCTGGAAAATGTTCCGGGGGACATTTTAATGCCAGAAGTCAAAGTTGAAAGTGAAGTTGCGTAATGTAGGCGAGGTCGCGTTGTTTGAACTGTTATACCTACCTACCAGCGTTTGTACGATCACGAAGTGTATGCTTCTGCTACCGACATGATAAAGCAAAAGAACTTAGGAGGACACTATTATTAAGATAGATTTAGTCAAACGAAAGTGTGGATGTGCGGCAAATTTCTCAAATTAACACACATTATGCAGACGATAGAGTTGAAATTGTAACTTTCTTTTCTTGGAGACGATTAAAATGTCATTATTTGACTAAATTATGTAACTAGACATCGTAATAATCAAACTGAGGTTGTATAATTTTATTCCACTCGTGTATACTACTTCTATATTCTTTCATTTGACCGGAAATGAGTACCTAGTTAGCGTTATTCTCATGATGAGGTGTTATTGGCCCCTTATGAAAAAGGTAAGTGCCCATTGTTTTTGAGTTTTATTGCATCATTTGTAGGTTTCAACTTATGTGCAGGTTAAATACGACATTTCATACTGACAATGCAGAGGAATTAATTTAAACTTTCAAATGAATTCAAGGAGTTCGTTGAGTAGCAAATATATTTAATTACTTATTTCTTAAAGTACTACCTGTTACAGGTGTAACAAATTACATCAAACCAACTGTTAATGTGCAAGAGTGCAGTGTAATACTATAATACCGTTTGAAGCTGAATAAAATCAAGTGAATTATCATTTAACCGTTGAGACAATTCCTACTGTCACGAATATAATGAACTTTGAGCACGAAACTTCTGAAAGCTTCGAAATAATTTAAATTAGTTTTCAAATATAGGGAATGTAGCATATCTGCAAATCTGGCCTGTGATTTTCATGAAAAACATGTTTTCCACATGGTCTAGCTTGGACACGTTATGGTACTGTGTACAAATAATCAGGGGTCATTAATTACAGAAACAATAAAAACTGATGAATTGAGGAGAAAATTGAACCACCCAAAACTTTATTCCACCGCCATAGCAGCCAGCTCTATGGAAAGTTGCTCAGTTCCAATTTCTAGAATCATGACTGGAAAATGGAATAATGTAGGTATCTGATGCTAGCAGGTGTTCGCATACGTACGCTGGGACTATCTCTTTAAATGTCCTTAGATGAGAATGAGTAGCAACAGCTGGGACTATTTTTGAGTTTGAAACAGAAATTTGATTGTGCTTTTAAGTTGTATTGTTTAGTTAGAATTTACCTTTAGTTTTTATTGTTCTTTTATTTATCTTTATTAAGGAGATTGATATTGTCTTCTTGTTACTTTCGTTTTGCATTCACAGGTGAGATTTGTATTCATTAAAACTAGAGGGATCTTGGAAACCTGCCGAGGTAAAAAGTGCAGTTTCTCGAGCTTAATAAATAAGCAATTCAAAATGTTTGTCTGGTCTACCAGATACTATAAAAAATCAGATTTTAGGAAGTTTTTAAATATTTTATAGCTGGGATGAAACGCAAAATATCAGAGAATAGTAAAAATGTTGTACATAATAAAATTTACTCAAACGAAAGTCATTATATAGATACGTCGTGTTCAAGAAATAATATAAACTTAGATTTATTTAAATGGAAACCATATGTGACTGCATTTATTGCTGATTTTCGTGATATACCTTTATCACGCCTATTTTAAAAATTCATCATCATAAAGTTTTCAGTCCGAAGACTGGTTTGACGCGTACCTCCATCCTTTCCTACACGGAGATACATCCTATATCCCTAACTATTTGAGAGCAGTAGTCTAATCTGGGCCTGACCTCTTTTTATTCCTATCTCTGAATCTATAGTATGTCTCGAAGAATTCCTTCTTGCCTGCCTCAGAAGGTGTCCTACCATCCTATCTCTCCTATTCTTTATTGTCTTCCATACCTTTCGTTTTTCCCCAACTCTTTCTAATACCTCCTTATTGCTAACCTTATCCTATCCATGGTAGGTATCTTCATAATGCGTCTGTAGCACCACATTTCAAACGCTTCTACTCTTTTTTAATCCGCTTCTCCTATTATCCAAGTTTCGAACCCATATAATGCCGTACTCCATACATATGTATTTAAGAGTCTCTTCCGAGTTTCTGCATTAACCGTTCCCGAGCATAACAGTTGTATCTTTTTGTTAAACGCAACTCGACCCTCGCTATTCTTTGTTTTATATCTTTAGTGCTGCTATCATCTCGAAATCCGCGACTTCCTCTATCTTCTCATTTCCTATTTGTATTTTAGTTTTAGTTCTATTTTCACGTCCTCTACATACCAAAATTTTGGTTTTCTTTTTATTGATTTTCATGCAGTAGTCCTCTGTCAAAACTGTTTCCATTGCATGCGAAGCCATTTCTAATTCTTCCTTGCTAGGGGTTTTAATTATTTTTCAATTTTAAAATAATAAAAATGCGAACAATCCGTGGAAAGCAAAAAAACACTCAAGAAACAATCATTATTACCTGTCGTTATTTTGACGTTTACTTTACAATAACTTAAAGTACCTGTATGGTTTTTATAAAATTACGGTGATATTTGTCAATCCAGCAAGTTCCATAGTTTAGAAAGAACCATAAACGAAGTTGAAATTGTTGTAGACGTGAAAATCTACAACAACTATTATAACGATTGCTTCTTGAGCATCTTTGTTTCCATTTTTATTAATGCAAAGTTGAAAAATGCTTACAAAACCTTTATTTTTTAAAATAGCCATTGAATATCAGCAAAAAATAACCTATTTAATGGCACCAAAGCCACAACAGATTTACATTTAGAAAAGCCAAGTTTACTTTATTTCCCGAACGTGACCGGTATAATACGACGCTTAATCATTCGAAACAGTAGTAAATATAACTTCTTATAACTTTCTCCTTTGGCATTTTTTTGTATTTTGCATTTCAAGCTGGATAAAAAAATATTTTTGAATCTAATAAAAAAATCCTGTATCTAACAAGCTACGCAAATTTTCAAAAACTTGAATTTGCTTATTTGTTTAACTCGAGGTTCAACTCGAAAAACTGCAATTCTTTGCCCATTATGCTATCTCGATTGTAAAAAAAACAAAAACAAAAACAAGAAAAAAAAAGAAAAAAAACGGTGATGGAGTGATGGAGTCCCATTTTTGCTTTTGGTCTGGCATTATCGAACTAATGCTGGATGTAGTTATTCGGTCCCATTAAGAGATCGTTCTCACTTTACGTTTTAATCCAGGAATGTTTTTTGTTGCTTTGGACCCTCCTTCAGATGGGCCTTAGTTTTTTCACCACTCTTTGCTTGGGACTTCGCATAATTCCCTATATATGGTGTTTATTTTCACACTTCATTGGGATGCTCATGTGGTTGTTCCTCATTTGGTTCATTTTATCACTGTAAGTATAGTTTTAGATTATGATTAGTTCGTATCTTCTATTGTCATGTTTTGTGTAGCTCTTGGTTGGTCTGAGGATGGGGTGGTAGGCGAAGACCCCGAAACCGGTAACCAGTTTAAATAAAGAGTGTCGAGGATAAACGGATTTCGATTAAACCTTTAATATTACCCATTTAACCTAGCCTCCATCTCTGCCAGTTTCCAAGAACGCTGTAATTTATTATAATGACAAAACTTACCCTGTATAGGTAGAATGCCAACATTCATTTTTATTAATATTTTATTTGATTGTTAATTTTATTAAATGTCCCAACGATCCAAAGAGACTATACTTGTTTTCTTCGTGGTGCAATAAATGTTTCTTTCGCATGAGTTTAAATAAAGCTCTTGTACGTAAGAGAATATTAATTTTCTGCATACCTTAAAGATTTTTTGTATTTGAAAATCCCCTAAATTATCTTCTAACGAGCAAGAATTTCAAAACAAACATGTTGGATCCCCTACCTCACCCCCGAACCTTCATTCCATTCAATTACTAGTTTTATGGAAAGAGCACTTGATTAACTGTATTTTTATTTTATTTCGTTAGTGCCAGTGACTATTTATTTATTTATTTGCTTATTTAAGGTAGCAGAATTTGTACTACGATAAATTGGTTCAGATCGGTTTCCTTGGCCCAAGGAACTTATTGAATTCGGATATATGTATTCACTTATAGTACTTTTTTCTTTCTACTTCAGGAGAAAAAAACTGGTTTAAATGACTTCTGCTTTGACGCCCTTGGACTTTTTTTCTTTGGTATTTTTTAAAACAAAAGTCTACATTTCAAAGCCTACAGACCTGAAACAAAGGGTCAGCAACAGATTAATAAGTTCAGCAATATTGAAAAAAGTGCGGCGAGAAACGTATAACAGGTTCACGTATTGTGTGCAACAAAATGGTTAGAACTTTAAACATTTAATTAAGAGCCCGATACACCAATTTACTAAGAATCGGGGGGTTCAGGAGTACGGTAAAGCAATTACAGCTTGAAAAATACTTCACGTATAGTAGAGCGCATTGCATATACCTGCACATATGATGAGTAACGACGTCTACGGACCTACACCGGACGGCAAAAATTATCTGGAAAATCAGGGAACTAGTCGGCCAAACTAATACTGAGAATGAACGCGCACTCCCTATTTCGGGCTGAGTGACTTTGATCAGTAGCCGAAAAACAGGCGAGAGCACGAGCTACGACGAAAAACTCCGAATGCAACGGTACCGCTATTTACTCATAACTTTTTTGTTTTTCGGTAGAAATTTAAAATTTTATGTTTTCTTACAAGCCAGAGGTTCAGTATACTACTGCCGTTAACCAGATTCTGAGATTTTCTTTTCAGGGATGTTTTATTAGGTTCTATAAAATGCCACTTGTAACATGCGACTTCGTTTATTGTTTTCATATTTTTTAACAAATTTCAAAACAGCAATAGTAGATTTATATTTTAAGAACGGTTTGCAAACAAAAGCAATTTAATAATCATTTATAGTTTTTGAAATATTTACAAACAGGCAATGGTCTACCATGCTCCCAAAATTCCTGTGTGTTGGGCTCTTAATTAATTTGTTTTGTTAATTCATTTTTAAAATAAAGAATTTTGTTTTATGATACTGCCAACGAGTCAACTGTGTTGATGTTAACTTAAAGGCGAAAATGAAGCTATTTATAGCCGTTTTACCGGTTGCATTCAATTAAATCAGTTTTTAATATCATTCTCCGGAAGTGAACGGAAAAAGTAAATTATTTCAAGAATCCAGCAAAATATATAATGGTTCCATTTAAAAAAATATCCGATGGCGTCATCACGCGCAAACCATTGAGCATCGAAAAGGTGATATTGGTACCTACATATAAAAATCGAAATAACGAATTTATTCCATACTTTAGTTCCACGATGTATAGACCAAGTGCCTTGAAAATGCAACTTCCTATGAATTTTACAGAAAAAGTACAGTATTTCACTCGCTCATTGGGTCTGAGTGAATCTGTATGGTACTTATGAACTTTAAACAGGTTGATGCACAAGTCATTACATGTGGGCCAAAATTCATGAGATTATACTCAAATAAGAAACGTTCCTTTGAACATGTGTCCAAAAGTTACTAGGTAGGTACTAACAAAGATTATACATACGTATTTTCCCAATTTCTAAATTCATGCAGCTACCGAATTCATAGTGAATATGTCGTAGCCACATGGTGTAATCGGACAGTTCATGAAATGTCTGGACCGCTAGCAGCCTCTTAGGGAAACAATTCTTGTTTAACCATATTTTTGAGGCTTCGTTGATCAGGTCATGTTCAGGTCAGGTCAGGTAAGGTGATACCTAGTAAAACGACATAATTTCTTATCAATTTCGTTTGACGAATTTTCAAAGATTACATCATCTGTCTAGGCATTTCATGAAACGACCAATTACACCAGAAGGCTGCGACAAATATACTCCAAAGCTTCCGATCCAGCATCATATTTATGTGCCTGAAATACCTAGCAAAATTAATTTCAGGACGTCATATTTCAAGAAGGTACTAAAACCAATCAATAAATAAGCCTATTTATATCTCAGTACATTTATAGCTACACACATTCTCTCTCTTGTTTTTTGTTTATGCTGAAATCTGGATAGCACGCTTTCTTTTAAAATTCGCACCTGCACATGTTAAATTGCACTCGTTTTTATTATTCGCTAAATGCGCCAGGATAATTGCAATCACAAACCGTTAAAATCGTGCAGAATTGTAACTTACTTTCGCAAAAAATTATTGTTGCGCGGCTTTTAACAATTCAAGTTCACAGCCTATTATTGCAAAAAGAATTTTTACGTTTTTGTTTGTGTACAGAGTTCAATGCTCACAAATTCCATTGATTTAACGAATGTATGCGTCTTACTATAAAAAGATTGAAATCAGAAAATAGGAAATCGTGTAATTATTGTTATTAATCCATGTTTCGCTATAAAATGGACCAAACACTGAAAGTTAGTAGTCATCGTCACTGCATGTCAACATCTGCGTAGCACAATCACATGTCAATTTCTTGTCGAGACATCTGCGAGAGCCAAAAACAAATTTCTTCCGTTACCCCAAGCCATCCATATTCGCAGAACACTTCGCTCATAAACCATAAATGCGATGTTTGAATGGGATTAGCAAGCGTGACGTCAAATGAGAAAGTATCCCATCGCAATGTCAGTTTCATTCCAAACAAATCTCTTCTCTACATCACCAGCTGTAAACTTTGATGATAAAGTTAGGAGGACAATCCGCGACTTAATAGAGGTATGCGAACAAGCATCACTAAAAAGCACGTTTGCCCAATCTCCGTTTGTCCACAAAATTTGATCCTGAACGTCCATATTCCCTAAAGCATAGCTCCTGTGCATGCAATAATCTATAACTTGAAATAGGGTTGCCTACTCGCAATTCAGCTACATACAAAACATGACGATTATGGTACACCGCTATAAAAAAAGTCACATAGATAAATGCATTTAATTTGATATTTAAAAAAACTGAGACTTTCACAGTTATTTGTATCTTCTGTATTCAAGATCTATACACCTACATTTTCAGGCGTACGTGTTCTACAAGCAATTCTCAGTTTCGCTTTCGTCGCAAGGGCGCCCATAGAGAATTTTCTAGGGGGGGGCAAAGCGTTGAATTTTCAAGGTCGAGATGTGATTTACAAGTTACAAAATAAAGTATCAGGCACGTAGGATTAAGAAATCCAGCAATCCAGGGGGGGGGCAAGTGCCCCCCCTTGCCCATGCCTATGGGCGCCCTAGCTTTCGTCTGGTTTACTTTGCGGGACAATTATTGACTACAACAGATGACCGAGGCAAATCAGTTGTGTTTGCATTCTCTGATGACTATTAAACTGCATAATGAGGTTTTGCCCCAGTTTCAGGAACCACATTTACCATACAATAATTCAGCGGTACACTTGACATCAACCATCTGCTCAGAAACAATCACTGGGAGAAATTTTAATGGATAATTTCATATTCTCACATAATTTCATCTAAAATGTTTATCGCATTAAATGGACATTATCACAACATACTAATTAAAGATGATTGCTATGTATATCGTTCTTAGAGAAAGTAGAGCAGATTTTTCTGACCCTGAACTTTCAATTACTGCGTGCATGAACTCGCTGAATGGCAATCGGTGGAGCAAATCGGTCTTGTAATACATTTTGAAAGTAGAAAAAAGGTGTATCAAAATTAATTTGCACAACAAATTCGATTTCAGGTACGTTTAATTAAGATTTATCCGTATAATTTTGTGTACTCGGGTGTCAATATTACTTACACGCTGAATTGTGTGCTACAAAACGGAAAAGCAAAATTTAGTCAACGCATTTGCAATGAAGGAAGAATAGAGGAGTGGCAACAATAGCGAATTGACAGCTTTTACGATAAAAATAATTTTACCGTCGCGAACACTCTATTTCATCATCACGTTTGGAGGCGCTATAATTGGAAGATCCCAGAAGATCTAAGACGACATCAAATAGAATACGGTTTCGTTATGTAAATATTTAGAAATCACCTTAGGGGCTGCAGAAGTTATCTAAGGGCAGATACACTTAGTAATCACAACATAAGCTTTTTTGTTTGACAATATTCAGGGTCATACTTCCAATTTAGCTTCGTTGGGTCAAAAGAAACCGATCTGAACCAATTAGTACAATTCTGCTTATGTTATGGGCCTTCGAAGGACACTTTTTATTAATTTATTTTTTCATTATTTCTCGTGCACTTTTGAAGTTATTTCAGTGAAACTTGGTATAGAAATGTTTTTTGGGTAGCTAAACAATAATATGCACTTACTTTTGAGTAAAACTTAGAGGGCGCAAACTTTCACTTCTTTTGCTTTTGTCGTATGTTGTTCGCTGGTACAAATTTTAAAACAATTGATAGTTTTATGAAAAGAGCACTTGATTAACTGTAAAAAAGGTACACTTGTTGCGAATTGCTGAAACGTACCGTTTTGGAGAAAAAGTTAATGCTAAAAGTTAGCTATATTGGGTATACCAATGATGCTGATCAGAATCCGGCCTCCGTTTTAAGCACATTAATCATGGCAGATGCCAAATATACAGAAACATGGGACAGTCAACAATTTGCATTTGAAAAAAATGAAATAAAAAATTCTTCGAAAACTCATCTGAACCAATTTACTTTAGTACTCTTCTGCTTCCTTATCCTAATTCTAATTCTAATTTTACAAATAAAAATTGTTGACTGTCCCATGTTTCTGTACCTATATTTGGCGTCTACCATGCATAATGTACTTAAAACGGAAGTCGTATTCTGATCAGCATCATTGGTATACCAAAGTATCATTAATTTTAAATGCATTTTTCTCTAAAACGGTAAGTTTTAGCGATTCGCAGCAAATGTACCTTTTTTACAATTAATCGAATGCCCTTTCCATAAAACTGGTAATTGTTTTAAAATTTGTATCAGCGAGCAAAATACGACAAAGACAACAGAAGGCGTGGGGTGAAAATTGGCGTCCTCTGTGCTTTACTCAAAGGTAAGTGCATATTATTGTTTAGCTACCCAAAAAACCTTCCTATACGAAGTTTCACTGAAATAACTTCAAAAGTGCATGAAAAATAATGAAAAAATTTAATAAAAATTGTTCTTCCAATGCCCATAACTTTTTAGAGAAACAGAAATAACATAAATTGGTTCAGATAGTTTTTGGCCAAAGGAAGGTAGATTTGAAATATGGCCTATTCTTTACTAGACACCCCGTATATATCGTAAAAAAATCATCTAAAATCTATATCATACTCCACTCAGTGGCTGGATCGGGAACTTTAGCGTAAATTCACTATGAGTGCTTTATTTTTGGATCGAAACCGTTACATTTCGCTATATCTTTGATTATGTTTACTTCTTTCAGAGGATAATGGTAAACTCAACAGTCTATTAACTAAAAATTCAAAACTGTATCCCCTTTTTGCTGACCGCAGTGATTCGAATCTGCAGTTATACAGGGTGGTCACTTTTACAATGTACACCATTGGAATCTTCTAAACCCGAAGAGATTCAGAGTTGGTCAAATGGTAAGAAAGGTGCACATTTTCATGCTCTTTAAGGATCTGAAAAGAAATTCTGGATAGATCTCGTTGTTCCTGAAATATCCTGAAAAAATTGAAATATTGCGTTTTCTTATTTCTTCCATATATTATTTATTACTCAAGCGAATGTGATGACCTTTGGCAGGTTTACATAAGTGGGTATGGGCTTTCCACTGGATGTTTCAAAATTTGTCTAAGCCTACTACATCTTCAAGTTTTCATGGTCAACTTTTGAATTTCTTATGGGCGCCATATTGGATTTTCATAAGGTTGGATAGAGAAAAAAAATACTATTTCAACGATGTATCGCACATGGGTCATCTAACTTTCTGGAACACTAATTTCACTCCATATCTACAGAATCTAGTTGCCATGATTATGAAAACTCAAAGATGTAGTAGGCTTAGACAAATTTTGAAAATCCAGTGGATAGCCCATACCTACTTATGTAAACCTGCCGAAGGGCATTACATTTGCTCAAGTAATAAATAATATATGGAAGAAATAAGAAAATGCAATACTTCAATTCTTTTCAGGATATTTCAGGAACAACGAGAGCTATCCAGAATTTCTTTTCAGATCCTTAAAGGGCATGGAAAAAGTGCACGTTTTCTGTAATTTGACCAACTCTGAATCTCTTCTGGTTTAGAAGACTCCAATGGTGTACATTGTAAAAGTGACCACCCTGTATACCGAGCTGTACAGGTTTCTTTCCTACAGATGTCAAATTCCAACTTGCTCTCTTTCCTCATTACTATGATATCTAAAAATGGAAGCCGTTCGTCTCTTTCTATTTCATGGGCAAATTTGTTAAAATTCAATTTTCTACTTAAATCACTAAAAAAATCTTCAGTGTTACGTGTTACATTTACTACTATCAAATATAAGCAAATATATCGTCTAGAGCTCATCTTTCAGTTGGATTTCGAATTTGTCCATAAAAATTCCTGCAATGAAAGGAGAGGCAATTTCCCATAGCCGTTGGAAAAATGATTCGTAGTCTTTGAAATGATAATTCTTTTGCATAAATAGACCGGTTAAATTGATATATTCTTTGACAGGTTTTTCATCAAAGTTATTTTTACTACAAGTACTCCAAGGCCTTTGGTACAAGTACACTCGAAAAAAGTGAGCTGACGTCGAATGAACTTAATAGTTCATTATCAGGCAATGTTATGTGTTGAATTTTGTTTATAAATTATAACGAGTAATTTACTGAAAAACTTGACTGCTTGATCTTGAGGTTATTAAATTCATTAACCAAAGCCAATAAACGAAATGAAAATATGGATATTGTGAGTCTAATAGAGAAGAGGCGAACTTGTAAAAAATAGGCTACATGAGGAAAGCAGAGATATAAGTCGGTAAATGTGGGAAATTATTCGGAAATATAGAAAAGCCAGAGAAATATGCAGACACAAATCTTCAAATATGCAAGTCAATAGAAAATTCATTTAAATTAACTTCTACCAGATAGGCAAGAGTCAGGAAGATTACAAACGGGTCATCATAGTAGCTCTGTAACAAAGGAAATCTCGGATAAGTGCGGTATTTTTCAAAACTGTTCAAATAAAGTTGGGGAGAAGGGCAGAAGAAATATTAAGGGAATACCAATTCGGGCGTAGACTAAATAGGGGTACGGGTCAGGCCATCCTAGGTTTGTGCATAACAATAGGAAGAACAATAAAAATATCGCCTTTGCGGATTTCGAAAAAGCCTTTGACAAGTTATAAGTTCATCACATAATTCAAAATTTCGTGAAATTGAACACCACTCCCATCTATAAATAAGAAATGCCAAAATTAAAGAAAAATTAAAATAGATGCCACAATAAATTCAAAAATAAAGATCTGGTCAGTGATGCATGCAAATTATTTATACAATTTTTTACACTCTTAACATTTATGTACTAATATTAAAGGTGTGCTAAAATATAAATAAATTAAAATATTCAAACCAGATAAAGATACACAAAACTCAATGCTACTTATACATAAATGCAGTTAACCTTGAATTGATTTAGATCTTATAGATTACTCACTTCGCAACAACTTTTGTTGGTAACGTATCTACGCCATTAGAAGTTGATGGTTGAGGCAGGTTATTTGTGTAAAAAAATAAAAAACTGAATCAAAGCAGTAGAAACTTTGCAGCAGTCGAAAAACGAATCAGTGCTCATCAGCTGATTACGATTTTACCGCATTAGCCACGCATTCATCGAGGAATATTAGTAGAAAAATGCAGTCAATACATTGACTATAGTTAGGACATTTTTAAAATCTTTGTGGTATCCAGTAGGAAAGCGGTGCTGTCATATAGCGGCCTTAATATAGCGGTATAGGAGATGGCAAGAAAGCGTTTCCATAAAAAGCACCATAAAAACAGTTCTTCCCCAGAATTAGCAATCCACTTCTGGATTATCGTCCTCCCCTAATGAGTGCGTTATAGCCTTACAATGCCGCCACCGCAGGCTAAGCGGGTTCTTGAGGGCAGTTTATATTACTCATCGCAATACATGGAATGGGCTCACGGTTTCAATACTGGCCACCGATCCAAGTACAAGCCGCGATGAGCATTGCTTAACTTTCATAAACGAAAGTATGCTATACTGGTGCAACCACGCTACTTCAGCAGTTTTTAAAAATAAGCACGACAGGTTTCATGAGTAGATACAGGTGCATGTTTTATTTAAAGTGACATATTTTCTTTCATTGTGTAAATGCAACTACGACTGATCTTATCATCTATGTAATATAAAGGACTACGTCAATATACTCTAGCTTATGGAAATTACTCCTTTTCTGTTGATACCTATAGAATAGTTTAATTCAATAATAATATCAATTCTAATATTTTTCACCTGTCAGCTGTTACATAAAATTCAGCATTTGTATTATTTACATATTAGTGCATAAAATTAGTATAAACGTTACAGTCAAATTGAGAGTAAAACCACAAAAATTGTGTGTCAAGCAGTTGAATATTTTCGGTAAACTGGAAATGGCTTAGATTTGTATCTACATGATCATAAATATTAATGTGCAACTTTCTCAGTTGTTGTAAATTAACATGACCCTGTCTGTGACTACTGATTACATGTAGAAAGTAACATGAAGAAAAATAAAAGCGAAATATTCTTTAAATATTGAAATAGCAATTATTATTGAAAAGGGTAACCATTCTAGAAATTTGTGTGAAACTACCTACGTATATGCGTGTTGGCATGAATACTTCTTATGATAAGTGTATGTAGGTACATTTCATTGTTAGGTAATAAAATACCTTCTATTTCTAATCAAAAATTATTATTAATGACCGACAACGAAATTGTTGACATAGAATTACCTACAGATTTTGAGAGAAAACTTCTATTTTCTTTCTTGCAATCTGAATACCTTACTACACATTGTATATTTCTTGTATGAAGAAAATCTCCGTTGATTGTCGTAGAAACATACCACGGAAGTGTACTACAGCGAGTTGGCCAGATATAACCTATTAGATGTATCCGTATTTGATAAAAATAGGCATTCTAGTAAGAATTTACTTCTCAACTCGAAACTCGTAAGATAGAAAGTTAGAATTCTTAATAGACTATAAAAACATAAAAATCTTGTACTATTCCAGTTTTAGATTTGTTTTGTAAAACATTTTATAATAAGAGAAATGTAAAAATGCATATTCACAGGAAACACAAAAAACGAGATTTCGTATGGAACACCATACCTAATAATGAGTAATACTACATTATATAATAACCGCGACTACGAACAGAGAATAAGACGTTTCATAGTATAAAAATTTACCTAATAACTAATCGAATAATTAAATGAAAATTATTATTAACCTACATTCGGGAAATGTCCTAATTTTCCCGTATGACACATTTAAATACCTGGCGATATTTGGAAAAGAAGCAATAAGTAAAAATATTTTTTCCTTAAAAAAACTTGTGTGTGTCAGCTCCGACGCACGACTGGAGTTTACTCCTTACTTCAATCACTTGATAATAGGGTACACGCGAATGTCAGTTTTATACCCAAATGTGTATCTATCAGATGGTTTATGTTCGAAAATGTCCAACTACATCAAAATATAAATTGTTTATAAATTCAGTAATTAAGTGACAATCTGCTAAACGTCGATCTCACTGGCAATGAAATAAATACTTTTCCTGGTGTTCGAATAGGCGTTGATTCACATTTCGGCATTAAGCAATATTTGGAGTATTTCATATTAGGTTTTTCCATATTAAATCAAAAGATTCAACAAATTTAGGAACGAACAAACACTGCAAATGCTGACTTTACAACGCCAACTGTCATATCTACTCTATGCCATTCTATTTTCACTATTTCCATGCTCTATGCAGTCAGACATAAACAGCCGTATCCATAGATACGTACATAATTTCGATGTTACTGGTAACGTAACCCGTTACTTTTAGTTAACGCGAAGTGTAACGCTTGATTTTACTCCTCATAAAATTTCCGTACCGCGGGCTTTAACTGAAAATCGATTCTGAAGGAGTAAACTCCAATAAAAACCGTGTGTCACAACTGAAATGTCTGCCACTACTGCGTTTCTGTTTGCATTTCCATTTAATAAAGTTTCATTTCGCCATTCCTTACATAAAATAAACTACTTTTTTGCAATAAAACTGTGAGAATTAGTTCATAATTTCTTTGTGATGCACTGACTTAAGTGGTACGAGTACAATGATTAATTTCAAACTTCTTTAGAAATAGGTACTCAGATGTAGCTTTAACATAAATTTTAGACAAAGTATGTTTAAATTATATGCTAATTTGGACGACGTTTCCATTAATTATTATTTATTCTCCTACATTAAGCACGTATTTTCTTAGGTTGTTCATGTGAAAAATGTGCGTAATTTTAAAATTGTTCAAGTAGTTTAAACGAAACGACCTATATTTAAGTGAAAATTGTATGCTAAATTTTGTATTATAATGTTTAATGTAGGTACCTGTCGTATATCTAAATCATACATATTCAAGTTACTGATTTTTTCTGTTAAAAATTATCAGATTGATGCAGGATCATCTCAGATTAAACAAGATTCAGTACAGAAATTATCAAGACAACATTAAAGTGTGTCAGCAATTCCTTTTCCAATTGCATTTTCCGTGTAAAATTCCAAACCAAAAATGTATATGTATATGTCATATACCGAATTTGCCCAATCTCCGAACTAACATTCAAAATTTAAACAATTTCCGAAATTAACTGCTGTTAGTGTGTGATCTGACTGACTAACCTGACTAAAACCCAACGGACATCTTTTTGGCACTTAATTCCTAACAAAACCCTCATAAGAATCTTTGTCTTTTATATGCATTCGAAAAGAACTTTAAAACTTTTTAA
Source organism: Xestobium rufovillosum (assembly GCA_963966045.1). Classification (NCBI taxonomy): domain Eukaryota; kingdom Metazoa; phylum Arthropoda; class Insecta; order Coleoptera; family Ptinidae; genus Xestobium; species Xestobium rufovillosum. Next base: position 20,854,694 of record OZ014494.1, read on the forward strand.
AAAATTAAAAACCGATGTACTTTACCTAAAACAGCCAGGACAGCAAACAAAAAAACTGCACTCCTCATATCGGAGATTAAAATCAAACACTGGTTCACTATAGTACTTCTTCGGCGGTAGCACTTCGGCGGCACTGATTCTTGCAGTAGTCGCGCTGAAGCTTTTGATAGTACCTGGCTATTGTACTCTCCATATTGAACTCTGATTGGTCGTAACTTCTTACTGCGAAAGTGACTCTTCCACCACACCTCGAAATTCAAATATAATATAAACAAGAATCCAGCCCATTCTCACTTTTCAATGATATAATATTGGTTTATTGCATCTTCAATAGAAAACGAAAAGAATTATCAAACCTAAATTGGCCCACATTTTCTTTTCATTCCTGATATAAGTATCCGAGTAAGTAGCTTTTTAATTTAATATAATATATTAAAATATTAATATAATATATTAATACCGGCCATACAAAGTCGTAAATTATTTATTCCGCAAAGGAGGCTTACTTAAAATATACTTCATCATAATACTGCCCCCTCCTTGAAAGACTGATCGCCTTCGATCAGAAATGTTCTTCTACACTCCCATGGCACGGATGAGTAAGTCGATCTAGAACTCGGAGATCATTGGATCCCATAGACGACATAATTGATCCTTGTCACCACTAGATATGGCCCCTTTCAATTCTTCTACAGTTTGGGCGATCGTCCGGCGCCAACATCAAGTATAATCCTTTCCTTCCTCATACAGTCCAGGCCCAGTATCCATAATATCGGCTACAAGAACTCTCTGCCGAATGGCATGTCATGTCGGTTTCTTCATCGTCGGCCTAATTCTCCAATCCGATAAAACACCTCTTCTTACTATTATGTCACTGGTTCCCGTGTCGATGGTAATCTCTGTCTTCTTTCCATCAATAATTCCATCGGCCATAAGACTATCTCCAACTCGAGCCAGTCCTGATACCTGCACTTTTTCTACTGGGACTCGGTAGGATTGAACCAACGTTCACCCCTCAAAACTGGTCGACTCTGGTGTCCCTGATACCCGGAGGTACCAGCCTCATCCTGGTCTCGTCTGGGAGAGTTCCTACATGTATTACGGAGATGGCCTGGCTCTCTACAATTCCAACACCTTAGGAATTTCCTTCTGTCAACCCACTCCCTACGAGTCCCGTTATTGTCAATGTCTTCTGTTCGCTATCAAGTTCTAGTGCCAGTTTTCGCACATCTTTCTCAAACAATCTCCGTTTGACTCATCTTCCTTCTGGAGCTGACGCACCTTGGTGCATCCCCTGAATGCCTGTTTTGCGGCCTCACACTCCATCTACATCTGCCAATGCCTTATGCCTAGTTAACTTGAGTGCACGCTTGGTCTCACTATCTCGTAGACCGTCGAAGAAGTTCTCAACTCCCAGGCTTTCCAAAAACTTCTCCGGGACTGTTGGATATGTCAGCCGGACTAAACATGCAATGTCAGCCTCGAATTCTTGCAAGGTCTCATAGGAACGTTGAGACCTTCACTTAAGCTGAGCCTGGTGCCCTTGCTGGAGGTGTTAGGGACCATATCTCATTTCTAGACGCTTTACTAGTTCTTTGTAGTCATTTTCTTGTTCACTGGTCACGGCATCCAGTACATTCAAAGCGTGTCCTCGCAGTGCAACCATCAAATTAATCGTCTTCTCCATAATGGTCCACCTATTTGCTGCTGCAGCTGCTTCGAACTGTTTAACGTAAGTATGCCACGAAAACTTGCCAACGAACGTAGGCTCTTTCTTCAATTTCGGCATTTTCGGAGTCTTCCTAGTTTCTAGTTCAGCCATCATTCTCTCATTTATCTTGCTTATCTCATTCTCAACTTCATCTACCACTTTTCTTATTCCCTCCGTTAACTCTGTTATTCGGGTCTCTAATTTACTGCTTATTTTAATAATTTTTCATGTTCTTGGCTTCTTTCTACAACTGAGTTCATCTCTTCGTGGTTGTTTTCATTTCTTCTTGAATGTTCCTCATTAATTCTTCCAGATTATTCTTCATTTCTTCTAGATTATCCTGCATTACATCTTGGCTGTCCATCATTGCTTCATGCAGTGCCGTACCCAGAATTTTTTTTCGGGGGGGGGGGGTTACCCATCCTCTACTATCCTGAGCTAACCTTCGCATTTCCCTAAAAGTAGAACACCCTACATCCCAAGGCCGTACCTAGAATTATTTTTCGGGGGTGGGGGTGTTAGTATCTGAAAATAAAAATATAGTAGTAGACCCCGAGTCCCATGCATCGTATCTTTTTCGTCTTGAATGATAACTGTAAATATAATGACAAAAATAACCTAAGATCATTTTTTATTTGTCGATATGGAAGGGGGCAGCAGCTCTTTCAGTAATCATAGTGGCAGAGATCGTGAGGGTTGGTATGGCACTGTGATACACACTACTGCGATGTGGAAGGCAACGGGAAACCACCACATTATTTTATCCCTAGTACAGCGTACTTTAATTTATGATGATGGCACCTTCTGGAGTAAAATATTCCGGAGGTAAAATAGTCCCACCTTCGGATCTCCGGGCGGGGACTGCTTCGGGGGGAGTCATCAGAAATGATAAGTGTAACATCTCACGAGTCGGAGCGTGGAATGTTAGAAGCATGAAACAAGTAGGGAAGTTAGAAAATTTGAAAATTGAGATGGATAGGTTAGCATTAGACGTAGTAGGTATCAGTGAAGTGCGATGGCCAGAAGCTGGAGACTTCTGGAGCGGAGATTTTAGAGTAATACACACAGGATCTGTAGGAGGAAATTCGGGAGTAGGAATTGTTATGCGGAAAAAAGTAGGACAGAGTGTAGAAAATTTCTTACAGCAAAGTGACAGGGTAGTTATGGTTAGGTTAGATTCGAAACCTGTAAAAACAGTAATAATACAGGTATATATGCCCACTTCTAACTACAGTGATGAGGCCGTAGAGGCAGTTTATAGTGATATTGAATATGTGCTAGATTTTGTGAGAGGGCACGAAAATTTAATAATTACAGGAGATTTCAATGCAGTCGTAGGCACAGGGCGAGAGGGCGGAATAGTTGGCCCCTTTGGATTAGGCAATAGGAACGATAGGGGAGTTAGACTGATAGAGTTCTGCGATAAACATAACTTAACGGTCGCGAACACTCTATTTCACCATCATGTTAGGAGATGCTATACGTGGAAGATGCCAGGAGACTTAGGGAGATATCAAATAGATTACATTCTCGTTAGGCAAAGATTTAGAAATCAAGTTAGGGATTGTAGAAGTTATCCAGGAGCAGATATAGATAGTGATCACAACATAGTCGTTATGAAAGCCAATCTTAAATTTAAGATTTTGAAAAAAAGAAGCGGAAGAAGGTATCTTGACCCAGAGAAACTAAAAGATGATGATATGCGCAATAAGTTCGAGAAAAAGACAAACGAAGCACTAAAGGGCACGGGTGAAAATATTGTTAGGGACATAGAGGCAGAATGGAATTGCATTAAAAATAGTTTAGTTTCCTCAGCTAGGGATATTTTGGGTCATAAACAGAATGAAAGTAGGAAACCCTGGATAACAAAACATATTGTGAGTCTAATAGAGGAAAGGCGAAAATATAAAAATAGGTTAGATGAAACAGGGAAACAAAGATATAAGGCGATCAAGTGGGAAATTATTCGGGAATGTAGGAAAGCGAAAGAGCAATGGATCGATAATAAATGCAAAGAAGTGGAAGATAAATTCGAAGTAGGAAAGACTGATGAAGCATATAAAATAATTAGGAGAAATTTTAGAGAAATTGGATCTAGTACCAAAAACATTAGAAATGAGGCAGGAGATATCCTAATCGGAAGTGGGGAGAAGGCAGATAGGTGGAAAGAATATTTAGGAAACTTATATGCGGGACAGGAAGTGCAAGATATATTAGAAAGCGAAAGCAGTGTAGAGGGGGATAACCTAGGGAGTCCTATAATGAGAGAAGAGTTTGAGATAGCACTAAAAAGTTTAAGGAATAATAAAGCACCAGGTATAGATGGCTTGCAGGCAGAAATCTTAAAGTGCGCAGGTCAAGAGGTAATAGATCGTTTATTTAAACTAGTTAGTCGCATATACCTGACAGGCGAGATTCCAGAAGATTACAAACGGAACATCATAGTAGCTTTGCCAAAAAGAAAAGGCGCGAATAGATGCGAAAATTTTAGAACTATCAGTTTAACTTCCCATGCGTCAAAAATTTTAACTAGAATTGTGCAAAGAAGGATGGAGAAAAAGGCGGAAGAAATATTAGGAGAAGATCAGTTCGGATTTAGACGAAATAGAGGAACGCGCGAGGCCATTCTAGCTTTACGAGTAATTATAGAAAAAACGATAGAAAAGAGAAAGAGCGTCTATATAGGATTTGTAGATTTAGAAAAAGCCTTCGACAACGTAAAATGGGGGAAGATGTTCGAAGTGCTGAGAAAGGTAGGGATGAAATACAGGGACAGAAGAATAATACATAATCTCTACAAAGAGCAAAAGGCAGTTATAGAATGTGAGCAAGAACAAAGGGAAGTAGATATCCGGAAGGGAGTGAGACAGGGATGTGCATTGTCACCTCTAGTTTTCAACTTATATATCGAAGATGCGATTAATATTGTTAAGGAAAGAACAGCCTCAGGGATCAATGTACAGGGCCAAACTATTAACATGCTCAGATTTGCGGATGATATAGCAGTGTTAGCATCTAGCAAAGAAGAATTAGGAGCGGCTCTGAATGAAATGGAAGCAGTTTTGACACAGGGCTTCGGCATGAAAATCAATAAAAAGAAAACTAAAATTTTGGTATGTAGGGGATGTGAAAATAGAACTAAAATGGAAATACAAATTGGAAATGAGAAGATAGAGGAGGTCGCGGATTTCTGCTACTTAGGAAGTAAAATAACTCAAGACGGTAGGAGCACTAAAGATATAAAACAAAGAATGGCGCAGGGCCGAGTTGCGTTTAACAAAAAGAAACAACTGTTATGCTCGAGAACGGTTAATGTAGAGACTAGGAAGAGACTCTTAACGTCGTATGTATGGAGTACGGCATTATACGGGTGCGAAACTTGGACAATAGGAGAAGCGGATAGAAAAAGAGTAGAAGCGTTTGAAATGTGGTGCTACAGACGCATGATGAAGATACCGTGGATAGATAAGGTTAGCAATAGGGAAGTATTAGAAAGAGTTGGGGAAAAGCGAAAGGTATGGAAAACAATAAAGAGTAGGAGAGATAGGATGGTAGGACACCTTCTAAGACACGAAGGAATAGTTCGTGACATACTAGAGTCAGAGATAGGAATAAAAAGAGGTAGGGGTAGGCCTAGATTAGACTACTGCTCTCAAATAGTTAGGGATGTAGGATGTTCTACTTTTAGGGAAATGCGTAGGTTAGCTCAGGATAGAAAAGAATGGAGGTACGCGTCCAACCAGTCTTCGGACTGAGAACCTTATGATGATGATATGGTATGGTATTGATAGTTATTTGCGAAACGAGTGCGAGAAGACATTTTTCGCGCATGAGCGCAATGTTTGAAGCACTCGCTCCTTCGTTGCTCGTGCTTCATTTGCGCGAATGCGACGAAGACGTCTTCGCGCATCGAGGTTCGTACAATATTTTTTGAAACGAACATTATAATTTATTGTTTAATTATTATCTAATAAGTTTCCAATTTAAAATTTCAAAAAATCAAGTGGTTACATTGACAGATTTCCATTTGACAATTGTAGAAAATGACATTTGGTTTAATTCATTGAATTGAGTTGTCAAGGTGTCAATGGAATTAATAGCGATTTATCTTTATTTTTTCACTATTTTCAACATCCAAATTGGAGAAATGGCGTTTTGTTAACCAAACTTTATTCATCAAGTCAAATTATTTCTAGACAGCCTGAAAGGGCCAGTGCTTTTTGCTAGATTTCGCGCACTAGTGCGCGAACACTATGTTTGAGTTTGTCTGTCAGGTTCGCGAAATGTCATTTTGAGAGCGGTGAGTTCAAAAATAAGTTTACGAGTAATAATAATGAGAAAAATGTTTTATTACAAGTATTAATGGAGAGCGCAGCAGCGCAGGAGAACTTTCCGCGACCATTCACATCATCTTCCAAATTATTGGAAAAATAATGCACCCGCCAATTTTCGAAATTTCGAAAATTTTCAAATTTCCGAAAAATTTTCGAATTTTCCGTAGCCAGCTGCTGTTATGATGTTCTCGTTTTAGTATTTCGGGGGGGGGTGACCCCTCTAACCCCCCCCCCCGGGTACGGCCCTGGCTTCATGTAAATCATTTTTTTTCAATTAATATTGACCGTTCTTCATTGCCTCTTCATTAATTTCCATGTCGTCGAGACTATTCCTCATTAGTTCCATAAAAACTTGCAGTTATTGCTCCGTGGCTGCTCCACTTCTTGTCACAGGCATAAAACTTACAAATCAAAAACACACATACAAAATTACGACCTTACAGTCCACATTGAGTCCAAAAACGTCGAAATTTCACTTACTTTGGTTAATGATCAAACTTTCCAGAACTCTCTGTTCTTGGTGCTGATGCTTCTACCGCAAAAAAAAATGGAAAATCAAAAACACCTAATTAACCAACTTGAAAAATATGATGATTGTAAGCTTCCATTCATTTAACTATACGTCGACAATAAAGTCTGATAAACACGCCTGGGAAAAATTTGATAACTTTTGCAAATAACGATATGGAAATAAATTTAAATACTTGCCTGGCAAGTCGCAAGTATCTTTTTGCGTTTTTTTATTTTCTGGGATATGCTTGTTTCTGCATAGGAAATGGTCTCTTCGTTTTTAATAGAACTCAAAGCGCATCTTGTTTTCAGGATAAACAATAGTTATACCTGCTCGTTTGGTAGTCAAATTCTAACCAGAATAATACCCTCATTCTTTATGGTACAACTAGCGTTCATGGACCAAAGTCATTAAATATTTAATTATTGTGTAATGCTTGTAGAACTTCTGAAGAGAGACATACCATAAGCAAACATGTTTCCTATAATAGCGCATTGTTTGTAACAGAGGTGCACTTTCATAACAATATGGTATTTCTTTTCGTGAAACCACGTCCTAATTCACAGTAACTGATAAAGGGTCAAGAAACTCATATATTCCGTTCGTATATGAGATGTAATGGAGGAAAAATTAATAAAAATGCATTTTCCTTGTTATAAACTCTACAATAGAAAGCTTCAGAGTTTATGCAACATTGTTTTTAAGAACGCATGTTTTGTTCCTTGATACCTTGATTGGCGTATGTATGCAAGTGAATCTTAAATTACCGATTTTCATTCAGAAGTAGTCTGAATATAAACAATGGACAACCTTCGCCAAAAACTGCAGGTATTTGTTAGAGACTATAAATTTCCGTGTATGTGCAGGCAATTTTTTTGAATTGAAATCACACTTAACCCAGTGGCTATGTGAATGATATAGAACAAACGACAAAGGAACATCCTGCAGAGTATACAGCAGAGGACATATTAAGTATTACTGTTATTTGCGCCCAATCCAAACATAAATAAAAACAAGGCAGGTCAAGACCCCACAAAACAATAAATTAGAAAATTGGAAATTTGGAAATTTACGCTAGGTACTTGACTCCAGCAGGCTATAAGCTCCTGATGGATTAGCAATTGCAAGATCGCTCATAGGGTGTTGGAGAACGACAAACGGTACACAAAATGTTCTGTTGAAGCCACCAGTTGTGCCTGGCGGGGCACTTTCCAGAGGCATATTTGTTCAAACGGTCCAGTACCACTCATACCTTCCGTATATTAATTAGTTCTTGCTAATACCTGACCACGGCCGTCAGAATATGTTCGGCAAGTAATATTTCAGGGTTCGAGTGTGTAGGAAAAGCACCACTAGGACGAAACCAGTGGTCTGCGGTTATCCATGCACATTCGAAACATGCAATATGGAAACTTCCAACAGTTTATTTTCTGTTTGTGCGTATCGCTTGCGCATAAAAATTTTGAAAGTACCATAATTATATGTATTGCAAAATTTATGTCAAGATGTTTTGTAGACGAAACTAACATAATAAAAAATTGACCTACTACTTTTTTCGTGAATTATATTACAAATTTCATCAACAATTTAAGGGCGATAGAATTTCACCCTCTGATTGGGTGTCTTGCTGCTTGGATTCGAAAGATGTCAGAGTGATTTATTTATTGTTTAGTAAAGGTCTGCAATCTAATCTTCCTTAACCGTTATCAGTTCATTTCATGATTATCGAATAAGGACCGATTTGATGTCTATTCAGAGAACGTCCTTACTCTGTGGTTCTAGCAATTTCGATATTTCAATACACCTATTTCAATTACATATTGATATTGACATTTCAATAAAACCACTTTTATGTAGTAATATACAAGAACTATTGGCAGCTTTTCGGTAGCTCGATATACCTACCTGTCGATATCGATATTTGATATACATATCGCTTCTTTTTAAACCATCATGTACCAATCGATACACAGTATGTTTTAGATATTGATATTCTACACCTACACCAAATTTTCAATACCTACCGTTATGAGACACTTAAAAGCGAACCACGTAATTGATTGTTGGACTATAATATTCCAAGCCTCATCTGTCTGGCTCACGCTCATTGATTGTCCCTGGGAACTAGGTGTTCGTTTTTCAAATATTACACAAACAACTTTCGGAGTTTCTACCTGAAATTTTGTATACTTAAACTTCTTGTAATTTCAGAAAGAAATGCCTTATTTTCAGTTTAAAATAGGAATATTTTAAGGGTAAGCAAAATGATGTTTCTTTCTAAAATTACAAAAAAATTAAGATCATAGCGCACTCTGCGCACAAAAAGAAATTGAAGTTCACAAAATTTCAGGTAGAAACTTCGAAAGTTGTTTGCGTTCTGAGTGACGTCACAGGAGTATGTATTACTAGAGTTAGACAAGACACGTGGGAAAACTTTTATAGGTTTAGGCTAGGGTGCCCATAGGCATGGGCAAGGGGGGACACTTGCCCCCCCCCCCCCTGGATTGCTGGATTTCTTAACCTACGTGCCTTGCAAATCACATCTCGACCTTGAAAATTCAACATTTTCGCCTGCGGCGCATTGACAATTTTTGCATACATGTCACATATTTTTGCTTTGCCCCCCCCTAGAAAATTCTCTATGGGCGCCCTTGGCGTTTAGGGCTTGGTTTACGAGATGTTGTTGATCCGCTCACTGGTGTTTAAATCTTCAAATTTTTCTTAGGTGATGAACTAAGCTCGAGAAAAATGTCCTTGGATGGATATGTTCCTGCATAATGTCTTAGCTTCAGAAAAATGCCCTTGAATGGTACCTTTTTTATTAATCATTATTTTGACAACTAAACGCCCACCTGTTTTTCTTTCCAATGCTAATTTGGCTGTTAGACGTCGTGCAGGAACATGTCCAGATCCCCAAATCGATACCATTCAAGGGCATTTTTCTGAAGCTTAAACGTTATGCAGAAATATATCCATCCAAGGATATTTTTCTCGACCTTAGTTCGTCACCTAAAGAACAATTGGGAGATTTCAGCAGGGAGTGGATCAACAACACATAGTCAAATGAGTTGCAACATCTCGTAAACCAAGTCCTAAATCAAAATTTTACAAGAGTGAAAAAAATAAAAGAAATGAACGCTTGGTGTAAAAACTAATACCTTTGAACCATAGACGTGCGCAGAGAAATGTTATACTTGGGCCGCCCAACAGACGGAGTGATCACCCTACAATCATGAGCTCTAGGCAAGACCACTATCAATTTAGGACGACCGAACCGCAGTGATGCGCTTTCTTTAGACCCAACGAAGTCGCAAGACTCCAATTCGGTCGTCACAAATTAATATTGGCCCCGCTAGAGCACGTTCTTGCAGGGTGATCACCCCGTCTGTTCGGCGGCCCAAGTATAGGGGGTCAATGGGTATTACAACCCCCTTTCCTCCGTTCGCGCATCGATTTTTTAGATCAAAATTACACAAACATCATACCGGTATATTGTATACAAGATTTCAACTGAATATCGTAAAAAACAAAGGAGTCATTAATAAAAATCGTTTTTTTAAATGCTAACTTTAACACCCTGTATCTTGGAAGAGAGAAGCCTGAATGAAAAATGGCATAAAGAAAGTCTCATTATTTTCGGCCAGATAATCTGTGGTTAACGATGCCACCCGATTTGCATTGCTGAAGATCGCCAATTGGGTACTTGCATGAATTTGGGGTTTTGCGGAATTATGATCTTCGGGAGGTCAGAAATACATTCGCAAAGCAATTTTTCTCTGAGCCCCGTAGAATTCAAATTATTGGGGAAAATATATTTCCCACTAAATATGTTTATGGCGCCATGTGCGAATTATTGAAACTATACGGTGACGTCAGTATGACGCACCTATGCATTCCTATCCTAAATCGAAATGGCAGCTTCCGGTTTAGTTGACAGCTGTCTCGTAAGTCTTGAAATTGTTTGCTGTGTACGTTAATGGTGTTTGATGGGAGAATGGAACTATGGTGGAGCTCAGTAGCAATTTGTTGTTAAAAATCCATTATATTTTATAATTCCCAACTGTGAATAGGTACAACAAAACCACTTCTACTTCTAACCTCTAAACTCTACTACCTATCGTGAACGCGGTACGCGGCTATTTTAAGATTGATTATGGGATTCTGCTTGCAAGAAACTACTAGTTGTGAAATAACAACAACGTGGACACAAATGAGTGAAACGAAAATTCTGTGCTTGGCTAACCTATAACTGTCACTGTATGACATGGCTCAGGGCAGCCACGGTGAAAAATTGAAATGTACTAATGATCCTGAAATACACTAATAATTAGTTTATTCTTCTTCTTAACTTATTTCCAGTGTTTAACCGGTTTAACGGTTTAACTGTACATTAATAAAATATTGATACTGCTCAGTAAAGTAATAACATCCAATTGAAGCGCTGATAATAAGTGATACAGTTAGGCAAGTAGGGACAACAGACGCGAAATGTTGGCAATAGGCAAAAGTAGCACGTCAGGCTTGGACGACAGCTAGATTATGCGACGTCAATAATACGACTGCTCAAGGCCAAATGGCCCACTGGCGCGTGCTCCGCGATTTGAAACTAAAAATGAAATCATATTCTTATTACTACACAAAATAGTCTCATTTTATACGGTCACGATAAACTTGACACATATTTGCAAAATATGATAAAAAAAGTGCCAGTTTGAATTTATGCAAGTAGGTACCCAATTAGCATCCTCTCCTCTAGGTTTCAATATGTGAGAACTACGTAAATTTAAAGGAAGTTTGAAGGGTTCAAAGTCGTCATTAATTCTCTTCAGTTCTTTAGTTCCACCTATTTTGACTGAATTTATTAACCCTTCAGTTTTCTAGGAATTATTTTACGTAGGTGTCATGTCACATAGTTAATGTAAAATCGTACATCATGGTACTTGCTTATATGACTGTCAATCGGAAATTTAGGTTTTTCTTGAAAACGTTGTGTTCTATTGAGTTCGGAGAAGAGGATCTTTTCTGGGTAAAATTGAATGCTCTTCCACAATTTTTAACAAAATTGGTAAAATTTCAATTCCGCGTTACGATTTCTGACGAAAACATTAATATATACCCCCAATCACCGCCACTGGAAATAGTAGGTGACAATTTTCTGCATCAAATAATTTTTCAGCTCAGTATCACATAATTGCACTATATTCACCAAGGGCGTAGCCAGGGGAGGGCAGGGGGGGGGGCACGTGCCCCCCCTGGCCAGAGCACATTACCTATAAAAATTTAAAAAATAAACCAAAAAAATCGTTTTTATTAAGAATGGATTGCTTGCAAGTTACTTTGCCCCCCCCCCCTACTCAAAATTCTGGCTACGCCCTTGATATTCACTATTATGTGTCGAGTTATTAAGGAAAAAATATTTTATTTTCAGAAATGAAGCGCTTTTTAAGACCCATATTTATATAGGTAACATTTTATATCTACATAAAATTAGGCCCTCCAATGATTGCAGAAGTCGTAGGTACAAAAAAAAAAATTTACACCCTGCATTTTCACTCAAATTAATATTTAGGTATGTATACCTAATTTAATAGTGTTTTTAACGCTACTTGCTCTTGAACAATAGTGTAACCAACCAAAATAAGGCTGAAGTCCAGAAGTCCTTGTTTTACTTCACATCGTTTTATCGTAGGTAGGTACCTACAATCTGTTACAGGCCAGGAAATTCAGCGAGAAATTGTCCATTCTTCAATGCAACTACTTGCCGATGAATTATGCAGCTAATTCCCATAGTAGTTGCCTAAGCATATTAAATAGACATAATTATATTCCCTTGGCCTTCTTTTGTAGCAACAATAAGGAATCATCATTTTACATTCCATCCTGCAAAATCTAAAATTTTCAACGTTTAGAACATTTGATACTCAACTGCTTTCCTAATACTGAATATTAATTTCTACTTGCCCTTTTTCTTTTTAAATTATCAGTTTGGATTCAAACTGTTTTAAAAATAAATGTTGTTTCCAATATTCAAAAACAGCGCCAAAACTCAAATGTCAAGTCAAGCAAGAAGAAGAGAAATCTAGTGACGGCAAAACAAACGAAACGATGATTAATCAAATATGGCGCTTGCCACAGGTGTGGGTATTTTGAAGTAAGTCATTTTAGCTGTTATTTCTGGATATACCCTGTTTAACGTAGATATAAAGTAAAGTTACAAACCGACGTCAATTTGTGTAGTAAATAACCATATTTTTAACTGAATGAGAATGAGTGTCGATGCATACGGCCCCAGTTCACAAACGCTCACGTTTCTTGATACTGAAGATACAGACCTCATTGGAGCCGATACCCAGGGCTCCGAATGTGATTTTACTGATTTTACAATACCTTCGCAAACCCAGACATCCCAGCTCGACCATGGGGGGCCACAAGTATCTGGAATTCAAGTAATTAGAAAAAGTACTCAAGGTCATATGGCGTGTTTTATGTGTAATTATGTGATTTTTAGGTGAATGGTATCTCTAGTAAGGCAGGCATTAGTATCAATAGTAAACTAACAAATGCCACTACTGCACTGGGTGAATTGCAGTTCGAAGAAGACGACGAAGAATTTTATAACAGCAAAGAATTGCCTGATTATGCCTGTAAATATTGTGGTATACACGAACCCAATTGTGTGGTTATGTGCAATTTGTGCAAGAAATGGTTTTGCAACGGAAGAGGAAACACATCAGGCAGTCACATTATCAACCATTTGGTACAGTCATCACCTGTTGTTTCATCCTGTTTTTATATGTCTGACAATTTGTAGGTTAGAGCAAAACATAAGGAAGTCACTCTACACAAAGATGGTCCGCTTGGAGAGACTATCTTAGAATGTTATAGTTGCGGAGTGAGGAATGTTTTTGTTTTGGGTTTTATACCAGCGAAAGCTGATTCTGTAGTAGTTCTGTTATGCCGACAACCATGTGCTGCACAGAACTCTTTGAAGGCATGTTGTATGAAGTTTTTGGGTATTTGTGAAAATTTACTTAACCTTTCTTATAGGATATGAATTGGGATCAAGATCAGTGGAAACCTTTAATAGCTGATCGATGTTTTTTAACTTGGTTAGTGAAAATCCCTTCCGAACAAGAGCAACTTCGTGCTCGGCAAATATCTGCTCAACAAATTAATAAATTGGAAGAACTTTGGAAAGATAATGTTGACGCCACTTTTCAAGATCTCGAGAAACCTGGTGTTGATGAAGAGCCGCAACAGGTAAGACTCATATTGTTGCATAACATTGAATTGTTACAATGAAATTCAGATGTAATATCTAACATACGAGCCAGTTCAGAAATTGCGAACTAGCATAGAAATCTGTGTAACGTGAGCCTTACCGATAGGAACTTTTTGCATACCAGTGTTCTTGAGGCATACGGGGTGGTTAAATCCTATGAACCAACAGATAATCTCACTGATTTTAATCACCCTGTATGCAGCAAAATCACTGGTACCCAAAAATTGCTTATTGGTACTCAAGAATGTCCTGGTAGTTCACAACATTGACTTCTCTGAATGTGTGTAAATTGCTGCTCCACAAAGATTTTCTATTGACTCGTATTATTATTATTTAACCACCTAGTTTCATCAAAATCTCTAGTATTGAAAAATCTACTAGTGCTGCTTTTTATGCATAGAAATAGCTGCTCTGCAAAGATTTTTTATCAGTCTGCAAAATTTAACCGCTATTCATCAAAATCATCAGTACACCAGTTCGCAACTTTCAATCCCTCGACATTTTTGTATTGCTACCCGAAATTTCCTGCTAATATGCAACAGTAAAATATTCTGTATACATGGAAATCGCACTTTGTTGCATACATTTTTATGCTGATGGACAGGTACTACATTTTTATAGTTATTGAATTCGAAGTTACTCCTACAGTGTTCAATACTTTTCTCACGACCCCTAAGAAAGCGACAGTTGCATACATGAATTTATTTAATCCATGAGTGAAAAGGGGCCGCCGAGCTCGCAGCGCTTTTCGCTTTTCATCATCACCGCTATCACAAAATGACAAATGACACGTCTGAACTCTGAATCTCCAAATGCAGAATCTAACAAATAACAATTATTGTTTTAAAAACATGATGCCAGCCGGGCCCCGGCACACCAGCCAGTGTTGCCAACCCTACTGAAATTTCGGTAGATCTACCGATTTTATATGTTATCTACCGAAATGATACATAATTCTACCGAAATTTAATTTTTTAATTATACAATTAAGAAATAACCGAAAATTGCGCTCAGCTCATAATTTGTAACGCCGTTGCGTTTTTCCTTTCTTTGGGAACTCGTATGATATCATTTTAGTATATCGGTACGTCATAGTTATGCAAAAAAACCTAGAACCAAAACAAAACGAAGCCGCCGGGTGCCGCGATTCAGCGGCACCTTTGCGGCGATGACTCTATTTAAAATTCCTACTCATTGTTTTCCTGTTTAAAACCGAATCTACCGAAATTTGGCAACCAAGCTTCCGAAATATTTACGACTGGGCTTGGCAACACTGACACTGGCGGAACGTGGAAATAAAATATTGCCACATTAATGATAATATAATATTTTGTCACATTATGTATCATTTTTGAGTATGCCAATATGCATTTGCTTTTAGACGTGCCCGGTTTGCGCCTTTTTTTGCGTGCGCCCCTAGGCATGTGCCTAGTTAGCCTATATGGTTATCGGCTACTGCTAATATCGCAGACACATTTTTGACAGTTACATCATTCGGAACTAGTTTTCAATTCTACATGCGTTTACATAAATTTTAATTCAGATACTATCCCAAAATTAGGTGAATCGGCCTTGAAGCTGGAAACTGTTTTAAGGCTGGGATTTATCAGCTGTTAGTCTATAAAGAGCCGCCACCTATCGCCCAAAAGTGTGATTAGGATTATGCAAAATATAGTCACAATCTATTATAATAAATTTGTTTCTATCACAGCTGCAAACTCTTCAGACGGAACCTCTACAGCTTGGAATTTTCAAGGTTTTTTGATTTAGCGGGAACCGAATAAATCTGGGAGGATTAGTCGGCGGTCCTATTTTTAAATTATTATTTTCTATTTAGAAATAAGAGGATAAACTGAAGCTCCACCGCCATCTGCATTGCTATGGCCACAGTACTACTATTGTCAAATGTCCAGTTTACTGTGCATCTCGCCCAAATATGCACAAGGCGGAGAGATATAATTTTCATTCCAGCATGCCGGTTCAACCAAGTAATGTGTCAAGACGTTCTTCGTTGAAAATGAATAACGAATTATTACATAACTTAGACAACCCTACTTTCTAATTACGATAAATATGTGTACAAATAGTAAAAAAGGTGTCGAGTTTATGACTGATTTTTCAATAATTTGAGGGAGATTTATTTATTTATTACTATAAAAGTAGTGCGAGTTTCTAAGTTGATTCTTTATTGATAAATCTTTTTTTATTTAACGCCCTATCTACTTTAATTTCGGAATGGTGTTGGATTAAAAATGTGTCTACTTGTCCCGTTTTTAGTGCTCAAATTCCGCACCCTTAATCCAAAACTGCTAGCGTTTACATGGGGTGTTCAGTACCAAATGAGTACTCAATTCGAATTCAATACACCATGAAAACGTAGTGTATATTCGCCAGTCCACATTTTAGTTCCTTCCAAATTCAGGCACAGAAACATTTGCAACTTAGTTAATCTACTTATAGTCAATTTTTGTCAGTGAATGTATTCAATGCAAAATTTAAAACAAGTAAATATTTTCTTGGCACATAGGTTTTGCTACGATATGAAGATGGATACCAGTACCAAAACATATTTGGTCCACTTGTAAAACTGGAAGCTGATTATGACAAGAGACTGAAGGAGTCCCAAACGCAAGAAAATATAGAAGTACGTTGGGACGTTGGACTCAACAAGAAAACTATTGCTTACTTTACGCTAGCAAAAACTGATGGTGATATGAAACTTATGCATGGTGACGAATTAAGACTTCGTTACGTTGGAGAGATGCATAAAGCTTGGGCGGGAGTGGGGCATGTTATCAAAGTCCCAGATAATTATGGTGAAGATATTGGAATCGAATTAAAAAACAGTGCAGGGGCTCCAACTGAATGTAACAGTAATTTTGTTGTCGATTTTATTTGGAAGAGTACAAGTTTCGACAGGTGAGGTTAAAATTTCCTTTTTAAATTAATACCTCACGTTGAAACAAGTTGAAATGGTATATTTATATTAGCAGAGAAGTAATAATAAAATGAAGTATGAAGGTGAAAATTAATAATAAAATATATTTATGATGGTAAACAATTTTAGAAAGTTGCTCATCAGATTTTGTTATTTACGAGAGTCCATGCTTTTACTTTTACAAACAAAATCAAACGTGTTTAATGTTTAAAATCTTTTATTAATTATTGAAAGCCCAGTTCAGTTACATTTTTAAATGCCTCTCCTATTTTCAGAATGCAGTTGGCACTCAGAAAATTTGCTGTTGATGACACTTCTGTGTCTGCGTACATCTACCACCGACTTTTGGGCCATGAAGTAGAAGAGGTTCTTTTTCGGTGTCATTTGCCGAAGCATTTCTCTGCTCCTAATCTGCCTGATCTAAACCGTTCTCAAGTGTACGCTGTTAAACATGCTTTGCAACGTCCTTTATCACTCATCCAAGGTCCACCTGGTACAGGAAAAACTGTGACCTCTGCTACTATAGTGTATCAGTTGGTCAAGCAAAACGGAGGTCCAGTTCTGGTCTGTGCTCCGAGCAATACTGCTGTGGATCAACTTACAGAGAAAATCCACCGCACTAACCTTAAAGTTGTGAGATTGTGTGCGAAGTCTAGGGAAGCCATTGATTCTCCCGTTAGTTTTCTGGCATTACATAATCAAATCAGGAAGATAGAAACAAATACTGAACTTCAAAAACTGCAGCAACTGAAAGACGAGACTGGAGAACTGAGTTCTGTAGATGAAAAGAGATACAGAATGTTGAAGAAATCGGCAGAGAAAGAACTTCTGGAAGCAGCAGATGTTATTTGTTGTACGTGTGTTGGTGCCGGAGATCCACGACTCGTTCGCTTGAAGTTTCATTCGATTCTCATCGATGAAAGTATGCAGGTAGGTTTTTGCTTTTAATTTTAGTGAAGTGTTTCTATCTACGAACTGCTTGTTCTCGAAAATTCATTTTTACAAATACCGAGTTTCATCTAGCATACAGAAATCGAATTACGAAAACTGGGACTGAGAAGGCACTAATATGTACTGCCAAATATATACAGGATGATTCAAACATTGGCCTATTAGACGTTAATAGAATATGTGAATATTAAAAATCTACAGTTACAGGTTTTTCAGGGCAATCTCTCTATTTAAAATAGTTTGTTACATGCACTTCCGGTTATACTGGAAATTAGATCATGTTTCTTATTTTAAATGCATTTTTCGATTGTTCGCACAAGTTTAGGAAAGTTCTATCACGGATTTAAAAAATTTAAATTATGTAAATTATTAGCTTTGTTTAAAATATTTTCACCTGTTCTTATTTCCGGCAAATAGGTATTGAAAAATGACATTTAAGGTAAGAATGTGACATTAGCAACTGTTGATCACAACTATTATGTTAATTTGACATACGACAAGAATATCAAGTAAAACTAGACAAAGATAACAATTTTATTTGCAACTTTATTCAGTTAATTTGTTAATTAGTTTCCCATAAACGGTGCCGAGTTCTAACTATCATTTAATCTGGTAACACAATTCCATATCCCCGAAATACTGCATTTACGGGATTCAGCAGTTCCTGTTGAGTGTTCAGGTGTTTCATATACATACTTTACTTATAATTTTACCTTAGAAGTGAAAATCCAAATGGGGTAAGAATAGACGACTGGGAAATCAATACACCCTGGCACCCTATCTACATACACATCGTCGCCTTCCTCACGTTCTGGCGTAACTGACAATTGGTAAATTTTTCAGAACAAAAAACCTAATTCGCCTACACTTGTAGGACTGCAGTAAACATAGTAGCATAACCTACTGGTTGTTTTTTATGTAGATTTGTGAAGGATCAATCTGCCTTGGTAGGTTTAAAGACGTTTAAAAATTCCTTCTGTTTTCCGGAAAAAAATGAAATGTGCAGATATGCCACTTCGTGTGATTTTTATTTTTGATAAGTTATGATAAGTCACACAAATAAAACACAAACACGACTGGGGTTGCTTCTTGTGATTCCAGTTGGTATTAAACAACAAATAGGTGCTTTAATAAATTATTATGGAACGTTACAGAACGAATAAACAACAATCAAATTTGCTAAATAATAACAATTACAGAACGATGAAATTTAATAACAGCTACAAAACTATTCTTCGTGAGGCAAAGCCAGGAAGAAATTTTGGAATTCAGGCGATCGAACTACCGACGTGTCCACGGCAGAGAGATGACAAATTTGCATTTTGAAATTTTTGGTGGTTCTGTATTTAAAGGACGAAGTTGCAAGTTCGTGATGTTGGTATTTAAAAGATTTAAAGAGATGATGTCATATTCATTCTGCAGGTGACTAATTTAGAAGAATATCTTAAACGGATCAGGTTTCTTAAGCAGGATTTCTCTGATCTTTGTCCAGTTAATATTCTTTCCATTATCACTTGTTCTAACTGTTAGTATTCGGAGAGTTTTCGAATAAAGTTTCAAATCATTGAAATATTTCCAACCAGAACAGTATTATTGTTCACAGTAAGAAAGTATTGTATGGTGTATTCTCCACGTGAAACTCTTTTTCCGGTAGTTTTTCTGTTGCTGCGTTTAATTTTCAAATGTCTGTCTAAAAACTCACGTTGTCTTGACAGATCTCCCAGGCTGTAATACTGTCCGAAAACCTTTTGCCTATCTTGAGCTTCTATTGGCCACATAATTTCAATATACGATTACATTTTTCAGAATCACAAAGAATCTGGCAGGGATTAGTTTTTTGGTTCTTGGACTGAGATGCTCTTTGCCTGTTTTTCTCAGTTTCTTTGCTCTTGTTTGTTTATTACTTATGTTTACTCTTGCAACATCGTCCTCTTTATCTTCATCTTCTGTCATAAACGTTTATGATCTCACCGTTTCACGATGACATTCTTGACTATCAGCTACGCTTATGATTATGTTTTGAGCGATATTCACATAACCTGTTTTACTTTCATTTTGTACATTTGGTTTATGTCTCGAACTCCATCATTTATCCTGGGTGTGTTAGTTCCATGTTCGGAGCACAAGTTGATATCTTCTATAAAGTGATCCCAGCATAGCATACTACACCTATGGCACGAACTGAAAACCTCCTTCTTACAATTAAGAGGGATACGTACATTGCTCAAGAAAAATCAGCACTCGGTCGCGTGATACTCTCCCCCACTACACCAGCCAGTGTAGGAGAAAAACGAGGAGAAACATATCTGCCGACCGGATACGGCCCGAACGTACTCGGCTATCACCGACTGCCGAGGGGAGGTTAGAATCTGCTAGAGGAAGGAGGTGGCTCCCGTTTTTAGAAATAGGTTTATTGTCGAAGTAAATTTAATGTAGCTTATTTATTTTCAGTCTAAATGCATTCAAATTTGAAACGCAAGCAATTTAATGTTCATATTATAGTCTGCTCAAATTAGTTGTCCAGTAGTTGCTTTTTGAACCAAGTTTCTAGCTGCCAAAAATACACCAAAAGGCAAATTTCACGTCTCCGTTTCTATGACTACATATTTTTTCTTAATTTGGTTTGACGAAATTGTGGAACAAACCTGCTTCTTTCTGACAAAGAAGAAATTTCTACAAAATATTTATTACTAAGAGCGCTACGTTTCGTAACAAAGAGCTTGATATGAGCGCTGTTTTCAACGTACGTATCCCTCTTAAGCACCTCACACACTCCATACTGGGGGTCAGCATGAGCATCTGAACCATTTTGTGAGAACGACTTTCCCCTTTGTTCTGATTTACATCATTGCATCTGTCGGTTTGCTAAAATAATTTGATTAATTTGTACGTTACTAAAATGGTATTACCAATGATTACTTTTCCATGACTTTTATCCGAGCTTTTCCCCTAGTTTATTCAAAGGTGTTTCTTGAGAATTGTCAGAATATTCAGCTTCACTGTTTTCTTTAGATTCTACGACTAATATTGTCCCAGTGTACCATTTTTTTTTATACATTTTCACCTTGCTTCCCACAGTCATTTATTTCCGTTTTCCAATTTTAAGTTCTGCTGATGCGACAGCAATCTGTGTCCCATATACCCAGAGAAACAAAGCAGCCATTTTATTTATTACAGTAATTATGAAGTCAAATCACAAAATTACAACACAAGTAAAACGCGCAGTAGGTATTTGGCAGATGCATGGGATAATTGTTAAACTTGCGATTATTCGCGCTCATATAGTTACGCCAACTATGATAACAGCAGTCGTAAGTTACTTACGCCAGTTCATGAGATCGAAATTGCGAATATTTTTAGATTTGACGGAATGAATACAAGCAAAGTATTGGTGGTGCAGTTACGACACTTTGTGAGGTAGTGTAGGCACTAGAGTTATGCATGTATACGACGTAACTCAATGTTCACAAAATTGTCAGTTACGCCAGTTTGTGAGGGGGGCGACGATATCTTCGAATGTGTGGTTTAGTACAAAAATTAAGAAATTGTTCTAGTGGTCGATGCTCCATGAAATCAATGATAACAGTTTATAAAATTTCTAAATAATGTGCAGAATTTTAAGTGTTCATTGTAGACAAAAGAACACTCTTGGTTGTCCATCAAAAGGACAAAAACATTGTAATTTTAATAAAATGTGGACTTTATTTGGTCCAATTGACAGATGAAGTTTATGCCATATACGTCCCTATGATTCACTTGTAAAAAAATGTTCTGAATAATAAACGCTGTAATAAATCGATGTTTTGGCCCTGCCGAGATTTATTGAATGTAAAATGTAAATGGTAATGGCATAAACTTATTTGTAAAAAAGATAAACAGTAATTTAAGCAATAATTTTTATAGTTTAATTTTTTTACAAATTAATAAGTTTTGCATTTTTATTTATATTTTACGTTCAATAAATCTTGAGAATGGCCACAAACAGGTCAAAACGTTGATTCATTACAGAGTTTTTATTATACAAGGTGACGCAGCGCCGACTGACGCGTTATTAAAAACTCTAATTAATATTTCTTGAACTATTAGACAATTAGACAAATTTCATTTCTTATGGATTTCTTCAGTGCATGAATGGTCTCCAGGCGATTCTGTTATAAGAAAGTAGACATAAATCAAAATCTTGAGGGAAAAGTTTTTGGGCGATTTGAATTTTGTATGGGTGAAATTTCAGTTCGCTTATGATACATTGCAAACTTCTAGAAATGTCTAAGATGTGAGCAACGCTGTACGAGCGCCTGGAATTCGATACCCACGGCGAAGGTCAGACGTTTCTGCGTTTATGCGAATTATTGTTTATGGTTATGGCACGTTCGGCGGAATCATCGGGGTCCAGTGGGTGAATTGGAACACATTCTTTAGACTACTGTCGTATAATCACGTTGTATTCAGTATCATATTAATATATACCCTGTTTTAAGTTTAAAGTATTTTTCATTGACTTTCTTTATATTTTTCCCTACATCAGAAGTGGGATAAGCAACCCTCGCAATATTACTATATCAGTTTGCTCGGTGTGGTGTTGAAATTGTGCAATTATGTCCTCGGACGAGGAGCGGGTGATGCCGGAGGCTAGGTCTCGTTCTCGAGGAAGGAGCAGGCGCCGTCCCAACCGTGATAGATTAACACCCGATAGTATGAGACGGCATTCGGGAAACAGGAGGGTAACCCGAAGACATGGTTCTGCTCGGAGAAAGCATAGGTCGGACTCCCGGAGTAATACGGTGGGTCAAGTTTGTCCTCAAATTGGTATGTCCGTTTCAAATAATATTATTCAGGAATTTAACCCTCTTTATTCTGATATCACTGATTGGTTGAATGCTGTGGATGAGTATTCTGAAATTTATTGTTGGTCAGATACAGTCATTAGTCATTTGGCATTAAGTAAATTGCGGGGACCAGCTGAAACTTGGTACCGTGGGTTGCCAACTCGTTTATTTTCCTGGTCAGAATGGAAAGAGCTGTTAAAAACAAATTTTCGTCAAAAGCGCGATTTAAACAAATTGCTTCTAGACATGTTGCAATGTAAGCCAAAACCGAATCAAACATTATATGAATATGTCTTTGAAAAACTGGCTCTTATCCATAAATTAAAACTTCCTTTGGTGGGGGCAGATCAGGTAAATTTAATTATGGGCGGAATAGATGATACCAATATTAAATTTTCAGTAGAAACTTCCCAAATAACTGATCCAGCAATTTTGGCCCAACATCTCAAAACATTAGAAACCGCTTCACATGCGAGGATAATAAAAGATACAAACAAGGGGGGGCCGTCTCATTCGTATCCAAAAGCACATTCATCTAGGTCTCACCTATTTTGTTATCTATGTAAACAAAGAGGTCATATTCGAAAACAATGTTTTCAGGGACATCAGCAAAATAGGGAAATAGTTCCATACACCGTATATATGAATTCTGTGAATGAAGATTCAAGCCACAAATTTTATAAAAATATACTAATTAATAATAACACAATGCAAGCGTTTATTGATTTGGGCAGCGAAATTTCTTTAATCACTCATGATGTCATACAGCGTCTAAACCTTGAACTGGAACACGTCTATCCGTCTGTACAAATAACGACCGTAGCGGGAAGTTTACAAACGAACGAATATGTTCAAGTTTCTGTTAATATTGATGGTGTTGCGAAAGATATTTTATTGTACGTTATACCTAAAATTAGAACGGAGGTAAACGTACTTATTGGGCAAAATTTTACTGAAATTGACGATGTAAAATATTCGAAGAGTGGTAAAGCGTTATCATTTTCCTGTAATTCTACTGAAGCTAAAATGTTTGACGGAATGAAAATAAATGTTGGAGTATCGGACGTGACAAGTGTGCGATCGTTAATGAAACTTTTAAATGATTATCACATGTGTATCGCGCGCACTACTTTTGACGTCGGGGAAACACAAGCGGCGGAAATGACATTGGAATTAAATAATAATACGCCGATTGCACGACGACCGAGACGCTATAGCGAAACAGAGAGGCAAGTTATTAGAGACATTATCGATGAACTATTAAAACATCAAATTATCCGTGAGTCAAATTCTCCGTATGCGAGTCAAGTTCTGTTGGTGAAAAAGAAAAACGGCGAGAATCGTTTGTGTATTGATTATAGACCATTAAATGCTGTAACAATTAAAAATAAATATCCGATACCATTAATCGAAGACCAGTTCGATCGTTTGACAGGATTTAGTTATTTCATTAGTTTAGATTTAGCTTCCGGGTATTATCAAATTAAAATGGCACCCGAATCAATCAGTGCTACAGCATTTATTACCCAAGACGGGCATTATGAGTTTCTACGGATGCCTTTTGGTCTAACCAATGCTCCCGCGGTGTTTCAACGAATGATTAACGATATTTTAGGGAAACTCCGATTTACTAAAGTATTGGTATACTTGGATGACATCTTAATTCTTGCCAAAACTCCTGAAGAAGCCCTTGCTATTTTTGAAGAGGTTCTTAAAATTCTCAAATTCCACGGATTGACACTCAAACTATCCAAATGCTCCTTTCTTCAAACCAAAATCGAATTTTTAGGGTTTGAAATTTCTAATTCATGCATTACACCAACTGATGGAAAAATAACAGCTGTTCAGAATTTCCCGGTACCTCAAACTGTTCATAATGTTAGGCAATATTTGGGCCTCACGTCATATTTTCGTAAATTTATCCAAAACTATGCTCGAGTATCAAAACCTTTATCTCTTTTGCTGCATAAAATGTCCCATGGCAGTGGGGGAGTGCGCAAGTGAAAGCATTTGAATCATTAAAGGAGAGTTTAATTACCAAACCCGTTTTGAGATTATATGATCCGAATTTAGAGTGTTTATTGTATACTGATGCGTGCCGTATAGGAATAGCAGGAGTCCTTGTTCAGGTAAATATGGATAAAACAGAACAACCAGTGGCCTATTTCAGCAAACAAACAACGTCTGCCGAGCAATTGTATCATTCATTCGAATTAGAAATGTTGGCAATTGTAGAGTCCGTTAAACGTTTTCGTCACTATTTGGCTGGGAAGAAATTTACAATAATCACTGATTGCGCAGCGGTAGCCCATACCTTTAAGAAAAAGGAGTTAAACGCTCGAGTGGGACGTTGGGTGTTACAATTAAGTGAACATAATTATGACATCAAACATAGATCTAATGCACAAATGCGTCATGTCGATTCTTTGAGCCGTAATCCTATAGGTGCAACAAAGGAAGTAAATACTATTACGATTACTGAAGGAGACTGGCTGTTGGCAGCACAACAACACGATAAAAAAATTCAAAATATACGGAAAATTTTGTTGTCAGGTGAAAGTTATAAACATAAAGACTTCTTTAACGATTATTCCTTGCAAGGAGGAAAAGTGTACAAGAATACGACCAGGGGAATGCGATGGTTGGTACCTAATTTGGCTCGTTTCCAAATTTTGCGGTTATGCCATGATGACATCGGCCACTTTGCTTTTGATAAAACTTACGAGTTAGTAGCGTCCAAATATTGGTTCGCGCATATGCGCCGCTTTATAAAGAAATATATTAAGAATTGCTTACATTGTTTATATTATAAATCTGTGTCTGGAAAGAAACCCGGATTTTTAAATCCAATTCCGAAAATTGGGCGACCCTTCCACACAATTCATATCGATCATCTTGGTCCTTTTATTAAAACCGAAAACGGCAACACACAATTATTTACGGTCATTGATGCTTTCACTAAATTTATCTTACTTTTCCCTGTTAAAAATACCAGATCGAGATTTGCAATTAAGGCTCTACAGAATCTTATCAAAACTTTTGGAGTTCCTCGTCGCATAATAAGCGATCGCGGAACAGCATTTAAATCGAAATCTTTTGAGAAATTTTGTACTGAGATTGGAACGCGACACTATTTCAATGCAGTTGCACTTCCACGTGGTAATGGACAAAATGAACGATACAATCGGACATTGCTTGACTCTTTATCGACGATGGGAGCCGACCTAGAAGATGACCGGTGGGATGAAAATGTTACAAATATTCAGTTAGGATTAAATGGTACCATAAATAAAACTATTGGTATATCACCAAGTGAAGCGTTGATGGGTTACCGTGTAGTCCCGAATGCAGCCATGGAAACTGATGATGATCGAGACCTAGACCTTACGGAAATTCGGAAGCAAATTCGGCAAAATACAGAAAGGCACCAAATTCAACAAAAGAAAAATTTTGACGCGAAACGGTGTCCTGCACCCGAATATATTGCTGGGGACTTGGTACTAATAAAGATTACCTCTTTGCCGAGCACTGGTAGTAGTAAGAAGTTGTTACCGAGGTGGCGTGGTCCTTTTCGGGTAACTAAGGTCCTAGGGAATGATCGTTATGAAATACGAGACATTCCTGGAATGGAGAGATCCCAAATTTCATATGAAGGGGTGGCAGGTGCTGAGAATATGAAAAAAAGGATTAATTTTGCTGTAGATTAAATTAGTTTTCCAATAATAGTACGTAAGTACACTAGATGGAATGGGATTTCGCCAATGCACGAATCTCGAACAAGGTACTACTTACAGATTTCTACTGTGCTAGTATTGTGGGGATTATGGGCGAATAAAGATTCGCATTCTTATCTTTCTGACTGGCACAGGCGTGGGTCTGGTGGGAGATCGTGGCATTGTGTTTGGGTCCCTTGTTCCTGAGTAGATTGAAAGATGATTGAATGAGGAGTGACAACAATGAGATGGTCGTTGTGTTGGCATGCGCCACATATGATAGGGGACGCCTTGTTATGTGTGGTGTATTCCTGCTCAACGTATGAACGTGTCGACATAATCCTACATAAAATGTATAATTACATGTTCTGTAAATTCGCAGGTTTCACAAACCACAACCGTATTGTCGTCGTGGGGACACGACGTATGTCAGGATGGCCGAATGTGAGCAACGCTGTACGAGCGCCTGGAATTCGATACCCACGGCGAAGGTCAGACGTTTCTGCGTTTATGCGAATTATTGTTTATGGTTATGGCACGTTCGGCGGAATCATCGGGGTCCAGTGGGTGAATTGGAACACATTCTTTAGACTACTGTCGTATAATCACGTTGTATTCAGTATCATATTAATATATACCCTGTTTTAAGTTTAAAGTATTTTTCATTGACTTTCTTTATATTTTTCCCTACAAAGATATGCGATAATTAGAGAGTTGTCATCTAAAAGCACTCCACCCGCAGTGTCATGCTTTTGTTCGCCTACAGTTTTTTCGTCAAATTGCTAGGCAACAAAATTTCGTTCAGAACAGAAATTTAACCGGCAAAATAAAAACCTCTCGTCTAATTGCAGCCAAATACAGTAGTGTCTGCTTATAACGAACCTTGAAATTGCACAAAATATGGTTCGTTATAAGCGGAGTTCATTATAAAAGGAAATACAAACATTGCTATTAATTATGAGCGCATTTTTAGCACTTTCATAAACGGTTCGTTTAACCAGTAATTCGTTGTAAACGGGTTCGTTATATGCGGGCACTACTATATTAAATACCCTCTACAAAATTTGGTTTCTCTGAAAGAGGAAGGATTCTTGTTATCAATGGGGGTAGATAAATGATTTTGAAGTTTGTCGGATAAAATACAAATAAGTATAGCAAATTAGTTGGCACATTCTTGTTGTGAATTGAAAAATACGATATATTGTTATCGAATTATTTATTTGTGCACGTTATGAATGTTGCAATACCAGCTAACAGGAGTAGCATTCTGTGGTATCTCATAGTACAAAACATCTGGATACAACCAATCAGAAAACCGGTATCATAGCAACGAAGCCGGTGACGGACTTAAGCCGGTGTTTGTTTTTTTGAACAACCTTTTGTTAAACTACCTTTTTGTTAAAAATATCGAAATTATGCATCCTGGGGTGAAATTTATTCTTACATTTTATATACAGGCAACTGAACCAGAATGCATGGTCCCGGTCGTTCTTGGCGTGAAGCAGCTAATTTTAGTAGGAGATCACTGCCAATTGGGACCTGTTGTAATGTGCAAGAAAGCTGCCCGTGCAGGTCTCTCCCAAAGTCTTTTTGAGCGCCTCGTTGTTCTGGGGATTAGACCTTTCCGTCTTGAAGTTCAGTACAGAATGCATCCCGAACTGTCCCGTTTTCCATCAAATTTCTTCTACGAGGGCAGTCTGCAGAATGGCGTGTGCGCAGATGAAAGGAAACTAGTGAAAATCGATTTTCCTTGGCCTATTAGTGACAGGCCCATGTTCTTCCATGTTACTCAAGGACAAGAAGAGATTGCCGGTTCGGGTACTAGCTACCTGAATAGAACAGAGGCTTCCAACGTAGAGAAAATCGCTACAAGGTTAGTAATAAAAATCAATACATTGCATGACATCATTTAGTATGTTGACCACAAAGAGATGTAATTGAACAGTGTTTAAATGCATGAAAGTTTAATCCATGTAAGCTGCATCAGGTATTTACAATACAGCTAAGGTGCAAGGTCTAAATTTTTTTTATAGTTTATTGTTGAAGATCCGTTCTCTAGCCTTCATTTGTCCATTACTGAATGTAGACCTCTCCCACTTTACGCCAATGATTTTGGTCGCTTGCAAATAAATGCAGCTTCTCTGCTACTTAAATTGTAAGTTGCATATGAGTTGCAATTAACTTACCTTACATAATACACAATGGTAAAAATTTTAAATTTTATCAGTTTTTGTTAGAAACTAAAATAAGTACACATTCATCTACACACATATTAATTATATGATGAAAATATTACTTGCAGATTTTTGAGATGCGGTGTGAAGCCTGAACAGATTGGAGTCATAACGCCATATGAGGGACAACGTGCTTATCTTGTCCAGTACATGCAATACCAAGGTTCTCTCCATAGCAAACTTTACCAAGAAATTGAAATAGCTAGTGTAGATGCCTTCCAAGGTCGAGAGAAAGACATCATTATAATGTCCTGTGTACGTTCCAACGAACATCAAGGAATTGGGTTTTTGAATGATCCAAGGAGATTGAACGTGGCTCTCACTAGGGCAAAATATGGGATTATCATAGTGGGTAATCCCAAAGTGCTTTCTAAGCAGCCGCTCTGGAATCATCTCCTTTCATTTTATAAGGAACAAAAAGTACTAGTTGAAGGTCCCCTTACAAACCTAAAGGAGTCCTTGATTCAATTTGCCAAACCGAAGAAATTGATGAATTCTGAAAATCCTGGTTCCCACTTCATGAGCACCTCCATGTATGATGCCCGAGAAGCTATGGTACCTGGTTCTGTATACGACCGCTCCAATGCTGCTATCAATGGACAGTACAATTACCCTAGGGGTGCTGTTCCTTTAGACATGTTTAGCCGAACCCATGATCCAATAAGTTACATTTCGCCAGAAAGAGCACAGGCAGGAATGAATCTGCCCGTACCTGTTGGTATGTTCATGAATATGGCCCATATTCCACCACGCTTCTATAACCAGCATCAACAAGCACTGCAAGCTAGACAACAGCAGAATCCTCGTAATCGCAAACCACCAGGCCGACAGAAAGGTATTTTTTTTTGCTTTTCATACATCGAAGTTCAGTAAAACTGATATAACGAGGGCTCAGAGACCACAGCTATTGCTCGTTATATGCAAGTGCACATTATAACCAAAAACATTTTTTCAGTTTTTTTATTACATAAATACATATTACATAAATATGTATAAATATTAGAAATACCTAATGCTTAATTTCATACTAAATAATCAGATATTAGGCGTTGTTTCTTTTTCCTATCATCTAAGTAGTTTTGTTGGAGTTCCCTATGATTAGACTATTGCTCTCAAAATAGTTTGGGATTAGGATGTTCTTCTATTAGGGAAATCTGTAGGTTAGTTCAGGATAGTAAAGGACGGAGGTATGCACCCAACCAGTCTTCGTACTTGGAACTTTATGATGAGATGAGGATGAGCAGGGCAATTATCAACCAACAACACCATTTTTATAATGAATCCCAGTCTCGTAATTCAGCTTCAAACAATGGGGTCGTTACATAATTTTTAAAAATCATATTTTCCCGAATATTCTCGTAAAATATGTGATCTGTATTTTTTTATTTTTCTCACAGCGAACGTTTTAGGCATCTAAACCACCATCAAAGTTAAGATCCTGTCCCTTTAAGCCTTTTAAATGATGACGTATCCGCGGCAATGCCGAGGAGTGTCGATATTAGCCGGAAAGTACAACCGTTGTTGGTTTATGTTTGCTAGCGCAAATGTCATTTTGTGTAAAGTCAAACGCGTTGAACGTAAACTGAATTAATAAACAATCGTGGCAGTCTAGTCGTTTGACAGTGTCCAGTGTTGCTTTTCAGTTTGTCTAGTTCCCAAATAAATGAAGCACTCACCATTTTGTTTTAATATTTTTCATTTCAGCAAATTGGACTATCGGAAAATTGTCTGAATCGACTTTAACGAAACCTTGCTCTATTTTCCGTACACAAATATACTAACTGACACAATAAGTAGGAATAAAAACACATAAATAAACAACAGAAAACTATTTATACGCCCAACACAAATAAAAATATCCTCAAAATGTCCGAATCTGATTATTCGTAAAATTGCTCCCTACTTTACCGATACAGACTGAAATTTCACGTAACTTTAGCTTTCTGGGTATCAAAACATCAGTTCAGATGACCAATCACAAGCGCTTCTAAGGTAATGACGTAACGGAGACAACACGTGTTTCTGTTTGATTCTCCAAAGGCGCTCTTCGTGCTAAAATGGCAATTGTTTAAATTTTGAGCTACGGTGAGTAAATAAATGTAACCCAGAGGGTCATTAAACACCTAGTTACTTATTTCTATCAAAATTATGTCGATTTTCTATTTAGTGCAACGACCCCATTCCGACGTCATCCAAGCTTGCCGATTTGTTTCGTGTTTTACAGGAAGACTTACCATTTTTGAAACGACGAGGAATTCTTGACTTTCCAATAACCAGCAATAAATTTATTTTTTTGGTTCCATGTTTACCGTTCTTTTGACAGTTTACTACCACTACACGATTCACCTTTAAACTTTTGTCCGGTGTTAGTTTAAAGAATAGCCCAGTTTCCTCACCATTAGAAATATCATTTGTAATACTGCATTAAAATCCTGAGCCAAACAGTTTTTAACCATAAAGTCATATCTACGCTTTTGGCTTGACCATGTATTTTTGCCACTTTAATGTTATACCATTTTTTGAAGCGATCTCTCCCAATCAGCTGTAAAAACGAATTTTTTATTCATATGACCTCTGCACTGGGACCTGCAGGTGAAAGATTGTCAAATTTCCTGTCTTCTCTTGCAACTTTGGGCCACTAATTGGAACATTTGAACTTTTTTGCATCGAAAACTATTTTACTAGAGCATTATCTACATCAGGTTTAGTGGTTTTTGTAGTCATTTTAAATTAATATTGCCGCATCCACAATTGGGTACTTGCATGAATTTGGGATTTTGCGAAATTATAATCTTCGGGAGGTCAGAAATACATTCCCAAAGCAGAGTAGCCACTTTTCTGGAAAACCTGGAAATGTCAGGGAATTTAGAAATTTTAAAAATGTCAGGGAAACGTCAGGGAATTCTGTAGAGTCATGGGAATTTGCAATATTCTACTTAAAGTCATGGAATTTAATAATTTTCATATTTTTCTGTGTTTTAAAATTCAATTAGTCAATAGAAATGGAAAATTTTCTACTTGTAAGAATTATTTATTATTTTTGTTACTTGACTAAATGTTTATTTTGTTTTTTTTTAATGTCGGAGCATTTATTATATTTTTCATGTGACTCCTCAAATAATTTAGAATAAGTCATGGAATATTACAAATTTGGTCAGGGAAAACCTGGAAAAGTCAGGGAATCCCAAATGAGAAATGTGGTGGCAACCCTGCAAAGCAATTTTTCTCTGAGCCCTGTAGAATTCAAATTATTGGGGAAAAAATATTTCCCGCTAAATATGCTTATGGTGCCATGTGTGAATTATTGAAACTATACGGTGACGTCAGTATGACGCACCTATGCATTCCTAAATCGAAATGGCCGCTTCCGGTTTAGTTGACAGCTGTCTCGTAAGTCTTGAAATTGTTTGGTGTGTACGTTAATGGTGTTTGCTGGTAGAATAGAACTATGGTGGAGCTCAGTAGCAATTTGTTGTTAAAAATCCATTATATTTTATAATTCCCAACTGAATAGGTACAACAAAACCACTTTAACCTCTAAACTCTACTACCTATCGTGAATGCGGCTATTTTAAGATTGATTATGGGATTCTGCTTACAAGAAACTTCTGCGGATATGTTACAGATGGATTTGTGATATTTGTACTAGTTGAGAAATAACAACAACGTGGACACAAATGAGTGAAACGAAAATTCTGTGCTTAGCTAACCTATAACTATCAGTGTATGACAGGACTTAGGGCAGCCACGGTGAAAAATTGAAATGTACTAATGATCCTGAAATACACGAATAATTAGTTTATTCTTCTTCTTAACTTATTTCCAGTGTTTATATATATACAGCAGGCCCGTGCAACCTGCGGCCCGCGGGCCGCATGCGGCCCCTCTGGCATTTTTATGCGGCCCGCGGCACAGAAGTGATGTCTGTTAAGAAAATGAAAAATCTCATGATTGTACATTTCATGAACTGACTGTCCGAATGCAGTTTCTGTCATGAAAAAGCTTGTTTTTCTAACACTCCGTTTCGCGAAATGAACCTTTTCATGGACTGTACAAGAACGGCAAGCGCGTGGAACATACAGACATGGTGGTCTCTGTGGTGCGACATAATGTGCATAATTTCTTTATGTAACCAGTATGCGTTATAGGGCCTCGCTCGGCTAAATTCGTGCCAATTCTTCCACCGTAACACGTGTTGTTAACTATCTCTACGTTAATTCAAAGGTGTCAGGCAACTCCCTCCACGTCGGGATGGCTAACGCGCTGGTTCTGTAATGGAGATATCCGCAGATCAAACCCAGTTTGTTGCCATTTTTTCGTTTGTTACTGTTTTTTGCGTTAACTCCGAATTTGCATTTAAAGTTTTACAGCTCAGAATCTGTGTCTGGTGTCCCGTCAGATAAGAGAATCACAATCCAAGAAAACAGTTTATTTCTTGATTTATAACACCTCAGGTCGCCCAACTTCAGCCGAGGACGCTTAAGCCTCGGTTTGTTAGGACAGTCCGCGACTGTCAGCGGACGAAAATCCGCTCGAGATTTTATTGTTTTCGGTGCGGACATGGATTGTTAGATAGTGGCTGGACTGTTGCGAGTCGAAAATCGAAAATCGAAAATCGTTCGTTCATAATAGGTATTCGCGGCACTAACAAGATGTGTGACGATATTAGCATCACGCTCTTTGTGCATTTGTACTTTTAGAAGAAGAAGCGGAGAAAGAACTACTCGCACTTTCCTTGACTAATAAAAAAAGGAACTGTTTATTAGTAGGACAACGGAAGGGGCGTATAAACTATTGGTAGAAAGAAGACTTTTCGGAAACGACGTAAAATTTCTAAAATACTTCAGAGTTTCAACTGAGATATTTCAACTTCGTCTTGCTCATTTGTAAACTTCATGTTCTTGGAGGGTTGATCCGAATTGCGTTTGACAATTGCGAAAATATCTAGCAGCAACAGATGAATTCGGCGTGCGCACACGAAAATGAAGTATCGCGCGGAATTCAGCTGTCAAAGAAACCGGGTGCTTTGAAATTCGTTGAGTAGATTTTATTGCAGCGGAATTTCGTCGACTTTTCGCTAACGGACTGTCCTAACAAACCATGCCTTTACTGGTTACATAAAGAAATTACGCACACAATATGCACTAATCGTGGTGGGAGTATGCAGGCGCAGTGCGCGCACAGTGTTCGTCCATTCAGTCTTGTCTTAAATTACAATTTTTGTACAAGTTTTATTGAAGTACCTATAAGTTCTTTTAAAACATTGTTTGAAGAATAAAATATTTATTTTTTTGTAAATTTTTTCTCAATAATTTGTGTTTGATGGTAAATATTTTATTTATTTTTACACAAGTTAACGTTTTTGTTTAATGTTTCTATAGT
Source organism: Xestobium rufovillosum (assembly GCA_963966045.1). Classification (NCBI taxonomy): domain Eukaryota; kingdom Metazoa; phylum Arthropoda; class Insecta; order Coleoptera; family Ptinidae; genus Xestobium; species Xestobium rufovillosum. Next base: position 20,888,576 of record OZ014494.1, read on the forward strand.
AAAAAAGTGTGTTTTGTTAACTTTTTCTATTATAAAATAGCAAATCTCAATATTAACGCGTTTGTCTTTAATTATTCAAAATACTCTGAACCCACCACATCGAGGGAACACTTGATAGACAGTAGTGCGGCCCACTAAGATTTCTTAAAATTTGCAAATGGCCCTCTCGCTTAAAAGGTTGCACGGGCCTGATATACAGGGTGATTCACGGAGACGGTCGGTTAGGCGTTTCTCAGAAACGACAGCGAATTAAAATCTGAAAATTTGCACATAACAGTTCTCGGCTTAGACCATTCTAATTAAAATATTTTCAACGTTCGACAACTTCCGGTTATACCAGAAACGAGTACCTACTCTCTTATTTTAAATGGAATGCCCACATTTTTATTACGGATTTAGATTTTTAGTCGAATTTTAAGGTCACTTTATGCAAATCATCGCATGTGTAAAGTGCACCCTCTTTGAGATATTAGACGTTAAAAAGCGTCATTTTTCAAATTTCATCAATTATAACTTGGAAACTGTAGGAGATAAAGAAAAATAGTTTGCATGTCCCTATCCTAATTTTTAATTCTCTATCTAATAGATCTGGAAAATACTGCTTCCTGATTGGTCAAAAAATAACAAAAAAATTGCCAATCAGGAAGCAATATTTTCCAGACCCATTAGATAGAGAATTAAAAACTAGGATAGGGACATGTAAATCATTTTACTTTATCTCGTACCGTGTCCAAGTTAATTGATGAAATTTGAAAAATGACGATTTTTAACGTCTAATATCTCGAAGAGGGTGCACTTTACACACATGATGTTTTGCATAAAGTGACCTTAAAATTCGACCAAAAATCTAAATCCGTAATAAAAATGTGGGCATTCCATTTAAAATAAGAGAGTAGGTACTAGGGCTGTGCCTACCCGGAATTTTTGGAACCGGGTACCCGGTTCTATAAAATCCGGGTACCCGGATGCCCCGGGTAGCGGGTATTAAATCGGGTACCCGGGTATCCGGGTACCCGAATCCGGGTACATACCCGGGAATCCGTAATCGTCAATTCCCGGGTCCGGGTAATCGAATTCGCAAATACTCAGGCACGGGTACCAGAATCTCCCGAGTAGCGGGTACCCGATATACGCGGGTAACCGAAATCGCGAATACCCGGATCCCCCTGGGTAGCGGGACCACAAAATAGTGAATACCCGGTTCCGAATACACGGTTTAACGGGTATCCAGATTTACCGAGTAGACCCGACTATAAGTAAGAAAATTTTCCCATAAAAAGCGAATTCTATATCTATTCTTCATATTCTGTAAGTTGGACCTTATGCATAATTTTATAGCACATATTAAATCGCCCTTATTTTAGGATTTCAACATGGTAGGTTTAGGCAAGATGCTATAGGTGGTGTTACCGCGCGGCCGAAAATTTGCCCTTTCGGATTTTGCGCCTGGTTTAAATAATAAGCACTGCTTACATCTAAATAATATAAATAAGGGTTATTTCGTAAATAAATAATTACACTGGTGCAATCTTCCTAACAATTTTCTTTACTAACGCGTCGAATGTGAAAAGTTGAAACGCGTAAAAAATCGTCCTAGAAAAACTGAAAAATTCTTTAGTTTAATGCCCCTTCCCCACATAAGCTTTATAGATTCTAACACCAAAAGTATTTTATGAACTGAGACATTGAGCAATGTACAGACTTAAATTATTTCACTTACAGCAACTTGAGTTTTCCACAGCACGCTTGGAGCATGGTGTTTATTTATACCGTGTGTCCCGGGAATTCTGAAGCATCCTGTTTAACATGGGAAATCTGAAAATTGCGATTTCTATGTCCCCAACGTGTTTTAAGGATATTCCGAGTATCAGGACACATACAATGTGGACCAGAGAACGTCTTTGTGCAATAATTTTCAAAGTTTAACAAAAAATATCAATAATATTTCCGAAAATATATCGCGTTGGAATCAACTTAGTTTAAATACTACTGTAGAGAGCTACGGCCATGTCGCAATGGTTGAGTGAGTTTAATCGCGGCGCCTCCGACATTGCATCCAGCGTACGGAGGTTCAAATCCAACTGCGTGGCGTTTAGGTGTTTTTACTTGTATTGTTATTTAGAATGAGCGGCGATTGATTTCAGTAAAGATACCTAATTAAACGTTTTATAATTTTTAATTAAACTGGAAATGGACTTATTAGAAAATTATTCACATTATTAAAAGGCTGTAGGGCTGTAGCATTGGAACGATACCTAGAAAATTTATTAATTGTGTTTGTGCTTTGTGTTCGATTCTTAAAGGAATAATTATTTGCAAATAATGGAGAATTTACGGAGGGAATTTTTACTTGGGAGTACTTACCAACAGCTAGCGAATGTGCGTCGGGAATATTGCAATAGGCTGGGCTACTGTCTGGTGCAAACCATCCCAATCGGTCCGTTTCTGGACCGCCACAAATATTTATTCGAGGGTTGATTTTAGACACGATGATTGCGTAATAGCTGTTATCAATGCCCGCAGCGCAAATAAACGCAGTTATTGTTGCAAATTAAAATTAACAAAGTTTTAAAACCTTTAAGTAAATAAGTAACTAATTTTCTAGGTAGGTACCTTTCGTTCCAATGTTACAGCCTTTTAATAATGTGAATAATTTTATGCACAACCGGTCGCAGCAGGCCACTTTAAATGCTTTGTTTTAGGGCTTAAAGTGTCATGTTATTATTGACAGCTATATGGCGGGCTTTTTGTACTTTAAACTTTACTGATCTAGTTTTTACTCAGGCAACAAGTTCATTGTCGCTGCCTTAGCCGCTTCCACAACTTTCGGTGGAGTGCAAGAACTGAAATCTTCATCACTTTCCATTGTGAAATACATAATTAAAACACTTCAAAAGTTATTTTGTATGTAACAGTACTTAGGTTAGCGTAGGTAAACGATTACATAAATTTACAATATGGCTGTCGTTGTTTACGGCGTCTCTATGGTTATTTGAATGAATTCTTAAGTTGGGAATAAAATCAAGTAGCTATCTGTCAGTGTGACTTTATTTTTATGCAACGCAATAATTTCTCAAAAATAGTTCTTATGTAGCACCTATTTGCAAGAAGTAAGATGACCTGTTGTACATAAAATTTTGCATCTCGGACACAACTAGCGTTTATGGCCAGACGCGTGTTAGAGCCTGAGGCCCGGTCCCCGAGCGGGACCGGGTACCCGGGCGGAACCGGGTACCCGATTATCCGGGTACCAGGCCGGGTACCCGGGTAGTCTTTTACGGGTATTAAATCCGGGTAGGGACCGATTTTTGAAAAGGGTACCCGTCGATGTCAGAACCGGGTACCCGGGTACCCGGTTCTTAAGCACAGCCCTAGTAGGTACTCGTTTCCGGTATAACCGGAAGTTGTCAGGTGTTGAAAATATTTTAATTAGAATGGTCCAATCCGTGAACCTTCGTGTGCAAATTTTCAGATTGTAATTCGCTGCCGTTTCTAAGAAACGTCTAACCGACCGCCTTCGTGAATCACCCTGTATTTGCGAGTCTTTTACAGCTACTGTGGCCGTTTCTTGCACTCTAAACGCCAGAACTTCTTGTTTTCCCAGTCATTTTCCTTTATATTTCGTTCTCTCATACCCTCTCTCACATCATTATCCCAACTTCTAGGTGGTCGTCCCCGTTTTCTTTTCTCTGCCGGAATCCATTCCCATACTTTCCTTGGCTATCTGTCTTGTTCCATCCTTCTAATGTGCCCATACTACATACTACATCCACTACAGTTCTTTCTCTGCGCATTCGTCTTCTGATTTCATCGTTCCTTACACAATCCAATCTGGAGAGGCCACAACTTCTTCCGAGATAGTCGATTTCAACTATCAGTATCTTAGCCTCACTCCTCTTTGTCATCCCCCAGCTCTCGGCGCCATATGTTAGAATACTACTTGCAATTGTATCATATTCTATTTTTGGTCTCATTTGTAATGTGTTTCGACCATAAGGTGGAATTTAGTTTTTGTGTAGCTTGTCTTGCCTGCACAGTCCTGTTTCACAAAAAGATAGAATTGGATACTTGCATAAATTTAAACTGGCAGTTTTTTATCATATTTTGCAAATATGTGTTAAGTTTATCGTGACTTTATAAAATGAGACTGTGCATTAATAAAATATTGATACTGCTCAGTAAAGTAATAAAATCCAATTGAAGCGCTGATAATAAGTGATACAGTAGGGACAACAGACGCGAAATGTTGGCAATAGGCAAAAGTAGCACGTCAGGCTGTGACGACAGCTAGATTATGTGACGTCAATACGACTGCTCAAGGCCAAATGGCCGACTAGTGCGTGCTTCGCGATTTGAAACTAAAAATGAAATTATATTCTTATTACTACACAAAATAGTCTCATTTTATACGGTCACGATAAACTTAACACATATTTGCAAAATATGATAAAAAACTCATCATAAGGTTCTCAGTCCGAAGACTGGTTGGACGCGTACCTCCATTCTTTTCTATCCTGAGCTAACCTACGCATTTCCCTAAAAGTAGAACATCCTACATCCCTAACTATTTGAGAGCAGTAGTCTAATCTAGGCCTACCCCTACCTCTTTTTATTCCTATCTCTGACTCTAGTATGTCACGAACTATTCCTTCGTGTCTTAGAAGGTGTCCTACCATCCTATCTCTCCTACTCTTTATTGTTTTCCATACCTTTCCCTTTTCCCCAACTCTTTCTAATACTTCCCTATTGCTAACCTTATCTATCCACGGTATCTTCATCATGCGTCTGTAGCACCACATTTCAAACGCTTCTACTCTTTTTCTATCCGCTTCTCCTATTGTCCAAGTTTCGCACCCGTATAATGCCGTACTCCATACATACGACGTTAAGAGTCTCTTCCTAGTCTCTATATTAACCGTTCTCGAGCATAACAGTTGTTTCTTTTTGTTAAACGCAACTCGGCCCTGCGCCATTCTTTGTTTTATATCTTTAGTGCTCCTACCGTCTTGAGTTATTTTACTTCCTAAGTAGCAGAAATCCGCGACCTCCTCTATCTTCTCATTTCCAATTTGTATTTCCATTTTAGTTCTATTTTCACATCCCCTACATACCAAAATTTTAGTTTTCTTTTTATTGATTTTCATGCCGAAGCCCTGTGTCAAAACTGCTTCCATTTCATTCAGAGCCGCTCCTAATTCTTCTTTGCTAGATGCTAACACTGCTATATCATCCGCAAATCTGAGCATGTTAATAGTTTGGCCCTGTACATTGATCCCTGAGGCTGTTCTTTCCTTAACAATATTAATCGCATCTTCGATATATAAGTTGAAAACTAGAGGTGACAATGCACATCCCTGTCTCACTCCCTTCCGGATATCTACTTCCCTTTGTTCCTGCTCACATTCTATAACTGCCTTTTGCTCTTTGTAGAGATTATGTATTATTCTTCTGTCCCTTTATTTCATCCCTACCTTTCTCAGCACTTCGAACATCTTCCCCCATTTTACGTTGTCGAAGGCTTTTTCTAAATCTACAAATCCTATATAGACGCTCTTTCTCTTTTCTATCGTTTTTTCTATAATTACTCGTAAAGCTAGAATGGCCTCGCGCGTTCCTCTATTTCGTCTAAATCCGAACTGATCTTCTCCTAATATTTCTTCCGCCTTTTTCTCCATCCTTCTTTGCACAATTCTAGTTAAAATTTTTGACGCATGGGAAGTTAAACTGATAGTTCTAAAATTTTCGCATCTATCCGCGCCTTTTCTTTTTGGCAAAGCTACTATGATGTTCCGTTTGTAATCTTCTGGAATCTCGCCTGTCAGGTATATGCGACTAACTAGTTTAAATAAACGATCTATTACCTCTTGACCTGCGCACTTTAAGATTTCTGCCTGCAAGCCATCTATACCTGGTGCTTTATTATTCCTTAAACTTTTTAGTGCTATCTCAAACTCTTCTCTCATTATAGGACTCCCTAGGTTATCCCCCTCTACACTGCTTTCGCTTTCTAATATATCTTGCACTTCCTGTCCCGCATATAAGTTTCCTAAATATTCTTTCCACCTATCTGCCTTCTCCCCACTTCCGATTAGGATATCTCCTGCCTCATTTCTAATGTTTTTGGTACTAGATCCAATTTCTCTAAAATTTCTCCTAATTATTTTATATGCTTCATCAGTCTTTCCTACTTCGAATTTATCTTCCACTTCTTTGCATTTATTATCGATCCATTGCTCTTTCGCTTTCCTACATTCCCGAATAATTTCCCACTTGATCGCCTTATATCTTTGTTTCCCTGTTTCATCTAACCTATTTTTATATTTTCGCCTTTCCTCTATTAGACTCACAATATGTTTTGTTATCCAGGGTTTCCTACTTTCATTCTGTTTATGACCCAAAATATCCCTAGCTGAGGAAACTAAACTATTTTTAATGCAATTCCATTCTGCCTCTATGTCCCTAACAATATTTCCACCCGTGCCCTTTAGTGCTTCGTTTGTCTTTTTCTCGAACTTATTGCGCATATCATCATCTTTTAGTTTCTCTGGGTCAAGATACCTTCTTCCGCTTCGTTTTTTCAAAATCTTAAATTTAAGATTGGCTTTCATAACGACTATGTTGTGATCACTATCTATATCTGCTCCTGGATAACTTCTACAATCCCTAACTTGATTTCTAAATCTTTGCCTAACGAGAATGTAATCTATTTGATATCTCCCTAAGTCTCCTGGCATCTTCCACGTATAGCATCTCCTAACATGATGGTGAAATAGAGTGTTCGCGACCGTTAAGTTATGTTTATCGCAGAACTCTATCAGTCTAACTCCCCTATCGTTCCTATTGCCTAATCCAAAGGGGCCAACTATTCCGCCCTCTCGCCCTGTGCCTACGACTGCATTGAAATCTCCTGTAATTATTAAATTTTCGTGCCCTCTCACAAAATCTAGCACATATTCAATATCACTATAAACTGCCTCTACGGCCTCATCACTGTAGTTAGAAGTGGGCATATATACCTGTATTATTACTGTTTTTACAGGTTTCGAATCTAACCTAACCATAACTACCCTGTCACTTTGCTGTAAGAAATTTTCTACACTCTGTCCTACTTTTTTCCGCATAACAATTCCTACTCCCGAATTTCCTCCTACAGCTCCTGTGTGTATTACTCTAAAATCTCCGCTCCAGAAGTCTCCAGCTTCTGGCCATCGCACTTCACTGATACCTACTACGTCTAATGCTAACCTATCCATCTCAATTTTCAAATTCTCTAACTTCCCTACTTGTTTCATGCTTCTAACATTCCACGCTCCGACTCGTGAGATGTTACACTTATCATTTCTGATGACTCCCCCCGAAGCAGTCCCCGCCCGGAGATCCGAATGTGGGACTATTTTACCTCCGGAATATTTTACTCCAGAAGGTGCCATCATCATAAATTAAAGTACGCTGTACTAGGGATAAAATAATGTGGTGGTTTCCCGTTGCCTTCCACATCGCAGTAGTGTGTATCACAGTGCCATACCAACCCTCACGATCTCTGCCACTATGATTACTGAAAGAGCTGCTGCCCCCTTCCAGGGACTTGATTTAGTCTGGCTTCTCAAATAAAAACCCCTCCAATATGGTTAAACCTATGGTTCGGCTCTTTATATCATTGAAGCGAACTGCCAGTTTAAATTTATGCAAGTACCCAATTCTATCTTTTTGGGCACAAATACCTAGTGGATACTGACAAACTTGATAATCGAAAATCCTTGCAAATGTCTGCATGGGATTTCCTGGTTCTTAAAAATTCAACAATCTTTAGTTTTTCACTGGGTGACGAGTGCCGTTTTGCACCCAAGATTTCGTACAGCTAAACAACAAATGAACTAAAATAAAAATGCAAAGTCTTAAAAATCCCTAAAACTGCTTCCAAAATGTGGCTGCGGTACTCCACAAAGCTATCGGAATCGTCACAGGCAGACTTAAAGGTGAGGTGAGCTTGGTGACCACAAAGGGAAAATGTTTTTGCGTTAGTGGATACCGCAGTAAAGTTATGCTAGGTAAAAAACAAAATATTTACAAAGTTGTCCTTTATAAGCAAGTACTTGTAATAAACGTACTCGTTTTTAAGAAAAGCTTATACACGTTAATTACCATATCGAGTTCTCGTTATAATCAGTGCTCATTAAAAGCAAGTTTCACTGTAGGTAATTAACAAGATTGTATTTCTGCTCTTTTTGTAGGTAAAGGCCTAAGCCAAGACCAAACACAGCCGTTCAGCCAGAGCCTGCAGCTGACGCAAGGCATGTCGCAGCCAGGACTGTCGCAACCAGGTTTTAGCTTATCTCAACCTGGATTGTCCCAGGCAGAACTGAGTCAAGATCCATACATGGCAGAGTACCAGTCACAGATGGATGGACTATTGTCACAAGACTCGACTTACCAGGGCGACAGGTCGGCATTCTACCAACCAAATGCCCAGTTCTCCCAACCATATTGATCTTGTCAAGCTGGAGACGTCTATCGTGAATCGCGGGAGCGATCTTAAAAGAAAATTAGCAAGTGATTGATCTGATTGTCAAATTGTCAGTAAAACGCAGCACACAAACACACACCACACCAAAGGTCCATGATGTCGAATACGGAGAGGAACACTACTAAAACAGGTTTGAAGGTTCAATGTCACGAAGCACCTTTGTGGACGAGATCAGACGACTTCTACAAATTGCCGAAGAACGAGTGACGTCTTCCATATTGGGAACGTCCACTCCTGTAATGTAGATTGTTTTTTCACACTTTTGCTGTGACTAACTTTTTATGTATGTATTTTTTTTAGTATTCCTGATTAATCTTTAGTTTCTTTTTATAGAGGAAAGTGATGTTGGTAATATTGCTGTCAATATGTTCGCTCGACATTCATTTTTACGAAGGCAATAAATATTTATGAAATTGTATTGTAGCCCATTAATTGTAAAATAAGACAACGGCAAAATGTAAATTAAAGTACAATGGAAAAGTGAACAATACTGCAATATTTGTAAATTACTTTTGGCTCTTTCTTTTTGCTGTCTATAAATTTCTTCATTCTCAACTTCATTCAACCTGGTTTTTTATCAGCAATCTTATCATTTGTTGCATTTTACAGTAATATTTTCAATTTTTAAAATAATATTGATAATGTTTACTAAGAATGAGGGCTATGTATTTTAACTAGTTTTATTTATTTTAATGTATTTTTTCTGCATTGGAATGGTTATTTGGTTATAGATATGTCTAGGTTGGGTATGGCGCAAGTTCCTTCCTACATTTGATTCTATTTTGAAGGCTTGTCCGAATAATTAAAAGTTCTTTTTATGAAGTGTTTTCTTTCCCATATTCCTCCTTATTAAACTGCTTCTGAGACTGCTTCATTCTAATTTCCAAGTTGTTACTACAATCATCATTTATGTCCAAGGAAAAACTTTCTTATACAAAATTGTTGATACTAAAGTTGAGAGAGGGCCAGAAATATACAGCGATCACTATTTGGTAGTATCAAGTATAAAAATTGAACAGATAGCCAATAACAGAATAAATAGCAAAGTAGAGAAAGGGATAGAACATGAAACAATAAGGTCATATAAGCTGATGAAAAAAACAGTTAAAACAAAATATGAAGAAGTGACAAATCTGGAGTTGGAAGGATTAATGAGAGATAAGGAAATACTGAATGTAGAGCAGATGTGGAGTAGATTTAGGGAAATCACTATTGAAACAGCTAAAACAGTATGCAGGACATGTAAAACAACCAAGACTAGAAAACAAACGGCCTGGTGGACAGAGAAGATACAGAAACAAGTAAAAACAAAGAAAATGAAATGGAAGAGGTACTTGCAAAGGAAAACGAATGAAGTTTACGAGGAATATAAACAACAAAGAAAAATCGTCAAAAGCATGATAGCCGAGGCAAAATATAAAGCATGGACGGAATTTGGAACAAAACTGGAAGAAGATAGCAAAAGCAATCAAAAACTGTTCTTTAAAGTAATGAAAAATTTAAGAAAGGGAAAACAAAACAGACAATATAGTGAAAGACTCAAATGGAAATATACTAACAGAAGAAAGAGAAATAATGAAGAGATGACAAGAATATTTTAAGGAGTTACTAGCAGGAGAAGAACAGAGAACACAAACAGAAGAGAGATAACAGAGGGAATAACAATGAAGGAACTATTGGAAGCTTTGCGAAAATTGAAAAACGGTAAATCACCTGGACAAGACAGATTGACGTCGGAGATGATTAAAAATATGGGAGAAGTGGGAAAACAAGTATTACTGGAAATTGTAAATAAAGCCTGGAGGGAGGAAGCTATACCTAATGACTGGGAAACTGGAATGATACTGCCTATAAATAAAAAAGGAGATCTAAAAGAATGTAATAATTACAGAGGAATAATATTGCTGAGTGTAGGAATGAAGTTGTATGAACAAATACTAAACACCAAATTGAAAGATATAATAGAAGTAACTTTGACAGAATCCCAAAGTGGATTTAGCAAGGGCAGAAGTGTGCAAGATCACATATTCACTATCAAAGAGCTGATTAAAAAGACCAAATTGAAAAGGGGAAAAGCCTATATGGCCTTCATAGATCTACGAGTACAAAAAGCCTTTGATAGAGTACCGAGAAAAATAGTATGGGATATTCTGGGGGAGAAAGGAGTAAGCAACAAGATGAATAGAGTAATTCAAAGTTTGTATGCGAACACGAAAAGTTTGGTGATATTTAGAAATATGAAATCGGAAATGTTCACAACACAAGAAGGATTGAGGCAGGGTGGGGGAATGAGTCCAGTTCTATTTACAATATTCATGGATCACATTATAAGGAAATGTAATGAGAGAACTAAGAGCCTGGTTGTGGGATATAATAATCTTCAACCAGTAGAAATAAAAGAATGTGCATATGCTGATGATGTAGTGATTATGGCAACAAGTGAGAAGGAATTACAGAGGAACTTAGATATTTGGAAAGAGATACTGGAAGATAATGGCATGAAGATGAATCCGGAAAAGACAAAGATTATGACAATAACAGAAGAGCAAGAAAAAGTACATATAAACTTAGACGGAGTAAGAATAGAACAAGTGGAATATTTCAAGTACTTGGGAGTGACAATAGAAGGAATGGGAAAGCAAGAAAGAGAGATAAGCAAAAGAATAGAAAATGCAGTTAAAGTGTATCACAGCATAAATAAAACATTTATCAACAAGAAAAAAGTTTCAACCGGAACAAAGATGAATGTATTCAGGGCTGTTTACAGACCAATTCTAACATATGGATGTGAGGGATGGACTCTAACAAGAAAGCAGAAGAGTCAGATACAGGCAGCGGAAATGAAGTATTTGAGGCGAGTCCGTGGGGTAACAAGAATGGATAAAATTAGGAATGAACAAATAAGAGAAGACCTTGTAACGCAACCAGTCCTAGAATACATAGAACAACGGCAGTTGGGTTGGTGGGGACACCTGCAGAGAATGAATAAGAACAGACAAGTAAGGAGAATTTGGGAAGCTAAAATACAGATAAAGAGGAAAAGGGGAAGACCACGGGCAACGTGGGAGAATATGATAGAAAAAATACTGGCGGATAAAGGAAAAACATGGAATGAAGCCAAGTTAATAGCGGGAGACAAGAAACAGTGGTGTAAATTTGTTTACGGTTAGGAAATATGTAAGCCCGACACCTATTAGGTATAAGGGGAATATGATTATACATATATATATACAAAATCCTCGCAGATGTCAAGAGAGAAAAATATATGATGGTCGTGGGCGTGCTGATAATAATTCATATTTATAAAGCGTAGGTAAATTTTTAAGAGAGAATGACCACCACAATTTGGGAACTAACCTGACTTGTTCACCGAATCACTTTTTCGCCACTCTTCTGGCTCGTTTAACGCAATTCTTGTTTGTTCAAGTTGGTGTGGTAGATAAGGATGGAATTCCAAGGGCTGGGAGTAACGTAGCAAATTAGTCGCCCTCTCAAGTCGGGTGATGACCATATTCACATTTTTACCTTATACAGAGCGCTTCTCGAAATATCACAGCGAGACATTTTTATGCAGTGCGAAAATTTCAGTTAATATTAATAGTTCCGTTTTTGTCCCTCTACGTGTATGAGGATCTAGGCTACACATAGGTACTCGCTTACCCAAAATAAAAATTCAAATGACAAGGTGATTTGACGATTAAATTTCATGCAATTTTTGGCACGCTGCGCCAAAAAAGTCATTTTGAATTTTTATCAAAAGAGAGATAATGTTAACACGACAAAATTGGGGAGAAAAGGGCGTGTCTTTTATGTTAGAAATAAAGTACGTATGCCGAATATATGGAATCTTGGTTATTAGTATGGAATGTCTTTGCTCTTGCTGCATTATAAATTGCAGAAACAGGTTCAGCAACACGCCTAAAACAACCAAATTTTATAAGTTTCCCCCAAAAATTATATTTAATTCGTAATAAGCAAACACTGACAGAGACCGACTTAATAATGGAAGGATGTATACAGGGCGTTTCACGAAACTGGTTCGTTAAAAGTTCTCAAACTTCCCGTGATAATTTGTTTCTGAAAAATCGAGACATAAAATTAGTGTTGTTGAACTTTTTAATTAAAATATTTGCATTCATGAGCTACTTCCGATTATACCGTAAGTTGACCTCAACTTCGTTATTGAAAAAACTGAATAAATATCGCACCGCCTCTCTTTTCAAACCTAATAATTTTTTACCAGAACAATCTAAAAAGGTACGGCAGTTAAAATTTTAATGACTTCTTGATGGAAGACCTAAATATTTTAGGCATGAACTGGTCATTTATGAATTGGCGGGCAAGAGAACAAATCAAAGTGTCATTCAAGAGCCGGTCGCAATTATTCGAATATGGTCATAGTCAGTAGGCTACATAAAAATTTTGACACTAACATAGATAACGGATCATTAACACTAAGGCTACCATCACGGAATAATAATTATTCCGTGCTACCGTTTTGTGAATAAATTTGACTTTCTTAAGCGATCGTGGGAAAAATAGTGTACATAACTCGATGGAAAGTATTTCACATACACTCGTGTGATTTCTGCACTCAGTTATGCCTCGTGCATAAAATTTCAAACACGTGCTAAATTTGCCACTTGCCAAGGTCGTTACGTAACACTATTTTCACCAAACTTTTCATTTCCTAAACACATGGTCACAATTAAACAAATTTATCCCTTTCTTCAAATTATACAGGTGTCCCAGAACAACGGGGCAATATTTCTGGAGCATATAGTTTGGGTTAAAATAACACTTAAAGTTTCTATAAATTTTTTTCTAGGACGCCTCCCTTCGAAGCTATTCTCAGGTAAAGTCCTGAAGAAGGTTTTTTGCTGGTAACTTTCAAACTACTGCATCGAATGTTATAAAATTTGGACTGTAGACATAGTAAGCAAGTATCTATGATTGAGTGACATGACATCTTCCGTATCTTGTGTAGGATGCCGGGTTTGGAACACCCCTAATACTTTTCACCCCTTAACTTTCACGTTGATGCTCTTAACGAATTTGCAGACATTTTTAAATTCCTTAAACAATTTTCTCAAAAAAAGTACTCTTTTTTTGAAACCGTTAAAACGACCCGTCTCGGGGAAAAAAAATTATACAAAGACATGATTTGTCATTTTTAATGCACAAAAAATTTATTCGTCTACAAGATGCTCACTTCGAGAATTTATTATAGCCTCTATTATGTTTTCATGACTTATTGTTCTACATTTTCATTTCATTTTCTCACATGTTTCATGGAGCAGTTCTTATTTCATAACCTCTTGTATAGTAAAAATCGAATAAAAATGATGAATCAGCCTTTGCATACATTTGTTTTCTCGGAAACGGGCCGTTTTAACGGTTTCAAACCGCTGTTCTGGGACACCCTGTATACCTCTTCTAAGATGTCCTATGTTCATCAATAGTGAGAAGTGGACAAATGAAAAATTTGGATCATACAACCAAAAGCTGCTGTCAAGAAGTATTTTGTCGTGCTAAGTGTCCATTTTTCCCCGAACGAACTTGCACAAACCAGCTCTCCAAATATGTTGCAAGACTATCACATCCCTGCAACACACATGTCGCTCTATATGGCTTGGTGAAAGGGGGAATTTACATGAAAAGGAATAGAATTAAGAGCATTTTGCCTACGCATGACAAGATAGTTCCGTATAACGACATTTACAGGTCTTGTAAAACGATATATTATTCCAGCTGTATTAATATGAATTCTTAATAAGTTAACCCCACACGCCAAAAGACAGTGACACAGTAATTAGAAGATACTCCTGAAGATGCTGACGTTGTCAGCAAAACACGTGTGGAGTTTAATTACTGTGTCACTGTCTTTTGGCGTGTGGGGTTAACTTATTAAGAATTCGTAGTGAATTTACGTCAAAGTTCTTGATCCATCCACTGTGTGAGCTGTATTAATCAAAAAACTCAAGTTTTATTTATCACTGTAGCCGAAACATACTTGATATTCACTGTAAATGAACTGATAATCAAATATTGCAAATAGATTGCGCAGCTCTGAAAGAAAGTATAAAGTCAAGAAAACACTCAGTATTCAAGCTTCCTTCGCACATTTCTTACTTTTAACTAAAATACATAATGCACAAGTATACAAAAATTAATATGTAACATTCAATATCTGCCGGACTTATTCATATGATAAATATTTACAAATAATGAATAAGTAGGTATAATTTATATATTTACACAAATAAACACACTTATATATTATTTAGTAGTAGGGCCTTCGAGGGTTATTCTGTAAATAAAATGACTCCTTAAAAATTGCCAGACAAAAAATAACACTTACTAGAGGATTGGGCCTAAATCTGTAAGCCAGCATCATTCTTTTCCGGTAAGCATCATACTCGTCATCATTATTATCTACATTATCAGGTTGATCAAGACCTAGCCCTTGATTTTGATCCCTTGAAATAGCCCTAGAAGTTTAAAAATTATAAATCCATTGTTATTGCTCCAGTAATAAATACAATAGGCAGGTTCGGTAATTTTCAAATTTCATTAAAATTGATAGAGTTTATTATACTGAAGGCAGTTATGTTGTTAATTTTTGTTAAAAAAAAATTCCTTCGCCTGTGAAGCCGTTGCAAAGTTTTCCGTCGGTGCGAGGCTAGAAATCGTACCTTGCAGCGAGAGTAGGCCGCGTGACGTCAGAACTTAGTATAACGTACAGGTCCCAGCTTCAGCGCGCAGCAGTCCCATAAGTATTATGCATATGCTACAGTAGTTAAATTGTTAAATATTATTAACTGGTTCTAACTGGTGCTTTCTGTTTTGTACCCAGACTAATACATCGTACAGCACACCAATAAAACGGAAAAAGTGGTTCGTTGGTGCCAGAAAGAAAATCGGTCAGCATTATCGATATTTTCGCGAGTTAGTTTATCATTGCAAAAGTTTATAAAATTATCGGCTGCCCCATTGCAGCCACTCTAAATAAAATCGAACATAATGTAATTTATCGACAGTTTTCTGGGACCCCTTGGCACTTGGTAACGTGTTACGGTTAGCATAATTTAATACAGGATGCTAGGAGCATGACGGAGCCAAATACTGAATCGCCGTAGCGTTCCCTCCCTGAACTAAAAAATACAATTTTATTAACTATTTTACAATAATAATTAAATAGTACGTCATCATAAAGTTCTCTTTTGAAGACTGGTAGGACGCGTACCTCCATCCTTTCCCTGAGCTAGCCTACGCATTTCCGTAAAAGTAGAACATTCTACATCCCCAACTATTTGAGAGCAGCAGTCTAATCTGCTCCAACCTCTACCTCTTTATTCCTATCTCTGACTTCTAGTATGTCGCGAACTATTCCTTTGTGTCTCAGAAGGTGTCCTACCATCCTACGATCCTATCCCCTATTCTTTATTGTCTTCCATACTTTTCTCTTTTCCCCAACTCTTTCTAATTTCTCCTTATTGTCTTGTCTATCCACGGCATCTTCAAGACCCGTCTGTAGCATCACATTTCAAACGCTTCTATTCTTTTTCAATCCGCTTCTCCCATTGTCCAAGTTTCGCACCCATAGGTATAATTTCGTACTCCATACATGCGTCTTTAAAAGTCTCTTCCGGGTTTCTACATTAACCGTTCCAGAATATAGCAGTTGTTTCTTTTTGTTAAACAAGTACCTAGTACCTACGTAGCGTAGTTTTTTGATTCGCGTGAGTTGTATTTGTTTCCGTTTTTTTTTTTAATTTCCAATCCGTTATAAAACTGTTACCTTGATAACTTGTCAATTACTTAGGTATACATACCTACATAAATTAGTAGGTATGTATTGTATTGTATTAGAGAATATAGGTAGGTACCTATTTTACAAACAGAAGTAAGCAGGTATCTACAATCTACATACCTACTAATACTGAATTATAAAAGGCATGTACAGTTAATAAATTGTTGACTTTGTTTTACTTATACCGGTCTGCCTTTACACTACTGTTTCGAGGTTGAATGAAATTGGGGTTAGATGCAAGAATCACACACCATTTCCACATTTACCGGGACATTTACCTACCTACGCCATAAACATGGCAAATTATGTGAATCGGACTTTTGATACCCTTGTTGCATCATTATATCGATTATGTTGTCTTTGTTTTATGTTTTCTTGACACCTTACTTTAAAAATTCACGCTCGAAATAGTCCCAATAAGTATGTTATGAGATAGGTACCGCTTCACGGTCACTTCAAGAGAAGTGGGAGGAGCGCCTTACGAATCTCTGACGTCAAACCAATAACAAAGCGAACTAGCATGTGGGCGTGATAAGCTAATTTCTTTCGCTTATTAAGCTGCAAAAAAAAATTTGTAGAAAAAAAATTTCGCCGTAAATCAATTACAATAACAATTTTCTGTCATTTTCATGCCAAAAATAGATATCTTATTTTTCTCCGAACCTCCCTATTAACATTCTTGAAATCTAGACTAATTCGGCAGTTTACAAAATTTATCAAAATAAATAAACAGCATACTTATTAACAGGTTCAACAATGCCAGCACCAGATGAACCGAGTCCTTGCCCTTCAGACCACCCCAATTTCTGCAACATTTTGAATCCGATGTTATCTTCTGTCAACTTAAAATCTTTATAATCTGAAACATTAAGTTGCCGACCTTCTTTAGCAGCAGAACTTTTTTCCATAAAACGTTTCAACTCTTCGGGAGGTAAAAAATCGCCGATATGATGTTTGCCTTCTGCTTGTTTTGTTAATTCTGTTGCCCACAATTGAGTTGCCATCATTTCCTACAAAAAAACTGAATCATTTCCTTACATCTGCATTATAGTTATATTTACTTTTTCCCTTAACCTGTGTTCCCAAGTTCCACCCTCCACTTCTTCATCTGAATCATAATCATATTTATTCTTTCCTGCCATCTGCAACTTCTCAACCTCCTGCCTTTTCCTCAACATGTCTTGGTACAATAAATTTATCTTAAAATGGTCCTCAGCCTTTTTCCATTCCTCTTCTGTTAAATTTGTTGATCCAAAAGCAGTAACAGCATATTGTATAAGAGCCGGATCATTTCGTGTTATCTTCGAAAGCATTACTGGTCCTTAAGAACGTTAAATAATTACATTTTAAATTAGCTTAGAGAATCCTACTGTTTTTCTACCTGGCAAATTTGTTACTGGGGGTACATGTAATGATAATGCAACGACAGGCACAGTTACCACACTGGGTGGAGGTATTGATGTTTCTTTTTCACCCCACCTACTTTTTCTTTTTCTTTTGTTACTGTGGAAATCCCCAACAGCAGAAGAATCCTGAAGAGTACAATTAACTAGAACTTAACAGTTTTCAAATCAAACACAACTGTACCTGATTTTCTTGTTTTAGATTATCACTGTCTTCTTCGATTGCCATCTCTGGTTCATACAAATCTTCAGGTTTGTAATTCTCCTCTTTAATTTCCAATTTTATATTCCCCTGTTCCACCATGAATTGTTTAATTAACTCTTGATACTGTCGGTAAGGAGCAGATTCCTTATAAAATAGAAACCTAAAAATTCAGGAACAATGAAGAATCGCCCAAAGTGCGTTGTTTCTATTGTAGTGCAAAGACCAAGTCCAACCTGATCTAAGAGCATTATTGTCATTGCTAATAGATGTTCATTCAACCAGAAAAACTGTTTATTTCAGTTTTATTCATACTTCAATAGTAAAAATCAAAGATATTACGAAAAATGGTTGGCAGAGCAACGTTTTGCAATGACAGAACTGCTTGAGAGAACTTAATCTAGTAGATCGCTGACTCCCTTCATACCACAGACTGGGGTCTTGGGGTTTACGTTGTCTGACGATGTCCTCAATTCCCGGTCCGCACTGAGCCACCATGCGTCCAAGAGAAGCCATCGCTTCATAATCATCGGAACCTGGGGGAAATACTTCACAAACCGTCACTAACAGCCCTATGCAAATGCAGGGATGGTTCAATTATTTTATTCTTTTGCAGCAAATAAACCTTTTTCATATATAAAGCTGCAACATGTGTAAGAACCATCCCTGGTGAGTATATATCTTTCTGCAACCAAACATCTACACTGGCAAGAAAACGAATCCTAAAATATTGCACGATTTTTTATTTTTATTTTATGATTGAACAAATACCTTGTTTTTACAACTTTAGTTACCTGTAAAAACAAGGATAAAATCACATTCAAAACATTGGCGTCGCCAAGGGGGGGGCAGGGGGGGCTTCCGCCCCCCCCCCCTGGCTTTTGGTATACAATGAAATATGGTAGGTACTATATTACTATAATGAAAATCAATCAATTATATGCTAAGAAAACTTTGCTTCGCCCCCCCCCCCCCCATGATTCAAAATGTGATGTAAAATAAGAAAATTGCTGTTGAAAGTATACATTATACATAAATATGAGTAATTCTCACAAAACTTTCACAACCACACAGTACCAAACTAAATTCTGGTAGATAAATCATTGTTATATTATGCGCAAGAAAGTGAAAGAAGTGCAATAAAACATTTAAGAGCGGTAAAAGAGCATATTGAAGTGTATATGCTGCTTATACATTTATATCTATACTTACCCGCCATCAAAACATAACAAAACATAAATTTAATCAAAACATAACAAAACATAAATTTCATTTTATTTACCTGCATTTAAATCCTTGTAAGTTCCATCACAAGCAGGAGCTGCAGATATAAGAGATGAAGTGGCTGGTGGTGGTACATTCATGGGAGGCATCTGGTTGGTCATCGGAGGTGGCTGATTAATGTATGACGGTGGATGAACTTGTAACGGTGTAGTATTTGGTATAAAAGGGGGAGGGCAATTGACGCTTATATGTGGTGGTGCCAACCCCATTCCAGGAGGAGGTAAAACAGGTTGGGCCATAAGCGATGGAATAGCATTAGATACAGAAACCGTCACTGGTGATGGGGGCACTAGGCCTACGTGCAGCTGATTCTGGATTGGTAAAGTAACTGAGATAGATGTCAGCGTTTCCTGAGATTGTGCGAGTGGCAAATTTTGCAATGTTGTTAATATTTGTGATCCTTGTGGTGGTGGAGGAAGACTTTGTAATGCTCCTGGAGGTAAAACAGGTTGCACTAAAATGTTTTGTGGAGGAGGTATGCTCTGCAAAGTCAAGTTCTGCTGAACTGCCTGTTGTGGAGGTGGTGGGAGAGATACTACATTTGCTGGAGGAAGACAAATTGGTAAAGCAGTTGCTACAGTAACGTTAGTTATATTTGGGGGAGGCGGTATAGTAACATTGACAGTTAAAGTACCCTCTGACAAGTTAGGAGGTGGCACGGATTTGTTTGGAGGTGGTATATTTTTAATAAAGTCATGATCAGAAATTGTCTTTTCTCCGCAAACATTATCTGCCGGAGTCGGTATATTCATTAAATCTAAAGGCTTCGGATTAGGTATTTCATTTAACTGAATTGGCGAAGGAGGTGGTATGTTCTGTACCTGAATAGGTGCAGGTGGTGGAATTGTTAATGTATTTATTGGCTCAGGCTGGGGAATATTGTGAACTTGAATTGGATTTGGAGGTGGTATTGAAGCCAGTTCAATTGCTGGCAAATGTGCTGATGGTACTAGACTCGTAACAGCTGAAGTCGGGATGGTATTTATCTGTGCTAATTCTATACTTGGTTGTACATTACCGGTAATTTCAGAAGCATTGATTATTACATTCGAGGCAGGAGCTGCGGATGGGAGTGAACTGACTAACGGAGTTGGCATTTGTGGTTGAATCACTTGCGGAGGTGGCACATTAAGTAAAATTGGGGGTGCAATTATTACAGAAGAACTTGAATGGGATGGTGTTGGAAATGCCACTCCTGGAGGGGATAAAATACTTTTCATTAAGGGCTGCCCTGTTACATCCTGCGTACTCATTGACATTTGAGATTGAAAATCAAAGCCCGTTTGTGAAATTAAGTTACTGTAAGATGTATTTATATTAATTTTATGCTCATATGTGAGAGGCTTATCTGAAAATCGAGAAAAGCGAGTCTTTGTGACAGTTTCCTTTGGAGATGGTGAACGACGACGCTGCGACCAACGACTGCTTTTGTTACTATTGCGGTCTTCACTACAAGTATGAAACCAAATTAAACTTAATTCCTTTTAAGGCAGTACTAAAGCATTACTGATATGATGTTCTTTCTTGATTGTCCCTCTTAAACGATTTTAATTTTTGGTCCAGTTTCTTTTCCTTCATCTGTTTAAACTGATCCAAAAATGAACCATCATTTGAAAATACGTTAAAATTCCCCATCGTCTTCTTAACTTCAGTAAATGACACATTGCTAAAATGTATTTTCAGTATCTTTCCAATCAAGAGTAAATGTTTATCATTTATGCTTGAATCTTGTATAGGTACCTACTTCTTACCTTCTACTTTGTTTGGAATTCCCAGTATTTGCTTTGTCTTTGTTATTGTCTGAAGATTCTTTAGTTTTCTGTTTCTGCTCCAATTTGGCTTCAATTTCTTTTCTCTTCTCTTCAATAACTTTTTCTTGATGGGACATTTGAGCAAATCTATCATTTCGAGTTATTTTAACTTGAAATGATTCCACTGATCCCTTCTTTGACATTGTTTATATATTGTTAGTTGGTCGATCTCTGTTGTGCACAACTTCAGATAATTTAAAAAAATGTGCTCACGTTTTATAAACACATAATTCGAATCATTTTGGGAATTCGCTACACAGTTACTTAAATAAACATCTTAAATTCAGTGGATTACTCTCTGACAAGTGACAACTGACATTTACAACGTTTGTGTCATTTGGTTACCATAGAGTAGGTATTGGCACAAGCCACATATCTTTAAAAATGTGGCACAAACACAAACCAAAGACTTGGAGAAGTCTTTGGTGCAAACCACCTCTATGAAGTTTGTGGATATTGGAACATTTTAATTTTGCTTTTTTACATGATTTTTTTTTCCAAAAAATGTGTGCGTCTGGTGCCCCGTCAGCTAAGTGATCTGTTTCAAAAATGCGTTCTGTCAGCTTTAGTTTCATAATTTGCTTTTAACACTTCCAAAATGCGTTGAAATTCTGTAACTATTACAACGATA
This sequence comes from Xestobium rufovillosum, assembly GCA_963966045.1. NCBI lineage: Eukaryota > Metazoa > Arthropoda > Insecta > Coleoptera > Ptinidae > Xestobium > Xestobium rufovillosum. The sequence continues at coordinate 20,910,244 of OZ014494.1, forward strand.
ATTTTTATTGGGAATTGGGAGTGACTACTGCTCCGTCCGACCGTCACCTAAAATTTTGTTCGAACACGGTGGGGCATGCGCATTACAGAATGTCAACACATTTCGCATTTTGGAAGTGTAAAAAAAACTAAAGCTGAGAGAACGCATTTTTGAAACAGACCATTTAGCTGTCCTCGCACCAGACACACGCATTTCTTGGAAAAAAGATTATGTAGAAACAAGCAAAATAAATCAACCTGTACGGGAGCAGATCTCATCTAGACCCACGAGAACAAGAAGGCAGCTCTGTACGATGTTCGAACACCCACCGAAGCTGTTGCTATTCAATAACGAATTACTTAAACGTAATTTTACTGATATTGTGTAATGCGCACGTCCGACCGTCTTGGAACAAAATTTAATGTAATCGTCGGACGAAGCAGTAATCACTCCCTAAAATGTATGAAAAAACTTTTTGAAATACTACCTAAACGCAGTTATTATATAATAACTTTAACCTAAACGAACTACCAATACAAACACTGATGATTTGTTTATATCCCAACTAGGTTTTGCCATAGATTTATTATTATTATTTTATTCTATGGTTTTGCCAGTGATTTTATATTATAATATATAGTAGTTTATAAAATCACTGGGTTTTGCCAAGTAGGCCACTTTCACGCGCTTTATTCGACTGTTAAACTCAATGACGCGCAAACAAATTTGGCTCAGTACCAAAATGCGCCGGGAGTTTCAATAAGCTCGGAGAGATTTTGTATGAATCGAAGCGGTCCTTTTTCTTTTTCTCTTCTAAAGTTTGTTGTAATTTACAAAATTTTGATTTCCACGTGTTGTGTCCGGCGGCCCGTCGTGAAATATTTTTAAAAAAATCCGCGATTTCTAATGAAAACAAGGGAATAATATCACGCTAAAACGTTGCATTGCAAAACCTAGTTGGGATACAATAACCGCCTCGTGGAAAAACATTTATGCCGATCCTACACAGTATAACATAGCAACTGTACACTGATCCCTGATTTTATACTTACGGCAACGGGCGTATTTTCTTAATATACTATTTTCGTAAGCGATCTTGGCAACACACCTTTATGGGTCAATGGTCGATGTGTCAGCTTCTCAAGCCGCAACGTTGAGGGTTCGCACCTCGCAGTAGCTATTTTTTGTTATGATGATTTCTCTTTTTTCTTTTGACCAAAAAATCTGTTCTGGTCCAAAAGGACAGCTAGGGGATCACCATCAAGCGAGACAGACATCCACTAATTTGTTGACTTTTACTGTTATTGATTTACTGTTGTCGCGCGGCAGAAATACACCAATCAGGGAACGTTGCATTAGCTCTAATGTTATACCGCGTAGGACCGGCATAAATGCGTGGAAAAACCTTAATTTTAATGACAGTGACAGATCGTGCGGTAGTAATTAGGGTCCCTATATTTAGAGAGTACCGCAATCTCCGCCATATTTACTCACAATAACAGCCGCCAAATTTGAATTGTGGCGGAACGTCAGAATGACATTTTGCTGCTGACACGGCAGTCCGCCATATTTACTCACAGTTCTGCTATTGATTTGGATATTGATTGGAGCTACTGATTGCGGTACTCTCTAAACACAGGGACCCTAGTAGTAATAAACTCACAGCGCCGTTCTTTTTACTCGTAATGGGCGACATAAGTGGCGCGTCACAAACGTCAGATTTTCAATCCAAACAAAACGTGCTTTCTGACGTTTCAACCTAACCTCTGAAATATAATTATAGTTGTTTTCAAGTTTTACTTTTTAATACACATTGCCATCAAAATATCATAAAAATTATATTTAAGTAGATACATTGGTGTGCAAGTATAATAAAAATTAAAATGGCGCACTACTTTCCAGGTACTTTGATTGCAATGTATATTAAAAAATAAAACGGCGCAATATATGCAATATCTGAAAGTGACTTGCATGAAAATATATTAATATGATTCTTTATTTTACCGGATATTTTAATAAAATTATACTTTATTTCTTTGGACAGTCGTATAATTTTCACCGAAATTATGAATTCATGTTATTCTGATCGTTTTAAAACAATGTTACTTAGTTTTCTGGACACTTAATTTTTTGACACATTCATCCCAAGGGATAAAAATACAATTAATTAAATCAAGGTTCTATTTTATACACATACATTTTTGGAATAGTTATTTTTTGGTACACATCGCCTGCAGTTTATCTATACAAATGAATTTAAATGACACATTACAATCAATGTATCATATGAATACTATTATTTCCATACTTTGCTTGCAATTTATCTTAAAAATTGTTCTTTTACAAATCTAATACATTCTTCTTATACAATGTATCGAAAGAATTGTATTTTTTGACACATTGCAACTAATGTGTATTAAAAAGTAAAACAGCGCGATTCATGATCTCGTGTATTTTTACTTTTTAATATACATCGGTTGCAAACTATGTGCATTTTAATGATACATAACGATCAATGTGTCTTAAGAAGTAAAACGGCGCAACATGTAGCACGTAGTTTAATTTTTAGTACATATTGTTCCTAATGTATCGCCCAAATTTATATTTTTTGATACATTGCAATCAAAGCGTATTAAAAAGTAAAACGGCGCACAGTCTGTCAAAAGTCTAGTCTGTTGCTGAATGCGAATAAAATATATGAGCCTATATTCATTCCGGATATTAATGGCCTCTACAGATTTGACATTTGTATAACCTAACATTTTCGTAAGAATCGAATTCGAAAATGGCAAGGAATATTGCGTTAGTAAGAGTTCAAAGAGACGTTGATACTGAACAAAACAAAGACTTATTGATATTGAAGAACATCAGCATTCAGCAGGCTGAAAGAATTCTAATTTGGGAGTTTGCGAGCTACTACGCATCGTCCGACCGTTGCATTAAATTTTGTTGCAACACGGTCGTATCGTCGGAAGTACTTAGCAATAAAATGACGCCTGTGATATCAGCAATAGACTTGACAGACTGAGCGCCGTTTTACTTTTTAATACACTTTGATTGCAATGTATCCAAAAATATAAATTTATGTTATTCATTAGAAACAATATGTACTAAAAATTAAATTGCGTTCTATATGTTGCGCCGTTTTGCTTTTTAAAACATTGATTGTTATGTATCATTAAAATGCACATTTGTTAGATAGTTTGCAACCAATGTATATTAAAAAGTTTTACTTTTTAATACACATTAGTTGCAAAGTATCCGAAAAATACAATTCTTTCGATACATTGTATAAGAAGAATGTATTAGATTTGTAAAAGAACAATTTTTAAGATAAATTGCAAGCAAAGTATGGAAATAATAGTATTCATATGATACATTGATTGTAATGTGTCACTTAAATTCATTTGTATAGATAAACTGCAGGCGATATGTACCAAAAAATAACTATTCCAAAAATTTATAGAAACTTGAAAATACATTTGTCATTAAAATGAAAGTTTTTTCTGAAGACACTTATTTTATGAGATACATTATTATATTTTGATTTCAATTTTAAGTATTAATTTTTCTGGTACATAAACTTTTGAGCTTCAAAATCTCCCACTTTATAATTATGATACTTTCGCAGCAAAGTGTATTAAAAAGTAAAACGGCTTGCCATATTGGTAGGTAGTGCAGCGGATTTCTGATTTGAAATGATTTCCTCCTCGGGATCGATTCTCACAGGCTATGTTTTTTGCGGTTTTTTGACAAAAAATCTGTTTCTCCAGGTTGTCACCGTCAGTTGAGCGGGCCGGGATATTTTTTTATTTTATTAAATGTTTGAATATAAAATTGAACGCCTTGCGCATGTGCAGAATTACCGAAAAAAGTAGAATCGGTGGCGCTATAGCCACTTGTGCACTTGTTGCCGCATATATCTTGTTCTGTGGCCGCAAGCACTTCCTTGTGACAAGAACACATTTTCTTTGGTTTTGGTTGTGTTGTACGTTGTATCCTGTATCAAGATTCAAGAATAAAGTATAGGTTAGTTTTTTGATATTTCGTTGATGTTGATTTGCCTTTTTTCTTTTTATAATTTGATGTAATTTTCTAATTTGGCCTAATTTCAAAGCATTAAAACAAGTGCGGTTTCTAGTTGCGGCTACAATGTCTGTTTGGAAAAAAGCTTCTAAAGCAAACCAAAAAACTCACCGTGAAAGGCACCAACCAGAGGAAAGAAGACATTTGGGATTGTTGGAGAAGAAGAAAGATTATGTGACACGTGCTCAAGATTTCAATAACAAGAAGGCAACGCTGAAATTGCTTAAGAAAAAAACACTGAATAAAAATCCAGATGAATTTTATCATCATATGATTAATTCTAAAATTGATAACGGAGTGCATCATGAAAAAGAAACAGAAGAGGAGGATACACCAGAACAAATACAGTTAATGTGCTCACAAGACTTGAAATATATTATAAGTAAACGAACTCAAGAATTTAAAAGAATAGAACGTTTGCAGTCACAGTTACATTTATTGGGATTAGATCACAAAGTGAAAAATAAACATATTTACTTTAAAAACAACATGGAGGATTATAACACTGAAAACACTAATTATAAACGATTAGAAGAAACAAAGTTACCTGATATTGATATAAATGCGCTATCGCGGGGTTCTAGGACAAGAACGAACATTTATAATGAACTCTCCAAACGTATTCATCGAGAAAGGGAGTTATCAGTTATTCAACAAAAAATCGAGACGAAAAGGTATTTGGAAGGTAAAAAAAGCATTCTGCCTCCAAAAAAAGTGAAGCGGGGCACTAAGGACGCACCCCCAGTTTATGTTTGGAAATATGAAAGAAAACGTTGAATTTAATTTCATGTATTTTCGATGATATAATTGAAATAAAATCTTATATGTTGAAGAGGAATTGTTTTTCCCATCATTTGTACCAATACCTCCCAAGCAAGAGTGCAGGTGCAAATAAACTCTTTCTTTGTCTCAATTTCATAAAACATTGAGTATCTATCATGACAGTTATAAAATTTGCTGGATTTGCAGGCCCATATTTCATGCCTGACTGAATAAATGTTACCCAATTTGATTGTTTTATTGACAAAAAAATAATTTGGCCTTTGATATGAGAAGTAGATATATTTCTTTGCCTTTATATGGAATGCAATATGGAGCCAAGTGAAATAGAGTAGAGTAGACAATATCACTGTGGACAAATAGATCGATCTTTGAAGAGGTTCAAAGAATATAAGTAAAGAGGTTGGAGCAGTTTAGTGAATTGTTAGTGATGGGTATCTACCTACTTAATTTTTAAATTGATAAATCACATTTTAATATGAATTTTGAATAAAAGTTACTTAAGCTCAGCGTACTTAATACACGAATTTCATAAAATCTGTGACTAAATAACAACTTTTTAATAAAGCAATAAAGAAGCGCTCCTATATGAAATTCCCCGTTCAAATTAATATTGCCTGCATTTTTCAAAAAAAAATTCTCGCGCAAGCGTAATTTGGCGGTAAATTACAGAAACATGTAATGGCGAATGGCAGACTGCATTTTATTAAGATTTTTGTAAAAGTTATTCATGTGTTATTTTTCTCTTGCAGTAATTTTTAACAAGGCAAATTATCTGAACATTGAGGAGCAGTTTGATTTTGTACGAAGTACGTTTTGTGCGTTCAACCCTAACCTATTATTTTAAGTAGGTACATATATAGGTAGTTTTTTAATAACTGCGGTTTTCAAAATTTTTTATAGATTTTTTCAGTACCCCGATTTTATATATGCGCATATAACGAACTATTTCAGTGTTTTACCTTCCAGATGTCAAGAAAGGTTCCAGAATACATGATAAAATGATGACCAATGATTATGTACCAATACATTTTAATTTATTACCAAAAAATAACGTTAATGAAAATGAAATTAATATAGCTGTTATGCCACCAGAAAACTTCATGTATGACAACAGTATGAATTTCAATGATAATTACGTGGACCATAAAATAAAGGGTCGACATAATAATAACGCAGAGGAAAATATGATGCAAGAGAGTGTTAAAGAAAGTGCAGTACATGTGACAGCTACAGTACCATTGAATATGTTACCTCCTCCACCACACAAAATAATAAATAATAAAAACATAATGTTTTTGAACTCAAGCAGAAGAGGCAATTTGAAATGGCAGCGTGAAAGTGGCAGATCTCTATCGCCTATGGGTTATGAAAGTGACGAGAGTTGCCACAGTTATTCGTTCCAAGGAAATGTTCAAAAATGTTATGGTATGTCTAATCTGTATTTTCTATAATCGCGCAGGGCGTGTCGGGAAGTTTTGTTGTTCTTACTAGCATTTAGTAATTTTTGTTGTAGTTAGTAACGCAGAAAATGGACTTTAAAGAAACATGCAAAAAGTGTTATTAGATTACTGAATTTGATTGAAAGCTTAAATATTTAATTTCAGTAGAATATCGTTCTTTGTCCAAGTCGTTTAAGTGATAGAAAATTCTTGGAGGGTAATTACTCAAGTGTTTCCATGAAGACGTCCTAAAGTCTTATTCGTTATCAAGTTATGGTAACATTATAGCAACTCAAACGTATTTAATTTTCACGCCCTTTATTTGAGGTCATTATTAGGTTTCCAGTTCAATGACGGTTTTTTCCTGCACCTCCATCCTTTTCTATCATGAGAATATACGCAATTTGCCCAAATATATCTCCACTATTTATGAACAGTTGTCTAATCTGGGCCTATCTCTACGTCTTTCTATTCCTATCTCTCTGCCTCTAATATGTATCAAACTAAATCTGGGGAGGTGTTCTGGCATCATATCCCTTATTCTTTATTGATATCCATTTATATTTCTCTTTTCCCAAACCTTTCCTAATAACTCCTTACCCGCTGAGACTATCTGTCCACTGCATCCTCGTTATGCATCTATAGTAACACTTACATTTTTCATATCCACTTCTATCGTCCACGTTTCCCAACCATATAATGCCGTGCGTGTTGCAGTCCCCTCGAAATTTTTAATTTTACCATTCCCGAGCAAAATAGTTATTATTTTTGTTAAACGCAAATCAGATAACTATAAAATTTATCTGATTTTCTCACTTCTGATTTGTATTTTAATTTAGTTTGTAGAATTTTTGAATTTTGGTGTTTTAAAATGGCACAAACTGGAAGAAACTGTGGTATACCTATTAAGAATGCTGCAAATATTCGATCCATTCGGCTGGATCCGGATATCACTCCACTTTTGTATATTCGGTATAACTGTGAATACTGAACTAACTGGTTGAATATCCGGCATATGATGTTGAAATAAAAAAAGTTGTTTAAGAAATAAATTCACCTTGGCTCACTAAAAGACACGCCCTGTTTCTTGCCCATGATTCCTTAAACACCATTTTATTCGATACCTACAGTAGTGGCCATAAATATAGCAACTTTTAAAAAATCAATGTAATATTAAAAAAACATTATTTTTAAGATTAGAAATGCATTCCAGCATTCACATTGCTTCTATGGTAAGTGGTTCCTGCAATAAAAATTAGAGCTTTGTGAATAACAAATTAATTCCAGCATTTGTTCAAATTTTTGTTGGACAGAAATATAGCAACAACTGTCATAAATAAGTTTAAAGTAATTAAAACGCCAGTTAAGTTGTACTTATCCCGAGTATTTATCGCATTGGCACTATTTCTGATTAGTAACTAAAAAATGGGTCGGGCTAAAACAGTTTCAATTGAAATTAGGAACCTTATTACACAAAAGTATGAAAACGGTGTCAAACAGGCTGAAATTTCAAGAAGTTTTAATTTAAATAAATCCGTTGTGTCCAGAATTTTGAAGCTATTTATCTTGAACCCATTCCAAATCCAGGAAGACCAAGAAAACCTTATGAAAGATTTGATCGACACGTGTTAAGAATATCGAAAGAAAACCCATTCCTGTCCTCTTCCAAAATTCTTGGAAAATTGGAGGAAATTGGATCAAAAGATGTTAGTGCTCGTACAATAAGAAGGAGATTAGTCGACGGCGGGTTATTTGGTCGCCGACCAGCGAAGAAACCGCTGTTGTCAAAGAAAAATGGGAAGGCCTGTCTCCAGTTCGCAATAGATCATATTAACTGGACCCCAGAAAATTGGAAGAATGTAGTTTTTAGCGATGAATTAAAATTTAATTTGTTTAAAAGTGATGGGCTACTCTATGTTAGATGACCAAAGGGCAAGAGATTTGACAAGAAGTGCACATGTCCAACTGTTAAGCACGGTGGTGGTTCAGTTATGGTTTGTGGATGTTTCTCTAAGTTTAGGATGGGCCCAATCTGTCGAATCCATGGTAAAATGGATCGATTCATGTATTAAAATATTTTGCAATACCATCTGGTCCCGTACATCGACGAAACAATGCCTTTAAGTTGTGTGTTTCAGCAAGATAATGACCCGAAACACTCGTCGAAACTTGTGCAGGATTGGTTAGCCGAGCTACACTTCGAAATTATGCGATGGCCATCACAGTCACCCGACTTAAATCCAATAGAAAATTTGTGGGATTACTTGGATGGCAAAATTAGAGGAAATAATTATACTAATTTGGAAAACCTTTATACTGCACTGGAAAATGCTTGGGAAATAATTGATGATGGATACATTACTAAATTAATAGAATCGATGCCCAAGCGATGTGCCCAAGTTATTAAAAATAAAGGTTATTATACAAAATATTAAATGCTTTTGTTATTTTTAATTAATACTTGTCAAAAAAAATTTTTTTCCGTAGTTGCTATAATTATGTCCAACAGAAAAATTAAAAAATATTAAAAATAATACTTGTTTTAATTACACATAAATACGCATTATGTACTAGAAATGTGTATGTATTTTAAGAACAAAAAGTAAATAAAAAGAATATTTTTGCTTAGAAAAAAAATTAAATTCGAAATTTCGGGAAGTTGCTATATTTATGGCCACTACTGTATATTCTTACCCTACTACAGTTTGAGAAGCAGATTTATTGTTTCCCCATGCTTTTAAGTCAAAGCAAATTTCAGTTTATTTAGTCTTTATTATTTGTCAGTGTCCTGTTCACAAAACGAAGATATTACTAATCATGTATACACAGTGTCCCAATTTAGAGGCAACAGTATGGGCAACTTAGTTAGTACTGAAGATACAAAGATGGTTAAATGGGGGAAGTTTATCAGAATTTTAAAAATTTTTTTTTGTTTCTGAGATAAGTACTTATTTGAAGAAAACAAAAAGTTGGTACTTTATTTTTTTATCGATATTTTTTTTATTATTCATTTTACATTGTTGGGACTTGGATCATTGTCAAGACACTTTTGATGGTCTTATCAGTTTTTTCCATCTCTTTTAATTCTAAAGATGCACTAACTAAGAACTAATTTTTGTTTTTCTTATGGACTCCAATTGTTTTATTTGCAAAATTTTTCAATTTTTCAAAAATGAATTAAACCAAAAAAACAGAATAAAAATTTGTTTTCAAAAGAAAGAATGTTGTGGTGCATTAATACTTGTTCAGTTCTTTTGTTTGAAAATAAATTGTTATTCTCCATCCTTTTATTTTATTCTTTTTTGAAAAATTAAAATTTTCTCAGGTTGTAATATATCATTAAAAAGGTAATAGAGAGTGCTATTGAAAAGTACAAACAAAACAACTGGCTTCCATAAGAAAAACAAAAGTTAGTGTATAGTATTACCCTATACTGCAACAGTTTCTTATAACTTTTCTCTTATAGGATTTAAGAATAAGTTAGATAGGCATGAAATTCGTCTTTACGACCAAGCCTTAATGTTTGGCAAATTTAGCCACAGTTCACCAAATATGTGTTACAATGCAAATGCCACCCAGAATAATAATTTTAACAAATTTCAAAAGAAAAACAAGTAAGTGCACCAGTTCACCTTTTAGATATTTTTACTGACTTAAAGTTTTAAATTATAAATTGCCCCAATGCGAGCTAATTCATTTAAGTTGCTGAGCAGATCGTGTAAACATGGTGTTAAGAAACCATCAGAAGAGATTCAGCGACGTGTTTATGGTCTAATGGAACGCTTTACATCTAGAAGTAAACTGTTTGAAATAAATTCACACCCTCCTGGTCTTATAAATGGAGGTACTTTTGACCAGTTGAATTTATCAATATGGGATGTGTTTTCTGCAAAAGCACAAAAAGCTGAGACCTATGTAAAAAAACTGCAACTGTGGCAACTGGTTTATTTACACATACGGGTAAGTTCCCAATTATTTTTGCATCTCCTTTCTTTGTGTGTACAGTGTGATTAACGGAAACTGATTAAATGTGTTACATGATGCAGTAGTGTCGCGATAATCCGAACCTGCGGTAATCCGGACTGTGTGTCTGTTCCCATTTATTATGTTGTAGTCCGGATTTTCGTTGCTTTGGTAATCGGAATTCAATTATTATGTTGACACTGCTGAAAAAGACGTGTGGCATTTTATTTGCTGTATAGTAGTCGCGAGACAAGTGGCGGTGACACATCGTCTGAATTGCGGCAAATATCTCAACGTAAAATGGAACCGTGTAAGTGGAATCGTAAAACTTTTACTGAAAGAAAAATCAAGCATTATTGACGAATTAAACAGTGGAATTAGTGGAAAAGCCTTAGCCCTCAAACACGGTGTGGAAACTTCAACAATTAGTCACATTAAAAAAATGCTGATAAAATTAAAGGGCGAGTACAAATGTATATAACGAAAAAAAATATCGGCAGCTTACCTTGCCTTTATTTCAAATTTGTTGTACAATGTGTTGCTGGACTGGGAAAAAGAAAAACTTTAAGGAAATCAGAGTATCCAAAGTTGGAGAGTAAACTACACTCGTGGTTCGTAGACCTCAAAAATCGGCATGTTTCTGTTTCGTCAGAATTTTTAGCAGGAAAAGCTGAGATATTGTGGCAATGGGAAATTTAATGCAAGCAGGGGCTGGCTTGCAAACTTCCAAAAGAGATGTTGTATCCGATGGCCTAAAGTCTGTGAAGAAAAATTATCTGGTGATAAAGCGGCTGTTCAGCCATACATTGATGAATTGGATCAAATGATAAAATCCCTCAACTTGCAGCCGTCTCAGATCTACAATGCTGATGAATCAGCTTTATTCTGGAAATTCCATCCGGACCAAACACTGGTAAATTCCAAAGAAAAAAACGCCCCAGGAAGGAAGACTAGCAAAGAACAAATAACATTCTTAGCATTTATCGACTGCATCCAACACATCTACACACTTAGTGATTCATTACCGACAGCTACTGAGACGTGCGCATAATTTAAAAGAAAAATTGAAAAGCTAGCACTGTTTGAAAAGGGTGGTCTACAATCGTAGACCACGCACCCAGGATTCGCTCAACAGAAGAAGAAATTGACGAAGTTTCTTCAATGCTGCGAAATATAGAGGATGCTGATATAAATGCTGGTGAAGTTGTCGATTAGATTAATGGGGATGCAAAATTGATGAGAACAGAAGATTTAGATGAGGCAGATGAAAATTATAGCTCAGATTATGACATAGAAGTTTTAGAAATAACCAAGTCAGTGAAGGTTAAGAATCAAGATGCTGTCAATAGCTTCAACGTTTATTTACAGTAGGCTACAAAAAATGATGTTCCTTTGTTGAAAATCATGATGCTGCAAAAGCTAAAGGAAATGGCTTTTGAGAAACAGCAACAACAGTCATCAGGCCAAAATAACCAATTTCTTTCAACCTGTGCACCATTATGAAACAGAAAGTGATGAAAATGTCATGGAAATTGATGAAAAAATTACTTTCATAAGACGCAGTTTTACTTTTCATTTCAAAATACCCATATCCAAAATGATTTGATAATCCGGATTTTCCGGTAATTCGGATCAGCTTTTTTTATTGATCCAGATTATCGAGTCACTACTGTACTGGTTTCAAAAATAGCTGGCTTTCATTTCATCCTATTATAATTATTAGTGTCCAGGCAGAAAAACAGAAATAACCAGTACTATTGGATTAGTAGCCGGACCTTAACTTATTCGGAGAGGGTGTTAACATGTGGGCCACAGGTCCGTTAACGCCTACATGTGCATTGGGCTTATCTGTGGCTAAGTCCACATTTACGCTACCACCTCATTTTTCTATGTTTACTGGCCTTATTTGTTGCGTTCTGATGCATTTACCAAACTACTGTTGTAAAAATTGTACAAAACACGGCTTTTATGAATCATAACAGTATAAACAATGCTATAAAAAATGTCCTAACACTCAGTCCAGCTTCTTACTGTGTCATATCTGATTCAGATGTGGGGTGTGCCTACATTTGTATTGGTGTCATTACAGTTTACACAAGCATTGGGACCTACAATTTAAAGTGGATTCTGAACTACTAGGAAAATTCCTATTTAGGGAGAGTTGTAGGGGTAACTAGTTGAAGTAAACTCTGGATTATTTAACATGTACATTTTAATATGTCTAGCAGAGAAGGGGCATATTACTTAAACAAGATAATAACATTTTCTTATAAGCCCTACTGACGTTAATAACATTTCAGAAAGTACTTAGTCGTTACGGACTCTTCATGGTTGGTTCAACCATGTCAGGACTTGGTACAGAAGACAGCGACATCGATATGTGCTTGTTGGTGAAAACTTGTTTGCCTGATACTAGAAGTGACGCTGTCGCTAATCTCGAACATATCAGGGACATTTTAGCGAATTGTGGTAAATACTTTAAAATTGTTAAATATTTATTTATGTTGTCTTTAAGATTTTGTAGTTGATCCACATGTAATACCAGCTAAAGTACCGATACTAAAATTTAGAGGTGCACAAGATGGTTTCGAAGTTGATTTGAATTGCAATAACGCAGTCGGAATAAGGAATACTCACATGCTGCATTGTTATGCTCAGTTGGATTGGAGAGTTCGACCTCTTGTCATCATTGTTAAATTATGGGCCCGAGCAAATAATATCAATGATGCCAAGAAAATGACTATTTCTAGTTATTCGTTGGCTTTGATGGTGATACATTATTTGCAGTGTAAGTAAGGTTATTTATAACGTGGAATGGTCCAATTACCAAATAAACGCAAGACATTGTAATGTCTTTCTCGTAAACCGCTGAGTGACTAAGCAGGGCCTTCGGCACACTTTATAACGTTGATTAGAAGTTTTTCGTTTTTTTTTCCAAAAAAACCTTTATCTTAAATTAAAGAGGAGAATGTTTTTTTTTAATACCAGGTCACCAAATTATGACACGCGCAAAACAGATCGACTGTTGTTTGGTTTAGTATCATCTCTTGTTATCCTTGAATCATGTGAATTGTGGATTATTATTTCTCGTTTACTAATTAAATCTCTTATATTGTAATAATAGCTGTTAGAATACTTGTATCCTGAATAACTATTATTACTCTACAAAAAGCAGCTGATGTCTGGTTGCACTGTTGCAGGCTTCCAGCAGAGCGGGGCAGGTAAGGTTGGAAAATAATAACCGCTACACTTTAAACAGAAGTTCTCGCATTGTGGTGACTCAAAGCGGGTTGGAGCTGGTAAACCATTTTCGTTTTAATTCCCGTATTTTCTTGACTTGTCATCATCATAAGGTTCTCAGTCCGAAGACTGGTTGGACGCGTACCTCCATTCTTTTCTATCCTGAGCTAACCTACGCATTTCCCTAAAAGTAGAACATCCTACATCCCTAACTATTTGAGAGCAGTAGTCTAATCTAGGCCTACCCCTACCTCTTTTTATTCCTATCTCTGACTCTAGTATGTCGCGAACTATTCCTTCGTGTCTTAGAAGGTGTCCTACCATCCTATCTCTCCTACTCTTTATTGTTTTCCATACCTTTCGCCTTTCCCCAACTCTTTCTAATACTTCCCTATTGCTAACCTTATCTATCCACGGTATTTTCATCATGCGTCTGTAACACCACAGTTCAAACGCTTCTACTCTTTTCCTATCCGCTTCTCCTATTGTCCAAGTTTCGCACCCGTATAATGCCGTACTCCATACATACGACTTTAAGAGTCTCTTCCTAATCTCTATATTAACCGTTCTCGAACATAACAGTTGTTTCTTTTTGTTAAACGCAACTCGGCCCTGCGCCATTCTTTGTTTTATATCTTTAGTGCTCCTACCGTCTTGGGTTATTTTACTTCCTAAGTAGCAGAAATCTGCGACCTCCTCTATCTTCTCATTTCCAATTTGTATTTCCATTTTAGTTCTATTTTCACATCCCCTACATACCAAAATTTTAGTTTTCTTTTTATTGATTTTCATGCCGAAGCCCTGTGTCAAAACTGCTTCCATTTCATTCAAAGCCGCTCCTAATTCTTCTTTGCTAGATGCTAACACTGCTATATCATCCGCAAATCTGAGCATGTTAATAGTTTGGCCCTGTACATTGATCCCTGAGGCTGTTCTTTCCTTAACAATATTAATCGCATCTTCGATATATAAGTTGAAAACTAGAGGTGACTTGATCTGTTGTAAACTCGCTAATGTGCGACGAGCCCTAAAAATGTTTATTCAATGTTATTTATTTAAAAGTAATTTCTTGAAGCGGGGCTTGAACTACATTACAAAAGTACATCCTTATTGTAGGTGGAGTAGCTCCACCCGTTGTCCCGTGCCTGCATGGACTGCATCCTGGAAAATTTAGCCCAACATCTGAAATTTGTGGCATCGACATTCAAGAAGAGCCTCCAAAATTCAAATCTGATAATAAATTGTCTTTAGGGGAGCTGCTTATTGGATTTTTACAATACTATAGTTATTTTAATTACAATTCGTTTGCTATATCGGTTCGAATGGGTTCACGTCTTCAAATTGATGAGTGCCGGTTTGCCCGGGCTCCTAAAAATGATCCTCATCAGTGGAAGTTTTTATGTATAGAAGAGCCTTTCGATTTTACAAATACAGCTCGATCAGTATATGATCCAATTGAATTTAAGAGAATTAAGGATGTTTTTTTTAGTTCTTATAAAATACTGTCGCATGAACTTAATATAAACTGCATACTTAACATAGAGGGAAATGACCAAAGATGATTGAACAAAAATGTCGATGTTGGATAGTTTATGAGCAAGCATTTATCTTGGAAGGTATTCATTTTGTTTGTGTTTGTTATTAATTTATTTAATGCAAAAAAAATTAGAAAATGTTATAAAATATGCACTGACGCTGGGTATTTATAAAAAATAGCATCGGTGCAAAAACAGTATTTTTAGTGTGTAGGAAAAAAGTCAACGTGAATGTGATATGTCTTGTTTCGATAAGGTTAAATTACTTTGTATTGTTGTTTTTTACGTTTTTATTTAGTTTATATTTAGTTTACTTTTATTTTATTTATATGTGTACCAGAGTTTCGGCAGCGCTTCAGTTGCACAAATTTGATGAAATGAATATAAATCAAATGAACGATCATACATATCATTAAAATAACGGGTCTAATCCGTATGTAAGGTTACAACGATTTGTACATAAACTAGAATTACAGAACTGTTAATTTTTATGTCTCTTTTGATAATGATTAAGTATCGTTTTCTCTGGCCAACTAAGATATTAAGTACATGTGGTAGTGTTTCATTGGCTGTCACAAGTATATTTGACTTTTGTTCTGTTACGAACGCCATATATGTAGTAATTAATGTAATGTAATACTCTTTTGTAATTTAGTAAAAGAGAAATGAACATTCCATTATTGTGTAACTTAAAACACAATATTCGTGATCTCATTTATGTTGAAAAAATAGGTAATATTTGATTTTTTCAGCACCGCCATGTAAAAGACTTATTTTTATTAAAATGTGATTATTACTTTATTGTTATTTAGGGCTGTTTTAAAGTTAGTTCATAAGCATATATACATGTCTCATTTATCCAAAAACGCTTCTTTAAAGCTTTATTATGGATTTTTGAAAAATATATTAAGGCCCTCTATTTATTTTCAGGTTATCCTGTTCATTCTGCACAACTTCATTGTTTCATTAGAAACATGCTTTATTTCGTTGCATTTTTAAATTCCCTAAATGATCTGCTCTGAAATTGTATAAAATATTTTTCATATGATCTGCATATTTTTGAATTGCGCTGATTTTGAACATTTTGGTATACAGGTTGGGCCAATAGTGTGTAGTAGGCCCATATCTCTGGTTCTATTCAAGGTAGCAAAATAAAATTTTACATGTACGTTGAGAACCCCACGAAGCATCCGATAAAATTATTTTGGTGTATACAGGGTGTTCGTACTCTGAGCACCAAACCAAAGTTATGTTTTTTTAAATAGAACGCCCCACATTTGTTTACATATTTGAATTCCCAATAAAATTTTATGAAAGATGGTGTACTACACGATGGGGTTTAGAGTGAGCAATTTTCAGATATTACCATTTTAGTGCCAGTGCGGACCCAACTTTGAGGAACTGCTGACATCTACTGGTCGAAGCTATTTAAGATTTCTTTATTGGACTAGGTTCACAAACTGCTCTATTTGTAAAATTCTTGACTACTT
This sequence comes from Xestobium rufovillosum, assembly GCA_963966045.1. NCBI lineage: Eukaryota > Metazoa > Arthropoda > Insecta > Coleoptera > Ptinidae > Xestobium > Xestobium rufovillosum. The sequence goes on from OZ014494.1 coordinate 20,926,759, forward strand.
TTGTCACAAAACTTAATATCATACAGGGTGGACAGCTTACGCAATATGAATTTTTTCTTAAAAATTTCAAATGGAACACCCCATATATTATTTCCATATTTGATAGACAGTTTACTAAGCTTTTGATTGATGTAGATATTGTTAGGTCTGCGGCTGACGGTTTCGGTAGAATTGAAAATTGAACTTTAAAATGCAGTAATTTTACCGGTATTTTATTCGTTTCTCCCATATTTTAGCGCCCAAAACACAAAATATGATTTCCATTATGTTTTTGGAAGTTGATTTCACATTGAGACAAAAAATTTCATGGCCAGATTGCTTCTCCATGGTCATATTCTTAAATAAATGGTAACTTATTAAACCTAGGTATAAAATCAAACAAGGAGTGCCATGGAAGAAAACCGCCCTTTGAAGAAGTAAACTTACAATGAGATTTCTTGTGCCGGTGTAAACTCTATTTGCTAAATTTTCTGTAAAAACAAAGTGTAAGCATTTTTCTGAGTTTTGGGTGGCAAAATGGCGGAAATTCCCCAAAGATGGTACAAAATTACGGCAAAAATATCAGTTCTTAAGGTTCAATCTTTATTTCTGTCTAAATTATCAGTCGCAGACCTACCAATATCTACATCAGCGAAAAGCTTAATAAACTGGCTATTAAACCTGCAGATAATATACGGGGTGTTCCATTTAACATTTTTGAGAAAAGCTCCATTTTGCGCAAGTTATCCACTCTGTAAAATATGAACTATTTTGGAAAAAGTGTTAATGGATTTTACAAATAGAGTGTCCTCTGAACCTAGTTTAATAAAAAGATCAGAGTTATCTTTGACCAGCAGACGTCAGTAGAACCACAAATTTGGGTTCACACTAGTACTAAAATAGCCATATCTTAAGAACGCTTACTCTAAACCCCACCGTGTAGCATATCAACTTTTATGAAATTTTATGGGGAATCCAAACATGCAAACAAATGTGGGGCATTCCATTTGAAAAAACATAACTTTGGTTTGGTACGTAGCACGTGAACATCCTGTATACATCAAATGATTTTAACAGAAGCTTCGTGGGGTTCTCCACACACACGTAAAATTTCATGTTGATATCTTGAATAGAACCAAAGATATGGACCAACTACGCACTATTGGCCCACCCTGTATATAGAGCAAATTTGGGAATTAAATATCTTGAAATTGAATAAAGTTCCAGCAATGATGTTTGCCAGAATGAATAATTTTTCAGATAATCGTCATCCAATTCAATATCAAACTGCCGGTATTTCGTAAATAACAAAATCAATATGTTAACATCGTAAATGCATATTTTCAAAATTGTCTAAGAACGTAAACTAAGGATATCTAAGAAAACATTGCTAAAATATTTTTTTGTCAAATGTCTAATCCTAGTACTGCTAACATAATGTGTATCAGCCTTATATTTAAGAAATTAAAATGACTTCATTTTAAAAATAGATACCTAAAGGCAACTGTTGCAAAAATTAACAATTATTAGTGGTAGAGAAGTTATACACAATAAATTGGAATTAAAGTCTACCTAACAAGCTGACAAAAATTTTAGAGTCCAATTTAAATTTTCTAATTTGGTCAAATTATTGATAATGCATGTTTTTTTTACTGTAGCAACACTTATTTGCAAATGCTGGTTTCTTCCCATAAAGGTCTACTTGGGGCAACTTTATTTCATCTCGAGATAAAAAGTTAGGTATGTCCTGCCGGAAAAATTAGTGAAAGTAAAATTTAAAATGCTTAATAAAACAGTAAAGTCGTTTTTTAGGATAAATGGGAGATCGAGTAATTGAATTGTAAACAATAATAGTCACAAGGTGCCAATTGTTGATCCTAGTGATTCAAAAATTTCTATATAGACAATATTCACTGTCAGAAACAATAAATTGTATAACAATAATTGAATAATTTGAGAAAATTTATTGTAAATCTTATTAATGTAAAGTTAAACTAACCGATATATTTTTCAATTATATAAAAAGTATTCTACTAAGAGCTACCAATTCTACATTTTTGAACATTGTATTTCCAAGTTAATCTATTTGGTGGCTGTCAGTATTAGGAATTGTATAAAAATTGTAAATTTCCTTCTATAATGCATATAACTCTGTTCATTGTAATAAAGAAATTCAATAAAGTTCTCAACTGCAAGTTATTTTTTTCATTCAAAATTTGTTCAGGTAGGTACCTATACATTGTTACCGAATAGTGGACCTGTTACTTTATTATGCAATTCCCAGAAAATCTTGCATGACTTGAAAACAAAGCAGAGGCTGGAGAGAGTCCATTCATTTGATGTATAAACATTCTTTTGCAGATAATTTGGACCGTGCAGGAATGTCCCTTATCCATCTCCGAAGAATGTGAAATGAAAGAGTAGAGTAATTTAATAGTTCTTCATCATAGTAGTCATTTGACTGCCTTGCACCAGATTTACTTTGCTCACTGGGAGTGTTGGCATTTTCTGTCGATTATTTTGTTCTTAGGTTTTTAAGCGAGTTCCGTCTATAAATTTGTCAATGGCGGTGCTATTTATTTGTTAATATTGTTTCAAAGATACTGCATCGAATCTTGAACCTCTATGCGTAACTGCGCAAGGTTCTATTTACCTCAAGAATTTTCTGTTATATCCAGAATTTCACATTATACACATTTTTCCTTGGCCCTATACACCTGTCCATTTTTTTTTGGCAAATCGCAAAAATCGAAAATAGTTACGCCAGGGTTTACATAAAAAATGGTTACAAAGTCGACAATCCAAATGAGAAAAAATGCAAGAATAAGAAAGTATAATGAGGGTGCTGGACTGTTCAAACAACTACACCTCGAGCAAACAACCCCGCCAAGCATTGAATTATAAGACAAGTCCAGATTTTTTTTCTTTTAATACCAGCTCACTGGAGTAACATTCCGTGATATCTCGTAGTACAAAAAAATCTGGATTTGTTCTACATATAATTCAATGCCTGGCAGGGTATTTGCTCAAGGAGTAGTTCTTCGAACCGTCCAGTACCACTCATTACATCTAAACAATTAATAAAGTAATTGGCCCTTGCCAAAGTTGATCGACATAAGTAAGTATTGACATAGGTATATAAGTAAGTTAGTTGCATATAAAATGAATACAGAAAGCACTGCACTGACAGTCCCACAAGAACGAAACCAGTGGTCTGCAGTTTTCTGTAATCACTTTGAGCACAACATATTTAATTTAAATAATATCCCATCGATTTAGCTCCTACAGGATAATTCACTCAGTAGTGCAAATACATTTAGCAAAACGGAAGAAAATACTTTAGTATAATAATACTAATAGGTTTATACATAGATTCCCATCTAGGACTGCAATTGAAAATTAATATTATAAAGTAAAATAGAGCTAAACAAAATGACTCCTATACATATTTCATTTCAAAAATTACACCCTTACTTCCCACGTCTCCTACTCCACTCCACATCTTACATTTTCTTCTGTCTTCGCTTTCCCAATACCTTTCACTTCTCATCTCATTTACCAATATAAACCTCACCACCCTTACCATCTCCTTACCCTTACCATCTCCTTTCCTCTCTTCTGCAAATATCTTATCTCCCTGTATTTGTCATTATATCTGGATTTTATTTTTTCTTCTTTTCCTGTATCTGCCTATCTCTTTCTTCTATTTCTCTTACCATGTTCCATCCCATTAGTATTCCATTCTCTACCTGCAGCCGCCACATAACCTCCCGTCTAATCGAATTTCTCCCTACTCTCTTTCTACTTCGATCTATCGCTTCCTCCCTTCCTTATTTTTTCCCAACACTGTCTTGCCAATTCACTACCGCCTCTGCCTCTTAACTTTTCCTCGTACTTAATCACTCTTTTCTCTGCTCTGGTTCTTTTTATTTCTTCTCTTCTTCCCAAGCCCAATATCCATCTTATATATTTTTCGTGAAATCCTACTTTCTCTCTCCCTCTAACCCCAGATTTCGGGCCCATACATGCATCAAATAATTTTTCTCTTCTTTTCATATCACACCCGAAAATCTTTTTCCCCGTTCCCCAAACTTATTTCATTGCTACTGTTGCCCTTCTCACAACTTCCCTGACATGTTTTTTGTCCTCTATTCTTCTGTAATTTGAATCCCAGGCATTTGAACTCTTCTCCCTTCCATTCCCATCTGTCTGCTCGTTTTCTTCCACCCTTTATGAAATCTCACTATGTTCGTTTTCTTTATGTTGAACAGTAGTTGTTCCCTCTCCAAATATCGCTCCATACTTAGTTGTATGAAATTTATTCTGAACAATTTGCACAATTGACACTGCAGATGTGTGTCTGTTTCTATCGTTATGTATATGTGTTAACCATATAATTATAATTAATAATTATACAGGGTGTTACAAAAAAGTAGGTCAAGCTGTTAGCCACAGATTACCTGGCCGAAAATAATGGGACTTTCCTTATGCCATTTTTCATTTAGGATTCTTTCTTTCAAGATACAGGGTGTTAAAGTTAAAATTTAAAAAACAATTTTTATTAATAATTTCTTTGTTTTTTACGATATTCCTTTGAAATTTTATACAACGTTTTTTCATATACCGGCACAATACTTGTGTAATTTTGATCAAAAAATCAATGCGCGAACGGAGGAAACGGGGGGTAATAATACCCATTGACCCACCCCCCACTTTTCCCTGCGCACGTCTATGGTTCAAAGGTATTGTTTTTTATACCAAGCGTTCATTTCTTTTATTTTTTTCACTCTTGTAAAATTTTGATTTAGGGCTTGGTTTACGAGATATTGCAACTCATTTGACTATGTGTTGTTGATCCACTCGCTGTTTAAATCTCCAAATTTTTCTTAGGTGACGAATTAAGCTCAAGAAAAATGTCCTTGGATGAATTATGTTCCTGCATAACGTCTAAGCTTCAGAAAAATCCCATTGGATGGTACCAATTCGGACATGTTCCCATATGGAAATTAGCATTGAAAAGAAACAGGTAGGTGATAAATTGTCAAAATAATTATTAATAAAAAAGGGCATTTTTCTTAAGCTTAGACGTTACGCAGGGACATATCCATCCAAGGACATTTTTCTCAAGCTTAATTTGTCGCCTAAGAAAAATTGGGATATTTAAACAGCAAGTGGATCAACGACACATAGTCAAATGAGTTGCAATATCTCGTAAGCCAAGCCTTAAATCAAAATTTCACAAGAGCGAAAAAATTTAAAGAAATGAATGCTTGGTATAAAAAACAATACAGTTGAACCATAGACGTGCGCAGGGAAAAATTGGGGGTCAACGGGTATTACGACCCCCCCTTTCCTCCGTTCGAGCATCGATTTTTTTGTTCAAAATTACACAAACATTGTTGTACAAAATTTCAACGGAATATCGTAAAAACAAAGGAATTATTAATAAAAATAGTTTTTTAAATTTTAACTTCAGCACCCTGTATCTTGAAAGAAATAAGGCATTCTCAAACCGACGCGGGACAGCGGGAACGGGAGCGGCAGCGGGAGCCTCGCGGGATAGAAACATATGGCGGGATATTGTAGCGGGAAGTTGTTTCGGTGTGCATGGTACAATATCCCGCCATATGTTTCTATCCCGCGACGCTCCCGCTGCCGCTCCCGTTCCCGGTGTCCCGCGGCGGTTTGAGAAGGCCTATAAGCCTAAATGAAAAATGGCATAAGGAAAGTACCATTATTTTCGGCCAGATAATCTGTGGTTAACGGCTTGACCTACTTTTTTGTTACACCATGTATATACATGTAATTATAATAAATATGTAGTAATGAGAGTAAACGGGCATAGAAGTCAAGGAACACTACACAAGGCCTCACCCACGAAAAATGTGGGTGAGGCCTTGCGTAGTGTTTCTTGACTGCTATACCCGTTTACTCTCATTACTACATATTTATAATAATATATTGCAGTCGTTAAAACTTAATATTTGTACATGTAATTATATAAACATATATGTAATTACATAAATGGTATAAACAAGAAAACCGGAAACCTTTCTGGGCTGGCGACGTCTCACTCTCTGGCCAAGCATGTCCCACACCTGTTCTATCGGGACTAGTGATGACCCAACTTCTTGTAGGTACTGGCCGACAATTCTAGCGGCGTGCGGGAAGTCATTGTCGTCCATAAAAACAAAATTCTCGTCAATAATATCATATAGGGGACAACGTGGGGTTCTACGCATTCGAGGATGTACCTATGTGCAGTCATTGTGCCATTATCAATGAAGACTAACTCGGTGCGAGCCTATAAAGAAATACCAGCTCACACCACAATGCTCCCTCCATTAAATCCTGTTCTGGGAGATATGCAACGCTGACTATATCACTCACCTGGCCTCTGTCACACACTTTCTCGGCCGTCGGGTTATCTAGGACTAAACCTCCACTCATCTGAAAAGAGCACGTTCCTCCATTCATCCCAATCCAAGAACTTATGAGCAAATGCAAGTCGTGTCTTCGATGCCCTGCATTTAATAATAGAGGGACTGTAGCTGGTCTCGAGGCCAAACCATGTTGATTGAGTCTCCTATGAACTGTTCTCGCTGAAGCTTCTATTCCACGAACATCAGCAAAAAGAGTTGACGGTAGTCCTCAATCTTGCAGTAGAGAAATGCATAAAAAGCGGTCATGCAGATCGTTTGTTGACTGCTGTCGACCAGATCTAGCCCTTCTGGCGAATCCATTTGTTTCGTGAAACCGTGACAGCGTATCTTGTACAGTACTTCACAGTATATTTAAATGGTTAAAACTTCTTGTCTGCAACTTCCCCTCACCATCTTAAACTCTTTCTAAATTCGTTTTAAATTCATACAAAATTTAAGAACAAACCAAGGTAAATTAAAGAAAATCAAAACAAATTAAATTTTAAGAAATTCGAAATTTTTCAGGTCTCTGCACCTGCTCAGGAAAAACCCAAACACTTACATAAAATTTACAAAGGAATTTAACTTTAACAAGCAGTTATAGTTATGCAGATTCATAAATATTGGATATTTGGAATACCGCACCAATAAAATATTACCACAATAGAAGTTGCTTTCACAATCACAATAATCATATAAGTGACCGACTCAAGGCGCGAACGGTGGGCACTGATGTGGTCTTGATCACGTTATAGGATTGTCAGTTCACAGGAGTTCATTTAAGGGTAAAGTACAGAACAATGTTCTTGTTCTCATAAAATTTGATCTCTGCTCAAGTAGTTGTTTTATAGAGGTGGTCGCTTCTAAGATTTTTATACATTTACAACCAACAAAACTAGGAGAATACTGATGAAAATAATGAAAACAAAGTTATTTATAAATAAATTACTATGTTAAAAATTTATTGAACTTCACTTTTTCACTGTGTATATAAAAATGCATGTCAACAATATCCAAACACAATAAATTATTGCCAAAGTCCAGCGTAGTTGCCTGTAAGTGTTGCTGGAAGAGGACCGCCTGCAGTAAATAACCTAGTTCCGCTACTGTCGTAAGAATGCGTGTATATGGCCGGAACATATTTAATGTTTTGTATGTTATCGACATATTCTTCATCAGGAAACTGTAAAAGATGAAATTTCAAGTCAGAAGTGCCGTTAAAAAATCATACTCAAAATTGCTTTGTAGCGAATAAGTACCATAGCAGGACAAATAAAACACTTGGATAGTTGTAATAAACGAAGCCCTAAATTAAAATAAAATAAATACCTATATCCTGTTTATTGAACAGATGCAATAAATGACATTTGTGGGAGTGACTTGATTGCGCAGTACAGATTGCGCAAAAGTCAGCTTCACATGCTGCAAATTAGAAGACGTTGGGGAATTCAAAAATACCTAGTTTAAAACTGTTGAAGAACTTGAACAATAAATGTTACGAAGATTTCAAAAATGTGAAATAAAAATATAATTACTTCAAAAATTTTTAGGTATAACAAAATAACACATACCTGACAAAAGTTTATTTATTATTAGTACATTACCCCTAGATAAGTCAAGTACATTACCTGCCGCTTTTGCAGTAAATGCGACGTTTTCGGTCTTGAAGTTGTCACTTGGTTTAGTAAACCAAAGAGTTGTCAGGGTTTTGATGAGCATAATCTTTATAAATATTTAAAATTCGCTCCTTGCCTACAACTGGAAAACAGGACCTATGGCTGGCAGCTGGCAACTTTTTGACGGAGAAAGTAATTCTTGCTTAACCAAAATCAGTTAATACTTACAGTTATTCGTATTTCCTAATGTATTCACAAAATTTAATGAACTAATCAATGCAAGTACCTATTGAAAAATGCTATATTATAAACTGAATGGGTATAACAGTAAATTCAGTGACAACGTCAAAATGACAGATCGGTTTAGTTCAGTCAAGTTATTTATCTAGGAGTAAAGCTGTGTAAAATCGGTCTACCAATGGTAATTTTCTATTCAAATTTAGCGCTCATTTGTGGGAGGAGTTTTTACTGAATCTGTTCGATAAACAGAATATAGTTTCCGATAAGCATTATAATTTTTCCATTATACAATGGAAACTCTAATTTCATTTTTTTTCACTTTGTTCTAAAGCAGATCAAAAATCTAGAAATTCTAAATTCTGAAAATATTTTCTCGAGATTCTTCAGTGAGATGTTTTTCCAGAAGTTGCAAATTTTTCCCATAAAAGATAGTACACACCTGGTATGACACACCCTGTATACTGAAAGACTGTAATACTAACCACATATCCCTTACTAGCCTTCAAAACAACTGTTCTCGATGAATTTATACTGGATTCCAAGTACTTTCCAGCTTTGAGATCATAAAACATCAACATTCCTAAGCCTGTTCCTATAGTTAACACATCGCCTTGAAAACTAGCTGATCGAATACCGCATCCTGAATATCGAGAAGATACTTTCTTAACGGCCTGTAACAATCAATTACGAATAAGTTTACCCAACAAATTTTTCGCACGAAAACCTTACCTGTAATGTTCTGCAATCAAGTAATAAAGTATACGAACGACAACCAATAGCATATAAACCATTTTCTTGGACCGCCAAGCATACATTTTCTTGAGACGAAGGCAATTTCCGAGAAAGCTTCTGCTTGAAAGATTCGGCACTCCAAATATGAATGTAACCGTTTAAACTTAAAGCAGCTATTTCTTGGTAAGACTTGTTAAAAGTTAATGCTCGTACCTTAAACATAAATTTCTCAATGTATGTTTACAGGGTGAGACAACAGCGCAGAACACTGACATTTTTATCTTTAGGATTCTAATGTATTAGGACTTTTTGTCCACAATTCTTTTCTTTTTCAAAAAATACAAAAATATACCAAATGTTCCTTTTATAAAAACAGGTTAATACTTGTCAACATACTATAATTTTGGCAGTGGAAGAACTCCTTTATTTTCAATTTTAGAATAATAATACTGCAGAAGTGTGTACAGTATGATTTTAAAAATTACTTGAACATACACAATAAAAGTTCATTTTTCTAACTTTATCTACTATAATTTAGTTACTTTCCAATTTATTGGTTAGAAAAAAATTCATAAAGTGTTACCTTTTGTGAATTGCGACACTCTTTAATACTAACTGCAGATATATGTTGATGAGAGGGAATTTCTTGTGTGGAATCATACATATCTGGTGTAATGCGCCATAATGCCATTTTGGTATCTCTAGAGCCCGTCACTAAAAATTCATCATCCAACCAACACGAATCAAAAACCTTAAAAATTTATCTGTGAGACCAAAAAAATTTTCAAATAAAATGTACCGGGTGGCCAGATAAGAATGCAAAGTGCTGTATCTCGGAAGCTATTCATCATGGAGTCTTGCGGTAAAAAAGGTATTACTAAAGTGGCCAAGAGAAGACCGTGTAAAATATTTTCAGATTTCCAAGATGGTCGCCAGGGGGCGTAACCGCCATCTTAAACTTTTAAAGTGATTTTTCACTGAAATCCACCTAGTAAATGTACCAAAAAAATAAGTGTTTTTTAAAGATAAGCTTTATTCGAGTAATTCTTGTTTAACACTTTTTGACGTATCTATTAAAATGAAGTGGTGGGGGGTGATTCAATGTTTTTTTACATAAACAGCTGTAACTCCTAAACGACTGAACGGATTTTAACAAACTTGGTCTCGTTGGAAAAAGCATTTATTGCTCCATCAAACCCATCTTACCTGTGATATGTCTAATTCTTAGTGATGCCGCTAGAACGCATTTTTTGACATAATAACAGAAAATTGCAAAATTCTCTAAAAAATTAAATGCAATAATGACTTTTTTCATAAAAATGTAGTGAAATGATACCTAAATAGGCTAGTGAAGACCACATCACGATATCTTATTGCTAGCCAAAAATATCGAAGAAAGAAAATTTAGTTATCATAAAATTTTAGAGAGACACTATTACACCGGTATTTATTCTTATTTATTTGTCTTTTTTTCAAGATTCAGTGATAAAATTTCATAATTTTATAATTTTTAAATAATAAAAGTATTCTTAGTTCAAACAATTAAAAAAAACGTGTAGGGGCATAAGAAGAAAGCAGGACCGATTTTGAAATAAAACTAATGCCTCCTTAAATGCTCGAACTGTCTTCCATCACACTCAATGCATTGGAGCCGCTCATGCGTAGACATTACAGCAGCTTTAATTTCTACTCTTGACAGGCTACGAATGGCCTCTTGTATTCGTATGTTCATGTCGTCTCTTGTTGTTGGTGAAATTTGGTAAACAATATCTTTTAACCGACTCCATAGATAGAAGTCTAAACAGGTGAGGTCTGGGGATCGGGGTGGCCAAGGAAATAGACTTCCTCGTCCAATCCACCTCTGGTTATATCTTCGATCTAAATACTTTTATTATTTAAAAATTATAAAATCATGAAATTTTATCACTGAATCTTGTAAAAAGACAAATAAGTAAGAATAAATACCGGTGTAATAGCGTCTCTCTAAAATTTTATGATAACTAAATTTTCTTTCTTCGATATTTTGGGCTAGGAATAAGATATCGAGATGTGGTCTTCACTAGCCTATTTAGATATTATTTCACTACATTTTTATGAAAAAGTCATATTATTGCATTTAATTTTTTAGAGGTTTTTGCAATTTTCTGTTATTATATCTAAAAACGCGCTCTAGCGGCATTACTAAGAATTAGCCATATCACAGATAAGATGGGTTTGATGGAGCAATAAATGCTTTTTCCAACGAGACCAAGTTTGTTAAAATCCGTTCAGTTGTTTAGGAGTTACAGCTGTTTATGTAAAAAAACATTGAATCTCCCCCCACCACTTCATTTTAATAGATACGTCAAAAAGTGTTAAACAAGAATTACTCGAATAAAGCTTCTCTTTAAAAAAAAACGTATTTTTCTGGTACATTTACTAGGTGGATTTCAGTGAAAAATCACTTTAAAAGTTTAAGATGGCGGTTACGCCCCCTGGCGACCATCTTGGAAATCTGAAAATATTTTCCAGGGTCTTCTCTTGGCCACTTTAGTAATAAATTTTTTTACCGCAAGACTATGATGAATAGCTTCCGAGATACAGCACTTTGCATTCTTATCTGGCCACCCGGTACATATAGGTATATAACTTACCAAATCTCTATGTGCATTTTCACAAACACAAACTGGATCAAGCGTTGGTAACCTGTATACTGCTATATCACATGTATTTCTAGCACCCGTTGCTAATAGAGTTCGGGAAGGATTTATCTGTACTGTATGTATACCACTTTGAACTTGTTCGCCTCCTTGGTTCTCACGCCTACTAACTAAGGAAGGAATCTGGTCTAAGGAATGTGTCATAACATCATAAACCATAAGCTGAAAAACATACAAATTCTATAAGAAAATGAATACCTGATGGAACAAAAATGTTTAAAAAATGTATAAACTACAAATTCTGCTAGCAACATGTTGAGAATTTGCAATTTAACAAACAAAACTTTTAGCATTATACAAGACAAAATGTATTATAAAATATATAAGAGCTGGGCAAAGTACAAGCCGAATATGCCAAAAAATTGTTGGTATGAGTACATTAATAGAGAATATTGAGTACATTTAGAAGGCATACTTTGGTTTCTAGGGGATTTTTATGATATGTAATTATTTTACAATTTTATACAATATATTCCATTTCAAGAAAATTGTTTTGGAAACAATCCACTTTCATCCTTCAATATTTCATCTCAATGTAGGTAAGTTTCCAATGCTTCTCACCAACCGTACCAGCCATTCTTGTTACATCGCCGAACTCTAGGTCTGCTTCAATATCTTCTACCCATGTTAGGCCGTCATTTAGGTCACCTTGCCGCCCAATCTTTTGTTTTCCTTGCACATCTGGTGTTCACCTATAATTGCCATTTTAATGATGATAAGTGGCAGATGACAACTTCCACTCTTGAATTATTCCTATCCAAACTATCCTACAATTGCACCCCCAACACTGACCATTTCCATCATTTTGGTTAAGATCCACCTCGAGATTCACATTGTGACACAATAAGGAATCAGTACTTTGAACACATCTTGCAAATCACCTGGCTGTATTCCCGTTTATCGTTTGAATATTGCCCACGTAAGTCAACTTTTGGACTTTAGATATACTCTTCGACTACCTTTATGATGCTGTTATCAATATCATGTGACATTCATTGTGCCATGCCTATTATACTAATCCTGATCTTAAGCTGCATTTTTAATTGATATTTCTAAGCGAAAAAATATTTTTTTTATTTTAATACAAACTCTGAGAAAGTTATATAAAATATATCCGACACAGAACTGTATACATATTTTGTCACAGTGAAGACGAGTAGACATTAAAAACATACATAAATTTCCATTATTTACACATATTAATCACGTACCATAAAATAAAGGTATGCACTAGACACAGCACACCACATTTACAAAGAATATTAAGTAGTTATTGTTTTAAAGGAGATGCCCAACCACATAAGAACGAAGTTCAATAAATAAGAGCTAAATGTGTTTTTGCTTGAGAAAGCATTTTAGAGAGTAAATTTTGGAGTACCTACATCAAATATTTGCAAAGGGTAGCTACTCGGTAGCTATGTACCAAAGTATTTGAAAAGTTATGCACAAATATTGCCCAGCTCTCAAACAACAGAAATTGTTTTTGAATAATAAACCCCTTTTTTAAGACAGAGGGTGAACTACGATGTCTTATAAGTATACAATTCTAATGCTGAATAACTCAAAACATTATTTACATAAATTCTCATTAGATTCAAATTTCCATCAAAACTAGAAAATAATACCTTGTTACACTTTGTACCAAACACCACTTGTCTTTCACTCAACCACTGCGAACAAAACACTTTATTTATATTCCCTAAACTAACTGGAGTTTCTTTAAACATTTCGTGCGTTAAAATATGTCTGGACCCAAAATCACTACTTATTGAACGAACGTTTTTATTTAACATTTCCCTACTTCTAAAATAGTCTACAATATTATAAGACGTGTTTAAAATTTCATTTTGCACCGAAGCAATTTCTTCGTCACTGTCACTATCCTCATAGGTTATAAAGTCTTCAGGTTTGTCTGGTTTCCGATTGTGTTCCAACTTTAAGGCTCTTGCTCTACTTTTTCTCTCCTCAATCCGCTGTCTGATATAACACGGGGGATAGCGCCCACTTACAGGAATCATTCGCGTTTTTGACATTTCAACAAAAAACACTACTTCCTATTTATATAATAAGGAACTCAACTGTTGGGCACTATAAGCAAGGAATTGTTGATAAAATTTCTTTAAATTAATTGATTGAATTTTGCATGATGTATTAATAAAATAAAAATTTAGATAGTTAAAAATACACGACTTATACGCCTTTTATTTCCTCACTAACTCAATAACTGGCTATTGCTAGCTATGAACCAAGATCCACCATGAACTCAAATTAGAATATACCATCGAAAAAGGATTTTAGAAAACTCAGCGACAGCTACTTCCAGCAGAATGCAGAAATGACTTGACATTTGACACTACCATTACCATGCTCAACAGCAATGAAATTAGGTGGTTTAACTATCCTAATCCCAATGCCGCTAACATAATAGTATTTAAAAATTACCATAGATCATATAATTATTAAGACTATAAGGAGCTTTGCCTGACTTTGTTCATAAGGCCAATGAGCTGAAAATGCAACCACCAAAGAGAGATAAAAGACGATTCTTATACAGCGGGCCCCCGTCAAACGGGCCCAGCAGCCAATAAATTTTGCATTTTGGTATTTCTCGCGATCCGGGAACCGCAGGGTAAGAATATTGTCATCCTTTACAATGTTGATTTTATTTCTTTGACCCAATGCTCCTTATAGTCTTATTATTTATATACCCTAGAAGATGGAATACATAACGCTCGCGAGTCTTTCCAAAATTTAAGTAGATTTTTGGTGCCAAACAAAGTGGTGGAACCAGATTACTATTTAGAATTTATGTAATCAACTCACAATAAGTAAAGTATTAATTGTAATAGTACAATCAATCATATCATTATAAAAATTTTCATCCAATTTGCGGCGTAAAAGGACCAAGAAATTTAGGTTACTGTAACACAAACATCTCTTTGTTACTCCTCTTCTTCCCTCCTCTAAGGAATTGATCACACAAGTGGTGACGGACCTTTCATTCTAAACAACCCCCCCCCCCCCCCCCGTCGATTGAGCGAGCATTTGCCAAATGAAAGCCGCACAGAATAACTTTCTATTGGCCAACGGTAACCAATCAAATGCGGGCTTAGTATGGCGGCCTCTACAACCAAGGAATTTTTTTGATGATAAATATTATATTTTCCCCTACATTCCGTCATCTCTATTATCATCCGATTGGCGAAACCGTTATACTCTGAATCTTTGAGTGAAATTGTTGTTGCTGCAAGAGAAGTCTCCCTGCGAAAGGAGAATATTATGAAACACGATTCGGCTTGACCCATGTGATTTATTTAAATTTTTGGGGCGTTTTAAACGAAACCCTCATACTTGGAACTTTGGAATGTAATTTTGCTTCATGCTTTATCTTTAAATTAACGTAGAAATAGTAAGCAACAGTGCAGAGTGCAACAGGTGGTGCGGTTAAAAAACTGACTGAAATCTAACTAAGCGAGTCCCTATAACGTATATTGGTTACATAAGGAAATTATATATTTTTGTACGTTACTACCGACCTTTGCAGTGTACGTGAGTGTTACTAAAATTTGAGCAGATTTGGTGCCAAACAAAGTGGTGAAACCAGGTTACTGGTTCATATTTATATATGAAATGACAGTCTCCGCTCTATCGACGACAAACCCGACAGATATCCCTTTTTTAAAAATGAAATGGAAAAACAGAATAAAAAACAAAGAGCGCAAGTATCGTGGTCACCGGTGAACACTTAAGAATTTCCCCCTCTCTTTGTTACTCCATTAACTCTATGATGTACAGCGTTAGGCGCTGTAGACAAAGAATTGATATTCTTTGCTGTAGATTTGTTCCAGTAGATAAAATCGACCGACGGCGACGTTGACGTTTGATAACCACATGGTATTTTAAGGTTGTTTACAAATTTTCATGATGAGTTTCAAAAGCCTAAATACCAGAATTTATCAGAAAAGTGGTCCCGTTATAACACCAGACTTCCTGTATTGGAAGAAATTGGGAGTTAGAACCGCTAAATCGTGATGTGGTACAATTTGTGCTAATAATTAATTTCTAGGTACCAGTATTGGTTAAAGAATTTGGGCCGATAGATTATATAGATTTTTCACCTGTAGAACCATATTACTTTGCCGTTACATGTTCTGTACGAGTTCAGGTTTATAATCCTATAACTAAATTAGTTGTGAAAAATATATCAAGATTTAGGGAAAATGCCTATGGAGCTTCTTTTAGAGCCGATGGAAAGTTGTTATGCGCTGGTGGAGAAGAAACAAATGTGAAATTATTTGATGTAGCTTCAAAAAGTCTGCTCAGGTTAGTTATGGAACATTTCGTAAACGTAGTGTAAAGCGTAATTTTGTTCAATTACGGTAATGAAATTTCTGTTGGTTAGCCAGTTTATTCATTCACGTACAATAGGAAACAACCATCTAGACCAGGCCCATGCAACCTGAGGCCACTCTGACATTTTTATGCCGCCCACGTCACAGAACTTAATATTTAAAAAAAATAAAGCAATGTAACGTTTATGAAAAAAAATGTAACTTCTCTCTCAACAATGAACTGGATGTCCGGATCCAGTTTTTGATATGAAAAGTTGTTTGTTTCTAACACTCCGCTTTGCGAAATTAATCTTTTCATGAATTGTACAATTATGGTAAGTGGGTGGAACACACAGACATGGTGCTGTCTGTGGTGCAACATAATATGCACTAATCGTGGTGGGAG
Source organism: Xestobium rufovillosum (assembly GCA_963966045.1). Lineage (NCBI taxonomy): Eukaryota > Metazoa > Arthropoda > Insecta > Coleoptera > Ptinidae > Xestobium > Xestobium rufovillosum. The sequence continues at coordinate 20,943,184 of OZ014494.1, forward strand.
TACGCAGATGCAGCGTGCGCAAAGTGTTCGTCCATTCACTCTTGTCATAAATAAGAATTGTCCACTCAGATTTATTAGCTAAAAGTTTCTTTCAATTTTTAAGTATCAAAGTGATTTGTTATTTGATTGTTTCGAGTGCCACAAAAATTTTCTGGTAAGATTTATTTTAAAATTGAAATTCTAATAAAGGTTGTTAGGTATCTTGGTGATAGTGTGGCTAGAACATCAGTTTAGTAATCAGCTGGACCTGGCAACAGATTCTTTTTATTGTATTGATTCTGTTTTAATTTTTTGAAACCAAATAATCTTTTCAGTTCTGTGTTTTTGGTTTTAGTCAATTTGACGGAGGTTATTAGGCAGAAGTGAGGTCAAGTCAATTGATATATAAATAATAATTACCAAGCTTATTGCATTGTTTTGGTATGAACATTCACACCTGCTTAGCCAATATAAATTTCACTGTCACAAGTTAGGATACCATAACGCTATACAGTCTTTTGTAACAAAAACAGTGTGGTCTCACTAATGGAAGTAATATTTTCTAGATTATTTAAAGGCCATACAGGTGCAGTGCATCGAACATATTTTTTGCCCGGAAATCCACAATTAGCATCTTTCTCGGATGACAAAACAGTTAAAGTTTGGGATATTCCTACAGAAAAGAATTTAATAACGTACAGTGAACATACAGATTATGTACGTTCAGGAGCAACAAACCAAATATTGCCGGATATTATTTTATCAGGAGGCTATGATAATCAAGTTAAAATGTATGATAAGCGTGCCGAAAAAGTAATATTGAGTGTAAATCATGGCAGTCCAGTTGAGTCGGTTTTATTTTTGCCATCTGGTGGTGTATTTCTCTCATCTGGAGGTACTGATATTAAAATTTGGGATACATTAGCTGGTGGAAAATTAATAGGAAGTGTATCTCAACATCATAAACCTATTACGTGTATGAGACTAGCATCGGATAATAAACGACTACTTTCTGGAAGCTTAGATAGGCATGTAAAAATTTACGATATAAGTTCATACAAGGTTGTGCACACACTGGATTACCCAAATGCTGTCTTAAGTCTGGGTGTATCTCAGAATGATGATACTATAGTAGCAGGATTAGTTGATGGTTTAGTGTCGATAAGACGTATGGAAGAAGACCAACAAAAACCAGATAAAACAAAAAAGAAAAATATTTCATATAAATATGCATCGGAAACATTTCCAAATACAGTAGATGAAGTTGTATTTGACACAAGTATAGTAAAGCAAAGCAAGCATGATTATTGTTTACGTAAATTTCAGTATTCAAAAGCATTGGATATGGTTTTATATCCATATGTTGTAAACAAAAATCCGGAAGTCACGGTTGGTGTTATGCATGAATTAATGAGAAGAAAAGCACTTGATAGAGCTTTTCGCGGCAGAGAGACAAAATCTATTTTACAAATTTTGAGATTTTTTAACAAATACATAACAGACTATCGCTTTACGAGAGTTTTAATAGATGCTACAAATATTTTCATTGATGTGTACCAAGACAACATTTCTTCACTGCCAGCAGATGTTGGAGTTTTGCTGGTCAGTTTGACTAAGTTATTAGAGCAAGAAATGAAGTTGGCTGATCAGTTAGCAGCTTTGCAAGGTTCTATGGAATTGCTCTTAGCTAGCGCCAGTGCTGGAAATGATGCTATCAAAGAAAAGGCTCTAAGCAATTTGACGCCAAGCAAAGATGCCCAGAAGACTCTAGTAGTTAGCATAACATAATATGTATATTTAAAAAATGTAAAAATAAAACAAAAATATTTACAAGCTACCTTATTTGCATGTATACAAGCTGTTGAAAAAAAGGTAAAATATTTTAAGGACTTGATGGTATGACTTTCGGCTAATCAAAATAAGCAGTTTTTATTTTCAATTTTATGTTTAATAACTTAGGTTATTTTTCACCCGTTAATTGCATTTAAAGTGAAGAAAAACTGTTACAGCTAATGTAAAATGGTGAGGAGTTAATACTGCTCACTAATGTGTACATTAACCTAAACCAAAGTCTCATTCAATCAACGCCAATTTTTCAAATAATGGAGGCAACGTGTTCATTAAAAAGTTAAGTTAGGAGACTCGCTTCAACTATAGCTTTGGGAAAGTTTCATCTCTACTAAATTCAGCCTTATCGACAACAAAATTGGGATGTTCGACCTATTTCTTTAAAACCAATCGATAAAATATTACACCTGACTGAACGAGCACTACCTGCTGGTCTGCAATCAAATCCTCTTATCACTAGTTCCAAAAGTTGCTTCTCCATCTCTGCTGGTAAAGCAATTCTGGACTTTCCAGTCACGGACACTTTAACCAAAACTTCCAAGCCTTTAGTGAATTTTTGCACACAATCGACAAGAAGGAATTGCACGATCAGGATTAGTCTGGGCATACAGGCTACAAGCTTCAAGATCATGATTAACACAACCATATATAAATATGCATATTTGCCGTTTCTGCTTTGGTGAAATAGAAAAATCACTATCACATGGTGGCATTTTTAAAGTGATCTGCCCCTTTATTAATTACTTAACTCTAAACCTAGGAACTAATAAAAGTTTATACTGATGATTATTTGAGGAGCTGGCATTCAAAACCCGATAAGTGGGCTCCATCATATTTGAGTTTTATAATTGACAGGGATCCCTGATAATTGATATAACAAAACCCAGTAAATTCTATTAGAATATGAGGTCAGTTTCTTTCAAAACCCTACAGAAATAGGCTAAAATAAACACCGAACCTGTACTTTCCAATCGAACCCCGACAAATATATTGGCAATTTAACTTCTAAATATTTTCAAACCGATAAAGCATTTTGTTTATTATCAAATAACTATATATAATAATAAATAATAATAAAATAAACTTTATTTATGACCCTAAAACAGTTCGTAAGAACTGATAACAGGGCCTACAACAGAACAATATAATACAAGAAAAACTAAAGCAAAAAAATAAAAAAAAAATACACAGATGTGCAGCTACATTCCCCCAATGAACCCATTTTATACAGCCCCATCAGCTGACATCGCATTTAGGTACATAATATACACAATATACATACAATATTCAGTGCAATACAATATAATGAAACAAAAAGTGCAAGAAGTTCAAATCAGCCATCAATCAATGTTGCAAAAGAAAAATGACATTTTACTCTCTTATTAAATTTACTTTTGCTTTTTATAGACTTCAAATAAAGAGGCAGCGAGTTATAAACAATAATGGAACTAAATAATGGTGAAACCTGACAAAGATTGGTTCTTCTAAATTCATTCCTAAAGTAGCTTGCAGAACGGGTGAGATGACCATGGACCTCTTCTCCGGTAGTCAGTGATGAATTGCACTTCAAATAACCATTCGAGATATTAAAAATAAGCTTACACTGCTCAATATTTCTAATTTGAGTAATCTTGGAAATATTCACTAATTGGTACACTTCAACAGTCGGAGTATAAAAATTCAAATTGTAGAATATTTTTACTAGTTTGTTCTGTGTTCTTTGTAATCGATTCACTAAGTAGTCTGAAGAACTTCCCCAACATGGGATTAGGTACCTAATATAAGGTTCTATAAAGCTATTATAGACAAGTCGTTTCGTTTTATTATTCATGGTCACTGCACAACGCTTAAAAGCACCCGTTATTGACACCAACCTTTTTATAATAAACTGAATATGAGTGGTCCATTTCAAATCATTGTCGATGATAAGTCCCAAATATTTGCAACTCGCAACCTCGTTAATTACATCATTATCCATATCAATCCTGAGCTGGCATCGAGGTTTATTTTTCTGGGTAATAAGCATATAATAAGTTTTATTTGTGTTAATGCTGAGCTTGTTGTAGGATAACCATTTTCCAAACGTAACTAAATCAGCATTAATCCGCTGCTGCAGCAAATCTGAGTCAGTCTCTGCATAAACCAATGCCGTGACATTAAATATTTCTGCTTAATATTATTACTACATTATATAAAGCTGTATTCCGAGGTAGGGAATGTCCAGATTGTAAGAGAGCACTGGCAAAACTATGACATAGAAAGTTACGTGGTATTAGAGATTTAAAGAAGGTTGAAATAAAGAAAACTAAAACTAGACAGGGCATAGCAGTAAAACTAGGAGGACTTTAATATTACAGATTTGTTACTGAAGTAAATTCATTTAAAGATATGGTATCGCGTGGAAAAAGGGATGATAGCTTTCAGTTAACTAAACTATACCCCTTGTCCACACATTAAAATCAGAAAAGAAGGACATCCGCTCCCTGTTACAATGACAGAAATCTGGAAAATGTTGGAAGAACTTCAATTTTACCTAAATTTACTCCAAGCTCCCGAAGATAAGGCACATGAAGAACATGATGAAGAATGCCCTTGCGATTGTCTGGAAGAGGAAATTAGCTTACATGTTTAAAATTATTTAGGAATTTAGTAAAATTTGTTTTTCATTCAAAATCCTACACTTTTACTAATGTTTCCAACAAAAACCCACATATTTTTCAGTAAATTAGGTAGTGGGGGAAATATTTGTTTCTAAGAGTTTGGTGATCAAATACCATATTTTTTGCAATATTATAGCACGGTTAATTTTAAATTTTCTGTTTGCGCTCCTGCTTCAAAGGTTTTTTACTTGTTCTGTAAAATTTGCTTTTTGGCAGTTATCGGGTTTTGAATGCCAGTTGCTCATTTGTACAAAAGATGGCACTGATTCGTGACATGAGAAACAATAACTTACACTCAAAATTGAAAATATCTTAAAAATGCTTATTAAGGCTTTTTGACTTTGGGTTATACAATAATTGTTCATTGTCTGTACTATGCCACCTTTTATTTGTCTCGATTTGTGTTCACATGGTCAGTATTATAATGAATGTCGACAAAAACAGTGAGTATTGCCATTTCCGCTACTATATTTATGATCTTCAAAAATTGCTACAAAAAATATAAGAGTACGTATGTAACTTCTCACAGTTTATTCGTGTATTGATTCAGATTCATGGGAATAACAGAACATATAACAATAATACCAGGCGGCAAACTGGTTGCTTTAAGAGGCTTTAGAAGTACTTACAGCCTCATGCAGATGAGGATTAAAAGGAACTGTGTATGGCACAGGCATTATTTGTATTTAAATCACTACACTACAAAATTTTCTTAACATTTAAAAAATTATTCTATGAATTTTTTTAGTATTTCTAACAAAATTGTGTGACAATTCAGTTTCAAATGGTTTAGCGAATCCAGATATTTGACGAAAATGGCAAAAAACAATATGGCAAATTTATCTTCAGGCAATATTAATTAGCATGAAATTTAGCAACTTTGCCAGATTTATGCCTATTTAAGATAATATCTGTTAAGAAACCTGACATTCATGTTTATTTACGTAACTAAGACCGAGATCTCCAAAGACTTAGAGGGGACTTAGCTATTTACATTTACGACTGAAGCAGGCAGAATATTCACAGTCTAAGCGTTTGTTTGTGGAAAAGGCAAAACAAAGCAGCTGACCAGTTGTGTAATAAACAGATGCCGCCACGGAAACAGAATATCGCCGAACATTCACCTGGTCCGTTGCTTGAATAATCAGCTGTTGCATAAGGACGCCAGGTCCATTCTAGAAGTCTTTGGAGATCTCCATGTTGCACATCGAATTTTACATAGCCTATAAGAGTTGTTCCAGGTTTTATTAGCAGGACTTCTACATCAGCAGTGCGTCATTTTATGTAGAAAATGTAACAGTGTAACCTCTCTTAATAGACACCTCTATTTAACGGGAAGATTATAATTCCTCAAAATGTTGCTTTTGTTTTTTTGCCCTCTAAACAACAGACACATCCTACCTCCTTATAGCGGACATTTTATTTCGTCCTGTCAGTGTCTGTTTTACAGAGATTTCACTGTATACATAAATAAACAAGGGTCGTAGAATGCTTCATTTCTGAGATACCGGGTGTAGAATTTGGAAATAAAATACATAATTTTCTTTAATTAATATGTAACCGCCTGCAAAAAATTCATGAAACATGAGCATTTCATCCAGAAAGGCCCTCTCTTTGGTACTCAATAAGATACACCATTTTCAAGAAAAACTGAAATAATGTACAATTTTATATTACGTAAGATAGGTAAAAAAAAAAGTAAAGCATCCAAAAATTCAATCAAAATCACTGTAATTAACTAAAAGAAAACGATGAGTTTGATTGAATTTTTGGACCCTCAATTTTCTATTTATTTTACATAGGCACTAGATACCTAGTGTGAAATCATACATCACGATTTCACTACAAATCAGCAATTTCGATTTTTTCTGAAAACGTTGCGTCTTATCAAATTCTGACAAGAGGGTATTTTCTGGGTAAAATTAAATGTTCTTTTACGATTTTTAACAAAATTCGCAAACATTTTAATTCCACACTATTTTTTCTAAAAATATTCATAGATATTACCCCGCCACTGGAAATAATAGGTGATAATTTTCTGTATCAAATAATTTGCTTTAATATGACAAGTTTTTCAGAGCAGTACATATGATGAATTTGTTGAATTTAGCAGTTTCAAGAAAATTGTTATTTTATTTTCAGTTATGAAGTGTTTTTAAAAATAAAATGAAATCCTTTGATGATTTTAGAAGTCAAGCTAATGTACAGGATGTCTCATAAAGTAAGGTCACTACTTCGTATATATAATCTTTAAACCAAATGGGGTAAAAAGTTCTGATAAAGTTATGCCATAAAGTATTCATTTTCAAAATACAGTATTAAATTTTTATTTTTCTAATAATCGCAATTTCAGAAAAGCTAATATTTATTTATAACAATAAATTGCTCAAAATGGCCACCGTTGCTTTGGAGACACATTCCGGCAGACAGTTTATTATCAAATACCACTTATGGCATAACTTTATAAGGATTTTTTACTCTATTTGACCTAAAGATTACAAATTCGAAGTGATGAACCTGAACATTGTTTAGAGCTTACATGAAAGTTTACAAAATTATTAAAATAGTAAATAAAGGAATTTACCAGTAGAATATTCTTTTAAAACGGCGATGAATATTTACAAATATTTACAAATTGCCTAAGTATACTCCTTTCAGTTATAAGCACTGATCTGTAACATAAATGGATAAACAATGAATAGCTGAAACTTCAAGCAAAATTATCGTGTGCAAGGTCTTTTTGAGTTTGTAACAATACATAACATAATGATGAATTTAAATGGCACCTATAAAATTAAAAAACCAACGTTTTACATCTATCTACTTTTCATTGGTTAGTTAGGAATTATGGAACCCACAAACACCTACCTATACATCAAATAAAAATTTAAATCAACGGTAAACACATGCTTAATGTGAGACTATAAGAAAAGCAAATGTAGGGTTTAAAAGTGAATAAATAACCCCTCAAACGTCACACATTAAGAAGTGTGTAATGAAAAGACAGGACTCATTATGTGATTTAACCATTGCTTTGGCATCAACTCAGGTGCGTAAGGGAGGTTTATCCATTTCTATTACAGATCAGTGGTTATACAAAAATACTTTTACCAAGGTTCCAACTAAAGTTTAAAACCTTGTATTACACTACATTTCTAATCATGTCATTAACAACGTCTAATTTCACTTGAAGATTTTCTAAAGTATTATACAAATGAATCAGTTCTTCTTCACTCAGATCTAAAATCACATCACTTTGACTGTCATCTTTTACGCTCGTTAAATTCAGTTGAATCTTTGCACTGGGAATTTTCTGTTTATTGCTTGAGGTAGATGCTGCTTCAACGTTCAATTGCCACAAAACATTTTCTACCTTGTGACGGTTTTCTAAATCCCCAAAATTTTTCTTTGTTTGTTCCGTCCATTTCTTCACAAATTCATCTGCTTTTAGAGGTTCTATTTTTAATTCATCAGTAAGTTCTTTACGTAAAACTGTAGGCTTGAGTATAAACTTTGAGGACTGCTTAAAAATGTGAGCGACACTCTGCATTAGCAATTGTAGGCTGGTGTCATCTAATTTTGAAGACTCTTGCAGTTTATTCAAATCATCGGCTGTAAACATCTGTTCATTTTGTGACTCACACACACGATTTAATATAAAAATAAAATCTTGATAATCGAGAGAATTTAGAAGTTCAATTCCATTTTTAAGTCTAGAAAATTTTACACAATTTAATAAATTCGGAAACAACATTGCTCTTGATCTTGTATATCGTACCTTGCATTTACCTGCATAAAGATTAAAGGCATGGCAAAGCAAAAAGATTACCGAATTTGTAAATATTTATATCTTCTAACCTACAAAAACTGAAATGACATTTTCACTTTTCCATGCTTGGGAATATTTTGTTTTGGTCTAGTGGTTACCTGTAACATGTGACTCCTTACGTTGGCATTGATAAAAAAGGGGGGAAATCACAGAAGTTTGGGAATTTGAGTATCTTAGAAGTTGGTATCACTGTATCAAAAATTTTGAAAACAATTTTTTTAAATTTTCGGTGTAGGTTATTTGCCTACTTTATAATCGCAATGGATTTAAATGATCCACACTCCAAGGAAATACAGGTTCTTGTCAAATTCTATATTTAATTTTACTACACATTTTATTGTGTTGTAGGTTGAAGATGAAGATTCGCATCATTCAGACTGTTCTACGTCTGATGCCAGAGAAATAGAAGAAAGTTTTCATCAATCAGATTTATCTGATGTTCAGGTTTTTTCACACTAGTTTTTTCTTGATATGTGTCCTTAAAACAATTATAATTCCTTGTAACACTGTCCTCCAATTCAATTATTTAAACATAATGATCTTTACTTAGATTTCCGGCATTGACTTATTCTGAATTGCTTATTATTTTCTTACTCCGGTTTCTCTCTTGCATTGAACTCGGCTTTTACAGTAATAATTTTCCGACAATATATACGTAATTTTCTGCATTTCCATGTTTGTATTTTGTTCAGTCTAGTATATATCTTCATTAGCTCTTCCATTCTTCCCAAATATTATTGCTAAGCATTTATAGTTGCCTCCTCGTTTCAGTTTTTCACACCCGTATACTTTCTTATTTGTTTTGGTTTATTTCACTAAAGCTTTCTTATATTCTTAATTCCTTTATTTAGAATTTATGGAAGTTTTAGTTAGGAAATTAGTTTGTATTTTTATTGATAAACTTCAGAAAAATATATAATGAAGAAGAAAAGAGAAATGTTTGGTCTGTTCGCTCACAGCAACCGCACTCTTTGTTGGAGCTCATCATTTGCTGAGGGCGAACAGACCAAACACTTCTCTATTCTTCTTCATTATAATTAGCCATAGCGGGGCTTCATACTGCTTTCGTGTACGCCAGGTGCACGTTGGAATCTTTATCCTTGCATTAGTAGAGAGCAGGTGAGATTTCCTGTGGTTTCCCACCAATTAGTGCACACCGCCTTTCAGGACTTGCTCTGTAATTCAATGCCTGTCGGGGTATTTGCCCGGGGAGTAGTTGTTGGAGCAAGTTCGGATCGATTGTTATAGAAAAATATATGTTGCAGTCTGAAGAGGCATTTGAAGGTAAACATATTCCGGAAGGTAGTAATGGAAAACCAGGGAAACATTCGGATAACTCCCACAGTGATACGTCCTCGGTGTGTTTTCACAAAATATTGTTTGATTTAAAAATAAGTATCTTTATTTTTATAGACTGAAAATACCAGTGAAGCTACTATTGAAAGTGTAGAAGATTTGGATTATTCAGGCTACCCAGATTTCGAGGTTTTATTTATTACACTTTTCCAATATATGCGTCATATATTTTTATAGTTTAGGACTGAATTTGAAGATGGTGTTATTGGTAGAATACAAGAGTATGTACAAGAAACATCGGTAAATGAGGAATTTTTTCAAGGGACTACTTTATTGCATGTTGTGGTTGAATCTAAAAAGTGAGTTTTTCGCTTCTAATTTTGAAGTAATATAAAGTGAATTGGTATTTACAGGCCACAGACATTTATGTTTCTATTAGAGCATCCAGATATTGACATCAATAGACAAAATGAATTTGGGGAAACACCTTTAATGACAAGTATTCGATTCGCTCCAGAGTGGTTTACTGAAAAATTAATTTCAGCTGCTGCAGACACAAATATACCAAACAGAGCAAATCAAACAGCTTTACACTTGGCCATTAAAAAAAATAATGTACATATTGCGAAGCTATTGATCAAGAATGGAGCTGATCTAAATGTACGTACTTCAGTTACTTTAAAATCTCCTATTCATGAAGCAGTATGCTGCTTGGACGGTTGGGAAAACCAAGAAATGCTCTGCATGTTGTTATACTATGGTGCAGATGCCACTGCTGTTAATTCTGAAGGATGCTCACCATTTATGGAATCTTTAATAAACTCATCGTTCTATTTTCAATACAAACTAATCAATTATGAAACAGATTTCAACAGGACGACTAAAGAAGGAATACCTTTGCTTATGCTGTCTGTTTGGCATGGAAGTCCATTAGTTTCACAGATAATAGACAATGGAGCTGATGTTAATACGATTTATAATGATACAAATATGCTAAACCAGATCTTAAGACTACACAATGTGGACTTATTTGAAAAAGTATTGAACGCATATGATTATAATGTATCAGTTGAGTGTAATTCACCTTTTCTCAGATACCTCCATAATATATCAACAACGTTCACTGTTTTTGAAGGATATATTGATGTTCTATTTGCATCTAAAAAACTTTCGGAAATTATTGACCATGAAATTGAATTTGGTGGACAATACCCTGAAGACGAATATTCAGAAACAACCTTCTTGATACAGCATTTTGCCATGCTGGCCGATTTATGTGTTGGTCAATACCAGTTTACGGAAGATAAATTTCTTTCCCTTGTTTACATATCTTTATCTCATGGGATTGAACTTTATTTAAGTGATGTTGATTCGCTGTTTCTGTATTTCGGATACAGTAAAATCGTGGATTGCCTTTTATACCATAATGTTATAATGGACGAACCAGAGGCCATTCCTTCAGTTCCGTACTTGATATTCAACGTAGAAGTCGAATTAAAACACTATATGAATAATTTTCAATTTCCTCCATATAAACCAATATGTGGTTTCTCCGCACAAAGTATAAACACTTTATTGGATATTTGTACACCGTCGCAAATATTTAAATGCCGATTTGAGATGTATATCGAAACAATCATGAATGGTAATCCTGGAAAGAAATTCAAGGAAGTAAGAAGAAGATTAGCAAAATTAAATGTTCCTAGCTTACACGAACTTAGTAGAAATGCAGTAAGAAGAGTAATTTATAATCATTATAATGCTAGAAAGTCACATATATTTTACTCTGTATTAAGAAAGATGCCTTTACCACAGGCAATTAAAAATATTATTGCACTGAAAATTCCTGTAAATTAATCGTTTTGGCATGTTTGGTGCATTTTAAATTTGTACTTTGTTTAGTGTTTTTACGTTACACTGCTATAATTTTTTGTTGGATTATAGAATGTATACCGGGTGGGGATTTAGTGTGTAATCGGTTCATATCTCTGGTACTGCTTAAGATATCAAAATGAAATTTTACACGTGTGTGGGGAACGACATGGAGCATTTGGTAAAATTATTTATGTATATACAGGATGTTTACATTCTGAGTACCAGACCAAAGTTCTATTTCTTTAAATGGAAACCTCGCAAGTATTTGCGTGATTTTGATTCCCCATAAAATTTCATGAAAATTGATATACTACATGATGTGGTTTTGAGTAAGGACTGTTAAGATATTGATATTTTTGTGTCATTATGGTCCCAAATTTATGACGCTACTGACGTCTACTGACCAAAGCCGCCTAATTATTTTTTATTGAAAATGGTTTACACACTGCTGTATTTGTGAAATCTATAAATACTTTCAACATAATACTTAGGATTATACAAGGTGGTTAAGTTATGCAAAACGGAATTTTTCTCAAAAATTTCAAATGGAATACCATGTATATTATTTGCACAACTGACAGTCAGCTAACTAAGCTTTTAATTTATGTAGGTATTGTCAGGTCTACTACGGATAGTTTCGGCAGATATTACGATCGAACATCAAAATTTTTGAATTTCATTATTAGTTTATACTCTTTTTGGCGAATTCCCCCTATTATGTTGCTCAAAACTCACAATAATGTTTATATTTTGTATTTGCAAATTGGTATCAATATAAAGACAATAAATCTTATTGTAAAATTGTTTCTTGATAGTTATATTCTTAAATGTATAATCTCTTTTTAAAGTCGGGTATAATGTTCAAACAAGGAGTGCCATGGAAGAAAATATTATCTTTAAGAAATAATCTTGCAATGGGATTTCATGTGTTAATGTAAACTTCATTTGCTAAATATTTTATAGAAACAAAATGCAGACCTTTTTTGGAGTTTTGGGTGACAAAATAGGGGAGATCGTCAAAAATAATGTAAAATATTAACGAAACTCTACATTTTTATAATTCAATTGTACATTCTGTCGAAACTTTTACTGGTAGACTTGACAATATCCACATCAATAAAAAGCTTAGTAAAATGATCATCAATTGTACAAATAATATACATGGTGTTCCATTTGAAATTTTTGAGAAAAATTCAGTTTCACATAACTTAACCACCCTGTATTATCTCAAGTATTATGATAAAATTATTTATAGATTTCAAAAATACAGCAGTATGTGAACCTATTTCAATAAAGAAATTTTAGGTGGCTTTGGTTAGTATGCGTCAGTAGCGTCATAAATTTGGGTCCATAATGGCACAAAAATGTCAATATCTCAAAATTCCTTAGTTAAAACCACATCATGTAATATATCAATTTTCATGGAATTTTATGGGGAATCCATATTATGCAAGGACACGTAGGGTTTCCATTTAAGGAAATATAACTTTGGTCTGGTACTCAGAATGTAAACATCCTGTATATACCTAAATAATTTTGGGAAATGCTCCATGTGGTTCCCCACAATCGTGCAAAATTTCATTTTGATATCTTAAATAGTTCCAGAGATATGAGCCGATTACACACTAAATCCCCACCCGGTATAGTAATTTATACTTCAAATGGCAACAACATTTACATATTGCCAGAAATATTTTTATAAAATGTAGATTTATATTTTTGGTAAGAACTGCATTATTGAATTCATTGAATAAACAATGGCATCTTGCTTTAATTTTACGTTTGTGTCTTGTGCATAGTCATGAAATGTAACTTTGCATTAATTTTATACATATTTGATTCTTTCACATGTTTATTTATTGACTATTCCACTTGTCGCCTTTTAAACCAATCAAATACCGCCATTTCTGAATATATTGGTGTATTCCAGTGGAAAAGTACATGTTTAAAATTTTATTTGGGGGGGGGGGGGGGGTACCAAGCCAATGGGCTGTTAGGATTTAGCAATCCACCACTCACGACCCATTATATTGTGTGTCTGTTGTTTGTCTGTATATCTGTCTAGGACCCGAGTGGTCAAACAAAGTAACAGACTTAAGTTTGACACCGGCTTCGTTGTTATGATACTCAGAACACCCAAATAAGAACGAGCAGCTTAATGTTAAAAGTAGGAACCGCGTTTAGCGCCATCTCTGGCTGTTTACAAGAACCAATTGTGTACAAGCGTGCGTAGATAGAATTGCAATTTAAACTTTATTTTTATTAATGTTAAAAATCCAACTAAATTAAAGAAAACAAAGACTATGCATGCTTATATGTAGGCATCAATTTTATTTAATCAGCATTTTACATTGTAAGTAGGAACATAAATAATAACGCTAAAGAACGTCAAATAGGCATTCTTTAGCGTACGCAAACTAATACTAAAATCAAATGAAACTTACTTGTAAACGTTAATTACAAAATTTGCGCAATTTAGTATATTAATTCCACACCGGGAGACATTCAAGGAAGACATTTCACAGCCGCATTGCTGCTATTTCGATGTGCGAGGAAAAACTCCGTATTCGCAGAGATGTCAAAGAAGTACCTACTGACGGAAGTCAAAATATAAACGTGGCCTGCTGCTTTTTGTGCATAATTATTATTTCTTTGTTATGCACCTATTTCTGATTCAATATTATTGCGTATCGAGAAAACCATATTTAGATGTTCTGTGAACGTAACCAGGGAATATCTAAAATAACTCACAATTTTTAAATTTTCCATTTTATCTCACGATGCCGGTTGCAACAGAAATAACAACAAAGCATGCCTCCGATTAAAATTTCACGAAATTGGTAATACAGAGTTTCGACAGTAAATGTCAGAGTCGTAGTGCCATCTAAAGCGGTTTACAGAAACTGAATCTAACATAGTTCAAGGTCATGCATAACAGTGAAACCCCCCTGTTATGATACATCCAATTAAATTAGAAAGCCGGTATCATAGCAACGAAGCCGGTGTCACACTTAAGCCGATGTTGGTTTTCTTGAACAACCGGACCTAGATCAACTTGATATCGAATCAGTTTCTAAGCCTGAAATTCTGTATCCAGGGATTTCCGTTCATGGAGAAGCTGCACGTCAGTGGAAGCTTGTGACAATTTCTTTGGGCGAGGCGCTATTGTTACTCTCCTAGACCATCACCAAAATAAGTTTTCATGTCACCTGGGAGTTACTATTTTCAGACCCGTTGACCTTTTTTAATAGGAGTCATTGCCAAGAGCCCTACTAATGCTACAATCCCATCACACTTTGATTTATTTTTGAAAATTGAATTTTACAAATTTGTTTATATCTTTTCTTGTAAAATTGTGGATCTGTGCCAAAATGTGACTGAAATTCTTTTTCTATCAACATAATTCCTAAACCAGTAAGATGTTCTTGCATAATTGTACTTCTGACCTTTTCTTTTATATGCTTTAAACAAGAAAAGCTTCGATGTAATGAGTAGTACTGGACCGTTCGAACAACTACTACAACTACATTGAAATAATTCAATGCCAATCCAGATTTTATTGTACTACAATTGAAACATTCATAACGTATCTCTAGGTACATTACATCAACGAACAAGGTTCGTTTTATGGGTTATATTAAATATGTTGTGTTCAAAATGATTACAGAAAACTGCAGACCACTGGTTTCGTCCTTGTGGGACTGTCAGTGCAGTGCTTTCTGCATTCATTTTATATGCAACTAACTTTCTTATATGCTAACATACGTCGATCATATAACTATGAGCAAGCACCAATCACATTACTAATTGTTTAGATGTAATGAATGCCCCGACAGGCATTGAATTATAGAACGAATCCAGGTTTTACTGTCCCGCAATTACATAGTGAGGCGAGCCTCAGCTGCCTCACATGACGAGCTGCCACTGCCGCACTTGATGTCCATTTTTTGATAGCGGTGAAGGCATGGAGCAAAAATTGGTCAAATTGTTTGTTTGTCTGCCTGTCCAGCTCATAACTTGATATCTGATTCTGAACGTTTTGTACTAGAGAGTTTATTGACCATGGGGAAGTCATGTGTGATTAGTGTGATTATTAATAGCGACGGCAGTGCAGAACACAAACTGACCAAATCTGGTGAAAATTTATATCCAGAGTAAATGGAACATGCTAAAGTCAATAGTAACCTTCAATTTGAAATTATGGTTCAGGTCGGCGACAGAGGTAGCGAGAAGAAGCTGGCCAATTTTTTAAAATTGATATTCAGAATAATTTGAAGGTGCTGAATGCAACGGTATTATCATTTCCTTAGCTTAAGTAATAAAGCACTGTAGTTCAGCAACTATTGCAGCCCTGCTAGAAGGAAACCGACAAGCAGCGGCTTATATGCGAGTTATGCACACATTAATAATTTGTCTAAATTCTGTGTATGAGAAGTTGGCTCACGCAGGCTTCATAGTAAATCGGCTGCGCTCTGCAGAGCGTCTGGTGTATTATCTAGTGAAGACCCATTCCAGTTTTTCGATCACTTACTGATCGCCTGCGTGTTCGATTGCTAACTGCAATTTTTAATTTGAAAAATAAAAGTATTTCTGATGTAATAATACATCGTCATAGAAATAAAAATATTTAATACTTAGATTTTTCACGTTTTTAAACTCTAAGAAACAATGAATTCAAATTGCAATGGTTTTAAAAGAAGTTTCTTTTGCCTTGTAATACCTACGTCAATCTTTCTTGCAGTGCAGTTGGCGTGACTTTTTTCTAATAGCCAATTTATTTCAGTACCGAAGGTACTGAAATTGAATTCACAAATACTCAGAACTCCAAAAAAAATTGTCACAAGTACTTACAAAATTTATTCCTTAATGATTATTACAAAGTTGTACATACTATCATATGCCATAAATGCTAGGACGTGATCTATGATTCAAAACAAGGGAATCAAGTAATATAAACATGTATCGTAATTTACTTTCTATTGAAAATACAGTGTTTAAGTTTATCGATGTTTTTTATTTATTTTTTGATATCTTATGAACGGTATACTCGAACAAACTGAAATGTTGGCTGAGTATTTTGCCAGATTTTCCTCAATATATAAAGATTTGAAATAAAATTTTACGTGAACAGTGTAGGACATACAGTGTGTTCAAAATTAATAACGGGGCACTATTGGTAACTTTGTTATCTTTAGAGCTACGATTCCAGTCAAATGGGCAAACTAGTAGTATTTCTTACGTAGATTAAGGCCGTCAAAACAGAAAAATAATTGAACATCGGGTTTTCGAGTTATCTATAGAAACGACTTTTTCTAAATGGAATAACCTGTATATTTTTAGAAATTTTGAAAGAGAAGATACTTAACACAAAAGTCTTGATGAATGATTATCGTGAAAATTAAAATAAACAAGTTTTCAGCCATTTCAAATACATCTTTTACGCTAAATCAACGCAGGCCGAGGAACAAACGATGGTAAATGTCGAAACCAATAAATAATTTCTACAAATTATTCCTGACTATTGCGATTTAGTGAGTTTTTGGACTATTTCTGTGACTGAATCGACATTCTCGATTGTTTCCTCTTTCAGAATATGTAAAATATGCAGGTTGTTCCATTTAAAAAAGTCGTTTCTGTGGATAACTTGAAAACCTAATGTTCAATTCTTTTTGTTTTGAAGGCCGTAATCTACGTAAGAAATACGCTAGTTTGCCCATTTGACCGGAATCGTAGCCTCAAAGATAATACATTTTGAACACCCTGTATGAGAATATGTTAATAATTCACAAGCATTTTGAAGATAGTTAACACGCTGACCTTCTGGCAGCGATTTTTTATTCGACCAATTTTAACACCCTATTTTAAAACTGAAGTAAAGTAGGACACGTTTCTTGAATAATTTTTTCTTCTTGAGTCATAGATCTCTCACTATGAATTAATAAGTTAACCCCTCACGCCAAAAGACAGTGACACAGTAATTAAACTCGACACGTGTTTCGCAGACAAAGTCAGCATCTTCAGGAGTTGGCTTAACTTATTAAGAATTCATAGTGAATTTACATCAAAGTTCTACTGTGTGTGCATAGATCTCTCGCTAGCGTTTATGTCATATGCTGGTGTGATTTATTTTATTTTATTTACAGGGACCTTGCAAACCAAAAGAGATAGAAGGTGTGTTAAATGGGGAAAGTAGTGCAGTATTTTTGAAATTAGTAAATAAGCAATTTTACATTTCTGAAAATTTGTGTCGTCAACATTTTTGAATCCAAATCTTCCTTATGTCCGGATTTCTTGGAAATTTGCGATACTTTATTCTGTTACCCATTTTAATTAAACTATTATTACACACCCCCACGGTACATCGAGTGCCTGGCATATTAAAAAAAGAGGGTAAACCTAGCAAGCGGTACCGACGTGATGTGGTCTGGAGCCGGTGCTTTATAATACTTCGGTCTACATTGATAGTCCGTCTATTCGCGCGCTTTCCCCACCATGCCAAACCTTGAGTCTCGTAGCATGCAGGAGTGAGCCAACTTCTCATACACAATCTTTGGGTAATGTCCACAAAACTTTTTTCTTGATAATAATTTCTTTGGAAAACAAACTATTCCAAAATGAAAATGTTTTTCGACGTAATATCTATGAAAACAGTAATATTATAATAACCTAAAAACTATTTTCATTGGTCGAACTTTCCACTGTGCTTCCACTATGCAATCTATAAATTATGCTGAAGTGATAATTTCCAGTTTATAATAAATTGACTATTTCACTTCAAATAATAAGTGAAGATATTAAGCTATCGAACAATGTATTCCATACACCATACATAAATTTGTGAATTGTCACGTTTCTATAAGGCATGTGATTATGATTATTATATTACATATTGATATACAATAAACAATTAGTTACTTAGTAGTAGAGTGCTCAATGCTTGCAATGACGCAGTAAAATGCGTTTGGTAGGGGGATCGTTGTTACAACCTGCAACTTGTTGCATTCTGAAGTTCATGTCTTAACTATAATATATCCAAAATCTGTCAAAAATCGGAATGTGCAAAAGGGCGTTATATCCAAAAACTGAGTTATGTACACTGGCGTAAAGTGCGTAAAAATTGCTATCATTTGGCACCAAGATCATTAAATTATTTGTGGCACTTCTATCTCTAAAAAACTGCTGAAGAAACAATTTAGTACAGGCCCTTACGGGAGAAAATTTTTTGAAAGCTGAATATCTCCGTTCGAATGCCGAGAAAATTTGCAAGATTTCAACATATTTTACATTTACATCGCGATAACTCTTAGATTATCGCCTAAATCGAAAAATTTTGTTTTCTCTATAGAATCTTGTGCGCTTCTTTTGGAGTGTGATGGTTCGACATGAAGATTTTTATCTTTTACGTATATTGAGTTGTGTAATTAAATATAAAAAGATGTAAGAAGACCGCCAGATGCCAACGCGCGCACCCCTCTCGCTGCGCTGGTTTGCATCTCACTTTTCGCCGTAGCTCCGTCTGCGTCTTGCTAAAATATGTTCAAGAAATTTGACTTATAAATACTAATTTTTGTCGCTGTCATTCTGACAAAAAAATCATGGCTTACCAGATTTTATACATATGAATTAAATTATAAGTAGTAAATCCCACTGTGGCTTGCGGGAGAAGGACGGCGCTATGGCGAAAAGTGAAATGCAAACCAGCACATCGAGAGGGTCTTCTTACATCTTTTAATATTTAATTACACAACTCAATATACGCAAAAGATAAAAATCTGTATGTCGAACCATCACACTCCAAAAGAAGCGTACAAGATTTTCGATTTAGGTGATAATCTAAAAGTTATCACGATGTAAATGTAAAAAATGTCGAAATCTTGAAGATTTTCTAGGCATTCGAACGGAGATATTCAGCTTTCAAAAAAATTTCTCCCGTAAGGGCCTGTACTAAATTGTTTCTTCAGCAGTTTTTTAGAGATAGAAGTGCCACAAATAATTTAATGATCTTAGTGTCAAACGATAGCAATTTTTACGCTCTTTACGCCAGTGTGCATAACTCAGTTTTTGGATATAACGCCCTTTTGCACATTCCCATTTTTGACAGCTTTTGGATATATTATAGTCAATACATGAACTTCAGATTGCAACAAGTTGCAGGTTGTAACAACGATCCCCCTACCAAAGCGAAAATTTGTACCCTTGAGCTACGTAAGTACTATAGCGATTAGTGGGCCACTTTGTATAACCCACTTTAAAATTTCAATTTTGTAGCATTAGGTGATGGAAGCAATAGAAACTACTGAAGTTGAGAAACTTTCTCTCTAATGATGAAATGATAACAATTAAAAATTTTGAGAGCATACATAGAATTCTAATATTTAAAAACAAAGTGCAATCACTACAAATTATTCCTCATCGCTATCATATTTGTTATCACCTTCCATTCTTTCAAAACCAGCATAAACTTTTTTGAAAGTCGATCTAGGTATTATCCGCCTGTGAATTTTCACATTTGCCTGAAATGAAAGACAACAAATGGATGTTATAAAAGTGTAAGAAATGAGGGGTAAATATCCCGAAAAATCTGTGTACACTTATTTGGAATTCCAATAGAATTCCTTGGAAGTCCTTGGAATTCCCTGGAATTCCCCGAAACCGTTAATTTTGTATGTGGTCCTTATGAGGTAAAATAGTCAATTCCAAATGTTTCTAAAGCAACTTTGATTTCGTTTTAATTATCGTTTTTTCCGGGAAAAAGAAGCATAAATTTCTCCACACGTTCCTTAAGAATATTTGAAATACATTTTAATATTCTATTCATTATCTGTATGAAAATAAAATTTTAGTGGTGTGATGAGTAATAGGAGGGGTATCTGAGTTTCTGCAATCTGCAGGCATCCATTGCATTCGCATCCACCGGCCAATAATTTTCAATTTGAGGGTGGGGTGAGGTACAGTGCTGTCACAATTCTGTATTAGTTTCAGAAGTTTAGTCTCTAATCTGTGAATTTAGTTGGATAACTGTCCATTGTAGGTATTATTGGGTTCTAAATAGTACTTTTTTGATAATTTCGAGAATATTTGATTTAGGAAATTGCGAAAGGTTTCCAAGACGCGGTGGCAATAATACTAATAATAATAAATTACTTTGTTTTCTTCTATTTTCTGTTCAAATTATTAAGGCATGGAGCTGTAGTAGTACTAGGGTGGGCGTCAAGGTACTTGCGTACGTAACATTTCCGTACATAAGGAAAGATGTCCAGCAGGAAAAGCGGGCAGCTCAAAATAAGTGTCATTTGCGTACAACATAAAAATCTGCCAGGTTAAGGTCAAGCGGAGCGGAGCGAAGCGAGGGGGCGTTGTAAGTCTCAGTCGTTAGCGTTTATAATATGATTCTCCTCAAAGATCATTCAACAAACATTTTACAAAAGAAATCACCGGGGGAATCAAGTTAACTTACCTCAATATTTAACATAATAGGTGTTCGAAATAAATATTTAAATTAGGAATCCAAATTTTATGTTGCACGCAAGTGCCACTAGATCAGAGTTGTTTAATTTACCTGCTGAGCCTTATTTTGCTTTATGGATGCTAATGTCATCAAATTTGCCTTGTACGCAAGTGTCATACATTCCAAGGGTGAACTCCGTACAGGGCAGGTCGGTTATATCTAACGTAATTTATTACATTTGCCATACTTGGTTGGTGATTTTATATATCGTCCGGTTAATTTAAAAAATCGAATATTTCAAAGGCTTTTATTACATTTACCATTAAATTGTGGGTATCAAAAAATATAAAAACCAGCCAATTCAATTAATTACCTACTGCAAATATTAAAGAATTTATTATATTCGTCAAATTTCGTGGTGATTAAGGGTGTATAATTGCCGATATTTATACAAAATAGCCGGATTAATCACAATTACTGTAACATTTATGTAAAGTTACCTATATTAGAGGTTATACGTTCTATGTTCCTTTTTAATGATATTCATTCGTTACATAATATATCTCACTTTTCATTACTTCCATTTTAATAACAGAGCAATAAGTCGTAAAAGATGAGGCACTCGGTATTAGTATTTACGTTTATTTTCAAGCTACCATTTTTAGTTTAAAGAGCTGCCTTTTTTATATACATATGTATATATTTTGTTTTCTTTAATAAAATAATATATTAGTTTATTTTGTTTCTTTAAGCACTCTATTAAGAAATTTAAGCATAAAAGTAATAAGGTTTATCCCAGTATTGCACTTTTGTTTGGGATAATTGGGAGGAGAGTACTTTCCTAGAAGACGGAATTCCATAAAATTATTTTGGAAGGCCTCGGAATTCGTTGGAACTCCTTGGAAATCTTTGGAATTCCTAGGAAATCTTTGGAATTCCTTGAAAGTCTTTGGAATTCCTTGGAAATCTTTGGAATTCCTAGGAAATCTTTGGAATTCCTTGGAAATCTTTGGAATTCCCAGTCCTGTGTAGAAAAATTTTTCGGGATATTTACCCCTCAGTAAGAAATATCAACTCGCCTTGGAAAATTTCTTGAAATTTTTAATGTTCTTATTACCATCAAGCTCGTCAGATGTAACAGATACAACAGCTTTTCTGCAGATTTTGAAATGCACATGTTTAATAAGTATAGAATTTTTCAAAGATTCAGCATACTCGTCCATTACACTCCCATCTGCATCTACCTTACTAGGAAGGGCAATAGACTTATCTGATTTGGACAACCACCTACAACCCGTAGCAGTATTTCTCGATTCATTAGTTCCACGTATCCTAATTGCAGATACATCGAAATTAGGCAGTGTTTTGGATACACAGGGCATACTTGAAACAACATTAGTTTCCTCCTTGATTTCTTTTCCCTGTACTGCTTTTGGTCTTAAAAAGGGGTTTACAATTATTGGTTTTGACTCTTCAACAACAGGCTCATCTAAATTAACCACAGACTTGTCTCTCGTGTGCCACGTACCAGACGAGACAGTTTTTGTCTTACTTAACGTATTACCCAAAAATGGGTTTCTATTAACATTATTTTGCCCACCTTCAGTTTCGTCAAGTTCTATTTTCATCTGAGATAAAGTTTCATTTACTTTCGAGTTGACATTTTGCTGGTTTTTCTTTATAAATGGACTTGGAGTAGAAGGTTTCTCAACTTTAGGTTTCAATATTGAAGAAAACGGATTATATTTTTGTTTACGTGGTGTTGAACTTTCTTGCACATCAGTTGTAGCCTTACGCTTGCTTGAAGGTTTCTGCACAAGATCTGTTGATACTTGAGTAACTGGCAAGAATGGATTCGCTGTTGAGGCTTTAGTTGAAGAACTTTTTTTAGGTACCTTTACAGTTTGTTTTTCTACTACAGTTTCAGCTTTCCTTTTATTACTAATTTCCGTGTTAAATTGACTTGGTTCTAAAGGAAAATTATACAAATCACTTTCTAAAGTAGGAGGTACAATAATCTCTTTTCTCACAATATCAATTTGTGATTCTTGTGATTGTGTTTCAGCCGCGATTAATTGATGTGTAAGTACCATATTATCTGCTCCAGTCAGCAACTGCTTGACCCTGTTAAAATCTGGGTTGCAGTCTTTTTCGCATGAACATGCAAGAATTGCTAATGCTATTTCTTGAATAGGAATTGGCCTTTTACCACATCGTTTAATATATTCGATTATTTTATTAAATTCTTCATTTTTACTACTTATTTCATCTTGGATTATAAGGTATTCTTGCTTAGATTTCTTGATAGTATCAACTGTTATTGGATTGAGGTTAAAAGAAATCGAGGAACCACCTTAAAATTCAAACAGAACAAAGCTCAAAATTAAAATCCTTTTTGGAATACCATCCTTGCTTACCAGCAATAGAAATGAGGTCTTCCATTCTTTTGTGAAAACTGTCAGTAGGAAAAACAAATACTTTATTCAGAAACAACTTTTTTCTTTGGGGATTATAATCCAAAGACACTGTCTTCATGGACAACATCGTTTCCGCCAGTGGGGGTATAAAATCCTTTGGATTTGGAGGAGCTTCACGATTCTTCACATTTTTAATGAAAACTTCCCAATATTTTAATGAAACTATCGGTTTTCCGACAATGACAGCACATAACACTTTGGGAGTTAATAATATTTCTGTTACTGTTAAGCTGGTACATTCGGAACTCCATATGTCTAAAACTTTTCCTTTTAGGAATTTCACATTTTCTGCTAAAGACGTTTTTTCTGTCTTTTTCAGATTTGAAGTTGTAGTCACTATTTTAAATTCTTCAAAACTAAAACACAGAATTTTTGTTCAGTATTCACTATAAAACTATAACAACTTACAAGAAATAACTGTCTTTGAGACCGATACGAATTTTATTTTCATGGCTTAAAGTAACAGTTTCATTTGCTGGAATTTTAACATCATTGACGTATGTACCATACCTTGACCCTTTATCTTCTAACACAACTTTATTATCATCCTAAAACAGGAGTATTAAAACCACAATTTAACTAGGTACTTAAAGGAAAACAGACCTGAATGTTAATCACAGCATGTCTTCTACTAACAGATGCATCGTGTGAAATTAGTATGTCACATTCTTTGCGACCAAACACATACTGATTTTTCTCCAATAAATAATGCACAATGCCTACAAGATTATTATTTACTTTCATACTGCACACTCCATAGGGTGTGTACTAAACATGTGGCAAGAATGCAAGGGGTGATTCCTCGAGTTATTTTATGAATAATTATACCTTTGACAATTTTTCAAAAATCGCTTAGTTTCGAAGATCCATGGTTATAAACATTTTCATTATTCTTTTTATCGATGAAGCCAATTTCTCAAAAAATGCAGTAATGTATCTTCAAAACTAAGGATTTTTTGAAAAATCATCCAAGGTATAATTATTCATAGAATAACTAAAGGGACCACCCCTTCCATTTTTGCGGTATGTTTAGTAAACACCCTGTATTTACTGAATAAAACGTATGAAACATATTCATTAAAAAATTCAAAAGGGAGCTATTAGCTTTCTAAAAGAGAAAACCTGAGGACGTTTTCTTCTAAATATCTTCGAAACAAGTCCAGTTAAAATCATGAAATTTAATGGAATGTGTAAGTACCAAATGCTGAATCTTTGCTGTAAACATACTTTTTAAAATTTAACAGGGGCGTCTCAAAGCTGGGGGTGGCGGAGGTAAGATTTACCCCAACTTTCTTTAGAGCATGTCGTTTTCAATTTTTCCGTAAAAAATTTGCAACTTCAGGGGTTTTTTGCAAAAAATATGCTCCTGTCTTGTTTAAGTATACAAACGAAGTTCTCCACTTCTTGTAGGAATTTTTTGGGCACGCAGCGAAATTTTTGAATCGATTATGCTCGATAACGGTGCACCTATCAAAACGTAACAGGAGCACATTTTTTTGCAAAATTTTTATGGAAAAATTGAAAATGACATGCTCTGAAAAAAGTTGGGGTAAATCTTACCTCCGCCACCCCCAGATTTGAGATGCCCCTGTTAAATTTAAAAAATTATGTTTACACCAAAAGATTCAGCATTTGGTACTTACACATTCCATCAAATTTCATAATTTTAACTGGACTTGTTTCGAAGATACTTTGAGGAAAACGTCTTCAGGCCTTCTCTTTTAGAAAGCTATAGCTCACTTGGGTATACGCTT
Organism: Xestobium rufovillosum; assembly: GCA_963966045.1. Taxonomy (NCBI): domain Eukaryota; kingdom Metazoa; phylum Arthropoda; class Insecta; order Coleoptera; family Ptinidae; genus Xestobium; species Xestobium rufovillosum. The sequence goes on from OZ014494.1 coordinate 20,968,350, forward strand.
CGGTATACGCTTATAGGAATTTCTTGTCTTAATTTTGACCACAGAACACGCTGGTAAAATATTGCACGATAATTTCGGGCTACCCTGTATATGGGTATTGAGATATTCTTAATCTAACTTGGTAATGGAATTTCTAATACTCTGCATAACATCTTCGTTTTTTAATGTAGGAGTGTTTACTTCTAGGTTCTAAATATTACTTACGCCCCAGTTTTATTAAATACCGTATTTAATTTTCAAAAATCCTCTGCAAATATCAAAATCATCAAAAAATGGTGATTGAGATTTTTGTAGACTCAGATGCTGAAATAACGGGGGGTTGGCTGATCGGTTTCTGAAATAACTTCTTACTTCGGTAGTCAAGCACTCATTCTTACTGTTGGTGTTTGATCTGACTGACTGACCTGGAAGATTGAATGTCGTTCTATGCAGTACTTAATATGAAAAATAAATTTGATTTAAACTCCTTGGAAAGCATAGCAATATATAAAAATAAAAGCATTTGCCTAATTAATTATGGCACGATTCAAATTCGACTAATTATTTAAGACAAGCGATAAATAGGTATTTCTCGGCTACGCTTGACTTCTAAGAAACCAAATTTTATTGAGCCCAAGTTTTATAGACCCTACATTTATATCTGTGTATCTTGGGTAAGATTAGGATGCATTGTAAGTTTTGGATTTAGTGAATCTTCATACTCCTGATGATGCAGACACTAATAGTGAAACATATATCGCGTTTAATTATTGTGTCACTGTTTGGTGTGCGGGGTAATCTTATAAAGAATTGGTAGTGACGTTATGCCAAAGTACCCGATCCAAATCTAAATACTTAAATGAAAATAATTTTGAATTTTTGCCAAAGTAAATACAACAAATTAAGCAAACTTATTGGTACAAGCTATGAAGCTTAATAGATATGAAGAAAGAAACCTGATTGAACACACTGTTTAAATATTAATCGAACATCATACCAAATTATTTCTAGTACATTATATTGTTGCAACGTGCTAAGCTGATTGTACATAGGTAGTTAATTTCACAGTTGTATATTTCGGCAACACCCAGTTTGAGTAAATGAATGTGACTCCATTATTGAATAATCTGTTGCGTCCACATTCAAGTGGATGGTAAATGGTAATTACAAATTCTAACAAAAGAAAATCTGAATTTTTCGGAGCAACTATGGAGGATTTTTTAAATGAATATGTACCATACTTTTGTTGGCAGAGTATCTATCCTTCGTTTACCATTAGTTGAACGTAAAAGAAACATTTTAGAATAAATTTATATAAAAATTGCAAACTACGAACTTTGTCACTATCATACATTTAGAGGTTAAAAACACTGACTTTAGAGATTAGAGTTTATACTCTTTATTCTGTGGTTTAGAAGTTTAGATTTAGACCCTAGACACGGATTTCCCAAAAGAAACTGCAATGTTGCCAGCACAGATTGGCAGTAGAAATAAATTTCAAGGGGGGACATAAGTGCCTCCGTCATACGTCAGATTTTAATTCCAAACAAAACAAAAGCACGTGGTGCCATTTGACGTTTATCGATATTATTTACAACGTCTTAAACTAGTTTTTGCAATATAATTATAGATGTTTTGCAGTGAAAACAGTTTATTTTCAATTTGTGTGTTGGGCTTACGTGTAAAAACTTGAAAACAACTATAATTATATTTCAGAGGTTAGGTTGAAACGTCAGAAAGCACGTGGCTTTGTTTTGTTTGGAATGAAAATCTGACGGTTGTGACGCGCCACTTAGGTCCCTAATACAAACAACTCCCCATTCCTTGCATGTTCAAAAAGCGTGACGGGGAAAAGGCCATAGAAATTGTATATCCTACTTCGTCGTTTATATTTGTTAGATGCGTACCAAGCATGCGCAAGTAGGTACGTTCGGTGGACGGTTGCGACTTATGCAGATTTTGTACACATCTGTCTCTTAATGTCTGGTACGCTTTCGGAGCGTAGTGCAGACCCACTGATTTATACATACTTGCGGTCGATTGGTAGATGAGGTCCAATCAAATACGGAGTTCCAAGGTACACTGAAACAAGGTTGGCTATGCTGTTCAGTTCTCTACTTACTTTATCTATGGTACCGTACTGTCATCACCGATTTTTTATTCTGTGACTGTCAAGCATCAAAGCATCAAACACAACTTGTCAAAATCATAAAAATGTGAAGTGATATTAAGAATTCAAGTAATATAAAATATTGAGTTATATTCATATGCATACTGTTAAGCTGCCTCAGTTCGTTTAAAAGAAAAGATGATTTAAAAATGAACATGCAAGTTTACGCCCATCTGTTAAGGTTATTTTGATATTGCACAATGAATTTTTTGTCAGATTTACCCCATTTTAATGAATGGGATCCCTTCAAGGAGTCTGAAAATGAGACTTTAACTCCATTTGCTTCTTCAAGAATTAAACGGTAAGTAAATTTTGCTGTTAAATGTCTACACACATCTCCCATACTGGAGTTAATATATCAAATTTGTAACTGACGTTGGAATAAGTAAGTTGTATTTGATTTTATTACAGTGCAATTTACTTCACAAAAAAATACCTGCGGTACCTATTCAAGAATGTCGTAAAGTTTTATATCCTGTACCTATTGATAGTAGATACTTAGTTATTAAATATTTATGTTTTGGATGTAATGATTTTGAATGTGCACTATAACTTTTAGGGATTTAATAAATTTGTTCATGGATCCTCCTTTTGGCTTATTGGTTACTGGAGATGAAACTAATTTACAAATTATACATGCCATAATTGTGGGTGTTATGGACACACCTTATGAAGGTGGCTTCTTCTATTTTATTTTAAAATGTCCGGGCGATTATCCACTTCGCCCTCCGAAAGTAAAACTTATGACTACAGATGCAGGAAAAGTTCGTTTTAATCCAAACTTATATGACAATGGGAAAGTATGTTTAAGTATTTTGGGGTTAGTTAATAGAGTTGTAACACGCAAAGGATATGTTTTAAGTTGTTTTTGTTTGTAGCACTTGGGAAGGACCTTCTTGGAAACCGATACTACAACTATCTGGTCTTTTACTTGCCATCCAGAGTTTAATGAACGACAAACCGTATTTCAATGAACCTGGTTTTGTTAAGGTAAGCTGATAAATATTGGAGTGAGCTGCATACTTTTTGTCACGTTGAAATTGTTAGGAATTGTTGCCTGGAGATTCCCAAAAATATACAGAATTAATAAGGCACGAAACTTTGAGAGTAGCTGTTTGTGGCATGCTTGAAAATGAATGCCAGCTGAACATTCCCACTGAACTTAGAAATATGATGGAAAAGTTGTTTTTAGAATTTTATGATCAGTATATCAATATTGTAAATGAAAATCTCCATTTAGATGGTGCAGTCATGATTGTGAGTCTTTAAAATCAGATCACGTTTGTGTTTCATGCAGTATTTCATATTTTAGGATCCGTTCACAAGGAAGCAATCTAAATTTCAGTACAAAAAAATTTTGGAAAGATTGCAAGCACTACATGAAAAGCTAAAGCTTAAAATAAATGGAGAGGAATCTGAAAACTCATGTGAAACTATAGTAGAAGGATCAAGATAAATTTGATTCTGATTTTTTGTGATGTTAATATATGATTGTAAAATTTTTAAAGAAACAGGTATTTTAATGAAATTGTTTTATTACCGCTGAACCGACCATCTACTAGCTAAATATCGACTGCCATGAAGCGTAGGCTGAGTTATCAGTCTACGCATGAAGTCGTGTCTACCAGCATATACCTGGCTGGTGTATTTATGACCCTGGGCGAGACACGTGTCTAAGAATTTCGGGGATTTACATAGGTACTTGCCAAAGAGTAATTTGAAATTATCCTATGATCAAGTCGCTATCTGCCGTACTACTATCACTGAAATAAATGAATCCATTTCAGTAACTACTATGAAGCGCGGGAGTAGTTCTTCTACATGCTAATGGATGGGAAAGTTCTCATTATTTGGAACTACAAACAATTTATTGAAAGAAATTAAAAAAACATTTTTCGATTAAATTAAATGAACGAGAGTAAATAAAATTCCTAGATAATTTTAAAAAATTGCTTTTTCCCTTTCCATGAAAGAAATCCCTAGAACTAGAAAAAAATTCATTAGTATGGCCATGAGCGTCGCCAAGAGGGGCAGGGGGGGGCGCCACCCTCTGGCTTATGATAAATAATGAAATATGGTATCTAGGTAGGTACTATAATTAAAACCACTCAATTATATGCCAAGAAAATTTTGCTTTGGCCCATCCAGAGAATTCGGGACCTAAGTGCCTCCGTCAGACGTCAGATTTTCATTCCAAACAAAACAAAAGCACGTGCCATTTGACGTTTATCGATATTATTTACAACGTCTTAAACTAGTTTTTGCAAGATAATTATAGACGTTTTGCAGTGAAAACAGTTTATTTTCAATTTGGGTGTTGGGTTTACGCATAAAAACTTGAAAACAACTATATGTAATAATAATTATATTTCAGAGGTTAGGTTAAAACGTCAGAAAGCACGTGGCTTTGTTTTGTTTGGAATGAAAATCTGACGTTTGTGACGCGCCACTTATCTCCCGAATACCTACTTGCAATTTTGGAGGTCTGCGCCCATGAGTATGGCGTACGGATTACTGGACCTCTAGTCCTCCATAGTATGGCGTCACTGCCTCCTGGATACCAAAACGACCTTAGAGGAGGAGTAACAAAGCAGATGCTTATGTTACTATTTGGCACCAAAGAGAAGGACGTAACCTAAATTTCTTAGTCTCTACGTAGAAATTTGGACGAAAACTCTTAAAACGATATGACTAATTGCTTTATTATAATCGCTGCTTTCATTATTTTGAGTTCAATTACACGAATTCTAAACAGAAACCTGGTTTCACCTAATTGTTTGGCACCACCTCTGCTCAAATTTTGTAACACGTGCAAGACAAAGATCGGGCGTTGTGTATGACGATGACTTCAGGCTTTAGATGAGGGAAGAGTATGGATTCGCAACTCCCGATCTTTGCCGTGCACGTGAGTGTTACCAAAATTTGAATATGTTTGGTGCCAAACAAAGTGATGAAAGTAGCTTACTCTTTAGAATTAATTTAATTTAACTCAAAATAACGAAAGCAGCGTTTGAAATAGGGCAATTAGTCATATCATTTTAAGATTCTTCGTTCAATTCTCGGCGTAAAGAAGGGACTAAGAAGTTTAGGTTACGCCCCTTTTTTTGGTGCCGAATGGTAACAGGAACACCTGCTTTGTTATTCCTCCTCTTCTTCCCTCCTCTAAGCTTCAGGCAGACGAATTTAGTTAAATTCGTCTGTGGCATTGCCCTCTCTAGTTTGGAAGGCGAACTACTTTTCATTTAAACGTCATTGTATTTGCGTTAAACGTCTATAAGTGTCTAGTTTATGGTGATAAGAGTTGTTTCCATAAGTTCCATAAGTCTCTAATCTATGGTTGTTTCTGTAAATCGAAAAGAGGACTTTTCAACATTTTTCGCATAATGAGCATTCCCATATTGTTTTGTAATTTAAAACCAAAATTAACGGATCATTCTTGGTTTAATGTTGATCAACCGTGCGATGATGAAAACGAAGTTGCACAACTGGAACAAGAACATGAAAATTGGGTACAAACCCCAATCTCAAATATTTAAACTTCTTAACTTTTGTGCCTTCTTTCAGATAAAATGTGTCTCTCAGTGGAACAATGATCTTTCTCCAATTGGGAAAACTACGTCTGAGGTAACTTAAACTTTTTTGAGGTCTGCAAATCTGATCATACTACAAATGCTTTTATGACAGACAAGTGCCTGTATTAAGCTTGGTTTATACCAACGAAGATCTTCAACTCCTGAAGATGTTGACGTTGTCAGCGAAACACGTGTCGAGTTTAATTATTATGGTGTCCCTGTCTTTTGGCGTGTGGGGTTAACTTATTGAGAATATACCCTTTATACAGAGTCCGACGATAGGATTGAAACAAGCATGTTTTTGAATCAATTTTCACTTAAACTGAAAATATATTTCAGGAAATTTATAAAGAAATCATTAGCTCATAAATATGACATTTACAAGATGTGCACCATCTGCTTCTGTACATTACTGCAATCTTCTAAAATTCAGGATAACACGTTGAAGCATAAATAGTTCTTACAAAATTTATTTCTTTTTAAATCATGTTATCGAGTCCTGGAATTGTTTGAGAACGTGTTTGGTAAATTCTTGACTACAAAAAGTCCCAAAGAAGAAATCAGGAGCTGTTAGTTATATTCAGCAATCCTACCGACCACGCTATGTCTGTAGAACAGATTGGGATGGAATATTCATGACTTAACCGCGAGAACTCTTTCATTAACTGGCCAGCTAGTAATGGCACATGAAACTTTCAACATCAACGTGTATACAGGATGTCCCGGTGAAGGTGGGAAATCTCTCGGGTGCGTATACATTACATGAAAATAGGGAATAAATAATTTGCAGAATCGGATTCTGCAGAAGGCGGAATGGCATATACCTATGTGCATATAAGCTGTTCTGCAAATTCTGAATACCTGCAGAACGGTCGAATACGATCTCGCACGGGCTTGATTGTGTTACCGCAAAGGTCTTCTTTCAATTTAACAATAAAATATTTGCCGCCGCCCCCCCCCCGATTTCCTCCATTCTGCAAAATCTGAAATACTTACAGAACGGTAGAATACGATCTCGTATGGACATCACTGTATTACCGGAAGGTCTTCTTTCAATTTAACACTGAAAAATTTGCCACACCCCCGATTTCCACCCTTCAAAATCCCATTCTGCAAAATCTGAATTCCATTCTGCAAAATCTGAAATATCTGCAGAACGGTCAAACACGATCTCGATTGCGTCACAACAAAGTCTTCTTTCAATTTTACACTGAAAAATGTGCCCCACCCCCGATTTCCACCCTTCAAAATCCCATTCTGCAAAATCTGAAATTTCTGCAGAACGGTCAAATACGATCTCGCACGGGCTTGATTGTGTTACTGGAAGGTCTTCTTCCAATTTAACACTTAAATATTTGCCACACCGACATTTCCACCCTTCAAAATTCCATTCTGCAAAATCTGAAATACCTGCAGAACGGTAGAATACGATCTCGCACGGGCTCGATCGCGTCACCACAAGGTCTTCTTTCAATTTAACAATGAAAAATGTGCCCCACCCCCGATTTCCACCCTTGAAAATTCCATTCTGCAAAATCTGAACTCCTTTCTGCAAAATCTGAACTCCATTCTGCAAAATCTGAAATGTCTGCAGAACGGTCAAATACGATCTCGCAAGGGCTCGATTGCGTCACCGCAAGGTCTTCTTTCAATTTAACAATGAAAAATGTGCCCCACTCCCGATTTCCACCCTTCAAAATCCCATTCTGCAAAATCTGAATTCCGTTCTGCAAAATCTGAAATTTCTGCAGAACGGTCAAATACGATATCGCACGGGCTTGATTGTGTTACTGGAAGGTCTTGTTCTAATTTAACATCGAAATATTTGCCTCGCCCCCGATTTCCACCCATCAAAATCCCATTCTGCAAAATCTGAATCCCATTCTGCAAAATCTGAAATATCTGCTGAATGGTCGAATACGATCTTGCATGGACTCGATTGCCTTACCGGAAGCTCTTCTTTCAATTTAACACTGAAAAATTTGCAACACCCCCGATTCCCCCCTTAAAAATTCCATTGTATTCGACCGTATACTGCAGTTATATCAGATTTTGCAGAATGGAATTATTGAGGGTGGAAATCGAAGGTGGGGCAAATATTCCGATGTTAAATTGGAAGATGACCTTCCGGTAACACAATCAAGCCCGTGCGAGATCGTATTCGACCGTTCTGCAGGTATTCAGAATTTGCAGAATGGGACTTTGAAGGGTGGAAATCGGGGGTAGGGCAAAAATTTCAATGTTAAATTGAAAGAAGACCTTCCGGTAACACAATGACGTCCATATGAGATCGTATTCTACCGTTCTGCAAGTATTTCAGATTTTGCAGAATGGAATTTTTAAGGGTGGAAATGGGGGTGTGGCAAACATTTAACTGTTAAATTGGAAGAAGACCTTCGGGTAACACAATCGAGCCCGGGCGAGATCGTATTTGACCGTTCTGCAGATATTTCAGATTTTGCAGAATGGAATTTTCAAGGGTGGAAATCGGGGGTGGGGCAAAAATGTCAATGTTAAATTGAAAGAAGACCTTCCGGTAACACAATGATGTCCATACGAGATCGTATTCTACCGTTCTGCATCAGGTATTTCAGATTTTGCAGAATGAAATTTTTAAGGGTGTAAATCGGGGGTGGGGCAAAAATTTCAATGTTAAATTGAAAGAAGACCTTCCGGTGACACAATGATGTCCATACGAGATCGTATTCTACCGTTCTGCTGGTATTTCAGATTTTGCAGAATGGAGTTTTTAAGGGTGGAAATCGGGGGTGTGGCAAATTTTTCAGTGTTAAATTAAATTAAATTAAATTAAAGAAGACCTATTCGGTAACACAATGATGTCCATACGAGATCGTATTCTACCGTTCTGCAGGTATTTCAGATTTTGCAGAATGGAATTTTTAAGGGTGGAAATGTCGGTGTGGCAAATATTTAAGTGTTAAATTGGAAGAAGACCTTCCGGTAACACAATCGTGCCCGGGCGAGATCGTATTTGACCGTTCTGCAGATATTTCAGATTTTACAGAATGGAATTTTCAAGTGTGGAAATCGGGGGTGGGGCAAAAATTTCAATGTTAAATTGAAAGAAGACCTTCCGGTAACACAATGATGTCCATACGAGATCGTATTCTAACGTTCTGCAGGTATTTCAGATTTTGCAGAATGGGATTTTTAAGGGTGTATATCGGGGGTGGGGCAAAAATTTCAATGTTAAATTGATAGAAGACCTTCCGGTAACACAATGATGTCCATGCGAGATCGTATTCTACCGTTCTGCAGATATTTCAGATTTTGCAGAATGGAATTTTTAAGGGTGGAAATGGGGGTGTGGCAAATATTTAAGAGTTAAATTGAAAGAAGACTTGCGGTAACACAATCAAGGCCGTGCGAGATCGTATTCGACCGTTCTGCAGGTATTCAGAATTTGCAGAAGAGCTTATATGCACATAGGTATATGCCATTCTGCATTCTGCAGAATTTGATTCTGCAAATTATTGATTCCCACGAAAATAACACCCCAAGTTCATATAAAGTTTTCTCCTACGACCTTCCCCTGCCGAGATATTCTCCCTTAAAATGGAGACATTAAAATCGTTTTTTTTACATAAAATTTTTATTTTTTATTGTATTTCGATAATTTTCTTCGTGACGTACCTAGTGATTGAATGTCGATAAAATAATGCAACCCATTTTTTGATAGTGCATAAGGGGAGCAAGGGGTGAACTACCTACCTTCTTAACTTAATATTTTTTAGGGGACTGGATATTTTTAATTTTTAACCGCATTTTTTGTTTCCCCAGAAATTTTGCTAATAAAAAGTTACTCTTGTTAGGTTTCGATAAAATGAAGCGTTTTCGAGAAAATAGAACTCAACAAGCAAGAGGTACCATGTTTCTACGATTTTCGTTTTCATTTTTTCTGGCATTCCAAAAACCGAAAGCAATTTTTTAATGTAAATTTTCACTACCTTTCGCAAACTGTTAAGGTTATTTTTGTAAGACGTTTCGTCTGTTGTCTATATCGTCAATTTTTATTTTTTCTTAATACGGAAATGGAAATTTTTTAATGAATTTCAAAAGAAATAGCTAATGTAGGGTCAAATCATATTTAAAAAATTCATAAGAAATAATTGATTCAAAGAGCTTTCGATTTTTTGATATCTCTGAAAATAATGGCAGAAAAAATAAAGTCGAAAATCAGAGAAACACTGTACCTCTTGCTCGTTGAGTTTCATTTTCTCCAAAATGCTTCATTTTATCGAAACCTAACAAGAGTAACTTTATATGATCAAAATGTCCGGGGAAACAAAAAATGCGGTTAAAACTTAAAAATATCCTGCCCCTTAAAAATATGAAGTTAAGAAGGTAAGGGGTAGTTCACCCCTTGCTTTCCTGATGCACTATCAAAAAACGGGCAGCATTATTTTATCAACATTCAATCACTAAGTACGTCACCAAGAAATTTATCGAAATACAATTAAAAATAAAAATTTTATGTAAAAAAATTATTTTTATTTCTCCAATTTTAGGGAAAATATATCGGCAGGGGAAAGTCGTAGGAGAAAACTTTATATGAACTTGGCGTGTTATTTACGTGTAATCTATATGCACCCGAGAGATTTCCCACCCTCACCGGGACACCCTGTATACATCACTTTTTGACATACCTCACACCAGTGATTTTTCCCTAGCAACCTATCAAAACAGTTCAGTCCTATTGCCAGATCTTGAAAGTTCATATATCTAAGGGTTCGTTTTTGAGTAAAATTTAACTGTGGGTACATCTCGATAAAAGAATAGCTATGTGCTACGTACCATTTTTCTTTATATTTTTTTTATTTGATGGAAATCTTGAAATAAATGAATCACTGCAACTTGTTGCATAAAGTTTTAACGTTTATGAGCTGATTGAACTAACAGCGACAAGCACGAATTTTGTTTTCAAACCGACGAGAGTAATTTACAAAATAGTACATAGATTTCCTATATATTTTGTTGAGATGTTCGTACTTAAGATACATTTTTCCGAGTATTAAAAAATAAGCAGTATCTACATACTTTTTTGTTTTCAAAAACTAATTGCACACTTAATTTCAAATTCATTTGTGTAATTAGACGGAAAAGTGCTCTTGACAAAGTGTTAAGTAAAGCACGAAATATTGATATTATCAAACTATTGATATCGTTTTTTTTCTAATATCGCTTATCGATATAAAATGATATATGTATCGATAACAGCCCTAGTATGGATATAGTAAAAAATGTAAAACGTAAAACTTAAGATATGCATTGGCATGCAATGCTTATCAAAATTCTCTTTGAAGGCTTTGGAAGATGATGAAGATGACGATGACGAAGATGACAATGATGATGATGATGATGAATCGGAAAGTCATGATGATGAGGATGAAGTTGAATTAGATATGGATACACAAGAACGAAATTCTCCAGTAGATTTAAGCATACGTTTGGTACAAGGACATGGTGTTCGTTGAAAAGAAAACGCAAATGTATTTATTTATTTTATTTTGTACATTAATAGAATATTGCTTTTGTATTATAATCATACTGTAATAAAAATAAAGACGTCTTTATAGAAGTAGTGAAGTGGACAGAGTAAAGATTTGTAACTGTTCCAGTATTCCCGCATTCTGCTAGCAAGCCCCTGGATTAATTTTTTACATTTCTTGCCTCAGGGGTGAATGTACAGGGTCAAACGATTAACATCCTCAGATTTGCGGATGATATAGCAGTGTTAGCATCTCGCAAAGAAGAATTAGGAGCGGCTTGGAATGAAATGGAAGCAATTTTGACACAGGGCTAGGGCTTGAAAATCAATAAAAAGAAAACTAAAATTTTGGTATGTAGAGGGAGTGAAAATAGAACTAAAATTGAAATACAAATAGGAAATGAGAAGATAGAGGAGGTCGCGGATTTCTGCTATTTAGGAAGTAAAATAACTCGAGATGGTAGGAGCACTAAAAATATAAAACAAAGAATAGCGCAGGGTCGAGTTCCGTTTAACAAAAAGAAACAACTGTTATGTTCGGGAACCGATAATGTAGAAAGTCGGAAGAGACTCTTAAAGTCATATGTATGGAGCAAGGCATTATACGGGTGCAAAACTTGGACAATAGGAGAAGCGGATCGAAAAAGAGTAGAAGTGGTTGTAAAGTCGTGCTATAGACGCATGATGAAGATACCGTGGATAGATAGGGTTAGCAATAGGGAAGTATTAGAAAGAGTTGGGGAAAAGCGAAAGGTATGGAAGACAATAAAGAATAGGAGAGATAGGATGGTAGGACACCTTCTAAGACACGAAGGAATAGTTTGCGACATACTAGAGTCAGAGATAGGAATAAAAAGAGATAGGGGTAGGCCTAGATTAGATTACTGCTCTCAAATAGTTAGGGATGTAGGATGTTCTACTTTTAGGGAAATGCGTAGGTTAGCTCAGGATAGAAAAGGATGGAGGTATGCATCCAACCAATCTTCGGACTGAAAACCTTATGATGATGAAATATTCCTTCCACCTTTCTGCCTTTACCTCTCTTCCGATTAGGATGTCACCTGTCTCCTTTCTAATGTTTTTGCTGCTAGATCCAATTTGACGTTTATCAGTGCTATGTACAATTTTTGCAATATAATATAGTAAAAACATTTTATTTTCAATTTGTGTTGCGCTTACGTGTAAAAACTTGAAAACGACTATAAATATATCGCATAGGTTGTTAAAACGTCGGGTAGCACATGGCTTTAATGATTTGGAAAGGAAAACTGACGTTTGTGAGTTGTGACGCGCCACTTTTGCGGTGTATTCGGGAGATAAGTGGCGCGTCACAAACGTCAGATTTTCATTCCAAACAAAACAAAGCCACGTGCTTTCTGACGTTTTAACCTAACCTCTGAAATATAATTATAATTACATATAGTTGTTTTCAAGTTTTTACGCGTAAGCCCAACACACAAATTGAAAATAAACTGTTTTCACTGCAAATCGTCTATAATTATATTGCAAAAACTAGTTTAAGACGTTGTAAATAATATCGATAAACGTCAAATGGCACGTGCTTTTGTTTTGTTTGGAATGAAAATCTGACGTATGACGGAGGCACTTAGGTCCCGAATTATTATCAATGATGTGTATTATTTGTTCCCAACTTTTTCAGCATATAGCTTAAAGCTTATATATACTACGGCTTTTTCATTTTCCAACAGTTGTCAGTTGGCAACCCTGAACCAGATACTGATAGACATACCACGCACTTACACCTGCTATTATACAAGTCTGGTGACTGATACTCAACGTGATTTCCCCATTTCACTTTTAAAACTATGGTTACCTATAGTTGTCCCATATACCTATATCCGTACTTGCATTTAAAAACGGCAGAACACAGAACCTAGATTAGGCTGTTCCATAGAGTAGATATTCACTTCTAAAAAGGGGAGGAAATCAGATGCTTGAGCTAATCTACATTGGTCTGCAATTTGCTCGTTCCAGAACGAACAAGGAAACGTAGAACTAGAATAGAACTACTTATATTCATATGCATGGTATAAATCACCTGGGTTAATAAGTCAGCAAACTAGAAACCTAGGGAAAGTAAATGTATCTGTCATCTGTCACTTCTCACGTTCTCCCATGATCTCGTTCTCGTTTATGAACAATGCTGTGTTTGTTAAAAAGAACAATTCAATGACTTTCTAATATTGTGCCATTCTCCTTTTCTACACAGATTAAAATTTTAAGTTGTCAAGCTGACCAGGTAACAGATCAAGACCACGGACGATAAGGTTAGTTTTTATTTTTGATACACCAGAATTTTATCTATTGAGGATTATCCATTTGTTTTTAAAATTATCTATTAAGGAGATAATATTAAATTAGTACTGTTCGTATCCGAATGTTTCTGATCATGATACATACCTACATACCTACAGTTTTACCTCGAGTTTTACGTAACTAACACACCGTATGTTAGCTGTTAAGTAACCTAACTGCGTCACGTTTTAGATGAAAAATGACTAGTTTATATTAGATTTTAAAATTCTATTGATTTTTAACGATATGTTTTTGAAGAAATTAAATCTGTATTATTACATTATTATCTTGTAAACCTAGACAGTTGCAATTATGGGATTGTTTATTATTATTATTATTATTACACACCCTATCATACCTACCTCTAGACTAGATATTCCCAGTTTGCAATATTTGAAGCTTCAGGATCCAGGTTGTGCGAATTTGATGAAACCTATTAAAAGAGAGGTCATAAGCGGCGTACCGTGCTGGGATATACAATATGCAAAATCCAAGTAGGTATACAAGGAATAAAAAAATAAAAAAAAATAGGAGAGCCGACGCGACACTTGTAAAAATTAAAATGCAAAGAAACAAATCCCATAAATTTACAAAAAAAACCTTGACAACTGCAACTGTTCACACCAGTTACCCTACCCTACAAAATGAACAATTTTTATTTCATAATTACTGTTGCCAATTCAACTAATAGTTTAAAACAGCAGCAGATCTAACATATGCTAGAAAAATCTTGAATATAGTGTAATCTATAACAAAATGTTATCAATTAATACACCTGAATAAGTTGAGCAAAACAACTTTCACATATGAATTTGAAGTTTTTATCACACGCAGCACTTGTTTTCAAAAACAATAATTCGATTAAAACAATCCGTACTAACTGATAAAATCCCAGGTATGTTGCTAGGAGGTGTGAATATTTTCGTTTTGCACGCGGCACCACAGGTAAATTCTGATTAGTGTCGTGTGCAAAACTGCAAACCGCAATGATGTGACTCAATTTTAATCTCTATTTTAGAATTCCATAAGTACAATATCGGCTTGACATCAATTAATAAATACAGCCGTGTGCAAAATCATGCAGTGGTACCTTGTGCAACACAAGGGATTTATTTAATCGAAAAGCTGGGAGTGCAGAGGCAATTGTCAATTACTATTTATTAGTCCGTTTTGTAATTGTACTGGAGCAGTTATATTTTGTATCGCCTTATCTAATTGTGGTTATTTTTAATTGAAGTTGTGTACCAATTTCACGTGCGTTTAGAAAGCGAGTACCTATTCGCTATTGTTTAAAATGCAAGCTTTTCTAATACCTACACCTATTCCTGTTATGAAAATGTTTCCTTGAGTGTATTGCATTAAATTGTAAAGAGACAAAAAATGGGTACTAGTTGTATTTGACTATTCATCATTTTTTCATGCCGTGCCATTCATTTTTTCTGTTCGTTTGTTATCTAGAACTAGGTACGTTCCTGAAATTTCGTGTTGCCATTGATTTTGAAATCATAAGACAAAAGACAATCAGACAACAATTTTATTGTATATTTACAATGCAATTGGGGGTAACCAAATAATGAAGCGTATCAGTCAATATCGATGTTATTTCCGACAAACTAAATGAACTCATTTGATTTTAGAACGAATTGTTATTATTATTATTATTATAGAAATAATATTATCCTTGTCTAGTGGTAGACTACAAATACAGCGGGCGCGGGTTCAATCCCTAGCTTTCGCAGTCATTATATCTGGATGTTTTTCTGCCTCTAGGTCGACTCCGAGGTCGACTCAGCCTAAGAAAATGAGTACCTAGGGTCAAATCTGGGGTAATAATAGGCGGCTTGAGACGTAGTTCTTGGCCTACTACCTTCTAAAATATAAGAAAGTGCACTTCAATAAGCCGAGACTAAATTAAGCATCTCTAACGTGCTTACTCGTACACTGTCATCAGACGGTATAAAAACGAGACTTATTATTTAAATAATATCTTCCGTATACTAAGTACAAGTACCTAGTTATCCAAATTTAAGTGGCGCCGTCGTTATTATTGGACCGACGAGGTCGGTATGGATCATGGATAGAGGATCCTCTATTCTATCCATGGTATGGGTGAAGAATTCGTATTTTTATGACAATAAGATGGTAAAAAAATAATTAAATATCGCATTTTCGATAAACAATTTTTTAAATGGAACAACATGTTTGTATACTTCTACAGATTTAGAAAGAGAATAAATAAAAAGGAATAAAATGGATCAAAATTGCTCGGGGATATCACCTAGGAAGGTCATGAACGAAATGCAGCTGACTTTCATATTTAATACTGGCAAAGGTGAAATATAAACAACGATAGTAAACTCGCCGATAAAAATACTGTGTTATAAAATTTGTTCCATGACCTACCCAGCGCAGCGTGACTTGTCGATCAAAAATTTTAGCACGTACGCTTCTTCAAAGATAGCCAGAAAAATTACAGAGCTTCGTCATAACGGCTTCCGCTCCATCGATGAAAACCAGACAGGCTTTTTATTTAAAAAATAAAATAAGAAAACAACAAAAATTCCTGCTGCCAGAATCGATCCATTGATCGATCCAGAGCCCAGCGGATTATTGGTCCAATTCACTATTCATTCAACGCCGAGAGCGGTAAACTCTTCGCTTAGGCAGGCGTTATTTTCACACGTTTAGGATGTCTGCAGAAATCGCAATTAAGTCCGTAAAATTTTATCGATATTAAATATTGGATATCGCTCAGCCCTAATTTATTGCAATTCACGTAGTGCGTCTGCTGTTACTAGATTTGCTACCTGGACAGTTTTGGTCTTTCGAAAGTCATGTTATTTTTAATACTGGAATAGATGCACATGTTTAGAATTGTACGTTATTTTTAAATATATATATGTATACAGAATATACAGGGTGTTCCATTTAAGAATTGTTGTTTGAGCTCGAAACGCTAATTATTTGACCATTTAATCTATCTTGCGGGTCCAATAACAATGAAATTAGTAATATGGTTACACATTAAATTTTTTGCGTTCAAAACGTTTCCAAAAAACTGCATACCACTCGAGCTTCATCACAGAAAATTGTTGTGGGAGCTGGCTAAAGAGCAAGGGTTCTCGTAAAATATTTGACCGGGATAGTCAAATTTGGTTTTCGGCACTGAGTGTTCGTCCTTGTGGGACTCGTCAGTGCAGTGCTTTCTGCATTCATTTTATTCACGATGAGCAAGCACTAGTTCTTTATTGATTATTTAGATGTAATGGATGGTACTGGATCGTTCTAACAACTACTCCTCGGGAAAATAACCTATAAGATGAACCTTGTTCGTTAAGATCGTGGACGTAGAGACACGTTATGAATGTTTGAGTACCAGCTAACTGGAGTAGCATTCTGTGATATCTCGTTCTATAATTCAATGCCTAGCGGGGTTATTTTCCCGAGGAGTAGTTGTTCGAACGATCCAGTGCGACTCATTAAAAGGTTACACACACTTAATTTTGAATATGCTGATAAATGAAAAAGTAGCAAGTTAGTAGTCCTTATTTATTCTTTTTTACACTTAAAAAATTTTTTTTGCACATTTTTATTAGAATTTCAGAAAAATGGGCCTAGAATTTAGAATTGGTGTCTGTTGAAATAGGAACCGAAATCTAACGGGGGGCAACAAGGAATGGACGACTGACCTAGCCTAGGCAGATTAAGAACACGCAGTTATCAAACTACAAAATTTTAGTTTATCACACTGTTACTTTCTTGTGTTCATCAGGTCATGGTCGTAAGTGGGAAAGTTGTTTTTAAATAATATACCTACCTATGACCATAACCTCGCGTAATCGAAGGTGCTTTAACAATCTCACTAAAACTGATAATTTGACAAGTGAGTCTAAAAAATAACTGGTTGTGGATACAACAAATTCTTAATTTCTGAAAATACACGCCCACCCAATATTCGAGTTCCTAGGGCTCTCCAGTTTCCTCCATTGTGTTTCGAAAAGAAAATTGTCAAAGCATGACATCTGTTTACCACCGTTACTCTACAACCATTTATGTTACCGTACAAGTTGCTCATTTCATCCTTATGTGATTTGCGAGGTGATTTGAATATGCTTGGCAAATAACAGGAGATGCTTTTGACTTCCAAAGAATCAATTGAAATTCAAAATACATACCTATATATTATTTATAGTTTTACTTGCGCTTGTAGTAGAACCTGCAGTAGACACAAATTAGACTAAAAGAGGGAATATTAGAAGTAATTTATACTTAGTTTATATTTTCGTTGATTTTCATCATTTTTCTTCCGCAAGAGCCAAGTAATGCTATTTTTTACACACTACCCCTTACCTTCTTAACTTCATATTTTTTAAAGGGCTGGATATTTTTAAGTTTTAACAGCATTTTTTTGTTTCCCCGGACATTTTGATAATAAAAAGTTACTCTTGTTAGGTGTCGATAAAATGAAGCGTTTTCGAGAAAATAAAACTCAACGAACAAGAGGTACTACATTGTTTCTACGATTTTCGTCTTTATTTTTCTGGCATTATTTTCAGAGATATCAAAAAATAGAAAGCTCCTTCAATCAGTTATTTCTTAGGAGTTCTTTAAATATGATTTGACCGTACATTAGCTATTTCTTTTGAAATTCATTAAAAATTGTCGAGGTCCGTATTAAGAAAAAATAAAAATTGACGATGTAGACAACAGACGGAACGTCGTACAAAAATAACCTTAACAGTTTGCGAAAGGTAGTGAAAATTTACATTAAAAAATTGCTTTCGGTGTTTCGAATGCAAGAAAAAATAAAAACGAAAATCGTAGAAACACGGTACCTCTTGCTCGTTGAGTTTTATTTTCTCGAAAACGCTTCATTTTATCGAAACCTAACAAGAGTAACTTTTTATTAGCAAAATGTCCGGGAAACAAAAAATGCGGTTAAAAATGAAAAATATCAAGCCCTTTAAAAAATATGAAGTTAAGAAGGTAAGGGGTAGTTCACCCCTTGCTTCGCTAATGCACTATCAAAAAACGGGTCGCATTATTTTATCGACATTCAATCACTAGGTACGTCACCAAGAAAATTATCGAAATACAATAAAAATTAATATTTTATGTAAAAAAAGATTTCTATTTCTCCATTTTAAGGGAGAATATCTCGGCAGGGGAAGGTCGAAGGAGAAAACTTTATAAGAACTTGGGGTGTTATTTTCGTGTAATCTATACGCACCCGAGGCCGAGAGATTTCCCACCTTCACCGGGACACCCTGTATGTCATCTTCACTGCTAAATTTCTTCTAATCTTTGCAACTCTGTCGTTTTAAGCAGTTAAAAACAAGATTTTGTGGTTTTTACTTTGAGAAACTACCCCAGTGATTTCAGTTCAGAACCAAAAGGTCAAATTGAAGTTTTTTTTTCTTATTTTTACAAGTGAAATACAGTATGACAAAAAAGTGGCCGAGTGAATTATTGTCGAGAATGACAACTACATATGTAACAGTAAAGAAATCACTAGAATAAGTGATTTTGCCACGTAGTCGTACACGTAGGGTAGAGATACCCCTAACTTTTGTGGGGAATTTAACTTTTTATATGGCTTGACTTCACCAGGCACAACCAAACTGACCCGGCCTGACTATGTCTAGTCTGAAGCCTGCCCTGACAAACTACTGTAAAACAAAGAGCCCTTATAAATTACCTGATATGGTAATACTTATGGCATTACACAATTATACTTAATTACGAGGTCAAGATTAAAATAATTGAAATACACACCTGTATAATTATTATCTACTTTCCAAAAAGTAGGAAAATTCTCGGAGAAATCCTGTATGAGAGATCTACACCAGACCCTGTTCATTTTTCTTTATTCTTGTTTGATGTTTTTTTTCCTAATAATTAGCTAGGTGAAAAAGAAAAACGGAAAGTTACCAGACAGGTTTTCGGTTTTTCCCAGTACATTGTACATATTACATAATTGTTTGAGGAGGAGATGTAATTTATTAAATAGTTTAATTTCTGTGTTTTGTAAGT
The DNA here is from genome assembly GCA_963966045.1 of Xestobium rufovillosum. Taxonomy (NCBI): domain Eukaryota; kingdom Metazoa; phylum Arthropoda; class Insecta; order Coleoptera; family Ptinidae; genus Xestobium; species Xestobium rufovillosum. The sequence continues at coordinate 20,987,929 of OZ014494.1, forward strand.
GCAAAAATGGGTTATTTTTTGCAGAAATTTATCAAAAAGTGAGTTAGTTTCCAGGTGCGATTTTATTTTGTGTAAGTGATTTTATTTGTTCGTTTTTTATGTTCAGGGTAGGTACAGGGAACATTTCGCAAACTGCATGTTATATCAAGCAGGGCCAGCAATAATATATTTGCTATTGTCAGTAAGGTTTGGATTCAGCATTAGGTTGGTATTTATGCAACGTACCACCACAGATTAATAAAAAATAAATTCAATAAACCGGGCACAGAAAAACCCAAACTACAATGTGATATGTAGATAACTGCGCTTAATAAAGCTATGGAAATCTAAAAATAGCATCTTCCCGGTATTTTTTGTACCTGCCATCTGTATAGTAATTATTATTATTAGAAATTGATTCTACATACTACTGAAGAGCCACGCAAAATAGTAATTAATAATCGTAATTTTTGCAGGCTCGTAATTGCATGGTTCGGAGATAAACAGTTAGATATTTTATGGCGATATTGTTCAAGATATTACATTGGGCTACATGTACAGGGTGTAACATTTTATGTCCCAAAAGCTATATGATATTTTTCGAATAATATGCAAGATACCTACGTTTTTAGTTAGTTATCATTATCAAGCAACGCAAAGATACTCCACTAGTGGCGATTTTTAATTATTTGAAGTATCAGTGTATCCCCAGTTCGCAAGAAATTTTATCTGACATTTTCATATACTGAGAAAGAAAACGATCAAAATATTATGCTGGAACTTGCAAACTGTAGAACTCGTGACGGGCTTTGGACTAAAGATTTTGTCTGGAAGGCAGTAGAAAAATTACAGCCTGTTATGTGATGGAAGACATTTTATCTTCACACTGATTTAGGGAAAGTAGCAATAAGAACTTCCGCTTCGGTAGAACGATCTTTTAGCACAATTACAGAATTTTGTTTTTATTCCCAAATCATTGATTTTTTAAAACCAAGTGTTGGCTGCGAAGTCAGTAGGAATTTGTTATCAACTGTTATATCGGAGATTTCATTTAAACGTAGGTACCAGTAGTCAAATTTGTTTTTTCTTATGGACGCCATATTGATTCTGGGTCTTATTCAACTATACGCTTTTAAAAGCTTCTCGATCATGTTTAATACGTCGTATACAAAACTAAGTTAATATTAGTAGAGGAAAGTATGCGATCCTACCAGTGTCACTCAACCTTGGACCTGATTGAAAAGGTCTTGTGTGACCCGTCACGTACATTCTGCCGACCGCCGTAAACTCGTTCGGTAATGCACGGCGCAGGGTATTTACCCCCGTATTTACCAGAGTTGTAGTTGTTTGAGCCAGTGTTTAATCGGCAGTTGTTCAACAATTTACGTCTAGATGGCGTGTTTTGGTTCATCCCTTACGGATGACTCGGATAGTGGAGCGTGGAAAAGGGTGTATTTGTGTATAGCGCGCCGTACTGATGAGTCCCAATAGGACGAAACTGATATGCGGTTGGCATACAACACGCCGAGGTCTGTAGAAACTCTAATCGTAAGTTGAGTTGTAAGATTCTGTTACTGTTGGGAAAAGATCGCAAATTGATTTTTAATTAACTCAATGTTTACTAATTTTTTAAGTGGATTAATGTTAAGGAGAGTACAAAATATGTAAATTTCCTTAGGTAGGTAGGTACAAGTAGACAGTTTCCTCTTTTATATTTCTCCGTTTTATCAATAAAATTAAGTACATAAAAAAGGCATCAAGTAACTGATACTAATTATAGCGTGCTTATCATCGGGATGTATAATAAAGTTATTGTGGAGTAATTCATAAAATTCTGTTATTTCTAAAAAAGTAACCCAAGAAATCCCGAAGCTAAGTTTATAGTCGAATGTGACGTGACACGTGAAGAACATTGAACTTCTGGTATAAGTTTTGCATATAATAATAATAATAATAGACTTTATTGGCACAATTAAACAAAAAAACACTTTCAAAGAATACATTTATGCCAAACGGCGAAGTTCAGTTCGCGCTTTGTTGCCAAAACGCGATCTGCTCTTCCACTTAACCGCAGAAAAAAAACAGAAGTGTCTACCTAGTATTTTTAAACAGCCAAAAGTATTTACCTAATTACCAAAAGTGATTAAAATATCATTATTTAAATTACATTTTCAAAACTTATAGAAGATACTCCTCATATGCATTTAGTATTCGAAAATGTACTTAAAATACTGGTAAAAGAATTTTAAATATTTCAAAAGTATCTTAATATCCTCAAAAGTAGTTTACGTACTTGCAGAAGAAATTAAAATACTTTCACAGATTTGCATCAAACGTGCGTTAGTGCAGATAACTGGTGAGCAGCTGAGCTGAGCATAAGGTTGCAGTTAGGGAGTATGATATAGCCAGTAGAGTTATAACTTGTATGTTGTTTAGCTGTCAATTATTATTGTGTCCTTGTTGTTGTGGATAAAGGGTAAGGTAGGAAACTGCAGTTTAGTATTAACACATCCTTCCATTCCATACTGTAATATCCCGTATAACCCATGGCTCGTTGACAGAAAACAGTCGAAAACATAATTCGTGATCGTCTAAAATTTTATACCCTACGTTGTGTTAATTTTAAAATGAATTTTGTCTAGAATTGCACTGATGAAATAGCTCATTTGGGAAAATTAGAAGGAAAACACACAATTGTTTAAATAATAGTTTAATTAACGTGCTCAGCCTGACTTAGACTCACGAGGAGAAAAAGAGCCGTGCAAAGAAAAACCTCGATCATAGTCCAGTATAAATCTGCTATTTTTATGCACAATATAACACAATAAAATAAACAGCAGTCAAAATTCGGATGTTGAATAAAAATGACCAAAATGCAGAATAGGTATGTGATTGTGAAAATGTTAAATCAAATCAGTGAGCATTACAACGGATATTGGAAATATCAAGTAACCCAAATAGGCACATACAAGTTGAAAATGGAAACGAGATTATCAAAGTACCAGGGCCCTTAACGACGGCATAAACACATATATAAATAGGTTCTCAGGTCCCTCCTTGGGGATCAAGGAACAATAGCATAAACACATATATAAATAGGTTCTCAGGTCCCTCCTTGGGGATCAAGGAACAATAGCATAAACACATATATAAATAGGTTCTCAGGTCCCTCCTTGGGGATCAAGGAACACAAGTAAAACAATAATATACAGAACTCAAGGTACTTCGATAATTATTGTTCTCACGGATAAAAACGTTATTTAAATTCATCAAAGCCCACATTCTCAAAACAGTTGAGTACTTGTTACTCCAATAAAACGTTAAATCAAATATAAAAAAAAACACAAATGAGCACAAATTACAGTCACATACCCTGGTAATGAACATAAAACAAAGTGATACTATTTTGTGAACAAAGAAATCGCAAATAATGAAATATACGTAAATGTGATTGAAAATAAATAAAGAACAACATACCTTTTGGAACAAATACAAGAAATAATTGACAAAACAAATAATATAAATTTAACTGACCTGTGAATATCTCGTAGACACCAAAAACTTTTATAATGATAAAAATATTCACAAAGGAACGACAATAATTAAAACACGTAGTGACGCTTTTACGTCTCAAGAACCAGTCCCCTACTTCCAGACGTGACCGCTTACATCCCCTTAATCCCCCTACGCCAGTGTATACATAAAAAGCGAACGCATAAATTTCTCAAATAAATAAACTACCTAAGTCGAAACGAAAATGAATCGACAGACGAAATAGGATATTTTTTGGAATAATAAATTTAAAAAAATAGGTACGGTTACTACAATACTTATATCCGAAATATAGGATTGAACTGTTTTTGATTGTATTGTTTGAGGATGTGTCTGATATTCTCCTGATTTCAAACATCCCCAAAGCCATGGCATATGAAACTTTTGGTATCACCATGCATCATGCAAATACATAACTTTTTGGCAGAGACCACATCTCTGCTTTATCCAATCTTCACTATATGTTACAGTTAAAGTATATAATTCAGTTGTTCATTATTGCGTAAAATAACACTATAGTTATTTTATGAAATAACTAGGTATTCTGTAAATTAACGAACATAAGGCTTTCTTTCTTTCCTTCCTCCCTTGCACTTGCATTGTTGCATTAGTAGTACATATGTATTTTGTATTTCTTGAGGTCACCTTCATGGTCATGTAAATTGTTCATGTATAACAGAAACAAAAGAGGGCCAATATTGTATCCGTGAAGTACACCAAGCGAAGAGCCTCAGCTGCATTACTGACATACAAACGACGAATTCAATCACCCCGTATAAATTGCATAATATTAGCGAAATTTGACCACCAAGATCATTTTACCAGTTAATAGAAACTGCGGAATGCATAGCTCCATGAAAATTTATCTATGCATTTGCTCTTGGCTATCCTTTTTTAGTATCCTATACCACTATACCAGGTGGTGATAAGTATATCAGAGTTGGATTCGATTATATAGCGTTGAGGTTGTTGGCTTCCTTTAGTGAAGTTTTAAAACAGAATGGTAAAACAAGTGTACGTGACCGCGTGGGTACTCTAAAATTTTGCTTTGGTCAAGTGCGTGGCGGGTTGCGATTGCAATTAGTTGTTTTTTTTTCAAGTGAAGTTTGAATAGTTAACAGGTAGTTGTAAATTTTATTATAAGTTTATTATCTGGATATTTTCTAATCAGACTTTGTACGTTAGTACCTCTATCCGAAGATGTCTGCTCATTTTGTTCATATAGTTTATAAACGGTGTTTTGTATTTGCAATTTAAAGTAAAACAGTTGAGTATTAAAACATATTCAGTATAGAAATTTAAAACTTGACGTTCACATATGTTTCTTATTTAACTCCTCTTATTTTTTACTTTTGTTTAATTTGTAGTGATTTTGGAACTTTTCTTGTTTTCGGACATTTTCCTTTAATCTTTTAATTTCTTAATTCAAATACTTTTTATGATTGTAACGTTATATGTATGTTCAAATGTAGTATAAGAATCCCTTGCAGCTTGCAGAACTAAGTTACATCAATTTAAATTTTTCCCTGTCCATTGAGTGTTTTTTGTAAAAATTTCGTTATTCTTTCGTTAGGTACATAAACATGAAGCTTATTTGTATAGTGTTATTATTGATCAAATATGTACATGTATTGGCATTTATAAATTTGCGTAAAAATATAATATGAAAACTACATATTGTTACAGATTAGATGTGAGTGAAAACTAGAACATTATCTATGTTCAAAGAATTCAGATAACTGATAATATGGAAGTATGAACCTCCCATTTTTTCATTCTCAAACTTAATTTTGTTAAAAAGTACCCAACTACGTTAGAAGTTATTTAGTTTATAAAAAGAAACAGCTTTACCTCGTTTCTTCTTTGCCTCTGATACGAACTATAATGCAGGTACTTATATGGTACGATTCGCACCGCATGGACCTCGCTCAGGTGTGAAAATCGCGAGTTTCTCAAAGACGAATAATTGCATATTTTAGGGTCATGAATGACATTGATTTATGAAATACGGGCAAAATCGTCACAATCCTTTTTCAGAAATTTAAAACTTTAAATTTAAACTATTGTTTAAAACTATTTTTAAAATTTTTGAGTTCCCACAAGAACGCAAGATTTAAATTTCGCGGCATTTTCGTTTTTTCCACAGTACGATGCTCAAAATTGGACAACTGTCATATAGACACATTGTGATTATTAGTTATGGAACGCTACATCAACAAACAACTCATTATTATAGTTGTGAAAACGCATTTCAAAGATTGGGAAAGTTTTGCAGAAACAGCTCGCAGGTTGCGTGTATAATTTTTAGCCGACGTAATGCTCCAAATGGCAGTTAATTCAGGATTTGATCGAGAAATTTGAGCGAAATGGTTCAATTTGTGAACGTGAAAACACCATAGTGCGTCATTGTACATCGTATACCGGCCGATAAATTGAAAATGTTGCCGCGGTGACTGAAAGTTGCTGAGAATCCACGAACCTCGATTTGCCACCGTTCACAGCACGTGCTCCCCATAGGACGGGACGTATATTTTGAAACACAGGACGCTAGGAGTATGATGTTTATTTATATCCCCAGTAGGTTTTGCCAATGCAGATATATCCAACGTTTTAGCGTGCTATTATTCTCTTGTTTTTATTAGTAATTGCAGATTTTCTTTAAAAAATACCTTCCCTGACGGGACACCGGACACAACACATCGAATGCAAAATTCTGTAAATTAAATAAACTTTAGAAGAAAAAAAGAAAAGGGATCCGCTTGCATTCGAACAAATACTCCTCGCGCAATTTGGCACCGAGCCACGCCTGTTGCTGGCTTTGCATGAAGTCTATTAAAGCGCGTGAAAATGTAAGTAGACCAGTCAGCACGTACCAAAATGAAATTTCATCAAAATAGCGCGAATGTGCCAGCAGTCGTGGCGGCCATTTGCCGGATATTGTATTCCGTGTATGCCTTAAAATAAAAATAGGCATCGCCACTTTTCTAATAAATTTTGGATTTTATTAAAAAATTAAATCATGCGTTCTTGTTGGAACACTCCTTGTTATTACTCATGTGCAAACGCAAAAATTTTGCGTTTGGATTGAATTCCTTTAGTTCTTGTTCATCGAGAAGCGAAGAAGAAATTAATTTTTGAAAATAGCAGTGTGTTTTCATCTAATTATTGTGCGCCCCTGACTTATTTAGAAACTATTTGACCAAGAAACGTGAAATTCAGTATTAATGTATCTAATCTTCGCGATTACAATATTGACGACAATTATACATGTCATGTAAAAACTTATTTATTTTTGGGTTTGTTACAAGTCTAAAACTGCCCATCTTTTTATGATTTATAATCATTGAGGGGGTTCCAAAATACACATTTACATGCATCCATACTATCATATTGCGTTATTTTTATTTTATCCTGAACAGCCTCTTCATGTAAGGTACCATAGTCAATAAAATAGGGTTATTGATTTTTCAGAAAAAGTAAAGTTAATTCTGCAGAAAAGTGGGACTTTCCAAAACATTGTATACCTATATTTTTATTATTTTCACAGTGTATCTACCAAGTATGTGCCGAGTACTTAGGTACTTCTTGCTTTTTTGTGAATCTCATTTAAAAACTTTTTCATAAAATGCATATTAAAAATTCTATCGCACATTCCTGAGTTCTGACGGAAAAATAATATTTTTTGTATGAACATTGACTCGGAAATGCATCGTTTCCAATGTTCACCAAAAAATTAATATTTTAAACTGTCTGCCAATTCTTTATTGCTGACAGCACGCTTCGATTGCTCTGCCATGAATGTCTCCATGGAAATTTTGTAAATAGAAACTAAAAAGTAATAAGTAACGCCGATGCCGGCTTTTGAAAACTCAGCCGCTTGATTACTGCGCGTTCTTATACAAACAACAAGCAAAAGAAAAAACTTAAGTTTTGTAGTTCTTTTGGCACCAAGTTTACTCCACGGTTCTCCATGAATTAAATAAAAAGTGCTAAAAATTGTTATGCTTTGTACTGTATGTTTTTGTTTATTCTGCGAAAAGTATAGCGATGTGATTAAGATCAATATTTCATCAATTTTTTGAAAAACCTCGCCTGATCGAAATCTGGATTATTACGCAAAATAGAAAATAACTGTTAAAAACATTTTCGTGTTGTTGCTCTCTTGTTTTTTTAGCGATAAGATTTTTTTGTCCAAAGTTGGAGAGGACAGGAAAAACATGTTAAATAAGTCTTTAAATTTTTTAAATGCTTTTGTTATTAAGACAAAATTATTAAATTTTGAATGGGTTGAGCACTTGGTGAAAGTTGATATTCATGTTTAAAATAACACAATGTGGTTGAACAAAATTTTTAGTTGCATAATTAAAAATTGGCCACTTCCTATGGGCGGACTTACTCATTATAGCACTCAAAAACTACCGTACAGATTTCGTTTGAAGTGCAAGTTTAGAGTGTACAATACATTTCCATATCCTGGCCTACTTCCACGCTTAAGGGGCCTTGTCGAAGTCTCGTCTATCTCGCTCACGCTCATTGATTGTCCCTGGGAACGAGGTGTTTGTTTTTCAAACATTTCACGAACAACTTTTGAAGTTTCTACCTGACATTTTGTAGGTATACTTAAACTTCTTGTTGTGTAAATATGCGCGATGACCTCAGTTGAAATTTGAAATAGGAAAAAACAATTTTTAAGAAAGTAAAAAGATGTTTCCTTCTAAAATTACAAAAAACTTAGATCATAGCGCTTATTCAGATGGAAACTCCGAAAGTTGTTTGTGTAATTTTTGAAAAACGTACGCCTCGTTCCCAATTAGCGTGAGCGAGACAGACAAGGACCTGACAAGGAACTGAATTACCGTTCCGCGCGATATGTCGTTGCTAGCGGAATCGGATAAAGCGCCAGATGCAATTGTAGCGATATGCGTTGAGTGGCCCAAGCCCCCCTGATAATTTTAACGATATTGACCGTGGAAAGGTTGTTTTTGAAGAAAATGTTTGAGAAGCAATCGAGTATTTTAAATAAATAAAGCCACACATATTTCAATTTCGCATGGAAGTTGACACAACAAGAACTTTAAGTATACAAAATTTCAGATGGAAACTCCGAAAGTTGTTTGTGTAATTTTTGACAAACGTACGCCTCGTTCCCAATTAGCGTGAGCGAGACAGACAAGGACCCTTAACGTGAACTGAATTACCACCGTTCCGCGCGATATGTCGTTGCTAGCGGAATCGGATAAAGCGCCAGATGCAATTGTAGCGATATGCGTTGAGTAGCCCAATCCCCCCGATAATTTTAACGATATTGACCATGGAAAGGTTGTTTTTGAAGAAAATGTCTGAGAAGCGATCGAGTATTTTAAATAAATAAAGCCACACATATTTGAATTTCGCATGGAAGTTGACCACGGTCTTAACTAAATTAGCGAAACTAAAAAATTAATTTTAAATTCGGTGACGGACGACGGGGGAAAACAGGGGGGGGGGTGGCAGGGAAATTATATAAAATATATCAAAAACATTACCTACCATTTCTTCTTATGGTTCATCTTAATATGGTCATAGGTACCTATAGTGTGACACTTTCAGCTTTCTGCTTATCATTTTTGAAAAAAGTCATTTATGTGTACAATTAATTGCAAAAAGAATCTAGTACACCTAATTTTCTACCGTTTAAATTGTTCTTCGTAAAGTCACTTTTGATATGCCAAAATATTATATAACATGTTGAAAAATAACAAGCCTAAAAAAAGAAAGACATGTTGAAATATTCAAATTTGAAGGTGTACTCGATTTTTTACAATAAACTACACTACTTATCTCTTGCTTTACACAAAGTGTAATGTAGGAACAACAAATATTTTTTTTATTTTTCATCATACTTTTCGACGTCATTTCATTTTAGTGCGAAAAATAACTTACTAGTACGAAAACAACTTCCACTTTCCCTCTAATGCGAAAAGAAATTTTATTTAACCTTTATTGCTTTATTCCTCGGCCGTCGCGTCGCTAAGGTTCGAGTTTCTATGATAGTTTGATGAATACCTAATTTCGAATCTGCCATTGCGTTTTGAATTTTACAGAATTAATTATTTAAGGAAACGTCAAGATAATCCGTTATATTTTTTGCTCTTTTCGATGGATCGTCGAAAAACTCTTGTTAGACACTCGTGCGAAAAATGCGTTTAACACATGTATGTTTGTAAAACTCGGCCTTGTCTCTTTCATACGTTTCATACGCATGCATTTTCGCAGTTGCATCATGAATAGCATTTCGTATAATGTATGAAACGGTTCGGTTTTGAAAAAAATGCAAGTAGTTGTACTTAATTCAATTATTAAAATTTTTGTTATAAATTTTTTTTTTATTTTTAGAGATGGACCACGCACACCATACCAACATGATGCAAGCAACCGCTGCCGCAACGACCGTGCATGACCACGATCACGGGGGTTCAGATACGGACGGCGCTTCCCCAGATGGCAGTATGCAGCATCCGATGAGTATGGCCGTAAGTATTTTATTAACACCAATACTGATTATTCATATATTCATTCCATTAAATTAAGTTGACATTGATTTATGATTGTTATTTAAAATAATTATTCTGTAAACTGCATTGAAGTAAAGTCAGCAAACGTTAGTTCATTGGTGAACGTGGGAATCTTCAATTATGATAAAAAATTGTTTAGAAAGTCCATTAGATTTTATAATTTGGATCGAACTGTTTTCCCTCATTGCCAATGTTCTCAATTCGTCCCTTTCTAGGGATACTTCACTTGAAGTGGAAATCTTACTGACCTTTTTTAACAGTTCATTTTGGTTTGTAAATAAGCATATTAGTTATGCATGTAATAATTATACATTATATATTTTTATCGATCCCCACACATATTTTTTAATGAAAAAGTTATTTGGAATGAGGATTTTAAGACTTAGGATATTGGAAACCCTTTTCATTAATTTGAGAGAACAGGGAAAATAATACATAATTAATATATGCGCAGAAAATTATGTATTTACAAATAAATATAGGATGTGGTTGACCTAGACATAGCTCTATCAGTGAGTCCTGTAGTCTAACACATATTTGGTATTATTTGTTTAAAATTATATGATTGTGATGAAGGTTGCATTTAATCTTTGTTGCACTGATGTTTTTTCTTAGCAGCCTCGTTAATAAAAAAATATTTAATGTCGAAAAGAAATAAAAATGCATTAATTGGGCGTAAAATTTCATCCTATTTCATAATAGTAGCAGTAATTTTATGACATTTGGTCACATATATCATGCTGTTTTCTCATATCTAATTCTGTATCATTTTTATATCGCATAATTAGTACTTCTTGTGTCATTAAAACATGATATTAAATTAAATCTAACAGTAATAAAAAAGACGTGATGACTTTCAAGAATCTGCTACGTGCCCCATTTTACTAAACTTCCATAGTGCATCTAGTTCTCAGAAAATTCTTGACCTAGGACTTGTTTTTATTTCTAAGCATGTACTCTCATAGTAAATGCTGAGATAAAATTCGTATTTCTATTTATGCCTGGAATAACGCATGATCATCACACAATCATACAAGGGCATATTGACATCTGATTAGCCAAGACATTTTTCTATGCACAAAGGATAGTTCCTTTGCCATAAGAATCAACAATGACCTCTTTGAAATGTCAATCAAAATAAAAAAATTAAATTGCTTTGTGATAACATTATTATGTCTAAAGGTACATACTATACAGGTATCCAGACACGTGCATTATTGGTGGGTTAATACGGAGGACGCTTAACGTAGTGCAGTCACCAAAGAAGTCTGATAACTGGAAGTCGGTTAAGCGGGAGTCTACTGTAGGTAATTCAACGTTCCGGGAAAAGTTAAATGGCACCTTTATTTTTGGAATGAGATAAACCAGTTTTGTACAAAACTTTTACTGAATGTTCTCTATTTACTAAAGTTATTTTTTGCTCTACAGCCTGTCGCATTCAGGGCAACTTATTCATTATTTTAAATGGAACAGCCTGTATTCGATTTTATTTTCGGAACTCTTGAGCGGTTTTACTCGAGGTTTTATAAGATTGAATTTCATATTTTTTGTGTTACCGGCATTTCTTTTTCAAAGTTTGAACGATTTTGAAAGTTGAATATCCCGGGATTAAACAAAGCTGTAGCATTTATAGTTTGGTGGAAACAAGCTGTAGGAATAACTGTTGCCATCAAGAAAAGCTGAAAGTATTATACATCGCCAAATTATAAAATTTCAAAACAGTAACTTTTTTATTTCAAAGAGAATCGTACGTTTTTAAATCATTATTGAATTCCTCATAAAATTTTCTTTTCTGTTACTATGCATTTACTTATACCTTCTTAAAATTAACAATTTTCTTGAAAAAGTATCAAATCAGACAACTAATTTAAAAATGCTGTTGAAAATTTTAATTAAACAGGAACAATTATATAAAGTTTAAATCATATAACTTGGTGTATGGGTTGACACATGCATGTGAACTAATTTGTTTCGACATTGACAGTACTGTGACACTAATACTAGTTTCCATGATAACATACTGTAATATCCCGATAACCCAGGCTCATTGACAGAAAATAGTCAGAAACATAATTCGTGATCGTGATCGTCTAAAAATTGTATACCCTACGTTGTGTTAATTTATTTTGTCTAGAATTGCACTGATGAAATAGCTCATTTTGGGAAAATTAGAAGGAAAACACACAATTGTTCAAATAATAGTTTAATTGACGTGCTCAGCCTTACTTAGACTCACGAGGAGAAAAAGAGCCGTGCAAAGAAAAACCTCGATCACAGTCCAGTATAAATCTGCTATTTTTATGCACAATATAATAATGAAAATCATCAAAATAAAACAATTAGATATTCAAAAGTTAAAAAAAAAACACATCAAAACAAAACACAAAATATACAATAATGTCGCCAAAAGACATGGAATTGGAAATATCGTGACTGATAGCTTACGTTTCGAACACAACAATTTTATCATTAGAAACTCACAAACAATTTAACATACCACATAAAAACTCACTCTACATACAACATATAAAACAGAAGGATATTTGTTAGTTAACCAACTTTCGTCAGTGGGTACTGCGGGCTAATTAAAGCTGCTCACAGCTATGAGTTGAAATTGAATCAGATTACCGTAAGCACCAGGGCCCTTAACGATATTTTTTCAGTAGATGCCAGGTCCCCTGTTCAGGAGATCAATGCTAATATTTCAAATTAAAACACATATAAATAAACACACAAATAAAACAATAGGACTCAAGGGGCTTCGGGAATTACTGTTCTCACGGGAGAAAAGATTAATTGACCCAACAAGGCAAATACACACTATCTGATGAAAAAATTTGCGATTGAAATTAAATAAACGAACAACATGTCTTTTGGAACAACTACAAGAAATAATTAACAAAACAAATAATATAAATTTAACTGACCTGTGAATATCTCGTAGACACCAAAAACTTTTATAACAATAAAAATATTCACAAAGGAACGACAATAATATAAAACACGTAGTGACGCTTTTACGTCTCAAGAACGAGTCCTCTCATTTCCAGACGTGACCCCTTACATCCCCTTAATCCCCCTACGCTAGTGTATACATAAAAAGCGAACGCATAAATTTCTCAAATAAATAAACTACCTAAGTCGAAACGAAAATGAGTCGACAGACGAAATAAGATATTTTTCGGAATAATAAATATTAAAAATAGGTATGGTTACTACAATACGAAACAAGCAAAGATGTACAAATACATTGTTATCCAACATTATAAATGAGAATGAGTGAAATAAAGAGTTACAATGGAAAATCTTGATTATTTCATCTTACGTTAATAATTAGTGGCCATATCAACTAGTTGCGTGTGAGAGAGACATCAAACTAACATGATGCGAAGATTATTTCAATCATACGCCAAGTTATATTATTCAAACTTTACATGTTACATGTGGGTAAATTTAGGAAAACTAAAATAATGTACCCTGGCCTAGATACAGAAATTAAGAGTCGAAAGCACCCTAATTGAAAGAGTGGAAGAATGTATCTCGGCCAAAGAATAGAGCTAGGAAGAAACAGCGAAAAGAAGGAAAAGTGGATGGGAGCGCATTTGGAAAATTATCCTTTAGTCTGAGAAATAAAAAAATAACCCAACTCCTTAAATCTAAAGGATTCGATCAATACGTTTTACCAGAAAATTGGGAACGACAAAAAACAATATAGAAACAATGAGGATAGCTCAAAGGGGGATGGAGAGAGCAATGTTAAATATAACAAGAAAAGATAAAGTATGGAACGAGAAGTTTAGATTAATCACAAAAGTAACAGATGTCGGTATGAAAATTGCTCAACTGAAATGGAGTTATGCGGGACCCGTAGATAGAAGTGGCACAAAGAGATGGAACCAAGAAATGATTGAATGGAGACTGTACAGTGTACAAGCATAAGCGAGGAAGAGGACGACCACTCATGTGCTGGTTCGACAACTTTAAGCGAACAGCCGGATTCAATTGGATCAGAATCGTACAAAATCGAGATAGATGGAAAGAATTATATTTATATATAGATTATTTCTTTACGTGCTCCATGATTGTAATTCGCCTTTCTATGCTATTTGCTAATATTTTTTTATTTTCTTTTATTTTCAGTTCCATTTTAGTATATCTGAAATTGTACTCTTCAATAGCTGGAATTTTTCAACAGCTGGGGGTTTAATAGGCTCTATGATAGGCATTTTTTTCATGGCTGCACTCTATGAGGGTTTAAAATACTATCGGTGAGTTACTATTTCATAAAAGTATCAAATTAATAAATATGTTTTTTCTGCGTAGGGAATATTTATTTTGGAAATCATATAATGCTCTGCAGTATCGAGCAGTTACTATACCAGAGAAAGGAGTCATTTCGGAAGATAATCAAGTTGTACAGTAAGTACTGCAGTTTTATAATTTCATTTGTTCGAATAACTCATGATAACTTTTTGTGACAGTATGGTGGGAGAAGTGATCCATAAACAACCGTAAGTCTTTACCTTTTTACTGCATTTGCTGTTGTACATATATTCTAATGCATGCATATATTTAATTTCTTATCGCTTTAGTTTGGCCATATTTTAACTTAGAAATAAGTGGGTAGCATTGAAGTTGATGCTTTTTTAATATGAAGCTTTTCTGTATTTTATTGAACATATTCTTTCGGCAACGGAATTTCAGCCATATATAGCATTTATATGTCGTCCATTAGCCTCACCATTAGTAGATAATAAAACGGGTCATTGCAAGTGATGCGTCAGCATCTGAGTTTGTCCAGTATAAAAGTTACAGTGCAAACAAATTTCCGCTGTCAGCAAACTGTTCACATTCTGCGAATAATTCCATTTACTAGGTACAACTGTAAGAAATGATGTTAACGACCATGTAACTCCTCCACCGGGAAGTTCGATTTCTTCCCTTGAAGTTCGATTTCTTTTTAATCTGTGCCAGAAGTTGGCGATAATTCTGTACTTTTGCACTGCAAATTATGTCTCTTTTCTTTTTTATTGCAGACCTACAATGATGAGTTTAATGCATTTTTATCAGACGTTTTTACATGTGATACAAATGGTGCTTTCCTATTTTCTTATGTTAATTTTCATGACGTACAATGTATGGCTTTGCATAGCTGTTATACTCGGAGCTGCGCTTGGGTATTTCCTATTTGGTTGGAAGAAATCTGTGATTGTCGATGTCACAGAACATTGCCACTAATTAATCGGACAATAGCGAATTTATAATTTTAAGTGCTAAGTGTATAATATGATTTTATTATTTTACTATGTATATAAGAACACAGGTATTACTAGACATATTTTTATAAATTGTTCCTTATTATTATGGTACCAAACTTGTTTAGTAAAAGATGTAGATGTATTGATTGTGTATAAGCGCATATCGTAGTTAAGTATATCAGACGACCTATCGTTTCTGTACCGATTTTTTTAAAATTCTACAAAAGAAAAACAGCCATTTTTCAGTTGTAGTGGGTACTGTTTAATATTTACTAAATGATGGTGTATGTTGTCTACATTAGTTACATTATGAGATTATTAATTTTTGTTTGTTATATTTTAAGGAACATGAAATAAATTTAAAGTTTTATTTTATTCTCGTTATTGTAAGGTTATTTATTATAATTAACGTTTTCGCAAGGATACTTGCACCTATTATTTGGTGAGACTTACACCTTTTTTAAGGCTATTCATATAAAGAATTTGTAATATGTATATATATAATAAAGAATTCCTTTGCTGCAATGAAGTATTTTTTGTTACTGGAAATTGCAATATAGTTTAAATATGTTTAGGGTATTTGGTTAAGTTCAAAAGGGTAGGTATTCAATTTTTTCCCATTCTCTGTACAATCGTTTCATTTTTCACACTTTGACTTTTTGCTCATGCGTACAGGAATTTCCTGTTTGTGATTTTTTTCTTATAGTCCCAAATATCTCTGGTTCTATTCAAGGCATCAGAATAACATTTTACACGTATGTGGAGAACCCCGCGAAGCAGCTGATAAAACTATTTTGGTGTCTACAGGGTGTTCACACTCTGAGCACCAAACCAAAGATGTTTCTTTAAATGGGAAGCCCCACATTTGTTTATATATGTATTTGAATAGAGTCCGTTAGTGTAATGGTGAAATCAGAGCACGAAATTTAAGAGAATAGTAGGATATTATACTCATTATATTATATAAGAACGTGTAGGTAAGTGTTTTAGTAAGCCTGTAGAAATTTGTATTAGGGGCCGTCCAAAATCTCATTTCATTTGAGGTCAAGTTCATAAGCGTGCATGAATTTTTGCATTATCTGTCTTGAAAAATAATGTAATTAAACCTTATAGGCATATAAGGGGAGGTGAAATGTCATTATTGCTATCATATTTATCTTTTTAGTATACCAATGACTCACTATTTTTTTATTTTTTTTTTTACTAATTGATCCCTACAACAGTACGCCAATGTGTTTGAGGAATATAATAACAAACAACGCTACCAGCAACCCGCTGGCTTACAACCATGTAGGCTTCACAACAAAATCTGCTGTTACATAAGAACGCACGGTCCATTGTCCAAGTCTTTGGGACTAACAGTTATGTTTAAAAAATCCCACAATCCATTATATTTTTATAATATAGACACCACAGAACACCTGTCAGGACAAGAGAGGACAAGAACAATGCAGGGATGACAAGAGACCTGGCTTGGCTCCTTCTGATTATTACCTGTTCTTAAATGTAAAAAAAGGTCTTGGTGGAAAACATTTCAAAGATGTAATGTAATTGCAGGCTGCAGGAAAATGAGCATTTTACAGATAAACGAAAAAATTTTTGTTTTAAGGTTTAAAAGTTTATTAGCAAATTCTACAAGTGTAGATATGTTGTAAATTTTACCTCATTTTATGGGGAGAGAGAATTCCAATCCTAACAATGTCGCTTATTTTGTAATACACAGCTATAAATCCTTTCATAGGAGAAGAAATGACATGAAAAAATAAATAAATTTGGTGGGAAGGTGGGTTAAAACCAATGGTTCTCTGGTGTTCGTTGTCCAGCAACTATAGAGACATTAACAAAAATGGGTTTCTGCACAAAATGTTACTATTTCTTCCCCGATGAAAGACCAGGGATAAGAATAGCATTTTAATCATTTTACCAATATCAGCAGTTAAATATCTTTAATTACACCAACACTGATGTGATCAGACATACTGTTTCTGGCGAGGCAGTCTCGAATTTTGTCGATTTGTCCTGCTGCCCCCACACTTCATTGAAATGTCCCGCTTTTGCCAAATGTTCCGCTCTTAGGCGACTCCTATAATTATTAAATCTGTAACTACAAATTGAGAGAAAATTATTAGTCTATTCAATTATAATGAGATTTGTTGGTGGTTAGTGAGGGTTTGGAATGAAAAGTATGTCACTACTTTTATGATCAACTAGCTGGTACCCGGCGCGTTGTTGCCTTGTCGAATTGCAGACATGGACATTCAAATACATTTCCCGGTACAACACGCATGCCCCGGGGAAAAAACCATTAAAAAAAATCCTGTTGATCCGATCGCTACCAAACTTTACAGGATCACCCCCTGGGCTAATCTGAAAATTTCATCAACATCGGTCCAGCCGTAGGGAACATACATACATAGTGTGTAATCGGCCCATATCTCTGGTTCTATTCAAGGCAGCAAAATAAAACTTTACATGTATGTTGAGAACCCCACGAAGCATCCGATAAAATTATTTTGGGGTATACAGGGTGTTCATACTCTGAGCACCAAACCAAAGTTATGTTTTTTTAAATGGAACGCCCCGCATTTGTTTACATATTTGAATTCCCAGTAAAATTTTATGAAAGATAGTGTACTACACGATGGGGTTTAGAGTACGCGATTTTAAGATACATATTACCATTTTAATGTCAGTGTGGACCCAACTTTGAGGAACTGCTGACATCTACTGGTCGAAGCTATTTAAGATTTCTTTATTGGACTAGGTTCACAGACTGCTCTATTTGTAAAATTCTTGAGTACTTCTGTCACAAAACTTAATATCATACAGGGTGGACAGCTTACGCAATATGCATTTTTTCTTAAAAATTTCAAATGGAACACCCCATATATTATTTCCATATTTGATAGACAGTTTACTAAGCTTTTGATTGATGTAGACATTGTTAGGTCTGCGCCTCTGCGCCTGACGGTTTCGGTAGAATTGAAAATTGAACTTTAAAATGTAGTAATTTTACCGGTTCTTTATTCGTTTCTCCCATATCTTAGCGCCCAAAACACAAAATATGATTTCCATTTTGTTTTTGGAAGTTGATTTCACATTGAGACAAAAAATTTCATCGCCAGATTGCTTCTTCATGGTCATATTCTTAAATAATTGGTAGCTTATTAAACTTATGAATAAATTGAAACCAGGAGTGCCATGGAAGAAAACCGATCTTTCAAGAAGTAAACTTACAATGAGATTTCTTGTGCCGGTGTAAACTCTATTCGCTAAATTTTCTTTAAAAACAAAGTGTAAGCATTTTTATGAGTTTTTGGTGGCAAAATGGCGGAAATTCCACAAAAATGGTACAAAATTACGGCAAAAATCTCAGTTCTTAAGGTTCAATCTTTATTCCTATCTAAATTATCAGTCGCAGACCTGCCAATATCTACATCAGTGAAAAGCTTAATAAACTAGCTATTAAACCTGCAAATAATATACGGGGTGTTCCATTTAACATTTTTGAGAAAAGCTCCATTTTGCGCAAGTTGGCCACTCTGTACAATATGAACTATTTTGAAAAAAGTGTTAATGGATTTTACAAATAGAGTGTCCTCTGAACCTAGTCCAATAAAAAAATCAGAGTTATCTTTGACCAGCAGACGTCAGTAGCACCACAAATTTGGGTTCACACTGGTACTAAAATAGCCATATCTTAACAACACTTACTCTAAACCCCACCGTGTAGCATATCAACTTTCATGAAATTTTATGGGGAATCCAAATATGCAAACAAATGTGGGGCATTCCATTTGAAAAAACATACCTTTGGTTTGATACGTAGCACGTGAACATCCTGTATACATCAAAATAATTTTAACAGAAGCTTCGTGGGGTTCTCCACACACACGTAAAATTTCATGTTGATATCTTGAATAGAATCAGAGATATGGACCGACTACGCACTATTGGCCCACCCTGTATACACATCGATTTTTAAATATACAGGATGTCCCAGAACAACGGGGCAATATTTCTGGAGCATATAGTTTGGGTCAAAATAACACTTAAAGTATGTATAATTTTTTGCCTAGGACACATCCCTTCGAAGCTATTCTCCCTTAAAGGTCAAGTCCTGAAGAAGGTTTTTTGCTGTTAACTTTCAAACTAGTGTATGGAATGTTGTAAAATTTGGACTGTAGACATAGTAAGCAAGTATCTGTGATCGAGTGACATGACATCTTCTGTATCTTGTCTAGGAAGCCGGGGGTGGAGCACCCCTAATGCTTTTCACCCCTTAACTTTTACGTTGATGCTTTTAACGAATTTGCAATAACATTTTTAAATTCCTCAAACAATTTTGTCAAAATGAGGTACTCTTTTTTGAAACCGTTAAAACGGTCAGTTTCCGAGAAAAAGAATGTATACCTACAAAGTCATGGTTTATCATTTTTCCTATACAAACCAGGCTATGAAATATGAATTGCTTCGTGAAACATGTCAGAAAGTGAAAATGAAATGAAAATGTATGAATAATCGGTTTTGAAAACATAATAACGATAAATAAACAAATAAATAAATAAATAACAAATTTTCGAAGTGAGCAACTTGTAGACGCATACATTTTTGTGTAGTAAAAATGATAATTTATGTCTTTGTATACATTTTTTCTCGTGAACGGTCCGTTTTAACGGTTTCAAAAAAGAGTACCTTTTTGTGAGAAAATTGTTTGTAGAATTTAAAAATGTCATTGCAAATTCGTTAAGGGCATCAAAGGGGTGAAAAGCATTAGGGGTGTTCCACCCCCGGTTTCCTAGACAAGATAAGGAAGCTGTCATGTCACTCCATCACAGATACTTGCTTACTATGTGTATAGTCCAAATTTTATAACATTTGATACAGTAGTTTGAAAGTTACTAGCAAAAAACCTTCTTCAGGACTTGATTTTTAAGGGCGAATAACTTCGAAGGGAGGCGTCCTAGAAAACAAATTGTAGATATTTTAAGTATTATTTTGACCCAAACTATATGCTCTAAAAATATTGCCCCGTTGTTCTGGGACACCCTGTATAGATTTGTAGACATGGTTGCTACCTACTTGATAATGCAGTGTTGCGTTAAAGTTCCAGATATGCGTTGGGTTGTTCAATTTTGCCAATTTTTACAGTTCTTGGTTTATGGAAAGATTATATTTGATGACTTTCCCGCAAATGTTTTGTTTCGATCTTGACCACAGAAAGGTTATTTCTTATAAAAATCAACCAGCAAAACCAGCAGTTCTGGCTTACATTTTTTACGCCATTCTTAAACGAAATTGTGGAAAGTTCATAACACGGAAGTTGATAAGCATTTGAAATAATTGTTCACAATGTCTGTCATTATTGATGAAAGGGGGTGTCCCGCTTGAGCACTTTGAAAATCTGGTCACATTAATTCAACACCAAACTGAAAGAACTGTACGGTAGAACCCCTTTATCCTGACTAATTAAGACAGAGGTGAACTGGACAGTTAAAAATTCAGATAGTTGACTATTAAAAAAAATATTTGACACTCAAGACTATTGGAAATAAAAAACAAATTAGTCCATAAAAATAAATTATGCAAACATAAAAAATGGAAAGAAAACTTCCATAAAGCAAATTAAAAGAGCGTAAGAACTGCCATGGCTGTTACATATAAAATTTTCTATTTTAAATTTGTTACCTATCGTGATTTGTACATACCTAACATTTTTTGATTTTAAATTGTATTGCTTGCCGATTTATATGCAGGGTGATCTATAACGAGCGTAACAAACTTCGAGAGAATACTTAAAAATAATGCGAAAAGCTCTAATAACGTTTTTTGACAAATGCCGACTAAGCGAGATACAGGTTGTTGGAATTTCTTAAAAAATGTATTTTACATACGTATCTAGAAAACTACCAGAGCTATTCATTTGAAATTTGAGGTATACTAATTTATTGAAGTTTCTTTACTAACTTGTAAATTTTGAAATTCATATTCTCGTCGTTGGCGTCACTATGAGGTGGGGAGACCCAAGGGGTAACCACTAATGAAATCAGTGGAACAGCCATGATGAAATCCATGTGAAATCCTCGTGCAATCTAATGAAATCCACATGCAATCTAGTGAAATCCAAATGCAATCGATGAAATCATTTGAAATCTGATGCAATCCTGTTAAATTTAATGAAGTCCCATGAAATCCGGTGAAATCTTGATGAAATCCCGATGAAATCCGGATGTAATCCTGATGAAATCCCGATGAAATCCGGATTTTACCAGAATTAATGAGAAATTTGTTAATAGTTTATACAATGTTTTATTAATTGTACTAAGCAGGATCTTTGGAAAATTTATTTTTTAATCGCAACAAATTAGAAAGATACTGACCTTCGACAGAACCGATCGATGCAAGGATCGGTGCTTTCCCGAATACCAGTTTTGAACCGGCTTCATAAATCTTTTCGTATTTTGTAGACGACAGTATGGGGATCAAACCATGAGGAGCTCGAAAAGACACTTAAAATAATTAAAACTGTTTTCTTATAGAAAGATCCCCTAGCCGATCTCCCCCGAACGTTTAAAACGTTTAAAACCAGATTATTCTCGAGATTATTAGCCGCGAAACCTCGCGCCAAAATCTTTTCCCAAATTGCTTGCGTAAAAACGGAATAAGCGCAAAAACCACATATTGTGCGGAAACGAGGGTTCGAACCCCCGCTTTTGTGGCTATAAGGCCTTTACGTTAACCACAAAGCTGCGGAAGGTACCTAATGAGTGGTTATGTAGAAGTAGTATAAATATAAATATCGGAAGTGCTGGCATAGAGAATTGTGTATATTTGGGCTCTTCGTGGTTTGAACACTAGGCATGTCTACTTTGTACTCGACTTTGTAGGTTGCTCAACAAACTGCGATTAAGTGTAAATTCTCGGTAAAATTATTACCTTTGTTCTGATACTGGGTAAGTACCCACTGCTCAACCTTGGCTCAACCTACTGTGCATAAGTCTCGAATATTATAAACTTCGCAAACATTATAGTATACAATATTATAGTTATGCAAAAATAGATATTCTAGCTCGTATTCTAGTAGAGGTTCTGGCTCCTGGCAGAAGAATAATTCTTCCGCTCGCGGGTAAATTCTCGGGTAAATCGAGGGAACCGTATCATTTATTACGAGATTTACTAGATATTCGACTAGATACAGCTCGGACTACGGTAAATTAGCGGAATCCAGATGTATTTATTATACAGGGTGTAATTAAAAAATCTTAAAATAGGAATGTTCAGTCTCGCGTTTAGTGATTTTCTCTCAGATTATCAGGCAATAGAACTCGCAATAGAATAACTTCAGTTCGCCTTTAAAATAGATTCTTACGCTAAATTAAATGATAATTAGAAATTAGTCTCGATTATAATTATGGCAGCCACCATTGGGCTAGTCCATTCTTTTTTTATGGGAATGTACTTTGTGAACTATTCTTTATGCGGTGTGTTTCGCTTTGAGCCGCAACACCACCGCAACTTTTATACTTATAAAGGCAAAAACCTTAGAAATTATAATTCTTATACATGGTGCCCAAAATTAAGTCTGAGTCATTGCTAACTTTATTATTATTGAACCTTTCTAAGTCTGTAAAGATATAGGGTGTTCCATTTAAAAATATTCTTTGGGCGAATAGCTCGAAATAGCCATATTCATTATTCAATTGTGCTTCTGTTTTCTCTATTTTATTCGTCATATGGAAGACATCAATTCTTTACACTTTTAACCGAACTAGGTCCAATAATAAGGAAGTTAGCAATGGTGCACATTTAATTTTGGATACCCTGTTTATTCGGAACCAGAATTGCATCATAATGCAAAGTTCTCTTTAAAAATTTAGCTTTGTACACACCGTCCGCGTTAAGAATGCAGCGTTAATTACCTTTTAATCAAAGATTGGTGTCACCCAATCATCTGTATATATTATTGTAAGTAATATTCACACAGTTTCATTAAAATATGTGTTTTTAATAATTAATTTGTATTAGCTAAGAAGATTGGTGTGACAGGGCCCTAAAAATTTTTCAAAACGCTGCATCTTAAAACGAATACAGTAGTTTGTATTTAAATTAACTTTGATGTCGCTGCTCCTACAAAATATGGTGAAAATTTTTGACAATTATTATTTATACAATAAACCGTCCCAGCAATTTCAGAAAAACACCTAATAAGAAAATTATGAATTTTGTGCAGAACCTTATTATCACCACACTGTGTAAATACAAAATAATTAAAATATATAGATATTCCTATAGGTATCAACACTCGGTAGGTATACCTCGAGGTAAACCTGTAACCTCGCCTGTAACTTAAGAAATGTTTTCCCTAGAACTGCTCAAAGCAATGGATCATTTCATCACAAGTCCCTACCTCCTCCGACCGATTGAACAGTCGATTAATGCCGAGTTCCATTACTCAAAAAATTTATAATTCAAAGGAAAGGGCCAGGGAAAGGGCGGTTAAAGAATTATTAGAATTATTAGAATTGTGCAAAGAAGGATGGAGAAAAGGACGGAAGAAATATTAGGAGAAGACCAGTTCGGATTTAGACGAAATAGACGAACGTGCGAGGCCATTCTAGCTTTACGAGTAATTATATGTATAAAAAATAATAGAAAAGGGAAAGAGCGTCTGTATAGGATTTGTAGATTTAGAAAAAACCTTCGACAACGTAAAATGGGTGAAGATGTTCGAAGTGCTCAGAAAGGTAGGGATGAAATTTAGGAACAGAAGAATAATACATAATCTCTACAAAGAGCAGAAACAAAGAGAAGTAGATATCCGGAAGGGAGTGAGACAGGAATGTGCTTTGTCACCTCTAGTTTTCAACTTATATATCGAAGATGCGATTAATACCTATTGTTAAAGACAGATAATTAAAAAGAAAACCAAAATTTTGGTGTGGGGGCGGGAAAATAGGAATAAAACTAAAATACAAATTGGGAACGAGAAGGTATAGGAAGTCTCAGATTTCTGCTATTTAGGAAGTCAAACAACTCGCGATGGTAGGAGCTCTAGAGATATAAAACAAAGAATAGCGCAGGCTCGAGTTGCGTTTAGCAAAAGGAAACAACTGTTATGCTCGGGAACGGTTAATGTAGAAACTCGGAAGAGACTCTTAAAGTCGTATGTATGTATGTATGTATGTATGTATGTATGGAGTACGGCATTATACGGGTGCGAAACTTGGACTTGGAAATAGTAGATATTAGCGTTTGAAATGTAGTGCTACAGACGCATGATGAAGATACCGTGGATAGATAAGATTAGCACTAGGGAAGTATTAGAAAGAATTGGGGCAAAGCGAAAGGTATGGAAGACAATAAAGAATAGGAGAGATAGGATGGTAGGACACCTTCTGAGGCACGAAGGCTTAGTTCGCAATATACTATAGAGTCAGAGGTAGGAATAAAAAGAAGTAGGGGTACGCCCAGACTAGACAACTGCTCTGAAATACATAGTTGGGGATGTAGAATGTCCTACTTTTGGGGAAATGTGTAGGATAGCTCAGGATAGGAAAGGATGGAGGTACGCGTCCAACCAGTTTTCGGACTGAGAACTTCATGATGATGATACCATCTTCTAAGCTTAACGATAATAAACAAATCCAACATGCCTCAGTGGAAGGATAAACATGAATAATTTTTGGTAATAATTAAGCTTTATAAATTCATGTGAAATCTTTTGAAATCTGCATAAAATTTTATGAAATCCGCATGAAATCTCATGAAATCCATATGGAGTATCATGAAATCCTTTGCAATCCATGTGAAATCCGGTGAAATCAATTAGCAATTTACGTGAAATTTAATGAAATCTTCTGCAATCCTGTGAAATCCAATGAAATCTGGTGAAATCCGATGAAATCCATGTGAAATCCGATGAAATCCATGTGAAATCCAATGTCATATGAAATCCGTGGAACAAATTTTTTTCTAGTGGTTACCCCCCCGGGGAGACCACATTTTTAACGGAAACTATGTTACGCTACGGGCTTACACAGATATGTTGCAAAATATTTGAATGTTTGTTTTATTTACAAGAAAAAATCTTTTTGATTTTTTTTTCATACAAAGCATAGTATCAGTAGTCGGGAGTCTGGTGGACAAAAATCGACAAGGGGGTGTCGACTCGAGGGTATACAAAAAAGAAAAATACTGTCTTATAGAAAATTTTATGCTGCATCCGAATCTGCCGTTCGCCCTTTAATCCGGGATTGCAAAATATGAGAAAACACATATTTTGCGTTAAAACTCTAAAAAACTCAATTAATTGACTTTTTTTGTCCATCACTCGATATCTCGCTTATTATTGCAGATATCAACTTCCAATTTTGTATTGTATTACCTCAGACCCTTGTTATTGACATTATATTAACAAACTTTAATTAAACTTAGTACTTTTTTGTAATAAAATTGTTATTAATGCCTTGTTGCATGAAATTAAGAAAATGCTATGCAAATTATACTGAGCGAGAAACTTTTTTATTTTTGAAGATAGATGTATCGCATATCGGGATAAAATGAAGACAATAGACCAAGGAAGTTTTTTTATTTGAAGTTTTTTTTCTACGGCGAATAGTTTATCCACAAAACCGACAACTCTGCGGTGTTTGTCTGCTCGCCACGCCGAACTGGCTTGCGGGTTGTCGCTTGTGCCGTTGTGACTTCAGTCGCGAGTAGGTTGTTAGGATTCCCGCTTCACTACCTATTAATACATAATAATACATATTTACTTCGATCTAGATTCACACACAATATGGCATTTTGCGGTAAGTTCCAAAAAATTTTAGATGTAGTATTGTGATACATTTTCTAATAGATTATTTTTATTATCTCTATAGGTATATCTGAATCCGATAATAAACAACGGTTGCTTACCTTTTTGGCATTAGAATTTGAAAAAAAAATATTTTGACATAGAAGAAAACTGCCAGATTATCTTAGCAGGTATGCACTAAGATAACAAAAGAACAATCATATGCAGCAAAAATAAATATGAAGTTACCGATATTATTGTTCTTGATGGATTATATGTATTACTGCACTATTTTAAATTCTGATATGGCTTCAGAAACAAAATATTTACGTTCCTATAATAATAACACATTGGGCATCCACGTACAAATTCAATGAAAATGAATTGGCAAACATTATATTGGCTGTGTACTGCTCGTCAGACTGTGACACTGTAGTTTTCCCTTCAAAAAGGAAAAACGAATAGCACTAAATTCTATTCTAAAGGGGCATCCAAATGAATGAAAGCAATTAACTTCTTGGAAATGATTCTTTGACTGCCCAAGATTTATAATTTAGATACATGCAGATTTTTCTTCGAGGCTCTGTATGAACGAGCACTGTTTAAAGGAAACATGGACGAACTGAGAGCACATTTATTTCCATTTTCTAAGACAGATATGTACAAGGTACGTCTATATAAAGTACGTACATTTTTCGATAATACACGAATAATACTATGTATTATCGGAGGTAGGTGTCTAAAGTAACAGTAAAACTAAGATATACAGGGTGGAACTTTCTAATGGAATAAATTCAGTTAATATTTGATCGAAATCCTGGGACACGTCGATTTTTGTTTTAATTGCGCACCTTATAACATAAATTTCATCACCATTTGCTCACGTGACTACGAGTTATGACGTCATAGTACATTTTCTTAAATAGCAAGGTATGTTAAATCTTATATCCTTGGATAGATTCTTTCGAGAGAAATTCAGTGCCTTTCTCTGTTTTTGAATATCTTTATTAGTTTTTGAGAAAAATCGATTCAAACTTCAGGACGTATACTCATAAAAATAAAACCGGTCATCAAACAAAAGTATTTTTATTATCAAAATTGAATTTTTAAAGTAAAGTAATTTGCGAATAACAAAGCGGTAGCAAGAAATTTACTTAAATGAGATTTCCAAATCAAAGTAAATGACCAGCTTTATTTTTATGATGTATACGTCTCTGAAGTTTGAAATGATTTTTCTCGAAAACTAATAAAGATATTCAAAAACGGAAAACGGCACTGAATTTCTCTCGAAAGAATCTATCCAAGGATATACAATTTAACATACCTTGGTATTTAAAAAAATGTACTGTGACGTCATAACTTGTAGTCACGTGACCAAATGGTAATGAAATTTACATCAGAAGGTGCGCAATTAAAATCAAAAATCGACGTGTCCGAGGATTTCAACCAAATAGTAACCGATCAGTCTTTACTGAATTTATTCCATTAGAAAGTTCCACCCTGTATATCTTAGTTTTACTGTTATTTTAAAGCTCCGACTGAAGACGCTCTTCAGTTGTTCAGTTTCATATTAAAAGGGCTTATCTGCAAGTGGCAATTTATAAAAAACCTACGAAATCCAGCCCAGACTGCCTTTCTTACCTTCCCAGCGCAGCATTATGAATAGCGTTCATACCAAAAATAATCACGCGGCAAATAATGTGCGAAGTTAACTACCATTTTTGTCACTAAGTGAAATCGCCCATCAGATTAAGATATTTTAAAAACTTTCTTGGTCTTTGACCTTTATTTTATCTCGATATACTATACATTTATCTTCAAAAATAAAAAAGTTTCTCGCTCACTATAATTTGCATAGCATTTTCTTAATTTCATGCAACAAGGCATTAATAACAATTTTATTACATAAAAAGTACTAAGTTTAATTCAAGTTTGTTAATATAATGTCAACAATAAGGGTCTCAGGTAATACAATACAAAATTGGAAGTTGATATCTGCAATAATAAGCGAGATATCGAGTGATGAACAAAAAAAGTCAATTAATTGGGTTTTTCGAGTTTTAACACAAAATATGTGTTTTCTCATATTTTGCAAGTCCGGATTAAGGGGCGAACGGCAGATTTGGATGCAGCATAAAATTTTCTATAAGACAGTATTTTTTGTTTTTGTATACCCTCGAGTCCACACCCCCTCTCTTAAATTGGATCGTACGGTCGACCAGATCCCGTACTACAGAGAGAAATAATTTTGTGTAACATGCTGCGTAGTCCGCGTTTTTAAAAACGAAATTGTCAGCCGTCCTTTGTAACAGTAAATCGTTGTTAATACTTAATATCGTAGTGGCGTGTAAATACTAAAGAATAGAACAAAACAGCTGGAAACAGTAAGTAATGACAGAATGTATTACATTTTTCTAAAGAAATTGTCAACACCCTATATCTCATTTAGTTGCCATTTTTGAACATGTGTTCATTAGGGATTTTCACAATATTTTTAAGAATTCTATCTACTCTCGAAGTTTGTTACACTCGTTATAGATCACCCTGTATAGGTATATAATTTTCGCATATTAAAAAAATTATCATTGATTATTTATTTTTCCCATACATCGTCGAGTGTATTTTTCAGCGCAGGTTCTCTATTATCTAATTTTATGAACACAAAAAATTAAAAAAAAAGAACTTAATAATAAAAGAGCAACTTTGAATAATATTTATTTTTCATAGAAGAACAAATACAAAAAAATTAACATTTTTATTGTTAAGAAAAACCATGCTGCAAATTACCTTAAAGAAAATACTTTTGAAGGGTATAATTCTAATATGAAATCTACAGGCATATGGCCAACGTAAAACCATTGTAGCAGCATAAACACTTATAAAACTTTATGGTTTTTAATATAGTGCTGATCACCCTCAGAAACAAAACGTTTGCGGCCCCTTGACGGCATCTTCTTAATAACATTCTCAGTCAAAAACCGCTCCTTATAGCACCGATCGACAAATCTGTCCAAAATAATGTAAGCCAGCGGTACATCCATAGATATGTCAGAGAGATCATCAAACACCCTTAGAAAACCCCTTTCCATTTGATCTGGAGTAATGAGAATTGCATCAGCAAAAGCCTTTAAAAGTGAACATAGAGCGGCCTCTTTTATAGCGCTGTTTGCTTCTAAAGCCATCACAATAGCTTCATAGACAAGTTCGTGGTGGAAATGAGGCACCTCTAACACTCGCAAGCATCGACTTGCTTCCTCAATGTCTCCGGAAGAAATGAATTCTTGCAACAGTAAAGACATCTGTCGAGTAAGGTACTTCACAGGTCTTAAAGCACCACCTACACCCCATACATTATGCAGTCGTACTAGGCCATGCTTCATAGACAGTAAGGTATCTGCACGAGCAATAGATTCCTGAAATACTGGATTGTCACTCTTCGCTACAAAAAATAATTAGGTAAGTAGGTAAGTAATTTATAATCAAATTTAAGTAACTTAAGTACAGATGTTTTAAGTCTGCTAGTTAAGTTTTTAAATGTCATTTGAAAAACAATTGAAAATGAAATTTGCCAAGTTTCACACAACTTGGATTTTTTAGTTGGAACAACCTGTGTATCATCAACTCATTCAACAGACAATTTTATTTTGATTAAAGCGATATGGTACACATGATACTTATCTTTGATAATAATAATAATAACAATCTTTATTCCAAAATTTCGTTTTACAAAATACAAAAAATTAAACAACGTCAAAAGATAAATTTTTAAACATTTTACCCTAAGTAATCACTTAGATTGTAGGGTTCCAGGTCAATCAACGTTTAAAACAATTTACACTTTGTATAAGTTTTACATCATTTGGCAATTTGTTGTACAATCTGATACACATGTAATAAGCACCTTTTTCAGTGAGGGACAGCCTATGATACGGATATATAGCCTGAGAACTTTTTGAAATATTTGCATTTCAAAAAAATCTTATAATATTGCCATAACTTCGTAAAATCAAGTACCTATGCTTTTGTTCATTTTTCACTTACGATGATTAAATAACTCACTACTTATTTATTGGTTGCCTATCTTATTAGAAATGTCAAATTCAGTAAAGACAATGACGACAAAATAAATCGTGGCATACTTGACTATGACTATACGACGATATTATGGCAATATTATAAGATTCTTAAATGCAAATATTACAAAAAGTATCAGAGATAAGTTTCATGTGTGCTGCGTCTTTGTAGTTAGAATAAAATTATCTGTCGAACGAGGCGATGATTTACGGGTTGTACCATTCAAAAAAAGTTATGTCTGTATCTTGCCAAATTTAATTCTCGATTGGTTCTCTAACGACATAGTTGAATACTTAAAAACCAAAACTACAACTTTTGTATGTTATTTCGAAAATAACAGAATTAAAGGGTATGCAAACTTAAAATGAAATACCCTGCGCATATAAACAACTACATATATAGGCCGTTCCATTTAAAGAAATTACACTTTCGGGTATACCTTGCGTAGGTACCTACAGAAAAAAAAATTAGGGCAAGATATAATTCTTTGTAGTCAGTTATGTAGATATAAGTGCTCAAATCAGTTGCTGTATGCGAAATAAACAACCATTTACATTTTTTATAGTGAACAATGAAAATATTTCCCCTGTCAACTGTCAATTTTGACATTTTACATATTTTATTTATTTAGATTTCCCTGTAAATAAACACTGCAACATCCATGCGAGCCATAGGCTCATTATTACAGATTAATGTTACAATTTTGAATGAAGGTCCCAAACGTTGAATGCCAAAGTTAAACATTCTTTCTTGCTCGTAACGAGTGGACTTTAATTTCGCTTGAGACAAATATGAATTATATTTTTATAACTTCTTTCAACTGCAGAAGTTTCAAAATATTTTCCCAACATTCGTTCTAAAATTTTCTCTAAAGACAATTTTGACAAATAATGATTAATTTTCTGTGAATTCACCATATATTTCAAGTTTATTTGAATTCATATTTCCCAATATGCAATTAGGTACCATTTTCTTTTATAAAACATTATTTATAAAACTTCCCTAATACTAGTACAAAAATGTTTTATTTACGAAAGAGATGGATGGCCCATCCCCACCTATGCTAAATCGTAGCTTCAGTACTTTAATTGCTAGGGCCTGCCTGCCCGTAGGCTCAGATGCACTGCAGCCACAAAATGGGCTTATTGTGCTCACCCTAAATTCTAAGTCACACCCATTCCATGATCTTGGTGCCTTGGACCAAACGGTACAAGTCAAACATTGAATGCGTGGAAAATTCTTCCGGTTCCATCAGACATCGCCCGAAAATTCGCTGCTTCTTCTGGTCTAGAGAGCTTCACATCTGCACAAGATGTGCTCAGCCGTCTTCCGTTCCTTATTACACAAGCGGCAGTTAAGGTCTCTGTAATATTTGCGAATCTTCCACAGGTGTTCTTTAACGGTCGTGTGTCCCGTTAGGAAGCCTGTTACGATTCTAATTTGCATCCTACTAAGGCAAAGTAGTTCTAAGCATCTTTTCCTGCAAGGTCCCTTTATATACGACTTGCTGTGCCTGTATCCTGGAATCACGTTCCAGTAATTGTGATGTTGAGCGCGAATCCATCCGTTTACTTGGTGTCTGACTGCACTCTTAGTTATGCCTAGGGCAGGTTCCGGTCCAACGAAAGGATCCTTGGAGCCCCGCTTTGCTAGTTTATCGGCTTCCTCGTTCCCTATCACCCCACAGTGACCTCGAACCCAAAGCAGTCTCACTGCGTTCCGCATGACTAGGATGCTCGAAGCATTCCCACACCAGTCTGGAAGACATCTTTGAGCTCATAAGAGCCTTCAAAGCTGCCTGGCTGTCTGATAAGATAAAGATCCGCTAATTTTTGTAGCCCCTCTTAATGTTTTCCCGCGCACATTGTGGTATCGCGTAGACCTCTGCTTGAAAGACAGAGGCATATTTGCCCAGAGAGGAGCTGAGCTTCACTCTTGGTTTATCTCCAAACAGCCCTGATTCAGCACCTGTGTCGGTCTTAGAACCGTCGGTGTACCAGATTAGACTGCCGGAAGGTGTGCTGTTCAAAATTTGGTTCTCCACTCTAGGGTCATCGATTGTGACCTGAAAGAGTGGTTGTGCGGTGTTCTTGGGGACCATGTAGTCCGTCCTCATGTCAAGCATGGGATCCTTTATGTCCTCAATAATGCTAATGTACTCTATACCCAGACGGACACGGTAAAAAGAGTTTTGCAGTCTGTATAGTGCCAGTCTCGCCTCCCCCTGTATCACGAAGTGGAGAGGGGGAAGGTCCAGAAGAGTCTCTCTGGCTGCAGTTGGCGAAGTCCGCATCGCCCCTGTTATCCCTAGGCAGGCAAGCCTCTGAATTTTGCTTAGCCTTAGGCCTTAGCCTAGTAGTTACCTGTTTGACTTTGGGCCACCATGCCAAAGCTGCATACATTATTCCTGGTCTGACCACTCTGGTGTACAGCCAGTGCACCATTCCTGGCCTTAGACCCCATTTTTTTTTAAATGTTCACCTAACTACTGCAAGAGTAGTTTCCGACTTTCTGACTATTCTATCGATTTGTTGGTTCCAGGTAAGTGTTGAGTCCAGTATAACCCTAAGATACTTGACCTCCCTTGACAATGAGATCTTCCTACCACAGAGAAGTGGAAGAACAGAGATTGACTCTGTCAACCTCTGAACTTCGCCATTTCAGTTGTTCTTTTTTTTTATTATTGTCTTGATTTGCTTTGCATGCGTACCTGTGTGCAACTGAATAAAGTCCTTATTATTATTATTATATAGAGGTCCAAGAGCCTCTATGTTTCTCTTTCGTATAAATGGAACTATTGTTGTTTTTTCTGGACTAATGGTCAAGCCTTCCTTTTCATTCCAAGCTGCTACAATACTCAGGGCCATTTGCATACGTTCCCTAATCGTACTGCTAAATCTTCCCTCATTTCATTTCATTTCATTTTATTAGCCTTCAAAAAAATACAATCAAGGGAGAGGAAGTCTCCACAACTCCTATACCCTGGAGAAAAAAATACATTCCCAAAAAAAATACACATACATAAAAAAAATTACAATGCCCATAAATAAGTAGGTACATATTATGCAAGAATTAAAAAAAAAAAACAGTAAAAAAGCAATTCCCACTATACATTAGTCTGTTTAAATGGAGGCACAGAAGCCACCCTCCCAGAAAATAATATACCGTGAAAGCTGCAAAACGCAGCTTGTGTGCGGCAAAAGCAATATTTTATTATAATTCATCAAACTTTCAGGTCCCGGGATCGGGAATCGGAGACCACATGAAAAGTCGTAGGCTATTCCTCATTGTTCCGAATCTAGTTGTCAAAAACATAATGTATTAAATTTGGGGAGGCAGATCGTAACCAATTCTTAATATTTCTATTAAAAATTCTTTTGTTAGAGGATCTTTTTATAGTTAGAGGAAGAATGTTATAAATTTTCTTGCCTATTATGACAAAAGATCTCTGCTCAATATTCTTCATCCTCATTTCTATCGAGAGAACAAGATCTGCCTCCCGTCTAATAGATCGCCCATGCGTCAAAGGAGTGAGCAGATCGCCATGGTTATAAATGTAATTGAGCGCCCTCCACGCAAAAAGCTGCCTGACATCGAAAACACCCGCTTTCCTGAACAAGAGATCGCTGGGATAAAGACGTGGTTTACTCAGAATTATTTTAAGGATTCTCCTCTGTAGTGTGTTAACCGGTGCCAAACCCGTATTATAAATTCCCCCCATCCTATAATACCGTAAGTCAGTGTTTTTCAACCTTTTTGAATACGCGACCCCTTTACAAGTAAAAAAGTTCTGGCGACCCCCCAAGACCGTAATAAAACTGTCAGTGATTTCAAAGGCGCCGTATTTAATTTTCTTTCCATAGTTAAGTACATACCAATCAAGATATCAAAGCAAGGTGGTCGCGAGCGCTCTGCCACAGCGCAATACAGCAGTTAAAGTTCTTGGCGGTGTCTTTGAACTATTTTAGCTGCATTTGGTGACCTCCAACTGTAAGTGATTTACTACAGCGGCGTTTTATCAATCGGTTTGACACTGGTATTAACTCAGCGACGGACGAAAAAAAAACACGTGCGTAGCCTGAGAAGTTGCGCATTCTACGCTGCGCGAGCTAGAAAATTTAGGGAGAGCTGTTCTGCTGTATTAAGGTGGGTACAGACTTGAGCAAATTTTGCGCGCAGGAACAGTTTGCGCGTACGAATGCTCAAATGTGGACGCTGATAAATTGGTTCGCACGCACAAATTATTCGTGCGCGCATAACACGCACGCGATCCGTTGCTTGCCGGTCTCAGTGCCATGCTCAAAGGATATTGTGCGCGCAGTTTGGACGGCAAAACATCGTTCATGTCAGTTCTTGTTTAGTTGTCGATATAGAAGTATAATATATGCAGGTTTATAAGGAATGGAGTGGACGACAGAAAATGTAATCCAATTAATTGATGAGTACGGAAAATTTCCTATTTTATGGGATCCAAAAAATGAGCAGGAGCTATGTCAACCATATTTTCGTGAAATCACACGAACAACTGGATTACGTTCGTGCGCGCAGGCATGTCAAGATGAACGTGAACAAATTAAATCGCACGCACGAATGTTCGAGCGCGTACACTGTTCGTGTGCGTAAATTTGCTCAAGTCTGTACTTACCTTTATGCTGTGGCTCTTGGAGCAGCAATATACATATTACTTTGCCGGGAAGGTAGGGCGAGAGGCGAGAGCACAGAAGAAAAGGGGAGTCAGAAGTTGCACTTAAGAGTCCGGCAAACCCCTTTAAAATGAACCCGAAAACTGACTTCGTAGTGCTATGCTCATTTCTAAACGGTGAAAATTGAAGTGTTGAATTTTTGACAGTTTATAAACGAAACTTTATTTTATGTTTCCATTCAAAGAAAATTTAAAAATTTTATCTTAGAAAGTGTCAGTTCACTCATGAAATTGACCAACTTCACGCGTGCATAGCGCCAAGAGATTTACAGTTTTCGAAAAATTGTTTCAATGGCGACATAAAGTATACCTTCTTCTACCATAATCAGGCATTCGTGTTGCTAAATTTACTAGGATGAAGGTTTAATCATGGTAGAGCGAGAGCGCTGCAAACGCAAATATGGCTTGGTATGTGTTGCCGCCCGGTGTCGACTGAGCATAAACTCAGAGCGGCGTTGTCTCATTTACTAGGTACCGAACGCGCGGGCTTTGAATGTGCGTTGTTCTTGTGTCCATAAATGTGTTTAGCGCGACGGTGTTGCAACACAGCTGATAGCTTGCTCCGATTTCTAACAGATACCTCACCGACCCGATGCCCCGCAGGTGTAACTTTTGATCTGCTTTGCCGGACTCTTAACGTCGGCACTTTGATGTCGGTAGTTAAAACTTGAACGTCGCGCAACTTCCACGCGCAACATTTTCATTATAATAATCATTATGTACAGATTTGCCTGACAACAAACCGCGGCCATTTGCAGTAGCAGCTGACAGACACTCTATGGCCACAGCCCCCAAAGCAAGCTACGCGTGGAAGTTGCGCCAGGTGCAGGTTGCGACCGCGACCCCCTAAGCAAGACTATGCGGCCCCCCTGGGGGTCGCGACCCACAGGTTGAAAAACACTGCCGTAAGTTAACACAGACTGCACTAGCGCGAAATAAATGCATTTTAACGTTTTAATATTCATTATGTATTTCAACTTTCTGAAAACGTGTAACATATATCTCAGTTTTTTACAGGTGAGCTCGATATGGTAATTCCATCTTACGTGCGAATCAATCATTACTCCCAGAAACTTTGCTTTAAGGCTCATCTGAATATTCACCCCGCATGCACACGGCCCAACCCGACCCCCCGAAACATCACAACTGCTCTCGTGAATTATTAAATTATGACTTATTGGCAAATTTTTTGAATAAGATGTAAACGGAACATAGTACGTTTTAGAATAATTTAGTGTAAGCAGATTATGATCCAGCCAGCCCCCCACAGTCCCCAGTATTCCAGCCATTTTATATTTTAATTCAGTCCAACTATCAGCCTCAACAAAAATAGTCGTATCGTCAGCAAAAGACACGATACTGGCTCCAACATCTGTTAATAGTAAATCGTTTATATATATATATATATATATATATATATATATATATTTGTTCTCCCTACAATCGTGCGTCCCTATATTGTGCAATTACATGCAATCCTGCGTCCACCGTAATTCTGCGTCCATATACGGACGCAGGATTGCCTGCCCATAGCAAACGTTGGCGGGGAGGGGTAGCAGCCTGTAGAAACAAAATCAGATGGACGTCAAATTGTCGGTATAATAAAATTGATCAGTATAATGAAGTTCACAAAATTTCCGCTGCGAGGCGCTGCGGAATTTTTCTATATACACGATTCCGTATATACATAATTTATGCTTCCGCGTATTCTGCGTCCGATCGATATACTTACTTTCACGATGTGGTGGTTACTGCTACCGAAGAGAGTGGCAACAGGGTTTTTATTCTTTATCATCTGTCTATGAGGAGCTGGTGGAAAAAGTCTTTTAATAATCTTGCCTCAGCCGCGCGCAACTAAATTTCAGAAATATGTAAATCTAATATTAAATAATGAATTTATTGCTTCCCATTTGGGATTACAATTTAAAATAAAGAAACAAACGGAACAAATAAAAGTAAAATAAAATTATTCTCACAATTCTTTTCAGCATATCTCAACTCCCATTCATGTGTAATTCACCCTCCATCTCCTTTCTTCCCCTCTGTATCAATTCCATCCACTTCTCCCCTCCGCTTTCCTCCAGTATCATCTCCACTCTCACTTCTTCGAAGTTCTCTCTCCACCAGCACCTCTCTAACACATGTTCCCATGTCTCCTCCGCCTCGTATACCCTACACATTCTTCTGTCTTCGCTTTTCAAATACCTTCCATCTCCCATCTCATTATATAGATATTCGACCCGTGCCCCGACAGGCATTGAATTACAGAGCAAATTCAATGCATGTAGAGGTATTTGCCCGGGAAATAGTTGTTGGAGCAAATCCGGGTAGAATTTTTATATTTTTGCTCTTCGACTTTGAATAGTAATATATTAAGAGTTGGCTCTCGCTTACCGCTCGGATTTAAGAATAGATGCTGGTTTGGTTTGTTTGTACATAGCTGCTCCATACTGATGAGCTCTAATAAGAGTGAAATCATGATATGCGGTTGCTGTATGCAAACAAACCAAACAGTTTCTATTCTTCCTTTGTTCTCATCTCATTTCCCAGCCTAAACCTCGCCACCCTTATTATCCTCTCCTCCCTTCCGCTTCTTTGTAAATTAATATCCTGGCAGTCCCTCTGCTCTTATCTCATTGTATTTATTGTTGTATCTTGATCGTCTTCTCTTCTTTATCCTGTTCTTGTATTTGCCTGTCTCTCTCCTCTACCTCTCTCACTATGTTCCATCCTGATGTTCTAAAGTTCCCCACTTCTGCTGATGTCTACCCTCGCTCCTGGTAAAAATATTCTTGCTTCTCTTCCCATTTCGATCTTTCATTTCCTCTCTTCCGTACCTCTTCCTAACACTGCCTGGCTAACTCGTTACAGCACCCATCTTAACTTTTCTTCGTATTTCATTGTTCTCGTCCCTGCCCTGATTCTCAATTTATCTCTGTTTGTCTCCTCTCTTATCATGTACCCTGTCGTTATCCAATTTAAATCCAGTGTCGATCTTTATCTATCCCAAAGGACTTGTACCTTGACGCAGTTCTAGTAATACTGGGACGGGTGGGATGGCTTGCGCGCTTCAATGATATAAAGAGCCGAACCATAGGTTTAACCATATTGGAGGGGTTTTTATTTGAGAAGCCAGACTAAATCAAGTCCCTGGAAGGGGGCAGCAGCTCTTTCAGTAATCATAGTGGCAGAGATCGTGAGGGTTGGTATGGCACTGTGATACACACTACTGCGATGTGGAAGGCAACGGGAAACCACCACATTATTTTATCCCTAGTACAGCGTACTTTAATTTATGATGATGGCACCTTCTGGAGTAAAATATTCCGGAGGTAAAATAGTCCCACATTCGGATCTCCGGGCGGGGACTGCTTCGGGGGGAGTCATCAGAAATGATAAGTGTAACATCTCACGAGTCGGAGCGTGGAATGTTAGAAGCATGAAACAAGTAGGGAAGTTAGAGAATTTGAAAATTGAGATGGATAGGTTAGCATTAGACGTAGTAGGTATCAGTGAAGTGCGATGGCCAGAAGCTGGAGACTTCTGGAGCGGAGATTTTAGAGTAATACACACAGGATCTGTAGGAGGAAATTCGGGAGTAGGAATTGTTATGCGGAAAAAAGTAGGACAGAGTGTAGAAAATTTCTTACAGCAAAGTGACAGGGTAGTTATGGTTAGGTTAGATTCGAAACCTGTAAAAACAGTAATAATACAGGTATATATGCCCACTTCTAACTACAGTGATGAGGCCGTAGAGGCAGTTTATAGTGATATTGAATATGTGCTAGATTTTGTGAGAGGGCACGAAAATTTAATAATTACAGGAGATTTCAATGCAGTCGTAGGCACAGGGCGAGAGGGCGGAATAGTTGGCCCCTTTGGATTAGGCAATAGGAACGATAGGGGAGTTAGACTGATAGAGTTCTGCGATAAACATAACTTAACGGTCGCGAACACTCTATTTCACCATCATGTTAGGAGATGCTATACGTGGAAGATGCCAGGAGACTTAGGGAGATATCAAATAGATTACATTCTCGTTAGGCAAAGATTTAGAAATCAAGTTAGGGATTGTAGAAGTTATCCAGGAGCAGATATAGATAGTGATCACAACATAGTCGTTATGAAAGCCAATCTTAAATTTAAGATTTTGAAAAAAAGAAGCGGAAGAAGGTATCTTGACCCAGAGAAACTAAAAGATGATGATAGGCGCAATAAGTTCGAGAAAAAGACAAACGAAGCACTAAAGGGCACGGGTGGAAATATTGTTAGGGACATAGAGGCAGAATGGAATTGCATTAAAAATAGTTTAGTTTCCTCAGCTAGGGATATTTTGGGTCATAAACAGAATGAAAGTAGGAAACCCTGGATAACAAAACTTATTGTGAGTCTAATAGAGGAAAGGCGAAAATATAAAAATAGGTTAGATGAAACAGGGAAACAAAGATATAAGGCGATCAAGTGGGAAATTATTCGGGAATGTAGGAAAGCGAAAGAGCAATGGATCGATAATAAATGCAAAGAAGTGGAAGATAAATTCGAAGTAGGAAAGACTGATGAAGCATATAAAATAATTAGGAGAAATTTTAGAGAAATTGGATCTAGTACCAAAAACATTAGAAATGAGGCAGGAGATATCCTAATCGGAAGTGGGGAGAAGGCAGATAGGTGGAAAGAATATTTAGGAAACTTATATGCGGGACAGGAAGTGCAAGATATATTAGAAAGCGAAAGCAGTGTAGAGGGGGATAACCTAGGGAGTCCTATAATGAGAGAAGAGTTTGAGATAGCACTAAAAAGTTTAAGGAATAATAAAGCACCAGGTATAGATGGCTTGCAGGCAGAAATCTTAAAGTGCGCAGGTCAAGAGGTAATAGATCGTTTATTTAAACTAGTTAGTCGCATATACCTGACAGGCGAGATTCCAGAAGATTACAAACGGAACATCATAGTAGCTTTGCCAAAAAGAAAAGGCGCGGATAGATGCGAAAATTTTAGAACTATCAGTTTAACTTCCCATGCGTCAAAAATTTTAACTAGAATTGTGCAAAGAAGGATGGAGAAAAAGGCGGAAGAAATATTAGGAGAAGATCAGTTCGGATTTAGACGAAATAGAGGAACGCGCGAGGCCATTCTAGCTTTACGAGTAATTATAGAAAAAACGATAGAAAAGAGAAAGAGCGTCTATATAGGATTTGTAGATTTAGAAAAAGCCTTCGACAACGTAAAATGGGGGAAGATGTTCGAAGTGCTGAGAAAGGTAGGGATGAAATACAGGGACAGAAGAATAATACATAATCTCTACAAAGAGCAAAAGGCAGTTATAGAATGTGAGCAGGAACAAAGGGAAGTAGATATCCGGAAGGGAGTGAGACAGGGATGTGCATTGTCACCTCTAGTTTTCAACTTATACCGGGTGGGGATTTAGTGTGTAATCGGCTCATATCTCTGGAACTATTTAAGATATCAAAATGAAATTTTGCAAGAATGTGGGGAACCACATGGAGCATTGCCCAAAATTATTTAGGTATATACAGGATGTTCACATTCTAAGTACCAGACTAAAGTTCTATTTCTTTAAATGGAAACCCTACGTGTCTTGATACAAATTTTCAAATACAAAATATAAACATTATTGTGAGTTTTGAGCAACCGAATAGGGGAAATTCGCCAAAAAGAGCATAAACTGATAATGAAATTCAAAAATTTTGATGTTCAATCGTAATATCTGCCGAAACTATCAATAGTAGACCTGGCAATATCTACATCAATTAAAAGCTTGGCTAACTGACTGTCAGTTGTGCAAATAATATACATGGTATTCTATTTGAAATTTTTGAGAAAAATTCCGTTTTGCATAACTTAACCACCTTGTATAATCCTAAGTATTATGGTGAAAGTATTTATAGATTTCACAAAAATAATTAGGTGGCTTTGGTCAGTAGACGTCAGTAGCGTCATAAATTTGGGACCATAATGACACAAAAATGTCAATATCTTAACAGTCCTTACTCAAAACCACATCATGTAGTATATCAATTTCCATGAAATTTTATGGGGAATCGAAATCACGCAAATACTTGTAGGGTTTCCATTTAAAAAAATAGAACTTGTCTGGTACTCAGAATGTGAACATCCTGTATATACATAAATAATTTAACGAAATGCTCCATGTCGTTCCCCACATACGTGTAAAATTTCATTTTGGTATCTTAAGCAGTACCAGAGATATCAACCGATTACACACTAAATCCCCACCCGGTATATCGAAGATGCGATTAATATTGTTAAGGAAAGAACAGCCTCAGGGATCAATGTACAGGGCCAAACTATTAACATGCTCAGATTTGCGGATGATATAGCAGTGTTAGCATCTAGCAAAGAAGAATTAGGAGCGGCTCTGAATGAAATGGAAGCAGTTTTGACACAGGGCTTCGGCATGAAAATCAATAAAAAGAAAACTAAAATTTTGGTATGTAGGGGATGTGAAAATAGAACTAAAATGGAAATACAAATTGGAAATGAGAAGATAGAGGAGGTCGCGGATTTCTGCTACTTAGGAAGTAAAATAACTCAAGACGGTAGGAGCACTAAAGATATAAAACAAAGAATGGCGCAGGGCCGAGTTGCGTTTAACAAAAAGAAACAACTGTTATGCTCGAGAACGGTTAATATAGAGACTAGGAAGAGACTCTTAACGTCGTATGTATGGAGTACGGCATTATACGGGTGCGAAACTTGGACAATAGGAGAAGCGGATAGAAAAAGAGTAGAAGCGTTTGAAATGTGGTGCTACAGACGCATGATGAAGATACCGTGGATAGATAAGGTTAGCAATAGGGAAGTATTAGAAAGAGTTGGGGAAAAGCGAAAGGTATGGAAAACAATAAAGAGTAGGAGAGATAGGATGGTAGGACACCTTCTAAGACACGAAGGAATAGTTCGTGACATACTAGAGTCAGAGATAGGAATAAAAAGAGGTAGGGGTAGGCCTAGATTAGACTACTGCTCTCAAATAGTTAGGGATGTAGGATGTTCTACTTTTAGGGAAATGCGTAGGTTAGCTCAGGATAGAAAAGAATGGAGGTACGCGTCCAACCAGTCTTCGGACTGAGAACCTTATGATGATGTCGATCTTTATGTACTTCTCATGGAGCCACTCTATTTTCTCTCTCTCTCTCCCTCTCTCCTCACCCCCAAATTTCCGCTCCATACATTCCTACACTCCTCACTAATGCGTCAATCCACTTTACTATTCTCTTCCAGTCCCTCAAACATTCCTCTTTCCCAATCCCCATACCTACCTGTTTCATCGCTATTGTTGTCTTTCTTGCTACATCTCTTACATGCTTCCTTTGTCGCCCACTTTGTAAGGTGAATCCAAGGTATTTAAACTCTCATTTCTTCCAACTCTTCCCACTTCCAATTCTCTATGCGACTTCTTCCTGAATCTCATAATTTAGTCTTCTCCGTGTTCAATGCTAGTTCTTTCCTCTCCAAACATTCCATTCTTATCAGCATCTAATTGAGTTCTTTCTCTTCCTTTGCCAAGAGGACTATATCATCCGCATATGCTGGTGCCTAATATTCCTTTTTCCCTATCATCACTCCTCCCGCCTGCCCCTCATTACCTCTTCTAAATATGACAGCAAAATGTTCAATAAATATGAGCTCAAGGGACACCCCTCTCTGACTTCTCTATCTATCCGTCCAAAATACTTCACTTAGCCGTCTTCCCACCCTTACTATGTTTCTTGCTCTATATGTTTCTTGCCCTGTATTCCCTCTTAATTACTCTCTTTCTCTCCAACAATTTTTTTCCTGTTAATTTTGGCAAATGCTACCGTCAGATCCACTAAGTATGTCATTATTTTCCCTCCCTTCCTTTTCGTTTCTATCCCTATTACATGATTCAGTGCGTAAATATTTTCAATCGTACCTCCCTCTCCCTTTCCTGAATCCTGATTGCCCTTCTTCTCCTCTAACTTTTCTTCCAGTATATTTGCCAGTACTGGTGCATATTTTTTGTATATGTTTGCGTCAGTCTCACTCCTCCGTAATCTGCCGTTTCCCTCCCATCTCCTTTCTTTCTTATTGGCAGTATCAGTCCCTCCCTTCACATTCCCATATTCCTCTGCATATCTTCCTTATCATCTCCAGTGTTTCCTCAACTTCATGTGTCCTTACTTCATTTTGTAGTTCGTCCACTCCTGCAGCTTTTCCTAATTTCAATTTATGTATTCTTAATAAGTTAACCCCACACGCTAAAAGACAGTAAGGATTAATCTTCAACTCCTAAGGATGCTGACGTTGTCAGCGAAACACGTGTCGGGTTTCATTACTGTGTCACTGTATTTTGGCGTGTGAGGTTAACTTATTAAGAATTTATAGTGAATTTACGTCAAAGTTCTCGATTCAACCACTCTGTGCTCTTTCAATCTGTTTACCACGTCTCCGACTTCCTCCAGTTTATTGTCTCTACTTGTACCTCTTTACTTGTTTCTTCGTTCATGTCATTCTCATAATTTTCTCT
Organism: Xestobium rufovillosum; assembly: GCA_963966045.1. Taxonomy (NCBI): domain Eukaryota; kingdom Metazoa; phylum Arthropoda; class Insecta; order Coleoptera; family Ptinidae; genus Xestobium; species Xestobium rufovillosum. Next base: position 21,031,376 of record OZ014494.1, read on the forward strand.
CTCTCCCCCTCCGCCCCCTCCCCAGTACTTTTATAAAGTGCCTCTTCCAATCACCCATTGTAATTCTTTAATCTATCTCTCTTCCTCGTTTCCTCTCTCTACTTATTATATTCCATACTTCTTTTTCTGACTTCACTTTTCCTATTTTTTGCAATAGCTTGATACTTGCCCCTTCCTTTTCTTTCGGCATAAGTTCTTGTAGGCATTTTTAGCTTCCTAGTCTAAGCTAGGTAGCTTAGTCGTTTTTTGACCATGGTGTTTTTTCATCAAATGTGGACGTTTCAGGTCATTCTAAGATTTTTTGGCAAGGTGGCACATTTCCGTCCGTATGTATGTGTGTATGTCTGTTGGCACTTTTACGGGAAAACGGCTCCACAGATTTTGCTGAATTTTTGCATACATATATCAGAGATGGTTCATAGGAAACTGACGGGGCGGGTTTTTTTTAAACACTTTTGAGCCGAGATATGATGTCATAGAACATTTTTTTCAATGAGACCGTATATATATTTTTGTATTGCATCGGCTAGAGGGTATTTTGCTCTACACGATGTGCGAAAATCGTAATAGGTTGTATAAGGGAAAAAATTGAGAAAAAAATTACGAAAAGGCGCGCGCGCGCCAAACGCGCCCTCCAGTTCAGTTGTGGCTGTGGCTAGGAAGCTGTTCTGTCAATGCGTTGACAACTAGTTTTCTGACCTACCTATACTCTTCCAGGCTCATCTCCTCTTCGACATCTCATTGCTTTCCTTACTTCTCTATATCTCCCCACTCCCTGTCCCTCCAATTATTTGTCCTTCCTCCCCCCTTACATCCTTTTGGATAGTTTTCCATCTTGGTGCTCCCCTTATTATCTGTTCTATCTCCTTCACCATCTCATCTGTATTTTCTTCTCTGACTTCTTTTCCTCTGATGTTCTTCTTGTACTCCTCTAATCCTTCCTCCGACCAACCTATCACTGCTTTTTCCTCTTGATCTCATTTTTTTTCTTTTCGCCATGTTGCATTCTTCTTTTAGTTCTGCAATTGTCGGACAGTGGTCCGAGTCCACGCTGTCTCCCACCTTCAGACTATCTTTACCAAGCTTCCATATTTCTAATGACATAATCAGTTACAGAGGTTCCTCTTCCTCCCACATAATAAGTTTTCCCTCCATACCTCCTCTGTTCATTCCATTCATTATTCCCCAACCTTCCTCTTCCACTAATTCCAGCACTAACTTTTCGTCTTTGTTTATGTTTTTCTTGGATTCCCGCCCCCCAGTACTTTTATAAAGTGCCTCTTCCAATCAGCCATTGTAATTCTTTCATCTATCTCTCTTCCTCGTTTCCTCTCTCTACTTATTATATTCCATACTTCTTTTTCTGACTTCACGTTTCCTATTTTTTGCAATAGCTTGATACTTGCCCCTTCCTTTTCTTTCGGCATAAGTTCTTGTAGGCATTTTTTTCTGACCTACCTATACCTACTCTTCCAGGCTCATCTCCTCTTCGACATCTCATTGCTTTCCTTACTTCTCTATATCTCCCCACTCCCTGTCCCTCCACTTATTTATCCTTCCTCCCCCCTTACATCCTTTTGGATAGTTTTCCATCTTGGTGCTCCCCTTATTATCTGTTCTATCTCCTCCACCATCTCATCTGTATTTTCTTCTCTGACTTCTTTTCCTCTGATGTTCTTCTTGTACTCCTCTAATCCTTCCTCCGACCAACCTATCACTGCTTTTTCCTCTTGATCTCATTTTTTTCATTTCGTCATGTTGCATTCTTCTTTTAATTCTGCAATTGTCGGACAGTGGTCCGAGTCCACGCTGTCTCCCACCTTCAGACTCTATCTTTACCAAGCTTCCATATTTCCAATGACATAATCAGTTACAGAGGTTCCTCTTCCTTCCACATAATAAATTTTCCCTCCATATCTCCTCTGTTCATTCCATTCATTATTCCCCAACCTTCCTCTTCCACTAATTCCAGCACTAACTTTTCGTCTTTGTTTATGTTTTTCTTGGATTTCCTTGCTGTTTCTTCCTCTTCGTCAACTGTTGCCATCATTCCTCCTCTTTCACCTGTTCTTGTATTGAAATGGCCTCCTATTAATATGTTCTTCACCACCTCTTCCCCGCCTCTTATTTATTTTAACACTCTTATCTTCTCCTGCATATTATTAGTCACATTAAATAAATTACGCACTGGGTTTACCCTACGGGAAAAATTTAAGAAACCTGAAATAGAAAATGCGTGGCAAAAAGCATTTAAAAAATACATTTTTCGTTTTTATTCAAAGAAGAAGAACTTTTGCGAGTTCCAATTGTCCTATCATTGGCACCACTTCGCAGAGGAGTAGACAAAAAAGTTACTTATACTTACCTGCGTTGGAATTCTGGATTAGAATCTTCGACGGCTTCCCCAACAATTATTCATATCCCTACATATCTTTCTCTTGCTTCTCCAGCGATCATCCGTTCGAAAGCGCTGAAGATTCAACCTCTCACTTTACTTAACCCAATCGATGAGCTTAAGTTTAATAACTGGTGAATATTTAAATGGCAACGTCGCGGAGTTCAGCTGCGCCATTAAGTAAAACTGAATATACAATCGGACGCTCAAAGAGGTGGACGGTGAACTGGAATATACGGAGGACGCCTTAAAACCCTACTCATAAAAGGACGTCTTACTACATGAATAGTAAACTTTCCGTTATCTGACAGATTTTGAAATATCTTTGGCGGTTTTCCTTTTCTCCAGTGGTATGTGACTCTCTATCCTTGTTTAAAATTGTATATACACCATTAGTTCATGTGGACGCGGGATTGGGGAGGTAGTGAAAGGACGCGGCAATGATAGAGAGATGTATATATATATATATATATATAAAAGGAATAATATTGGCCCCAGTACCGTACCCTGTGGGACCCCATTAACCACCTCAAGGCTGTCACTGAGGTCGTCACCAATTTTTACACATTGGTTTCTATTAGTTAAGTAATTTTTAATAAGTTCTAGTGGAACTCCCCTAAAACCCGATTTCTCCAGTTTATTAATTAAAATTTCATGATTGACTGTATCGAATGCCTTGGCTAGATCCAGGAAGACTGCAGCTGCAGGTCTGGATCGATCTACGCTTTTAAAAATATTTGTTGTTAGATAGGAAATAGCATCTTCCGTCGACTTGTTTGGGCGAAAACCAAACTGCAAAGGCGCCAAAACATTGTATTTTTCCAAAAACGAAGTGATTCTTATTTTGATAATTTTTTCGAATAGCTTTGCTATATTTGAAATTAACGATATAGGTCTATAATTATTATCCATGCAGCTTTTCTCACCCGCTTTATGAATCGGTACCACAATTGCTGTTTTCAGGGAGTCGGGAAACTGAGCACACTGAAAGGACTTATTTATGAGGAAAGCAAGTGTTTCCGATATCAGAGGAGAAACGATTTTCAAAACCTCTGCTGAGATATTATCAGCGCCCGGTGACTTATTAAGCCCCAGTGATCGAATAACTTTCTGCACTTCATTTTTATTTGTTGGAGTCAAACAGAAAGTACTCGGTATCCACGGTATATGAAATTCTCCTCCCACGTTCCGTTTCTTAATAGAACTAATCATTCTGGTACTTATATTAATAAAATTATCATTAAATTCGTTGGCAATGTCTCGCCCCCCCCCCCCCTCAACCAAGAGTCCACTGTTTCCAACAATTTTGTTCACGTTTTTCAGAATTTTTATTAAGAATGTTCGCCATCACTTGCCAGATTTCTTTTGGAGAAGGGTTAGTGTGTGGTATCTTGGCTTTAAAGTAATTTGATTTTGCTCTTTTGATAAATGAAGTAAGTTTATTTCTATACTCGGCATATAAATATTTTAATGTTTGGTTGGTGGGATCCCTCTGAAGCTGTTTAAATATACTTTGTTTGGTCTTGGTTGACTGAATGATTCCCAGTGTAATCCATTCCTTTCTCTTTTTATTACTTCCCTCAACAAACCTCACTTCAGTGCATACATTCAGATTGTCGGAAATTTTATTTTGAAAAATTCGTACAGCCTCATGTACGTCCGTCACCTGTGTCATGTCATTGCAATCTGCAACACTTAACAAATTATAGAATCTATTATAGTCTATTTTTCTATGTCGTATTAGTTCCCCTTTGATAACTTTAGTGGGCACAGACAGGAAATCCATATGAAGGTATGTTAGAAAATGATCTGTTATAGAATTTTGCAAGATAATTGGTAATATGTGATTTGATGGAATATTAGATTTAACAAAAATATGATCAATGCAGCTCCCACCGTCCCCCGATACACGGGTGACATCATTAATGCAAGACAGAAAACCCGCCTCATTCAACAGGTTGAGATAAGTGTTACTAGTAAGTTCATTTTCAAGGATATTAATATTAATGTCACCCGCCAATACCTCTGTCTGACTCCCACAATATGTTTTTATATAATACTCAAGGTGCGATAAAAAATCATCTGGACAATAAGACGGCGGTCTGTACACTCCTGTGACCGCAATATTTTTATTGCTAAATGACAACATTATTCTCAAAAATTTAAATGAAGCTACATCAATTACATTCACACTGTGTTTAATACTGCTATTTATGTAGACTACAACCCCATCATTTTTATTTATCCTACTAGCATTATAGTAGAAGTCATAACCTGATATTTGCAGTAGGTTTTCATTTTCAATGAGCCATGTTTCAGTTAATAATACAATATCTGTGATGACTAAAGTACAGTACTTATACATATTATGAACTTGCATCTACTAAGGATTTGTTTACCAAACTATAGGTACTTGCTACCGTTGCAATACAAGTTGGTTTTGAATGTGCTTTACTGTAAAAAGAACAAACAGAGTTGGGAACCATTGGTGGACCTATTCTATTGTACTTGGTTCAGGCAAGAATTTGCTCTGCTACGTGCTACAGCAATTTTAACTTCGTACATCAACATGAGATATGAGCTGAAGTTTTATCCATTTTGATTAACATAGACTTATTAATTTTCATGCGCAAACAAAGTGTTAGTTGTTCTCTAATGAAGAAAATGACAGACATCCATACCTTTTAATTCATAATCTAAAAAATCTATATGCTCTCCTTTTAAAGCCCACAAAAATATTTACTTTTGCTATCAGGTAAATACTGATACTACCAAAAAACAGATAGCCATATTTAAAGTAGTTACGAATCTATATTTTTGTTTGTGAAGTTTCAAAATCCTATTAAAAAAAATTCTAGGCTCAATTATTAAGAGTGCATACTTAAAGAGCCTACTCAAAGGAATAAAAACAAACATCACAGCAAATTACCGACAGAGCCTGCACTCTTGTTCAAATTTACGTATCTAGTTTGGCCTCAAACCTAGTTTGCCTTCTTATCGCACAAGGCGCATGCATCAGAGAAAAACGTGAAATTAAAATCTTTGCTTTCAAAATGAGGGCCTTCATGATTCAAAACTTGTAAAGCTGAAGCATTCTTAATTTTTTTAATCAAGTCGATCCCGTTATTTTTCAAAAATTATCACTATCACGCTAAAGTTTTATTTCGCAAATGTTTAGAGTAAAGCCGTAAGATAAAGCTAAGCAACGGATCCATTGCTAGGCTTTAGAGAAAAATTTAAAAAATCTCATAAATGAAAATATAAGTTAAACCGTATCTGGAATAGAACTTAAGAAAACCCAAAATTCGGCGAAGTTTATAACACTGGAAACTTGAACTTGCAGAAATTTGGAAAATTGCTCAGAAAATTGACACCTATTTCAGCAGTAAAAATTCGAATTGTAAACTGAACCTGCCTGTTACATTACAATGAAAAATCAGGAAACGCGAAATAAATAAATAAATAAAAGTGTTATTTTTGAACTGAATGCAACAAAATAAATATTCAGTATTAAGTAAAGGACCTTTAGAGACCTTTTAGAGATCCCCTGTATATTACCATCCTTATGTATGAACTTACCTTTGGCAGTTGTCAAAAACTTGGGAGGAATACAGTCATCAGCGATGGCTCTAGCAATAAAATTTCCAAGCACCGTTGGTGCATCAGGTATATCCAAAATAAGATCGGGTAGGTCTGCAAGCAGGTTCTCGAAAGCTTTGGTAATGTCATCCTCATTAATCACATGTCCGAACAAATCGGAAATAAGAACGGACATCATTTCTCTATGGGATGGCTTATGATCCAAGGCAATTTCAATAGCCTGTTGGACTAGATAATCACGGTGATTTGTGGAAATTGTATCCTCAATGGATAACGCAGCTTCATGAGTGTCGCCATTTTCAAAATATTCCAAAATAATTGGTTCTACTTTCCTCTTAATTTCTTCAGGAGAGATTTCAGGAACAACCACCTTCAGTTCAATATCACCATTTGAGAGATTTTCAGTGTCATAGTTTGGGTCCTTCTCATCTTCGTATGTCTCAAGCAATTCGGAACCTGGCAAGCCCCAAACTCCTTTGCCGCCACCGCCACCTTTTTTTGGAAGCCCGCGCCCATAGCCACATCTGGAGCGGCGACTATTTTTCCAGCTACGAGGTCCGTGGATGAATCCACTTGCCACATTATTTTCCTTGCTATTTTGTCGACTGATTTTTTTCTGTTTACGCCGACCACAAGCATCACCTGCTGCAGCAATCGGCACCTCCTTATTCGAAAAGTTTTCTTCTATAGTTTTATCCACGTCAATTTCATTTTCAAAGTCAATTTTGGAAGCACTTCCTTCAGAAGCCATTCTGAATGAAAAAGGAAACTACAAGTTATTCCAACTTGGCAATGTTTATCAATCAACTCCACAAACAAGTTTATCTGAAAAAAGAATTAACTTTTATCCAGAATATACAAATTAAACTTAAGAAGGCACACGAGTCTCGTTTAAAATCGGTGGTCTACGTGACCTTACACAACACGTAAATAATACGCAATGAATGAGCAAAACACAAAAACATTGGGAAAAGCCTCCGAATAAAGCAAAACGCAGGCAAAACATTCTAAATTACTGTTTAAGAAAAGGAAAGTTCTTCTAGCATGTCCGATTAAAATATTTCGTAAACAAAACAAACAGCTGGGTGGGATGTTATAAAAAAAACAACAATACCGGCAAAACACGCCAGAGTCCGAATTAAATGCATTATCGTTGGTATACATACCTTCTTGTTAAGGTCAACAATTTACCCACAACTTCCGAAATAAAAAAATTAAACCGGGAATGGATTCAATTTTTGGGTAATATTCGTGGCGTAATACAACACAACTGCTGTCTGCCATAAACAATATAAATCGCATTTGTTTTGACTGTGCGGCGTTCAGATCGACAAGGGAGATTATTTCACTTTATTTCGTTAGTTAAAAAAGGATCGACGACGAGTTGCGTTGACGTATGCATCAAAAAGGCCTAAATATCTCAATGTACCGATGGAATCGAAATCCAACCAAACAAAACAAAATACTTCAACTCTTCAACGTGGAGGGAAGATCCAAGACCAAAACAGCAAACAGCAAATCGTAACCGAATTAACATTCCAACTTACATTTTAAAATCCCAGCAAATCGCTTTTTTTAATGTTGAATTATTATTTTTGTTATGAATATGATTCAAAAGAATTAAAGTTTAGCAAAGATACAGTATTAGGTAGGTACCTATTAAACTTTCTAAACAGAAGGGAAAATAAACGCAAACAAATCTGGGCTTGCATACAAACAGAAATAATATGCATACCTACCTAATTCCAAAGCCGGAATAAAATTTATCTTCCTCATAATACATATAGGACCTGCAGGCAGAGGTTTCTATTTCTATTTTTACTTTGTTATTGTACTGCTGAAAAACAATAAACATAGGCGTTACTCAAAAAAGGGTTTAAGGGTGGGTCAATCCAACGCCTGACCTGGTCTGGAGCTGGCGTTGGCCTATCTTTTTTGTAACTGCAATAAATTAGTCTATGAAATTGTATTATTTAATTAAATTATAATTTATAGATATACCTACCAAATAAAAATTCTTGCTGAATTTTGACCATACCCCGTAGAACGTAGTCTATTGCAAATTGATGCCACTTTTTTGTCACAGTGAGAAAATGCTAAAATTTAATTTTTTCTGTTGTCAAGCCATAACCACTGTAAAATTTCAAGTCAGAAAGGCCAATTTATTAAATGTTAAAAAATTCAGATTTATGAGCTTTTGATATGACAGGGCTTTAACCATTTTTTGCAATAAACAAGAAAAGCAAAGGCAGTGCATACAAATTTGTACCTAAATGAAATAATACAAATAATGGAAATTTTAAATAATATTTAATTATGTATTCCATATTATTAGGTACAATACATAAAATAATAATTACATATGCATCAGCGTCGCCTCCAAAATTTCCAGGGGGGACGAAGCAAAATATTCTTAGCATATAATTGTTTGGTTTTCATTATAGTAATATAGTAACTACCATATTTCATTATGTACCAAAAGCCCGGGAGGGGGCGGAAAGCCCCCCCTGCCCCCCCCTTGGCGACGCCCATGTACGTATGCATACTTGCATACAGAACGTTGAAATACCCACTTTTACCGTAGGTACTTCAACTATTATAAGGATATACTTAAAAACATGGGTAACTTGGTAATTATAAGATTTATTGCAAGATAGAAAATAACTTAATTTTGTGGCGGTAGAGAGTACAAATATTTACAGGTACATATTTGGACACAGGTGGGAGGTGGGTACATTTTAGTGCCGTTTGATAATTCACAACGTCGACAATTAAGCCCTTTAACGTTCTCGAGAACGTTAAGGGTTACGATTATCACTAATTGTAACAATCGATGCTCGGTCGACGACAGACGACCGAGCAAAATGCTTCCAGAAAATGTTCTTCGCGCCGTTCTTATCCCGGTGGATACCCTTACGGCATACGCTGCAGTATACGTAACGGTGTCCACCGGAATTGGCTATTGTCATTCCCTCTAGGCGATGGCAAATGGAGCAAGTTTTTGTCGTGTACGACTCGTCCACCACTTTCACGGTCAACAGGGGGGAATAGTGTTGCCGGATCGTCTGCACCAGCGAGTCGTGGAAGAACTTCCGGTGACCCCGGAAAGTGGCGGTATTCATAAACTTGCACCCATCGCCGTACAGAATTAGTTTCCTCTCTTCCGAATTGTCCACGAAGTACTTCCGGATGATGGCGTGCCGAGTTTTCTGCTTACGGATATACCTGTCGAAATTCAAGCGCACCCTGTAGCGCCGTTCCTCGCTGCGCTGCTTGTCTTCGAAGTGCTTGAATTTGAAACGCAGCATTTGCGCGCACTTTTCGAACTCCCCCCCGTGGAAGGTGCGAGTGTCGTCGGCCTCGAAGTCTTTCTCTATCGCTGCTTCCACTTTCCCCGTCCAGCGTCGTAATTTCCTGCTCCTCAGGTGCTCTCCCATCGTGAAGTTGACACTCGCTTTCGACATCATGCGGAATTGGCCCGTGCTGTCGTACGTCACTATCGGGGTCTTCGCACCCGGATCGACGGCAATGACCCGATCATACTGCTCTCGACTACTAATTTCCGATGCACTGTGTCCCGATCGCTTCCGAAGTGGAGAACCATTGTTCTTGACGCGTTTCACGGGGCGATTCATCGACTTCGAAACGGCCACGCCATCCGTGCTGAAGCAGCAGCCAAACATCGGTAGGGCGTGGACGTCGAAGTACCGGCACCAATGCTCTCGAGCGCTGTCGCGGAAATCCACCACGGAACCAACTGTCTCTCCTACACTGGACAGCAATTCGTACAGGCCCATTGTCGTGTAAGTGATGTGTTTCACCGACTGTTTGTAAATGGGGAAAACCTTGCTGGCACGCACATTCTGCGTGCACTGCAGGGCTTGCAGGTCGAACATGAAAGGCACGTAGGAGATTGGCGATTTCTCGACTAACTTAGCACGCAACTTGTACAGGGCCAGTGTTCTGGAAATTTCACTGTCGTTGTCGGCTCCATCCCCGTAGTAATACTTGTGGCACGCTTCGTGCACTCTTCGGCGATCTTGTTCGAGGTGCAGCAAGCGAACGAATTTCTTCACACGATCAAACATGTGCGTTACGATATTGTTGCTGAACACTGTCGAATACTGCTTGCACGCCTCTTGAATGATGTACGTTCGCAATTTGCAGTCGTAAAAGGCACGAGATGATGTTCTGGACTCCTCGCGCAACTTTAAATACTGCTGTATGAAATTTAGGGGGTCGTCAATTTTGAATTTATTCGAACCTTTCAGGACAAACGTGAAGTGTTCGACGTTCAGTTTGTTGAAGGTTTTTCCGGGCATCTTTTCGTGATAATATTGGTAGAAAGCATTTACGAAGTACGACGTTTCGATCATGAGGCGGGAAACTACTTTCACGTCGTCATATATTTTACGTTTCAATTTCGATCGGGTGTCTTCATCTAGTAGCGGACAGAAAAATTTATTCAAGCCGTGCTTGATTGTATAGACGGCATATTCCTCATCAGCGGCCAAATTCCTTTTCCTTATGGGTGGTTTGTACAACGGGCATTTCTTGCTACTCGACCTAGCGTGGTCCGTGCCTTGGCACGTGGGGCACTTCGCCATATTTTCATCCGCTTACACCTGATGGAAAATGTTGTTGTCAGTGTAAGGCAAATAAATAAGTCGATCGGGTTGGGCAGTGTTGGTGTTGAGTTGGTACAAATAAATAACAGCTTCAGTGATTTCAAATTAATCGATGTTAATGATCTGAGGAAATTAATCTTTGACGTGAAGAATAAGAGTAGCAAAGATGGAATCGAAATAAGGAATTTTTTCAAGAAATTAAATAGGTACCCCTTGCAGCACTTGATTAATGTGTCAACTGTACCTTTGGTTTGGAAGTTGGCTACAGTTGGAAAGGTGAAGGGTACGGCAGATTGTCAGGAGTTTGGACCAATTAATCTGCTTCCAGCACTCGAAAAAATCATAGAGAGAACAGTCTATACAGGGCGATTCAGATATGGTGAATCAAAGAGAAATGGCATACTCCCCATGCGAAAATAAGACAAAGAGTCTAATATATCCCTGTCCGAAGTTATACCCCTGAGGAGATATAGCCCCCCAAAGTCTTCCCTTAAATGTCGATAAAAATTAATTTCTCAGAAACTACAAGACTTACAAGGTTCCAATGTGGTGCATAATTTAGAAACTTTATAAACCATAACTGATGTGAAGTTGAAGTTAAAGGAAATGGTGCAAGGTGTTTATTCGGGGTGGGTCACCCCTACAGTTTCATACAACTATTTGATCCATTAATTAATTTGAAAAAGTTTCACGTCACTTCATGCAAAATTTAATTTTCAAACTTTTTTCACTCCTAGTACTTTTCACTGAAATGAATAGTTATTGAGAAAAACGAAAATTGCTTAAGTAAAATTTGAATTCTTTTACTTCAAAACTAGTGGTGACCGTAGTTGTGCGTATCCTAACGGGCACAACACAGAAGTGCTTTGTGGTGAAATAGTGGATAGGTGTGGGTTAGGTGTTGAAATAATGCGATGAAAGTTTCGTTCGAAATTGGAAAAACAAAAAAAAAGCAACTCACGATGACAAGTATGCTGAGGATTGTCTGCGATCCCAATTTCTCCATCAGGCAACAAAGGTTCACCGCCTGCACCTCCAACATCGATAGGTAGCTGCCAACGAGACGCATCCTCTTCGCTTCTCGAACGGGGAAAGGAAAGCGACAAGAGAGAGAGTCCGAAGAACTGCCGTGGTGCTCCAAAAATCGTGTTACAGTGCCTGAAAGATTAAGTTCATCAGTGGGATCGGACCGGAATAATGCGATGGCAGTTTCGTTCAAAATTGGAAAAAAGGAAAAAAAGCAACTCACGATGACAAGTATGCCGAGTCCTCTACGCCTTTAGAACGGGGAAAGGAAAGCGACAAGAGGGAGAGTCCGAAGAACTGCCGTGGTGCTCCAAAAATCGTCTCGCAGTGCCTGAAAGATTAAGTTCATCAGTGGGATCGGACCGGAATAATGCAATGGCAGTTTCGTTCAAAATTGGAAAAAAGGAAAAAAAAAGCAACTCACGATGACAAGTATGCCGAGTCCTCTTTGCCTTTAAAACGGGGAAAGGAAAGCGACAAGAGGGAGAGTCCGAAGAACTGCCGTGGTGCTCCAAAAATCGTCTCGCAGTGCCTGAAAGATTAAGTTCATCAGTGGGATCGGACCGGAATAATGCGATGGCAGTTTCGTTCAAAATTGGAAAAAAGGAAAAAAAAAGCAACTCACGATGACAAGTATGCCGAGTCCTCTTCGCCTTTAGAACGGGGAAAGGAAAGCGACAAGAGGGAGAGTCCGAAGAACTGCCGTGGTGCTCCAAAAATCGTCTCGCAGTGCCTGAAAGATTAAGTTCATCAGTGGGATCGGACCGGAATAATGCGATGGCAGTTTCGTTCAAAATTGGAAAAAAGGAAAAAAAAAGCAACTCACGATGACAAGTATGCCGAGTCCTCTTCGCCTTTAGAACGGGGAAAGGAAAGCGACAAGAGGGAGAGTCCGAAGAACTGCCGTGGTGCTCCAAGAATCGTGTTACAGTGCCTGAAAGATTAAGTTCATCAGTGGGATCGGACCGGAATAATGCGATGAGAGTTTCGTTCAAAATTGGAAAAAAGGAAAAAAAGCAACTCACGATGACAAGTATGCCGAGTCCTCTTCGCCTTTAGAACGGGGAAAGGAAAGCGACAAGAGGGAGAGTCCGAAGAACTGCCGTGGTGCTCCAAAAATCGTCTCGCAGTGCCTGAAAGATTAAGTTCATCAGTGGGATCGGACCGGAATAATGCGATGAGAGTTTCGTTCAAAATTGGAAAAAAGGAAAAAAAGCAACTCACGATGACAAGTATGCCGAGTCCTCTTCGCCTTTAGAACGGGGAAAGGAAAGCGACAAGAGGGAGAGTCCGAAGAACTGCCGTGGTGCTCCAAAAATCGTCTCGCAGTGCCTGAAAGATTAAGTTCATCAGTGGGATCGGACCGGAATAATGCGATGGCAGTTTCGTTCAAAATTGGAAAAAAGGAAAAAAAGCAACTCACGATGACAAGTATGCCGAGTCCTCTTCGCCTTTAAAACGGGGAAAGGAAAGCGACAAGAGGGAGAGTCCGAAGAACTGCCGTGGTGCTCCAAAAATCGTCTCGCAGTGCCTGAAAGATTAAGTTCATCAGTGGGATCGGACCGGAATAATGCGATGGCAGTTTCGTTCAAAATTGGAAAAAAGGAAAAAAAAAGCAACTCACGATGACAAGTATGCCGAGTCCTCTTTGCCTTTAAAACGGGGAAAGGAAAGCGACAAGAGGGAGAGTCCGAAGAACTGCCGTGGTGCTCCAAAAATCGTCTCGCAGTGCCTGAAAGATTAAGTTCATCAGTGGGATCGGACCGGAATAATGCGATGGCAGTTTCGTTCAAAATTGGAAAAAAGGAAAAAAAAAGCAACTCACGATGACAAGTATGCCGAGTCCTCTTCGCCTTTAGAACGGGGAAAGGAAAGCGACAAGAGGGAGAGTCCGAAGAACTGCCGTGGTGCTCCAAAAATCGTCTCGCAGTGCCTGAAAGATTAAGTTCATCAGTGGGATCGGACCGGAATAATGCGATGGCAGTTTCGTTCAAAATTGGAAAAAAGGAAAAAAAAAGCAACTCACGATGACAAGTATGCCGAGTCCTCTACGCCTTTAGAACGGGGAAAGGAAAGCGACAAGAGGGAGAGTCCGAAGAACTGCCGTGGTGCTCCAAAAATCGTCTCGCAGTGCCTGAAAGATTAAGTTCATCAGTGGGATCGGACCGGAATAATGCGATGAGAGTTTCGTTCAAAATTGGAAAAAAGGAAAAAAAGCAACTCACGATGACAAGTATGCCGAGTCCTCTTCGCCTTTAGAACGGGGAAAGGAAAGCGACAAGAGGGAGAGTCCGAAGAACTGCCAAGGATGCCGGTTCTCAAGGTACGTCTCCCTAGAAGATTCCATGATCAGCGATAAATATAAACCCACAACCCCTTTCGATCTTCATGAAATAATTCAAAATTTATAAATTATTCTCGCGGCCCGAATGATGGAACGGGCAATGGACCGTCAATGGAGAATGACGAATAGGTTTTTCCAGCAAGAGAAGTATTGCAGCGGGCGAAGAAATTACGTTTGTTTATCAACTTCAACATTACAGGTAAAGTTTTTTTTTCTATGAAGTGACTTTTGTGCATGTTTAATAAATTGTTTTCTACAGCAAAGAGGCGCAGAATGAGAACAAGAGGAAGAACAAGTAGAGGCAGAAACGAAATAGCCCCTCTGGAAGGTGTAGAAGAACCAGAAATGCAAGCACCTCAAGAAAAGCCTGTGGAAAGGAAGAAAGAAGAGAAGAAAAAAGTGGCCAAGAGAAAGCCAAGAGAAGATATATTTGATGATCTAAGTGTATGTTAGGGATGCAACGTTTAAACGTTTAACCGCCCGTGTGGACACTGCCCGTTTAAGGGAACGTTTAAACGCAAGGCAGATAAAATTTAAATATCATTAAATTTCAGATAAACAAAGCCGCGGCTAGCGCTAGGCGCGCACCGCGTAAGAGCAAAAGCGACGCGTCGCGACGCGGCCGCTTAGATATTGCAAAACCGGCATGTACTTTTCAAATTTATTGTTTGCATCCCTTTGACGACTTTCGCCGCCGTTGTGGCGGCCATCATTCAACGGAATATGTATTATTTTATGATTTATAACCCAACTTACAAACGACGTTTGATATTTTTCTAATTATTAAAGTTTTAAAACAATATTGCAATATTGGTAAGCTACGCGTAGGGTGCGCGTTTAAACGCCGTTTAAACGTTTAATATACGCGTTTAAACGTTTACGAAAAATCGCTAAACGTTGCATCCCTAGTGTATGTCACTATCAAAATTTCCGTACGTCTGTTTTGATTAAAAATTTCATTGTTAAAAACGCACCTCACAGTTAAATAACCATCGCAAGAATTAAATAGGACAATAAATTAGTACAATCTAATGTTTGTTTATTTTGTCCCTACAAAAAAAAAATTATATTGTCTAGAAACACCCCGTATATGTATATGGCTAAATTCATACACAAAACTTATGCAAAAACATTTATTTTAACTTTACAATTCATTTAATTACAAAATACACATGAACGAAATTAATCAGTCGCAAGACGACTCAAAACATCAAAGAAATAAGAAATTGGAGAATTGATTTGAAAGAATGTCCACCCTGTTTAAGTATTTGCCGTACTATCAGGCATTAGGGTGGCTCTTCAAAGTACATATCGTTAGTCTAATTCGCAAATCACATAAGTCACAATCAGTCAACTTTACAGGGGACACAAAAAACGTCTTATAATTTTGTTTTCGGTGCCTATCATGATGAAATGAACACTACGTTATTGGTATGGGTAATTCCAAACTCTGAGAAAACAATTTTTTGTCAAAAGACCGTATTATGGGTTAATAAAAGGACTTATTTGTTTTGCACCCTTAGGTACAAAATTTATGTAGGAGTTATGTGATTTGCACATTATGCAGTAATACATTAATTTAAAGAAAAATTAAAAAAAATTGATCTAGATTGAAACATTGTTTATTTTAACAACATAAACTTTTATTTTTGTCAAAAATGTCAAACAGAAATATTAAATAGAAAACCACGGAATCGAAAAAAATTAAGTATCCTTAAATTAACTACATTTTTTTTAAAAGTGCATAAATTATTTATGTTGCACAACTAGTTTGTCATAAAAACTGTGATAGTCTGGCTCCATAGTGGTTTTAAGCGCCATTAAATGAGCGTATTTGTCGCTTTTCACTCCAACAGGTGCCTTATAAAGAGGGGGCAAACCTTCAAATTTGGTAACCTTTGCATTCTTGTTATACCTACAAGGAAGTTCCTTCCACTCATCCGTGTGTCTTATTTTGTAATCAATTTTTCCGTCCATATTGTACCTTAACGCCTTAATATCAGTAACGGTGGGGTCGCCAGCTTTACGCCCAGGTCTAATCGAGCTAACAAAATTTACAGTGTCAAATTTCTTAAAAAACGTGTGGTCTAGGTACGAGACCTCATAACCATTTTGCTCCAAGCTGGAAGCTCTACATATTTCGACATAATCTGCAGGAAGATTTATTTTTCTACCTTTAATTCTTCTTTCTATTTTCGAGTGCATACTGTCACACTCCATTTGAGTGTGTCCTGACAATAGGTATTTCTGAATTATTACAATTTTTTTGTCCATTGCCAAATTTAATAGTGCATTCGTAAGCGTGGAGTTTCTGTTTTGGCAAGTGCAGCCATCACTATAAAATATGAAAGTATTTTTTGCAGTTTGGTCGGAACCATTTTCGTTACTAGACGTTAATTGTTGTTGTATGAAGAAGCACAAAATTGAAGCGAAAATATTCGCTGTTAATCCAGCTTCGGCTTCATGCCAGATGAAACAATATCCCTTCTTGGTCCTTAAATCAAATACTGTAAAATTGTGAACAGCTAACTTCATTTTGAAATATAATGCAGATGCATTAGATTGGGGACAAAGTAACACCTTTTGCATATCCATTGTAAACACTTTATTGCTGTCAACACAAGATTTATCTTTCTCCTTCTCGTCTCTTGCTTCATTTTTCTTTACTACATGAAGGTCATAATGTGCTTTCTCAACATTTCCAGCTCTATATGATACACACAAGTCGCATTCATCTTTTTTTGGGGTAAACAGACTGAGATTTAGATCTTCAAACATGTGACAAAACATGGTAATGGACAAAGGTTCTTCCTTAAATTTTGGGCACCATTCGCTTTTGTATAAAGCAAACAATTCTGATTTGGATCTCCAGTTGGGCTCTAGATATAATTTAGTAGACGACTTTCTACAATAGTGAGATTCCATTTTTGGAAGTGATTCAAAAAATTCCTTTAAATGGGCCTTCTTCTCAGAAGATTTCAAACGTCTTGCATCGAGAACTTCTGTTGTGTTTTGTTCAGCAGTAGGCACGTTATCAATCTCTTTGCAGGACTTTAACCAATGATGAATGGTCCAAGGTTTTATTGCCAGCGTATTTGCAAACATTGTTTTGCAAACTCTAAGCTTTTCGTGTCCCTTTTTCAAAATATAAGAGTAAGTTGAATCTCTTTGAGATTCATGTTCGTTCTTCCTGTTTCTACTCCTCTCGGTATTAGTCTTGTTACAAAGCAACTGCACGTATAATTTTTTCTCTTTCCAAGACAATTTCCAAAACGTCTCAAATATGGACTTCCTATCTTCTTCTTCAAAATTACTACACTGGCGAGCATAAAATTAGGGTCACTTCAAAAATTCAACTTTTCTGGTTATTTATTGTATCTTATTATTGTAAATGGATTTCGTTGTATACATATCTCTAAACAGGAATGTTTTAAAAAGAAAACGTTTCATTTTCTAATGTTTTTATTGAAAATTCGTAAAGAAGCAAATTTTAACAAAATTGTCTTAAAAATGTGTAGTGAGAAAAATGTTGGAATAAAACAAGGAACTGTTAAAATTTTGACCCCTAATAACGAGTGTTTCCTCCCCGTGCATTTGACAGCCTGGAGGCGACGTGGCATGCTCTCAATTAAATTACGGATCACATTTTGGGGGATGTTATTCCACTCCTGTAGTAGGAGCTCCCTAAGATCCTGTGCGTTGGTGGGAGACGGCGTATGACTTCGTACACGTTGTCCTAGCTCATCCCACACATGCTCTATGGGGTTCAAGTCGGGACTCCGTGCTGGCCAGTCAAATCGCGTAATTTGAACCTCATCCAAATAACCGCTAACAATTCTTGCCACGTGGGGTCGAGCGTTATCATGCATAAAAGTTGCATTTTCTCCCAGAACCGTCATAAAAGACATGACATGATTTTCTACAACTTCCGTTACGTACCTATGGGCAGCTAGGGATCCATTGCCGATAAGCACTAATTCGGTACGTGCGTCTGAAGAAATTCCTCCCCACACCATAACTGAGCCTCCACCAAATGTAAGTCGCTCATCAATACAAGCCTGGGCATACCTTTCTCCGGGTCTTCGCCATACCCGACGTCCATCCGACCCATTTAAACAGAAATGTGACTCGTCTGAGAATAATACCCTCCCCCAATCGTCATTTGTCCATCCCAAGTGATCTCGAGCAAAGTTCAGTCTTGCAATTCTATGGCGACGGAGAAGTGGAGGACCCGTAGCCATTCTCCGAGAAGATAATCCAGCAGAACGAAGTCGCCTCCTAGCTCCCATTCGCTAATGTTAACATTTCTGACTTCTTGGAGGAGATTTCGAAGCGAAACTGCCGTAGCAGTCCGATTCCGTAAAGCCATGGACACAAGAAAACGGTCATCCCTTGGGGTGGTGGTTCTTTTCCGCCCTGATCCTGGTCTTCTCGTCAGCCTACCAGTTTCCTGAAATCGTTGGGATACCCGCTGAACTGTAAAAAGACTTACACCAACCGTTCTTGCCGTTACACGTTGCCCCCGACAATCTTGCAACAGCGCTATAATTCTGGCCGCCGTGACAGGATTTAAAGCCATTATAAGGAAATAAACGAAGACTACACTTTTCGACCGTCAAGTTATACACAGGAAAGTTAGTGAATAAATGAAGGAAATTGAAAAATAGACCCCGAGAAATAAGCTTCCAAGTAGCGCACCTGCAAGCATTTACTAGAAATCGGAAATATTGAATCTTTGTTGTGCAAAAGAAACCACAAAAAACTTATAACAGTTCTCAGAAATGCAAGTGTTATTGCCTTCAAGAATTAATTAAATTTAATATTTTGAATTCTTGGAAAAATTGGCAATTTTCAAAGTGACCCTAATTTTATGCTCGCCAGTGTACATTTGAACTTCGAACTTTTTTCTGACAGCTTACAATTGCATGGTGGTCCCAAATTCTTCTTTGGTTTTTTGACACTATAATTCCAAGTGCCTGCTTGTTTTTGTTTTCCAAAGTACGTTAGGCCACTTTCTCTTTTCTTTTTATTGGAATTTTTGCTCCAGTCGTCAAGATTTACATGTTGTCTTTTACGCCTCGATCTTGTTTCTCCCTTTTCTTCAAATTCTTCATTTGGATCAGTACTTTCCCGCTGGTTCTCATTTTCTAAAGCACTGTCATTTTCTTTGCCCACATTCTCGTCAACCTCATTTTTCTCTGCGTCATTTTTATCATTTTGCTCTTGAAGTAAATTTTGTTGTGTAGGATAGTTATCGGGTTGTGGCGTACATGTATCAATGTATTCCATTTGCACATTAGCAACAGATTCAAGTTGCATGATACTGAAAGTGGGGGTAGCACTATTTCGTGGTAATTGACCATCCCCAAAAGTTTCAGTATTAACTGATTCATCAAACGTAATATTATCAGGAAGATCTAATTCTTCCTCTAATACTTGCTGTTCTAAGCTTGAAGCGATTTTATTACAATTTACTAATCTTTGATTGGTTAATGGTAGCGTATAATCATTATTAAGTTGTAGATATTCATTATAGGAAACTGTCACTGTAGTACCCTGAAAACTTGGAAGGAGTTCACTAAATGTAAGTAATTCTTGATCGGCTGGTAGTGACATATAGGGGTTACTAGATTGTAGCAATTCTCGATGACCTATGAAACTTGGGCGGTGTTCACTAAATTTAGGTGACTCTTGATTGGCCGATGGTAATGTATGAGCATTATTGGGTTGCGAAATTTCATTAGCAACATTTCTGTGAATACCGTAAAGATTTAAAGGACGTTCATCAAATTTGAATAGTTCTTGGTTCGGCGATGATGGCGTATGGGCATTATTAGCTTGCAAGGAATCATCAGAAAAACCTGTTATTTCAGTACCATGATGTGCGGGAGGAACTGCTATTTGATTTTTGTCTTTTGTTGCCAGCTGGAGAATTTTTAAAGTTCTTGAACTAATTGGCATTCTGAAAAAAATCTGACGTAGACATTTGTCTTTAAAGTTTAAAAACATCATTTTTGTTATAAACGTACATAAGAGGAAAGCTCAAACTAATAACTCGTTAGTCCAATTTTTGTATAAAAACTAAACAGTGTGTATCCAAACTTTGATTATATAAAATAGAAAAAAAATAACAAAATAGGTAGATGCTTAGTCTTTCAAAATGAAGAACTTATTTCTGATTTATGATGTGAAATTTGGAAAACGATGAACTAGATGCAAACGAAAACGAAAAATTAATGTGATTTTACCTACATGGTGAAAGTATCTATTATAAAGAATACGAAAAACACATAACTCCAGGAGTAAAGAAATCCAGACTAATTAGAAAAACACACAATTCCACAGGTGCACGGACAGAAAAACACATAACTCGGAAAGCAAGGGATATACAACTATGGGAAAAACACACAACTCCGCAACACATAAAAATTAATTTTAAATAGTTATAGTGCTATTGCATCCTAAATAATTTCTGGAATATCATATGTACGGCACTTACCTGAATCATAAAAGCATACGCCAAACAAACTTCTTAGCTTATTTCAGAAATATTGCTCAAAACTTAAGACACGGTTTAGTATGGAGCTTCTCCCTGCAAACACTGATGGACTTGTGTGATTTGTGAATTGTCTAATACGCACATTGGACTTATGTGAAATTTAGTTTCTGTTATTGCAGGTTTAAAAATGTCCGTTAGGATTTATTTGATATTCAGTTTTGTAGGCATTCATATTATCTACTAGATGGCGCCTTTAACTCAATATGGGTAAAAATGGACTTATGTGATTTGCGAATTAGACAAACGATATGCACTTTGCCACTAAAGATGTCCGTCACGTGATCATGTGACAGGCATCTTGATGGGAAATATGATTACTGTTCATAATCTGCGTACTTAGTGACGGATAGTAATTTTAACAAATACGCCCGTTTCGCCGCTCTAATTTGGGCCCGAATAAATTTGGCCGGTTCTGGAATATCGTCTTCTTCGGGGCATATATCATTCAGGATATTACGCCTTATCCTCGGTTTGGCTACGGTCGGTGGCTCCAGCTCACCCATTTCCAGCCAGTCTTCGTCTTGTTCCCACGTACCCGCCATTTTCTAAACAACGAATCGACCGAAAATATTCAGAATTCAATTACATATTTTCTATGGGGATTTCTTAAAATTGCATACATGAAAATGCATCATTGTGAAACACAATTACTGTACCACCTAAAATTATTTCGAGGAAACGGAACTGAAGAAATAAAAACGCTTTTGAACTTAGCGTTTGAAATGTGGTGCTACAGACGCGTGATGAAGATACCGTGGATAGATAGATAGGGTTAGCAATTGGAAGTTATTAGAAAGAGTTGGGGAAAAGCGAAAGGTAGGTATGGAAGACAATAAAGAGCTGGAGAGATAGGATGGTAGGATGGTAGGACACCTTTTCAGACACGAAGGACATACTGGAATCAGAGATAGGAATACAAGGAGGTAGGGGAAAGCCCAGATTAGACTACAATTGCTCTCAAATACATGCGCGGAAAAACTACTATTATGTAGGTATGTATGTGTACGAAGAGTATAATATTACCTTTGGAAATGAGAAATCTGGTGATGGTGTAAAATAGCAATTACGCAGGAACCCTAGAGTAGGAACTGTGCAGAAACAAAAAATATTAAATTATAGGCGTCCAGTTGCAAAGCCGCCTTACCAAATTTTTGAACAATTGCATAAGGCATCTGCCTCCTAGAGGGGTACGCGGTATTGCTTGCTTGAAAGTGTTTACTTTACATCCTTTGGTCTATACAGTAAAATTTTAATGCAAACGTGCAAAATTAGTTACGGCCGTCCAAAGTTAATCAGCGTCAAATTCTGTGAGATTGGCAAATCCTTAAATTGTTTTCGGCGAAAAGAAATTCCCTGATCAGAACCGCATTTCGCGTATCGAATACGAGCATTTGTATTGTAGACGGCGCTGCCATCGGGGTTAGGTATAAAATATAACCTCACTTTTTTACCAATGTTTTTGTTATGGTTGTATTGACGTCTCTGGTTTGTAAAATAAAATCTAACAACGCCATACAATTGCTGTCTTTTCGGATGCAGATTTGTGTCTGACAAAACAAAAACCTAATGTTCCACAAATTTCCCGGTGATAAAATACTACGAAAACGGTGAGTTATTGCAATAATTAAATCCGGGAAGCAGGAAGCTGCCCACTAAATATACGAAGATTTGTTCAAAGCATTTTACTGATGAATGTTACACTGTAATCAGAATGGGTAAGAGTAGGTTTCTTATTCTTGCTTTCTTATGCAATGTTAGAGAAAATTGTAATAATGAAAATTTTAGAAGTGATATTTACAGATATCTCTTGAGTTCCTACATTCTTTTCTATTTTATGTTTAAGGCCAATGGAGAATTTCAAAAAAGTGCAATTCCAACTGTGTATTTGCCTGTACCCATGAGTCATCGTACCTGTAATAAAAGAGGTGAAAGGCGCAAGCTACGCAGAGATCAGAGAACGTATCAAGCATCAGACAAAAGCGCTTAAAGATGTACACTCTACTTACTGAATGTATTGAATCACCAATTACAACCGATACAGAGGAAATTGTTGCAGAAGGAAATAATTTGCAACAGCGAAATACAATAAGTGTTTCTACCCTAGCCATTGTGTCTTTTAAGAGATCGTACAAGTCAGGTTTTTCAAGGGAAGTGTTTATTTCTTTTGTGATGTGTTTAGAAGTTAGATACCTTAGGGTCCCTGTATTTAGAGAGTACCGCAATCAATAGCTCCACTATGTTTCAGAACTGTGAGTAAATATGGCGGACTGCCGTGTCAGCAGCAAAATGTCATTCTGACGTTCCGCCACAATTCAAATTTGGCGGCTGTTATTGTGAGTAAATATGGCGGATATTGCGGTACTCTCTAAATATAGGGACCCTAAGATACCTCAAAGTACAGTGCCCTCTCTTTACAAAATGAGTTACTCATACTATGTAATTCTAAAAAGAATAAATAGGAGCTAAAAATTAAATGCACAGTGTTACTACTTATGTACCATTTATTTCTTGTTATTTAAACATTAACATATGGTATATTTTCTCTCCCTTGAAACTTTCTAATGGCAAAAAGAATTGATCTGAAGGATATTCTATTTCACTGCTCAGATTTATTCGATTTGTGACATAGGTACAATGTTTTGTTCAGTTTCTTGCTACTTCATAGTTCTAACCTAAAACTTCACTTATTGTTTATTTTCATGTTTACGTTTTTCTAAAACATTTTTCAACCCAGTAGTTTCAGCTGCTAGCTGCGAAAGTTTATCTTTCAATTCTGATACTGTCAAATTCCTTGTTTATCACTAACACACGTTAAATTACATAAGAAAAAATGTGAGGTTATGATGCAATACCTAACATTGATTAGGATCCCCTGTCGGATTTTGAGATGACTGAGTTAGGTGCAATGCTCTATAAGCGCAAGAATACGAATAAATCGACAAAAATTCGCGCTGCCGGGATGCGAACCACCAGCGCCAGGAAGAAGTTCGAATCCGACACCCGTCCATTGCCTTTGCGCTATGTGGATCAGTGACCAAACAGCCTTTAAGAACCTATAGTAAGATTAAATTTTATTATTTCCACAATTTCCTTAAATGCACATTTTTATTTGTTACAAGGACTCCTTTCACGTTACAGATGGGATCCGCCGAGTAAAATTATGCCAAAATCACGTAAACTGGCTTGAAAGTTGAATTTTAATTCTACCCATAATAGAAATACAAAGTCTACCGGTTTCGTGCACCCCTCTGATTTTTCATTAATAACTTTTTCAAATCTCCGTCGATTTCAATTTTTTCGACGGATCCTGAGAAATGAGAATTCTGCTGTCTAGACACTTTACTCTTATTTATAATGTAATTCTAAGATTTAAAACCAGAATCGTTTTTGTAGAGATCAACACGTCTTTTGAAATATGGCAGATTTCTCCTTAGGTAGGAAGTACCGAAATCAAGAATGACCGTTGAGGGCGCCACTGTCGCGCGATCAGCTGATTGCGAAAGTCATATTTGAGTTCTATCCACAGATTTAAAAATATATATAGATATCTAGTTAGCATCAGAAACAGACTTGGGTATAGAGGCCGCCATGTTGAGTTCCCTTTTGATTGGTTGCCGCCCACCAATAACAGAGCTACTGCTTTCCGCTTTCATTGGAGGATTAACTTCACGCGCCAACGAAATTGAATGGAATAAAGCCAGGCATATTTCCAAAAAAATTATCAAGTTAAATATTATTATGCAATTTTTATATTCAATTTTGAGCCCTATTCTGTAAATTGAGTTTGTTTTCTTAAGAATGCAGGCCTTACAATTCCTACTCCATTTTCCTCACAAATTTTTTCTATTAGAAAACCCTTATCTGCCATTACTTGATCTACATATGGCTCCAATTTCTGTATCAAACCACTCTGTTCAAAAATACTTTTGTCTGAACTTCGTCCCCCATAAGCTTTCGATATAAATGTTAGTAATCCCCCTGGACTAACAGCAGTCATAACTTTAATTGTATTTCTACCCTTGTAATAACCATACGTTTTTACCCTACAACATAAACATTTTGGTTTTTGGATTGGGATTTCCGTACAGTCAACCACAACTCGCACTTTTGCAAAATCTTTAAAAGAGGAAGGTAAATTGTTCCTACATTCTTCAATGCTAGGCCACAGTATACAAGATTTTAATATGTTGGACAGGTATTGTATATACTCGTCAAAAATTTGTCGACAATTAAGTTAAAAACAAAGTAATGTACAACAAAAATATCTCCCAAAGTGGTACATATGTATGTAATTTTAATGATATTTAAAACTATTTATTGTAATTTCATAAGAAAGTTCATCACAAATTCAAAATATTGAGGCTACCACAATCCACAAACATGCTATTTGATCAAACTACCTACTCATAATAAGCATTCCATTTTATTTTAAATTTTACAAACAGCAAAATGCAAGAAACGAAAATAGTTAGGTACTATACGTATAAACTCTCAGATATACTCATACAAGACACAACATGGTATAAAATGTGTCCGCCCAATAGGGATTTTCTCTCATACTGTGTGTCTACGGATTGATGTAACAAGAGGTGTAATAGAAGAAATTTATTTTAATAGCAATTTCATATTTAGGGATTAAGTCCTGCTTGATTTGAAACTGATTTTAAGCATATTTTCGAATTTTTGAAACAAGGAGGCCTTGGCAGTAGATAAGATAACATTTTGTACTCAGGGAAAGTACTTTCTGTTCTAAATACGGTAAAATATCTTCAAGAAAAGTTAAATTATGGCCCTATGCAAAATTTTGGTAGGATAGGCCTACGTTGACAAAACCATGATTTTTCAGTTAATTAAGAAATCGACTTAATTTATAGTGGAAGTTATCATTGCGTAAAGATATTTAAACAATGGTATTATAAATAAATTTTCTTTGCCAAAAAGTTTCTTGGTCCTTAGGAAAATGGTAATTTATCTAAATAACATTTTCCCAAAATTTTGCATAGGGCCATAATTTTACAGTCTGAACAACTTTTCTTAATATTTTGCCATATTTAGAAAAGAAAATGTACTTTTTCTGAAAACGTCAAAAAAACATGGCTTTAGCGATTCTATGAACGACACTAAACTGTCACTTTTTATGGGGTTAGCAATCAGGAGTGAAAAGTTTTTTTACTGACACTAATCTAAAGCAATCTATCATACAATAAATAATTAATGTCACTATTGATATTTTTTACTCTTTTTGCAAGCAAAATAATCATGTTTATTGGAATTTAGATAAGTGTATAGACGTTTGCCGAAAAAATAGCATATTTTATGCTGAGCTAAAGTGCTTTTTGTGGCTACAGATTCGCCACAAAAAGTATCACTTCAGCTCCTTATAAAATAAAATACTATATTACCTCAATACAAAATGTTTTATCTACCACCCAGGCCTCCTTGATTTAAAAAAAATTAAAATATGCTTAAAATTAGTTTCACGTCCCTAAATATGAAACTGCCATTAAAAAGAATTTCTTCCATTATACCTCGTTACATCAATCCGTGGACACACTGTATATCTTCAATTGGTTTCTCACTAGAAATTTTTCTGAATAAGGTCCCCTTTTTTAGTCCACAACGTAACAGTATTTTCACTTACACAGGCTGTCCCAGTTCTTCAGCACAGCACATTAATTTATTTTTTAAAAGGAGTGCATTTTGTTGTGTAGAATGGGTTTCGTCTAAACCTCTAAACTCTGTTTTTTGAGATCCAGAATTTCTTTGAAGATGTAGAGCAGCTTTTATAATTAAATACCTTTGGGTTTGAATAAAACTGCATAAGCAATATTTTCGTTAGTTGAAAGCAATATGTAGGAGAAAAAATTGCAGCATCAAAAAACCTAAAACATTAAATTAGGTATATGAGAAATTAAAACGATCAAATTACAAAACTTCGTGTTTTCACACTGAAAAATATTTTTATGCCAGTTTTTTTTATGTCAAACATTCTTTCGATTATTTGGGAATAAGATTTAGGGATACTTTTACTGTAAAAGGGATTTTTAACATGGAAATTTGTTCACCTGATCCAGTCTTATGCAATTTTGAAAATGTGCACAAATTCACAAACAATGCCAAATTCTTAGGTACTTGTTCTGGAGGTGCTTGGATATTTGAGGCTATTTGTCTCAAAGACTATTAATTTTAGTAGGTAGAGGCAGGACAACTTATACTCGTATATTTTCAGTTTTTAGATGCAACTATACACTTTCTACTACATGTTGTTATATCCCTTAATATCACTTGATACCTTTATCCATTAGGCAGGACAATGTCTGCCGGGCCCGCTATAAGTGGAAGAAATTCTTTATTCTAGAAAACTTTAGAAGAAACTTCAAATGAAAGATTTGACTGTCTTGGATCTTGATGTTTTAGGTGACACTTCTTTCACAATTTTGACTGTTTTAACTTTTAATATGTGGGCATGTACAAGAACCCGTGTTTTATGAGAAGTGTATGACTGTAAAGGCTATCACAAAACTCATAAAATCATAGAAATGCAGCGCAACATGAAGCATTTAGGTACTGGCTCTATCATAAGGTTCCGCTGGTTCTTGTATAGTGTTCTCGTAGTGCAGGTTCTTTTCGCATCTTTGTTTCCATTTTAAACATTTCCATATTAAAGTCTGGTTCTTTTTTAATGTCCTATGATTTAAAATTATTTTCACTTATACAGATTGTACAAGTTCTACATTCATAGCACCTTAATTTATTTTTTAAATAATGCCCTTTCGAGGGCGTTATTGGATTCCCTAAACCATTTCAAATTGAGTTGAGGTTGCGTAGAATGATTTTTGTCTAAGCTTCACATTTTTTCAGTTACCGTCATTTTTTCACAGATGCAAAGGTGTTTTGAAAATGATATGGATAAAGGTATCAAGCGATATTAAGGGATATAACAACATGTAGTAGAAAGTGTATAGTTGCATCTAAAAACTGAAAATATACAGGGTATCAGTGAGCAAGTTATAAAAATTTTAATCTCATTTAATTTTTCCAGTAGGGTTGTTTTCTAAGCCCTTTAACGTTCTCGAGAACGTTAAGGGTTACGATTATCACTAATTGTAACAATCGATGCTCGGTCGACGACAGACGACCGAGCAAAATGCTTCCAAAAAATGTTCTTCGCGCCGTTCTTATCCCGGTGGATACCCTTACGGCATACGCTGCAGTATACGTAACGGTGTCCACCGGAATTGGCTATTGTCATTCCCTCTAGGCGATGGCAAATGGAGCAAGTTTTTGTCGTGTACGACTCGTCCACCACTTTCACGGTCAACAGGGGGGAATAGTGTTGCCGGATCGTCTGCACCAGCGAGTCGTGGAAGAACTTCCGGTGCTTGAATTTGAAACGCAGCATTTGCGCGCACTTTTCGAACTCCCCCCCGTGGAAGGTGCGAGTGTCGTCGGCCTCGAAGTCTTTCTCTATCGCTGCTTCCACTTTCCCCGTCCAGCGTCGTAATTTCCTGCTCCTCAGGTGCTCTCCCATCGTGAAGTTGACACTCGCTTTCGACATCATGCGGAATTGGCCCGTGCTGTCGTACGTCACTATCGGGGTCTTCGCACCCGGATCGACGGCAATGACCCGATCATACTGCTCTCGACTACTAATTTCCGCTGCACTGTGTCCCGATCGCTTCCGAAGTGGAGAACCATTGTTCTTGACGCGTTTCACGGGGCGATTCATCGACTTCGAAACGGCCACGCCATCCGTGCTGAAGCAGCAGCCAAACATCGGTAGGGCGTGGACGTCGAAGTACCGGCACCAATGCTCTCGAGCGCTGTCGCGGAAATCCACCACGGAACCAACTGTCTCTCCTACACTGGACAGCAATTCGTACAGGCCCATTGTCGTGTAAGTGATGTGTTTCACCGACTGTTTGTAAATGGGGAAAACCTTGCTGGCACGCACATTCTGCGTGCACTGCAGGGCTTGCAGGTCGAACATGAAAGGCACGTAGGAGATTGGCGATTTCTCGACTAACTTAGCACGCAACTTGTACAGGGCCAGTGTTCTGGAAATTTCACTGTCGTTGTCGGCTCCATCCCCGTAGTAATACTTGTGGCACGCTTCGTGCACTCTTCGGCGATCTTGTTCGAGGTGCAGCAAGCGAACGAATTTCTTCACACGATCAAACATGTGCGTTACGATATTGTTGCTGAACACTGTCGAATACTGCTTGCACGCCTCTTGAATGATGTACGTTCGCAATTTGCAGTCGTAAAAGGCACGAGATGATGTTCTGGACTCCTCGCGCAACTTTAAATACTGCTGTATGAAATTTAGGGGGTCGTCAATTTTGAATTTATTCGAACCTTTCAGCACAAACGTGAAGTGTTCGACGTTCAGTTTGTTGAAGGTTTTTCCGGGCATCTTTTCGTGATAATATTGGTAGAAAGCATTTACGAAGTACGACGTTTCGATCATGAGGCGGGAAACTACTTTCACGTCGTCATATATTTTACGTTTCAATTTCGATCGGGTGTCTTCATCTAGTAGCGGACAGAAAAATTTATTCAAGCAGTGCTTGATTGTATAGACGGCATATTCCTCATCAGCGGCCAAATTCCTTTTCCTTATGGGTGGTTTGTACAACGGGCATTTCTTGCTACTCGACCTAGCGTGGTCCGTGCCTTGGCACGTGGGGCACTTCGCCATATTTTCATCCGCTTACACCTGATGGAAAATGTTGTTGTCAGTGTAAGGCAAATAAATAAGTCGATCGGGTTGGGCAGTGTTGGTGTTGAGTTGGTACAAATAAATAACAGCTTCAGTGATTTCAAATTAATCGATGTTAATGATCTGAGGAAATTAATCTTTGACGTGAAGAATAAGAGTAGCAAAGATGGAATCGAAATAAGGAATTTTTTCAAGAAATTAAATAGGTACCCCTTGCAGCACTTGATTAATGTGTCAACTGTACCTTTGGTTTGGAAGTTGGCTACAGTTGGAAAGGTGAAGGGTACGGCAGATTGTCAGGAGTTTGGACCAATTAATCTGCTTCCAGCACTCGAAAAAATCATAGAGAGAACAGTCTATACAGGGCGATTCAGATATGGTGAATCAAAGAGAAATGGCATACTCCCCATGCGAAAATAAGACAAAGAGTCTAATATATCCCTGTCCGAAGTTATACCCCTGAGGAGATATAGCCCCCCAAAGTCTTCCCTTAAATGTCGATAAAAATTAATTTCTCAGAAACTACAAGACTTACAAGGTTCCAATGTGGTGCATAATTTAGAAACTTTATAAACCATAACTGATGTGAAGTTGAAGTTAAAGGAAATGGTGCAAGGTGTTTATTCGGGGTGGGTCACCCCTACAGTTTCATACAACTATTTGATCCATTAATTAATTTGAAAAAGTTTCACGTCACTTCATGCAAAATTTAATTTTCAAACTTTTTTCACTCCTAGTACTTTTCACTGAAATGAATAGTTATTGAGAAAAACGAAAATTGCTTAAGTAAAATTTGAATTCTTTTACTTCAAAACTAGTGGTGACCGTAGTTGTGCGTATCCTAACGGGCACAACACAGAAGTGCTTTGTGGTGAAATGGTGGATAGGTGTGGGTTAGGTGTTGAAATAATGCGATGAAAGTTTCGTTCGAAATTGGAAAAACAAAAAAAAAGCAACTCACGATGACAAGTATGCTGAGGATTGTCTGCGATCCCAATTTCTCCATCAGGCAACAAAGGTTCACCGCCTGCACCTCCAACATCGATAGGTAGCTGCCAACGAGACGCATCCTCTTCGCTTCTCGAACGGGGAAAGGAAAGCGACAAGAGAGAGAGTCCGAAGAACTGCCGTGGTGCTCCAAAAATCGTGTTACAGTGCCTGAAAGATTAAGTTCATCAGTGGGATCGGACCGGAATAATGCGATGGCAGTTTCGTTCAAAATTGGAAAAAAGGAAAAAAAGCAACTCACGATGACAAGTATGCCGAGTCCTCTACGCCTTTAGAACGGGGAAAGGAAAGCGACAAGAGGGAGAGTCCGAAGAACTGCCGTGGTGCTCCAAAAATCGTCTCGCAGTGCCTGAAAGATTAAGTTCATCAGTGGGATCGGACCGGAATAATGCGATGGCAGTTTCGTTCAAAATTGGAAAAAAGGAAAAAAAAAGCAACTCACGATGACAAGTATGCCGAGTCCTCTTTGCCTTTAAAACGGGGAAAGGAAAGCGACAAGAGGGAGAGTCCGAAGAACTGCCGTGGTGCTCCAAAAATCGTCTCGCAGTGCCTGAAAGATTAAGTTCATCAGTGGGATCGGACCGGAATAATGCGATGGCAGTTTCGTTCAAAATTGGAAAAAAGGAAAAAAAAAGCAACTCACGATGACAAGTATGCCGAGTCCTCTTCGCCTTTAGAACGGGGAAAGGAAAGCGACAAGAGGGAGAGTCCGAAGAACTGCCGTGGTGCTCCAAAAATCGTCTCGCAGTGCCTGAAAGATTAAGTTCATCAGTGGGATCGGACCGGAATAATGCGATGGCAGTTTCGTTCAAAATTGGAAAAAAGGAAAAAAAAAGCAACTCACGATGACAAGTATGCCGAGTCCTCTTCGCCTTTAGAACGGGGAAAGGAAAGCGACAAGAGGGAGAGTCCGAAGAACTGCCGTGGTGCTCCAAGAATCGTGTTACAGTGCCTGAAAGATTAAGTTCATCAGTGGGATCGGACCGGAATAATGCGATGAGAGTTTCGTTCAAAATTGGAAAAAAGGAAAAAAAGCAACTCACGATGACAAGTATGCCGAGTCCTCTTCGCCTTTAGAACGGGGAAAGGAAAGCGACAAGAGGGAGAGTCCGAAGAACTGCCGTGGTGCTCCAAAAATCGTCTCGCAGTGCCTGAAAGATTAAGTTCATCAGTGGGATCGGACCGGAATAATGCGATGGCAGTTTCGTTCAAAATTGGAAAAAAGGAAAAAAAAAGCAACTCACGATGACAAGTATGCCGAGTCCTCTTTGCCTTTAAAACGGGGAAAGGAAAGCGACAAGAGGGAGAGTCCGAAGAACTGCCGTGGTGCTCCAAAAATCGTCTCGCAGTGCCTGAAAGATTAAGTTCATCAGTGGGATCGGACCGGAATAATGCGATGAGAGTTTCGTTCAAAATTGGAAAAAAGGAAAAAAAGCAACTCACGATGACAAGTATGCCGAGTCCTCTTCGCCTTTAGAACGGGGAAAGGAAAGCGACAAGAGGGAGAGTCCGAAGAACTGCCGTGGTGCTCCAAAAATCGTCTCGCAGTGCCTGAAAGATTAAGTTCATCAGTGGGATCGGACTGGACGCCGTGTTGGTAAAACAACTTACGCAAACGTGTAGGGTATTTTCCGCCGCTGACTGGTATTATTTGGGTCCTACAGCGTGTAGTAATATATCGGGCAGGAAGGGCATGTCCTTGGGTTACTCTAACTTCGCCTGTTCGGCACTCTGAAAAAGGAAATCGAGATTAAGGAAAGTTGATATAAAGCGGTAGGAAACAAGAAAAAATGGTGCATAGAAAGCCACGCGGTAGAAGTGAAACTTGGCGCCATACCTAAAAGTTCTTGAATCTAATTTATATTTATATTTATATAAGAATCAATTAAATTTGGATGGTTTTTTGTGTGAAATGAGAAATGTGACGTTCAGTTTGACAGTTCTGCTTCTGTTCCGTTCTATTTCCATACATGACAGCAGAAGAAACCGGTAGTACTTTGCCGAATGTAGTGGAAACCACAGAAACAGCTTCATCTTCAACCTTATGTTGCAAAGTTAAAGTAGGCCATGGGCATGTAGTATTCATAACACAGCATGTTCAATATTAAGTGCACTTACGCTGAACTCTTGTGGTGTTAAATCGAAATCTGCTGTATTCTGTATCCCACGATTCTACTGGAAGGCGCCAGTCAAGAGCATCGGATGCTGCAGCTGCTACATTTCTAGTTTGTAGAGAGGGTACCGGCACATAATCAGCTACCTTTAAAGGGATGGAAAAAATGTTATTCATAATAGATAAGATTTCTGTATATTAAGCGCAAGATTTTGAAAGAAAGCGCTTCACATGCTAGATCCTGAAAGATTTACTTTATTCTTTAACTGGGTAACCTAACAGTATGACATTTTATTTTGTGGACCGATAGTACATATAGTCATAATCTAAAACATAACATAGGTACGTTACAATACTTAATTACTGGAGATTATGAAATAAACAAATAAATTTGAAACAAGTTTTTCTTACCGAATCTTGTTCACTGGCTTCTTGTGTTAATGCTTCTCGAGTGTGATTCTCTTCAGTCGTTATCTTAACACCGATAAATGGCAATGCTTCTGTTTGGGATGGTGCAGTTGAAGACGTTAAAGGGTTCTCTGATGTTGGAACTGCTATTGCTATACTTTCACTGCTACTTACGCCACATTGCGCTGCGATATTTTCAATTTCTGTCTCTTGAAAAGATATCTGAAAAAAGAAATAAAACTAGTAGATTTGAACAGCATAAATTGTCAGTTGCAGATTGAGGTAACTTTGGAAGCGTAGAAATTAACAGATTACGTAGTTTTGATAGGTGCTTACTTTACATGCTAATGAGAATAAAAAAATTAATATCCATTTATGTGTTTCCGCCTGAAACAAAAGAAAGCCCACATTTAAGTATAAGTACCTTTGTGAAGAATTTTCTTTTAGGTATTATACTGCAGAAGGTCATTTTACGAGGGGCTATCCACTACCCAAAATCGTGTACCGGTGTGTTCAATAACTGACAATAATTTGTAGCAGGTACTTTTTCCGCTGTAATACATCAATATATTCAGAAATGGCGAGTTTGGATTGGTTTAAAATTCGATGAGTGGAATAGTCATTATTAAACAATGGCGCCTCCATCGATAAACGGCGACTCTCCGGCTTTCCGCTCAATTTTTCAAATTTTAAAATGTCGTGCAACAAATCACCACTATCCGTAAGGAATTTAGCCATCAAACTACATATATAACTTTGATTCAACAGCCCCGATAATATCTATATTCTTTGCTCTCATCAATCGATAATTTTAAATGGCGACACAGTTCATATTTCGCATAGAAATACGCAGTCACATGTTCCCGCGGAAGCTGCTTATGCAACCGTAGTCGCTCCCATCTTGCAGTAGTGCTTAGTTCAAGAACAAACGTTTTCCGAAATGCTAATTTGAAATCTACCCAAGATTCCATTACAAGAAGTTATACTTAATTGTTAATTTCTAATAATGGATGTGCGTTTTTTTGTAAAGTGGATATGAAACAACACATTTTGCAGTTCTATAATCCGCATTAATAACCGAGGAAACCAAAACTGGCCGTTTGTGCATTCGCTGCCGCGTGTTTTTCCGGGCATCTAATTTATCCATACGTGGAACATAACGGCGTATTCTACACGTAATCAGAAACATTATACTTACAATGTATGTTGAAAATAAATATCTTACAAATCGATAATTGAAGAAATCACTGCGAATGTACAATTTATTCTGTCTATGAAAATGGCGATTTTCTACTGAGAAAACTTGTTGATTTTGCATAGTTACGTTGAAGAAACCTAGCAACGCCGTCTGTCCAATGAAACGTTGTAATGGTGCAATATATTTCAAAGAGTATTTGATTTCGCGATGACGCCCGCCGCGCCGGTATTTTGGAAGAATAATAATTGCAAATTGATGTGCATCGGAAACGTCCGAAGAAGAAAATATGTGAATTTATTGTGCATCTGGAAAAATTAAATGAGATTAAAATTTTTATAACTTGCTCACTGATACCCTGTATATTTTCAGTTTTTAGATGCAACTATACACTTTCTACTACATGTTGTTATATCCCTTAATATAACTTGTATACCTTTATCCATTTAATTTTCAAAACACCTTTGCATCTGTGAAAAAATGATGGTAACTGAAAGAATGTGAAGCTTAGACAAAAATCATTCTATGCAACCTCAACTCAATCTGAAATGGTTTAGGGAATCCAATTACGCCCTCGAAAGGGCATTATCAAAAAAAATAAATTAAGGGCTATGTAAAACTTGTACAATCTGTATAAGTGAAAATAATTTTAAATCATAGGACATTAAAAAAGTATGACTTTAATATGGAAATGTTCAAATGGAAACAAAGATGAGAAAGGAACCTGCACTACGAGAACACTATACAGGGTATCCCACGACGACCTTACACGATCTGTATATAGAAAAGTATATATAGTAGAATTACACAAATTTGCACAAATAGGTAATCGAGGATGCTCATTTCGACAAAAATATTTTTGACTTTCTGCGACTTCCGGTTATACCGGAAATAGACACCAACTTCCTTATTTTAAATGGAATGCCCACATTTTTATTAAGGATTTAGATTTTTGGTCGAATTTTAAGGTCACTTTATGCAAAACATCGTATGCGTAAAGCAGGGTTTAAAAAAATCACGATTAAAATAAAAAAATCAAAAAAATCGATTTATTTGATTTAAATCAGGTTTTTTTTGATTTAAATCAAATATAAGATATTCATTATAAATAAAGAGAAATATTGGCTCCAGCGCCATCTAGTAAATTAAGAAATAGGCTGGGGACGGATAAGGCAGCGAAATTAGTATTCTTGTATAAGTATTTCAATGAGTAGTTATAAAATTGTGATTTTTTTAGTTTGTTAATCTATTGGCATTACGTTTATATCATGCTGTGTATTTTTTAAATGTTTTAACGTTTTAAGATTGTTATTCATTTAAAAAGAAATGTTTTTTTAAAGTAAAATGTGTTGCTTTTTAATTTTAATTTTTTATTTTTTGCTATAAAAGTATAAAATAAACGTTTTCACAAATTTTGCAATTTTGATTCAAATCAGTGATTAAAATAAAAAAAATCAGGTGATTAAAATCGCGATTTAAATAGTGATTTAAATCAAATGATTTAAATCGTTGAAACCCTGGCGTAAAGTGCACCCTCTTGGAGATATTAGACGTTAAAAATCGTCATTTTTCAAATTTCATCAATTATAACTTGGAAACGGTACGAGATAAAGAAAAATGATTTACATGTCCCTATTCTAGTTTTTAATTCTCTATCTAATGGGTCTGGAAAATACTGCTTCCCGATTGGCAACTTTTTGTCATTTTTTGACCAATCAGGAGACAGTATTTTCCACACTCAATAGATAGAGAATTAAAAACTAGGATAGGGACATGTAAGTCATTTTTCTTTATCTCGTACTGTTTCCAAGCTATAATTGATGAAATTTGAAAAATGATGATTTTTAATGTCTAATATCTCGAAGAGGGTGCACTTCACACATATGATGTTTTGCATAACATGACCTTAAAATTCGACCAAAAATCTGAATCCGTAATAAAAATGTGGGCATTCCATTTAAAATAAGGAAGTTGGTGTCTATTTCCGGTATAACCGGAAGTCGCAGAAAGTCAAAAATATTTTAGTCGAATTGAGCATCCTCGATTACCTGTTTGTGCAAATTTGTGTAACTCTACTAAACCCACTTTTCCATATACAGATCGTGTAAGGTCGTCGTGGGATACCCTGTACAAGAACCAGCGGAACCTTATGATAGAGCCAGTACCTAAATGCTTCATTTTGCGCTGTATTTCTGTGATTTTACGAGTTTTGTGATAGCCGTTACAGTCATACATGTCTCATAAAACACGGGTTCTTGTACATACCCACATATTAAAACAGTCAAAATTGTGAAAGAAGTATCATCTAAAACATCAAGATCCAAGACAGTCAAATCTTTCATTTGAAGTTTCTTCTAAAGTTTTCTAGAATCTTCCACTTCTTTATAAGTAACGAAACACTGTACATGTCAACATGTTACAACACTGATTGTCATTTTGTGGTAAAAAATTTCCATGCAGTTTTTTTTACTTTTATTAAAATGGTGGTGGAGAATCAAACTAGCACACTATTGTGGTACATATTAGACAAATACTTTGAAGGAAGACGGACACTTTGATTATCTGAACACACGAGCACATGCTATAAGTACATACTTATATTTAACAATTTCACACACACTGTGATAATGAAATATTTGTGCCACGTAAAACCTTTTGTATTTAAATGTTATTTTAATTACTTTCCTAAGAAATATGCAAAGAATTGACATTTAAAGCACCAGGTGAAGACAGCATAGTCACAGGTATAGTGAATAGAGTACACCGTAACGAATTTGAATAAGCAGTACTAGCACTGTTAATTTGCAATCAGGACATGATAGCACCTGTTGACATGATATGGAAGTCTGAAACACTGACAGAATCGGCCAGTCTACCATACTCGACCTAAATTAACTATATGGTGCTAGTATTTCTATTCAAATAACTTACAGATTATCTTCTTAAAAGTTAATGTAAAAACAATAATAACATTGCTCAAAACAGTATGTTATTCTTGAATTAGAAAAATACACAGTATTCGAATGAGTTATTGTATTTTAGATTTCTTTCATGTTTCATAATTTTTTATTTAAATTTTGAACAAATATCACATTGCTACCAATATTTTGCCATATTATTGGTGTTAATTTGATAGCTTAAACAACATCAACTCAAAAATCTTTCAAGACAGCATATTCAAAAAAATTGAAACTTTCTTAATGTAGACTTACAAAATACTTACTCCAGCAATTATTATTCATTTACCAGCAGAGTATGTATAATATAACAAGTTAACAAAGTATTGCCTACAAATAAATAAATTAATATTAGAACTAAAGGAACTTAGTTTAATGTATCAAAATTACAATAATTGTAATGGCAAATTGGTAATTTCTTTAACTATATACATATAATCCAAATGATGTAATATATATATTTAACAATAAAATAATACAATAAGTAATCACAATAATCAACGTAAATGTAAAACTGCTCTGAAGTTCTCATGAATATGACATTATTGTAAATGTACAGATGTGAAATCAAGAATAATTTTCGTATAAAACCTATAACAATATGAAAATAAAAGTATCTGCTTGTATTGATAAAATGAATGCATATTATTAATTTTAAGATGTCTAAAACAACTTTTTTTTGACTGCTGTAAAACGCTCCATATATGAATCATAACCATCAATGCTAGCCAACTGCTTAGGTTCAAAAAGATTCCCATCGATGGCTAAGTTGCATATTTTTGAATCTTTCAATAAAACAGACGGAATTGCAGTTAGCTGTAAACAATTTTCTTCCAGTCGCAACGTTTTCAAACGAGGGCAAGTAGCAATATGGGGGGAAATGTATGATACCTGGTTCTGGTTCAGATTTAATTCAGTTACATTTAATCCAGAGGCATCGCTAGGAATAGAGCTAATTTCATTTCTAGCTAAGTCGAGCACATCCAAGTATTTTAAACCACAAAACACCAAAGGAAACTCTTTCAAGTGATTATCACTGAGATGTACTTGTTTTAAATTTATTAAATTTGACAAAGTGCGGGGCAAAGTTGCTAGATTATTATAACAAACGTTTAGTGTTTCAAGTTTTGTTAACGCACCTATACAATCTGGTAACTTTGCCAATTTATTTTTGTTTAAGTTCAAGTGTTTCAGTTGCATAAACCTACATATTTCTTCTGGTAATAACATAAATTTGTTGTCGGAAAGATCCAATGTTCGTAGAGCGCCCTCAAGTTGTTGAAATCCTGGAGGAAATTCCTTTAACTTATTTTGACTGACTTTTAGAACTCCAGTCTTCTGTGCAGTGTCCAAATGTTGCTTTAAACTTGCATTACCCATATTTCTCTGATTGTTCGTTTTATTTGATCAGAGTGAATTTCCACTGCAATAATTGATTGGTTAACTGACAACGCAAAGTGGCGCGGACGCACACACCATAATACACGGAATTGCTACTCCGTAATAGTCGATCGCGTTCACATAAACTAAGTAATCGCCTTGTAGAAGACTTAATAATTATGTTTACCTCCAATTTATTTAACAAAATTTTACTACCTGTCACTGTCACTCTTGTTGTCTTGTCAAATGTCAACCATAGATAAGGAAAGTATTGTCAACTTCCAGTACTCGTACTCGCCCAGTGGTGAAAAATATAACTTTTGACACTGCCCTTAGTCCCACAGATTAAAAAAAATATAGATATATGTTTAGCATATGTTTGAAATGTGGTGCTACAGACGCATGATGAAGATACCGTGGATAGATAAGGTTAGCAATAGGGAAGTATTAGAAAGAGTTGGGGAAAAGCGAAAGGTATGGAAAACAATAAAGAGTATGAGAGATAGGATGGTAGGACACCTTCTAAGACACGAAGGAATAGTTCGTGACATACTAGAGTCAGAGATAGGAATAAAAAGAGGTAGGGGTAGGCCTAGATTAGACTACTGCTCTCAAATAGTTAGGGATGTAGGATGTTCTACTTTTAGGGAAATGCGTAGGTTAGCTCAGGATAGAAAAGAATGGAGGTACGCGTCCAACCAGTCTTCGGACTGAGAACCTTATGATGATGTTTAGCATCAGAAAATGATCGCCATGTTAAGCCCGCTTTTTATTGGTTACCCCAGTTACTTTATCATAACCCCACTACCACTTATCATTTATCCAGTTTCCTCTGGGAAATCTGTGCTCCTGCCTCTCTAATCAAAAAAATTATGTTCTGTGATCCTGTGACGAAATTTCGGGTAACTAGAAAACCATAGATGAAATCAATGTGCCGTTGCCAACTGCTATTTACAAGAATAAATAACTATAACCAAACTAACTTTTCCATTTATATTATAAGATTTGTAGGGAATAATTAAGAAAGATAATTTTAGAACTAAATTGGAATTGGAATGTCAATATTGATAGGAAGCTTTTGTCGTCAATCAACACTTTTGTGCACCATCACGTTTCCGAACCTGTTTGGTGAAAGTGCGCGATTTTACCGACATTCGTAAGTCGGATCGATTGTTTTTATGTCAAATGTCAGTGCAGGTGACAGCACTAGTCAGATTATATTAATTAATTTAATTTATCGTCCGAATTTTTCACGGCAGGTCCTAGATATGTATCGGCCCGGAAAAATTTGTTTTATTGTGATAAATTATAAATGAAAATGATGTGAAAATTATAAAATATGGGTGAAGTAGTGAACTAATGGGATTTATTAGCTATGACATCGACACCAAAATCTGGAAAGCATGTCCAAGGTACGTTTTTGGTTATTGGACGTATTCTAATTTTGTTGTTTATTAATTTTACTAAATAAGTTAAAAGTGTTTAGTTTTCTAAGACCGGAGAATTAATTGCTTAGTTTTAAGACCTACGGAACATGTAGGCAGCCTGTTATTATTAATTTAAGTATGTGACCTTTTGGCATTTCGGCATTCCTGGTGAAATATCAAAGGCAGTGGCGGCTCCTCAATAAGTGCGCTCGTGCGCGCGCACTGCCTACAAAAAACTGCTTTTAACCTTTTTTTGATAAGGTTCAAATTAAAGTTTAAAACTTTTTGAATCTCCAGCGTTTAGATAATAAATAGTACAAGCGCCAACCATCCCGCGTCGTCAGTTTCAAAATACCTAGCAGAGAATTACGTGCAAATGTGCAAATACATCCAACCGTCTGGCGTTCGAGTGTACCGTCTGGCGTATTGAAACTGTGAGCTTTTGGGTGTGGTACTCGTACATTCGATATGGGAGCGAGATCGGCAAAACTCGGCAAGACGTGGAAAAATTCGTCATATATGCTTTTAGTTTAGCTCGTATCCGTGTGCCTTTTCAGTACACACTTGGAAGTTGAAACTTGCGGTTGTGCTAAGCATATGCATAATATAATACGTGAATAGATACTTCTGCGGCGTTGTTTTTTGTTTACCATATTTAAGTTTGAGATAGCTCCTGGCTTTGCTTATAACTTGAGTAATTAGCAGTATTATCGTGTTTATTATTTTTAAATATTGAAATTTCCAGTGGTTTAGTTTGTGGTGGTGGCGGTGGCGCGTAGTGATAGCGGCATAAATTCCGTTGACAATATTATTAAAATTAACTTTTTATTATTAATTGGACTTGAGCACAAAAATTGAAATAAAACGGTTAAGTAGGCCGACACCGGTTTTGAAAGTTAAAACTAAATCAAACTTGTGCGAAGAAAAAGGAAGGTCGGTCTTTCACCAGGCATTTCACCAGCAACATTTACAAACGAAACAAATGGATATGTGGATGTACGGTTAGGAATTCTCTTTTTTGTTTTCAATGCCTGTTATTTTTTACTCCAAATATGGATAAGAATTGGAGTAGTATAGGCGTTACTGACTTGAACCATTTGCATGAAAAAATAAGAAAGCACGAAGTGTCCAAAGCTCACTTGCAAGCTAATACAGAATTTGCATTCCAGATTCAAGTGAACACTTAAATATTGTGGAGTGAACTTTAACAAAGTGGTCGCCTGATTTTTGCATTTTTCAATATTATTATTGTGTTGTAATACTTACTTCATTCAGTTAAAAGTGAATATTGTTTCTAAATATATAATACAGACTTTTGACGAAAAACTTGAAATAAAACGAAATTGACGTCCTAAGCCTGAGCGAATTATCAAATACTTTTCGAAAGGTCGCGGTAAAAGTTGTGTGCGAAAGTTTAACCTTTTGGATTTGGGATTTTCGTCAAACATTGCGGTGAGTGAAATTTCTTGTTTTAAAATGTTTTAAAATGGCTTCTAAAGCACGTCATAAAAAATACGGGGAGAAACCGCCAGACCCCCACCCCCCCACCCCTTAACGGTGATTTCATCCAGAGCACTGCCAAGTTCTAAAGTCACGAGCCGCCACTGATCAAAGGCCGTAATATTAATAATAATAACAATCCTGGTATACCGTTGCTATTTTGGTGTGGATTTCCGTTAGTTCTTGGGAGAAAACCAGTCTTATTTTTATGAACTTTTTTGCCTATCTAAATATCACCTACTTTTACTACCAGTGTTTTGGAAGATACACACATACCTGCCCACCTATAAATTGAGTTTTTATGTATTTGCTAATTGTTTCTATCAATTTATCAGGTAAAACACTATTGTAGTGTGTTCTATTCTAGTACATCATAAAATTGGCAATTAATACAACTTTTAAATAAATTAATATTTTCTTGATATTATTTTCCGTTCATTGGTTATTGAGAATAAATAATAATAACGCCCTTTCCTTCTTTTCCCCAAATAATAAATTATCAGATAAGCAATATAATTGGTTAGTTGTTTGATGACGTCAATAGGTAATTTAGACCTTATTATTAGCCTCTTTATTAGTCCAGCCCTAGTTCAGAAATAAAATTC
Organism: Xestobium rufovillosum; assembly: GCA_963966045.1. Taxonomy (NCBI): domain Eukaryota; kingdom Metazoa; phylum Arthropoda; class Insecta; order Coleoptera; family Ptinidae; genus Xestobium; species Xestobium rufovillosum. The sequence goes on from OZ014494.1 coordinate 21,073,243, forward strand.
AGATGAGTTTTCTATAGGAAATGATGGAATATTGTTTAGCAGCGCCTCAATAGGTATGGCGAATTTATAAATTTTTGATTTTTTTTGAATTCAGTTGTCATCTGTCAGTTTAAATTTTCCGCGTATCTAGGCAGTGCATATTATTGGTGTTAAATTAAATCAAACTATGAATAATTTGTTTGTCCTACAAAATAGAAAACCCCGTAGAAAACCGACTTCAATATACAATGAAGACATCATCAATGTAGTCGAAGTCAATTAAATACCCATTATTAGGGATAATTCAAAAACTACTGGTCAGATCTTGATCAAATTTATATGGGACCACATGAGAAGCACCAGCTTTCAAATAAAAATAGAATCATCAAAATCGGTCCACCTAGAAAAAAGTTATGAGGTAACACACATAAAAAAATACAGCCGAATTGAGTACCTCCTCCTTTTTTGAAGTCGGTTAAAAATATAAATGTCAACAAAAATTTGACAGCTCAATACCACCAGAACTTTATGAGGTGGTTATACCGCGAGCGATTTGTCGAGTTTGTCCGTAAGAGGCCCATGTATTTCTTGCGTTGCCGGCTCTTTGCAAGGGTTTACAAAATACAATTTTGTGTTACCAATTCTTACCGATTGTAATTTTAAAAAGCTTGCTGGCATCGCAAAACTTCGATTATGTTGCCTACATCGAGTTTTTTCTCATAAATTTGCAGCAGTAACATGCAGTGGAACGTAAATATGACTGAAATTGCGTTAATTTTGTGCATTTTAAATATTTTTTTCTTGATTTCACAGTGAGAAAATTGAAAAAAAGTCGCATGTAGGATTCAATTACAACCTTTTAACTATGCACTAGAAAAATTTCACATTTCTAACTTCAAGAATGGCGTAGTAATCTTTTAGATTAGAAAGGCTGTTTTTCGCCTAAAACCGAGCGGTATAACCTCCTCTTAAATGGTGGCGCGGGCTGAAAATTCGTTTTGTAATTTAACAATTTTATTAACAAGTGACTACCTATTAACAAATACCTACATATTTACAATTTAATGTAATTTAAATACATACAATTTACAATGAATAATAAGCAGCAAAACAACAACCGCTAAACAACCACTGGAAATTAACAATTAAACAATCAACTAGCAGTAAACAATCTTACAATATATAAATTAACAGTTCAAACTTTTCTAAATTCACTTTTTTAAACAACCTTCAATATCACCTCGATCCTCGAATCGCACTGGTATACACTATTTACCTCGCTATTTACGCGCAACACGTATTCTTCCGCACCGTCAAAAATCAAGTCAAATTAAATCAAAAATATACACTACTCGTATATTTGCTCAAATGTATCGCCTTCTAATCTCGCTTCTAATTCTTTCGCCTTCTTTTTCTTATCGCTTTTCGAAAACTAACTGTGCTACCGGCCTTTTACTTGCCTTTATGTATCAAGAAGCTTCTGGACATCATAGTTCTGGATTAATTTTTACACAATTCGATTCATAGTAAACAAGGCCATCGTTATAAAAACATCTGCAGCTTGTTTATCAACAAAGCATTGAATTACACTTCGCGGAAAAACAATCCCATTGGCGTCGGTAAGGGGGTTACTCTCGTAGCAGTAGAATGTGTATATCAGGTTCCAACTTTATCATTGGACAACCCCTCGGATAACCCATAATGGAAAAAGTGCCTGTTTAGGTATTTTATATTTACTTTATGTTAATAGAGTGGCAAAAGTAACTCCTAAGTAAATCATTTCGTTTGGCTCTCAACTCATATCAGAAATGAATTTTACAAAAATTTCAGCGCCGCCCACGTCTAAAGTGAATACCTACCACAGACACAGTAAGGTACGTATAGGCTTGTCTACAAAGATGCTACAAAGGTACAAAGGTACTACAAAGATATTCCGTCAGTCCACAAGATTTAACCATCCTGTATGCATAAGAATCACCTATAAGTACGCAAAAACTTTCTACCGGTCCGCATCGTAAGCGTTAAATTAACGGTCTGCAAAGATTTTCTGTCAGCCCGCAGGTTTTAATCATCTTGTACGCATGAGAATCACCGACAGTTAATTAATATTAAACAACCCCCGTACACGTGAATCGCCGGTCCGCAAGGATTTTGTATCGATGGCACACAAAACCGGTCCTCAACATTAATTATTGACTCCCGACTCCGTATGCGTCTAATCGTCGATCCGCAAAGTTAGCCACCCAGTTGCAAAATCACCAGTTTCCCTTGCATCGACTGTATTGGATTACGTTGTTACATGTATTTGAATGCTGGTCCGCAAGTTCTGTACTGGGTCAGTCTAGTCGGTCCGCATCTTTTTTTCTTCTGCCGATCGTTTACATACCTCGCGCATTCATGTGTTCGGCCTTTTCTGCCAAAATTTTATAAATTGCTATTGCATGTTCAAGATTGTGAAAAACGTAATAGATTTGTGAGCGGTGTAATTATGTACCACGTGATTGCCGTGCGTGTGCGTAATGGAAACGTTACAAACGTTGAAACGTTGAAACTGGTTGCAGGGCCGTACCAAGAATTTTTTTCGGGGGGGGGGGGTTACCCATCCTCTCCTATCCTGAGCTAACCTTCGCATTTCCCTAAAAGTAGAACATCCTACATCCCAGGGCCGTACCTAGAATTATTTTTCGGGGGGGGGGGGGGGGGGGGGGTTAGTATCTGAAAATAAAAATATAGTAGTAGACCCCGAGTCCCATTCATCGTACCTTTTTCGTCTTTAATGATAACTGTAAACTAACTGATAAAAGTAACCTAAGATTATTTTTCATTTGTCGATATGGTATGGTATTAAATAAGTTTACGAACGACGAACGAAAATAATAATGAGGAAAATGTTTTATTACAAGTATTAAGTATTAATGGAGAGCGCAGCAGCGCAGGAGAACTTTCCGCGACCATTCACGTCATCTTTCAGATTATTGGAAAAATAATGTACCCTCCAATTTTCGAAATCTTTGAATTTCCTAAAAATTTTCGAATTTTCCATAGCCAGCTGCTGTTATGGCGTTCTCGTTTTAGTATTTCGGGGGGGTTTGACCCCTCTAACCCCCCCTGGGTACCGCCCTGCTGGTTGATGCTGGCAATACTGGCTCTTTACATACATTTATATGTATGCTGCTAATGCTATGGCGTCCACCACCCAAATGTCCTTGTCTATGCTGCATAAGGAACCGTCATTACAGGCCCTTCGGTATGCTCTTTCTGAATATTCTGATTAGAAATGGCAAATGGCTCGAGAAATGGTAAGCTATCTATGGAGTCGACAAAATGAACCAGCCGACATCGTATGAGTTGGTTTTTGGAGTCTGCGATGCACGGGGGCGAGATTATAGGGGTATAAAATTGAGGTACTTTTTAGCAAACTTTAAACGTTCAATATATGTAGTTATATCGCACATTTCTGTAACATCCAAATCACGGAGTACCATATTATAATTGTACTCCGTGATCCAAATTTAATATTGGTCTAATTGGAAAGAGAACGAACCAGAGAACATCGTATGGGTTGGTTTTTGGCTTTTGGGGTCTGCGATATTTAGGTTTGTAAAGTTGAGCTACGTTTTTAGCAAATTTTAAGTGTTTGGTGCTGTTACATCACACACGTTTGTAAATAATAATACATAATAAATAAATTTGTACACGATGTTCAGCCGAGTGCAGAAGAATTGGAAGTGTGTGGCAGTATACGGGGGTCCCAGTAGCGATTTCTGTAACGCCTGGGAAACGAGCCTGGAAATTTCGCAGTTTTTGCGAATTTTTGCAAGTTCTACGTATGCCAGGTCAATGTTTTCGGTGTAATTTTGAAGATATTGTCAATTGCGAACTAGTGGGGGGGATAGAAAATGTCGTATTTTAGGAGGGGGTGAAAATGCGGGGGTTAATACGATTTTTTTGGACACGGAAGCGTTCGGTGCATCCTTTGTGAAACATCCAACTTTGATTTTGGGCTAGTTGGAAAGATTTGCGGATGATATAGCAGTGTTAGCATCTAGCAAAGAAGAATTAGGAGCGGCTTTGAATGAAATGGAAGCAGTTTTGACACAGGGCTTCGGCATGAAAATCAATAAAAAGAAAACTAAAATTTTGGTATGTAGGGGATGTGAAAATAGAACTAAAATGGAAATACAAATTGGAAATGAGAAGATAGAGGAGGTCGCGGATTTCTGCTACTTAGGAAGTAAAATAACTCAAGACGGTAGGAGCACTAAAGATATAAAACAAAGAATGGCGCAGGGCCGAGTTGCGTTTAACAAAAAGAAACAACTGTTATGCTCGAGAACGGTTAATATAGAGACTAGGAAGAGACTCTTAACATCGTATGTATGGAGCACGGCATTATACGGGTGCGAAACTTGGACAATAGGAGAAGCGGATAGAAAAAGAGTAGAAGCGTTTGAAATGTGGTGCTACAGACGCATGATGAAGATACCGTGGATAGATAAGGTTAGCAATAGGGAAGTATTAGAAAGTGTTGGGGAAAAGCGAAAGGTATGGAAAACAATAAAGAGTAGGAGAGATAGGATGGTAGGACACCTTCTAAGACACGAAGGAATAGTTCGTGACATACTAGAGTCAGAGATAGGAATAAAAAGAGGTAGGGGTAGGCCTAGATTAGACTACTGCTCTCAAATAGTTAGGGATGTAGGATGTTCTACTTTTAGGGAAATGCGTAGGTTAGCTCAGGATAGAAAAGAATGGAGGTACGCGTCCAACCAGTCTTCGGACTGAGAACCTTATGATGATGATGATGATGGAAAGAGGAACCAGCCAGCATCGTATGGGTTGGTTTTTGGAGTCTGAGATGCACGGGGGCGATATTTAGGGATGTGAAGTTGAACTATGCTTTTAGCAAATTTTAAGCATTTGGTGCTGTTACATCGCATACGTTTGTAAACAATAAAGTGCAGAAACCACACGAGTGTATGAAATACGCGTTCCATAGAGTTATGAGCACTATTTTTCCCATGGCCCCTTAAGAAAGTAAAATATTCATAAAACAGTAACTTTATTTAATGATTTGTTATTTACCTATGTTAGTAAATGTCAAAATGTCAAATTTCCATTTGGAATGGATAAATGTATCATCTCCAGATGAGAAAACAGCATAATAATAATGATAATAATCATCGTCATCATCATCATCATCATCATCAAAAAAGTTCTCAGTCCAAAGACTGGTTGGACGCGTATTTCAATCCTTTCCTATCCTTAGCTAACCTACGCATTTCCCTATGAGTAGAACATTCTACAACCCCAACTATTTGAGAACAGTAAAACAGTAATCTAATCTAATCTAATCTAATCTAATCTAATCTGGGCCTACCCCTACCCCTTTTTTATTCCTATCTCTAATAATAATAACATTAATAATGAATTTGTTAACAACAGTACAAATTTTAAAAATGTAGAAACACCGTCCCTACTGTTTTGTTTGTTACAGGGTGCGGACGTCTGTCATTGTTTCGATTTTGAGAAAATTTTACCATTCTCATTTTTTACAAATTGTTACGTTGAATTATACTGAGTATACTTGAAACAAGTTCATTTTCAATGCCTAAACGAAGGTTGCTAAATTGCAACTTCTGTAAATTTTTTAAGTCAAGTTACTGACAGGCAACAAAATTGAGTACATTTCAGGGTTTGATCGTAGCGATCAATAGAAATGCCCAATGGGCCCTTTTTGGACTTTGGGGCCCAACATGTTTATTTTATTATTATAGGAAGTACAAATTCTTCTGTTGGCTAAATAGAAACATGCAAGATTTTTGTATATTTCTTAGATTTAGTTTTGTGAATTACGTAGCGTGAATTCGTCCTCGTGAGGATATCGACCTTACTGCCAAAATGTGTGTTGGTGTCAAGTATTTGTCGCTGTTTTATTGTCTCTTTGTTGAATGGTTGATCAAAATAAGTACCTAAATATTCAAACTGAACGTAATCACTGAACTTGGGTTACTTACTTGAAAAGTACATAACTTTCAGGGGTCGTGGACGAAAGGAAGGGGTGACAAAAATCGCAAAACCTCGGTTTAAACAGAAAGTCTGCATCGTAGTGCAGCTTGAATTAGTACATCGTAATGGTAAACAGTGCCAAGTGTCAGAAATAACTAACATAAGTCTGAATCTTTCTGGACACAGGCCAGCATTTGAAAGCAATCGCGTAGCTGTCTGCCATGCTAAAAGATAAATTTATTACAAAGTTGCGGCAAAAAGTCTATTAGGTACGAGGTTATGCTGTACCCAAAATTTTGAATAACTCTGCCCAATTATAGGTAATTCGTCAAAAAGTGTTGACAACTTTTTAAATAGGATATGTTTCGAATTTTTGCCGTCTTTGTGGAATCTGACGTAATTTTAGAAATTTTATCTCAGATTTTTCTTCCGCTCTTGGAAACCACTGAAACTATACTATTATCGTATTTTGGTCAGTAGCAGAAAGAATTAAGTCAGTCGAGCGAAAATATTTCGAAAGTTTCGCATTTTTTACGATTCGTGCCGCCTCTAAATGTATCTTATTGCTGATAATTTCTCGCATTTAATTTATAGTCTGTAGTGTGTGAAACGGTACCGTTAACGTGTTCTTGCACTGTGTAGTTGTAATTCCAAATGTAAAAGCAAGATCCAGTGCAAATTGATTTCGGTGTTCCGTCCGTAATTCTAATTTTAAACCCTCGTTTAAACCTCGATTGATGAAAGTGTCCCATGTTTACGGAATAAAAGGCATCTGTGAAAATCTATGTGACCCAAATCCGAAGTAATATTCCAGCTGTAACCATTTTATTTGCGAACGCTAATAAACAGAGGTCAATTATATAAAAGTCTTGATATGCCGGACTATGAAGAATGTGTCACGGAACCGTCTAACCGTAGGCGAAAATACCGTGTATATTCGAGGAGAAGTTGGAATAGAAGAGATTTTTCGAGACACTGGACTGTGCTTCTTTCTTTTTCGCCAAATGATCTAGAAGAATTTATTTCAGGTGAGATCGTAGGAAAGAGTTTTGTGTGTACGGGTGGGCACCTACAGTTTTTCACGTTTTTCTCTTTAATGACATCTGGCGGTCCACTTCTGGACGGCAGCCTTTCCTTTTATCTTCCAAGTCGTTCTGTCTTGTTCTACGTGGCACCACTTTCTTCCTGCTTTTTCCTTATGTCATTCGCCCAGTGCTTTTTCCAGTGCTCCTCGCACCCGTCCTTTGTTGCCTTAGAGCTATGCGTTTCATTCATCTATCCTGTTTTTATCTGGCAATGTGTTCTGTCTATCTCCATGTAGACTTTTCAATGGCAGTTATCGCCTGTTGTCGCCTAGGTCATGTATGCTCTTCTTTTTGATTCGACCATTTTATTTTTCTTGCCCATAGCCTTAAAGCATTCAATTGAATGTCGAAAAGTTATGTATTGAGCGTAGTGAGTAGATAATAGTGTACTGTTTTATAAGGAGGAAAAGTGTCATTTTTTAGTGATGAGTCTGTAGGCTTGGCGACCGAGCTTGCGAGACCGACAACACAGACGAATCAAAAAACACTTTTTTCTCCAAACGTCAGAAAAACATGACTTTTCGCGACTGTATACATTAACTTAAAGTTCAACTTTACTGCCAAGCCAGAAAAAGTTACTTTTGCTGCCGCTCACGCTGACAGTTCGAATTTCCTACGATATTTTCAGATATCTGGATATTTTAGGGTTTATTTTGAGTAACAACAAATTAAACATGAGAAATGTCATGTTCTTCTGACGTTTGAAGAAAATAGCTAATTATTTTGAATTCTTAACCTATTTTCAAAGTCTGAAGAAAAAATAGCATGTTTTATTCGGAGGAGTATTTTTTGTGATTCGTCTATATTGTCGGCCTCGCAAGTTCGACCGCCAAGCCTACAGACTCATCACTAAAAAGTGACACTTCTTCCTTATAAAACAATAAAATATTCCTCCGAATAAATCATGCTATTTTTTCTTCAAACGTTGAAAATAGGTTAAGAATTCAAAATAATTAGCTATTATCTTCAAACGTCAGAAAAACATGACATTTCTAATTTTTAATTTTTTGTTACTCAAAATAAACCTTAAAATATCTAGATATCTCTGAAAACATAAGAAATTAGTCAACTGTCGGTGTGAGTGGCAGCAAAAGTAGCTTTTACTGCCTTGGCAGTAAAGTTACTTTAAGTACATGTATACAGTCGCGAAATGTCATGTTTTTCTGAAGAAAGAATCTATTAATTTGTCACAATGCTTCGTATTATACAATTTTGCAATGGGATATGTCTTGTGCTATAATGTAAACTATTTGCTACCAAATTTTCTGTGTAAATTATAATATGCCATTTTTGTGTGCTTTGGTAGAGAAAGTTGCATCAAAATATTTGTAGCAGATCTGACAATACGAGGAACGAAGATAGATTGACAAGTTTCCGGAATGACAATGAAAACAAAATAAATCTGATTCAAGTTATATATTTTATTTTTCTAAATAATCCCCTTTGCGCTATTTATAATCCTTGTTTTTTCTATGGAAACAAACTTTTTAAATCGGTTTTACTGTACGCCGAATCGAAATCAGATACACTCACTTTTTAAGAGGGAAAAAATCAGCGTTTGAAATCTACTGAACTCGCCAAATTTCAAGATTTTATCTCCACAATTTCGGACTTGTCCGAAATAGTAAATCTTCAGAGTTACCCATTTGAGAAGCAGTACTTGTTAGGAAGAATTTGGGCACAAAAGTTTTGAGACAATAAATAAACCCATATTTTTTGAGAAAGACTTTAATAAACACTTCTATACAGGGTGATTCTTTTAAAGCGCACATTAGAAAATTTTCGACTTCTACTTATGCTAGAGCTATGAAACTTGGAACCTAGCCATAATCGACGATTCCTAGACGAAATTAAATATTTACAGGATGACGTCACTCTTAAAAATGGCGGAAGTAGACGCCATATTTGTTTTTTTAAATGACAATCGGCCATTTTGATTTCATATTTGAATTCGGCATTTAATTCCGAGTACAACTAACCAAATTGTCACTACTTATCTGTCATACTTTTTGACATATGCCACATTTTCTCTTCAAATTTGCAGATCCAAGGGTTCAATAAAAAATTGATATCTCTTGAACCGATAAGTCGATGATTTATTTTTACTTCGATTCCCTAAGCTCCAAGGAATGTTTTGATTGACAACCGAAGTCATAACGAGTTTGCCAGCGGTTGCTACAATTTTTTGAATACGGGTATCGCAAAATGTCAAAAACTCAATTTTTTCAAATGGTACGTGTCAAATTTTATGTCACCGTTGGATGTAAAATATAATTCTAAGGGGAGTTATGTTAGCATGTGCTATACCTAACTCCAATAGTTTTGGAGCTATTTGCAGTTTTTGAGTAAATTGGTGTCAAAAAGTAGTGACGATTGTCATTTAAAAAAACAAAGATGGCGTATACTTCCGCAATTTTTAAGAGTGACGTCATCCTGTAAATATTTAATTTCGTCTAGGAATCGTCGATTTTGGCTAGGTTCCAAGTTTCATAGCTCTAGCATAAGTAGAAGTCGAAAATTTTGTTACGTGCGCTTTAAAAGAATCACCCTGTATGCATAGGTACCTAACACATGTGATTAATAAGTAGGCAAAAGTAAATTGCAGCTATACTTGGGCCGCCGAACAGACGGAGTGATCACCCTGCAAGAATATGCTCTAGGCGGGACCACTATCAATTTAGGACAACCGAACCGCAGTGAAGCGCTTTCTTTATACCCAACGAAGTCGCATCACTCCAATTAGGTCGTCATAAATTACTATTGGTCCCGCTAGAGCACGTTCTTGCAGGGTGATCACTCCGTCTGTTCGCCGGCCCAAGTATAGGGGTCCATTATCCTCAATTTTATCTTTTTCAGAATTGAAAAGATTGTATTGTCTTTGTCTCGAAACTTTTGTGACATAGGTACGTGATATAGGGGTTTTGTCTTCTTTTTAGTTGTAGAATACGCTGTATAATGATCGAAATGAATAAATAAAGAAACAGACTTTGGCACCCCTTGCTATTTCAATAAATTCAATAAATTTCTACTAAATATACTCGTAGTTATTTGGAGTTACAGTACGTTTCACGATCAAAGTTACAGGATCTGATACAATACCGGTAATATACATATTTCACGCATGCCCATTTTAAAAACCAGTAGGTTTCGTGTACGATGGTAACTCCCAATAATGCAATGAAAATAAAATACGATTTCTGTTTCTGATTTATGTTTATTACATTATCTATTATTTTTCAATTCGCTAAATTAATTTTTCCTTAAAATTTGTCAAAGAATACAAATATTATGTCCGTGTTATAATGGACCGTGTCCAGTTTAATATCTAGGCGGCATTAAAAAATTTTTACCGTTCGGCGTTGACCTTGAATATGTTTCACCAGAGCCCTTTTGAATATCCTCCAGGCGGAATCCTGTTGGCACTGGCGGAACTCGTTATTTCACTGTCGTATCCCAGACCCAGTACAGGATTCCCATCTGTTAAAATTAATTACTTCAGGATATCGCAACAATAACTTTGTCAAGAATATGAACCGATTACAATAATTGTAACCGCGTATTCTGAAAAAGGCAAGTCTCAGAGAAACTATTTCTTACCATGTGACATCTGGAGCCTATAATTTGGAAGGAAGGCGGAGATAAGAAAATTGATAACCTCATACGTGCCATGAAACCCGTTGGAAACATTTTATGTAGGAATGAATTACAGGGTAGGAAAAGTTATACATACCTAATCTGTACAAAGAGCAAACGTTGTAATGCAGTTTGAGCAGGAAGGTGGAGAAGTAGATATTCGGAAGGGGCTGAGACGGAGATACACATTGTCAGCGGTGGTTTACAATCTATATAGCGAAAACTCCGTAAATATCTTTAAAGACCAAACTATTAATATGCTCAGATTCGAGGAAGATATAGCAATATTAACATCTAGCAAACAGGAATTACAAATAGTTTTGAATCAAATGGGAACAGTTTTGACAGAGCGCTACGGTATTAAAATTAATACAAATAAAACCAAGATATTGGCACGTAGGGAACGCGAAAGTACTGTCACAGCATAATACAGCAGAACAGCTCTCCCTAAATTTTCTAGCTCGCGCAGCGTAGCCTGCGCAACTTCTCAGGCTACGCACGTGTTCTTTTTCGTCTGTCACCGAGTTAATACCAGTGTCAAACCGATTGATAAAACGCCGCGGTAGTAAATCACTTACAGTAGCTAAAAGGAATGTATTAGAAAGTGCTTTGAGACAATGAATAATAGGAGATATGGTAGGACGCCTTCCACGACACGAAGGCTTGATTCTCGACTTACTGAATGCGAAGATAAGAGTAAAAATAAGTAGAGGTAGCTCCAGATTAGATGAGGTAATACACTTCCTAAATAAATAGCTAATGAAGCCCTGAGTGAGAACAGCTAGGAACTAGGAAGAACCATTGGAATTAACAAATAAACATTTATTGGTATTCGGTACTATGGAAAGGGATAAAGCTGTTCATGAATTTCCAACCACTATGTTGCTGTATGGAAAGGTGTAAGGAAGGTCAAACATTTAACGGAACAGCGTGTGAATATGGTGTGAACAGGTGTGAATATTACGGTCCAATGCCTTGACGAAACTTCACGACTACGTGGATTCTGGGACTTCATTGAAGTTTTACTCATTTGAATAAGGGAAATGTATCAAGCCATTTCTGGTTAGAACGTTACCTTTTCGTCTGTTACATTTCTTGGGGTCACCGCCGTAATCAATTCCAACTCCAGTAAGGGGGTTTCTGGCATCTTGTTCACACCTAACACTTGTCGACTTTTTATTTTGATGATCCATTTCCAAATCCTTTCCCGATTGTTCCGCGGGTATTGAAGGATCCTCCTTGCAGCCCATGCAGCCAACAGGAAATACGGTGCTGCTCATATCTCTTCTTCTATTTAATCTGCCTAAGGAATAACGATAACAGACATTATGATTAATATTACAGAAGGTAATAATGAAATTTGAATGCGTTTATTATAATCATGTGAATTTTCGTACAAATTGGTGGCATTGAGTGAATGTCGAACTAAACTGAATTTGTACTCACCGGAAGGAGTCCCTTTTACTGAAAATATGTTATCTGGTCCTGATTTATCTTGGTCTGTGGCAAACACGCTGCTTTTGTTCCTCTGCACGTTTTTGCTATCTTTGATGTCTGCGTTAGATTCTGCTACTCCTTTTGCTGAATCAACGGAGTCGCTGGTCATATCGGACAAGTCACTTGTTAGATCCAACTTTTCGAAAACCGTTTCTATCTTTGCCGTAGGGGTGCTCACAGCTGATGCTGTCTGAATCGGCAGAAGCGGAACCGAAGCTTCGATTGCAGATGGCGCTTTTATTGATATGTTCTCAGAGGGTTTAGATTCTCTTAGAATTTCCTTGGAAGTTGCTTCATCCTTTGATGGATCAGATACTGTTACGGCAGAAGGGTTGGCTTGTGCCTCTGCTTGGGCGATTACTTCAGGTTGGTCGGTGGTTGGCACGTTCGTCGTTGAATCTCCCATTTTTCCTGATAATAGATACCAGTAAAAAACAAAAGTATTATTATACATTATAATGATCATAATCATTCATAATCTTTTTGTCCTACAAAATAAAAAATCGACTTCAATGAGAACATCATCAATGTAGTCGAAGTCAATTAAATACGCATTATTACGGATAACTCAAAAACTACTGGTCAGATCTTGATCAAATTTATACGGGACCACACGAGAAGCACCAGCTTTCAAATAAAAAAAGAATCATCAAAATCGGTTCACCTAGAAAAAAGTTCTGCGGTAACACACAGAACATCATCAATGTAGTCGAAGTCAACTAAATACGCATTATTAAGGATAACTCAAAAACTACTGGTCAAATCTTGTTCAAATTTATGTGGGACTACACGAGAAGCACCAGCTTTCAAATAAAAAAATAATCATCAAAATCGGTTCACCTAGAAAAAAGTTCTGAGGTAACACACATAAAAAAATACAGTCGAATAATTGAAGTCGGTTAAAAAAGTAGAATTAACTATTTTTAAAATCGCCAGTAAGTTAACAATTAAAAACTCCTTGGAAATTCTGTTACAAACACAAAAAATTAAAGAAAATAGTCTTTCCGTATTTCTTAAAGTAATTCAAATGACTACACCAACGTTTTCATGCTATACATAATTTCACCCAAAAGTTGTGGTGGATCTAAGAATGTAGTTCCCAAATCATAATTTTTTTCAGTTTATATGTTGAGTATTAATAGATTTTTTGATTGCTCTTATTTATGTAGGTATCTAATTTCTATAAATAGTGACATGCACATTGGATATGCATAATTCTGACTCGAAAACGATGAGTGGGAACTGGGAACCGACTAACTTTGGAGTAACAAGCTGAACCACGTTCTTGTTTCTATGTAAATTATGTGGAAGAAGTAGGAGTATGATCGAATAATAAGGATGACGTGAGATCCGCCCTCCTGTAAATTCCTTTGACACTTACCAAATGAAGCTAATTGACGTTACCGACGTGCGACATGAAATAAACTGACGTTTGCCAACGAGTTATAATAGCAGTCATTTTGCGCGCTCTAAGTAAATATAAATTTAGGCGACCCTAATATGGCGTTTAAAGGATTAGTTCACTGTACCTTTTTAACGTTCAATTTCCTGTTCTTGTCTTTTTCTGAATTACGTTAATTTCAAACGTTAAGTTCCGCCAAACAAAATATAACAACTTCGACAGTTGCGACAGTTTTGTTTCCAAAGCTTCCCCTTTTCACGCGTCAACATTATTTTTACGGCAGTGAGGGATTTAAGCTAATTTGAATTCAGAACGCACCATTTATGGTCTTTATTTGCAGTGATTCACAAAATTTCGTATTTTTTTGGCTTTTTGGATATCGAGAAAAATTCCTGGCAGTCTCTAATGCATGCTCGAGAACCTGAAAATCGAGTTTGATATTTGTCATGTGACCACAGGATCGGCGGTAAATTCAAAAATATTAATTTGAAGCTCATATTAATTGGAATACTATCCCGATATATTTCTGAAAAAAGTCTTGTATTTCTGTCAAAGATGTCTGCTGAATAGAATTATCCATTCGTAAATGCGGGTGCATATCTCAGGCTTCTTTGGTCTGATATCTGGTGTCGTCAGACCAGAATATTTCGCTTTGAAGAATAGCAAATCCAATTCAATTCAATCATCAGAAACGGATTGTTCTTGTTTGCGGTAAGTACCTATCATGTGAAAATTTATTGCCTTCAAGATCGCAGCACATATCGGCCCATCTCACGTAATCGCATGAATCATTTTTTTCAGTCATTCATTCTATAAAATTTTCAGCTTTGCTTCAGAATAAAATTCCTGGATTAGCCGTACCGCCCAGACACTATGTTTTCCCTAACTTACATAAACCCGGTAATCCTCAGGATCTCAAGACATTATCGTTAGTTTCGACTTCGAATCCATATTAGGGTTGTGCATTTCTCGTCTCGATTCTCGCCGAGATCGAGAGTGAATGAAAATCTCGGGTGCGAGACCGAGACGAGAACTGTCCAATGAAATCGAGATCAAGACCGAGAGTCAATTGCACGAGATCGAGACTCTCGCTCGAGAAATCATCGAGTCTCGATTTCTCGACATTATTCTTTTGATCGATGTTATTTTTCTGTATTTTTGTCAAGAATAATAGGTGATAATTAATAATACTAAACTAAACAGTTATGTGAGAAAATTATATTTATTTTTGTAAAGCAAAATAAAGGAGCTTCTAGAAAATAAACTTAAAATAAAATAGAACTAACTGCATAATTAATATCCTCGTTAATATCACAACAAAAATACTTATTTGGAAAATAATTGATAAAAATAATGTAGAAACAGAGCGAAAAATGCTGTGTCCGTTTTTTTTAAATTCCAACGGATGCAAATAGGTAAGTGTCATTTTGTTAGATTTTGTAAAATATAATTGTGAAGTTTTCCCCTTGATAACTTTTTCGCAATAACTCAGTTTTACTTAATCATTGCGTATTTCAGTCACTAAAACACAAGAAACGTTGATTTAAACACGATATAATGTACAATACATACATTTTAGTGCAAAAACAATACATTACAGAACAACTCAAAAAACAAAACTTAATACAATATTTACGGATCGCGTGTGGTTTTACTAATAAAGATGGAGAAATAAAAACCCTTGCCACAATATTTCAGGACATTGAAGTATACTAAATACGTATTTCAGCAGCTAAGGTGCCATCATCAGTAGCCTACGAGCTACGAGATTGTGTAGCTGTACTAAATACGTGTTTTGGCATCTTTGCTGGCGAAATGTGTATTTAGTATAACTAAATTTTGTGAAATATTGCGGTAAGAGCTTTTATTTTTCAATTTTTAAAACTGCATCCGCTTATAGAAACTTTTACAAAGGCATCTTATTTTAAAATCCAAACTTAACACAATATTCAATCGTTCAATCGCGAAAAAGAAAATGTAAGTATTTTGTTGCAAACTGTGGTTCACTTAATAAGAAAAGATCTGCGTCATTAGGCCCAAAAATGTCCTTCAATTCATAATTAGGAGGGTGGTATTTTGATTGGATCATCCTGTACCTTTTTATAAGACGTTCTGTTAAAAAATGTTTTGAATAGGTATTTGTATTCTGGATATTTTTTATTTCAATATTCTGCGTTCTAAAAACGTTCCCGAGCCCAAACAAACTGTTCTGAATGCGATCCTGACACCATCCCCTTATCGCAGGCAAAAATCGACCGTATGGTACTTGGCTTCCACAGTACAAAGGATGCCACCTACCTCTTAATAAATTCGAGATCGAGAACCGAGAGTCTCGAGGCGAGACGAGATTTTCGCAGTCGAGAGTTGTTCGAGATCAAGACGAGACCGAAGAGGTTCGAGAATTTTCGAGATCGAGACGAGAGTGGGCCAACTCTCGCCGAGATCTCGATCTCGCCCAACCCTAATCCATATGCAGTATGCACTAATGTTCCTACTTCGAATTCTATCGTGATTATCAAATAACTCCTATAATGTTTAAAGTCCAACGACACTTCATCAAATTTGGAGTCTCTAGTTGAATTATGTCTCACTTCCACATGTCTCCTGTTTAATGGTCGGTTCTATGAGCAGGTCTCAGGCACCGCCATGGATTCTCCGTCGTTTTTACGGTTGCTATAATATTTTCGTGGAATCTTTGTAAGAACAGGCTCTTCAATCTTATTGTCTTAAACTGAAGTGTTAGTTTAGGTATTTGTGCCACCTTAGATCAATTTTCTATAAGTCATCAGCCCCATATAAAGTTTTCCTGGTCAATCGGCGCCTAGTTAGAAGTGTTGGTAATTAATTCTATAGAAAATCTACTCACACCAATAGTTACCTCAATGCCTTATCCCATCATCCTTCTCAAGAAATGTCAGTTGTTAACTCTTGTTCATCGTGCGATCGTTTTATCCGAAGCCTCCTCCTTCAAAATATTAGACTTTGACCAATAGCATTTACAACCCCTTTGTGGTTTTCGGTTTTTTCTATAAATAAGCTCTGATCATACGGAGTCCTATGTGACAGTAAACGAAACGTCGGCATTCAGCTCGACATTCAGCCAGTCAAAGACGCGGCCTTTGATGGGAAGCCAAGGGACCCATAATTTGTCATCATTTACGATTCTTGAAGGGGTTGTTACACCCTTATTTAATGGATATAGTGGCGGGAATGAATTTATCTCGTGGTAATGTCCCGTCGAAAACAAAACTATTTTGTTCTAGGATTATTATTTGTAAAATTCCTATATAGGGTTCCAAAATAAGGGAAACATTTTTTGCTGAGTGCTTAGAGTAGTATTAAAATTGGAAGACGCTGGCAATAAAAATGCGCAGTAGACAAATTTTAGCGTGTTGTCAGATTAAGGGCGCATATCGCTTGTCATTAGTCAGCGGCGGCGTGTAAGTCCTTGTTCACAATGAGCGTAAACGCAAAAATTACGTAAAACGTATTAGTAGCGCAAAGTTGAACTTATGACAATCCATGCTACTGTTCATAATGGACGTAAGTTTTACGTTCCTCATACGTCAGTTTTACGGATTAACGCAAGAACACATCCCAAGTTGGAACATTTTCAACTTTTACGTAAATATTGCGTTTACGTAATTTTTGCGTTTACGTCCATTGTGAACAGGCACTAAAAGAATCTCACGATCAAATCGGCTGGTAAAAACGCCGCGCAACTTTAGCTCCTCCCCTGGCCTCTTCTAGTTTTCATACTACTCTACCTGTATATTATAATGTTATGGTAAATGTAATAAACTGGTTATTATGTATAATTGGGTACGTGCATAAAATGAAACTCGCACTTTTTTAAATCATATTTTGAAAATATGTACGTGGTAAGTTTATCGTGACCGTATAAAATGAGACTGTTTTGTTAACAGACTTCAAAAAAGGAGGAGGTACTCAATTCGACTGTATTTTTTATGTGTGTTACCTCAGAACTTTTTTCCAGGTGAACCGATTTTGATTATTCTTTTATTTGAAAGCTGGTGCTTCTCATGTGGTCCCATATAAATTTGATCAAGAGCTGACCAGTAGTTTTTGAGTTATCCTTAATAATGCGTATTTAATTGACTTCGACTACATTGATGATGATGTTCTCATTGAAGTCGGTTTTTTATTTTGTAGGACAAAAAGATTATTATGTAGTACCCTTGTTTATATATGATAGACAAGGGTAGTACCTACCTATTCTGTAGTAATACAATAAGTGGTCTGGAATTGTCGGAAATTTTACGAAAGCTGTTGCTTTGCTTGATAACCACGAGTGTAAATTTGATAGTTAAAAGATCACGAGCCCTTAGCGCGAGTCACGGGACCCAAATGAAATGTTTCAATTGGCCAATTTGACGATGAAAAAAATAATCATGAAAATTATTTTTTCGGTTTAATTTATTAAAAAGTCAAAAAAAATGCGTAAAAAATAATAACAAGACGTTTCCTGTAACAGTTGAACTAAAAATTAGATGTGCTAGGAGTGTTTGGGGACAAGCAGGGTTTTCTTAAAGAGTGATTTTTGAGAAGTTAAATATAATCATTTTTTGTCCTCTTTGTAACCCAATATGGGACATACTGTATACATATGTGTAAAAACCGGTCAATTTGATAAATTGCTGGAAATATTAGCAAATTTATTATATTTTCCAAATTTCGTGGTGATTGTGTATATAATTAGGTACCGGTATTTATACAAAATCGTCCGATTAATCACATGCGGTATTCGGCGAGTCCCAAATAACAAATATTTGCTATTCGGCAAGTAGCGACTAGTGTGTATGGGTTGCTCGTGACGATTCGTCACGATTAATCGCTATTCGGTGTTTTCCCATTGACTGTCGGTATTTTGTCCCGATTCAAAGGAGACAAATATTCGTCTTTACCATACCGAGTAATCTTCGACAACTACACCACATGTGTGTGTACCCTGTTCGCCAAAATAGAAATCAATAAGTTGCTCGGCGAACAGCGAATAACGAGTAGCGAATAATCGCAATTCGCCGAATACCGCATGTCTGTGCCCGCCTTTTATATTTAACTAAAATCTAGAAATATATACTTTTTAATTCCTGTGCAAATAATGAATGACTGTAGAACTTCATAAAATATCTCCTGCGGTGATTGCTAGCATGTTTCCAAGGAAGTCACTAACCTTACTCAAGCGTGAAATTGACCACATAACTGTCACTATCAATTAAAAGAATACCAAAAGAAATACAAAATTTCCTTAATTAAAACCGACGCCTTGAAATTAATTTGCTGCAGTGATGATGAGCTAATCGTCGTTGTTTGGTTTTGGTGTTACGGTATTTTGATTGCATCTGTCGTGCACGAGTGGCATATGATCTCAGCGAGTTCCCCTCCCGCTCCTTTGCGTGTGTGTATGTACTTTAGAAGCAAGTCACAACATCGAACGCGGAGGGTACGTCAGTGATTCAAGTGACTTGTGGTTAAGTCGGGTTTGCGCGTTAAGGCGTCGTCTTTGGTCTCCGAAGGCCTGAATTTTTTACTCGTAGTTCGTGTAGCTTAACTAAGGTGATAATTAAAGTAAAGTATGATGTTGACAGGAGGTTCCGTTTAATTTGTGTGTATTGTAATTTTAATTTCGCTATTATTGATAGTGTTGATTTTGTTCCTGAAAGTAAGTAATTCATTCAATAGTTTGGTGTGTGATTCTATGATTGATAAATATAGCATAGGGCGATTATTTGAAGCCTGTGGGGAATGCGCTGATTTTTTAAAGGGAACAAGTTGACAACAGCTCAAGCACCGACAATAAAACAAGAACATTATTTTCATGAGATGCAAATAAGAAATCGAATTAAAAATTTACATAAATCTCAAATGTTGCTTTGACGAATTTAAAACTTTGTTTGCTACCTATGTGTCGAGCTAAAACTGTTCCCTCGGGAGAACTTATAATGCAGAGGATTTTTCAGCATCTAAAGCAACCTACGGCCCGAGGACCGTATGCGGCCACTCATTAGTTTTAGTCCGGCCCGCGATTTCTTCAGAAAAGTCCTTTTAATTCGACCGGCGTTGCTTTACTTCTCGCTTGTTTTATCCCGGATGTTTAATTTTTTATATATCGGTTCAATGTATTAGATTACTCTATTTATGATAAATAAAATAGACTTAAAGAATACGACCAATATTTTATGCGGCCCCTTCGTATTTCGAAATTTTTAGTACCTACGTCTTCGAACAGAAGGTTGCCCATACCTAATTTAAAGCAAGAAAAGCGCATTTTTAAATTTTAATTACAGATTTACTTAACTTACCCTATATGTTTGTGTTCATTCTTGTTGTTATTTTTGAATTATTTGAAAAATTTTGTTTTATTGCATTTATTATCTACTTATATGTATGTATTACTTTATTACGTTTGTATCTACCTTATAGCTAGGTGCTTACTGTGTCTGTTTTCTTTACTTCCTGCTATTTCTGTGTTGTTGTTCTTAGTTCTTTATTGCTGTGTATCTATAAATTTTATTATAATTTCAAACGATGAATTAGGGGGCGCAAAACTGTTACTTTGCTTGTGCCACATTTTTGGTTAGAACCAGCTCTGTGTAATAAGTAGACAAGTAAGGTGCTCCAGTGTCTCTAGTATAAGTACATACGTGTATGAACTAAGGCAAGTAAATAAAATTCTTATGATAATGATGTTATCCAACATAGAAAAACCACATAGGTACTTATGTGAGAAAAACCAAATAAATTCCAGGGTTAGACTTGGCACGTACATACGATATGCGAAATTGTAAGATGACAAATCACAGCACAATGTGAATTAAATGGAATGACACATGACCGCCTTTTGAAAACTTGCGCTTCAACTGTTAAACCCGTATATGACAATATTATAACGTAATGAAAATCTGTAAGATAATATTGATACGAACTTTTGCCCCGTCAGCGACGCCCCTGGTGGTGACTCAATTATTTGTTTGACGGCGAGCCGCGCTGTTTTTTATTGCGGCGCTGACCTTGACTCCCGAAAAGAATAGTCTATGATTTTATATTGCTCGAAGATTCTTTTTCTGGAACAATGTTCGATCGATAATTTTCCAGAATCTTCAAAGACCATTATAAAATGGGAAGCAAGAAGCCGAGTGGAGAGTCTTACAGTTTTGAAGTCTGAAGTTTGGAAGCGAATATCGAATGCGATAAGAACCGGGCGTTTAATAGTTCCGTGCGAGTATAAGTCTTGATACGCGTTTAGTGTCGGTACGGTACGCGAGTGCGAATTCTTTGGTGGCGTTTGTAAGTGTACCGGGGCGTCTTCGTATGTGATTAACCGTCGGTTGAAGACGAGTGTTTTAGAGAGTTTAAACTGAGGACTTGTGTACTGTGGATTGTTTAGGTTAGGTAATTAATTGTTTAATTGTTCGCTTAATTGTTTAATTTTCACTGCTTGTTGTTACTTACTGCTTGTATATATTTCGCTGCTTATTGTTCAATTTGTTAATTTTAAGTTCTCAAATCACTGTTAATCATTGTAAATATTTGTACATATACATTAAGTCACTGTAAATAAAAAGTGGAAAACGAAATACGTTACAATATATACAGGCCCGGTTTTTCAAAGAATCCAACACCGGGTTAAGTCTGACACCGGCTTCGTTGCTATGATACAACCAATCAGAAAGCCGGTATCATAGCAACAAAGCCGGTGTCAGACTTAACGCGGTGTTGGATTCTTTGAAAAACCGGGCCACAGTGTGCCATGAACCAAAATTCACGGAAGTCGCTTTCGGTTTCATGTTCATCGTAAACATCATGCTATTACGTCGTATTACGTTATCTATTGATGTTATAATTAAGTATTATGTGTTCCTAGGCATTAATTTAATTCAACTTAATTTCATTTCATGTTATCGCCGTGACTAGAGAGCCGGTACCGGCCCTTTATAAAGTCACTATTTCTATGTTAATTCGATTATGCCAGCAGCTTCCTCCGTGTCTGGATGGCTAATACGCTGGCACCGTAATGGAGATATCCGCCGATCAAACCTCGTTTGCTGCAGTTTTTTTTCGTTTGTTGCTGGTTTTTTGCTTTAACTTCGAATTTATGTTTAAAGTTTTACAGCTGAGAATCTGTGTCTGGTGTTCCGTTAGATAAGGGAATCACATTCCAAGAAAACAGTTTATTTCCTGATTTATAACACCTCAGGTCGCCCAAATACAGGACATAAGTGCCTCCGTCATACTTCAGATTTTCATTTCAAACAAAACAAAAGCATGTGCCATTTGACGTTTATCAGTATTATTTACAACTTCTTAAACTAGTTTTTGCAATATAATTATAGACGTTTTGCAGCGAAAACAGTTTATTTTCAATTTGTGTGTTGGGCTTGCGTGTAAAAACTTGAAAACGACTATAATTATATTTCAGAGGTTAGGTTAAAACGTCAGAAAGCACGTGGCTTTGTTTTGTTTGGAATGAAAATCTGACGTTTGTGACGACAAACTTTTATGTGGTCCATCCAGCCGAGCGAATCACCCATACGCCTACTGGTTCCATAAAGAAATCGCGCATTTGTCCAGATCTTGTTCGTTGTCATTTGTCATAAACGTAAATAAGAAAAGGCGTTTTTTTTCCTTTCAAAAATATTTCTTAGTTTTGTTTACGACTATTTTCTGTCCTAAAGCAGCGTAAGTACCTACGAGTATTATGGGCGATTATTTGTGCATGTTCGTTTGAGTTGTCCCTTACGTGTTTGTAGTTTTGTGATTAAAAGAATAGCAGAGATGAGGCGATGGGAACTTAAAGTGAAACTCCCTGTACTTCAAATAATTCCTATCTTTTTTTGCTATTGGCATTTGGGTATTTATAAAGTTAAGCTTGCCACCCACTTTCCCGTCACAGCACGGCACGGTCCGTCTCGTCAAAATTACGGATAGAATGAAAACAATGCAAATGAATGGACAGCCGCCCACTAGTACAGCACGGCATGGCTCGGCGTTGGCCATTAATTTGCATTGTTTACATTCTATCCGTATTTTGACGGGACGGACCGTGCCGTGCTGTGACGGGCAAGTGGGTGGCAAGCTTTACATTATTTAGCTTATCTTTTTTAAGGTATATTTTGATGACAAATTAGTGGTTCAATTCCGTCTTGTCACGCAATATCGCGTATTACTCATTTGCTCTTGCTGAAATTCGTGATATGACTTCCTTCCGAGTGGTTACAATTTCTTGAAAATGCAACTGATAATGTGGGTTTTTTATTTGTAAAATTCATTGTTAACGCACAAGTGCGCGGATGATTCACGACAACAACCAAAAGTTCATGGGCGCCGGGAAGAAAATACGCAGAAAAAGATTAAGAAATATCATTTTTATTATTACTAGGTCATCTCGCGCGCTACGCGCGCTCACTGCCCTAGTCAAATCAAACCAAATTAAGTCATGTCAATGTTGAACTACACGTGCCAAATTATCAGGTTTGTTCCAACCAACGACTTGTAGAGGGGACTTAGCTACATATTTACATTTTCGACTGAAGCAGGGGGAATACTCACAGTCTAAGCCGCCACCACCTATAGGAGATGTTGTCTAAGCGTTTGTGTGACCAGTTGTGTAGTAAACAGGTGCCGCCGCGGAGTAGGCCTGCGCGATATTGAAAATTTGATATCGAATATCGATATCAAAAAGATATCGATATATATCGATATATCGAAATATCGATATATCGAAATATCGATATATCGAAATATCGATATATCGAAATATCGATATATCGAAATATCGATATATCGAAATATCGACATATCGTTATATCGACATATCGGCATATCGAAATATCGATATTTTGATAGATACTTATACAGTGCGTGTCCAAAAAAGTGTGCAACAGGAGGAAAACTCTTATATTGATTTCTTAGAAAACTGTCCAACGTAAAAGTTGGTGCTTGTTACTAAACGTAAGACGAATAATATCAAAAATTAGGCAGAGTTGCTAGGTTATCACACGACCGCATGCATTATGGAAGAAGCTATTCAGCTATTCATTTCTGTTTTAGAATATGTATTTACCCCTACCCAGTAGGGAGACCCAATATGTCCGCCACTGCCTCTATCAATCAGAAAGAAATATTCCGTGCTCATTATGAAACGTCTTACTCCTGCCTGTAATTGTCACACTTTCCATTTTGATGTAAGTAGTCCATTAATTCTTCTCCAAAATAAGACAAATTTTAGGGTGGGAGTAATTTATTGTCACCTGAAGGCTTGGCTACATGTTGAAGGATAATAAGACAAAGCGAAAACTCCAGGTCACAAACAATATTGAATTCAGTGGCGTGATTAGAATTTGGGGCCTCCCCACCCCGCCAGCTATACTTGAAAGGAGGCCCCTTAGTTTGAAAAATGGCTAAGTACGATTTTTTATTGTAGTCATATAACCAAAAATAAGACCAAACATTGTTTCGTCCTGAATGACCAGGGTAACCAAAGACAACTGGTTTCGTCCTTTTTAGGACTCGTCAGTACGGTACAGCTCTATATATTAAGAACGAAACATACTTATATACCGACTTCATTAATTATTTATGAGATTCTAATGATACTGGATAGTTCCAACAATGTTAGGGCAAGTTCGAGTACCATACCAGGTGGCTGTCCTGTTCATTTACATCAAAATAATGTTTGATCTGATCTATTTATTCTAAGCAAACCTTGTTCGCTATTCGTATGTACTATTATCAGCAGAAGTGGTGTTAGTTCCAGTTTGCGATGTGAATCGTTTGTGCCGGACGTTGTTATGTTTTCGTCAGCCCCGCTCCCCATAGACGATGTGATTTTTCGTTATCCGATCTCGATACTTTGATGAATGCCCTTTGTTTACTAGTGCAAGGCTAACACATTTGTTGTCACTTATAATAGTCCAAGGGTCTTGATAATTCGAAATAATTGATACATTTTCGAAAGCGGGTTGCTCGGCAACATCCCGACGCCGAAGGCGGAGGTATGTTGCCACAGAGAAACCCGCTTGAGGAGATGTATCAATTATGAGGATTTGTCAAGATTCGAGGGCTATTCGGTAAGAAAATTTTTTGCCCAAAAAGAACAATTTGTTATTGAAACAATTATTAAATGAACAATTTGTAAAATGACATTTTGTGCAAAAAATTCGACAGCAGTGCAAAATAAAAATTTTCCGTTGCTACAGTAATCCAGATGACATAAGTGAAAATAGCCCATAAGCACTCTTCAGTTAAATGTTCTCCTGATTGGCTGTCTTTGAATACGTGACTGTAGATACACAAATTCTATTGGATTATTGTATAGGTAAAAAATTTTCATTCAAATAAAATTGTTTAGATCCGCCTTCAAAACTTTAATTGGCGGACAGTTGCTAAGGTTTTTTTTACCTCAGAACGTAATTGGTTATGGCATTTTAAGCGGAATTGAACCGTAAAGTGGAAGACCACTTTTGCTGTTAATAGTACATAGAGACACAATGAACTTATACTGAACAACAACGCTTCTAATCTAAAGAATTATTCAGCTATTCTTCAAGTATGCTTCAAGTTAGGGCACAGTTAAATGATTGAAATTGTATCCTACATGCGGCATAAAATTAATGTAATTTCAGTCACTTTCACATTGCAACTATGTTTTAGGTTTTACTGTTGCAAACTTTACTTGGAAAAACTCGACGTAGGCTCAACGGTTTCCGGTACCAGAAGTTATTAAAATCATTGTAAAACGTCGACACCGCGCTAAATCGATATATCGATATATCGAAATATCGACATATCGATATATCGAAATATCGATATATCGAAATATCGAAATATCGAAATATCGATATATCGAAATATCGAAATATCGATATATCGACATGAAAATATCGATATATCGAAATATCGATATTTCGATATATCGACATTCCGGTATCGTTATTCGATATATCGATATATCGATATCAATATCGATATATCGAAAAAAGTCGCAGGCCTACCGCGGAGACAGAATATCGCGGAACATTCGTCTGGTCCGTTGCTTGAATCTAATAACAAACAACGCTACCCGCGACCCGCTGGCATACGAACGTATAGACTTCAAAACAAAATCAGCTGTTGCATAAGGACGCCAGGTCCATTCTAGAAGTATTTGGTTCCAACAGTTCAGAACCGTCAGGATTCTGCGCACTGTGAAACACAAGCCGGTTCTTACACGGTGCGCAGAATCATGAGGAAATTGTAATTTTGTTAAAAAACTTTTTGGCGGATTATTGAGTCCTTAAGGAAATTATTTCTATGTATTACGGATTTTTTTCAAATCTCCCCATCAATGAAATTAATAATTAAAAATGTGTATAGGTATCTAATATTTAACTGAAGACGTGGTTTTCATCCTCGTTTTCATCTTGTTACTATCTTTTCATTGTTCTAAATTTTCCAACTGTACTTGAATAATGAACGTTGTACTATTTCAGTTTTGATTTAATTTTTTTGTATATACTATCCATGTACTTGCATATTTGGTTAATACTTTCTGAATAATTTTAATATAATTCATTAATCATTAAAATCGCTCCCAAAACCACCAAAGAAAACCTCCTCTAAAACAACCCTCAAAACAATTCCTAAAAACCACTCCTAGCAACCACCCCTAAAATCACCCCCATAAACCACCCCAAAAACCACATCTCCAAACCACCTCCAAAATCATTCCTAAAAACCACCCTTGAAAACCACCCCGAAACCATTCCTTTATTTTATTTAAATTTTTTTCTTAATTTTTTTTATTTTTTAATATAAAAAATTTAAAAATAGTCTGTCATTGTCAATACAATACATACAATTTTATCTAATGAATCTTGACAAAGACCCTGAGAAGGGCCGAAACGTCAGCAATTCAATTTTAGGTATTATTTTTTCCGCTACATAAACTTATCCACTTCAAATTTCAGAAATAAAAAAATTTAAAATAAGTCAGTCATTGTCATCTATATTCATATACAATACATTCTTTTTTCTGCTACATGTACTTTTCCACTTCAACAACACAATATTATTTTATAATTATGATACTTTCCTGACAAAGTGTGGCCAAAAGTAAAATCGGCATTGTCTGTTTGTCTAAAGCATTTAAGCATTTAAAAGTCAGTCATTGTCATCTATATTTATATACAATTACACAATTTTATCTACTAAATCTTTACAAGGGCCCTGAAGAGGACCGAAACGTCAACAATTCAATTTTAGGTATCATTTTTCTGCTACGCGAACTTTTCCACTTCAAATTTCCGACACAACGTTATTTTATAATTACGATACTATCGTATAACAAAATGTATCCAAAAGTAAAAGGCTTTGCCATAAAATAATCAATCGACATCGTCAATCGACATCGTCTGTTTGTCTAAAGCATTTCTAATTTCCAATATTGGCGGCTTCAGACATGCGCATGTAGATTTGGATTATAATATTAACCCGGACCGTTGTCGCTCCTTGTGGTTGATATTCTCTGTTGGTCTGAGCGAATCTACCTACATTCGAGTGCGCGCGCATTTCGGCGTAACGGCCTTGAAGTCACATCTCGATTTTCTGAATAGAAAGTCACTGTTTCAATAAAAGCTGAAATTGGAATGACGTCCTACAGTTATAAGGGTGCACTGTTATAATTTATACCTATCTTATTAGTTACTTAATAGTATATTGTGTAGACGCAGATGCACCTCCCTGAAAGTAATTCTGCCGGCGCTCATGCAAAAGTTGCTTCGGCATTGACCAACAAAAATAGATCTGCTTTTAACGAAGAGTAAATAAGCCTGGCTCTGGTAAAAGGCGATCAAACATACATGTCTCGATTGATTTATCCGTGCTCTGCACGCATGGAATTTTTTTAATCATACGTACTGTACGGAACTGAAATAATATAATATAAGAATTGGAAGGAAATGTAGTAATAAGTAACTCACAGTAAATTAATTTTGTCGTATAAGAAATTTTGGGGATACGAAATTTCAATTTTAACACTTCAGATCCATATATTGGGGTGCATACCACCGAAGTCGCAGGTCAAAATTCATCAGAAGGGTTACTTGATGCAATGACGCCATTGGAAATACCTACATTAAACGTTTCATTTTGTCACGTCCCCTCTATACATTTTATTTGTAGCCAACGGCGTAAACAAATTTTGTGATCACAATTGTTTAAGCCGTTTGCACTCTGAAGTAAAATTTTTAGCCAGTGAAAAAGGGAGGTGGCATAAGGCGAATTTAGTTATCATCTGTTTTGGGCACCTGTAACACACACACGAAGGGAAAGGGATTCAACCAACGATACAAGAAAGGGTAGATCTTGATTTATTGTAATTTAGCTTTTGTACTGCTCTTACAGCGACTGCCCAAGCAATAGAGCAGAAGATAATGCAAGTCATAATGTAGAATATTTTTTTGACCGATTGAACCGTGTATTACTGAAACTTGATTCCTGCGATCAAAAATAGCTCTAAATACCTACCAGAGTTTTTCAAAATGTCTCAAGAACTCTTGACAAGAAACAAATGGCCAGTTAATAATTATGGACATGGACAACGCACTCAACATCACTATCTACATAATTTTTGTGCGAATCGTAAATTAAGAATGTTCCATTAATAACTAATAAATTCTGAAAATATGTATGTATAAACGTAAATAAATATTGTAAAAACGGAAACACTTTAATGTACTTACTGATTACTGTTGAAATTCTTGGCAACAGATTTGATTTATTGAAGCAAAGTGCCAGCAGGTTGTTAATCGGCATACTGAAAAGTTCAATTTTAATTCTGGCACTTTTATGAAAACTTTTATGTTGTTTTTGTTCTGCAAGTAATTACTTTGTTGGCACTTCTTTGTTTGGATCGCTTCCATTACAGTAAATTCACTTTCACACGGGGCACTTTTTGTGCATCAGCTCGGCATCAGCGAATGTAATGTATTGCAAATTGCAACACTTGCGAACGTCAAAATTCCCTCAATGTGGGCGGTAAATTACGCGCGAACGCGCACGAGTACACAAATCTGCGCGTACGGGAATATAATTTGGTTACGCCACTGTATATTAATAAAATAATTATTGCCCCTGCTATAAATTAAGTTAATTAATATTGAAAGTTATAAATATTGGACGTCACAAGAAACTAGTTTGGGAACTATGCGTATGCCATTTACATAACTACATGCATATACGTATTAATATGTAAACAAGACAACGCATTTTAATGCGATCCCAAAAAGGCGTTCGAATTGTTAAGTGTCTGGTTTATTTTCGATGCAAGACTCCGTAATCATTCAGCATACATGTTCTTGGGGCGACTATTTTAACCCTGTGTGCATATCGATGCAGGTGTAATAGAGACGAAACGTTAATGATTAGAACAGCAGTGATTTTTTAAATGCTACAGGTAGGCACCATGTTTGGAACGTACACGATGTATTTTGAAAGAGAATGAACAAAATTTAGTTTTCCAAATAACTGTATTTGGCAAAATCAAAATGTTCAAACTAACCGACTTAAGGGCGATTCGCACTATACGTACCGCCACCGTCCCAGCTCCGTTCCGTTACTGTCACAGCAAATATTCTTATACAGACATCCAGTAGATCTATTCACATTATCCTCCACTGTAACGTTCCGTCACCATCACGTACCGTCAAGCATTCTTGAAAAGAATGTTTGACGGGACGGTGCCTGTCCGTATACGCTCAAAAACGTTCAGTGCGAATGTATAAACATCTCGGTATAAATTGTGCACGAATATTAATTTATACATTTTATTTTGTCATAGTATTATTTGTTTTATAAAAGCCTGCTATTATGTCTGAATTCGATGGTCGGGACAAGTTACTGATAGAAGAGGTACGTAAACATGAAGATGACGATACGTATAGTGCGAATCGCCCATTAATTGCTTATTACGTAATTACTAATGCATTACTGTTAATGAAGGATGTATTGGGATAACAATAATTTTAAATACTTCTGGGATAGTGCCGTTCTACTTGTTTTATTAGGTATTTTTAATGAATATTTGATAAGATAGTACAAAACTATTTCTATTTCCGTTATTTATTACTATGAACAGTTATCTCTGTTATTCATCCAGTACAAGTAGTTCATTGATAAATTATTTCCGTAAGTAACAGTACAGAGAATTTATTGTAAAAATGAAGTACACAGTTTCCCGGAAAAGAAATTACCTTGCTCGGTTTAATTTTTAATCTTGTAAACAAATAAAATGTGAACTCTGTGAAATATGATCCTAACGAGTAGAGAACATGGGAGTTTCTTTTAAAATAAGTAAAAAATTTTGTGAAAGACATACAGAAAAAGTAAACCTTCGCACTATGGAGGTCATTCCATAGTCTTATAAAAAGTAACAGGTATTTTTGGAAAATAATGTCTAGCTAAATTATTTTTGCATTTCTTATTTGCGTTTTGCTGCTGCTAATTGGGAACTTACAAATTTTAAATGAAGTAATTTATTTTCAGAAAGCGAGAGCCCATTACCTTCTCCTTTGGCTGGTCCAGGTCCGGGAGGCCACAAACCGTCTTTCAAGTCTACAAAACTCGCCCGACGGGCACGTTCTTTCAAGGACGACTTTCTGGGAAAGATTTCTCAGATGCGGAGTCCTGTGGGCGGTGTTGTGCGGGCCAACAGTCCGAAGGGCCGCACGCCAAAGCACGATGTTGCCGATGCAGAGCCGTATGTTCCAAAAGGCCCTATACATGAATTGGACATGCTCGGAAAACAGATCCAAATTGCTCTGATCCACTTTCGGGATGTGGTGTCGAAGAATAAACTGGAGATGTTGCCGGGAAACGGGACCATAGTCTTGGACACTGTTTGGGCTATTAATTTGGCGGTGAAGTCATCGGTGGCACCGGATTCTGGGAGCAGCGTACTTTCGGCAACTAATCATATGTATCAAAGTGTGGCTAGGCTGATTAAGTTGTGCGACGATGCGTTGATTGATGGCGACAAAAGTGCGGCACTTACTGAAAATAACGTGCAAGAGGTTGTGGAACTTGTTGAAAAAGCTGTTCAGGTGAGCGTAGAATACTTTAGCTTGAGAAATGTCAACATTGTACTGTCATGTGATATGCACCACGAAAATATTAAGTGACCCCAAACCTTATAGATTTATATTTGTTCCTAGTACATAATACCTATAGGTCATATACGTTCTAGTTCAACTTCTATATTCTGCTTGCAAAACTTTTTTCCTTTGATTCCTAAATTTGGGTTACTTTGATTTAAAGCTTTTTACGAAAACTTCAGAAAGTCGCTCCTTGCCTCCACAGCTAGGTACTCCTCGAGGTACTCTTAGAAATAATCAAGGGACGTCGATAATTTTTTCTCAGTTTCTAAAATTGAATTCACCTATTACGGTTGACCTTCCACGTCTAAGAGCTAATCTGCACCCGTACCAGGAGTCAAAAATTCTTAAATGAAAAAGGGTGAAGATAAAAGTTCGAAAGTGGGTAGGTTTGTTCTTGCAATAGAATATTCAAAAATGTCTGTAATTTGTAAAAAAATATTGTCCCCTCGCAACTATCTTTAAAAGTGATTAGGGTGATGTTGCTGGTTTTTTTGAGATTTAAACTAGGTGGGTGATCTCTGCCTATAATTTGAATTTTTTTGCACAGTAAACCTTTTCATTACAGCTCTGTTTGTACCTGCCGTATTCATGTTGTCACAATTTCGTTGTTAGAATTGCCATCCAGACATGTTTTCAAACTTGTTCGATATACAGGGAGATTCAAATTATAGGGCCGCCATTGGAATCTCACTTATTTGAAATGATAGAGGGTAGGTTTAAATTTGGCACTCTTGCAGAATTTGGTGGTAATTATATTAATATGCTGTTGAGAAATCTAATCTTTCTCAAATGGTATACGAGTTATGGTCGAAAAACGAAGAAATGCTCTTTTCGTTTTTGCTGTCCAGCTCGACTATTTGATCTTGTATCAGAAATATATGGTTACCTACATTATTACAGCACTTTCTCGTGCTCTATTGGCACATGCCAGTGAATTTGTTTAGGTCAGACCACTTTATTTTTTCTTATTAGCGCCATTTTTGACCTACATTAATTTATTGAAAGAAGCATATTTTTCTAATTTCATTGTTATACAACTTTTCCATATTATATTGAGTTTTGTTGAACGTTACAATAGCTGAAATAAGAACAAAATTTAAAAATCTGCAAAAATCGCTTTCTTAGGCATTTCTGTAAAGGACATTTTCATTTGAAAAATTATGTGACGCAGGAACCTACCTATTATTCTTCTTCTTCGAAAAAATGCGTCTCAGCTATAGCACCGAAAATATTTAACATAATTATTTGCTTAAATTACAACAACCTGTTGGCTGTTTCTTTTTTTGTTTTCTTGCAAGGCCCACTTAATTTTTGCTAAAATTCGTTGTTTTCCGACGGCAGTGGTCACAAAATTCGATATAATATGGACAAGTTGTGTATCAATGAAATCAGAAAAATATGGTTCTTTCAACAAAGCATAAGGCGAAAATGGTGCCCATAAAAAAACAAAGTTGATGGTCTGACCTAAACGAAACGTTTTTCAATAAATCCACGAGAATGTGTTGATAGAACATAGAAAACTGCTTTAATAATGTATCCATATCTTTCTGATACAAGATCAAAAAATAGTAAAACTACACGGCAAAAACGAAAAGAGCTTTATTTTGTTTTTAATCCATAACTCGTATACTGTTTGAGATAGAACAGATTTCTCAACGACATATTATTAATGAGCACCAAATTATGGAAAAGTGCCAAATTTAAATTTACCCGCTGGCATTTCAGATAAGCGGGATCCCAATGGTGGCCCTCGAATTTGAATCACCCTGTATAATGTCTTGTTTATATGTAAATATCGAGCATAGGTAATAGATAGAAAATGGATAAAGGAATGAAATCTCTTGAAGCTCTACTATATGCTGTTAAATTTCAACTCTGGCATAAAATAACCAAAAAAAAACCTTTGCAAATCAACGATGTATGTCAACTTACCATTTACTGAGTCATTTACTTAGTAAATAAAGGACAAAAATTTTTAAACATAGTGATCACTGATTTTTTCATTTTTTCAAAAAGTAGCCCGTGGACATGAAAGAAGGCAATTTTTTAATTTTGACAAGATCAATTTTTAGTTTTCCAAATCTTACGTACCTGTGGTCTTACTCCCGGTCTTACTATATTCGACTGTACATGTATAAGCAGATCTTAAAACATAAAATTTTGTTACTTAATTTTGTTATGTACTTCTATTTCTGTCGATGCTAAATTACACTTTCAAACTCGCTTTCAAATCATTGCATCTATTTTTGGGCAAAAAGTGAAATCTGTCATTTACTGAGTAACCTCGATTTCACAAGTTTCTGAGTTGTCATTGTGTGAAAAATATTAAGTAAGTACATACAAAATAGAAATTCAAAAAAATTTTGTATAAATGTCATACATTTTATCCAAAGAGAATTACTTTAATACTACAAACATTGAAATGTCAATACCAAGGTCAATACCTATCAAAATTTTGAAAATACTTCACTTATTTATTAAACATGATGAAAAATAGTTCGTGCCTAACTAATTATTTGTTGCTTTGCAATAACATTAATTGTTTTACCTTGTTATTTCAGAATCTCATTAAGTTAGCCCAAGAAAAAATATTAGTCCATCAAACACCTTATAAATCTACACCAAGAACATCGTATTCAACTTTATCAGAAAAGCCAGTTCAACGAAATTCTTTACCTGATATCCCATTAACACCACGTGAACGAGAGATATTGGAACAAACATCACATGCTCCGGGCATGGTGCGAAGTAGTCACAGTACAGAATCAATTTTGCGAGATTCTAGTCCTCCACCGAAACCACCATTACCTGATGGGTAAGATACACATTTTTCTTGCAGGATTAAAAGTTAACCAGCTTAATTTTCTGAAAAATATTTGTGTGAAGTGTGTGTTTGAACTGTTATTATTCATGTGTAGGGGATTATTTCCTATATGCCCCTCTGAGCCATTGGGCTGTGTAACACCACCACCGCTACCTCCTAAAAGAAGGAACAATAAACCGCAGCAGCTCATTGAAGAGTGTTTTAACTCGGACACATCATTACTAGCATCTAGTTTGGAGAGGTAAGCTGGCATACATGTAATTACTATAATTACAACCCAATTTCGATTAGAATGTCGCTGAGGTCAAGATCACCGGAAGATTCTGGATCTCAATTTTCTGCAAGTGCTGGCAGCTTAGATTCTGTGGAAGAAATAAAGGCTATAATGGATAGGAACACCGACAACGATGTTGTTTTAGATAGTGACATATCTGATATTATAGGTAGGCTTAAAGACAAATTTATAGATTCTTGTGTAATTGCAAATTTATTTTAAGGCACCAATGGCGTATATAACTGTTCATGGGAAGATTCCAATAACTCTCACAACACCTCACTCTTTCATCAGGCCAGTGATCTATTACCACTTGTCATTGAGAAAAACAGACTATCAAATGCAGATTCTGGCTTTATGTCTGCCAGTTCGCGCTATTCCAGTTATTCTAAACGAAGTTCACAGCAGAGTTCTATTAGTTCGCAATGGAATACACAACAGCAGACTTCGAAACAATCAGCTGTAATGTCAGAAATGGTGAAATCTGATAGTATGTTGCAAAATATGCACGCAGAGAATTATGTTAGTTCAAAAAGTACTGTTTCCCAACAAAAATTTTCCGCCAAGAGTACGACCGTGTCCAGTGTTTCCAGCAATCATTCAATTTCAAGTTTAGCAGCCGATGAAGTAGATTTTCGAGCCGATGATTCTGTTCCACCTGCAATACCATTGAAAACGAAGAAGAAGCAAGATCGACAGCCTTCTCCTTATGATAATGTCCCTGATGGCAATGCAGGTAAATACTCTAGCGTTAAAGGTATCCATCACGTTATTTCCAGCATCACATGAAATAAGCAAAAGTTGTAGGTGCATTTGCAGTCAATCATAACCTACAGCATAGTATTTCACTGCTGTGTAGGGATATGTCAATTGCAAATTTCGGCATTTATGCTGCAACAACTTTTGTGGGAAATATTATAGGTCCTGTTCAATACCTTAGACCAGATATGGGGAACCTAAGGCCCGTGGGCTGTATGCGACCTCATATTAATTGTAGTTCTGGCCTCGATATATTCAGAAAAGTCAACCCCTTAACTGACGAGTTCATTTCATACAATCTGACAAAAAAAAATTAAAAATTACTTTTACTGGTACTTTTATACTGTTGATTTGTTGCAGAATGAGACTGCATGATCGAATTTGGCTATTCTTTGTTATTTTATGCCTTTTTCGAAATTAAAATATGTCCCAGATTGTCATCCCGAGATATCTCGCTTATGGAAGATTTCAACCCATTTGTTTCAAGAAATCAATATTTGTGGAAGTGAAAATCTCGGAGGGGCCATACCTGGATTATATTCGTGTCCACTGTCGGGCAGTATGCAATAATCCACCTATCAGCTTCAGACCCTGACTCGCGTTTTCAAAATGCACAACATACCATCACTCAATACTCAATGTATAGGTACTGATCATGTCGGGGCATGAAACAAACCATCAAAATAATAATCTTGCCCAACCTCCACAGTCGAGATTTTTGGCAAATTTTGTTTCTGCAGACTCCAAATGAATTTATTCGGTTAAATCAGTAAATAAGGAAAGGCGAAACGAAGTGAGGCGTCTAGAACGCTGCAGGGAAGATCAAAAAATAATGAAACACGATAACTCATTAAAGTCAATTTTTGATCTGTCAATCTTCCCCGATTTACGGTATAGGTGAAACATTGCAAATTGAACTTTTCAGTAGAAACTATACGGGATTGAATTTGTACAATTTCTTCAATCACAACGAACGCAAAAATATCAACTTTGAGATACCTACAACCTTCAAATTTCATATCTGAACTTCAGTTGACATTAGAAACATCTTTTTCCTGTAGCATTTTCAATTTCCTATTAAATAACTGGCACTTTGCTCTTGGCACAATTCCACGTTTCCTTGTTTCTTAACCACCCTGTACGTTATTTCTAAATTCTGACAATGGCTAAGGACTTCTTAGAAAAACAAAACTTTTTATGAAGTATGACTTTCTCTCTAATATTGCCTAATAAAAAACACTGTATAATACATAACAATAAAAAACAAAAAAAAACATTGTAGCACATAGAGACAAAACAACCACAACCACAAATCAAAATCAAAACAATCCATCCCACTCTATATAAATTTCTTTTAACTTTCTTTTGAAACACTTAAGATTGATACATCCAGTGCCGGATTTAGCAATTTGCCGCCCTACGCCAGTTAAAAAATGCCGCCCTCAGGTTAAATAGTGAACAGGCGTAAAGTTACTGAAACTGCAATATTATTACCATTTTATTTTCTTTAAGAGGGATACGTACGTTGCTCAAGAAAAATAAGCACTCGGTCGCGTGATACTCTCCCCCACTACACCAGCCAGTGTAGGAGAAAAACGAGGAGAAACATATCTGCCGGGCAGATACGGCCTGAACGTACTCGGCTGTCACCGACTGCCGAGGGGAGGTTAGAATCTGCTAGTGGAAGGAGGTGACTCCCGTTTTTAGAAATGGGTTTATTGTCGAAGTAAATTTAATGTAGCTTATTTATTTTCAGTCTAAATGCATTCAAATTTGAAACGCAAGCAATTTAATGTTCATATTATAGTGTGCTCAAATTAGTTTTCCAGTAGTTGCTCTTTGAATCAAGTTTTTAGCTGCTAAAAATACACCAAAAGGCAAATTTCACGTCTCTTTTCTATGACTATTTACATATTTTTTCTTAATTTGGTTTGACGGAATTGTAGAACAAACCTTCTTCTTTCTGACAAAGAAGAAATTTCTACAAAATATTTATTACTAAGAGCGCTATGTTTCGTAACATAGAGCTTGATATCGGCGCTGTTTTCAATGTACGTATCCCTCTTAATTCTTGAATGCTGCTGTATACAGCCAGATTCACTGTCAATGAATATTACTGGCAAACTGTTTACACATAAAAAGTTCATTTCAGCCACCAATACATCCACCACCTGTGTAAATACAAATAATGCCCTCTTGTTTTTGTAACAAAATTACGCCCTGACCCATCGTTATCGGACGCGGCGCGCGGCACCGTCTGATGCAGTTTGAGGATTTATTTAAAGCGAAAAATAGTGAATAAACAAACACATTTGCCGCTCCTCCAGGTTTGCCGCTTTACGCAGGTGCGTAATTTGCGTAATGGTAAATTCGTCACTGGATACATTTCTTTATATCTTTATCTAACTTATTATAAACAACCATTCCCTTTATAAACATCGATTGGTACCCCAAATTGCGTCTTGCGGTTTCCACTTATACCTGTCCAAGATAAAGATGTCTATCATGGCAATTTCGACAATGATAATAGATACAGATTTGATTAAATGGGGAAAAAGTTGCGGTAGTAAAAGAACATTATTTTGCAAGCGAAAAAATTTCAATAATTTTTTGGTTTTCAAGAAATCTCAAAAAACTGAATATTTCGATTTTCTATTACATTTTTTACTGATGTTATTGTCATAGCTAGAACGAAAAAAAGAGCACTTCCTCACAGCAACTTTCTGCAGACTATCTCAAGGAAATATCAGTTTTGTCGCCCGACGTTTCGTTCTCAAAAAATCATCAACTTCATTTTTTTAAATACGGCCCTGTTCTTCCGAATACCCATTTATAAAGTATTTTTAAATCTACGTACACTGATACATTGTAACAGTTTAATTCCGTTTATAACTAGTTTTAGTAAGTAAGTAAGTAAGTTTATTCAACACAAATAAGTAAATGAAAACAAAAAAGAATACAAATCCGAAAAACAACTATTCATGTTGAAATGGACAGTGTTCATTTCCTCTAGTTTGCTAGAAACCAGAAGCAATGCTCTTCCACACTACCCCGCCAGCACATGTACACATCGCAAACCATAATATATGCGAGAGATAATCTATATAAAAATAATATAATAGGAATACAATAAAGTTTCATAAAAAAAAGCAAAAAAAAAACAAATAAACAAACATGAACAGTGAAAATTTTAAATAAGGCCCTGAATTTGAAAGAAGCTAAAGAAAACTCATAATTAATTATAACAAAAGTGTTCGAACAAATTTCCATTTCTTTCTAAACACAAATAGCATCTTGCGTAGAACTTAAAACTGTACAATTATAAACGGAATGAAACTGTCACAAGTGATGTATCAGTGTACGTAGATTTAAAAATACTTAAAAAAAGGCATTCGGAAAAACACGGCCGTATTTAAAAATATTAAGTTGATGATGGTTTTTTGAGAACGAAACGTCGGGCGGCAAAACTGGTATTTCCTTGAGGTACTCTGTAAAAAGTTGCTGCGAGGAAGTGTTCTTTTTTTTGTTCTACCCATGACAGTAACATCAGAAAAAAAATGTAATAGAAAATCGAAATATTCCGTTTTTTTGAGATTTCTTGAAAACCAAAAAAAAATTGAAATTTTTTCGTTTGCAAAATAAT
Organism: Xestobium rufovillosum; assembly: GCA_963966045.1. Taxonomy (NCBI): domain Eukaryota; kingdom Metazoa; phylum Arthropoda; class Insecta; order Coleoptera; family Ptinidae; genus Xestobium; species Xestobium rufovillosum. The sequence continues at coordinate 21,111,501 of OZ014494.1, forward strand.
ATCCTTTTACTTACGCAACTTTTTCCCCATTTAACCAAATCTGTATCTATTACCATTGTCGAAATCGCCATGATAGACATCTTTATCTTGGACACATTGTATGCCTAAATTTTTCCGCGTGCTATAGCTATGTACCTCAGCACATGTAACTTTCAGGTGATCAAAATAAGATGGTAACTCTTCATATAAAAATTTCTAAATAAAGACCATACAGTTACAGGTACATTATATATTCCACCAAGGTTTCAATTTTTATCCAATTCAACGTCCTAGGCATATCTATAATAATTACTCGCATTGCTTTATTTTGTAATTTTTGCAGTCTACTCGTACTCATATTTGCCTTCTCAGTCATGTATAACACTGTTCCACGATAGAAGGTAAGGCAGTATCACAGCGTTATAAACTAATTTCCTAGCATAGAAATAAAAATCACCACTCTATCAAACTTCACCGTTAAAGAATGTTACTGATTTGTTTATCCACTGTACTGCCATCGTCCCAAATATGACGGCACCACTTTATTGCTATGTAGTGTTCAGTACCATTTCCTAGGAAATCACTGTGATGTTTAGATTGTTGCATTATGAAAACATTATGGCGGCTCCGTTTTCCTAGGAAGCCGTAACTTAAGGAACTGAATTTTCTATTGCCTTTCGGGATTTTCAATGCATATTTTAGTAAAATATACGACATCTTTTTGTAATAAAGGTGGAGAGCTGGTCGTAGCATGCCAAATGCATCAGTCGCAACTAAGTTCGTCCAGTTCACTGGTAGTGAGTAGCGGAGGATTGGACAGTAAGCCGCCGCCTCTTCCACCAAAAACAAAGAAGCACAGTAAGTTTTTCTTTTTATTTGTATATTTAGAATATTGGTTGAATCACTAGTAAATTCAGTTGGGTAGCGCTAATATTTAGTGCGTGAATAAAAATCTAGTTCTTAACTAGCAATTTGTAGTTTCTACTTATTTTAATGTATGTAAAATTTGTTTCATAGTGTTCCAATCTGTGGCTTACTCTGGTAAGTAAGCCGCTAGTGGTCTTTTTTCGTGTGTTTTATGTTAAGACTAATTTTTGAGTCTGATTTTTCGTTTTGATTTTTGTTAAAATTGGCTTCCAGGTTTTAGATAACGTTCTAATACAAGTTAGTTATTTTCGTTATACAGAGTGCCCCTGAATTCTACCATGGAATTTTAATGGCAGATTTTAATGGCAGATTCCCTAACTGAAAATATGAAGAAAAATCACTACAAGCGCATGCCCCAATTGTGCATTGGAAATGAGTTACAGCCTTGTTTATATACATGTATAAGATAGACACTCTCGTCCACACCAAAATCAATGTAATAATTAATGATTATTAATCTCGGAAAATTATGTTTTAGAAGTGAACAGCACACTTTGCCTTCTGCAACCCTCTATATTCACACTCGTCTCCGGTATGAGTTTATAATGAACTTTTATCATATTTTCAGGGGACGAATCTGCTCTTAAAAATCCATAGTGAAATTCTGAGACACTCTGCATTTGTGATGTTTTATATCTTCCAAGAAGTATCTTTCATTAACAACTTCTGTCTCCTAGAAAGTTAATAACACTCACTGAGACCAGTTCTGTCCAATCAATGTTCAGTTCATTCAGAAATAGCATTTTTAGTAGACTAGATTTAATTTGAAGTTCGAGTTTACTGCACGCTTTTAGGCATGAAGTAATCCATCGTATTACATCCTTTTTGTAAATTAATTCTTGTAATTTTCTCGGGATAGCTTCACTTTAAAATGAGAACAATTATTTTGATATTTGTCTTTGTGATATTTTTCTAAACAGGAAAGATCAAAATAACTAGTCCAGTGTGTTGAAAGGTTACAAGTTGCCTACTCCAATTTTAACAACTCTGCAAGAGCCTAAAATAAATATTATCTCTTTTATTCAAGATAAGTTGTTTCGGTGCTGATTTGAATTTTCTTTTTGCGCAGTAACCATATTTTAGTAATAATTTAAAAATGATATTGCAGTAATGGCGTACATGGAAATGTTCGGTAACTGCTCTCAACCCAGTGATCAAGAGTTCATGAGGCACAGCGTGCATATGGTACAATCCCAGTGGGGTGCATCGCCTACCGGTCTGCCCACAACGCAGTCTTGTTCTTTCAATCATTCGTATTCTTCTAGTCATTCATCTCATTCACAAATACAAACTTTGAGTATACCTCCACATTCCAGTACAGACCAAAGGTATGTAAGATCTTTTCCAGGATTAAGATTTAAAATTCAGAATCCCTGAGATCTCAAAATTTATTCCAATCTCGTAATTTATTTTAAAATCAATGAAATCAAATATTTGGGTTGTTATTTATTTTGAGCAAATATAAAATGTTTAAATGCAATCGACCTGTCGACTCGTTATAACGTCACGCAGAGATTTTTTCCTGACTACTGAACAGACTGTCAAATTATGAACAATTAAATCTTCAAAAAATGCTTAATACAAAGCGGAGTTCAGGATTACTCAATTTCGGGATCCTTGAATTGGAAACAGCTTTATGCTATAAAAATGGTCGGTTGCTTGGTTGTTTATTTGTGTCTCATTTTCATTTCAGATTACCATCGCCGCTTCGTTCGCCTAATTCCTGTACAAATTCGGCAAACAGTTCACCCCCAGCATTGCCCCCCAAACAAAGACCCCGAACTTGTCCCTCTCTTCCTTCTGCTCATTCAACCCCAACTACACCTGCCATTATGCCTTCTGAAATAAAACCAGTACAATCTCCGGTAGTGAAGACATTACCGGACCTTTTAGAACACACTACCGTTAATACGGTGCCGTCAAAATCTAGTGAAACTTTGAAGACTGAAGACGAAGATTCTTGTGATATTGACTTAATGGAGCAATTGGATGTTGAGAAATATTTGGTGTTCAAGCAGCAAGAGGAAGATGGGCCTGATATACGAGGTGGGACAATAGATGCTTTGATTATACAAGCAACAAAGGCAACGAAAAATGGAGGTAGGTTTCTTATTCATAGATATCTAGTCATAAATTAGGAATGTAAAACATAGTTTTGAATTTTAATGTATTAAGCAAGGGTATAGAAGGAACAGAATTTACCTAAAAACGCAAAAACGAAATATTGAATTGAAAATTTATGGACGATTTTCATTTGTAGACGTCTACTCTTTTAAAAAGTTTGCAACGAACTTTCCCTCGTGCGTCCTGGGACACACTGTATACTAGATTATTTCGGGTCGTTCGCTTATGAACGATCAAATTGTTGCATCTCGGTCGGTCGGTTGGAAAACTTATTCGTCGAAATATATATACCCTTCGCTTCAGTCGAAGAAGGGCTGGGTTCTCTATTGCTATACGGAGATAATAATACACTCGGGAAACAAATAAATATGATTCTATTATAGTTAGCTATGTACATTAAAACGGGTCAAACGGTATTATATAAAATATTTACATGAAATTAAATATGATCCATACTGTAACGTGTGAGCAATTACACACAACGTTAAGAGAACATATTTTATTAGTTAACACTTATTTGCATATGATTATTATATTATACGACAAGTACACAACAACATTAAGTAAATACACGACTACGCCATTGACAGCGATTGCCAACTGGGTGCGGCCCATGAACTTGACCGTCAACCTGTGTCTGCCGTGCGTTCGGATTTACCGCAACCAGGATCGTACGTAAGCGCTTCTGGTTACGTTACATCCCCCTTTTTGTATTCAAAGATTTAGTCTTTGAGGTGGATTCACTATTCTTCCTGACCTTGTCTTGATGGGTGAGGCCAGGTTTGGTCCTGTAGTTGGCTGGGAAGAGTGAGAATCATCTCTCTCAACTTCTTGGGTTTCTGGAGATGGAGGTTGGAGATTTACAGTCGATGTGGATGGAACGACGGTAATGGGTTCAGTAAACTTGGCTTCGGTTTTACGAAGATGATAGGAATTTCTTCTATAAACACTTCCATCTTCTGCTCTTACCAGGACTGACCTTGGATTTTCCGTATTTTCTATTACTTCTCCTCCTTTCCATTTCCTGTGTGCTACTCGGATGCCAACTTTGTCTCCTTTTTGAAACTCTGGTCTTACTCTGGTTGTTCGATCTGCGTATTGCTTCTGTTTTTCTCTCAATTTTTTCAGTTCTTCAGAGACGTTTTTTGTAACTTTTGGTTTCAATTTTTCTTTTGCAATTGGTAGTTTTGTTTTAGTTACACGGCTCATTAACCTTTCGTTTGGAGAGTGCAGTACATCATTTCTTGGTGTATTTCTGTAATTTAGCAATGCCAATTGAACGTCAGAGTCATCTTCTGAGCACTTTTTCAAAATGTTTTTTATTATTTGAACACCACGTTCAGCTAATCCATTTCCACTTGAGTGATATGGACTAGAAGTCTTGTGTTCGAATCCCCAGGATGATTCAAAATTTTTGAATTCTCTGGAAGTATATTGCGGACCATTGTCGGTCTCGAGCACTTCTGGAATTCCATGGGTGGCGAACCATTCTTTAAGTGTATCAATCACTTCCTTTGAGGTGAGTGTTTTTAACAGTTTATAGTCCACGAACCCGGAATAACTATCGTAGATCATCACGTTTTCTTTACCGCGAAACGTAAAAAGATCACTCGCGACGATTTGCCATGGGAAATTTGGTATTTCTTTGTTCACCAATGGTTCTTTGATGTTCGCGCGTTGCGTTTTTTGGCACACCGAGCACTTGTTGATAAAGTCTAGTATGTCTTTATACTGCGATTTCCAGTACAACAACGGTCTTGTGCGTTTTAGACAACTTTGTATGCCGAGGTGTCCAGCATGAATGTCTTTTAGCACTCTGTTCACTTCTGATTTAGGAACAACTATTTTTTCACCTTTGAAAATTAGACCTTCATAGTACGAAAGTTCTTCGCGGAAGTTGTGGTAGTGCTTTATACAATTTGGCAGTTTTTTACTTTCATCTGGAAAACCATTTTTTATGTATTCCAGTAATTGTTGCAATTCGAGATCTTGCTTTGTTGATTGTACAAAATCTTCTCGTGCTTTTCTGCTCATGCTTAGTATTATTTGCACTTCCAATTCTTCTTCCTCATTTTCTTCTTCTTCATTATTACGGTCACGACTCAGAGCATCTGGAATTGGAATTTCTGTCCCTTTTATGTACTTTACTTGTGGTGAATACATGAGTACATCAAACAAAATTCTTTGGAGACGCGCTGGTGCTGACTGAATTGGTTTTTTGAAGATTACTTCCAGTGGTTTGTGATCCGTTTCCACAAACAGTGTTTTTCCGTAGATGTATTCATGAAATTTTGTGCAAGCGAATTTGATCGCAAGTGCTTCTTTTTCTATCTGCGGGTAGTTCTGTTCTGATTTGGTTAAGGATTTGGTAGCGTATGCTACTGGTTGACCACTTTGGAGTAAAACTGCTCCTAAACTCTTGGAACTTGCATCTACTGACAATGTTACGTTGTCATTGACGTCATAGTACTTCAGAACTGGTGGTTCAGTGAGTACTTTTTTAATTTTGTCAAACGCTTCTTGCTGTTCTCTGTTCCAGACCCATGCTACATCTTTTTTCAGCAACTGCCTTAATGGTTCTGTTAATTTGGACATGTTGTTTATGAACTTGTTCAAATATGTTACCATGCCTAGCAGTCTTTGTAACTGAGTTTTGTTTTCTGGCGTTTTCAGCTTGTTTATCGCTTGGACTTTTTCTATGTCTATTTGTAGACCTTCGCTTGATAGGATATGCCCCAGGAATTTTATGCTTGGTTTGGCAAAAATACATTTTTCTGCGTTTAATTTCAATCCAGCATTTTCCAGTTTCTTCATGACTTTTGCATTGATTTCTTCTAACTTCTGTTTTGACCCTGCATGTATCAATATGTCATCCATTGAACATTCTGTATTGGGCATGTCTCTTAACAAGGAATTCATTACTTGTTGGAAGACTTCTGGTGCTGATGCGAGACCAAATGGAAGTCGCGTACAACAATATCTTCCCCAAGGAGTAGCAAATGTTAGGTATTTTTGAGTTCTTTCACTGACTTTTATTTGCCAGAACCCTCTTTTGCAGTCTAGCAAAGAGAAATACCTGGATCCTGCAACTTTAGCTGCGATTTCTTCCATCGTTTTCAGAGGATAATGTCTTCTCAATAAATTCTTGTTAACATCGGTAGGATCAATGCATATCCTTATTTGGTTCTTTTTTCTTACTATAACCATTGGACTGACCACCGGTGTTGGTTCTGTGATCGATTTAATGACTTGGAGGTCAACCATTTTATCCAGTTCTTTTTTAACGGCCTCTCTTATAGCGTAAGGAATTCTTCTGGCTGGTTTTATTTCGAAACTTGGATTTGGCACTAGGTCAATATCATATTCAAAATTTTTCAGGCATCCCAGTCCCTTGAAAACATTAGTTTCCTGCTTTTCTGTAGAAAGTGCGTTAACTCTTTGGATTAGTTTTAGATCTTTGCACGTATTTCGACCTATTAGTGGGCAGACATTCTCTCGAACGATTTTGAAGGTTATTTCTGCTTGTTTACCTTTAACCATACAACTCAAAGTTGTTTCACCGATCACTTTAATTTTGTGATCCGTAAAACTCACCAATCTGGCTGTTTTGGATGGTTTTAGCGAAATTTTGGCTTCTAACTTCTTTAGTAACCTTAATGGAAGGACATTGCATTGTGCCCCTGTATCTAGCTTGACTTGGAACTTTTGCTGCTTGTATTTGACAGTTTCATTCCATTCGTTGTCTTCTTTTGAGCTGATCGCGTGCACATACACAACTTCTTCATCATCTTCCGTGATGGAGTTGATTTTGCTTTTTTGTTCGACCTTCTTTTTGTTTTGGCTGAAGCACTTTTTTGTTAGGTGACCTTTTTTTCCACAGTTTTCGCAACTTTTGTTGTAGGCTGGACACTCTTTTTTTCCATGCTTGGAACCACATTTTCTGCAGTCGAATTGTTCTTTTGATGAGTCTTTTGAGTTTTTCTTTTTTCTTATTACGTGTACTTCTTTTGCCTCTTCTTTTGTTATCTCGTTCATTTGTCTGGACGTTTGTTCACTTGCCCTACAAATTTTAATTGCTTTTTGTAGATCAAGGTCATCTTCTGAGAGTAATTTTTCTCTCAACTTTACATCTTTGACCCCGAGAACTATTCTGTCTTTTATAAGGCTGTCACATAAATTTTGAAACTCACAGGTTTTGCTTTTGTTTGTGATATTAGTTAAAAAATCATCAAAGCTCTCACCTTCTTTTTGCTGTGTCGTGTTGAAGACGTACCTTTCATATGTGGTATTTAACTTTGGTATAAAATACGCCTCGAATTTTTCTTCAATTATTTTTAGGTTGCTTTTTTCTGCCTCTGTGAGCGTGAATGTGTTAAATATTGCCAGTGCCTCTGGTCCGATTATTGTCATAAAAATGGCAACTTGCATGTTTGGTGTTTTCTTATCTAATTCTGCTGCAACTGAATAGAAGTCGTACTGTTGTTTCCAGAGCTTCCAATCGTTGATCATGTTTTCAGACAAGTGTAAAGGTTTGGGTGGTCTAATTTGGACGCCACTGGACCTCATTGTTTCTTCCTCAGCATGGGACATTTTCAGACACTAGTTACTTTATTTTATCACTTATTTTTCACTGCTTTTTACTTTTTGGCACTTAAAAACAAGACTTCTGACACCATGTAACGTGTGGGCAATTACACACAACGTTAAGAGAACATATTTTATTAGTTAACACTTATTTGCATATGATTATTATATTATACGACAAGTACACAACAACATTAAGTAAATACACGACTACGCCATTGACAGCGATTGCCAACTGGGTGCGGCCCATGAACTTGACCGTCAACCTGTGTCTGCCGTGCGTTCGGATTTACCGCAACCAGGATCGTACGTAAGCGCTTCTGGTTACGTTACACATACGGTAAAATCTAAACGGTAATTATATACATGAGGGAATAACAAACGGTACTGGGTTTTGATAGCCAGGTATCGTAAGCGATTCTCTCCTGGACGGTTTTCTGGTAACTGACTGTCGTCCCGTGGGATGACTTATACTGTGTACTCGGTATCTGGTTAACATTGCCGTACAGGTGTGCAACCAGGTGATGTGTAAATCGGGGATATACGTAACAGCCACTCTCGGCGATCCCTTAATCGGATGGCCATTAATTGTTACGTAAGCAGGTGTATAATTGCTCCGAAATTCAACCGGACGGGATGTTCAATCACTCACTGCATCGGTCGAAGGCAGACGTGCTATTCTCACAGCATATGCTATTTGCACCGCATGTTTCAATCTGCTTTCAGCTTGTGCGAGTTTATGGTTTGAACATCCACGGCTACCCGTAGAATTTAAGAACTAGCCTTCACCAGCCTATTATACCTCTACACCGGACCAATTAACGTATATTTAATTATTGACAGCCTCACAGCTTCAATCATCAAATAACGGCTTTTAATTATAGTAGCACAGCTAATCACTTCGCACGACATAAGTCAGCTAGTCAGGTACTCGAGATAATACTGGAAGTTATTCGGAGAATGTCTGGTATGAGAATGCAGGATGAATGTCGGTCGGATGTATGATGAGTGAATGTTCCGTGAATGTCCGCGACGCCGTGTTTTATTAAGTTTTCCACCAAACATCGTGAACGGCTGCTCAGGGGTTCGGCTCCTCCCACTGTCAGCACGCGATCCCGGTACCCTCTCTTTCAACTATCTTCGGTTCATTGACGTCGTGACGTCTTCTCTCATCTGTGCACTTTTCTGGTGCGCGATGTTTCTCGCACAAAATAGATAACGCCTAATCTAAGTTTGTTAGATCTACAGGCGGTTAATTATGCTTTGTTACAAGTAGTAACGTTGTTACACGGTAGGACACCTACTTCTTTTTCCTAAGTAGACTATGTTACGCCACTAATCTAAGCAAGTAATTGTGGGATACTTAAGGTCTGTGTTCAGTTTGGAAGAAAATTGGCGTCTTTGAATTTTTTCCTAAGTTGCTTAGTTTTTGAGTGAAACAGCTTTTTATGAAATCGTCCATAGTTGGCATTTTTGGTGAAAAAAATCAGTAACAAACTAATTGAACTACTTGCAGTGCCAATTGACAGTAAAAAAACATTTTTTAAAACAACAGAGGTCTACAAAAGACAATCTTTGTTAATTGTTTTTTTTGGACACATGTTTATAGGAGCTTTTCTTCTTATTTTGAGCTCCTCTATATTCCCCTGAACTTTGGCATCATGATGTGAATCATCCTGTATTGTAATAAATTAATAATTGAAGAACAAATTAAATCAGGAAGTCACACATTTAATCAGTAAGCACAACTCTTATATGTTAGGCAACTGCAAAGGATGATTAGCAGCACCCTTATTCAAAACTAGATACTCCCTAAAACAGCATATTATAAGCCTTGTTTATATAAGATAACTAAAATTCAATTTATTAAGTTTTAATTCTGAAATGTTTTTTCAAACTTTCCAGATCAAAAGGAAAATGGTATGTAACAGAAAAATCGCAACTGATTAAAGTAGCTGCCTTGTTTCTGTTATTTTTATTTTAAACAACAATATACACTGACATAAAAAGAATAAGGTGATTCTAAATATACCTTCGAATGCGGAATATATATGTTGTTTATTAGTTTTGCTTTAGTCTGTTTAAATAGCAGATGAGCTATCAAATTAAGTTTTACTGTAAATTTGGAAACTACAAAAGTTTTCGCCATGGTTAAAAGATGGAATGCAACACAGAAAAAGTTGTGGGTCCAAATTTATGAGGTGCTATATAGTGACGGCTCGTGACTTGTTCAAGAGATAGGACTAAAGAGAAAACTTGAACAGCTTATTGTATAAACTTTTCTCACTTCACGTTATAAAGTCTTAACTGAAAGGATGTATTCTATCAGTTGGTCTTCATAAAGAACAACCCAAGAATCAAGAAACGAATGACTAAAATTTTTTTTTTATAATTGATTTGTGCCAATTGTTATACGTAATACGTAATTCAGTTCGTGAGATTTATGGCAAAATAAAATATTTCTGTTCATTAATCAATAGCTTCGCTCCTAGTTACCACCACTGCCAAGAGTTTTGTTAATATTAATATTAATTTGTTTACAAGATATTTTTGAAATAATCAACCTCGAATATCTATCACCCCGAATTTTCATATAACAGAGTTCATACAATAATTTAAGGTTGAAAAGAGCCATTTTTAAATTTAGAAAAGAATTTCAATTTCTCAACAGAAAAGGTCCATGGCATACTAAGTGAGCTGTGAACCTTCTCTTTATGGATTAGATATGGTTGTCTATTTGGGGGTGGTTTTTATTTGATCTTTGGGTAGATATTACCATCTTGAAAATGCGCAGTCACAAAGTGAAGATACTAATTTTTTGTTTGCAAATTAGTAGAGATGGTTTGATGTTTGAAGGTGATTGTCTCAAAAAGTGGTACCTAATGGAAGTTTATTCATGATCAAATGGCTGTTCTACAAGGAAAACTATGAATTAAAATTATATGGTTCCATTTGAGAAAATAAAATGATGACATTTTTAAATTTGTCGATGTAATTGCTGATTACCTGTATAATATTTTCGTCTTTTCAATGCTTCTACAGTTTCCCTATATAGTTTCCTTCACACAAAAATGTAACTGCTACAACTTTGTTTACTCTGAATATTTTTCAAAATTATGTCCAGAATCTTCAAGAAGTCTCGGTAACACTAAAAATATGCATTTTGGACAAAAAATATCTTATTCAACCTGGTGGTGAAATCATTTGAGGAATCGAGAAATGCAATCAAATGCAGGTGTTCCATTAAAAACTAGTTGTCAACGCATTGACAGAACAGCTTCCTAGCCACAGCCACAACTGAACTGGAGGGCGCGTTTGGCGCGCGCCTTCTTTTTGTCAGTTTCCTATGGACCATCTCTGATATACGTATGCAAAATTTCAGCAAAATCTGTCGAGCCGTTTTCCCGTAAAAGTGCCAACAGACATACACACGCACACACACACACACATACATACGGACGGAAATGTGCCACCTTGCCAAAAAGTCGTAGAATGACCTGAAACGTCCACATTTGATGAAAAAACACCATGGTCAAAAAACGACTATCACAATAGCTACCCTAGCTCAGCTAAAAACGAAGTTAGGCACTGTGCAGAAGAAATGAGACAACCTATATAAATGGAAGTATGTAGTTGTATACGATAGAGCATCAAAAATTAAAGGGAGCCTCGCATACAATTTTTTCTCCTAAGACACAAAACATAAAGACAAGATAGAAGAAATATGCTCAAAAATCATGCTCTGTAATATTACTTTGTCTATGAATAGAGTCCATTAGTTAGGTTATGTTACTAGTTTCGCGCTCTATCCTACTTCACAATTCTTTATCATGGTGTTCTTTTTATGCCTAGATTTCTTCAACTTATTGTTTGGAGAAATGATCCATTAAAAGAACTTTCCATTTTCCAATTAAATACGGTGACATATGGCACTACTGCCGCACCATATCTAGCAATTAAATGCCTCCAAACTTTAGCAAACGAATACAAGGACAAGTTTGCCCACGCTTCCAGTACTATAATGAACAATTTCTACGTCGACGATCTTCTAACAGTCTCCAATTCTATTTCTGATCTTGCAATGCGTTGTAAAAATATTTATAGATTTTAAACACTGATTATTTAAATTCAGTGCATTTCTTAAAAGGGATTTTGCAAATGACATATAGACTGCTCTTTCCATCTGCTACATTTTCAAAAACAACTTAAAATACAACTTAATATTCAGAAATATTTTAAAACGGAGCACAGTACCTATTGGGCTATTGGTATTGGAAAAGAACGTATGTGCCTTTTAGACCAGACCATTATTATTTTGACGTTTGCTTCACAGGGTTTGAGGTTAAGTTGTTTATTTCTCCGGGTTATTTATTGTTTAATCTTTATTTGATAGGGGGTTAAGAATTTATTTATATTTAAAAAGTGTAAAATGGAAGAGAAAGTGTTAAAAATTAGTGTTGTTAACGACTTCTTTATGGACGATCCATCTACTGCACCGACACATTCACGTCGTAAATTGGAGTAGTTTGTTGAATTTTAGTTTTAAAGAAAATTACTGCATAAATAAATGCTTTTACAAGACAAACACCGAAAAAAAGCTTCATAGTAATGGCCATATATTGATTTAATGTTAAGAAATCAGGATGAAAGGGAAAAATAGAATGTGAAGTGCAAGGTCATCTAAGCTCCATTTAAAATGCATTGAAAAATTTTATCCTACTATTCTCTTAGGATAGCTTTTTAAATTTCGCGCTCTGATTTCACCGTTACACTAATGGACTCTATTAATTATTATTTGCATCAATATAGCTCTTGAAACAGCTTCAACCACGACCGAAACATCGAATTAATTTACAAAGAAATGTTTTTATTGCCTCAATCTCACAAACTGAATAAAGTTTATTCTGAAAGTAAAATTCGAACTTTTACAGTTATATTCTGTAAAATACAAACGTAAAAAAATTCAATGTCTAAAAGAATTGTCTAATCTTCTAATTGCATTTTCATTTTGAACTTTTGCATTACATTGGCGCTGAAATTTAGTACCTCCCCAGTCATCAAAGTTTTTATTTACGGCATGACTCAGTCGATCTCAACCTGCGAGAAACACATTTCAGCCTCTGACATGGACTAAAATTTTAAATTTCTTTGGATCACATTTTCATTTTCACATGTTAAAAGCTGCTGAAAATCTCCTAGTAGTGTCATATTACTCTATGCGCAAAATACACAATTTTCAATTTTTGTTTTTTCTTTTCGGGGTGGCAATTTTAGTGTGCTTAAAGCGGCAAACTCTTTAATTCGGCACTGACTAGGAGAAGCTTGTAGTCCCTGCATTTGATCCTGTAGCTCCTTAGTGGGACTCTGCAGGGTCTATTGCAGGTCCCACAGACCGCCTGCTGAGATACATTGCTTTGGCCACCCTAAGTATGAAAAGTGCAGAAGCATTGGAGATTCACGGACTCGTGGACTATTGCCCACTAGTGCCTATTCGAGTGCTATGCTCAGCATACATAAGATAAGAAATAACAATTAATATTATATTTTGCTATACCTATTAGATGAAAATTAAATGGCTAAAAATGTAGCACGTGATTTTGTTTAATTTTCTTTTAGAAGTTGTTGAGAGTGTGGTGCCCCAGAATCTTCCACAACGAGCCGCCACTTTTTATACTGTATACCTCTTGTATTTGTTTTTAAATGTGGGTTAACAACATACTTTTTGTATTGTTCCCAATTACTATAAAATCTATTATGTGGTATTGAATTAAAGGTAATTTAGAATGATCTTATTCGACCTGAAACAATTTACCAAGGTTAATATCAGTTATAATTGAATATAGGTAGTAAGACATTGTTATTATTTGTCTGCAGTTTTCACATATCAAGAAGCATTCCTGACAACATATAGAACATTCATAGCACCGTACAACTTAATTTGTAAATTAATAAAAAGGTACAACCATTTTTATTACCAATCGGGTCTGAAACCAAGATCGAGGGAAGCTTTTGCCTTAATAGTCAGGGTTGTTAGTGACCTTACGTAAGTTAAACACGTCATTTTATGACAAACTGTATTTACAGAATTATTTTTAGTACTTCTGATTTGGATAGTAATTTACAGCAAGAATTAATGGTGTTTGTGCACCACTTGATTTCTTGTGGAGAATTAACATTAGCCAAAGCTCTCAGGGTGAAACTTCTAGAACGACATGAAGCTAAACAGATGAGCGTGAGGTACTCAAATGCCATGACATCATTGACATTAAGTTCGAGGAATAGCACCTTACTGGATTTCAAATCTGAACAAATTGCTGAACAGATGACACTGTTGGATGCCGAGTTATTTATGAAAATTGAAATTCCTGAGGTATTAATTTGGGCGCAAGAACAAAATGAGGAAAGGAGCCCGAATTTAACTAGGTTTACCGAACACTTTAATAAAATGTCCTATTGGTAAGTTGTAATCTTTTTAAGGTTGGACGCATGTCCCATCCTTTCTTACCATGAGTTAACCTATGCATTGCTCATTTCCAGAAAGTAGAAAATTCTGCATTCCCAACTGTGATAATCTAGGCCGCCTGCCTCTACCTCTTTTTTTATTCCAATCTTTCCCTTTGGTATGTCATGAACTAACCCTTCGTTCTGTATTGTTTTCCATTCATATACTTCCTTTGTTCCTTGACCCTAACCCTTCATTTGCAATTATTTGGGAACTGTCTTCCCGTCTAGTACATCGTGAACTATTGTATAAAATTGTATGATTGAAAATTATTAATTTACATCCGTTTTTAGGGCAAGAACAAAAATTTTGAATGCAGAAACCAAAGACATAAGAGAGAAATATTTTATGAAATTTATAAAGATAATGAAAAATTTACGTAAAATAAATAATTTTAATTCGTATCTGGCACTATTATCGGCTCTAGATTCAGCACCTATTCGTAGGTTGGAATGGCAGAAACATGTACAAGAAGGACTGAAGGAATATTGTGCTCTCATAGACAGTTCTTCGAGTTTTAGAGCTTATAGACAAGCTCTAGCAGAAACTGTTCCTCCCTGCATACCATACATGTAAGTCAATTATAAATACTTTTAATCTTTAATCTTTATTATTTTTACAATCTGAAATACCGTAATATATAATATATACATATTATTCAATTCACAACACCCACTCATATAAGTTCTCAAGGCACTTGTCAATGAATACAGTGTACTCTAAAATGTTTTAAATTCCTGGCTATCTAAAAACTAAAACAAAAAAACTAAAAACTAAATAACTAAAAGCACCTAAAATGAAACTTTTCATAAAGTATCTTACTCAGAGTAGAGCGTAAAGTGTTCACCAATACAGAAAGTCCAAGTTCACAGTGTGTGTAAGCACTAAAAGAGTTTTTCTATAATGTCCCTGCTTATCCGTTTGACACTGCATGACACAACTTTTTTTAGTTTACCTGGATTCTTTATTTGTTGTGTTTCAAATGGTAACATGTTTAAAATTTTTATTCCAATATAAGTGAAGCTGTGTTTTCCCTTCCTAGTATTCCTTTGCGGTAGAATTATTTGCTGTTTATGAATATTTCTTGTGATTACACTAGTCGTTGTGTTTCTACGAAGATGTTTACTGGATTTAAGGCAGCATATTGCACTTCTGCAACAAAACAACTGTCTAATATTCATGGTTTCTGTTCGCGTGTAAACCATATCAGAAGGGTACCACTGCCGTTTCCCCAGTATTATCTTCAAAATTCTTCGATTTAAGACTTCCAGTGGCTGTATGGAGTTCTGATAAGCCCCTCCCCAAGCGATGATCCCATACCTCAATACTGACAGGAAGAGAGAGTGATAGACACTCATCAACAATCTTTTGTCGGCCCAAGTTTTCAGTTTTTTAAAGATGAACAACAGATACCTGAGTCCCCTAGCTGTCCTCTGAACATGGGCCTTCCACCTTAGGTTGCTGTCTATGTGTATTCCCAGATACTTGTGGCAGGTGGTCAGGCTTATTGTCACATGCCGATCCTCATCCCTTGGAACTTTTATTTCCTCGATTTGGGGGTAGCTATCTCGATAATTACCAAAAACCATGAATTTTGTCTTACTGTAATTTACTGAGAGTTCATTATATTCAAACCAATCCAAAATGTCCTTGGTTCCTATACCAATGTTTTTATTTACTTAATGTTTTTTATTTATTATGTGGTTACTTTTTGCGTAAAAATTGGATTCTGTGCAGTACCATAAGTTTGAAATTATGGAAATGGTGTCTTTCCCATTGAACTTGTACACATGGACTTTTTTGTTTAATTTTCATTTTTCACACCTCCGTTTTTTACAATAACATCATCAGAATTTCGTAACTTAAAAAATTGCGTTGTCATTGCCACATAAAAAATTGCATTGTCATTGCATTGATACAGAAAGGGGAAAGAAATTAAAATATTTCTGAAAATGTTTTTTGTTCATGAAGCCTAACTTTTGGCATATTATTTCGTATGGACTGTTAGAACCGCTTTCGCCAATAATTTAATTTTTTCTGCTCACAGCGGTTTAGTGCTTCAAGATTTAACCTTCGTCCATATAGGCAACTCAGATTACCTACCAGGAGGTAAAATAAACTTCTCAAAGAGATGGCAGCAATTTAATATTGTAGAGAATATGAAGAGATTCAAGAAATGGTAAGTTTCAATCTCCCATTACAGTTTATATATTAGTTTGTGGTATTGCCTTATTTTAGTACATACCAGTTTAAGAAAAACCAGCGCATAATATCATTTTTCCAAAATTTCGATGACTTCATTGATGAAGATGCCATGTGGCAGCTATCAGAATCTATTAAACCCCGGGGTGGAAAGAAGACTGCCCAGTAATTTGGAGACTGCCCGTTTTTTTATTATACAGCAATACAGCAATCGACTTCAGTGCAATTACTATGCTTTTAAGATATATGTCAATGTCCGCAAGTCGTTTTAAATATTTGGTAGGCATTAGACAGAGTTAAACTATAGTTAACAACGAAACAGTGTTGCGTTTAAGTAGCAGTTTATAAGTATTAATTTCTAGTGGAGATACCAATATAGTGAGTGCTTGAGATTACTTTTTCTTTTATCTATGTCTTAAATGAATTACGCACGTATTCAGTATTTTAAAAAGCAAATTTTTAAACTTTTAGTGCAATTGAACAGGTGAACAGTTTTAAAGAAAAAATTTTAGTAGGTATGTACATATTGTACTTGTTGCGAAACAAAATTAAGCCAAATGTTTTCATAATTTTAATCAAAACTCAATGAAGAATGTACTGCATAATTTATTTGAATCGAACCAGTTAATATAGTGCAATAGAATTCTTCAGTTTTGGTTTTTGTACATGATGAATGAGTTTGTATACACATATTTTGTAATAGAATAAAGTTGATTTTAACACAGACCAATAATAAAATCAGCAATAGTAAGGCAAGATTATTGTAAAACGGTATTGAAATGGTTGTACAGTGCAATTAGATACGATCATAGTTCCTGCGCAATGAATATATCATAGTAGCAACGAATATAGGGCGTGATATTTTAAAACGCACATTAAGAGTAGTTTTACTTTAACGCCAACGATTGATTGCACTTTTAGCCTAATAAGTTGCAGATTATTACACAAGAAGTTTTAAAAAGTGGAAGTTTGCTAACTGGTCCTAATTTTACTTGAATAGTTATCCAATTTGTAATAATTTACTGTTCTGGGTGAAGTTTAAAGATAGGGGGGGGGGGGGGTGCTTACAGAGCATGGAGATGGTGGCTAAAGTGCCTGTGCGGAATGCATGCTTTCTGCAATGTTAAAAATGCGGATGGTATGCATTACTAAACTGCATTTGGTAATATAAATGTGACATTGTTGACACTGTGGCAGAGCATATCAAAGAAAATTATCTAACTTAATTCCTGATGAGATTCAGTATTTCACCAATGAGATAGCAGAGAATAATTTACAACAATTTGCAACAGCTAGAACAAGCACTCTCTGAGATCTCACCGTTTGAAGGGAAAACCTTTTGAATTTCTCTTATATTTCGGGAAAACCCAGTGGCGGTTCGTGACTTTAGAACTTGGCAGTGCTCAGGAATGAAATCACCGCTCAGGGGCTGCGGGGGGTCTGGCGGTTTCTCCCCGTATTTTTTTATGAGGTGCTTTAGACACCATTTTAAAACATTTTAAAACAAGAAATTTCACTCACCGCAATATTTGACGAAAATCCCAAATTGCAATGTTAACTTTTCCTAGTAACGCAAATTCTGTATTAGCTTGCAAGTGAGCTTTGGACACTTCGTGCTTTTTTATTTTTTCATGCAAATGGTTCAAGTCAGTAACGCCTATACGACTCCAATTCTTATCCATATTTGGAGTAAAAAATAACAAGCATGGAAAACAAAAAAGAGAATTCCTTACCGTACATCCACATATCCATTTGTTTCATTTGTAAATGTCGCTGGTGAAATGCCTGGTGAAAGACTGACCTTCCTTTTTCTTCGCACAAGTTTGATTTAATTTTAAAACCGGTGTCGGCCTGCCTAACCTTTTTATTTCAATTTTTGTGCTAAAGTCCAATAATAAAAAGTTAATTTTAATAATATTGTCAACGGAATTTATGCCGCTACCAAAGCCACCACCATCACTACACTCTCCACTGCCACCACAACAAACCAAACCACTACCACTAGCCATGCTACCTATTGGAAATTTCAATATCTAAAAATTAAAAAAAACTTGTGTGTGTCAGCTCCGACGCACGACTAGAGTTTACTCCTTACGAAGGATTATTTTAAGTTCAATCACTTGATAATAGGGTACCTACACGCAAATGTCAGTTTTATACCCAAATGTGTATTTATCAGATGGTTAATGTTCGAAAATGTCGAACTACATCAAAATATAAATTGTTTATAAATTCAGTAAGTAATTAAGTGACAATCTGCTAAACGTCGATCCCACTGGCAAGGAAATAAATACTTTTCCTGGTGTTCGGATAGGTGTTGATTCACATGTCCGCACTAAGCAATATTTGGAGTATTTAATATTAGGTTTTTCCATATTAAATCAAAAGATTCAACAAATTTAGGAACGAACAAACACTGCAAATGCTGACTTTACAACGCCACCTGTCATATCTACTCTATGCCACTCTGTTTTCACTATTTCCATGCTCTATGCAGTCAGGCATAAACAGCCGTATCCATAGATACGTATCCATAGATACGTACATAATTTCAATGTTACAGGTAACGTAACGCGTTACTTTTAGTTAACACGAAACGTAAAGCTTGATTTTACTACTCATAAAATTTCCGTACTGCGGGCCATAACTGAAAATCGATTCTTAAGGAGTAAACTCCAATAAACACGATAATACAGCTAATTACTCACGTTATAAGCAAAGCCAGGAGCTATCTCAAACCTAAATATGGTAAACAAGAAAACAATGCCGCAGAAGTATCAACTCCCGTGTCCCGTATCTATACAGGGTGTATCCAAATAAGTGCGAAAAAATTTAAGAGGCGATTCCTTGTTGAAAATTAAAGGGGGTGTTTGATATAAACAAATCCTCATATGTCCCTCCCTTAGGAGTTACGCTCCTCCAAAGTGGGAGGTGGAAATTATGTTTTTTATTTTTTTGTCAAAATCTGAAATAGTTAGGGAAATGAAATTTGGTGGAAGGTTTCTAATGTTGAAAAGGCTACTTTCGAAGATTTTCTTGACCGATCCATAATGTTGTAAGTGGATGAAACTCGCAACCCCTCTAAGCAACTTGGTGCCGCCTACTACTTTTACTTATAATTTAATTCTTCAGTGCATGATGAAGTTAATAATTTTTTTTCCCGAAAACTATTGATTTTACAAAAACAGCAAAAGAGATACGAAAGTTTTTAAATGAATGAATCTTTCTAAGGCATATTTTTAAACAATCAAATTCTTACACGGTAAAAATGTAAAACGTTAAAAGGGAAAAAATTAAGAGGGGTTGCGAGTTTCATCCACTTTTAACATTAGAAGCCTTCCAGCAAATTTCATTTCCTTAACTTTTTCAAATTTTGGGAAAATAAATAAAAATCTAATTTCCACCTCCCACTTTGGAGGAGCGTCACTCCTAAGGGAGGTACATATGAGGATTTGTTTATATCAAACACCCCCTTTAATTTTCAACAAGGAATCGCCTCTTAAATTTTTTCGCACTTATTCGAATACACCCTGTATATTATGTATATGCTTCGCGCAACTGTAAGTTTTAACTACCAAGTGTGTACTAAAACGGCATTCGGATACAAGCTCAAATTCTTCCAACTAGAAGCATATAATATGAGGAATTTTCCCAAGTCTTGCCGAGTCTTGCCGATCTCGCTCCCATATCGAATGTACATTATTGCCTAGAGCACCACACCTCACAGATCACACAGTTTCAACATGCCAGACGCTGCACTTGGAAGGTTGGATGTATTTGCATATTTGCAGGCGTATTCTCTGCTAGGCATTCTGAAACTGACGACGCGGGATGCTTGGCGCGCGTACTATTTATTATCTCCCATAATTATATAAATATATATTGCGGCTCCCGAACGCTGGCGATTCTAAAAGTTTTAAACTTAAGTTTGAACCTTATCAAAAGCAGTTTTTGTAGGCAGTGCGCGCGCACGAGCGCGCTTATTAAGGAGCCGCCACTGGGGAAACCTCTTGGGAAAAACACATTTAACTTTGTTAGGAGAAAATTCATTAGTGTCTGCTTTTGGCTATCTAACGAAAAGCACTAGGCAACCGCACGTGCATTCCTAAAGTTTGGTTATGCAACTAAATATACACCAGTTGAGTAGACTGCTGTTCACTCCAGTATTATATAACCATTCTCAACTGAACCACGGGCATGGAGAATTATGTCTGCTTTTTGAAGCCCGGAAAAGAATCCCGGAAGTGCAGTTCAATGGAATTCCAAATTCTTGAATGTGTTGCCGATGTTCTTTGTAACGAATTAAAAAGATCTGCATTGTTGTCCAAATTTCGCAGAAAATAATAAGCTTAGTTTTGTGACAAAGGTGTATTAGAACAAATTAGTCTTTTCAGTCCACTTTTCGCAAAAGCAGTAAGCACATTTGGTTCACATTTGACTCAGCTTTTGCTGCAACATTGTTTATTTGTTTATTTGTTTGTGTATGTATTTGTGTTTCAACCTTATAACGAACTCTCGGGACACCATCCTGGGGCACTCTGTATATTTATGGTGATCAGATTGTTAGCTTATTAAAGATTTCTATTTATTGCACCTGGGTCAGTTCGAAGAAAGGTATGTTTGACGATAAGCTCTAGGTTGATCCCGTGTTTTACTCCTCTTGGATTCTTCTTTTGGGTACTTGTGAAATCTGGTGTGCGAGACACTGATCTTGCACATGAGCCAGCTATTCTAGAAGTATTCTTTAGAGTCTGAATCCATGACTTGATGCTGCAATCTCAATTTTGAAGTGAATGAACAGCATTTTGAGCAAGTGCTGTAAATGGTATAAAGAACAACTTGTATTTATTTCACTCTAATATCGCAAAGCAGAAAATCAGAGTCACATTACTACTTTAAACTTATCGCTATAAAATCCATGCATTTGCGTTTTTTTTTTGTGAAAACTGCAATTTTTTATTGTGTTGTAGAGAAAGGTAGCCAGATTAAAGACTCATGCCAGTACACAGTGATGGCTACTGTATAAGTGCTGAAGAGCTGCAGAACTGCCAAATATATTCTATTATAATACCTGCTTGTTAGTTTATTAGTTACAAATTTAAAGAAGGCGGTAAAATGACAGTTTGCAGCTTTATTTGCAAAGAATATCCCCGCGCAGTGCTTAAAACCATAACAAACGCAGACACCGTATTTGGGTTACCAAGCAAGACAGTTCAATATCGATGAGCAATGTCGCTTAATATAATTAAAAACTAGCTGGACAACTTAAAGCAGTTCTGCACTTGGCCTTACAGCGCCCGCAAACCTGCGCACCCGCCGCAGCGCCTACGTTTATTTAAACAGTTATATGCAGTTTAAGCAGTTTGTCATTATGTTAGAATATAAACCTATTTTGCTATGCGGCCGAAGACCTAGACTCTAACAAATTTTTATGAAGAGGAGTTCTGCTGGAAGCAGAGGTGTAGGATGATGATAGAGGTGCGAGACGACCAATTCTACATGGCAAAATAGCTCGTTTCGCACCTCACCGCAAGACCTATCTTACAAAAATGAGCCACCTCCTGGATCTTTGACAAATTTGGGCTAATTCAAATTATCAGAAATGATGTATTGAAAATACTTTCCCGCTGATATGCTTGCAAGGATTTTGCATGTTGCCCGATTTTGGAAATCGCCTAGGATAACTAGTGTGTAAATAATTAAGCAGCAAATAGTTAATGTTAGTAAAAGAGTTACCTATTTATTAGAAGGCCTAACTACGATTAAGCTCTAAATAAGATACATGTGCTAAACATTTATTGCTATTAGAAATGAAAATTATTTTTCGTAACTGAAACTTTATTATGAGCAAAAGTTCCTTTTTAAGCAATTTTAAAATTCTGGGTATTTTTATATTGTGCCTAATTTTCATAAGATAAGATTCTTAAAAGTTTTCAATTTTTATCTTACTTGTACAAAAATGAACTGGCCAATTAGAAAAAGCTTTAAATACATTTTATTCTGGTACGAAGTAGAAGTGAAAACGATTCCAACAATAAATGCACAATTTCGATGTTTAAAATGGTGAGCATATCAAAAATGTAAGTGACATACATTATTTTAGTTAGAACGTTATTGCACATCAATTTGCTTTTCAAAATCTGTTGGGGTAATAATTATTTTGAGCCACCATATTTAGTGCAGTGCATGTTTGGTTTCACTGTTACGATCATCGTGAGTTTTACCGTTTAATGTCGGGCAGTGTGTACCGCCTATTTTTCTCTCATCATTCTCATCACAATCTCACTTCATTGTCGAGTGAAAATCTGACAAAATTTCAAAAAAGTTAATTGTATGGGAAATACAAATTCATTAGACATTGCATTTGCATTTTTTTCTGTGATTTTATATTTTTAGGTTTTTGGTACTCAGTATCTTACGATAGCAGATTTTTATTATTATATTGTACATAAAATAAAAATCGACTGTTCCTTTATTTTTCTCGTTATTTAAGAGGCGTAATATGTGCCCACTAAAGTTGTAGTGTCGAATTGAATACCTTCTGAATGTTATTAAAAAAATAGGAAAATGTGTATTAGTGCCATTGTAAATATATATCGTATATTTATAGTTAAATGATTGTGTAATTACGTTTAAAGTTTGAAATTATATTACTTTTGTATCTATGTATAATATTTGATTATGATTTGAGGCAACTTGTTTATTACTGGTTTACTTTTTGTAATTTTGTTTGCCGATTATGTTAGCAAATACGTTATTGTAAATAAAAAGAAGACTTTGTGCGTGAAACTATTGCAAATAATTTAAAAACAATGTATTTATATCGTCAGTTTGACTTGCTTCAATATTTTTATGTCATTGTACTATTTACAAAATAGTATGTACGTCTGTGTGATAAAAATATACTTGTAAGAATCTAAATAAAAGTAAATATCTGAATCCTCTTTATTTATTACTGAATGAACGTTATTTCTTGTTTTCCCATGAAAATCTCTATTACGTCACAATGTAAAATAATATACTGTATTTTAGACTCTGATTATTAAATTACAGTGTGTTAGTATTTTTTTGTTTATACAGGCAATTTCAAAAATGTACCGGCACGCTTCCAAAGCAGATTCCACGTGGAAATAGGACAAGAAGTTCATATTAACATAGGACCGAAAGGGCTTTGTCAAACAGATACAGCCTCTGGAAAAAGCTGTGAAAAGAACATTTTATGTAGATACCTAATAGCTCACAAAACTACATGCATAAAAATTTACAGAAGTTTCAATTTAGCAACCTACATTAAGGCATTGAAAATGAAATTTGATAAGTTTCAAGTATTCGCAGGATAAATCAATGTAACAATTTGTAAAAAAAATGGAAATGAAAACATTTTCTCGAAATCGAAACAATGGCAGACGTCCACACACTGCACCAAAAAAATACAGGGAGGACGGTGTTTTTAATTTTTTGTCCACGACTATCTTATAATATACTCTTTATACTTGTGTTTCTTCAATCATAATTAGATACACTAATCACCGCAGTGATTAATGAATATTATTCACTACACCAATAAGAACATCGCTTTGACCCTTTTTTACATTTATTTAGTAGGCCGCAATGCGCAATCGCGATGTGTCAGTTCAAATTGAAACGTCAAATCAGCATGGTTTGCTTTTAATTTGAAATGCATATTCTAAAAAAGAAGATATACTGAGTAGTGAGAGTGAAAACGAGGTTTCTTTAACAGCACCGGCAATAAAAGAAGCTGCAGAACTTGCCTCATTAGATTCATTGCCCAAAAATCCAAGAAAATTATACCTGAGAGCGTATGTATGAATCTTTCTTACACTGGAGAAGGGAAATTAAGGTAAATTCTTTGTGGGAATCTGTTTTGATAGTCGTGGGCAAAGTATAGTATATAACTCGTTATAATGACGCTATTATTACCTCGGATGATTACAAAACTCGCTCGTGTTGTAAACTTCATCCTCGGTAATAATAGCATTCATTATAAACTCGTGTATAATATACTATTTTAAATTTATACTGGTGTTCACAAATTCATTATTCGTGTGTATTATTATTACTATTACTAGCTTACGACCCCCGAAACCGGTACCTAATAAATCAAATATAAGAGTGTTCGAGGATCATTGGATTTCTTTGCGTTTAAAACCCTCACCTCGATAATATGGATTCATTCGTTTCATTTATTACTACTACTATGATTATGATGATGATTATTATTATTATGTTGTTTTTCTCATCCGGAAGATGATACATTTATCATTCCAAATGGAAACAAATCATTAAATAAAGTTACTGTTCTATAAATATTTTACTTTCTTATTTTACTTTGGGAAAAATAGTGAACATAACTCTATAGAACGTGTATTTTATACACTCGTGTGATTTTTGCACTCTGCTACTCCTCGTGCATAAATTTATTTGTTATTATTATTTACAGATGTATGCGAAGTAACAGCACCAAACGCTTAAAATTTTCTAAAAACGTAGCTCAACTTTACACCCCTAAATATCGCCCTCGTGCATCTTAGACCCCAAAAACCAACCCATACGATGTTGGCTGGTTCATCTTTCCAGCTAGCCCAAAATCAAAGTTGGATGTTTCACAAAGTGGGTATGTGATTTGATGTAACAGCACCGAACACTTCCGGGTCCAAATAATCGTCCCCTTATTCTTGCCCCCTCGAATCTTACATTTTCTATCCCCCCACCTCCCCCCCAAGTTCAAAGTTTTGACAATATCTACAAAATGACATCAAAAATATTGACCTGGTTTACGTAGAACTTGCAAAAATTCTCAAAAACTGCGAAATTTCCAGACGTCACAGAAATCGCTACTGGGGCCCCCCGTATACAGTCCTCCGCTGGGCCTCATGCATAAATTTATTTATTATTATTTAAAAAGGTATGCGACATAACAGCAGCACAGCATAATACAGCAGTTAAAGTTCTTGGCGGTGTCTTTGAACTATTTTAGCTGCATTTGGTGACCTCGAACTGTAAGCGATTTACTACCGCGGCGTTTTATCAATCGGTTTGACACTCGGCGACAGACGAAAAAGAACACGTGCGTAGCCTGAGAAGTTGCGCGGGCTACGCTGTGCGAGCTAGAAAATTTAGGGAGAGCTGTTACGCTGTGACAGCACCAAACGCTTAAAATTTACTGAAAACTTAGCTCAACTTTACACCTCTAAATATCGCCCCCATGCATCAAGGCAGGACCGGCCCAGCCAGGCACTGGCCTGGGGCGCAAATTCTCGGGGGCGCCAAAAATCAAAAATAATGAAGTTGAGGTTTCCGAATTTCCGAGAAATTGAAAACTACGCAACTTCGATCGACAGTAACTCGGCAAGTTAACTAGAAATGTTGTATATTGTTAAATTATTAATGTATAGTTTATTATTATTTATCAAAAAATATTTCGCCTTACACCCATACAATAATCACACAAGGGACAAGGGAGTGTTACAAAAATGAATAAAGAAATACCGCCCGGCAGCATATTTTGAAACTAGGACGCTAGGAGCATGGTGTTTATTTACATTCCAAGTAGGTTTTGTCAATGCAGATATCCAACGTTTTAGCGTTGTTTTCATTAGTAATCGCGGATTTTCTTTAAAAAAATACCTTTCCTGACGGGACACCGAACACAACACATCGAATGCAAAATTCTATAAATTATAATAAACTTTAGAAGAAAAAAGAAAAAGGACTCTCTTGAATTCGAACAAATACTCATTGGCATCACTGAGTTTAACAGTTTATTAAAGCGCGTGAAAATGAAAGTAGACCGGTCAGTTCAGTATTTAGCCCCATCACGCTCCTAGAATCCTGCGTGTCAAATTGGGCCGCCCGGTATATTGCAGCTTTGAAGCGCCAGCCGAATTTAACCGCCAAAGCTTTTGCGATGTAATTGGGTAATTGCTGAGATTTTCGTTGGTTCAAGATCGATTATCATCATTGCTATGCTGTCAGTAATGTACTATTTTTTTGGCTTCTCAAATTATTGTAATTTTTATAAAAGTTTTTGACAATAAATATGAAATTATAAGTTATAAATCGGTTTGGAGAGGAAAGGTTTGGATTAAGTAAAAAAATGAAATAGATAATGGAAGAGTGATTTAGATATTTACAAATATCTATGCTATCACTACTGCATCTAACTAGAGGCAAGGGCAAGGCGCAAGGGTGGATGAATCACACGATTCGTACGTGTTCGATTATGTAAGCTGCGATTTTCACTGGCGTAATTTTTTTTGTCTTAGATTATCTATGCAGATTTCTGAGAAGCACCTCGGCGTTATGATGGTATGCTAGCTGACCAGGCACCAGACACACGCAATGAAAAGTAACTCAAACGAGGCGAAATTTGAACCTAAACCTTTGGATTATTGGGCGACTACACTGCCTAGTGCACCACAGATAAGTTGGGATAGAATGCGTCCTACCGACATATAAATACACCTAAGTATATCCTGCTCTGGAGCTGCCGGGAAACGATTATTTACTATAACTGAGTTCGAGTCTGCACTCTCATCTCCGGCCTAGATTTTTAAGTTACGCCATCGCTGGAGTGTTTCCCAACACACCTGGTGGTTCAAAAGATTTGAACGTTCTTTCTCCATAACCCATAAGTCGACCCAGCCCAAGGAAGTGGGTACATACTTGTTCAGCCATTTTTGATATAGATGAGAGTTAGCTTTGAGATTGACATTGACAATAAAAAAATTAATAAGAAAAAGAGAAAATGTCTCTTAATTTGAATATTAGTTAAAATATAATAAAATATACAGTCTACAAGATTCATTAACCATCATTGGTATAAACAATACTTATGGTAAAATCTGAGGTGATACCTAATAGGCAGCTTAAGGCGTAGTGCATGCCACATTGCTCTTTGCAATTTACATTGTGTATTTAGATATACCAAGGCTAAAATAAACACCTTATTCTAATACGCTTACCCGTACGCTTGTCAGACTACATAAAAGCGAGATTATGTTACCGTGTATTAGTTCATTACGAATTTATAATTATTGGAAATTTATGAAAAATAATTTGATTATGACGGATATGTACCTACCTAATATTAATAAAAATTCCCGTTTTACAATAATTATGCATACTCGACAAAAGGAACCTTTTGTTTAAATACATGTTCCGTGTGCTCCCAGTTAATATTGGTATTTAACAAATAATAAAAGTACCTACATGCAAATTTCAGGAATTAAGTAGTCTTTACTGACTTAGTATTATTCTTAATCGTTATCTAAAAAATTGTCAAATTGTAATTTTTTTAAGTTTCCTTTATTTATTTTTACAATTTAGACTTTAAAGTATTTAACATTGTTTAGATTAGGTTTTAAGAATCAAGCGATTATTCTACGTCAGATTTCCAAATTAAGGTAAGATAGAAGAATTTATTATACAAGGTGATTCAATTTCGAAGACGTCCCTGAAACTTTGCTAATTTTAAAATGGGGAGGGCAGGTTTAAATTCGGTTCTTTTGCTGAATTTGACTCGAGAATAATTATTCATTACTCGTTAAAGTGTGACAAGCAAAGTGTATAAGCAAAATATGGGGCGGAGACTAAGATAAAAAAGAAACAGTTAGTGGGATATGGGGTGGGATACCAAAGCAGTTTTAAAAAGCCATATAGCATTCATGGCCATATCTTTAGTCTAAACTAAAAGAAATAGTTCGCAGAGCATCAGGATAAAATAAATAAATTTACATGATCTTCACTGATTTGGAGAAAGTCTTTGTCCGTATCCCGAGGTTAGAACCTAAGCTGATCGTAGCAATCAAGAATCTCCATCATAACAACATGAATAACGTGGGAACGAAAAATGTACATCTGAAGCTCTCTACTCTTTATCACATTTACAAAACAGTGTAGCAACAAACTCTGACATTCAGTAGCAAGTTGTGGATGTTATCAAGAGAACTGAAAAGCAAGACGAAGACACAATCTATGGAAATGAAATACTTTAGAAGGGTGGAGACGGTTACCAAGAAGCGCATGATAAGAAATCAAGAAATAAGAAATGGAATAACAGAGAATGTAGAAAAGGGCAACCACATGTGTTAAATCATATACTTACCAAGAATGAACAGCGATAGGCAGGTGAAGGAAATATGGGAAACTGAAACCACATCGAAAAGAACATTGAAAAGAACAACACTGTGCCGGGAAAATACTGCATTGCAACAAAAGGGATTCACTTGGTTCAGTTTAAAAATGAGCTCTCATGATAAGAAGCAGTTGCCTCTTTTCTTATAACAAGAAGGTTGAGCAGAAGTGTTTCAGGTTCATTAAATATTTGAGAATTGGTTATATCTAATATATGACTGTAAACCAATGTAGGCAATACATGTTTCATTTAAAAATAGCGGGTGATCAAGTCTAATTAATGTATTTCAAAATAAAGTGATAGTTTTGTAATCCAGTAGCATAAATAACTTCAACGAATCCGAAAAAATAATTTTCCTACTGCTTTCCCGGAATAGGATTGGCACTAAGTTATCTGTTTGCGAGTTTTAATTTTGCTACGTTTTCGAATGAATGGTTTATAAGTAAGCAGCCGTATATTATTTTTAATCGAATTTAATCGAAATTCCAACGAATTTCATTTAAAAAATGCATTCTGCTGTTTATAGGAAAGCGCTGGAAGGCCATGTGCAAAAAATAAAACTGCCTTGCAAGTTATTAACGCCCAATGAAAGTTAATATCTTGCAGTTAATATTATTCACTTGCAGTGAAAGTTAGTATCTTGCACTACAAGTTAATAACTTACAATCTATAAGTCAATATTCTGCATTGCCGGTTAATATTTTGCAATGCAAGTTGATAAATTGCAATGCAAGTTGATATCGTGCAATGCAAATTGATATTTTGCAATGCAAATTAATACCTTGCAATGCAATCTATTATCTCGCAATGCAAGTTAATAACATGCAATGCAAGCCATTATTTCAAAATGCAAGTCAATAAAGTGCAGTGCAAGTCACTAAATAGCAATGCAAATTAGTACCCTACATTGCAAGTTATATTTTGCATTACGAATTGGTATGTCGTAATGTAACATTATGAATGCCAGTTCCTCCATAACTCAACAGGAGTTGTAGATATCGAAAAATGATTCAAATGAAAGTTGCATCCAATCAACTTCCTCACATTTTAAAATTATTTTCGAATATACAGGGTGTTGCATTTCTTCTGCACAGCACCTAACTTTGTTTTTTTAAATGGAACACCATGTATCTGATTGCATTTTGGATTTTTTTGTTAAATTTAAGGGTCACTTCGTTAACCATACATTGGGTCTAAGTCTTATACCTAGTTAGAGAGCTAGCGTCATTTTTGATGACAAAAAGGTGTCAGGCTGGAATTTTGCCAACCACTAGTTTACACTTTTCTATGTGACAGAATTTTCGCTTGCAGTCATTTCTATTTTTTGTTTTTAATAAAACATGTATACTTTGTATAATGGATCTTTGCGAGTGTATAAAATTAGTTAAGACATACGCGCCTACTGCTAGCCCGTACCATTCCTTAATATAAATGCAGCGACGTATGTCATTTGGTTGTAAGGCATACGTCTCATAATACAATATTGAGCGGAACACAAATGCGACTATATGAAGTGATGTCGAAGCGCCATTCAGCGTTACAGTTCATAGTCGTGTGGTGTAGGTACCTACTGTCAAGTAAATGTCATAATGTGGAATTAATTTTATAAACTTTTTATAATGTTTTACGGTGTTTCTGATGCTTTAAAGATTAGCTTGCGTACAGTTTCCAGCATCAAAGTACGTTCAGAAAGAAATGAGCCTTTGCTTAGTCCAGGAAAATCCCAGCCACGGAAAAAGTAAAAAACCGAAGATTTAGACGAATGCCAAAAAATGGAAATTCGTAATGTTATATACAACATGTATGCACAAGGCAAGTTTATTTTTTAAATAGGTACTATGAACTCACTAAAATCTAGAATTGCATCACAAAATATATCTTAAAAATCTAAGTTTCTTTCATTTCGTCTTCTGCTGGTGCCATACCTACTAATTAATACATGATGTAACTGTTAAATTACCATATTTATATCTGTACCTGAGCAAAATAAAAACACACGCCACTGCTTGACAATCACTCGACCTTGAAATGATTTGTGCCGGTGACAAATTAGTGTCTACATTAAAATTTTTGTGCATATACTTTGATCCCTCTATAACACTCCTCTGTTTACTTGACAGACGGACACTAATTTGTCACCGAGCCCTCACCAACCCCCCAATTTAGTACGTCTGCCTTCTGCCCTTGACTGCAGAAAATGTCTGCCAGTTGCATTTTCTTATCATAGTACCTACGAGACAACAATGTGTAGAAAAAAATTGAACTTGACACTAATTAGTCATCGCATTTTCATTAGTTCTCCAGTTCCACAGATCTGCCTCCATCCTAAGACATGAAACAATGTCTGCCAGTCTGATAGTCAAGTAATGAGTGCAAAAGATATGAGCCAGACACAAATTTGTCACACAACCTGTCCAACAGGTAAAAATAGAAATGACTGCAAGCGAAAATTTTGTCACATAGAAAGTGTCTGCCTCCCTCTGAACTAGTGATTGGCAAAGTTCCAGCCTGACACTTTTTTGTCATCAAAAATGACGCTAGCTCTCTAACTATTACGGCTTCGGCGTTATGTGACATTAAAAATCGTCATTTTTCAAATTTCATCAGTTAAACCTTGGAAACGGTACGAGATAAAGAAAAATGACTTACATGTCCCTATCCTAGTTTTTAATTCTCCATCTAATGGACCTGGAAAATACTGCTTCCTGATTGGCCACTTTCTGGTCATTTTTTGACCAATCAAGAAGCAGTATTTTCCAGACCCATTAGATAGAACTAAAAACTGGGATAGGGACATGTAAGTCATTTTTCTATATCTCGTACCGTTTCCAAGTTATAACTGATGAAATTTGAAAATTGACGATTTTTAACGTCTCATAACGCCGAAGCCGTAAGACTTAGACCCAATGTATGGTTAATGAAATGGTCCTTAAATTCAACAAACAATTCTAAAATGCAATTAGATACAGGGTGTTCTATTTAAAAAAAAACCGCTAGGTGCTATGCAGAAGAAATGGAATAACCTGTATAGTCGAAAATAATTTTAAAATGCGAGGAAGTTGACTGGATGCAACTTTCAATTGAATCATTTTTCGATATCTACAACTCCTGTTGAGTTATGGAGGAACTGGCATTCATATGTTACATTACGACATACCAATTCGTAATGCAAAATATAACTTGCAATGTAGCGTACTAATTTGCATTGATATTTAGTAATTTGCACTGCACTTTATTGACTTGTATTTTGAAATAATAGCTTGCATTGCATGTTATTAACTTGCATTGCGAGATAATAGATTGCATTGCAAGGTATTAACTTGCATTGCAAAATATCAATTTGCATTGCACGATATCAACTTGTATTGCAATTTATCAACTTGCATTGCAAAATATTAACCGGCAATGCAGAATATTGACTTATAGATTGTAAGTTATTAACTTGTAGTGCAAGATACTAACTTTCACTGCAAGTGAATAATATTAACTGCAAGATATTAACTTTCATTGGGCGTTAATAACTTGCAAGGCAGTTTTATTTTTTGCACATGGCCTTCCAGCGCTTTCGTAGTTTTGCATGGAACAGTAAACAATATGAAAAAGTAAAATATTAAGGAAGGGTAGCGAATAACAACAGTTCGGCAAAAATTCCGCGATAGGCATTGAATTAGAGAACTAAATTTCGATTTTTGTTTTATGGGATATCACAACTGGTATTGAAACATTGATAACGTGTCTCTGGGTACGTACCGCCTGATTTAGTTTTTGTGGCACATATTATTCAAATGCTTAATTTAATTTAATTGTTTTTAGGTTGGTTATTTTGCTTGTTATTATTCCTAAACTGCTTATGTATTTTCATATTTGTAACTTAACGTTCAGGGCATTTTTTTTCTATTCGCGCGAAACGGTCTACAAATCGCTACCAAAAAAACTTTAAGAAAGCTTTTAATGTTTCGTTGGAGTTATATCTTAAATCATTTTCAAGTATTCAGCTTGGTTTGTGTAGGTAAGACTGACCAAGTGACGTCTTCTTTTACTATTACTGTTCCCGTTTAGTTTACTGTTTTGTCTTTTATCGTTTTTGTTGTTCCCTTGTTATAGATTTGTGTACTTGTTGACTTATTCCTATTTTTGTCAAATCTACACGTACAAAGGTACCCAAAAAAAGGGAGCTTTTGAAAAACCCGTTCAAACATTCATGAAAGCTGGAGGTGTGGTATATGAGAAACCCCATACAGTAACCACGGTTTAAATGAAGAAAATTAATTTCTACGTCTTGCATCTCTTATGTTGTAGATTTAAACCGATTATTGGTTAAGAGACTGCTCATAAAGAACGAGTTCCATCCACACCATGTACGACTTCGTTATAAACTGTATGAAACATAATAGCATTTTGCAATTGAGCACTACAAAAATACACAGGTTTGCTGACTTATTCATTTTCCACAACAACGGCCTGGGTGAATAATGGGCACAACTTTCACTACTCCTGGACTGATCGCCCGTTTATTAAGAGGTAACTATATTGATCGTTAGCACAAATTAGAATAATCATTGAAGATAGGGTGACTGGTTCACATTTCTTCGAAAGGCACCTAAATGGTAGGATGTTAAGATTTCTATAAGAAGGCTTCACAGATTTATTGGATGACCTTCCTCTTGAAACTCGGAGGGTTCAGTTGGATGTTGCACCTACACATTTCAGTATGCAGGTTAGGAAGGTCCTTAATGTTTCATTTCCACAAAGATGGATAAACGCTTTACAAGTTTCCAAACCGACTATGCTTCTGAGGATATGAGTGATCGCAAAAGACTTGCATTTAAAAGTATGACACCTGATACGTGGAGAAATGTCAGGGGATCTTTCCAGATGCTTTTGCATAAATTATGAACTTTACAAACCATATGAATTTATCTGTCAAACTAAAATTACTGGCAATGATTCCAAATGGGAAACTGCTCATTACTTGAAAGTGGACAATATTCTGCAGCTCTTGGTCTAACAAAACTTGTATGTTGTACTCTTCAGAAATATTTTACTAATAAGCTAACTTTCCTCGTACAACCAGATTTTTAAATATGTAGTATGGTGACCTGTAACTTTCTGGTTGTCTTTTTTTATTCAAATGGGTTAGATCATGTTGAAAATATTATGTTTTTAAGGCATATTGTTGATATCATGACTGTATCAGTAGGTACTTTTTATATGTATTTTTCTAAATTGGCGTAAATAATTCCTTTCGATAACACCTGTGATAAGTGAATTCCAAGTGTTTAAACAATAAAAGATCTTATCCAGTGGTTCCAAAAAGTATAGTTTCATACTTCTATAGGTATACATACTTTACTTAGGTACTATTGCATAATCAATCCGTTGGAAAATGAAGCTTAGTGAAACACGTATTAAGTGAGTGCAACATGTATTTAAAATAAATATAAAAAATATTTATAGTTAGTGATTTCGATTTTTGTAAACATTAGGCACATACAGATACTCATTTTGCCTATCTAAATTTTGTAAATGTTACAAAATAAATTAACAAACTAACAATAACGAAATCTTATTCTCAATACATATAACATTTAAATAAATTACTATTTCTACCTAAAAGTATTATTCGTTTCAATAAATAATGTGCTTACAGACGTATACAACATGCAATCTTTTTACAATACTACCTATTTTTAATAGTTACGAGAATTAAAAATAGTGTGAATTGAGAAGTTTTTCGATACAACTACTTATAGTATAATATTTTCTAATTTTAGTTGTTAACAATTTTTTAAAGAATGTTTAAGTACGAAATAGTCGAATCTTAAGAGCCTGTTTAGTTGATTGATGGATTTTCGTTTTCGTGAGTGCTTTATTTTACTTTTCAGTCAGTAGTAGAGGTGCAAAATTTTATTTAGGCTCTTTCCTAAATAAACTGAAAAATATCTTTCCAGCTTCATTATAAGCGTTTTTCTTTGTTAACCGATACAGGCATTCACAGATACAATAATTTTACACCCTACAAAATTAATATCCTAGAAATCTACCAACAACTTGCGATTACAAAATCTCACATTATTGAAAATATATTTCAGTTTCAGATCTTTTTATACCTACTATTGAAACTATGCTGAAACTCCGAAATACATTTACAAAATATTTTGTATTGCCACGTATTCACATCCCTGTATGTCGAACGGGAATCTCTTAAGTCTTAACACAATTTATACGAAGCATCCTCTTCTTTTTCCGTACATAATTTCTAATTGTGGTTTTATAGCAGTCTTTATAAGTTTATTCGCTACAGCTATTATGTCACCGTGAACTTCCATCTGCACTTTTTTCTTTTTAATGCCCGGCTTGTGAATGATGAATGCGTTGTCTAACACCATGTATCTGTAGTCTAAGAGGCACATGGCAAATCCCTGAAAAAATATGAAGAATGTAATTCACTGTTTTCTATTTCTATAGATACCAAGATGCAAATGGATTTTTCCCACGACCCCCTAGGAAAGCGGCATACAGCTTAGTAGGCCGGAAATTTGACAATTGCGTTGCCCGTGCGCTAAACTCAAAACTGTGCTGTAATTTTTGAAAATCGCATAGTTCATTCAAATTTTGTAGTCAGCTTTGAGATTTTGACGTTTACTGAATAAGTATTCTGTCGCGTCTCTTTTAAATCTAATAATTTTTTATCAGAAAAATCTCTTAAAAGGTACGCCAGTTGAACATTTTAATGACTACTCCGTCGAAGACCTAAATATTTTAGGTACGAACTACTAGTCATTTATGAATTGGCGGGCAAGAGAACAAATCAACGTGTCATTTATAAGCCGGTCGGAATTATTAGAATGTTATGCTTATGGTAAGTTAGTAGGCTACTTGGACATTTGACATTTATTAACATAGACAAGAAATCCTTAAAAATAAAGTTACTGTTTTATGAATAAATTTGCTTCCTTAAGGGGTCGTGGAAAAATAGTGTACATAACTCGATGGAAAGTGTATTGCCTATAAACTCGCGATTTCTGAACTCGGCTACGCCTCGTGCATAAAATTTCACGCTCGTATGAAATTTGTCACTTTCCATGCTCGCTTGCTCGTTACGTAATATACTATTGTATCTATTTTAAGACAAAAGTCGAACATTAACTGGGTAACCTTGATTTCACAAGTTTCCGAGTTGTCAGTGTTAGTTGTCAAATTAGATACGGGAAAATTAAATTTTTTAGGAGGATAAGCATCGAGTAGGCAAGTTAAAATATTCTTAGGAATATTTTAAAATATGTAGGTGTAGTTTCTTTAGTCAAGTAGCTGTCAAAGTAAATTATTATTAAGTAACAGAAATTCCTAGGCAAAACTTGAATAGCAAGTTTATATACTCGCGTATACGCAAAATAAGAATTCAAATAACAACGTGATTTGACGTTTAAATTTTATGCAATTTAATTAGTGCGCTACGCTAAAAAATCATTTTGACTTTTTGTCAAAGAGAGATGACGTTAACACAACACAATTAGGTAGAAAAAGAGGGAGAGAAAAAGGCACGTCTTTTATGTTGGAAATAAAGTACATATGCCGAATACATGGGATCTTGGTGTCTATTAGTATAGAATGTCTGGTTTTCTATCTGCAAGATAAAATTGGGATATGTTTGGACTATTTTCGTAGGGAACTTTTAAAGGAGCGTGATGGTACTGGAATTAACATTAATTAAGTGTAAATTAGTAGGTAAGGTACTCATTTGCTTTTATTTCGTGCACGTAAATCTAATTATTACCTATTTCATGGCTTACTGAGAGAAAACGTGTGGCTGAACTAAGACCTTTGTTCAAATTTCGTACGTGTTAACGTGTCAGTAATTATTAAGTTCTAGCAGGCAGGCGCTTAATAAATTGTCCTGGGCGATCGATTGGCACCTGTAACTGACATATATTATCTATTTTATAAAGAAACTAGCGGGCCCGGCAGACGTTGTCCTGCATGACATGAAAAAAATTTTCGTCAAAAAAATCCTAGAACCCGATTGCAGCGCCACCTACCGGGTCCAATTGTGAATGTAAACCATCCAGGGGCCCACTCCAACACACACATTGAACTACATCCAGAGGAACTGGAATGGTGCCTGCACGTTATAAAAGTGACGCCTGTCGATTTTATGCAACCCGCTACGCGAAGGGGTATCCATCCTTTTCTAGTGCGTGAAAAGGTCATCATGCGTCTCACTCGTCTCAGGTATTATTAGAATTTTACAGGTAACGCACGATCGGGAACTGATTTCGATCTAATGCTAAATTTTTATCGAATCTTGGAAAGTAAGAGAGCTATGCAAACAAATTTAATCAATATTGTACTAATACTTACACGTATAAAAATCAATTTTCGGATGTTTTATTCTTGAAAATAAATTACAATTGCAAAAAATTTACTTATGATTATAATAATAATAATAATATCTCTACTCACTCCTACTAACCCTAAGGTTAGCCCCAGAAGCTAACTATATAGCTTGTGCGGGACGGAGGAGGCGGCATATTACTATTGGCCGCAGGTGCGTCTCAGGAACGACCTACAGTTGTTAGTACTCTACCCACCATTTAGTGCGAGAATGAGGAAAACCTGGAAAACCTCATTAGGTAAAGCTGGATAGGTGATCCAAGGCGCGCCCTAGCCACAGCGCAGAAATGAGTCACCCATCCATAGCCAAACCGCGGGCACTGTTGCTGAGCATTAACGACTACTCACTCGCGCATGCCAGCAAGATCCCACGGCCCAGGTTTATTACCTATAGCTGGTACCCGGCGCGTTGCTGCCTCTGAAGAAATAATTGTGGTAAAATCGTTTGAAACTTAATAAACTGCGAATGGCATATGCCGTTTGACGTTTGCATTTTCACTTTATAAATTATTTGCTGCCCGGTCCCGGTACGACATGCGCGGCACCTACTGTAAGTTAATCTTCAGATTAGCCCAGCGAGTGTTCCTGTGAAGTTTGGTAGCGATCGGATCAACATAATTTTTTTGTTTTGTGCGAGGCGGGGGCTTGATATGACACTTATCAACTGTCAGATTTGACAAATAAAATTTATAAAATCGAGCGTTACCTAAAAAAACGTTATGTTCCTCTGCGTAACTATGGATACGTGTATTTATGTACATACAATGACCAAAATTATCAAGTTAGTAATTAATTTCAAGTTGTCAGTTTAAAATTGTAATATTTTGTTGTGAAACTGTCGAAAATGTCTATTTCGGGAAACGGGATAAAAAGTATCCTATGTCCGTCTCCTGGTTCTAAGCTACCTCCCCACCAATTTTCAGCCAAATCGGTTCAGCCGTTCTTGAGTTATAAATAGTGTAACTAAAACGACTTTCTTTTATATATATATATATATATATATATATATATAGATGAATGTCACTAATCAATCAAGAATAGATACTAACATAAAAATAGGTATACAGTTTATTCGCCTAAAATTAGACCGACGAGTTTGTAAATCCGTTCAGTCTTATTCTAACCAAAAATGGGGCGACACTTATGCCAGGTAATTCTTGTTTAACAAGCGTGGTGAATGAAATAAAATATTTTAGTTTATTGCTCACGGAGACTTACCTACGAGATAACACGAACTTAAATACGTATTGGTTTACGATTACCGACAAATACACAAATATGCTCCAATAAACAAATAATATATTTTTAGAGAATAGCCAATAATAATTAAAAAGTCACTTTTTGTTTAGTGCTCATTTGCAGGCCATCTGGATAAAGCAGTAATCATTTTTTCAGTTCATGTAATTATATGCATCAATATGCATCAATTGATAGGAAAGAATAAGTTGAATTGGAGGAAAAATATAAACGAGTAAAACGTTTTGGATAAGAAAATCAAAAACAAAAATTTATTTGAAAAAATGTTCAGCAATCTTAAAATCGGAAAACTGTGCAAGTTATAACATAGCGAAATGTCTAAATCTAAAGTTTTAGAAAATCAGATTTCACCCAAGAACAACATTATCCCTCTTATTTTTGCAGAATACATAAATGTTTAGTTTGTTGCTATAGAAATAAAAGATTATGTTTTTATTAATAAAAATTCACGCGAACGTTCCTAAAAAAGGTATATTATTTTATACTTAATTATTAAAATCAATATGCCCACCCCAGTCTTTTGTTTTTAAAGATGCATTAATTCCAATTCGACTCCGCCCACCAAAATTTTGAAATTTGGAAAATATACTATTTCCAGCCAATTTTACCAGATAAAACTGTTCTTTCCCGCCAATCATCGAGGTTAACCAAATAGGGATGAAAATGTGAAAACCGAGAAAATTTTTTTTGGAATCCAGCCACCGTCGATCTGGACGATATTTGTGGGGTCGGTAGGTGGATTCGTCGTGGACCCGCCGAGACCTTCCCGATTTTTCCATCTTTATTAAAACACTCCGTTGTCAAGCGATAACAAAGTACCCCCGGCGCCTAAATACACGTAGGTATATCCCACTAATCCCAGACTCAGACATCTGCAGGAGGGATCGGGTCGAAAACGCGGGATTTCGTCCGCCGAATTGAGGTATGGCCGAGATACGGCGACCTCAAATTAGGGGAAGTTTCTTATATTGGCTCAACCGGAGGGCCCCGGGTGCATATAAGCATTCTTTACAGACCTACGCAAATGAGAGTTAAATATTCATTTTTATTGGCTGTAGCGTCTGGATGTTACGTGTAGCTTAGAACATTCACGACGACGTCGCTGCGCTCGTGTTAATCTTGCATCTTAAAAGTCAAGCTTCCGTATGCTCCCATGACGTTTAGACGATGGCACTACGGGTTAGGAAAGATTTCCCGCATTTTTATAATGTTAAGTTCTTTGCAAAGTTAGCAAACATATGCGGATGGGTAGTGTTACAGCCGCTTTGTAGAGCAAGTGCATGTGCCTTTGTTTCATTCGTTTTAATTTATTGCGTTATTACGAATACCTTTCAAGTAACTCCTGAGGTTCTTCCAAGCTGTTTTGATAATGAAATTGATGCTATTAAGACATCTAAAAAGAAGTTTGTTATAAGAAGTAATATTACAAAGTTACAAGATATCGATAGATGGATTAGAGAATTTTCATTCAATACCAGAACAAAGTGGAATGTGCGAAGTTCTCTGCCTAAAGGGGAGAAGGTTGTTTGTTCGTAAGTGCATTTCATATACCAATACTTTTTGAAGTAGTTATGTACGTATGCCTTCCAAATTATGTTTGTGTAGGTTTCAATTTTCGATAAATTACAAAATAGTTATAATAAGTACGATACATTAACAAACTTACCAAATCAAAAAAAAAATAATTTACCTATATTATTTAATACGTTTACCTAAGTTTTTTTTCAACTAGATTGTCATCTGACCTTACAATGCAAGTGAAAGTGAAATTTAGGCACCTTTGTTCAAAAATAGGTACCTACTGATACTGACATTATTATATTATAGTATAATAGCTTTATATTATATTATAATATAATACCTTTGGGTAAGACGTACTTATTTATTTATTTATTATTATGTATTCTTGATGCGCCTACCAATTTTCTATGCTCTTCAATTAGGTTCTTACATATTAATTTTAAAAAAGTACACTGAGTAGGCATAATATATGTATGTACTTACATAACTGAACTTTTAAAAGTACCTATATTACGTAGCAATAACATTATTGTGCACATCCTTATGAGTTAAACTAATTTCATCGAAAAATATTTAATCAGTAAAACTGTAAAAGTTAGTTTGTCATAAATAATTAATTTTTTTGTTACCTTCTGTATGTATTTATGAAACTAATTGTGGGCGTTATTTAAGTAATCTTTTAGGAAAAAAATTGTGTGCCATCATAGTTCGTTTATGAAAGTGAGAAGAGAAGATAATCGAAAAGGCATATCAAAAAACTCGAATTGTCCTGCAAACATCTTGGTTCAAATTAAGTTAAATACGTCAAATACACGAGCTAGTGATAATTTTGTTCGGGTAAGCAAATTATTTTTAAGATGAGGTAGCATTTTTGCTTTTCATGGGTAAGAATATAACAGCCGCCAAATTTATTCTTATTTTCGATTTATAGAAAGGACTATGCGGAATAATTTCTATCGAAAATTTACACTCACATACTATAGACACAGCAGAAAGTTTGCGATTTTTACCAGCAGCAAAAGATGTGAAAAATAAATTTTTTGAATACTTTGACGATGGAATGGGGATTGCTGAATCCAGAAAACATCACGAACGACATTTAGAACTAATTGATTATAGTAATGCAGTCGAATATAATTTAGCTTCTGGAAGAGTCAATCCAACAGATAGAACAGTGAGGTATTGGCATGATGAATGGAGGCAACTCCATCTAGGTCCAAGATCAGGAAGTGGTGTTATTGAGGTATCTATTTCGTGTACATTATTTTTATCCCACTCATTTCTTTGTTTATTTTTCAACAGAAATTAAAAGAAAAACAATCTCTCTATTCAGCTGAAAACGTAACATTAATATATGAAGAAAATCCGTTCGCAATTTTAATATTAACGCCATTGATGAAAAGAGCTCACGAATTAGATACAGCCAAGGAAATTGTTTTCATGGACAGCACTAGTTCGTGCGATCCAGAGAATCATTCCGTAACTTTTTTGCTCACACCATGCGCTGTGGGTGCTGTACCTTTGGCAATCATTTTAACAAAAGGTCAGACGCATGAAGCTTATTCCACAAGTTTAGGATTAATCAAGAAAGCCTTGCCTAATTCATTTTGTGGTCAAGGGTATCCGAAAATTTTTGTAACGGACCATAGCGCAGCAGAAATTAATGCAATCAATCATGTTTTTCCACATAGCAAAACCTACCTTTGTATTTTTCATGTAATGCAAGCTGTGTGGAGGTGGCTGTGGGATTCCAAGCATCAGATTGAAAAAGACGACCGCCCTGTATTAATGTCACATTTCAAAAAAATTTTGTACAGCACCAGTATTATCGAAGCCGAACAGGCGTACGCCAGTGCCATAGAAAACTGCAA
The DNA here is from genome assembly GCA_963966045.1 of Xestobium rufovillosum. Lineage (NCBI taxonomy): Eukaryota > Metazoa > Arthropoda > Insecta > Coleoptera > Ptinidae > Xestobium > Xestobium rufovillosum. The sequence continues at coordinate 21,153,019 of OZ014494.1, forward strand.
TCATTTAGAGAAATGGAAGAAATATTTAAACGATTATTGGAGCATCAAGGAACACTGGAGTCTAGCTTGGAGGGATATAAGTTGCAGGGGGCACTTCACTAATAATTTCTCAGAAGTCTGCGTGCGACTTTTTAAAGATAACGTTTTGTCAAGAGTCAAAGCTTATAATGTCATCTCTTTGGTAGATTTTGTATGTACTGTGCTGGAAGCTTACTACCGACATCGCCTAAGAGAATTCTCCAACTGCAGGACTTCCAGTACTCGACTCTTTTTACATAAATTAATGAAAAAATCAGAATATGTTAAAAAGGACGATATTGTTCAAATCGATTGCAATATATTTCAAGTGCCGAGCAGTACCGAAGAAAAAACGTACCTAGTCGATATTGAAATAGGATGTTGTTCGTGTAATGAAGGACAAAATGGAAAATTTTGTAAACACCAGTGTGTAGTCTATAAATATTTTGATGTAAAATCGCAAAATTTCCCCGCTGTTTCTCCCACTGACCGCCATAGCATTGCGCGACTTGTGTTAGGAGAACAAACTCCCCCCATTACATTTTATCAATCATTTTTATTAGAGCAAAGAGGCGAAGAACAAGCTCCTGCAAGTACTTCGATCGACTTAAATAATATCGACTTAAATAAATTTCAGACAAGTGAGGATCCTCAGGGAAACATGGAAAGTACAAAAGCTGAAGAGGAAAATCTGGGAGTGGAACCAATCATAAACCTAATTGCTAAATGTGGGAAAACCTTTGGATCTTCTTTTACTGGTGTAAGGAAGCTAACGGAAAGGCTTAGCAAAATTCGAACGAAAGGACAGTGGGAAACATTCTTACACACTGCAGGAAATAGTGCTGCTCTACGCTGTCGAAGTGGCTCCGCAATAAGAGTGCAACCAACTTCCTTAAGTCGCAGAAGAGCTGGTATTACAAGAGGTAGCAAACGATTACCTGGTGGCAGGCCACCAAAGGGCGAAACTGTTGTAAAAAAAAGGCCCAGAAATTTGACTACGAATATCAAATTAAATCGCCAGAACGCGAAATCCCATGGGAAATTCCATTAGTAGGTATGGAAATATTATGTACTGTATCTAACCCACGTAATTAAATCCAGAGATTTAAGGGAGGAAAGTATATTTACGGATAAACTATCAGAAGTATAAAGAAGTTTTTTCAATTTACTGGCTGTACCTTTTAACAATGTTTTCGAACCAACAATTATCATAGAGATGTACATACATATACTGCATTCTCCCAATATGGATTGGATGGAGAACTCCAACTAGTTCTATACCTTGGATGCTCATGTGAGATATAATGTTATAAATTTTTCGAATAAGCAAGATGTCAGTGGTGGTCCCCAAATTTGAATCGCACCTGAAGTACCAATTTTCTCCTCTACCACCTTTATTAAAACTTCAAGTAATTTGCAGTTTGAACAATATCATCTTTCAAGAGTGTTTCTGATCGTTTTAGTTACTTATTAATTTATTCTAATCGTAATTTTATCACGCTTATTAGGTACCTACTTGACACCTGCCGCTAAAACTACATAAGTCGTTTGATTTAATAGTTATTAATATTAGTGTTAAAAATGTCATTTTATTTTGTGAGAAGGGAAATTAGATCACGAGCGTAGCTAGTGATCTAACCCTTGTAGTGCAATCTAATGTATTTAAGTTTTTGTGTTCGTCATTAAACTTGATTAAATTATTTTGTTTTTCAATCAGATTAATCAGGAATCGTTTCTGAAATGTAATGAACCCTCTGATAAAAATGTTTAGGGTTTCCCTATACAAATTTTTAAATTCAGAATTAAATTAAAACAGATTATAAAAGAAAAATAAGAAATATGTACCTACCTACATTTTCTAAGTATGATGTACCAAATCGACCAAAACTTGATTGAAATATGTTGAAATTAAGAATAAAGAGTGGTAAGGAAAATCAAAAGATTAAAACCCTTCTTTATAGATGTTTCAGGAAGATGGGCGACAGAACCCTTTTTTCCATTTAAACCTATGATAATAACTACCTATAGGTACTGACATAACTCGAATCATATTTTATAGCTTCTAATAGGCTGGCTGCAGTGCATTTTTAGTTGTTTAGTTGTACACAAACATGACGTGGTATTTTTCCCATTCGTATTATACCAGTGCCAGTAATTTTGTGCACAAATACGTAGTCAATACTTCCAGTGAGAAATATGTACCTACCTGTTGTTTTTTGACGTGATATTTGTATAACAAAGAGTGTCATGTAATACCAAATCTTGGATAAAACTTCCAGTTATTCACTGCGACGCAGCCCCTTATTCGTTATATCACAGTCTAAACTTCATGAACGCTTACGACGTTTTACTTCTAGGTCTAGGACTTTTTACATTACTGTCGCTAATATTCTAAGTGTATATCAACTCGCCGCAGCAGCGTCCAAACCAATGAAATACTCTGATTATTGACCGTTGGCGTAGGTCTGTAAGGTATGCTTATATGCGCCCCGGGTAATTTTGAAAGGGGATTCCGACAGCCCTGTCGATCGGACGGAAAATATCCTAAAATCAACCCCCATGGAAAAAATAGTGCACATAACTCGATGGCAAGTGTAGTTCCTATAAACTCGTGTGATTTCAGGTTCGTATGAAATTTATCACTTTCCATGCTCGTTACGTAGGTAATATACATAATATTAATGAATATGAGAATACGCATATGGGAGACTCGATTCTTAAACATTTTACAATTAAAAATATCAAATTTGCAACGTCGTCATGGCAGCAAAAGGTAAATAACATAATCTTCGCTGTAATAGTTAGGGCTAACTTTTCTCGCTGTCATTCTATCAAAAACATGACGCCGGCTTATGAGATTTTATACATATATGAATTAAATTATCGATTACATTTTTTGGAAGTTAAATGTGAGGGTAGCCGGTGGATCAACAATGTTTTGGTAATCGTAGTTTAACGTGGTTTCCCGTTTTTAATATATGGTGTGCCGTTTACTATGTCACCCCAATTGATTTATTAAATAATATCAACTGTGACTTTGGCTAAACATGAACAATGAAATTATATTGACATTAATCATGTATAATGGGCGATTTTTGATTGATTATTTTTTCATCGTCAAATTGACTAATCAAAACAGTTCATTTAGATCAAATAATTGAAATGTTTTTCGTTATTTTTTGAAGTTTTCTATATCCAATAAAATGTTTAATAGTTTTCGTTTTAGCCTATCATGTCTGGACAGAATTATTACAGGATGCGGAGTTTCGTCTCACGTGTGTTTGAATCTACATTTCCTGTTTATGTGACATTTTTGCTGCATTTCTTAAGCAGATAAATGTTAAAAAACAGTGTCAGATAAGCTCAAATATCTGTTACTTAGTATTATAAGTATTATAAGATAGAGGAACAAAAACATTAAAATGTGCAAAGTTCAAATGAAATGAATTTCAATTAGGTAAATCTGTCTAATTGTTATTGTGACTTTATAATTTTTAGTAGAATTTGTTAGATGATAGATGTATTATTTTCAGAAACAATTGGAGATTGTGAAACGATACACGGTTTTTAAAAGCTTTTGATAAAGTTCATCTTGATGCATTTTTAATGGTGGAATTGCAGGAATTGTACCCGTTCTGTCAATCTACAACCGATTGCATATTGTTGACTAAACATGGAGTAGATGATAGGATGATACACATTAACTTCTCTTTAAATTTAACTGTATGTCGGAGTCTAACAGTCATTAGAATGTGGAAAACCTGCAACCTTCAGAAATGGGTTTAATCAGTATTAGTCGTTTCACAGGAGAACGGACAGCGACGTGGCGTGCGCACAAAGAAGTTTTCTAGGACGTACCGCGGTTACTAGGCAACAAAGACGCGACCGTCCATTTTTAAGAGTCTCTGACTTTGATAGTGTGCCACTGGAGCCGTAGCTGATGGATGGAGCCATTACTTTTGCGCAGTTTTGATGACGAAATTGCCCGTTCTCCTGTAAAATAATTAATACCTAGCTTTCTACTATTCAAAACAAATTCCGTGATAAATAGGAATGAAGACCGAATAACGAGCAAAATTTGTGAGGATGGGCGGAGACAGTTAAGTGCTGCAAAGATTCTTAAACAACGATATAAATGAATTAAATGACATCATAGAGCAACTCTGTTAGGAATCAAAATTGGTAGTCTTAGAAAAATAAAAATTATATATAAGCAACTCCGAAGTCGCAATAGATGACCAAGCCCACCAAGACGCCGAAATATATGAATAACATATAGGATGGAACTTTTAAATGAAATAAATTAATTAAAGAAATTGCGGTTTTTTTAAAACATTTCAAGCGGATCTTCATTGTTGTACCGACTTTATCTTTGTACTTTTTAAAATCGAAGAGTTTCTTGAATATTTTCTTGAATAATTAAAAGAAATGGCCATTACATTGCCGTACATTGTACTGTATTAAACTGTACTACAAGATGGCGGACATACTACGGCTAAGGACTTCTCAGAATAAGCAAAACTTTTTATGAAGGATGATTCTTTCCCTAAGAATGCAAAATAAAAAAGTTTACGAGTATAGTAAGGTCCATCCGAAGACTTGTGTATGTGTATGTATTTTTTTGAGTGCAATAATTAAAATTCGATTAATCTAACAAAATAAAAAATTAAAGGCATCGAATATGAGTCATACATATTTTGCCAATATAGATATTTTGTTCACGTCTGCTTAGAAAAGTGGATTTATTACGGATATTTATAAAAAACAAGATAAACATTATCTATTTTGCCGTTATCTAAGAACATTTTGCTTTTAAAATGCCGTTTATTAAACTGCAAGTATACGCTTTCAGATACGAACTGTATTTTTAATTTGAAAACCCAGCCCCAGATTGAGAAGATAATTTTTAAAATAAAAAAATCGATTAAAATATCAGATAATGTTCTTGCTACGTAAAATCGGTACCTCATCGCTTTGATGAATCAATGCTTTTGCACACAAGGACGTCCTATAATAATAAGTACACACTATAATGGTGACAAGAAAGATTCCTCAAATTGCACTTGCAAAAACTATGATAAGAAATAGGTGTACAGCCGCACAAATCAAGTTTATTCGCGCATTACAGAGCAACTTGACATTTAGCAATATTAGGATCGGCCATGGTGGCCCTATCAATTGGTCAGATAGGTCTCCGGACTTAACTCCATTAGATTATGGGTTATGGGGAGGGACGAAAAATTATGTTTATAGAGAAAAATAGGCACACGTGATAAATTAATGGCCCATATTTATGGCCAGTGCTACAAGAATAAAGGAGCGCCAGGAAGAACTGCAAAGTTTGGATGTGAGATTTTTGATCCATTCCTCTAAAATCTATACTTTAGTTTGTATATCAAGAGTTAGTTGCCAGAATTAATGAAGCAATAAATTAGTTTATGCAATAATTTAGCTGGCTGGAACTCAGTAACCATTGAGAATTGGACACGTGTTCATATGAACTTTTTTGTTCAAAATGAGCGATACTATAACATACTGAAGTATGTACCATTCCTCCTAAAACATCCTGTATAAGCAATATTGTTTTCAAATGCTTTCTATTCAGTGGAATCGTAAAATCTGCATATATCTCATTCTAATTGCGGAATTTTATATGAAACTATGGAGGAAAAAATAAAATTAATTTTAGAGCCAGTATAAAATCAAATTATTTTTCGAGATAATGTTCAGAGTTTATTCGAAAATACAACAGCACAAAAAATACAAAACAGACTTTCAAAACAGTTTAAAAAAATTGCTTGCACACTCACCACTGGTATCTGGTCGACTGTATTGAAATAAATCCACATAGAATAGCAGATAATAAATTCGATGTTGGGTAAAAGCGGGAAATAAAATGCTTCACAAATAAAAAAAATGTATCGGTAAGACAAGACCTGTCTTTATAAAATAAATACTTTTTCAGTAAACTCAATTTTCATTAAGTACCTACTTTGAAATTTTAAATTAATAAAAGCTTGGTACACCCCCTCTGTTGCTACAAATTCCGAAATTTGTTTTCTTTGACCTGTAAGAACATTGCACTAGTGGGAATGCAAATTGGTTCCTTAACTATCAAAATACTCTGTGGACGACTAGGACGCGTACAAAAGAGGTTATTGAAGCATTTTGCCTTGTTTTACCGTACATTAAAACCATGTACATCAATTCTACACGGTATTGTAACACGTGTGCTATTTTAACAATATTTGAAAGTTTCAGAATTCCTCTAAAATAACAACACTGTCTTAACACAAACCGAGTGTTATCCATGGGGACATTAAAATTTAAGAACAACTGAGTAAATGTGAATGAGCACACTACTGGTATAACACAGTCGCTTAGCTATACCTACCATAATTGCAATACCATGATTGCAATATTTTTCCGCATCCCATATTCCAATTTTATTTATTTTTTATATTGATATTAACTCCAAATTTAAGTTACATATCTTTTCAGATAATTTCTGAATCACCCAAGTACTTAAATAATTTAAAGCTTAAAGCCTATTATTATCCTATAAAATAGGAAGGTTTACTATATTTGTTTTTCAACAAAAACAAATTTGAAGCGTGTAATGATTAAAAATATTACAGTAGGTACATATCTACTTATGAAAGTGTAAGCAGGAAAAAATACACGCTTATGATTGAGATGGAGAAATGAAATTGCAATAACAATGCGAGAATACGGAATTTGTGCTACATTCAACAATGTTTTAGAATCCCGACCCGACATATGGACTAAAATAATTTACAGAATCGTACATCAGTGAGAATTTCGAGCTTTTTCGGCTGAATCGAAAAGCTCCATTTATGTATGCATTTACCTTTTCAAACCAACTCTTTAGGTACTGAAATATTTAGTGGTTATGCAACTATTGCACAATCGCTACACCTACACATCATAATATTTTTGAGTTAGTAAGTGACTTATTATTAATGACAGTGTTGTACTTATACTACCTACCTAAGTTCTTGAAATTATTGCTAAGTATAAAGCTTTGCGTTATGCACTTAAAATTACAACAAACTGATATAAAACGTAATACACTATCGAAGATAATGTAAATATTGCCAGAAATAATAAAAGTAACCGTTTTGCAAGTCGAAGTTACAAAACGTTAAAAGAGATCAAAAGAATAATTGTGGCGACGACGTTTTTTTTAAGTTATTTTTTGAGTACACTGTGTTCGTAAAGTCTGTTTAGAATTTATGAATTTCTAAAGTCGAATCATACAGTCAGTGCCTTAACACAACCATTACATAAGGGCTACCATATTGTGTATTTGTCATCTGCAGCATATACAGGTACTTTCATTTTTCATAAAGTATCTATTTAAATTTTGAACCCTTTGAGATGTAACAGCTAAGCATATATATATATATATAGAACTGAGTAAGCAATGTTTAGCAAATTTTTGGTGCATTATTTAATTAAAGCTCATACATGAACTTTTGTGTTGCACGTCATAAAATTATAACGCCAGACGATGACGTAAGCGTGTGGTGCATTCATGTGAGATTTTAATCGACGGTACTGTTTATTCTAGGTTATGTTGCAATTGACGTTTCACGCGAATATTCATTTTAGGTCTTATAGATCATTTAAGAATGTCGTCACACAATTGACAGCTGGAGGGCAAACATTTGCTTGTTTACATTTTACACATAACCTTACCAGTAAACTGTCATTTTTAAAACTATTAAATAATTAATATGCCACTGTTTTGTTGTTGTATTGCGGGGCGCGAAATGAGAGGTGAAAGGGATTTAGTAATTGGTAAGATCTTTTAGAATTCCTGATGCACTAACTCATTGTGAAGAGTAAATAATTAAACAGGTTGTCAAATAAAAGACGTGAAAAGTGGGCAAAAGTCTTAAAAGGGAAGTTTTGAGCAAGAACCAATTAAAAAACTGGCTAATATGTTGTAGACATTTCATTTCTAGTAATAAAAACTTCATTTTAACTTCCCAAATAAAATATGAATAAATGTGTGCCCTCTAACAACAAATGGCGGCCTGTCAAAATCAGGCATTCTAGAACAGTCTATTGCACCGCCGTGTTAAGAGTCCGACAAAGCAGGTCGAAAGTATCCGTTAGAAATCGGAGCAAACTATCAGCTGTGTTGCAACATCGTCGCGCTTAACACATTTATGGACACAAGACCAACGCACATTCAAAGCCCGCGCTTTCGGTACCTAGTGAATGTGACAACGCCGCTCTGAGTTTACGCTCACTCGCTACGCGGCGGCAGCACATACCAAGGCATATTTTGCGTTTGCAGTGCTCTCGCTGTACCACGATTAAACCTTCATCCTAGTAAATTTAGCAACACGAAAGCCTGATTATGGTAGACGAAGGTATATTTTATGTCTCTATTGAAACAATTTTTCGAAAACTGTAAATCTCTTGGCGGTATGCACGCGTGAAGTTGGTCAATTTCATGAGTGAACTGACACTTTCTAAGATAAAATTTTTAACTTTTCTTTCTATAGAAACATAAAATAAAGTTTCGTTTATAAACTGTCCAAAATTCAACACTTCAATTTTCACAGTTTAGAAGTCAGTTTTCAGGTTCATTTTAAAGGGGTTTGCCGGACTCTTAAATTTAAAACATAGAAAAAGATATCTAAAAAAGCTTATCTCACAATTCGGCACCAAAGCAACTTAAACAACAGAGCACGTATACAATTCCTTGTCAAACGTTAGTTCTCTTGTATTTTGCATGTTTGAAACCAAATTATGACGTGAAACGCTAAAGTTCCCGTACGTCGTATAGAGTAGTACCGTAATAATAAATGAACATAATCAAAAAGTAGGTATACAAGTAGGTATGAAAAATACAGATTATTTGGTTGATGGGAATATGGGGAATGTACTCAATAAAAATAATTTTTGGCAGGCACGAAAATTTGGTATGTAGGGAGCGTGGAAATAGGACTAAAACTAAAATACAAGTTGGATGGTAGGAGCTCTAGAGATATAAAACTAAGAATAGTGTAGGGCGGAGTTGGATTTAATAAAAAGAAACAACTATATTATGCTCGGGAATGATAAATGTAGAAACTCGGAAGTACGGCATTGTACATGTACACGGGTGCGAAACTTGGACGATAGGAGAAACGGATAGGAAAAAATTAGAAGCATTTGAAATGTGATACTATAGGCATATGGTGAAGATACCGTGGATTAGATAAGGTTAGCAACAGAGAGGTATTAGAAAGAGTTGGAGAAGAGCGAAATTTATGGAAGACAGTAAAGAATAGGAGAGATGGGATGGTAGGACACCTTCTGATGCACGAAGGCTTAGGTCGCGACATCGCGACCTATTAGAGTCAGAGATAGGAATAAAGAGAGGTAGGGGTAGGTCATGGATAGAGTATCCTCTATCCATGGGTTAGGCCCACATTAGACTACTGCTTTCAAATAGTTAGGGATGTAGGATGTTCAACTTTTGGGGAAATGCGTAGGTTAGCTCAAGATAGGAAATTATGGAGGTACGCGTCCAACGAGTCTTCGGACTGACAACTTTATGATGATGAGGCACGAATCTACAATGAAGGATTATGTTAGGTACATTTCCGAGTGAGACAAACGATAGGTAGATGAACTTCCGTTTTCAATTTTAAATAAACCACGGAAGATTGTTCGTTTTATAGCCACTCGTACTACTAGAATTTATGTGTATGCAACGAATGTCAGAATTCTAAACAAATTTAAGACAATTCAGATAAATTTAAATTATTCTTAACTGCATTAACGTGTCTTTGTTACTCTTAGTTTGTTGTAGCACAATTTTTCTGACAATACTTTATAAAATCATTTTACAAGCTTATAAATTTATATTTACCTGGGTCATTTTATTGCTTTGTCCTTCCCAACTAAGCCTTTCGTCAAACAAAGGCTCCTCGTTTGTCCCAATGTAGAAGGCCTCCCATTTATTGAATTTTCCTAACCGTTTTGTCTCTGAAAATACCCTTAAACCAGTGGTCTCGTCTGCTTGCATCCATTCCGCTTGCATGGGTACACTATGACACTGAGGACACAACTTGCCATGGAACAGAAAGGCCTTGTGACTTGTGAACATTTCTTGCAATTCCGTTTTATTCTCCGGTACTGCTGCATCCTTGACGATTTCGTAGATGGGTAACACGAAAACTTTTGGTGATGGATCAGTGAATAAGTTGTCTTCATTGGCTGCTACCATGTCGAGAAAGTTAGGTATGAGGTTCCGTGTAGGGTACAGTTCGATATCAGAAGCGAAAATGAAGTGTGTTTGTACTGTCTCTCTAGCAATGTTCCGGCCTACATTGATTGGATACGTCATGTTGAGTCTAGATTTGTACATTCCAGGCCTTGAGACGTTAATGTAAGGAGGATAAACACTGCAATCGAAATATCTTTCTTGGTTTTCGTAATATGTTTTCATTCTCTCAACCTGCAACAAAACAATCCTTATGTGAGAACGTATTTTCTGGGTTTACCTTTTTTATTGTTTTGTCTGATCGTTCTAGTGGACACTTAAGATAATATATATTCAAAATAGCAAGTTCTAATAGATTTGTGTGGATAAAAATAGTATCAGTTAGATTGCGTGAAGAGTAGTGATCAATTTTGGGCAACAATTTGTTTGTTTAAGGAAAAAAATATAATATTTGAGGCTATTTCCAGAAATTTATATTTGGATGTATTTGAAACTATTGAAGTTAAATTTCTTAAATACCTATGTGACAGTTACGATTATGTATAGAGGAAAGAGATATCAAATAAGTGAATATTTAAACAAAAGTAAAAAGACTTACAGAGAAAACAAAGTAGTTTGTGAAAAAGGAAAAATTAGTATCCAGCTTAAGAACTACTAAAAGGAATTGTTAAGTAGGTAGAAAAAGGAAGAATGTTTGGAAGGTAAAGAAAGCATGGAAGAAAGAAATAGAGTAAAAATGAACGAGTAGAACAGAAAGATTGGAAGACTAGAAATTCATAAAATTTGTTAAAATACAAAGGGCGAAAGGCAACATGAAATAGTTAGGAAACAATAAGTTCAGACGTTCAGAGAGTTTGAAACTTAATGAAAACAGGGCCAGAAGCAGAAAAAAATGAAGAATGGATGCATGAATCAGAGAAAGGAGGCAAAAGCTTAGATTTAATTGTAGCTATAAAGAAGAAGAAAATAAGCCGCTGTTTTGAAAAGATAGTTAACATAACTGTAGGATATGTGCAGTATGGACGAAAAAGTGATAATGATGAGCAAATGAGTGAGTAAAGGGGGGGGGGGGGCTGATGGCAGGAAAATGTTCTTCACAGACAGAAATGTCTTAAAAAGGAGTAACATAGACGACAGGAAAAATTAGTACGAGGATAGGAGAACTGGAATTTATTAGAGCATCCCCTGCGTTGGCATTAGTTAGATATAGCAGTTTTGCTAAAACTGTTTGGAGCTACTAGTTTTAAGAAGTTTCCAAAGATTATCTTAAGGCAACCTTTTTAAACGTTATGTCAGAAGTTCTTAAATGGAACTAGCTATATATATCTACTATTATATGTTTAAAGTCTAAAGAAGAAACGAAGTAGAAGAAAATAACTTTAGGCATGGATTTTATTTCTAATTTCAGATGTATAGTTTGCTTATTTTATTTTCGGTGTCATCTAAAATGAGTTCCCCATTTTCTCCATTGAAGCTGAAGTTTATGCATATTGTTATGAATGAACCTCCATTGTTGAATAAATGTCCGGTGGATTATATGCGATATGTTAAGAGGAGTGTTCAGAGAGTTGTATAAATAATTGGGACTGTTGGAATTGTATTTGTTCGTTAGTGTGTGTGTTCGTTAAATTGTTGTTGCTGTAAATCAAATGTTCTTATTCTCAATCACTATTAATAATGATTGTAAATATTTGTAAATAGTTCGTATAAATAAAGTGTGTGTTTGAATCCAAATACGTAACAATATTATCGACTGTGATACAATAATAGTATTTTATTTTATAAGGAGCTAAAGTGATACTTTTTGTGGCGAATCTGTAGATGTTTGACGGACGAACGAAGTGAGTCCAGCAACTACAGATGAGCCACAAAAAACACTTTAGCTCCATATAAAATATGCTATTTTTTCGGCAAACGTCGATACACTTATATAAATTCCAATAAACATGATTATTTTGTTTGCAAAAAGAGTAAAAAATATCAATAGTGACATTAATTATTTATTGTATGATAGATTGCTTAGGATTAGCGTCAGTAAAGAAAAATTTACAGACTTGACAGTAAAAAAACTTTTTTCTGACTCCTGGTTGCTAACCACATAAAAAGTGACAGTTTAGTGTCTTTCATAGAGTCACTGAAGCCATGTTTTTTGACGTTTGCCGAAAAACTGTATTTTTAAGATAAGTAGGGAACAAATCGTAATAAAGTGGGATCAAAATACAGGTAAGGTCAGGTCAGGTGGATAAACTCGTCGGTACGTTGTCAGGAATGGTCACCTCAGTATGGGAAAAGTGCTAAAAAAATCCAAGTGCCGTAGTTTTCAACAGAAAAAGGTCCAAAGTCTGCGTAGTCAACTCCTGCTACAGCCATTATGCTAACTAATAACTGATCTTAAACAAACTATTGTGACACATTGCTGTTATTTCAAAACACAAGGGAACATTTAGCTTCATTTACTTGAGTGTATCTGGGAAATTACAAAATACCAATTTTGCATTTTTGGGGCAGTGGAGAATTGCTGCAATACATGACAACAATGCATTTATTAATGAATTATTGCAGTAATAGTATAGGTGGCCAAATCGAATTTGTATAGGAAGTGAGCGAATTTTCAGCCAGCGCCACCATTTAAAAGTTTTGCTGTTATTGGGCTATCAGATTTTTGCAGTTTTAATTGTCATATTATAACGTTAAAGCCTGTTTACAGTCGGCAATTTTCATTGCGTGCAACTTAAAATTGCTGCAATTCCTGCCATGCGCATGCGCCGCGCCGTAAGCAATAATTTGAAATTTATTGCTCACGGCGCTTGCGCATGGTAGGAATTGCAGCAATTATAAAGCCCGTTTACAGTCGGCAATTTTCATTGCGTGCAACTTGCAATTGCTGCAATTCCTGCCATGCGCATGCGCCGTGAGCAATAATTTGAAATTTATTGCTCATGGAGCATGCGCATAGTAGAAATTGCAGCAATTGCAAGTTGCACGCAATAAAAATTGCCGACTGTAAACGGGCTTTTAAAGTATCCATTGCTTAAATTTACGCGGGAATGTCAAACTGACAGAGGTGTCACCTGCTCTGTCAGTTTGACACTTAAGGCTGGGTCTCATTAGGACATTTTAGTGGAGTCAACAAGTGGAAGCCAAGTGGCTTTCAACTGGCCACTAAAGTTTGCTCCTAGAGGAAAGTAAATTTTCTACTTGCCCAGTTGAAGGCAACCAGCCACTATGTAATCACACCAAGACATTTCAGAGCAACTACGGTGGCTTCCACTTGTTGACTCCACTAAAATGTCCTAATGAGACCCAGGCTTTAGGTTACACCAAAAGTTGATAATTGCGCCGCCTTGGAGTCGCTGCCAAGCAATATTCGCTCACTTCCTATTAATGTCACAATTGATAATAATAAGTGATTGACTGTCAGTTCAAAAGTGGCACGTGTCAAATTGTGACTAATTTGGATACTTTGTGGTGTTTAGGACTAAAAAATGTAAGACTAATAATTACCTAGATAATTAAATTCTTTGTTCTCTTTGTGTTTATTTCTTTGACTTTCTCAGGCCTTCATTCGACGAAACACTCGTAATTTAGAATTATGATGAAGTTACTTACTAATTCTTGACAGATTTACGTGACAAGCAATCAATCTACCGTAGGTAACTAGGATGGTAACTAAGATTAAATAAATTTCAGGCAATGTGATACTTGATATTTTCTTCAAATCGTACATTAATATGTTGCGCGATTTCTTGTTTTTAAAATCGCAGTAAACGAGCACCGGCAGCACAGAGATTTATTAAAATTTTTTGTCGTCCAGACACAAATTGTTTCAACGTACCGTTGAGTTTATCCGCTATTTTTTGGACACCCTGTATAATCAAAAACCTAAAGATTTACCATTAGACGTCACTTAAATTTACTTCTATAAAACAGTTTTTCTTGTCATAGTTTAATGGTCTATAACTGTTTGAGGGTAACATTTTTGTTCAAACATCATTTTTACTCAAGACATACCAATTAAAAATGGGAATATTTTATATGAGCACCAAAATAATTACTGAGCACCAATTTCTGCTAACAATTTTTGTACCTTGCCGCCTGGGTAATATTTGTGAACCAAAATTAATAAAGGAGCACCAAAATATTGCTACCGGAAATTGAGACTTTGAGTACTAAAATATGTTATGAAAATCGCCAGAAATAGTAAACGAGTACCTAAACTAACTTTATACTTACAATATAGTATACCTAATATTATTATTTCGTTAGAGTAATTTGTCACTGGTTTCCGTGGGTAGATATCGTGGGTAGATATCGCATAGAGTTCGATATTCTTAGGCGGGTGGAAGGTCGACTCCCGTAGAAGTTAGTTTTCTTCTTACGTTTTACATTATTTTTTTATAAAAAATGTGTGTCAGGTCTCCGTCAGTTAGGTGGGCTGTTTCAGAAATGCATCTTGTCGCTAACACAAGACACGCCTCCATTCATATTATCAAGAAAGCGACTGCTTAAATACTATTTAATTAAGTGCAATCGGCAACACCTCAGTAGTTATGTGGTTCCTTAACAAAAGTGTAAGTCTCGGGCTTCGCGTCTCGCCGCGGTGGATTTGTTTTGTTTTAGTGATTCAGCTTTCTTCTTATGAACAAAAAATCGGTCAGGTCCAAAGGGACAGAAAGGTCATCGCCATCAATGCCAGAGACATTTTCACTTGTTTGACTTTTATTGTTGATGTCTTCGCGCGAGGCGGGGTTTGTGCTCAGACAGGGTACATTTTGTAAAGACGCATCTCACCGGGCATTAATCTTATTTCCCTATTTAACGTTATTGACCGTAACATACCTATATACTATGTTGAATATACTACCAAATTTTGTTTTATTTGACATCATAGCTCATATATTTTGGCACTCAAATGTTGGTGTTCAAGTAAGATTTTTGGTGCCAAAAACAAATATTTCATGCTGAAAATGATAAACAGGCTACAAAACTTTACATTTTGGAAATCAATTATGAATAATTTCCTGTTTTACATTTTACTTATTTTTAAAGAATCACCTGGAGATAGCTATAAGATGTTAGTTTCTAATTACATAACTTTCCAGTTTTCTATTTTCATCGGTTCCGAAACGCCGGGGCAATAGCTTACAATAACCACCATAAAAATATAAAATGTTGCTGTAATCTTTAGAAATCCTTAGTTAGATTTGATATTTGTTATTATTAAACGTTAATTATGTTTCTCGTATTTGCACATAAAGAAATTGATTTCATCTGCGGCCTCGTACTTTGTTTGATATAAACATTTACATATTGTTTTTAAAGTTATCTTTGATCTTATCTTTCGCGTAATACAGTTATCGCTTATAATTTTTTTAAGGACAGTATACAATTTTTTACTACATAGACTAGGTCGGAATGTGGAGTATATTCTCTTAAATCAAAAAACGTCACGAGTACTAAAATTATGACGTACCTACCTACCTAACAATACATTCTCAAATTTCGAACTGCACACGTACGGAAAACAGAGCGCTTGCATGCTCTGCAATTAGCTTTTTATGGCAGTTCGGTACCTTACCCTAATTACTTGTTTAAACTTTGTAATGTTTTAAACACATGATAAGTTAAATTGACGTAATATTTCTGGAATGACGTATTTCTTTGATGATGCAATATTCTTAACTGAATGTTCTGACACGATGAAAAGTGTTATGTTCATCCATAATACTCTATATCTAACGTGTTAGTGAATTTATACAGTGCGCTTCAAGATGCGTGTTAAAAATCTAACGAGAAAATAGGAAAAAGGGTCGCAATAAACATGTAAGGTTCATGAAAAAAATAACATTTTTCTAATTTTGCAAAAGAAGTTTTTTCTAATTTTTCAATATTTTGTAAGCTGTTAAAATGGATCATGACCCAGTACCTATAATCTGACACTAAGCTTAACTTACTTAAAAAGATAATTCGGCGGGGAATTTTTAAAAAAATGAATATCATTCTGAAGGAAATGAAAAAAGAAGAAGAGGTATGCCCAGTTATCAGGCTCAAGCTACGACAGAAAGAAGAAGATCAGAAACTTTTATCAAACTAGGTAGTGAAAATGCAAACATAACCCAGGGAATTGAAGACTACTATTGAAGAGAGAGTGATGAATCACAGCTAAAATGTGGAAAATAGGAAAATATAGATATACTTCGATTCTATGCTTCTGGTTGTCGACGTGTACTACAAGCTACCCATTACTTGTGTTACAAAAGCATAGCGGTTACTTCCTTTATGAGAAGGAGAAGGTACCACGTAATCACTGACATGACAATATTGTCAGAAGAAAAAATGTTGTTAGAGGTTTATTTATAGTATTTATAAATATTAATTAAAATAAAAAAGTGTTTCTATTAGAAGACAAAATAACAATGATCAAGAGTTTACACGTGGTAATAAGTGATGTTTTTATCATTATTTGCTTGACGGGCACGGCATCTGTCACCGCTTGATCACATTATTAGAAAGACAATTTACGACGAGGAAGTCGAAACAGCAATAACGGCAACTGTTAGAAGAAAGAAAACGGACACCGAGGAAGAACTGGTCCAACTATGATTAGATAATAGAAAAAATAATAACTTTGAAAACTGTGCATTACATTTTTATATCTCATTATACCTATCCTATTATATCTCTATTTTATTATCTTCAAGAACACGTCTTTTAAAAAACCCTCGATACAAAAATAACAGTATCTTGTGTTTATAAGGATGTCGAACAACAATGTTGCAAGTAAGCATCAATCAATTTTATAGATTTAGACAAATAACAAAAATAGCCTTCTCTATTTATATATTTAGAAAAATAACAAAAACTAGCCTTCGCTATTTTGGAAACCGTCATAGGGTTTTAGTAGGAGAGCCCGCTGCAAAATTATGCACCCATCTGATAACGGAACGGAATGTGCGGCAAAGGCATATAAAAACACCATACTCAACGGAACGGCACCCGTGCCGGTCACCTTTTGGTGCAATGGCACTTCTGGTGTGCCGTTTTGTAGCCTGCGATTAATTGAATTGAAATCGGTACCCGTGCCATCTTTTACCCTAGTGCAAATTCCCGGCATGGCGAAATTTTTGCACCCCGTAACTGGACAAATTCCCGTCATGTGTTAACGACTTGAAATAAAGTTCAATGGAAAGGGCATTATGTCCCCTTTACGAATATCCAAACGTGCCGCGATTCAAAACAGTCGAAGTAGTTGGCACGGCCCGATTTATAACGCGTTACGCGGCGTGGAAATGTCACTTTTGAATCAATTTCAATGGTCGCGCAACATGTCGTCGAATATTAAATGTTTTTTGTGTGGTGCACAAATGACATCTATCACTGTGACACCTGTTAACGGTAACTAAGTAACTGCAGTCGTTCTTTTTAACTTGATCCTTGCGTCATCAACGTAGTGTGTAAGTTACTCCGCAAGGGCAGCTGTAATAGTGCATGTTGAAAAGAGACACTTTAGAAAAGAATGCCTGGAATGCCGGTATGGCGATTTGCATTGTGCAAAAAAGGACGGCAAATAAAAGTAGCGGCTGCAAATAAAAGTAGCGGACTGCTGGACTGAGTGACATTAGGATCAAGTTAAAAAAAGGACTGTATAGGCTATAGGGAGTAAGTAACTAGGTAAATTTTCGCTATTAGATCATGCTGCAAATGCAACGCGTGACACTGTTGCTAAATTTCGGGCCTATACTACGAAAATAAAAACATTTCCAATGTTAAAAACTCGCGCGCGCCGGCTGCCGAATTCCCTGAAAATGACGCCGCGTAGCGCGTTATAAATCGGGCCGTGCCACCTATAGACTGCTTTGAATCGCTTCACGCTTGGATATTCGTAAAAGGGACATAATGCCCTTTCTATTGAACTTTATTTCAACTCGTTAACACATGACGGGAATTTGTCCGAGTTACGGGTTGCAAAAATGTCGCCGTGACGGGGATTTGTACTAGGGTAAAAGATGGCACGGGTACCGATTTCAATTCAATTAATCGCAGGCTACAGGATGGCACAACTTTCATCTCGTTAACAAATCGCGCAATTTTACGCAAATTTCCGTACCGGAAATGCCATTGTTTTTACCTTTTTGCAACAAATGGTAACCGGCACGGATGCCGTTCCGTTGAGTACGGTGTTTTTACATGCCTTTGTCGCACATTCCATTTCGTTAACAGATGGGTGCATAATTTTGCAGCGGGCTCTCGGACTATTTCGGTTTTGGCAAACGTGTAAATTCTGGTAAATCAATACAGACACTCTGCTACCTTTCTGCTTCACCCAAATTCCCACAAACTGTCTACAAATTGGTAATATTACAATTTTTCTTATTCTTTAATGTAATATGTAAACAATACACTCCCTGATGCTTGAAAATTTCTCGTGCTCTAAAATCATAACTGAAGCAATGGGGCAAAAGGTAAACCTCGATTGTCGAGTTTCGTCAACTAGTCCATTAATGTCCAATACTACTAGTCTAAGAAATCTGAAGTATATATGAAAACTCGTTTCATCGTAAAATTTTAACGGATTTTCCACATCTCAAGTATTTCGTTTAGCTAATCATTCATTATAATGAACTTCTTCGAAAATATTCGCATACTTCAAATTGTTATCGCGATCATCTCACAATCAAAGAATACACAAAGCAGAAATTAGACACCATCAAATGGCATTATTCAGAGTTGATCGACACACATCTCGGCAGAGTTCAGCTGTCAAGCATGAGCCAAGTATCAAATCTTCTGAGCCAAGAATCGACTATAGAACGTCATTCGGAACTTAAAGTCTACACGAAGAACTATCGGCATAACACGCTGAAGTATTTCGGGAAGGGGAATTCTGATTTAACTGTCGTTTTGGTTACGAACATATCGGCAGCGATATACACGCGCATTCTGGAAGTATGTTTATGATTGGAAGAGACACATGCTGAAGCACCCTCGACTGGTTTGTAAACTTGTTGACTGATATGTAAATTGGGGGTTTCGGAATCAGTGATTCAGTCAGGACAGGGGCTCCCCTGGTATAGTCAGTGTGGACCTACTCGGCATCTACTGCTTGACAAAACCTAAGCTACAATACCGAAGCTTTGTAAAATGAGATGTCCTTTTTTAGTATACAATCAAATATTACGAGTTTACAAACCAACTGATTAAGCACCTTAGCAGTAACTTATATAAAATTACAGAAAAAAAAATCTGTTTGGTAAAGTAGGAACACGAAAATTCAAAATAACGTATCCTGGAAATTAAGCCAGTGTCAATTGAAATTTTAAAACACTCGCTACAGAACTTTCATGGACTTATTTATAAAAATTTATAAAAATATCAGATGTTGGAATTATCTAAGGGTTATTAAGTTATTAATGTATTTTAATTATCAGTGTATGGGATCAGAAGATAATACTTCGAATTTTATGCTAATGAGCAGCTGTTGACAGAAAATATAAGGTACATTATATACCGCTGAAAGTCTTTGTTAATGTAACAAAATAAAGATAAGAGCAAACCGTTTCAAATTTTTATAGGCGGCACGTTTTTGCCAGTAAAATAAAATGGTGTAAATGAGACTCGGCCAAAGTAATGTAAAATCAAACGATAATTTATATGATTGGTTTTATGTAAAACTGAATTACCTGAGTCGGTGTATGTTCCGAATGGAAAAATATGTGAAAAGTAACATATTTTCTAATCAAGGGAGTTTCACAATTCCTTAGGTATGCTATCGAATCTATAGTTGAGTGAAAGTCGTCTCCGGGAGCATGTAAAGCCACACTGATCGGTCCTTTCCACCGTTCTACCAGAGGAAGCAAGTTATCCAAGAACGCAAAATCTCCCTGGGTCGTGTAGGTTAACGTTTCGTAGCACCGAAATGATCTTTCTGCTCTTACATAGTTGTACAACACCCAGTAATCTCCTCGTTGTTTAATAGACGGTGTAAGTTCTACGTCCTCGCAGTTGACAAGAGTCCTAACCTTTTCTAATACATCCAAATCGGCTTCGAGTCTCATAATATCGCTTTCTACATCTTCAAATTGACTGTTGTTTGAATAGGAATTCCAAAAATCGTATCTAGACTCATATTTTAAATTAACCATTTTCGGCGAACTTACATAGTGAAATATTATCCCAACAAAAAAGCCAACAAAAACTCCCAGGAGTACTTTGTTGTTTATGAAGCTACCCATGGCTTTTTCGCGGTGGAGCACGTACTTGTTCGAAGTCATTCGCAACACGACGCGCACACGTACTAGCACAAATTAGAGATAGCGCTCAATATATTATCAAATTTTATCTAAAATTTGTATGCCTGAGTATATAGGTATTGTATAAAGATCATTCAGTCTTATTTTTTGTATTGTTCTAATTGGTGAAGTAAATATGACTGAACATGTTCATGTTAAACCAATTAGCTGATAAGGGCGACTGTAAATTATTTACTTAAAACAACAAAACTTGAATTATAAGTTAATTGCTCAATTATTATAGCCCTTTCTAAACGAATTTTCTAATACATTAAACACCAATCTCATATCTGATAAACATTATTTCTATTTGGTGAATCGTTTCGTGAAGTTTTCAATAAGGAAAAAATTAAATGAAAATCGACCACTTACGCGAAAGAGTAAAGGGTCATCTTCCACTGATCTATATAGATAATTTATTTGGTCGCCTTTCGCGCTAGGAAGAATTTGATTTGAAAAATACGTATAGAATTTATTCTTCATTTCCATTTGCTCTCGTCTTCTCTGTTCCTTTTCACCCTTCTCATCTTCCCCCATCGCTTAACCTAACAACTCTTCCTTTTGTTTCTCCCCTTGTTTGCATGCGTTGGCTTACTATGCGTTTGAGAGTCTTCTCTTCATCCCCATAGATTCTGCATATTTTCTTTTCTTTTCTTTTATTTTCTGTTCTTTTCTTTTCTTTTCTTTTCTCCCCTGATTTTTCGGTCTCCCCAGTCCTAGTACCCGTTCCAAACACCCCTCCTGCACACTTTTCAGCTTATCCTGTTCTTCTCACCTCCGTATTTGAATTGCCCCTCGATCCATATCTGTGATGTTTTCGGTGTCTCTCTCAAGTACTACCCCAACCGTCTGAGTCGCTTTTAATTTCTTCTCTGGGCTCACCCTTCTTGTTGTTCTGAAATCTTCACTCTCCATTACTTTTACTATATTTACTATCTTTTTGTAAAAATTTCTTCAATTCTTTCACTTAGATGTCTGCAACATTTATAACTTATCTAATTTCTTCTATACTGTTTCTCCTTCTATTGCATCAAAGGCTGTTCTCAGACAAACAAAGAATTAATACAGTTTATCTTTGTGGTCTATCGTCTTCATCTTTTAAGTGATTCAGTTTTTAAATATATCTAGAGCAACTTTCCTATCTAAAACATGCTTGCTTATCTATTCTTTTTTCATATTTACAATAACACAATATCTGTTCCACTTTCGCTTTTTTAAATTTTTGTTTCTCTATCTTCTTCCTTATATGTACAGTGACACAACTACAACTTTTTTCAAATTCATTATATCGATTATGAACATTCTCCTTTGCTTAAATGCATCTTTCGTTCTGCACCTTGTTATATCCTAACGCTTTCGTCCTTTCAATCTCCCCATTTATTTCGTTAGCTGCTCCATACTTATCTTACTTATGTAGTCCCTATTTCTTATTTCTGTTTCGGTGATGAAAGTAAGATGGCGGAATGGGATCAACAAGGTCTGTTGATCCAGGCAAAAACAAAGAAAAAAGGGATTGACGTTTATTCGAATATACAAACTTCTATTGCAATCCAATGGCAGTGAAGTACCTGGCGTTATCTAGGGCGAAAGTAGTGACAGAGACGATTGTGGGTACTTGTGGTAATGTTTGTGACGTTTGTGGGTTTTTGTGTTATATTTTGAATTATTTTGTAAGATACTTATGTTTGTATTTTTGCAAGTTCCGTTTGATACAGAATAAAGTTAGTTTTGCAAAAAAGTGTCATCGTCCCTTATTCGATTAACTTCGGATTTTCACGATTTTCTAATTGTTTTTTCTTAGTTTTTCCAATTTTTTGTTTATGAACCATCCTCACAAAATTACCAACAAAATGAAAAAAACAGTCAAATCCGTCGAGCCGTTCATTAGTTATGGCGTTACCAACGGACATCATTTCATTTTTATATTATATAGAAGATAAGGCTTGTATCCGTAAAATATAAGGAAACTTCGCTATATGTACATAATAATTTTAACAATAATATATTAATATTGTAAGTAGCAGAGACCAGAATAATTAGTTATAGATGTGTTCTGACATTTAAAGGAACTTTACGTGTATCATTTCCAGCTAGAGTCTGTATTTTCATTTTTTTCTTGACCAAGAAGCCATGGCTTGTTTCTCTAATTTGCTTGCTGATGCTATCAGAAAATTTAATTTTTACAACCTAAAATAAGTTACATAAATACCTGATACGATGCCATAATAATAAAGTTACTCGGGAATATATGTATCCATATAAATTTAATAAAAACATATTTTTACTGCCTTTCTATTTCTGTTGATACATTCAGCAACAATACGATTTAAAATTGCAGTTAATAAGGGATTATTAGTCGCGTAAAAGATAAAGTTTATAAACGATAAGGAAAAAAATTACGAAATCGGTCTGACTTTAGGGATATACTTTTCATAGAATCGGTGTCATTGATCAATTTAGTACCATCCAAGAAATTGTTTCGCCTTTTATTATTTTTACAATAATTATTTGTTACACAAAAATTTACATTTTCATTTCGCGTAGAAAATTGCGCCCGTGAAGAAACCCGGCTGGACGTTCATGTATTGAATACATCATCCAAGTATACTGCTTTACAATATTTCCTGGTACCTAATCAGTTGTCATGGTTAATTACAAGCAAATGTTAACTCTGTTTTAGCACGGTTCTTGTGCTATGTGAAATGCTCTAATCAAAGACCTGTTTGGCAGTGGGAGAGAATTACAGCTGCATTCTTCTTTGCGAAGTAAATATTTTTATTATATAAAATAAGTAAAAAACATTTTTAAGTTAAACGGTTTTATTGTAAAGAAACATAATAATGATCCAGATAATGTACTAAAAGCTAAAAAGGTAGGTACCAGGTACCAGTCATCACACCACTCTCCTCATCAATCTAGAGCATTGATCAGACTAAAATAAAATCGTGGGGCGAGTCGAGTTTCTATTATCTACAGTCAACCGCTCATATCATTATAGGTATGCTTTGGATGCATCTTCTCAACAGACAACATCGCTGAAAGATCATTTACATATTTACTCAGGTTACGCTAGGCCCCACGATTTTATTTTAGTCTGATCAATGCTCTAGATTGATGAGGAGAGTGGTATGATGACTGGTACCTGGTACCTATCTAATTATTTTTAGGTTTTAGTACATTATCTGCATCATTATTATGTTTCTTTACAATAAAACTGTTTGACTTAAAAATGGTTTTTTACTTATTTTATTTTCAAGTTTTTAGTTTTTTTTGTTTGTTTTTGTTTTGTTATTATTTTTCTAAAGTGTACTGTGTTCTACTTCATTTGATACCCATATTGAGGGGATTGAAAAAAAAGTAATCCGCCATTTTGTGGTGGCGGCCATCTTGGATTTTTTTCATAGTATACTGTATTCTACTAGTTAAGCGCTTTCACTTGATACCTATATTGAGGGGATTGAAAAAATGTAATCCGCCATTTTGTGGTGGCGGCCATCTTGGATTTTTTTTCATGGTGTACTGTATTCTACTAGTTAAGCCCTTTCATTTGATACCCATATTGAGGGGGTTGGAAAAAATATCTAATCCGCCATTTTGTGGCGGCGGCCATCTTGGATTTACAATGATACTGAATTGTATTGTCATCACCAATGATGTAATCCCTACATCACAACTAAAGGTGTGTACCAAATTTCAGATCAATCGGTCAACCCTGATGCCTAACACTGGGGAAAATCGAAGTTAATAACTGGGTCGGTGACCATGTGAGGACTTGTTCCACCTATATGAAAATGTGTAAGGAGGCAAGATTCGAAATGGAAAAGTGTATTAAACGCTTAACTCACACATAATCAAAATTGTCAGTGAAAAATGTTAGATTTATATAGGAAAATTGAAGTACTTTTGAAAAATTATTTGAATAAACATTAAGAAAAGGATTGTTGAAGAGGAAAACTCGTGATTTTGGATGGGGGTGAGATTTTCAAGAAAAATATTACTTTGGAAGAGTTTTGACAGAAAAATTTTTCGATGCTTTTTCTTTTGCAAAATTTATACTGAAATGTTCAAAATATGAGCTGTAGGCTCGCTGAATATTGTACATTGTATAGACGTGGAAATGAAATAAATAAATAAAAAAAAACGTTTCCAGGTTTTACGTCATTATTTGTTAGGTCTTTAAAATAGGAATTATTTGTAGTTGCATACATATACATATTTCAGAAAAATACGCACCTGTCTATTATATATTTTTTCTCCGTTTTCTTTTAAAAATTTGATTGATTTTCACCGCTACATATTAAAAACCTGCATGATTGAAGTATGTTGGTCAACATTCCCATATTTCAAGCAAGAGCCAGGCACGCCTTCGGGGTTCAGCCTCACAATTTTACGAGGGAAATCACTGGGAACTAGCATTTGTAATTTTCTTTCAAACACCCTCCTTGTTTGGTATTCTACTATTTTTACGAATATTCTACACGAAGTTTATAAGGCTTGACAGTGACAGAACAGCTGATTGTCAGTGTACTTATGCACATGCGCACCAACGAAATGAAAATGTCTATTAATAAAGAAATGTGTAAACGAAAAGTGTACCAAAAATCAATTTGTTGTTCGTAGTAGGAAAGTCATTAACACACGATGAAGTTTTTACACTGTAAATGCCTATCGTGCAAAGTTAAAAAATAGGTACATTGTATGTAAACTCCACACTTACCTAGGCCAAATAAATAAAATGCAGCCATCATTTTCACATATCTAGATTTTGCTCTAATTATTTTTTTACGAGCTGATATAAAAAGCTGCATTGATAAGAAGTTGGTATTGAGTAACTTTTATTACTTTACAACTTGAACCACATGAATCACTTAGTTACCAAAATTCGTCCCGACTTATTATTTATTAAAGTGAAATTTTGTTCGAGATTTTTAGTTTTTGTTATTTTCGAATATTCTGTTCCATAGAACTTGCAGTTGCGGTAGATTTTTCTACTTCAATTTGGGCAATATAAGTAATTTAGACGACTTTCAACTTTCAATGCCTTAAATGCGGTCAATGTGATGTTGAAGAATATTCAATGCTATAGACAAAGTGAATAAGTGCACATAATTATCAACACTCTGGTGAATAATAAATAGCTTTCGTAAGAGGTGAATGAGTAAAAGATGATGGAGATATTCAAGGGAATCATAGTTAATTATACATTATCACTTGCCGCAAAAGTGTTCGCTTCTTGTGGTGCATTGCTATAGTGATCGAATGGTACGGGGTACCATATCACGGAAAATGTCTTCTGGTTTTTGGAAGGGAAATTGGTAATACAAATAATACTGACCCTTGTACCTATTAGATTATAACAGAATGTATTTTTTATATCGCTTTATAAACCGGTCATTTCCAGTTTTTCAATATCTACGTATGTAAATCTATAATCGGTTTTGTTAAAATATAACACAAAACATGTGTTAAATTCCCGAATAAAGCTAAATTGGTGAATTTTCGAGATAATACGGACGGAATTTTTCCTCAACAAAACCACGTAAACGTCGCAAACTATAGAATTGTTATCGAATTAAATGCTTATCGCTTTAAGAAAAATTGTTTTCACCAATTTTAGTCTATTAATCAGTAAAAACTTTTTTTATACAGGAATAATCATCCTAATTGATAAATATAAAGCCGTGTCTGTTTCCTGGAACTAAATTTATAAAATTGCGAGATTTTTCCTATCGATACTAACGTAGGTATTCACGTATAAAGAATAGTGTTTTCAGGCAATAAATCAAGCGCTCTTGGCCAGTTCACGTTCACAGTTATTATGTCTGATTAGAACAAGCGTCATAAAGAGATTTTTGTAGAAATCCCTTAAAGTATAACTTCTGATAAAACAGTAAATTAACAATATGGAGATACTTATGGGGATTAATTGTGGAAGTATAATCATTTTGAACTCTCATTTGTACTGTGAGATACTAAGTTAAAGGTACATTTTGTAGATGAACTAACGATAGCGTGTATGGGTGTATTGTCGTCGGCCATAGTTTTACTAGTTTGCAGTCTCGGTGGGCTATACGATCGGTAAAGTAGTAAGAAACTGTTATGAATTTAGCTGATACATACTCCTGCATTTGAAGCACAAAAATGGGTGCCATCAAGTTTCTTGATAAAACTACGGAACCGTAGATAAAACATATCAAACGATATTATTACTATTACTAATATTATGGCTATTATTATTATTTGCGTTCAACACAGACACTCGAGCAGAAATTTGCACTAAACTTCAGTATAGTTTTCATAGACTAGCGTTTTTGAATTAACAGTACACAATATTCAAGGAAGTTGCAGTCGAGCATGATGTGAGCTATTGGTATCCTCAGATGCAGACGTCTGAGCCGTCATTGCTTGTTCTGCATCGTCCAATTTGAACTTGTTGGAATCTTGGAATTGTCTTGAGACATCCAGTTATCAAGCAGAAATTTTGATCATATATCTACCATGCGTGCTTTTTAGCTGATCGTGCCCAAACCGCAGAGAAGTATCCGCTGTCTAAAAAAGCAGAGAAGACTAGTGTAATGCAGATGTGTGAACTTACTCCCCATTTGCTGTACATTAACTTCTGAAAGAAGTTGTTTTTCTCAAATGTGACTCTCGCATAAGTTGGGGAAAAGACTAATTAAGTGTAATCGTCCCAGGTGATCTACAGTTCCTTGTTTACCCCGCCCCCGCTAAGATTGAATAAATTGGGCATATTCTAATCAGGATTGGGGGGAAGGAAGTCTTATTTGTAGAGAATCGTCTATATTATAAAGTCGTTACACTGTGTAGCAGTTTCTAAGTTAATTAGGGATCCTGTTGTATGTGTTAGGCATCTCTCTTATTTGAAGAGCTACAGAGTCGGTTAAATGAGATAAAAGTTGCGCTATACACGGTGTCCCAACGAAAACATGCACCCCCGGAAAACTCGACAAAATAAACGTTTTGACAAAAATCCAAAAACACGTCGATTTTTATATCAAAGGGGACCAAGTTTTATGCAATAATCATTCTTGCAACTCTAGCCCTGTGCGAGGGGTAGCGACCCCCCAAAATTTTTAAATGAGAGGGGTCAAATCATCCCTACTTTGGAAGGGTTTTTCATTACTTACACAACCGTATTTGTTTTATTCAATTCGATCAATTTGTTACCGAGAAATTGCTTCTTGAAGTTTCCAAGTTAAAAAAATTAATAAAGCACACAAAGGTTTAAACTATCGAATGTATTAGAATGGAAAAGTAACAAAATCAAGTAAACTAATAAGAATAAAAAGTAAGAACAAAAGAACATCAGAACAAATGTCAAAATAAACTTATTCGCCACAATATAAAATCGTGTTTATTTACTAAATCAAAATGATTTATTCCAAAGAAGAATGCCGGCTAATAACTCCTGAGGTCTTGAGAAATGTAAGATCTGGATTGGAATCCAGAATGTATTATTGTATGCAATTGGTGGAGGTCATTTCGGGCAATACATTCGATAGTTTAAACCTTTTTGTGCTTTTATTAATTTTATAACTTGGAAACTTCAAGAAGCAATTTCTCGGTAACAAATTGATCGAATTGAATAAAACAAATACGGTTGTGTAAGTAATGAAAAACCCTTCCAAAGTACGGATCATTTGACCCCCGTCCCATTTCAAAATTTGGGGGGGGGGTCGCTACCCCCCCGCATAGGGCTATAGTTGCAAGAATGATTATTGCATAAAAATTGGTCCACTTTGATATAAAAATCGACGTATTTTTGGATTTTTGTCAAAACGTTATGCTCGAGAACGGTTAATATAGAGACTAGGAAGAGACTCTTAACGTCGTATGTATGGAGTACGGCATTATACGGGTGCGAAACTTGGACAATAGGAGAAGCGGATAGAAAAAGAGAAGAAGCGTTTGAAATGTGGTGCTACAGACGCATGATGAAGATACCGTGGATAGATAAGGTTAGCAATAGGGAAGTATTAGAAAGAGTTGGGGAAAAGCGAAAGGTATGGAAAACAATAAAGAGTAGGAGAGATAGGATGGTAGGACACCTTCTAAGACACGAAGGAATAGTTCGTGACATACTAGAGTCAGAGATAGGAATAAAAAGAGGTAGGGGTAGGCCTAGATTAGACTACTGCTCTCAAATAGTTAGGGATGTAGGATGTTCTACTTTTAGGGAAATGCGTAGGTTAGCTCAGGATAGAAAAGAATGGAGGTACGCGTCCAACCAGTCTTCGGACTGAGAACCTTATGATGATGATGATGTCAAAACGTTTATTTTGCCGAGTTTTACGGGGGTACAAGTTTTCTTTGGGACACCGTGTATACATCTAGCATTATAGCATAAATGACAAAAGAACACTACCGAACGAATTCGTTCGCGTTTGCATGTGTTTCAGCTTGAGCCGGTAAATTAGAGAATCATCAAAGGAAATTTGTATTGAGTGTCAGGTGTCAACCTGTCAACGGAATTTGTCACGCTTCGAATTCTCAGTCACTTGTAAGTTTTACAATTTTCGATACAATTATAATTTAATAAGAAAATAGAAACTTACACAAGTTCTTGAATTGACAAGAATTACTAAATTGAATTGAATTGCTGATGTTATATTTCCTCCTGCCGCTGAAAAACTCTGTCGTGTCCACCACCGTCTATGTTTTCACATTTTTTTTCTTTCAGTTTCGTGTCGAAAAAACTAGCAAAACTAATTATTATTATGTCGACTTCTGTATCCGACATGGATCACAGGTTATGAAGTTCACGAATGCGCGACACCGCCAATATGAATGCAGCTTCACATGAAAAACTTGCCGAGCATTGCGGTAAAATGAGGATAGTTCTAAAGTAGTCTACTATTAAACGACCATTTAAAATTTTAAAGTATGATTGTCAGATTTCCTTACAATAGGAATTACAGTAACATAGACTAAAATTAGCTAACTTATTACCTCATGATTCAGCATTCACCAATGAGATATCAGAGAATAATTTACATTACAAAAAAGTAGAATATGCACTCTCGGAGATCTTGCTGCTGTGGTCACGTTTCCACTCATTCGTCTTATGGGCGAAGCCAGGTAAAGCTCCCTAAGTAAACCAATCAGTACCGGCTTCTTATGAATTTACGCTACAATATATTTCATTAACTTGCTCCAACTTTACGCATGTAGTAGAAAGATCCAACCAGATTTCGCCTATATAGATACCGATAAATCTCATCTTGCTACTTCACCAACTGATCTACCTGACCAGATATTCAGATTTCTCTGCTATTCGGGTAATTTTTCTATCGTTAATATATACTTGTGTATTGCGGAAACGTGTAAGTGGACAACCGATAGGTAAAAAATTGTGTTCTTTGATATATTCGTTATTTACACCATATTCTGGAAAAGTTTTTTAATTGTCTCATCTCAACAAAGGAAACTTAATGAAAATCTCGAAAATGCGATGAGCCTAAGCTAAGTTATCAATAAATTTTAAATGTAGCCAAATACGAAAAATACAATGACTCTTTTTGGTTTCTTTATCTGCAGTATCGACATTATCTGACGTGATTTTCAACTTGCTTTTGGTTTTTTGATCCCTTTAAACCTTTTATCCTTTTGTATGGTCTTTGAATTAATCTTCATGAATTTGCATTATGTATTCGACAATGCGTCTGAATCCTTCATTTTGACACAATCTTTTGAAATATGTGGTAATCCTTAAGGAAGTGTCTAAGAACAAGATAAGGATTAAATTCCTGCACGAATCTGACATTTACGATCATGTTTTCTTGACATGATATTACACGCTTGTTGAACAATATTTAAAATACTGGGGTGAATCATAAGTATTTGTTTTTTCAAATGGAATAAACCAAACTTTTTGATTTGGAAATGTTTTATATTTCACCAGAAAAAGGCTATCAGGTAGTTCGAAAGAAAAGAAAATGGCGCAAAAACACGAATAACCATTTAAAGTTTCCAAATGGGTTTCACCCTTGTCGTTCACCACCGAAGAAGAACCAAAAATCGTTTTTTCGGCATAATTAATTATTGCTTGTAAGAATACGTCTTTAGGATAATAAAGCAATGGCACTGTTCTAAATAGTTTTAAATAATAGGTATCGCGTTGACACAAAAATGATTAAAAGCAACTGAACAATAAAATAGTTATCATGAAAAATTTATTTCAACACCCAATTATGGGGTTAAGAAAAATGCTGACCGGTTTTCTCGGAGGTTTCGAAACGAACAGGTTTCAGAGAAAGTATTTTTCCCAGAGAAACTACTGAATTTTTCATCATCTTTCCCCAAATTGGTTGATGAGCAATCGGAGAAAGCAATCCCTTTCATTTTGGTTGCATAAAGATGGCCGATGCCCTCATACGAAGAACTTTTGGAACAGATTGTAATTTTTGTCCTCTTCCCTGCTTAATAAATAATTAACAAGTAATTTATTTCTTCTTCTAAAACTAATCAGGTCGATAACCAAATTAACTACTGTTACACAACCAACAACAATGAATGCTAGGTATTTATTTATTATTCTTGCGGGGTAATTTCCTGACCCTGCACAGTGAAGCTCAAGCTCATTCTGCCCCCATACGTGTTTATCTTACATGTTTTATCCCCTCAAAAGTTTGAGAACAAGACTTAAGGCCGCATCAATCTGCTTCATAGTCCGTATGCCCAGCTGATACAAAAGCCAGACATTCGTTTAGTACGTGGGTGGAGAGTTTCAAACTGTTTTCCAAGCATCCTGCAATCAGTACCTATTGCTTATGTCTCGCAAACCTAAGTGAACATTATTCTGTGAATAGTCTTACTGTCCATCTCAGCTGATTTTTACACAGCCGTATTAATTCTTCAACTCTTTTGCTTGGCTGTCAGTGGAAACCCGGGTTTTCCTATTTTGAAAGGCACAAAAATTTTGGACAAGCGATTGATAGTAAATGAAATTTTGGTGAACACATTTCAAGTCTTTCAGCATAATTAATTAAACACGGATTTAATTGATTTTAGGCCAATAAGGGAACATTCTGAACTGCTCTTGTCTTTATCCCATTTGAGCCTACACATCAATTCAATTGCTTCTAGTAGAATTCAAAATAAGTAGTTATTGCATTTTGTACTTAGTCTACACCTGCCTAGCTGATTTTTTTATGTTTATCCTTATGATTTTTTGAAAACTTGCCCAATATCTGAAATATCCTGAAAAACTAAGAAGTCGTTTTTTCTTCTTTTTATAATAGCCTTATTTTTAAATTCTTAAGAGAATGTGCTCTACCACTAGACCACCACTCTGGAATACTAACCAATAATGTTGCTCGTTTTTGGAGTTTACTCCTTAAGAATCGATTTTCAGTTATAGCCCGCGGTACGGAAATTTTATGAGTAGTAAAATCAAGGGTTACATTTCGCGTTAACTAAAAGTAAAAGTAATTATGTACGTACATATCTAGGGAAACGGCTGTTTATGATGTCTGACTGCATAGAGCATGGAAATAGTGAAAATAGAGTGGCATAGAGTAGATATGACGGTTGGCGTTGTAAAGTCAGCATTTACGGTGTTGAATTGTTGAATCTTTTATTTAATATGGAAAAACCTAATATTAAATACTCCAAATATTGCTTAGTGCCGAAATGTGAATCAACGCCTATTCGAACACCATCAGAAAAAGTATTTATTTCATTGCCAGTGGGATCGACGTTTAGCAGATTGTCACTTAATTACTGAATTTATAAACAATTTATATTTTGATGTAGTTGGACATTTTCGAACATAAACCATCTGATAAATACACATTTGGGTATAAAACTGACGTTCGCGTGTACCCTATTGTTAAGTGATTGAAGTTAAAATAATCGTCCATAAGGAGTAAACTCCAGTCGTGCGTCGGAGCTGGCACACACAATTTTTCTTTATTATACTTTACTTGGAGCTTTACCATGTATACCTGCATATAAGCAGTATTTGTATACTTTCACTTTCATATTGTCATTACATTTTTTTCCTTTTTCGGTTTCATGTTATATTTCATCATCATTTTTCCTTTGTGCATACTATATGTATGTAGGTATGCAACAAGTAGCAAATGGCAGGCCCGAACAAATATTTAAGAAAAAAATGCTGAAAAACTTATCAGTCTTACTATATAGTAATGGTGGGAATTAAATAAAAAATCATGCTTAACTATCCGAAACGGCTGGACCGATGTTGATAAAATTTTCAGGCTATCTTCAGATTAGCCCAGCGGGTGTTCTTGTAAAGTTTGGTAGCGATCGGATCAACATAATTTTTTTTGTACGTTTATGTGAAGCCGGGGCGGGTCGCTATCTATATGTATATATAAAACACAAAAAAATGTTTCTACCGGTTTCTACCTACCTACCTACCTACCTACCTATGTCCGTTATAGACTCCGAAACGGCTGGACCGATGTTGATGAAATTTTCAGGCAATCTTGAAATTAGCCCAGCGGGTGTTCCTGTGAAGTTTGGTAGTGATCGGATCAACAGAATTTTTTTATACGTTTATGTGAAGCCGGGGCGGGTCGCTATAATTTATAAAGTGACTATTGACACCAAACGTCATTCGCAGTTTATCAAGTTTCAAACGATTTTACCACAATTATTTCTTCTGAGGCAGCAACGCGCCGGGTACCAGCTAATAATTTATAAAGTGACAATTGACAGCAAACGTCAAACGGCATATGTCATTCGCAGTTTATCATATTTCAAACGATTTTACCATAATTTATTATTAATTTCTTCTGAGGCAGCAACGCGCCGGGTACCAGCTAGTAATAATATATTAATGAATCTTGGGCCTATATTTATCTGATAATCCTGTAATGAAATAGATAACAGCTGCCATCTGCCGTTTAACGGAGGAATTTGTGTGCCTACTCCAAACTGAAATCGAAAGTTGCCTTTGTTTGTACACGTTTATGATGAAAATTTGGCAGTTTCTGATCATTCCCCGCAATACTGAAAGGATTACAATGTTCTTTGCACCACTTTTTATTAGACTTGGATTTTCGGTGAAACGGTTTCACTGAAACCATAAAGACAAATCGAAATTCTCCTTCCATGTAATCAAATTCTCAAAATATCTTTCATACTGTTCACATGTAATTTGAGAATAAGTTTAATGAGGTACCTATCTACCTATGTAATAAGAGTAAAAGTTAAAAATTTGTAAATTGAGCATCTATCTACTGCATACTGCACTACATCCAGAAAGCACTCTAAAGAGGCTCTAATTTTAGTCGTCAGATGGTATACAGGTTGTCCCAATAGAGAGACCGCCTTAGCGACCACATTATTATTATGCTTTTTATTATGCATTTTTCGTATATTAAAATTATTTTCTCTGTCCGGCACCTAATTTAGTGCTTTTTCTAATGGAACAACGTGTACAAGGTGTCCCAAACTGGACGCGTTCTTATGGAAACACCCCTTATTTGAAGAGATAGAAAAAAATTAACCAAGGTGTCCGGAGCTCAAATTTAATGAGAAAACCACTGGCGCAAACAAAACTTTGCTATCTCTTATCGTTTGGCCGCTAGAGGGCGATTCTCAAATTTCGTCGATTTCTTTTATGTCCTATAACTTGTTTATTAATAAAGATAATTAATTTTGGTAAAAACTTTCTTAAGGCACTTTTTTCCGTAAAATCCATTGCAATAGGCAATTTTTTTACAGGGCGTTCAGATTTTCGTGCACCACCCCAAACTCATTTTTTTTATATAGACCACCCTATATTTTATGAGATTTTTGAAAAGCTCCTAAAATTTCCTAAATTTTGATGTATCACTTGTCATGTTTATATTACAAACCATTAGCAACATTACGATTTAAAAATTAAAATATTGTGCCTACAGAAAACAAGATTGCCATGACTAATAAAATGACATAGGATGCTAACATGTTATGATTAAAACCACAGATCTAAAGTTTCATGATAAGATTACTCATAGTTATTATATTAAATTAATAATTCTTTAAATGTTGCTAATGGTTTTTAAGATAAACATGACAAGTGATACATCAAGATTTAGGAAATTTTACGAGCTTTTCAAAAATCTCATAATATATAGGGTGGTCTATATAAAAAAAATAAGTTTGCGGTGGTGCACGAAAATCTAAACGCCCTGTAAAAAAACTGCCTATTGCAATGGATTCTACGGAAAAAAGTGCCTCAAGAAAGTTTTTACCAAAATTAATTATCTTTATTAATAAACAAGTTATAGGACATAAAAGAAATCGACGAAATTTGAGAATCGCCCTTTAGCGGCCAAACGATAAGAGATAGCAAAGTTTTGTTTGCGCCAGTGGTTTTCTCATTAAATTTGAGCTCCGGACACCTTGGTTAATTTTTTTATATCTCTTCAAATAAGGGGTGCCCATAAGAACGCGTCCAGTTTGGGACACCTTGTACATAATCGCATTTTTGGATTCTTTAGTTCGAGTCGTAATACAAGACCTTTTTTGTCTAAACTGCATATTTCTTGTGTTATTGGAATTCGTTCGAAGATTTTCTCTGATGTAAAGCAAAGTCGTAGATTTTGTTTTTATAGAAAGAGTTGCTTGACTTTTCATTAACCAATTTTATCACTAACATAGATCAACTATTTATCACCAGAGAACACACGATTTTGATAACACCAATGACATGCCGGTAACGTCATACGATGCCCATGTATATTTTTTATTTAGGGCGAGGCAGGATTTTAATTATGATTCACACTTTGGGATTATGCCATGTGGCAATTTAGATATTTTGATAATTTATGACTAGAAGATAGGGAATAATTTCATTTGAGAATTAGGTGTGTGAGTAAAAGAATGCAGTACCTAAATACTAGATTAATTGAAACCACTGGAATTTCTTATTTAATTCTTAACTTTTATAAAGAATTTTCATCAATTTAAGAAGTTTCTGCAGGCTGATTACTGAATAATGAAAATCTTTTAGGTAGATTATGCGAAATTGTGCTTGGACAGTATCAATAATACACATTAAATGAATTGTTAGCTGTTGTTTCTAGAATATCTTCTCAAAAATCTAATAGAATAGAAACAATAAGTATACCCATAAATATATAAATCAATAAATAATACACTATGAGTCAAGAAACTTTGCAACCGTTGGAATAATAAATTGAAACAAGGAAAATTATCAATGACATCGGAATTGCCAGGTAATTGCCGGAATTGTCAGGTACTGGCAACATTTCGTTGTGGCTCTAGAAAGTAGTAAGTTCGACTCCCGTTGAAGGTAAAATGAGTCTTTTCATGTGCATCTAGGTTTCTCTTCAGTATTTTGTAATTAATATGTCTTCGATAACTAGTTACCATGTCCACTATCAATGCAGTACCTATACTCAAACGTTTCGAGTGGCTATAACTTTCGGAACATTCCATGCCATAGAAAAACGTAATACAGTTTACAATGGTTCGATTGAAATCCGCTAGTGGCGCAGCAGATCAGTACTTACTAGGGTCCCTGTATTTAGAGAGTACCGCAATCAATAGCTCCACTATGTTTCAGAACTGTGAGTAAATATGGCGGACTGCCGTGTCAGCAGCAAAATGTCATATGTCAGTCAAAGTCCAGCTGAAATGTTGGTTTGTTTGGTGTTTATGTTTTATCGTTTCTTGTGAATCAGTGATATATATTTCCACAATCTGGTCTGTAGTATTATTCCTCAACGTATTACAGTCAAATTTTATTTGTTTATAGATCAAAAATAGGAAGGTGAATCCGCAATTTGTAACAATTCAAATTTGGCGCCTGTTATTGTGAGTAAACATGGCGGAGATTGCGGTACTCTCTCAATAAAGGGACCCTAGTACTTACAATTTAGACAGGGATCAGGGAGTGGCTATAACTTTCGGAACATTCCATGCCATAGAAAAACGTAATACAGTTTACCATGGTTCGATTGAAGTCCGCTAGTGGCGCAGCAGATCAGTACTTACAATTTAGACAGGATCCCTGAATTTAGACTTATCTAAGATTCCGAATGTTATTTCGTAGATTAACGGGGCCCTAATACCTTTCTTCAGAGAAACTAACCGTGTTAATATTTATCTCTTAATCTGTTAACTCTTTAATTGGTAAAACACGGCACTAACTGTCACTGACTGTGATTTTTGTAAGTTATTTACCGAATTGCACCATCGTTCACACCTTTAAAAAGTAAATCGAATGTTGTCTATAAATGATAATGTATTGATAAAATTTATACGATAAATGGCTGTAGTATGTTGCAGTGCCCGTAATGGTTCGAAATAAATACAGCGTTTGCTGTAGCAAACCGTTCGTTCTTGGTGTGATACTTGGTGTAATAATAGTTTCTTTGTGGAGTAGACTAACGGAATACGAGGATAGTTTAAGTTATATTAGGAATTATTACAATAAAGTGCATAAAAGTAAGCAAAATCAGTTACGGAGGAGGTCACCTGGCGAAAAGTCGGTGTATCAGAAGATATACGATGCTACCGAGTGCAACAACGTAGCTTTGCCAACTTGGTACGCTCAACGCGGGAAGTACTGGGTACTGCATAATTTCATCACAGCAGAAGTGCAATTTGCATGCTACGAAACTGTGACCTTCACAACACACGGAAGCTATGATTTCTTGGATAATCTTATCATTTTGGCAGACCTATGGAGAGGGCCGATAAGTGTTGCAGTGCATGCCCCGGGTGCAGACTTTCGGACCAGTTTGGACACCATAGCGTACTTAAGAAACTGCAAATCTCATTTTATTAAAAAATATGTAACGTTTCATTTATTTTTCGAAGAGAAGAACACGCCGAAGTTATATCAGGTAAGCTTCCTCGAATATTTTATAGTTTTTAAATATTTCTTGTAATTGTATTGCTAATTGTGTAACATAGGTGAGTGCATGTTTTATCTACTCTAGGAAAGCTATAAAAATTGTTTGTGTTGCTTATCTCCCCGTTAATACCTGTAATCATACACAATTTACAAATACCGGGTTATGTTAAATTTTCTTCCATCGCATATAATGTGCCCAAACATTTTTGAACTACCAAGAATTGAACAGTGAAATATCCGGAAATATCATACTTGCAAAAAGCAATCAAGCTGGAGTCGGAATTTCGATGGGGATATTCGCTAATCTTAGTAGGTACTTTTAAGTGCTCCCAAGGTCTGCGAGAGATGATTCGTTCGCTGTTGTGAGCCACTTTATTGCAGAAGTGTGCATGAAGGATGGCTGGTGATGATACAAGTGATTCTGACGAAGGGCAGTTTTTGGTACTCACCTGGAACAGACACAGTGTCACAGTGAAAGAGTGGCAAATTCAGATTAAAAGTAACTATGCTATATCTCGGGCAAAATCATACAGGCCCATTAGTCTTATGTCATTCTTGCTTAAGACAATGGAAAAGCTGCTCGACAAGCATATAAGAGATGACGTACTGGTAAACAGGCCACTACATCAAAACCAGTTAGCATACAGAGCAGGAATGTCAACAGAAACTGCTCTACACCACCTTACATGGAGAGTGGAGAAAGTGCTGGAGAACAAAGAAATCCTCCTAGCGGCCTTCTTGGACATAGAAGGAGCTTTCGATAACACATCATTCAATAGTATCTCCAAAGTCGTAGGCCAAACAGGACTAGAGGCTTTGTGCTGCAGGTGGATAGACTGCATGCTGAGGGATAGAGTGGTGTTTACCACATTGCTTGAAGAGACCTTGGCAGCCAGGGTGGTAGGTGGTTGTCC
Source organism: Xestobium rufovillosum (assembly GCA_963966045.1). Lineage (NCBI taxonomy): Eukaryota > Metazoa > Arthropoda > Insecta > Coleoptera > Ptinidae > Xestobium > Xestobium rufovillosum. The sequence goes on from OZ014494.1 coordinate 21,191,350, forward strand.
GCAGGGTGGAGTTCTATCTCCTCTTGTGTGGAACCTAGTTATGGACGGGCTGCTTAGGAAACTCAGCGATGAAGGATATTCTCCCCTAGGATATGCAGATGATCTAGTCATCACAGTCGAGGGTAGATTTAGTAGTACTATTAGGGAACGTATGCAAATGGCCCTGAGTATTGTAGCAGCGTGGACTGAGAAGGAAGGCTTGACCATTAGTCCAGAAAAAACAACAATAGTTCCATTTACACGAAAGAGAAATATAGAGGCTCTTGGACCTCTATATCTCCGTGGTAGGAAGATCCCATTGTCAAGGGAGGTTAAGTACCTTGGGGTTATACTGGACTCAACACTTACCTGGAATCAACAAATCGATAGAATAGTCAGAAAATCGGAAACTACTCTTGCAGCAGTTAGACGAACATATAACAAATAATGGGGTCTAAGGCCAGGGATGGTGCACTGGCTGTACACCAGAGTGGTCAGACCAGGAATAATGTATGCAGCTGTGGCATGGTGGCCCAAAGTCAAACAGGTAACTACTAGGCTAAGGCTAAGCAAAATTCAGAGGCTTGCCTGCCTAGGGATAACAGGGGCGATGCGGACTTCGCCAACTGCAGCCATAGAGACTCTTCTGGACCTTCCCCCTCTCCACTTCGTGATACAGGGGGAGGCGAGACTAGCACTATACAGATTGCAAAATTCTCTTTATCGATGACTCTGGAGTGGAGAACCAAATTCTGAACAGCATTCCTTCCGGCAGTCTAACCTGGTACACCGACGGCTCTAAGACCGACATTGGTGCTGGGTCAGGACTGTTTGGAGATAAACCAAGAGTGGAACTTAGCTTCTCTCTGGACAAATATGCCTCTGTCTTTCAAGCAGAGGTTTACGCCATACTACAATGTGTGCGGGAAAACATTAAGAGGGGCTACAAAAATCAGCGGATCTTTATTTTATCAGACAGCCAGGCAGCTTTGAAGGCCCTTCTGAGCTCAAAGATGTCTTCCAGACTGGTGTGGGAGTGCTTCGAGCAACTTAATATCCTAGCCATGCGGAACACAGTAAGACTGCTTTGGATTCGAGGTCACTGTGGGCTGATGGGGAACGAGAAAGCTGACAAACTAGCAAAGCGGGGCTCCAACGAACCTTTTGTTGGACCGGAACCTGCCCTAGGCATAACTAAGAGCGCCGTCAGACACCAAGTAAACGGATGGATTCGCGCTCAACATCACAATTACTGGAACAGGATTCCAGGACACAGGCACAGCAAGTCATATATAAATGGACCTTGCAGGAAAAGATGCTCAGAACTACTTTGCCTTAGTAGGATGCAAATTAGTATCGAAACAGGCCTCCTGACGGGACACACGACCGTTAAAGAGCACCTGTGGAAGATTGGCAAATATTACGGAGACCTTAACTGCCGTTTGTGCAATAAGGAACGGGAGACAGCTAGGCACATTTTGTGCAGATGAGAAGCTCTAGACCAAAAGAGGCAACGAATTTTCGGACGATGTCTGATGGAACCGGAAGATTTTTCCACGCATTCTATGTTTGACTTGTACCGTTTGGTCCAAGGCACCAAGATCATGGAATGGGTGACTTAGAATTAGGGTGAGCACAATAAGCCCATTTTGTGGCTGCAGTGCATCTGAGCCTACGGGCAGGCAGGCCCTAAGGGAGGGAAAAAAAAACTATGCTTAATAAAAATGTTTCAATCATTGTAATAATTATTGAGTTTCTCGATTCTCAGTTAGTAGTCTGTTTCTCCTCTTCCTTTGGTATTGCGCGTGACTTTTTTTATTTTGATTCAAATTTTGACTTATTTAAATATTAGTCTCGAGAAATCCAAAAACTCAACGGAAATAATTGCTGCTTGTTACTGTAGAGCTAAATCCCGTACTTTGTACTACCTAATATTGTATTATTACATATATCTGCATTTCAGTGTTGTAGTATTACAAGAGTTATCTTTTCCAGTTTAGAACGAGATCGATAGGAAAAGTATACAGAGACTATTACAACTGCAAAAGTGGTGCTCCGAGAAAGAAGCGCAGTTTCAAGACTTTGTATAACCTTCAGTACCCGATAAACGCAGCGCGGAATATTGCTAGAGAAGCAGCTCAAACCCATTACGTACTATCTTCGGACATTGAACTGTATCCATCCCGTTACTTACCAAAAAGATTTTTGGGGATGCTAGCTGAGAATCCTCAGTTCTTCCGAAATGCTACGCCGAAAGCTTTCGTTCTGCCTGTTTTTCAGGTAGATGGTGAGTCGATTCCGGAAAATAAGACTAATCTTCGGGAAATGATTAATAAAAAAGAATTTGATTTTCATAATACGTTATGTCCTATGTGTAATATAGGCGTAGATGATAGCAACTGGATAACTGGGGCCGAGACGGAGAAACTGTATGTTTCTTCATATGGCAAAAGGCTGGGAAAGTATAGATCTTGGGAACCTTTCTACATAGGAACGAACAGCGACCCCTACTTTGATGAAAGACTTATGTTGGAGGATCAAGGAAACAGAATAACACAGGTTACATCTATTTCTCTATTACCTACAATCTTTTCGACATACACTTAAGAGTTCTTTATGAGTTTGCCCCGTGCGCCAAAGCTGTGACACAGTAATTAAACACGACGCGTGTTCCAAAGCAAATTTGTTACTGACTGACTTTAAAAGTTTTAAATTATTAACGTAAAATTTATGACCCGTATTCAACACGTGCAAGGTCATTCTACATATTTATAATGTGCAAAATCTTCTTTAACTCTAGTGAGAGCAAAGAATTAAGTCGATTGCCAGAAGAAACATATCGGGCATCTATCTAATCCTCACTAGATAAGAGTATAACGAACATTTTGTCCATTATTGTATGGTCGTCCAGATAAGTAAGGCAAGTCAAGATGCGGGCTATAAATTTAAAGTTAATAATTTGAAACTTTAAAGTCTGCCAATAATAAATTTAACTGATATTCCTTGGAATATACAGTAATAAACAAAAATAAAAACAGTTGTTTTAACAGTAAGCATGGTCGGATTCAAAATTCAACCCTGAGTAGTTTTATTAGGTAGAACCATTTACGAAAAACTAGCAATAAAATGCCCCCCCCCTCCGAGTTCTTGAAATCATGAGTATGTTAATGTATCTCGAGTGGGAGGAAGATGTTGTTATGCGCCATAGTTCACTCAAAGTGCAAGTTTAATTTCGCCGATAGTTTAGGTCTGCAGTTTTCTGTAATCATTTTGAACGCAACGTATTTAATATAACTTATAAAACGAACCTTGTTCGTTGAAAAAATATACGTAGAGCTACGTTCTGAAAGTTTCAATATCAGCTTGCTGAAGTACCTAACATTCTGTGATATCTCGTAATACAATAAAATCTGGATTCGTTTTACAGTTCAATGCCTGGCGGTGTATTTGCTCGAGGAGTAGTTGTTCGAACGTACTAGTAGTGCCACCCATTGCATCTGAGCAATTCATAAAGTATTTGACGTTTACTCATATATGATCGACGTATGTTAGCAACTATGAATTCTTAATAAGTTAACCCCACACGCCAAAAGACAGTGACCCAGTAATTAAACTCGACACGTGTTTCCTGAAGATGCTGACGTTGTCAGCGAAACACGTGTCGAGTTTAATTACTGTGTCACTGTCTTTTGGCGTGTGGAGTAAACTTATTAAGAATTCATAGTGAATTTACGTCAAAGTTCTTGATCCATCTACTGTGTGTATGTTAGCAAGTTTGTTGCGTATAAAACGAATGCAGAAAGCACTGCACTGACGAGTCCCAAAAGGACGAAACTACCGTGAAACATATAGATCATTAGATTGTAGAACTTAGAACATGTTTTATGATCTTTAGTAGGTATCCCATAAAAGCAGCGAGGAATATAATTAGAGATACAGATCAAAGGCATTACGTACTATCCAGAGATAGCTGTGTTTGTTCACTCCTAGTTACCTTTTCCTTTCCTATTGTTAATGTTAATACATTATGTCAGAGAAATGCTCAAAAACCTTTTTGCGTCTACACATTTTCTTCCTGGATTTTGTCTGACGTTATCATTATGTACTAACAGATTTCACATAACGTGTTTTCAAAGTCTGTATTTGTTTAAAATTAAATAGTAGACGTATTGTACCTACGTTCCAGCGTATTGTTTGGAAAGATGTTATTATTTATACGTTTTGACGTCATAGTCGTCAGTGAACAGAAAATCGCTGATAATGTTTGGAACAGCTTTATTACGATTGGAAAGAGTACGAACCGGCCAACATCGTACGTGCTGGTTTTTGGAGTTTGCGATGCACGAGGGCGAGATTATAAGGGCGTAAAGTTAAGGTCCGTTTTTAGCAAACTTTAAACGTTCGACATTCTTAAATCGCATATTTCTGTAACATCCAAATTTAATTTTGGGCTAGTTGGAAAGAGGACGAGCCAGAGCACATCGTATGGGTTGGTTTTTGGGGTCCTTGATGCATGGGGGCGATATTTAGGGGTGTAAATTTGAGCTGCGTTTTCAACAAATTTTAAGTGTTTGGTGCTATTAGACAGCAGAAGAAGTGGAAGTGTGGCAGTATACAGGGGTATCACAAAATTTAGTCTGCCATATTTAAATATAAATCATAATAGTAATTAGATATGGTTAGTTATATAAAATGGTATTCATTTAAGAAATTTATACAGGAGGTGGTGCAAATGTGGAAACCCAGTTTGTTTTTAATTTGTAAAAATCAGTGAATCGTTATTTTAACCTGGAAAATTGCCTTAAAATGCCTTATACTGTTAGAAATAGGGGACCATAAGCACAAGTGCAAACACCGTGTACTTAAAAAATAAAACAAATATTTACATAGCTAACTTACATTTTTCGATTTTTGAAAAAAGTGCGGGTAATGTGGAAACACCCTAAAAGTCCAGTAAATCAATGTGTAAACACATAAAGATGTTGGAATATTGAACTTTAAGCATTATATTCTTTTTGGAGTTTACTCCTTAAGAATCGATTTTCAGTTATAGCCCGCGGTACGGAAATTTTATGAGTAGTAAAATCAAACGTTACATTTCGCGTTAACTAAAAGTAAGGGGTTACGTTTCTCTGCGCAACGCACCTCGCGTACCTTTCATATTGAAATTATGTATGTATCTATGGATACGTATATTTCTGTACAATAAACAAAATTATCAAGTGATTGAAGTTAAAAAAATACTGAAAGATATGGAAAAACCTATTCCAGTGATAATGAAGAAGAATCCGAAAAACACGTGGATGCAGTTAATTGGTATGTAAGCGTATAATTCATGATAACGAATTTATTTAGTGTATGTATGTGTGATTAATTGTTTACCGTGTGTCCCGGGAATCCTGAAGCATCCTGTTTAACATGGGAAATTTGAAAATTGCGATTTCTATGTCCCCAAAGTGTTTTAAGGATATTCCGAGTATCACGACACATACAAAATGTGCACCCAGAGAACGTTTTTGTGCAAGTTTAACAAAAAATATCAAAAATATTTCCAATATATCGCGTGGGAATCAACTTCGTTTGAATACAAGTGAGAAGACGACAGCCATGTCGCAATGGATTAGTGAGTTCAATCGCACACCACCGATATTGAATCCGGCATACGGAGGTTCAAATCCAATGGCGTTTAGTTTTCTTTTTTTACTTTTACCGTTATTTTGAATAAACGGCGATTGATTTCTATCAGTAAAGATGCATAAACGTTTTATAATTTTTAATTAAACTGGAAATGGACTTACTAGAAAATTATTTATAAAGTGATTGAAGTTAAAATAATCGTTCGTAAGGAGTAAACTCCAGTCCTGCGTCGTAGCTGACACACACAAGTTTTTTTATAATGTTTTTATTCATAGAAAACATCTTTACTTAAAAAAAAAAAATAAAACACATTGCCCTCATCCACATGTATCCAAGTTACCCGCACTTTAGCCAAACTGGATTTTACGAGTTAAGTCAAGAAAACGTTAGCTTATGATTTATTTAAATCCAACACCTTCCCTATAACTCCCTTTCCCAATACTCTGATACGCATTACGCTACTTCTGTGAAAAGTTAGACTAAATAATACCACAAACTTACCTCCAAAAACTTCAGGAAAAACACCATTAACTACAGTGCCCGACTTATTCCTAGCGCTGCGCCGTGACTAATAGGAACGAGAGTGACTGTTTACGGCAATCGCTGCTAGAGTGAAGCTCTCTGCAGTCGAAATACTTGCCGTTTCCACATTACCCTCATGTTTCCACATTTGCACCCCCTCCTCTACCTTTTAATTAATTTTTTTAAAGTTTATAAAAATCACAACGAGCTTTAAATGCAAACCTAACGCTATGTTCACAAGTCGTGGTGACTCATTCGTCAGTCTCACCCTCGAACTGCCGGCCTTTAGTTAGCGACGGCCACAGTCCAGTAAACGATAGCTATGTTGTTTGAAGAAAGAAAAGGTTGGCTATTTGACTGAATTCAGTTCGAAATACTTAAAACGTAGGTAGTTCATAGCTTTCGTTGACATGCTCAACGCGTATTCTCTTACATCCCATATAAAACAAAGGTAACATACATGTTATAATAAGAAACAACCAACCTATTGTTAGTATTGTTACAATTATTATTTACAGAGCTCGTTTCTAATTTATATTTATCTGCTTTCAGGCTCACATTATGTGTATAATGGACTACGAATATTTGATACTAAATAACGCCTTTTTAGTGCATAAGCCTGGAACAAGAACGAAAAAAGAAGAATTGGAACTGGAAACACAAGTAACTGGAACAAATAACAATTTAATTGACAATACAATTCTGCCCGAAATTCAGGTTTTATTTGGAGATAGGGAAGGCTGTGTAGTAAATGAATATGAATAGACAATTTTCTAGCATTTAAGAAATGAATATTGTAATAGGTACTAAGTAATTATTGAAAATATATGTTTTATTTTGTATACTGTAATAAAATTAACGAAAATCACACTAAATTTGTACACATTTTTATTTGCATTTTCATAATGATAAGGTGACCAATTATTAGAAAGCATGCAACCAGGGCATAATGACAGAGAAGGCCCGATCTGGGGGGGAACGGGGGCAGCCCCCCTCCGGGAATGCGCCTGCGCCGATTTTTTTTCAAAATTCAAGGTCATTCAGTTTTATAGAAATTGAAATTTTGATGATACCCGGGTACACGAACAATGTAAAACTAAAAATTAATATTTTGGAATAATAAAATTGAGTAAATTTTTCAGATACACTTATAATAAACAAAATAAATATATAAAATAAACAACAAAAAAACACAATAAAATTACAAAAAAAACTATAAAAAAAACAAAATAAGAATGAATTCTAAAAATAAAAATACTATCCTTCTAAGATAATATAACTTAACCATAAACTCACACCTCACAAGCACGAGTAAGCAAAGAGCAAAGCACGAGTAAGGAGTAACGAGATCTTAGTTCACTGCACAGAACAGAAAGAAAGGGCCAACCAATAGAACAGTGTACAAAGTTATCGGCAAAACAAATTAAAACCAAGGCCTCCTCGATTTTGCGGGGAGCGATTCAAAATATCATATTTTATTTTTGTTTTGGGTTCGAAGCAATTGCGATACAAAGAAAAATAGATACACATACTGAAAACCAGGACAAATCAGTACATATCTGAAAACCAGGACAAACCAGGACAGAATTTCAAACCAGTACACAAGCTGAAAAATCAGAACGTGCAACTGGACACTGATTAAATTTGTAGGATTTTTTCTTTTAATATTGCAGTAAACACCACCTTAACGCATTACGTCTCGATTTATTTTTCCAGTATTTTTTAAACCTTCTGTTTTTGAATCACTCTGTATCTACAATAATATTTCGTAGTTATTGTAGTCCAGCAGCGGAACCGTGTTTTTTCCCTGAAGTGAAAATTTTCGTATTAAGTTTCTTTTTTAACGGATTCTCGTAGATTTATATGTCTATTTACCATATTCGACTGATGACAAGCTGGCATTTTTGAGCAACTTGAGATATACAGGATGTTTCAAAACAATAAGATGATTGTATATGTTTTTGACTTTAAACTTGAATACTACTTATTTCTTAATTTTTTCTCATTATTGTATGGTTAATTGTGCGTTAACTTATTGAATTTATTGATTTTACAAGTTTCAGCCATATACTGGGTGTTTAAGAAATCTGTGTTATAAATTTTTAATAATATTAATGAATTTCTGATATGAGAATATTTTGTGTTCCAGTTCAAAATTCAGCTAAAAATAACGACGTACGTGTATAAAAACGAAGCTACACGACAGGTACAGAGTGTCCCAAAAATTTTTGGCTGAAACAAGAAACAGGCACACAAAAGTTGGAGAAGATTTCTTAGGTGGAAACCAAGCATAAATATTCCTGTATCATGGCAATACGATCTTTGCGTTTTTCCAGTATAATACCTACCCATCGATTTATTAAATTGAGACACCCAGAAAGAAGACAACCAAGCAAAATGATGTTTTCGAGATTAAAATCGAATTTAATTCACTATGGGTCATTCAATAAACCTAGAAACAAAATTTATAATAAAGAAAATAGGGAAGAGGAAGAAATAAATGTTTTATCGTTGGTTGAGGTGACACCAAAAACTTCTTGTCGCGAAATCGAATCGCAAGTTGATGTTTCCAAATCAGCACCAAACTTTTGAACGTCAGATGCAAGGACGTTTTGGATTTAACATTTCGTGTTTTATTTTGGGTGGTCAACTGGCATACCAAATTTTTGATGGAAACTTAACGGAATTGGGATACATTAATTTATTGAATATTAACGCAGAGGCAATAATGGAAAATGTTCTGTTAATAAACCTGAACAGGGTATATTTCCAACAAGATGGTGCCCCTGCACACAATTCTGCAATAGTTAGAAATTATTTAGAAAATCATTTTCCGGGTAGATGGTTGGGTACAAATGAATCTATATTGTGGCCTGCAAAATCACCTGATCTGAGTAGATTAGACTTTTTTGTTTGGGCATTTTTAAAAGAAAAAATATACATACGAAGATCCAACAATCAAGCTGAGCTAGCAGAGGCGACACATGCAGCTTTCCGATATTTGCAAGCCCATCCTATTTTTTTAATTAATGCCATCAATCTATTAACTAAAAGATATAGATTACGTGTTGAAAAACATGGCTATCAATTTGAGCAGTTCCTATAATTTTGTTGTTTTTCTTGTTTTTATTTGTTTGTTTCGCTGTTTTTCTGTTCTTGTTGCTTTTATTTCAGTGGTTATTAAAAGTTGCTAACATCAAATCGATAAAATCACAGGTATCTTGGATGTACCTATACCTATCTTATATTTTTTAAAGGTAAAAAGTACGAAAATCTTTGCCGTTTTTTGAAATAACAATATAAAAGTAGGTATATATATATTTTAATAGCTTAAAAAAAGTCCTTTCGAACTTGACAAAAGCCTGCTGTGGTTTCCATTTAAAAAATTCAACTTTATATCATAACTCAAAAAATACGCTGCCTAGAAAAAAACTACGTATGCCACTGAATTCCTTGGAAAAGTTCTATAGGAATCAATCTTAACAGTTTTAGTCTGCTTAGTACAAAAAGAATTGTAGAAAATTTTTGAAAATCGATCAAAATTAATATTTTTTTTTCTCGAAAACTAAAAAAGATATCCAAATTCTGGTTTCGGCATTCTATTATACTCAAAAACGTAGCTCAGGTTCGCGAAAACCCCAAGGCTCTATCTCTGCTGCTTCTATGACAAACCCCCGAAATCACAACGAAAAGAGGACACCCTGTACTGTGTTCTGCGTTTGCAGAGCACATGAACACTGCTGCAATAAACTAACCCCTACTGCCACTGTGAACGACAATGAAGACGAATCTTTACTTTCCAATGATGAAATCGATTTAGAAAATGATGAAGTCATCTAATATATACAGGGTGGTCCAGTTTATATCATCAGGATTTCACCAGCCGAAAGTTTATCAAAAAATAAAGGTAGTTTGTCTAATAAAACATGGTCTAATTTTGCTTCCGTTTTGATGTACAGAGTGTTAAAGAAAATAAATTATTTTATATAATTTGCTATAAATCATTAATGAAAAAGGGTAGCCTTCTGAAATTTTGCATAGATCATTTCTTTTGTATTCTCTGTTAAATAGTGATTGTAATTATTTTATTTAGAACACAGAGGCGTGCGTACGGGTTTCATCAAAAATACTTTATTTAATACAACGTGCGCCACTGGTTTTCTTAGAACACCAAATACAGAGACGATTTCTCATTCAATTTAGAAACCTTGTTGTATCTTACAATTTTTTCATAACTCAACTCAAAACAAAACATCGTGTGACCAATTACATACTGAATTTATTTACTTAAAAGAAAAACAACATTAAGCTTAGCTGAAATATCAACTAGACAAGAATCGCAATTGAATTAGTGTAGGAACCATTTTGCTGGATGCACAATTGCACAATTGGCATTGACAAAATCTCATTCTGCGATCTTCATCCCCTGGCTGCAAGCCCTGAACTGGTTGTAGATGAGTAGGTCGTATATGATCCCATCTTAATACACGTAAAATAGTAGTTTTTGGAATTCTAAGGGCCGTTTGTTAGAACGCGGATCAAAATGTAATGCGAGGCTACATTTAATTCAACTTTCGTTGCTATGATACAACCAATCAAAAAGTCAGTACCTTAGCAACGAAAGTCGAATTAAATGTAGCCTCGCGTTACATTTTGATCCACGTTCTAACAACCGGTCCTAAAAGTTCTTGTTCTAGAAACTCTTCTCTGACTTGTTCTATGATCTCTGTCAAATTCAAGCAAGATGCGATTGTTTCTGATTACCTCGTTAGCGATACGATGATTGGGATTTCTAGGTGTAAATCTCAATCCTTGAGTAACAAATTGATGGTGCACATTTGCAAATACATTAATTTTGTGGCTGCCGTCTATTTGGAAATCGCAAGTGATATTTTCGAGCTGCAGCAGCTGAGTTTCCATAGCAAAATCTGTATACGTAATGCATGTCAGCATATTCTTGATTTCAAAAACGAAAGGGCATTTCATATTTTAATACTTTAACCATACATACACAAATTTTATAACTTAAACGTAACTTATTTACTTATAGCACAGGAGAAGTTCAGCCAAAGAGCAAAACGTCAAAGCCTAATCACAGCCTCCATGTGATCAATGGCTTTTGGACTCTGTTCAAAATGATGAGAATTTCATAAACAATATTTTATGGACAGACGAATCATGTTTTACTCGAAGAGGAATGGTTAACTTCCACAATCAGCATGTGTGAGCACATGAAAACCCTCATGAAATCAGCTTAATGTTGTTTTTCCTTTAAGTAAATAAATTCAGTAATTGGTCACATGATGCTTTTTAATGTTTTTTTTTGTTTTGAGTTGAGATATCAAAAAATTGTAAGATACAAAAAGGTTTCTAAATTGAATGAGAAATCGTCTCTGTATTTGGTGTTCTAAAAAAACCAGTGGCGTACCTTGTATTAAATAAAGTATTTTTGAGAAAACCCGTACGCACGCCTCTGTGTTCTAAATAAAATAATTACAACCGCTATTTAACAGAGAATACAAAAGAAATGATCTATGCAAAATTTCAGGAGGCTACCCTTTTTCATTAATGATTTATAGCAAATTATATAAAATAATTTATTTTCTTTAACACTGTACATCAAAAAAGAAGCAAAATTAGACCATGTTTTATTAGACAAACTACCTTTATTTTTTGATAAACTTTCAGCTGGTGAAATCCTGATGATATAAACTGGACCACCCTGTATAAATATAATACACTTTTAGAATTTAAAATTTTTCTTTTAATTTTATATAAACCTTATTATGAGAAGCAAACCATTTGTAAAAAACTCGTTTCTTTACGTAAAATTTACAAATAATTTAGAGTGATATATTTCACCTACTTACTTATCGGACATCCCGTATCTGGAGTTTCTTAAGGATGACGCTTTGTCATCACTTGAATATCAAAACTAGGAGACCCTTAGACCCCAAATCCGTTTTGAAAAAAACTTAATACGAAATTGTTGGGTTTTACCCCCTGGCTGCCGGACTATTGGGACATAGGAAATTAATTCGCGAAAACATGTTTTGTAAAATTCCTGCTCCGGAGTAAAATAATTCAAAAAATGTATTCTACCTTCCTTCAGAGAAATTATTGAGACTTAATATTTAATAATTGTTATGTTATGCAATGGGAAAATGAACGGCTAAATATAATATACATATATAATTATATTTATTTCTTCTTAAAATGCAATACAACATGCAAACATTTTGACAAATAAATCTAAACATAAAAGATTACATACTTCTATATGCAAATCTGTTTAAATTCAGTATCTCATAAGTTTTCTTCAATTGATAATATCGTATGCACCTACGGTTTCAAGTACATACAAATTGATTGAGAAAAAACTTACCTTAATATAACTTGGGTTACTGTATTTTGACTATGTACAAATGTATGGAGAGTAAATACTGAAAAACAGACTTTTCACAATATCAGAATATAAATCACATATTGCACATTTTCGCTAAAGAACTAACGGTCTTTATTCGAATGGATAAAAGTACGATCTAATAACATTTTTCATACTATAAAATTAACTAAAAAATTGTAGATCAATAGAATAAAACAATTTAAAAAGATGAACACCTCAGTGGTTAATTTTCAGTACGATTTAAATTTACAATAAATCTCAGTCTAGTTCGCAGTCTATTAATTTCATTATTGATGAGCTGTGAGGCTAATGTGATGAGATAATGATATCGATATTGAAAAGGAAAACATTCTTGGGTATGGCTTGTGATGAATTTTGTGAAAATGAACAGCGAGAGGTGAGATCAATTTTTGTTCCCTAACCACTAACCAGCGCTTTTTTCTCAATCAACATTAGAAAAGCCCAATTATATGCACATTACCCGAATATACAGAGACGATTAAATTTACGAACAATGACTAATTTTGAAGGTAGGTATTAAACCCTTCCTTATTTTAGATAAATAATTTAAATCACACAAAATACATAACTCTGAATTAAATATGTCAGATTAATAGAAATCACAAAATATGAACACTCCCACAGTCGCTGAGTTAAAATAAATTCAACCTAAGTTACACTTAACTTATATACCTATGCATATGCAGACTAATTGGTACTTCAAGTACAAGCGTTTCATGTTTCTATACAAAATGAGTATTAAATAACTGGGGTGGAAGAAATGCAATGTTACTTATGTTCTATGTACGTTTAGGAACTATTTATAAAGCACTATATGATTTTATCCGTACCCTTTGAAAATTCATTTTAAAGAAAAAGTACAAAAAACATCGCTTTCAATATATAACGGGAATCATTAACTGACAAAATAAGGAATTAAGTATAGAGGGTGCACATAAAGCAAAAATATTTGTACATGGGTAATTAACGGCTAAAGAGTAAATATCAAATCAGACTAAGCTACACTATTTCTATCTGTTAGGTACACTTTAAAGATAAATTATCTTTAACTTTCTTGCGGTCACTGTATGAGAAGTAAAAATATATTGAATGTGGTTGGGTGGTTCCCGATTCTTACATTTTAATAAATTCAGTTCAATATGAGAGATTATAGCAATAAGAAATACATATTTTACAATTTTTTGATATCTACTAAGACTTCCCCTAAATAACTTCCCATTATAGAAATGTCTAGAATCGATAGTTTTTTCTGATTATCTAAACCATTAGATCATCCAATTAAAAAGAAAAATGAAACCTGACTATAGATAAAACTGAACATAAACGGGAATATTTTATATGATCACCAAAATAATTACTGAGCACCAATCTTTTCTAACAATTTTTAAGCTACATTTACATCAAATTCGATATCGGCACACTTCGAAATACGATTGCGAAGTAGATATTTGACATACGCATTTATGTACTTGCGTTTACAACAGCACTTTGAATTCAGCACAGTTCTTGTTGGAATTCGAATTCGGATTGCATGTTTGCAAATCGCAAACTTCCAATTCAAATTGCGAAAAAATAACGAAGTGACAGCTGTCAGTTATAAAATATGTCAGATATAATCCAATAATCTCCATTATATAGACAAAAAAGCGGGGAAATAGTTATTTAAGATACAAGTATTGTAACAGTTCATATTATGATACGAGATGGGGAAAATTATCAAATGATGCCGAAGGCCGAGTTTGATAACCCATCGTGTATCATAATATGAAGTTACGATAAGAGTATCTTACAACGTTTTATCTACTATCAGCAAGACCATATTCGGCATCAAATTTGCTTAAGAAATAATTAGTAAACGAGAAATAATAATTATGCAAAAAAAAAGTAGCAGGCGGGTACGTATACATTTTGGCTTCCGTCAGTACTCTTTTGACAGCTCTGTGAATGATAAGTTTTTCCTCGGACATTGAGATAGCTGCAAGTGGCTGTGAAATGTCTTCCTTCAACATCTCCGGATGTTGAGTAAATACATTAAAATGGGCAAATTTTGTAATTAACGTTTACAAGTAAGTTTCATTTGATTTTAGTATTAGTTAGTCGTGCACAAAATGCATGCGCTAAAGAATGTCTATTTGGTATCTTTATCGTATAAGAGCGCTAAAGTATGTCATTAGAGCACTCAAATGAATGTCATAAAAATTTATATTATGAATTGATAGAAGATAAAGTAATTAATAGACCAGGTTTGTGCGCTATTATATCCTTTAACTTTAAATTTTAGCTGGAAGCAATGATTCTGTCAAATAATACCACGGGTGAAATCACAATTTAGAATTTTCAATGTAAATGATACCCAGTTTGACTTCAAAGTTTCTAGCACAATTAGCAATCGGATTTTGAAGTGTGCCGATATCGAATTGGATGTAAATGTAGCTTTATGCTTTGCCACCTAAGATATTTGTGAACCAAAATTAATAAATGAGTGCCAAAATTCCACTACCGGAAATTAATACTTTGAGCACTAAAAATAAGTATTATAAAAATCATCAAGAATAGTAAGCGAGTACCTAATCTAATTTTATAGGTAGGTATATAATATAATTTCACGCCGAGGCGGCTGATGTTAATGCAAAAGATGCTTCTGAGTGGGTAAAATCAACACTGCAAAAACTGTTGCAAGAGTGTACTCGAAACGACGTGTTTAATGCTGATGAGGTCGGACTTTTTAATAAACTTACTCCCGATCATACGCTGCACTTTAAATGGGAAAAATGTGTTGGAGGTAAACAAGCAAAATTCAGAATTACTGTCCTAGTATGGGCTAACACTAACATGACTGGTCCAGAAAAACGCGATATTTTCATTGGCAAGTTTAATAAACCGCGATGTTTTAAACATGTACAAAAACTACCATGTAGCTACACAGCCAACAGTCGTGCTTGGATGACTTCCCAAATATCTCAAACCTATCTTAGAGATTGGGATTCAGACATTCAGATTGATTTTAAGCACATAACGAATGATGAACAAATTACCAACGTTGATGAGAGTGAAGAAGAAACTAACATCTTCGAAATTTCACCAAACTGTGAAGATACCTATACAGATCTAATACTTGAGGGGTGAGAAGCTCGCGGAGCGAAATGTTTTGCAAGCAGTTTTACAGATTAAATCCTTCACATTGAACGATGTCAGTTAAAGAAGAACAAAAATGCCATCATGTATTACTGATTTTTTGAGGTGTTTTATGTTAACAAGTATATAAAATATTTGTGCAATATATATATTGTTTTTCATTTGAAGTGTTCTGCACCCAAATGTGTTTCTTCTAAATATAGTATGTATCTAATGTCTGTTGAAAATATATACATACGTTCATACATTTAAATTTTATGCAATTTATATAACGTACTTTGGTTATAACGTACTACCTTTGGCAGTCCTGGAATCGGCAGGTACGTTATAAGTGAGTTCAACTGTTTATATTATTCGTCAGTTGTGTCCGTGGGCAGGTAGGTATCGCTTAGTTAGTAGTTTGATGTCGCTAGGCGGAGGAGCGGTCGACTCCCATAGATGTTTTTTACGTTTTACACATTTTTTACTGAAAATGCGTGTGTCAGGTCTCCATCAGTTAAGAGGTCTATTTCAAAAATGCATTGTGTCAGGTTTCCGTCAATAAAGGGGTCTGTTTTGTTTGATAAATTTCTTTGTTATAAAGTTTCAAAACAATATTTAATGCCCGTTAACGTCATGAAATGGAAGCAGTTTTGACAGAGGTCTACGGCATGAAAATCAATAAAAAGAAAACCAAAATTTTGGTATGTAAAGGTGTGAAAATAGAACTAAAACTGGAATACAAATAGGAAATAAGAAGATGAGGAAGTTGCGGATTTCTGCTATTTAGGAAGTAAAATAACTCGAGATGGTAGGAGCATTAAAGATATAAAACAAAGAATAGCGCAGGGTTGAGTTGCGTTTAACAAAAAGAAACAACTGTTATGCTCGGGAACGGTTAATGTAGAAACTCGGAAGAGACTCTTAGGGCCGGTTGTTAGAAGGTGGATCAAAATGTAACACGAGGATACATTTAATTCGGCTTTCGTTGCTAAGGTACTGAGTTCGTGATTGGTTGTATCATAGCAACGAAAGTAGAATTCAATGTAGCATCGCGTTACATTTTGCTCCGCGTTCTAACAACCGGCCCTTAAAGTCGTATGTATGGAGTACGGCACTATACGGGTGCGACACTTGGACAATTGGAGAAGCGGATCGAAAAAGAGTAGAAGCATTTGAAATGAGGTGCTACAGACGAATGATGAAGATATTGTGGATAGATAAGGTTAGGAATAGGGAGTTATTAGAGTTTGGGAAAAGCTAAAGGTATGGAAGACAATCAAGAATAGGAGAGATAGAATGGTAGGACACGTTCTAAGACATACTAGTCAGAGATAGGAATAAAAAGAGGTAGGGGGTAGGCCTAGATTAGATTACTGCTCTCAAATAGTTAGGGATGTAGGATGTTCTACTTTTAGGGAAATGCGTAGGTTAGCTCAGGATAGAAAAGGATGGAGGTACGCGTTCAACCAGTACTTCGGACTGAGAACCTTATGATGATGATAACATCATAGCCTGGCCTTTAACTTCTCCCTGTTCAACATTACTGACCATAACATATATGTACAGGGTGTGTAAAAATTGGCGAAAGAACTACATGTAGTGTTGTTGATGATAAAATTCTGAGTCAAAAATCTTAATATCAAAATATTGTACCATGCTTTCTGAATAAGCATGAGGTCTCCAAAGTTTGAAAATTAAGTCTTTTAATAAGTGTTTTGATTCACTATTATGTTGACAGGAAAGATCTGCAAATTGGAATAAAGAAGAATTTTAAAGGTTATTTTTCGGTAAATGTTGTTTTTCAGCCTCAAAAGTGTTTTAAACATTTCTTCATCAACTTATTATTGTAAAAAATACATATGGCAGCAAACTAAAAAAGTTATTCTAGATTGCTGGGACTCTAAGTTATTCCTGTCTTTATACCGTCAAAGTTTGACAAGTATTAAAAGTTACAAATTGATTTGCTCAATTTTATAGATAATAGTTACTTAAGATACAAGTATCGTAACAGTTCATATTATGATACAAGTTGGGAAATTATCAAATGAGGCCGAAGGTCGAGTTTGATAACCCATCGTGAATCATTTATGAAGTTACGATAAGAGTATCTTACAACGTTTTTATCATATTTACCTGCTTAAAAAATAATAATTATGCGCAAAAAAAAATATATTTTGATTTCAGTCAGTACTCTTGTGACATCTCTGTGAATGAGAAGTTTTTCCTCCGACATCGAGATACCAGCTGCAATGTGGCTGTGAAATGTCTTCCTCCAACATCTCCTGGTGTTGAGTTAATATATCAAATTGCGCAAATTTTGTAATTCAACATCTCCTGGTGTTGAGTTAATATATCAAATTGCGCAAATTTTGTAATTAACGTTTACAAGTTTCATTTAATTTGATTTTAGTATTAGTTCGCTGCGCAATTCACTTCACAAAATGTGTGCGCTAAAGAATGTCAATTTGGCGCTAAAGAATGTTAATTTGGTGCTAAAGAATGCCAAATTGACATTCTTTAGTGCATAAGGGTGCTAAAGTATGTATGTCATTAGAACATTCAAATGAATATCATAAAAATTTATATTAGGTATGTATTGATACTTGATAGTACATAAATGTAACACTATAGTTACAGGACACCTGTGTGGATCCAATGTTGCCAAATGTATGTTTCTTTAAAGTGGCTCCTGAGGTTAGAGGAACTATGGTCCAATATTTTGGTATTAAGATTTTCGACTCAGAATTTTATGATTGACATCGTTACGTGTAGTTCTTTAGCGAATTTCTACTTACACACCCTGTATACTATCACATCTTGTTTTATTTCACAGCATAATTAGTATATTTTGGCGCTCAAATATTGGTGCTCAAGTAAGATTTTTGGTGCCAAAAACAAGTATTTCGTGTTGGAAATAGGTAATAAACAGATAAAATATGAATAATTTAGTGCTGTAATATAATTTTTAACAGCAAATGACAAGTATTTAAATGCAAATTAGTGGGGTTACACACACTCTTCCAGCCCAGCTCATGGTAGACTACTCTAAATGCATCATTGCTGCATGCCATTATTAAAGTCATGAACAGAATCCATGAACTTGTGATTGTTTCGTATATGGGAATTTAAGTTACCTGACTGCGTGAACGCTTTCTCACAAAAATGGCACTTGAAAGGCTTTTCGTCTGTGTGCAATCGAATGTGATTGCTGAGATTACCAGATTGAGTAAAAGCGCGGTCACAATGGGGACATTTATAGGGCCGCTCCCCAGTGTGTATCCTCATGTGATTGACAAGATTGCACGATTGAGCAAAACCTTTATTGCAAACATCGCAGCGGTATGGCTTATCTCCTGTGTGAGTTCGCATGTGTATGCTTAAATTGCTACCTGTATTGAAAGCTTTCATGCAGTATTGACACGTTAGAGGGTCACCCGGTTCACGTCTAACATCTTCATGTTTCTGGAGGTGTGTCTTCATGCGGCGGAAGAACTTTTTACATATTGGGCACTTTTCCAATGGCAAAGATTTACGTTTAATGCTGCTTACACTTGATTTCTCAGCTTCTACTATTTCGTCCCGCGATACCAACCTCACGTTCTGTCGTGGAGATCTCTGTTTTACTCTATGAACTATGCTTTCTTCTTTACTTCCATTGTATAAACCATTTAATTTTATTTTGAATGGAGCTTTTCTACAAACTGGTATTATAGATACTTCTGGACCTATCACTCTCCGCAAGGTATTATTTATTTCATTTTTGGAATCTTCGTTTCTGTAGTCATCACTCTAAAGACAATAATAGTTTTGTTAGTAAATAATCCGCATCTTGAACATTTTTAAGCACTATTTTAGAAAAATTAATGTATAGGAGAGCAGAGGAATCGGAAGCATACTAAGTGGGATTGACTTTTCTGACTTAATACATAGGTACATAATTTAAAGTCGGTATGCATACTAAAATTTATGTACATAAAAAAGCAGCTTACTGTCAACAGGAGAATATACAGGTGGCCTACATAAACCTATTTTTTCTGGTGTGTCTTTACTACACATCACACGGAAAAAGTTTTTATATAATCTTTTGTTTTTAATTTGTCATAAATTAAAAGTTCTTTCACTTATGCTCTTCCAATTCTTCTGCTCAATACACTTGTTTTTTGAATAGTACACCAGTAAAAATATTTTTGCATTCCTCATCGATTTTATTGTTTGATTTTAAGAGATAATTTTCTGAGTTAATGTGATTATTTTGAACATTTTGGAAATTATCGCCTCTAATTCATAAATATGAGCAAATATTTTCAAAGTGGGACAAGAATATCTACGTACAAATAATTCAAAAGTGAAAAAACCTTCTTAAAATACAAATCCTCCTCAAATTCAACTCGTAAAGACAATGTTTTCAGCTTACAAAGTGCACTGTTACTTAAATTGTTTTTCTTAGTTTAAAACAGAGCTGGGTACGGATACAAATTGAAAGTATTCGAATACCGGATACTGGATACATCTGCTGCTTTCGGATACCGGATACTGGATACGGATACTTCTATGGTAAAAATGTATCCCAATACTTGTATCCGAATACTATTTTCCGGATACCGGATACAGATACATCAGCATAGGTTGAGTAAAAGAAAAATTAAAGGAAACCCTGTATTACCTATGTATTTCAAAATAGAAAATAAACATTTTACAGTTTCAAAATAACAATAGAAAGGAAACCAAATAATAGGTACACAACGAAAAACAAACAAAACAAAAACACCCATGCGATCTCCGGATCACCGCCTGTGCAAATCAGAATCAGCTGACTGTGTAATCGCCGTCATCAGCCGCCGCCGCTATTACCGAAATCAAAAAAGTCCGGTCAGATGTCAGAATATAGTTTTACTATCTATCCACTCAACATTAAGTTCGCGTTATTAATTGTATCCGTAAGTTTTTGAAAGTATCCGGATACTTTTTGTATCCGAGCCCTCTAAATTGTATTCGAATACTGGATACTCGTCAAGATTTGTTACGGATACGGATAAAGGATACTTTTTCTCGGAAGTATTCGAATACACGCCCTGGATACAGAAAATGTATCCGAATACTGTATCCATATGCCTAAGTACTCGGATACGACCCAGCTCTGGTTTAAAAACATATTTTTTCTCACCTATGTGTTACAATTACGTAGGTATACATTTCCATGCAAATTTAAGGATATGCTTATACCTACAACGTCATAATAAAATGTATCAAGGAATTTAAAAATGCGGCGCAATGTGCAGTATAAGTATCATGTAAAAAAAGTAAGGTACCTATTTACAGAAGCCTATAGTGAAAATAATTCTAAGATAAAGAATCAAAATAAAGATAGCATCTTTAATATGACTTTTTTTATCTAAAATGCTTACTCTTAATAAAGACGCAATAGAAGAAATACGCTTAAATGGGACACCTTGTATACTTTATTTACAGACTCTGTCAGACTTAAATATAAAACAAAAATATACAAAACAGGACAGGTATGGAAGGGATGGTGACAAAAATTTAAAACTTGATGGGGGGGAGTTTTGTTTGACAGGAATTTTGATTGTGAAGTTTTATAAAGGTGCAAAGCCTATTCCAAATTTGTTTTCTGGTGAGAACCCTTTCATGGTGCATCAGGTCTCATACAAAAAATAACTAAAGCGAAACCCATTCAGCTTTTTAGAGGAGATTTTAATCATGAAATGATTTAAGACACAGTGCTGCAGTATTTTATTATAAAAATAAAATTACAAAAAATTTGGGTCCTTTACTATAATTTGACAAGTACAAAATAGAAGTCGGAGAGAAAACAGAAAACTGCTCCTTGACCCCGTCTCAGAATAATAAGTAACAGAAGCAACAAAAAATTAGGCCTTTTGAGCTTAAAAAATTGATGCTCTATTAAAGCTGTCAGCTTCTTGGGATAATTTTTGTCCAAAAGTATTCTCGTTGGTGAAAATGCTTCCCGTCAATAGTCAAATTTAAATATCATCACCAATGAGAACATTTTCGGACAAAAATTATTAGATGAAACAGATGCATGTGAACCGAGCTTAATTTAGGTGGTATTTCAATCCTTAATGTGCACAATTACCCCACTCGCCCTTATATTTAACTATGTGTATGGGCATGTGGGTATCTTGGGGTATCTTAACGATATTATATAATCCAATCATAGCAGATGTCCGATGCTTTAACTTTATAGTACCTATGTGACAACTATCAAAAGTTATTAACAACAATTAATAATAAGAAGTAATATACCTAATTTTTCTAATTCTCCCAGTGCACTTGCTATTTTTTTGAGCACAGGTGCATGTAATTGAGAAAAATAACTCACCCATATAAATTTGGTATTACCTATATTATTATTAATGTGAAGAAATTTAAAATATTAAATTCTCATTCATAAATTGGATAGGTATTTTTGTGTCATTTTATAGTACACTCTTATCAGATCAATAATATAATTATAGGCATTGTCAGGAAAATATCACTAAATTAAAAAGGCGACGCATTTCGGAAACAAAAATAACAGTTTAAAATTAAGAAATTTAAATAATACTCACAGAAGATGCGTCATTTATAATAACGTCGGGTTCCAAGGAAGAATGAAATTCCACCTCTCTTTCGTCATTTTCCATTTTCCACCATAAAAAACCAGCTAAAAGAAAGCATATTTATATCAAACCCTATTGCGAAAACATCGCATGCTTGTCCAATAAACAGGCTGTTTATTTTTGTTTGTGTATATTATTGTTCTGTCAAAAACAATAACATAAACAAACTGAGTCTTTACAAAAATATAAAATAACAATTAAACTTACATACCCAAAATTAAATTATGGAAGTAAAGTAGGCTCTAAAGAAGCCAATAAACATAAACGCTTGGTCAAGAATAGAAATACAAAAAAAGCTAAACATCAAAACTCGATATGTTCTTTAAAAAAACATATACAAAAAGTGCGCTCTACGACTGTCAAAATTTAGGTCTTTTTCTTCCTTTAAAAACAAGATCAATTTTCATTTCTTGCCAACTATTGCACAGAAAATTCTTTATTGCTGTGGAAAGGAAAAGTGCCTTATAAACGAATTGCTGCTAAATAAATGAGTAAATTAGAGAAATATTAAAATGTTTAGATTGTTTTATTTCCCATTTAAGAATTAAATTTTTAAAAGCCCAAAATGTACTTAGTGAATTTAGGGTTACGTTGGTACAGCAGCAAGGCTGGTTGGTAACTTGTGGTCTGTCATTCTCCATTCTTTCCGGTTGTGTCATTTGGCAATCAACATGGGTGAGTAATGTTTCTTATATTAATTTTAACGTTTTTCGGTCAATATTAGTGTTAGTGTGGCAGCTCTTGCATTTATGTACAAGTAAAATAGTAATTATAACATTTTTATCGCCAAGGCATTAATTTTTAATTTACTATAACCAGATACTTGTGAACTTGTGTCAGATTTTGCTATCCTGACTAGAATTTAAATCCAAGTAATCTGTTATAAAAACCTTTAATTTGTTGATATTTTAATATTTTGAAACATAAATTAGTTTAACTACAACATATATGCAGCAATATTTTCTAAATTGATATTCATGTTTATGAACCTATAATTATTGAATTTCAGGTAAACCCCGAGGTCTCCGAACAGCTCGTAAACATGTGAACCACCGTCGTGAACAGCGATGGGCCGATAAGGATTACAAAAAAGCACATTTAGGAACCAGATGGAAGGCTAATCCGTTTGGTGGTGCTTCCCATGCAAAAGGAATTGTTCTTGAAAAAGTGTAAGTGACGTTACTAGTGTTAGAACTAATGTGGTGATACTGTATCTATTGAATGCATTGAGAGACCACTGAATGTTCCTCTTATAATATTTTAGTGGATAATTTATGCAATGCTAAATAAAGTGGGTTCTGAACCATTGGGAGGTTTTTTCTGTCGACCTCACGCTCTGATATGCACCCAACATTTTAATGTAATATGTATGATATGTACTGTGCGCAGAATTTTTCGTGTGAATGGTTTATATTTAAAACACCTATCACAGTAAGATTCTGTGCCCATTATTTATCACATGCACCTAGTAATGGGAGATATGACTGTGTTAATTTGATGTCAGGCCTTCATATTTATTTTTGATGTCAATTTTTGGAGCACATGCCAATGTGAATTCAAGAAAAAGCGACTGATTCCATACATTCATGCCATTTATCAAAAGAGCTGCTTATCAGTGACTGGAGAAATAATTGAATGATTCTAAAATATTACGAAGATAATGAAGAGACCAACAGAAAAAATATTAATTAGCACAGTATTTGAAACGGAGTTAGTTATTCACTGGCTATTGGAGCTCTGTTATCAGTTAAATGTACCATGTAATTATTGCGATCACATGTGAAATGAGTTTTTTTGAACGTGCCCATACCGAGAGTACGTTGCTATAAATTAGTCATAATTTCAAAAAATTATTCTGAACATGGAAGCATTCCTGTATTCTATTAACTATATCGTGTGGATTTTATTTTTGGTCAATTTTGCAGAGGTGTAGAAGCTAAACAACCAAATTCCGCTATTCGTAAGTGTGTCAGGGTACAGCTGATCAAGAATGGTAAAAAAATTACGGCATTCGTGCCTAGAGATGGTTGCTTAAACCATATTGAAGAAAATGACGAAGTTTTAGTAGCAGGGTTTGGTCGTAAAGGTCATGCAGTAGGAGATATTCCCGGGGTTAGATTCAAGGTATGTTATTTTATATTTTATTTTGTTGGTAATGTTTTAACAAATTTGTTTTTATAGGTCGTTAAAGTAGCCAATGTTTCCCTACTAGCTTTGTATAAAGAAAAGAAAGAAAGACCGAGATCGTAATTTATAGTTTTTCTTTATTATTATGGTTATTTTGTATTTTTAATAAAATGCAAAGTGTCACATATTTTGTGCGTTTTATTGAGTTATTAATTTTTGATTTAAACTTTTTAATGAGTGAACAAGGATTTGGTATTGGCATGTTCACCATGACTTCAATACGACTTTGCCAGTAGTGGCAGGCATGTTGCACATATATGTAGTTCTACATGTATACAGGATTATTCAGGAGAAAGTGGCACTATCTTGGAAGGTTGTACATTATAGTATCGATAATTCTGAATAGAAAAGTTCGTATAAATATTTCACTTATCTAAACAGTTTCACATGTCCTGAACATTATAAGAGGCTGCGTATAATGAAAAATAAAATAGAAAAAATATGCATAAAAAAATGTAAGTCTCCAAAGTGACCCTAATTTTTTGTCCGGCTTCGTTCTTGAAATACAGCCTTTCATATTCGTAATATTAAACAAGAAACTACTTGTGAATTATTTAAATAATCTTGCAATACACACAGTGATTGGATCGAGAACTTTGATGTAAATTCACTATGAATTCTTAATAAGTTAACCCCACACGCCAAAAGACAGTAATTAAACTCGACACTTGTTTCGCTGACAACGTCAGCATCCTCAGGAGTTTAAGAATTCATAGTTATTTGACAATATCTAAGAACAAAATTTTGCATATCATTTATTTATTCAGAAGTCCTTATTTTAAATATTTTTTTAGTTTTTCAGAACGAGAAGGGGGGAGGGGGATTAAAAAACTAATTATTTCGCCAGCAACTTCTCCCCGTAGCTTTTTTGTTGTTTTAACCACAATTTTGGATTCTGTCACTGTTTTTACATCATGTTGCTCATTCTGAGTTGATAACTAACCATTGTTGAGTTAATGTGAATTTTCTTCGGATATGGTAAGATTGCTGTCGCTTAGTTCTAAAAATCAACGAAATCAAGTGTGCAGTAATCTCACCTGTATATCAGAATAAAATGCTTATTATCTCGACAACGATTCATAACAAGGGGAACATTTGAATCTGAAAATGATGGCCGTATTTAAAAATGTAGTTAAGACGATAAAAAAAATTAACGGGTAAAAGGTTACTTAAGAAATAAAGGTAACGTTAAAAGATAACCCTACAGAGATGGTGCAGTCGAAATAGCGTTCACTTTGTTTTCTCCATATCGTTTCTCGACCATCAGGTGATGGTGACTCATGAGTAAAAAGAACTTCACTCTATTGCTGAGGATTCCAATATGCATGTAACTGCGCGAACCCGCGAACTACAGACGGGCTCTTCAATGGCTAGGAAGCAATAATATTGTGGTCTTGTGGCAGGCCTTCGCGAAATTAAGCCACTTTCCACAAGTCTCCTAATCGTCTTCTCACTTGTTTGAACCCCTCGCACTGTTAGAAGACGATGTTAAGTTGAACTACCGTTGATCTGCGCTCTCTCAGTGTGTTGAGCACAAGAAAACGATCATCAACGGCAGTTGTCGTCACCCTTTGTCTTCCAGATCCTTCTCGCCTCTCAAATCCGCCAGTCTCCAGATACCGATTCCATGCATCCTGAACAGTAGTACGGACTATTCCCAGTGTACGAGACACATACCGTTGACTACGGCCATCCTCAATCAAAGCGACAATTTGAGAAATGTCTGCAACAGCTAACGGCATTGTTATCGTTTGAAAACTTGCATTTACTGTCAATCTCAACCAAAACAAATGCACATAAGCCTACTTGTCTTTTAGTATACACAAATGATGATAAAGGGATGATGCATAGTTCACTGCAGTCTGATTTCCGTGAACATGATGTTATACATAGAAAAGAGAATTTCGGTTGCTAAAATTAAAATTAGACGTAGGTGGGAGTGGAACAAGCATTTCAAAGCATTAATGAAGAAAAACCAAATCAGTTCCCGATTTATATACATATAAACTATGCAGATATGGGGATCTATATGAAACTTTTCAGGGCGGCCGGTTTTTTGCCGGCCAGTGTAATTACGTCATTGTTTAAAATTTTGTTAGAAAAATAATTGTCATTTTAATACTTTTAATTTTTAATAATTCTTGACAAAAGCACCAAACGGGGCTGAAACGTCGATTAATACATTTTCTTATATACTGCCAAAATTTCACAAAATTGAAATAATACCTATTTATAGAGAACTATTTACAAATATTTACAATTATTATTAGTGATTTGAAACTTTTAAATTAACGGTAGGTAACAGCACTAACGAACAAATAAGAATTTAACTTCCAAAACTTCTAACACAAACCAACCGCATTATTCGACTTTTCAATTACCCTCGTACACACTCCACATATTTGATTATCACTGTTCTCCCTCGCATTGTCGTGGTCGATTAAAATTAATTCTTTATGGAAGATTGCGGCTCTTTATATAAGTATTACGAAAGATCATTCTAAAACATTCCATGTTCTCTTACTTCCAAATTATTTTGTTAACAAGTGACTACAAATATTTGTAAATGATTTGAATACACCAAATTTACAATGAACAATTAAGCAGCAAAACAAGAAGCTTTAAACAATAAACAATCAATTAACTAACGCTACACAATCCAACAAAACACAAATTAACAGTTAAAACTTTTCTAAATTAACTTTTCTAAACAACGGTCAATATCGCTGCAAATCGCACTGGTATACACTATTTACGCCAGGGCCGTAGCCAGGATCAAAACTTAGGGGGGGCTCACGTATTTTTTGAGGGGGCTTAAACGAAATATTTGGTAGGATGTTCTTGGAATATGCGATTAAAATTATACCAAAAATTGGAAATTTTAATACTTTACTAAACTAGATAAATATAGTTTCAGAATATGGATGCAATAAACCTCGCAACAAACAGTACGACTAATGGAGGAGATAAGTGGCGTGTCACAAACGTCAGATTTTCATTCCAAACAAAACAAAGCCACATGCTTTCTGACGTTTTAACCTAACCTCTGAAATATAATTATAGTTGTTTTCAAGTTTTTACACGTAAGCCCAACACACAAATTGAAAATAAACTGTTTTCACTGCAAAACGTCTATAATTATATTGCAAAAACTAGTTTAAGACGTTGTAAATAATATCGATAAACGTCAAATGGCACGTGCTTTTGCTTTGTTTGGAATGAAAATCTGACGTATGACGGAGGCACTTATCTCCCCTATAAATACTCTTATAAAAAACTGAACAACGAAGAATGTAAAAAACAATTCCGTAAAACTTCACAATAAACTAAAATCTTCACTTCTTACAATAAAACAAAATACAACTATACAGAAAATCTAGCATAATTGCAGTTCCCTATTTCCACAGTCATTAAATTTTGAGATCACTTTTTCCATATAAACGTTTCTTGTTCGCTCGTTTCCAAATGCCAAGAATGTTAAATTGGTCAGCCTTTGAGGTCTGTTTATACGTGTAAGTACAGGGGGGGCGCACAGGCCCCCCCTGGCCCCCCTCTGGCTACGGCCCTGATTTACGCGCATGTACTATCAACACTTTTAGTCGTATTATGTATCACCTACTAATTCTTTCGCGTTCTTTTTCCAATCGCTTCCATAAACTAAAAAACTGAACTGAACTATCCACCGCAGCCATTTACACGCCTTTTATGCTTCTCAGCGTATCTTCTAGTAATTTCTAATTTCTTCAAAAATTCGACTCATAGTAAACAAGGCCGACGTTGCAAAAACACCTGTCCATTTGTTTACAAAATATTGTATCACACTTCGCGTAAACAACTCCATGGGCGTCGGAATAAGTGTTAAGGCGGAAACATATTAGAGCGACGCGACGCTACACCACGCGACGTGACCGAGATCTGATCAAACTCTATTCCATAAGAAAACGTTGATATTCTCTCCCGCCGTCACGGTGGTTAATCACCGTGCCCGCCGTGCACACTTGTCTGATGTAACGTGATGCCATACCATGCGACGCGATACGACGTTGTCGACATCCCTTCGTCCCAGATTTTTGTAGCATCGCGTAGCGTGGCATCGCATTGCATCAGACAAGTGTGAACGCGAAACACGCGGACATAACAGTGGACGAAACTTTATTAATAGAAAACGTCAGGAATTGTGAGTGTAGTGTATATATAATTCAAAATCAAAGCACTATAGAAATCAGCAAATGAGACTTGGAGCGTGGGAGGAAATTAGCACGGAACTTAACACAACAGGTAAGAATCAAATCAGTGCAGAATATAACGTAGTAAGTAGCGTATTCTTCAATTTCGTCTTCGAACTCTTCAGAGGACGAGGTTTCCATGATGGCTACGCGCACGAACAAACTCAAATGAACCAGCAACAAAAATGATGCACACCGTCACCTCTCGTTGCGTAGTGTAGCGTAGCGTCGCGTCGGTTAAATATGAACACCCGCGAAATTTTCACGTCGCGTCGCGTCACATCGCGTCGCGTCGCTCTAATATGTTTCCCCTTTCTCTCATAACAATATTTAGAGGAATCTCTTTGGAATTGGAACGTGATGCTTGGGTTTGTTTCAGATTTCAGGTGGTATCAAATTCGTAGGTAGATATTTTTATTTGTTCTATTGAGTTTGATTGTAACACAACATTATTACGTAGTATTGATATTAAAATAAAGAATAAGATGAAATGCTACTTTTTAAAACACTATTTTGTTTCTAGTTGGTGTATTTAGCGCATTTTTGCGATACTTTGGAAACAAAAGCATGTTTGAAATAGTTTTTCAAGAACAAAATTATACACATGCGCAGCTGAGAAAAAAACGCATGCAGTATCATCTTTAGATTTGATGAACCATAATGCGCCTAAATGCAATTGATGGGCAGGTATCGAAAGATTCGCGGAATAAGAATGCGCAAAACGGCGGGTGGCACACGCGGTTGTGCCAGCGGAAACATATCGACCGTTTCAAGTGTTCCCATACTGCGTCAGTCCATCGCGACGCTCGGTAGCGGGATGCTGTACTCCGAGCATCTTTCACAAAACTTCACAGATGAAAAGCCGGTATGGAACTACCACGTATAGCCTCTCAAACTTCCATATGCCCTCCGAGTATCCAGTTGCTTACGGAGTACACCAAGCCCCGCACACCGGTGTCGAAGCGTCTACTAAGTGCCTCCAGTTCACAGGAACCCCAATTTGCACAGCTTCCCTCGGCAGCCTTTTACCAGCCTAGCCGGAAGCGGGAAGAAGCACGTGCGCTGCAGAACCTAAGGAAGAGACTCCAGTCTGCTAGAGTTTTGGACGCTACTCTTCCAGAACCGGTGGAGAGTAATAAACAAACGAAGAAAACTGAAGAGGATCTCGATCTTGACAACAGACCACAACTTCTGCAGAAGGTAACGCATAGCCTCATCGAAATATTCTACCACACATTTAAACCATAATTTATTTACCTTTTATGCACAAATATTATTTAGGTCTACTCGTATGTCTATCCTATAAAGAAACAAAAATGTTATATACGTCGTGCTCCTTCGATATACTTTTTAAATATGAGAATCTGAATTATTTCTATTCACTGTTGCTCAATTTGTAGGGATGTATATTATGTTTGAAAACAGAATTATACATATACACTGCATTTGAAAATTTACGTATGTAGGTACACCGCGTTCCAAAATTAACCCATAATTCTAGAGATTTCGTAGTTCAAATTTTAAACTTGCCCTGAAATATGATATTTTTACTGTAATTGTTTATTGACAATGTTAAAAAAACAGGACTGTTTTATCGACGAAAAACGGTTTCAGTTCAGTTCAATTTGCGACTCTCTTGTTACAATATACGAGTTATTATAAATATTCTGTCACGTTCTTGCAAGAAGAACCGTGTGCAGCAAGAGAATGAAAACCAAGACTCTGTACACTGAGGAACATGTTTTTAATCAGTACTTCTCTGTAAAATTTCTGGAAAAATAGCTCGGACACGTCAAACTAATTTTTTTAATTGCATTTGTTTTGATAATTGTCGTTTTTCGATAGTCTTTTGATTTCATTCTGTGACGCCATTGTCCATTTTCTTAAATGACTCCCCGTACTTTTCAAGTCGTAGTTGGATAGTGGCTAAAATTACGAATTCAATGATATGTCACAGTATGACATTGACATTGATATTTTTCGAAATAATCAAGTCTTTGTTTAACAAAGACTTGCAAAAAATGAGTTAGCAATGGAATATTGACAGTTTAGGATGTAGCATATCACAGAAATCGTAATTTCAGCCACTATCCAACAACGACTTCAAAAGTATGGGGAGCCATTTAAAAAATTAACGATGTCGTCACAGTACGAAATCAAAACACTATCGAAAAACGACAATTATCAAAAAAGATGCACTTTCAAAAATGAGGTTGACGTGTCCGAGCGTTTTTTCCAGAAATGATTACTGAATTTTTTATAGAATTAGTTCCAGACTTTTTACTCACACTGTATAGAGAAAATAATGAAACATTGGTAAAATTTCCAATGCTGTTCACCGTAAGCAGGAACAGAATATCGCCGTATGTTCAAATAAGATTTTTGTATTCCCAGAACTTTTTATAAGGCAAATTCGCAAATTAATCGATTGTAAGTTAAATGCGATATGTTGTTATACAGTGTGTCCACGGATGGACTTAACTATACTTGTAAAAACTTTTATTTTCTGTTTTTCGAGAAAAAGTCATTCTTCATAATTTCTTTTGCTTGTTATATAAATACGATTCACGTTGAGAAACTTTGATTTTGTTGTACAGGGTGCGCAGAAAATACAAAAATGTATATTTGTAAAATTAAAAATTTTTGAATCAAGATTTTTGAAGTCTCAAAATGAAACAGCTTACAAGGAGAAATCGAAAAGCCAAATAAAGTTTTTCCATAGAAGTTATACTTAGTTGCTAAGAAATACCGGGTGTCCGGTTAAGGTTGGCGACCGGCTATATCTTAGGAACTATTCATCCTACAGCTTTCAGAAAAAAATCTTCCTATAAAAGTGGCCATGAAAACTTCATCAAAAATATTTTTAACTTTCAGTTTTCCCCGCTAGGGGGCACAATTTTAAAAGAAAATAGACAATCCGCATTTTCTTCGAAAATTCAAATGGAAATTTATGAATCCTTTAGCTTTCTCAAAATCTCCTCGTAATACCCTGCAAATTAGTTTAATAACTTTTTGATCTAGCTTATGAAATAAGGAGTAGGGGAAGGAAAAAATTCCCTTACACCAAAAATGCCATATCTCAGGATTGCTTGAACCAATTTTAATGAATATGGTATTGTTGGAAAGGGAATCTATAGCATAATAGAAATCTGCATTTTCATTTGACGTTAATTTTACGAGGGTGCCGCCAGATGGTGTTATTTCGAAACTTACGAAATTGTCAAATTTTCTCAAAAATTATAAATGGAATGGTATATTTTTTATAATAGAATTAAGAACAAGATGCCGCAAACCGGAAGTTTTTATCTTTATCAAATAGAAGTTATCATCAAGAATATCGTTTAATCAAATCCCAGTGCACAGGTACCAAATTTTCTCTATTTTTTTTTGAATAGAATGGCACATTTTCACAACATGCTATTAGTACACATAACATAAAGAACAGAATGCCGCAAACCGAAAGTTCCTCTCTTTTATCAAACGGGAGTTATGATCAAAAATACTGTTTAATCATATCTCATTGCGTAGGTAAATTTGAGAAAAATTAAATGCCTAAATGAATATCAATTTAATTTAGTAAATATTCAATTTTCCTCAAACGCCTTGCCAAGGCTCGGGAGGCAATAACGGCATTTTCTTCATTTTGAAAAACACCGCGAGCTTGTCATACGCTTCAGCAACAGAGCTAGACATTATTTAAAAAGTTATAATAAATTCTAGCGAAAAGACACTGAAATCGAATTTAAATTAACTAATAATTAATACTGAGTTATGTTAAACTTAAGTGACAATACTATGACCAGGTATTTGTTTTTATTTTCCATGGAGTGCTTTTTGTTTGTAATATTTCTTATAATTCTGTCTGATGAGAGATACAATGCCCTAATATTCTTTAAAAAATTGTATTTTCCTAAAATTACCCATGCAATGAAATGTGATTAAACAGCATTTTTGATTATAACTTTCGTTTGAAAAAAAGATAGTAACTTTCTGTTTGCGGCATTCTATTCTTCATGCTATTTGTATTAACAGCATGTTATGAAAATGCACCATTCCATTCAAAAATTTTTGAACAAATTTGGTGCCTATGCGCTGGAATTTGATTAAACCATATTCTTGATGATAACTTCCGTTTGAAAAAAGCTAACAACTTCCGGTTTGAGCCATTTTGTTCTCAATTCTATTTGTAATGACGCCATGTTATAAAAATATACCATTCCATTTAAAGTTTTTGAGAAAATTTGATATTTTCGCAAGTTTCGAAATAACGCCATCTGGCGGCTCCCTTGTAAAATTAAATTCAAGCGTAAATGCAAATTTCTATTAAGCTATAAATTCCTTTTCCAACGAGACCAAATTCATTAAAATTGGTTCAAGCAATCCAGAGACATGGCATTTTTGGTGTAAGGGAATTTTTTCCTCCTCCCAGCCCTTATTTCGTAAGTTAGATCAAAAAGTTATTAAACTAATTTGCTGGATATTACGATGAGATTTTGAGAAAGATAAAGGATACCTACATTTCCATTTGAATTTTTGAAGAAAATGTGGCTTGTCTATTTTCTTTTAAAATTGTGCCATCTAGCGAGGAAAATTGAAAGCAAAAAACATTTTTGATTAATTTTTATGGTCACTTTCGTAAGAAGATTTTTTTCCGAAATCTGTAGGAAGAATAGTTCCTAAGATAGCCGGTCGCCAACCTTAACCGGACACCCGGTATATCTTAGCAACTAATTATAACTTCTATGGGAAATCTTTATTTGGCTTTTCGATTTCTCCTTCTAAGATGTTTTATTCTGAGACTTCAAAAAGCTTGATTCAAAAATTTTTAATTTTGCAACTATACATTTTTGTATTTTCTGCGCACCCTGTACAACAAAATCAAAGTTTCTCAACGTGAATCGTATTTATATAACAAGCAAAAGAAATTATAAAGAATGACTTTTTTTCGAAAAACTGAAAATAAAAGTTTTTACAAGTATAGTTAAGTCCATCCGTGGACACACTGTATTTATCAATAGAGCTCTCAGGTTAACATTAGTTCCCATCAGAATTAAGATTTTATAGAATTTTGTGTTAGATTTTGAGAACATGGAACTTTGCTTTTGCAGAATTTTAGAACCCCCAGCAAGACCTACTTTTATAATCCACGTTGTACCACCAGCGGGAAAGCGACATGCCTTTAACGAAATGTTTTGCAAATTTATCGCATCATTTTTCTTTATAAAGAAACGGGCTAAAATTACAAAAACTATATTTCTTAGAAAATAATTAATCAGAAGAAATGGCGGAGGCGCCGGAAGAATAGCTAATATCCCATCTGTCGTCCTCGTACATTATTCTATGTTTGCAGGGCTAACTATAATGACTACGATTACGCGAAACGTTTCTTAATTTCGTGAAAGTAATTCTAATGTTTTAAATACATTCAATAATGGCCAAAAATTAAAATACGCACCGCACGTAAGTACTTAAAACAATTTAAGAACCGGTTTTCTCATTTATGCATTTGGTTCCTACACCGTAGGTACTTCTATAAGTAAATAATTCAGAAACAAGAAACAAAGTTTATTATAAAGTAAAACTTAAGTCTATTAATTCTTTTATATTAACTTATAAAACGCCACTTGAAAATAAAAACATTGAATACTACAAGATTCAATGCCTGGCGGGGTATTTGCCCGAGAAGTAGTTGTCGAACAGTCCAGTACCACTCATAACCGCCGCATGATTCGGAAAATAATTAGCTCTTGCTAATACTTGCACCAAGCGTGTAAGTATTATACAGCAAGCAATATTGCATGGTTCGAGTGTGTAGGGCAAAGCACGGTACTGATGTGTCCCAAAAGGACGAAACCAGTGGTCTACGGTTTTCCATGCACATTCGAAACATGCAAAATTGAAAAAAGACTTCTAACAAACCATTATGCAATTATCATAAATTTATTATCCTGTACAAATCCATTAACAATGTGTTTACTTTTCTACATGAAATTGATTTAACCTTTGGCATTGCAGAGTAGTAAAGCTTTTATGCACTCAACTGAGGCAATCAATCAAAAAGATTAATGTCTTTCTGTTCGGTGGAAAAGACATAATCTAGATGGCACGCTCTGGTAAAGGTTATGTAGATATAAACCTTCCCTTTTCAAGGTTATTCTCTGGAAATTTTCTATGCAAATTAGGGTTTTGTAAATGCACAGGAAAGTCTCAGGTCACGATAGACGTCTTAGGACCTTCTACGTGTAGCGTGTGTTTAGGCTATAACATTTACATATTCACTTCAATCATAGGCGTCGCCGCCGATTGCGAAAGTAAAAAAAACGTTGGATGGGTTTGATGGCCACCAAATAAATCACGAAGTCATAGTAAATTAAGTTAATATTACCAACATATCTAATCGTACTACTGCGACAGTAAGACACGTGCCAGAGAGAAAAAACGTGCCACTCAAAAACCTTTCTAACAAAGCCAGACCCATTCTTCTAATAACCTGATTCCTATGCTGTATTTGTATCGCATCACTCTGGAAAGAAAAGCTCTCATGGGGTAAGTTTTCTGGCTCCTTCGAGATTCGTGAAGCTTTTCCTCTTTACCCACAAAATGTGTTTCTGCCCCTACAAGTATCTAACTTTTCCCTTCATTTTTATCATAAGTTGTACAGTTGGTCAAAAGAGTAATTTTGAATTTTCCCGTGAGTCTCTTCCGCGCATTCAATTGTCTAAGAGTCGTTTTTATGCAATCCGCTATATTAAATAGGTATGTAAGGATTTTTTTGATACATTTTTCTTTAAGGCCAGTGGCAGCTCATGACTTGTTCAAGGGGAAGGGCCCTGCCAAGAAACCTGAATGATGTTTAGGTAAAATTTTAACTCGGAACACACCCCGCTTTATAAAGTCCGAAACAATAATGTTTTCTCCTCTTCACAAGATAAGAACAAGAACCAATCAGTAAAGTCTAAACGTCTATTTTCACTTAGCTAAAACAAAGCAAGAATCAAAAATTAACATCTGAACGTATAGTTCAATCTTCTACAGTGTAAACTTACGGCTTATTACGGGCACTTCTATTCAATTATTTCTCACAGTCATAATCTTTGGGCTGCCATAAAATGGGAGACTTTTTTATTACCCAGAAGCGTGCTGTGTATACATATATATCCTAGCTAATTTGAGAGTTGGGGAATCGTGAAACCGTGCATAGCGCATTTTACGCGAAATAACTTATTTTCACTACCTGGAATTCTTGCTTATCATTACAATGTGGAGCAGCTGTTTGATACCATGCTTAATAAGAAGTATTTCTTCTCCTATATTGTACTTAACTCATACTTACCACCATTCTCCCTATACTTCATACGGAGATCGAGTCACCTCAATAATACGTTATATAACGAAAATGGAACTTCGAACGAAGTAGGTACGGCAGTGTTGAGGATTTACTAGTATTGTTATCTCTAAAGGCGAACCGGGCGGATAGCTAATTGCCGTTCGTCGGTCTTACATTCTTCCGCGCCAGTTCGCGCACCACTCCACTCGTTCGAGAGGTAAGACTGGGTTGGTCTGCAGGCTGAATATTCGGCTAGGGCTGTGCGCGTATGAATATCAGGCGTAAGACAGATTAAAAATATTATATTTTATTATCCTTAATTTAATAAAAATTAGAAGGATGAAAATTTTCAAACAAATATTAATTTTAGATATTATAAGAATTTTATTACTGATATGGAAAAAAGACCAAAACAAAACGCCTGAAAAACCGCTATATGTACTTATTCTACGCCCATGATGCCGCGACCAACTCGTAGAATTACCTGACAATAAATTTATTTTTGTGCCTTAGGAGTTGCTGTTGTGAATTATACAGGGTGTCCCAGAACAACGGGGCAATATTTCTGGAGC
The DNA here is from genome assembly GCA_963966045.1 of Xestobium rufovillosum. Taxonomy (NCBI): domain Eukaryota; kingdom Metazoa; phylum Arthropoda; class Insecta; order Coleoptera; family Ptinidae; genus Xestobium; species Xestobium rufovillosum. The sequence goes on from OZ014494.1 coordinate 21,227,985, forward strand.
ATATAGTTTGGGTTAAAATAACACTTAAAGTATCTAAAAAAAATTTTTCTAGGACGCCTCCCTTCGAAGCTATTCGCCCTTAAAGGTCAAGTCCTGAAGAAGGTTTTTGTTGGTAACTTTCAAACTACCGCATCAAATTTTCTAAAATTTGGACTGTAGACATAATAAGAAAGTATCTGTGATCGAGCGACATGACATCTTCCGTATCTTGTCTAGGAAGCCGGGGTTGGAACACCCCTAATGCTTTTTACCCCTTAACTTTTACGTTGATGCTTTTAGCGAATTTGCAATAACATTTTTAAATCCCTTAAACAATTGTCTCAAAAAAGGTACTCTTTTTTTGAAACCGTTAAAATGGCCGGTTCCCGAGAAAAAAAAATATACAAAGATATGTTTCACCATTTTTACTAGGCTATGAAATATGAACTGCTACATGAAACATGCGAGGAAAAGAAAATGAAATGAAAATGAAATGAAAATGAAATGAAAATGAAATGAAAATGAAATGAAAATGCATGAACAATCGGTTATGAAAACATAATAGCCGAGATAATAGCGGCTACAATAAATTTTCGAAGTGAGCACCTTGTAAACACATACATTTTTGTGTAGTAAAAATGATAAACCATGTCTTTGTATATTTTTTTTCTCGGAAACGGGCCATTTTAACAGTATCATAAAAGAGTACCTTTTTTGAGACAACTGTTTAAGAAATTTTAAAATGTCATTGCAAATTCACTAAAAACATCAACGTAAAAGTTAAGGGCTGAAAAACATTAGGGGTGTTTCACCCCCGGATTCCTAGAAAAGATACGGAAGATGTCACGTCACTCGATCACAGATACTTTCTTACTATGTCTACAGTCCAAATTTTATAACATTCGATACAGTAGTTTGAAAGTTACCAGCAAAAAACCTTCTTCAGGACTTGACCTTTAAGGGCGAATAGCTTCGAAGGGGTGCGACCCAGAAAAAAAATTCTACATACTTTAAGTGTTATTTTGACCCAAACTATATGGTCCAGAAATATTGCCCCATTGTTCTGGGACACCCTGTATAATAAATGAACGTTTGATGATGCGCTTCGATTGCCTGAGGGGAACATGTACTTTCAACCCAAAGATAATGTCTGTTCAAACATAAGTAAAAGTGGTATACTTCCACTTTCTTATTAGTCTTTTAAAGTGATTTTAGAGGAATATTGGCATTAGAAGAGTTTAAGGTCCTGGTAACCCGTTTTCTTGGTAACGTCAGTATACAGGATGTATCCAAATAAGCGCGAAAAAATTTAAGAGGCGATTCCTTGTTGAAAATTAAAGGGGGTGTTTGATATAAACAAATCCTCATATTATGTCCCTCCCTTAGGAGTTACGCTCCTCCAAAGTGGGAGGTGGAAATTATGTTTTTATTTTTTTTTGTCAAAATCTGAAATAGTTAAGGAAATAAAATTTAGTGGAAGGTTTCTAATGTTATTTTCTAATGTTATTTTCGAATATTTTCTTGGCCGATCCATATTGTAACAAATGGATGAAACTCGCAACTTGGCAGCCGACTAAGTACTACTTTTACTTGGAATTCTTTCAGTGCATGATGAAGTTAATTTTTTTCCGAAAACTATTGATTTTACAAAAACAGCAAAAGATATACGAAAGTTTTAAAATGAATGAAGCTTTCTAAGGCATATTTTTAAACAATCAAATTCTTACACGTTGAAAATGTAAAAAGCTAAAAAGGAAAAAATTAAGAAGGGTTGCGAGTTTCATCCACTTATAACAATATGGATAAGTCAAGAAAATATTCGAAAGTAGTCTTTTTAACATTAGAAACCTTCCACCAAATTTCATTTCCTTAACTTTTCAGATTTTGAGAAAATAAATAAAAACGTAATTTCCTCCTCCCACTTTGGAGGAGCGTAACTCCTAAGGGAGGGACATAAGAAGATTTGTTTATATCAAACACCCCCTTTAATTTTCAACAAGGAATCGCCTCTTAAATTTTTTCGCACTTATTCGGATACACCCTGTATACGGTACCTACCTACGCACTAACTCGCAACAGAGTCTAGTGCTACAGTATCTATTTTCTTAATGTAATTAATTAAAATCTGTAGCTTTAAAAAGTAAACAAATGAAGAGCAAGAAAATAAAATGTGGAGTTTCCCATATATTGAAATTCGAGTTGGAAGCTTTCAGAATTGGCCAATTTTCATTTTCTTTGCTTAATTTGAAGCTTCTTTGCAGGTTCAGAAACAATGGTCTTTTTTACTTTTCTTCTAATTTAAATGAATGATTCTATTGTTTATCCACCTACTTTCGTTTTGCTCTAAAAGTGGGTAGGTAAAGCGATTAAATGAAAGGCGAAATTTTTGCAATGTTTTATCTTGAAAACTTTTTAAGGACCGCTTTTTGTCTCTTGAATAAGATTTTTCAGTATTTTTCACATTTTTAGACGTTTCATAATCTATTATTGAATAATAGTACTTTATGAATCGTATTGTTTCAGATTCTCAGTCACCGTCCTGTTAGTATGGTTTTAGATATATCCGATTTACGAACAGCCTGGAAAGATAGTGACTTTATTACAGATTGTCTATGTTGGCATAATGTATACAGGCAAAGACACGGTTCTCCAGCGTTGAGCATGTCTTCCGAAGTAAGTAGTTACAAAAGGTCATAGAACACTAATTTCGTTATTTTTTCCAGCTTTGTTATTTAGCACAAACATGGGCGAATCATTTAGCGCACACTAACAAGTTCTACTACAGAAACGACAAAGGTATTGGTCAAAATTTATTTTGTAGGCCTTCTAATGCAATAACAACTGATGTTACAGGTTTGTCTATAATATTAAACTGAAATCCTATCACAAAGGTTCTTCTTGTTACAGGACAGGAAGTTGCAACATACTGGTATAGAGCTTTCCGTCAATACAATTACAGTAATGAACCAGACACCTTTCACGCTAACGTCAATGCGGGTAATTTATTTCTGTTGTTACGATAAAATTTATCCCTAGAACAGCAAACCTTAATTTATGATGATGGCACCTTCTGGATTAAAATATTCCGGAGGTATAATAGTCCCACATTCTGATCTCCGGGCGGGGACTGCTTCGGGGGAATAATCAGCAATGACAAGTGTAACACGAGCGTGGAATGTTAGAAGCATGAAACAAGTAGGAAAGTTAGAAAATTGAAATGGATGTTAGCATTAGGCATACTCGCCCGGATCTATCGCAGTCGGAGTCTGTAAATTATCGCTTTCTTCGCATCCCCAAACTAAAACTACAAACTGTCATCCCGGCCTTTTGCTTCCCAATAAAAAATACTCTTCGTAGATCATTCAAGAACTACTTAAGAGCTACCAGAATTAGTTTGGTTCCAGCATTCGAATTTTCTGGACTCGCAAACAAACAAAAAGGTCAACGCCATAAAAACAGCTGCGGCTTGCCGACAAACAGCGTGACTCATACTCGCGCAGATACATGGGCGGCGCTTACGGGGCAAACATTCGTATCAGTATTGTATATTAGGTACATATACTTTTTTTGATACAGTGTCTGTAGGTATTGTCTTTTTTGTTGCAGGTCATTTTACTCAGTTGGTGTGGGCTAGCACACGGCATTTTGGAGTCGGCAAGGCTCGTTCCCGTTCTGGTAAAATTGTTGTTGTGGCACACTACTCTCCAGCTGGTAATATTCCCGGAGCTTTCCAATATAATGTGCTTCCACCTAGAGAGGAAAAATATATTTCATCAAGTGGGAGTGGCACAACGTCATGTTCTAATTCTTCAAATACATTTTCTAGTACATGACTTGACCGGTACATAAGCAATATTATTGTTAATGTTAACGCTTTATTTCTAAGCCCATCATAAAATTGAAGGACAATCAGTTAAATCGCAATCGTGTTTTGGAAATAATTACAGGATTAAAGGAGAATATAAAATAATAAGACAAATCAGTAAATAACGTAATTTTTGAGAAAACGTAGAAGTCAATTTAAGAACATGGCTCACTTTATTCTTGGTAAGAGCGTAAAAACAATTTTCATTCTTATATAGGTACTTGAACGAAATAATATTAAGATGGATTATTATTTAATGTAATGACTTAAACTTTTCATGCCTATGACTTCCAGTAAACTTCAAAATATAATATGTAATGGAGAAAATGACACCGTAGTATTTCTGCCAGGAATAGGGTAGACCATGCTGTGAAACTGTAATCTTTATATCAAATTTTGCTCCAAGCGAATCGGTGAGAATTGGAAGCGGTAAAAGTGGGGGTTTAGTAAGTGTTAAAATATCGATCTCATCCATCATTGGTACAAAAGTTAGAATAGTACCTAATCATACTTGGCCATTTTGCAAATTGTTACGTTTTCGGAGTCATTGTCGTTTTTTCTAGTAGAGAAACGAACTGAAGAGAAATATCGACCACCTTGAATTATTTTGGACTTCGTTTGTTGTTACTATTTGCCTATTTGGTGCTACTAAAAAGTCACGAAAATTTGGTTCTGGGACAACTGAAAATTTGAATTTGACACTTCTGAAGCAGCTTTTCTTGCTTTAATGAGTGCGGTTGTTAAAATAGTTAAGGGCATAAGGCGTGCATGTTTTACAAGGGTTTCATGATATTCTTAAAATTGGTATATGAAGACGGGAGTTTCAACGGGCATCTAGGAAACGTGAACCTGATGAGTAATTTCTCCGTCTTCAAAATTTATCATTTAATATCTCCAAAACTAAACGCTTTAAGAAACTGAAATTTTAGCCACATATAAAGCTACCGTTTCCGATGACGATGGTGTCAAAAACAAGAAGAAATTTAAAACCGACAGTTAGAAAAAAAATATTTACGTGCGTATGTAATTTAAATTGCGGTGCAAAAAGTGATCATCGAGAAACTTTTTCATTATGAGAGATAGACATTACTATCTGCGGTAGTTTTGTAGTTTATGAAATGAGCTATCTTTTTTATTCCAACGAAATTTTAAAATATGTAGTACTTTCAAAGAAAATCGTTATCCAAAACGGAGCGCGCGGCCGCTAGAAAAAATTCTTCGTCAAGAGAACAAAGAAAATTAGCAACTCTCAAGTAGTAGGTACCCCTAAATTGTTCTGTTATCGTGTTCGTATGTGAGTACTTATATTTTTATACTGTATATTTTTTAAAAAAGTTTAGTTCAAATTTGTCTTATTCAGAAAGTTGTCTAAATTACAAATACATACAAACAATTAGCTTACATCCATTAAAAATTACACATTTGGCTGAACTTCTACTACAACCTACTGCGGTCACAAAACACAAAACAATTGTAAATAATTCTAAGTGTTTTGTTATTAACAAACAAAGACACCTAATAATAATATTTCATGGCGTGGCGTTGCATTAGCGTATCAAGAATTTTTTCTAGCGGTCGCGCGCTCCGTTTTGGATAACGATTTTCTTTGAAAGTACTACATATTTTAAAATTTCGTTGGTATAAAAAAGATAGCTCATTTCATAAACTACAAAACTATCGCAGATAGTAATGTCTATCTCTCATAATGAAAAAGTTTCTCGATTGTCACTTTTTGCACTGCAATTAAAAGTACATGCGCATGTAAATATTTTTTTTCTAACTGTCGGTTTCAAATTTCTTCTCGTTTTTGACACCATCGTCATCGGAAACGGAAAATGTGGCTAAAATATCAGTTTCTTAAAGCGTTTAGTTCTGGAGATATTAGATGATAAATTTTGAATACGGATAAATTACGCAGGTTCACGTTTCGTTGCACTTCTACGATTATTACAACCTACTGAGGACAGTTACACGCATATATGTAAGTATGAACACCTTTAATTAAACATTTACGCAAAAGAAATTTAATTTGTTACTGAAATGTGATAAAATTCAGCGAAACTGTTAGAAAATCGTGCATATTCTTATGCATACGGTGCGAAACCGCCTAGTCGTGATGACTCATGAAGTCGATGTTTGGGCCTGTAGTAACGAAGGTTGCCACGATAAGCTCGACTTCAGCTTGCATGGTTTCATGTCAATTCACTACAAAAGTGACTCATCACAACTGTTGATTTTCATTTCAAACAAACTTGTTCACTGCAGCGCTAGCCAATTAGATGATATTTATAAAGATTTCGGAATGAACTGGAACCAGCCACGGATGGTGTAGGTTTGTTTGGAATGAAAACTACTTCACTACTTTTTGACAACGGAGCAACGGCGTGGCAATAACGAAATGGTGTGGAGTGTGGAGCCAATCTGTGGTTTACAAATCGAACAATCTCCAAACAATATTTTTTTTCTTACGTGGGCCTGTTATATATAATATTGTGTGTTTCGGTACATCATTGAACTAACTGAAGCAAGAATTTGAAGGAAGATGAATCTTAAAAATTTTATTTGAACAAAGATCAAGTTTGTTACACAAAAATGTATGCAAACTGTTACTGGACGTCCTTATTCAAAATAATATCTTAAACGTAGATATGAAATAGCTCTCAAAGCTCTTGTTAACTTTCGCGCTTGCGCCTTGCGGACCTTTTTACGAGTGGCTTTTGGCAAAATATTTAAAGGTGGTCGGTTCCTGCCTGTGAGTGCAGTTCATGGATAGAGGATCCTCTATCCATGGTGCAGTTACATTTGAGGTAAATTAAAAACGTGTTAATCATTAGACAAGTAAAGTAATAAAAGTGTACGTAAGTGCACACTAAAGGGTTTAATAATAATTATTAATACTTATCCTAGTATTGTATAATTACGTGAAATTCAAAAGCCTGACGGAACAATCAACCCTCGTAAATATAGTCCTTTATCGAGCGGTAACAAACGCATTAAAGTATCTAATTGTTTGCCAAATTTAGAGGTATATGAAGTGCTTTGCACAGCTTTTGTACTTGTTATAATAATTATGCACATAACGTTTGTATGAATCAAGAGATAATTTTTATAAACAACGTGTATATATGAACCGAATTCACGCGTTAACTGTCCAATATTTATGACATAAATCCTATTCACTCCCAGTCCCATACTTGCACACTTTGGCGGAGACGGTTGCTAACGTTGTGGGATAAAGCGCTAAATGATTGATCAATGCTCCCGTTAATTTTTCTGATCGTTGTTGTAGAAACTTGTTATTGATGAGAGTCTTGTCGTGTAGAGGTTGTTTTTAACGAAAATCGGGGATGAATAATCCAAGAACAATCAGTCTTATCGAACTTTAGCGTTATATGTATAAATAATGACTGGAATGTTAACGTGTGAATTTAATTCATGTTTAGTATGGGAGTAGCCACGGCGACTTTTATAGATATCTTGTCTCATTTTCGTTTCTCTGAATAAATTTGTTTGATACAATATTTCCATAGAATTTAATATTGGAACGTTTTCCAAATTCCAGAAAATTTTAAAGTGCTATTTTTGTATGCTTATTGTATTTAAGTTTTATTTGTTGCTTTCCATGGAATAAAAATTCAAGTTTCATGTTTTTTTGATTAACTTTGTTGTTAAATTACGAATATTTATTGACGTAGAATGTTGTAAAGTTTTGGTGTAGAATACCAAGTACATATAAAATCTATTTCGAAAGACCTGTAAATTACACCTAAATCCTGGAACTTGGGAAACTGTCTAGGCGATGCTTATCCGGCTATTAGAAAACCCAAAAACTTGAATCTTATAGTTTATGCTAATGGAGGTATACGATATTTATATACTGAATGTAAAATTGACCTACTTTCCATTGATACATCTATTCTCATTCAAAATAGAGAAACGTTTAAACCGAAAAAAATTTCGATTTTTTTTCATTATTATTGTTTCTTTAAATGTCATTTATCTTGAATCTTTCATCAAATAGTCTAAAAAAACTGAATAAAGGGATTTTTTTTCTCAATATCAGTTTCATCATTGTTGAACCAGTTTTTGCCAAATTATCAAAAAAGCTACTATTTCTTTTATTATTTTATTGTAACAAATAGGTATATAAACAACAATAGTGCCAGTTACACATCGTCTAGATTTAGCATTTAATTCAAGGCTCAAAATTTGTATAAATGTACAGTTTGATTTGTCAATGCCGATTATTATTAATGTAAGATAGGTACCTGCCTACCTACCTGAGGCAATCAGTATTGCTCATTAAGTATTTGTTCATACTAAGCATGTGCCTAATTAGCTTTGTAAATAAGACGGTTGTGATAGCTTTAATTGTTAATATTTAATTATTTTAAGGTAGCTTGTAGTATGTGAACGTGTACAAAGTACCTACCATTTATTATTCAGTGCGTAACTGAAGTTCTTTAAACTCTTCGTTGTTCCGTAAATGCCAGTAGGTATAATAATAATAATAATAACGTTAATAACATTAATAATAATAATAATAATAACATTAATAATAATATATTAAGCACTGCTTCAAGTGAAAACATTAAAATATACGTAAATCCATCAAAGGGTAAGGTGAAGCAGGCAATCATTTCAAAAATATTGTTTTCGTACGTCTTTTCCATATTATTTATATGAAAATATTTATAGGAGAAAATATTAACACGCAATCAAAATAGTACTAAGGCAAGAAGGAATTACATACATACATACCTATATTAAGTTTCCATGTCAGCAGTGCACCGTGTAGTGCCATATTTAGTACTCATTTACAAATTATATTAAATATTAAATAGTTTTCAAAGTAGTATGCAGTACAGAGTATACCTAGATACCAAGGAGTGCAAGCAACTTTTGTGGCTGAGAATGCATTCGAGAACACAAAAGTCACTTACAGTTCGAGATACGTATGCTGTTTTTCTGGTGCCTGTGCAAGTTCCCAGTTACTGTGCCCAAATTTCGTCAATCATAATGCACTTGCGGTGCACGTATCGCAAAAAAACTTTAGAACATTATAACTGGCAGCTACCTTAGTCTACTCGAATTAGCAAGCAATATAGAAATAACTCTGACGAAACTGGATCTTTTTAACTCGAACGAGTTCCCGAAGTGGCCGCCATTTTGACAAAACGTCTTATCTTGGGAATAAACCCCTTTTAGTTTTTCCAACGTTAAATATATTATCTGATCATTCCGAAAGCAATTTAAGTAAAAGGGGCTTGACGAAGTTTGAACTCTCTCGCTCGCCTACATTGATATTGTCTCCGAGAACTAATGCATTCATTTTTCATAGATTGCACATACAACTTTCGGAATTTCTACTGCAAGTTTCCCACACTTAAACTTCTTATTATGCAGAAATGCGCTACGATCTCAGTTTTGTTCAATTTTAGATAAATTTTCTTTTTGCTTACTTAAAAATTATTTTTTATTTTTTTCTAATTTTAAATTCAAAGCAAGACATTTTGGTCTGAAATTACAAATAAACTGAGATCATTGCTCATTTTTGGATAACAAGAATATTCTTTGGTCGCATCTTTGTTGCCTTACAACAAAAAAACTTGTTTGTGCGCACGCTACGTCACTATCCGTTCTTCTGTGAACGACTAATATGTATAAGTACGTATAAAATCGTTTTTTGTAGCAATTAAAATGTTTTGCGTCAGTTTTAGAAAAACTTATAACTGGCGTTTACATTAGCGGTGAACACAGAAAACAAACATTACAAGTAAGTATTGGAAAAAAATCGTATACCGTAGAAAGTTTGATATCTGAGACCGAATGATAAGGGATTGAAAAAGAATACAGCTTTGAATTGAATCTGTGTATTGATCACATTTCCGTGCTAATTCGATTGGATTACTACTGCAAAATTCATAATTCAATAATTTTTATGGTATAATTATTTTATTGCACGCTTAAATTTTTAACTATTTGGCTGTGACCCTGTGAGACCCAATTGTATGTACCTACTTACGTCACAGAATAATAACTTAAATTATTATTTTGTGCTTATGTATTATGCGAGTACAGACAGACTACAGGTTGTCCTGTAAAGCTGTTCTTTAAATTTCTTTGTCCAAGATGGATCCTTAGGGAGGTACAATTATTAAAAAGACTTTTTAAAAACATGCTGATAACCCTCGTGATAACCATTAACCAGTAAATAGTATATTATACACGAGTTTATAATGAATGCTATTATTACCGAGGATGAAGTTTACAACACGAGCTAGCGAAGCGAGCGAGTTTTGTAATCATCCGAGGTAATAATAGCATCATTATAACGAGTTGTATACTATACTTTGTCCACGACTATCAAAACAGATTCCCAGAAAGAATTTACCTTCATTTCCCTTCTCCAGTGTAAGAAAGATTCATACATATGCTCTCAGGTATAATTTTCTTGGGTTTTTGGGCAATGAATCTAATGAGGCAAGTTCTGCAGCTTCTTTTATTGCTGGTGCTGTTAAAGAAATCTCGTTTTCACTCTCGCTACTCATATCTTCTTTTTTAGAATATGCATTTCAAATTAAAAGCAAACCATGCTGATTTGACGTTTCAATTTGAACTGACACATCGCGATCGCGGCCTACTAAATAAATGTAAAAAAGGGTCAAAGCGATGTTTAGTGAATAATATTCATTAATCACTGCAGTGATTAATGTATCTAATTATGATTGAAGAAATACAAGTATAAAGAGTATGTTGTAAGATAGTCGTGGACAAAATAATTCATATTTTGCAAGAAGTTGACTATCAATTATTATAATGTTATTTATCCAGTGGCAGTCAATTAAAAGGTATTCAACATACTAGAATCAAGCAATTTGAACGGTGAGTGACATTATTCTTTATCTGGTGTTTTCTTCATTGATCTACAATTTGTCTGGCAATAGAATATACCTATAAAATTACCTAAATTAACATTTCATTAGAACACAGGTGGTCTTTGTTAATTATTTACATCTACACTCATTTTCTAAAAAGTTATTCAAAAAGCTTGACATTGTAAAAATTAGAGGCCATTCTGTGTTCTAGTGGAACATAGATTCGTATATTCTAGAACTAAATTTTCGAAAAAGTTACGAAGATCAAAAGGCACATTTAGAAAAATATCTAAATACCTATGTAGGTATTTAATTTTTAATTACTTATTGGAGTGTCACTTTCCAAACCTATAGAACAACTTTACCGGACTTAACAGAGTATGACCTGCTGGGTCTTATCAAAATTACTTTGCCATCATATCAAATTATTTTAATTATTGTTTTTTTGTGCCTACCTGAGTAAAAAATTCTTTAAAAATTACATTATGATGAAATTTGAAGGTATGTTTTTAATGCAGATATGTATGTATAAACTTTTTATAGTTTTGTTTGCATGGTGTTCTTCTCAGTGACCGCTATTAGTTCTAGTTTATGAAGTTTATAAAGTTGCATTATTGTTAATAACAATAATTGTTACAAATTAATAAACTGAGTGTTATTTTCAATTGTTAATGTTACTGCTGTTTTAAAATTGTTTATTTAATAAAATAAAATATCTAAGTGGTTATGTTTTACTTTAGTTCTTCTGTGTAAAAAAACTGAACAAAATGAAAAAATAATAATTTTAAAATCTGGCTGGAAGCAAAAATGGGCTAGGGTCCCTGTATTTAGAGAGTACAGCAATCGATTGCTCCACTATGTTTCAGAACTGTGAGTAAACATGGCGGACTGCCGTGTCAGCAGCAAAATGTCATATGTCAGTCAAAGTCCAGCTGAAATGTTGGTTTGTTTGGTGTATATATTTTTTTATCGTCTTTTGTGAATTAGTGATATATATTTCCACAATCTGGTCTGTAGTATTATTCCTCAACGTATTACAGTCAAATTTTATTTGTTTATGGATCAAAAATCAGAAGGTGAATCCTCAATTTGTAACACATGTCAAATATAAAATCTGACGTTCCGGCACAATTCAAATTTGGCGCCTGTTATTGTGAGTAAACATGGCGGATATTGCGGTACTCTCTCAATACAGGGACCCTAAAATGGGCCAAGCCAATCTGCCATCTTGTGGAGATAGTAGTCACTTAACACAAAGCCGTTCCAAGTCCAAGATCCAAATCCAAGGTTCTTTTTTAACGACTGGGTAATGTGACAGATATCGGTGTTAACCTCAAAAAATTCATAGAAAATAGGAATGTTCCGCAGAAGTATATCCATAATTAAGGACAATGGTTTAAACAGGATAATAAAAGGTAGGTTTAGCCACTACTTAGTTCCTTCTGCGAAATAAATCTCCTTCTAGATAACCTTCACAGTGCTACCCCACTTAGTGAAAAATGGGACTTGCTATCTGCAGTTTGTATAGAAAGAACACCCGTGATCGTACCGAAACTTAATGAAATTGAAGAGAAATTTAAAAAATTGTTATCTGATACCGAATATGAAAGAAGTTTAAAGTCGGATCATGAAATGAGAAGAGAGCTGGAAAAGTATGTGTATTCACATTTTTCTTAGCAATAGGTACTCATATTTCTGCAGGAGATGAAGCAAATATACAGAAAACTAATGTGTGGTTGTCTTCTGATAATCGTGAAATGCTTTCTGTATGTTATTTCTCTGCACATTTGCTCGGCAATCGCCCCGTACCTCCTCCTCGACCTGGTAGTTACCAACCTGCATAATTTGATTTCCACTATGTTCAGTTAAGAACTGTGTGCCTCTTGTGATAAAGAACCTTTATATACATATTATGTATTTGTAATTCTTGCTTGTTATTGCTTTCGTACGACGTCAGATTCCGTGCAAGAAGCGAGTGATATGCACGTAATTTTATTCAGGTACATCAGCTCCATCTTTTGCAGAAATACTGTATTTGTGCTTGTATTAGCTACTTAATTTATCGTTTTGATAATGTTAAAGGATTCTTTTGAAGGTTGTTAGATTGTTACTGAATATATCAATTTGGTCTTTAAGTGTTGATTCATGTAATATTAACTTCTTTACTCGTCCATTTTCTAGTAGATATTTATAAAATCTACATCTTACTGCAGTTCTCATCTTTTAGAACTCAGTTGGAGATGTTAAAGTCTGGCAAATTAGAAGCTGACTTAGACGTTACTTTAAAAAATACTGCCCAAGATTTTGCAGATGCCTGCATTGAAGAGAGAGCCAAATTTAAACCTGCAAGTACTACAACAGGTGTGATTTTTTTCTCTTTACCGTAAAAATTATAGTACTGCTTAAGTGTTTACTTTACATTTTTACAGAGGATGATAAGAGGAACAATCAAAAGTCATTAAACAGGAAACTAGATAAACATTTGATTTTATTAGTTAAACGAAAAATTGGAAATAAAACTCATTTTATATTACCACAAGGAATTCGGGAAGAAGGAGAAACTTTGAGACAAGTAAGTATCATATTTTGAAAGATGAGTAAAAATACGTAGTGCCTGCAAATAATGATAATTTTAAAATCTGTGGCCTCAGACAGCTGACAGGATTTTAAAAGAGAACTGCGGAGATCAACTAAAGGTGCACATTTATGGAAATGCACCAATTGGCTTTTATAAATATAAATACCCTAAAAGTATGCAGAAAAGTTCTGATTCTGTTGGAGCTAAGGTAGAAATGTTTTTAAATAATGCAGCGTGACTGAAAGTATTTTTGCAGCTATTTTTCTATTTGGCAAGATATAAAACGGGGCAACTATTCAGTGATGCTGATTACAAGTGGTTAGATAGACAAGAATTAGAAACCGAATTACCTACTGATTACAGAAAAAGTATACAACAATTTCTGTTTGATGAATAAATGGTATTATAAATTTTTACATTAATAGATTCTTTATTTCCAAGCATTCTTTTATAATTCCCCATAAACATCTGCATTGTGTTATCACAGGGTACTGATTAAATCGAGAATTAAATATTTTACTTTCTTATACATGTTGTATATGAACATAATAAAATTTCTTATGGCGGTGTATATATAAGTTGGAAGCATTAATATATTAAATGGAAGTATGGAATCTTTCACTGAAATGATAATGTTAAAAAATTAAACTGTCACATAAATTGGTTACTTACATATACTGCTGATTTTTTCCGAGCCGCTGAACAAATTACTTACGCCACTTACAATATTTGGCACCTAAAATGAATCTTAAATTCAACCAAAAAGTATAAAGTACAGGCTTATATTACATTTTTGATCATTTTAAACGGATTTGGCAATGTATCTGGAAAGATTCTTGCACTTGGAGGATTCTGTATTTTACCTAGACCATCCAAAATATGATTTATGTATTTTGTGAAATTAATCTGTTAGTTAGTTACCGTTTATTTGTTTATTGTGCAAGTGATTTAACGTTTCCTAAAAAACAAATAAAATTAAGTAGATGCCTACTTAGGTAATTATTATTTTACCAAATCTCCTGTTTTCCCCTGTTTAATGTGAGCTTCTTCGTTCTCTGAATCATATGAGTCGCTTGAGCCACTTGTTTGTCCTGTGTTATGGATTGATTTTGTAAAACTACTGTCGTAAATAGGAGACAGTAATATTAAGATGAATCTAACAGTTCCTTACCCGAGTTGGTAATAAATGACCCATAGTCGCCCAGCAGGTTACTCAATCCGTCGGCTGAAGTTGGCGTTATCTATTAAGAGAATAATACAGGGTGATCCGAGGATTATCGATAAAATGTCAGAAACGGGCTTATATTCTCTGTGAGTTGAACATGTTTAATTACAAGCTGTGCGAAAAATGTGATGGTACGCAACGTGGGAAATCTGGGTTCGAGTCCCAGTTATGAGCCGTCTCATTTTTTGTGCACCATCTAATTAAACATGTTCAACTTGCAGTGAATATAAGCCCGAAATTATAATATTTGACAAATCTTGATTTTGATTCTCCACTTATTAACTATTAAGCCAGGAAACAAGTAGTAGAGGTGTTTGGGATGCTTTTTTGATTTGTTTTAAAATATGTATTAGTATGCTATTATCATGATTTACAACAAAATAGTATTATGTCTCTATTGTATTGGTATCTATTAACAAGGAAATAAAAATTCATCTGCTCATGTGGGATATTAAAAGACACGACTTTACGTCTGCAGAACCATTCACGCCGTTTAGGTGGGGCCTCTGAGCTTCAACAGTTCCAAGGTCAAATCAGTAATGAAGGTGTATTGAAGTGGACTCGTTTTGAATCAGCTTAAGTTCAAGAAGAAAATGACAGAGTTCTCAAAAGGTTGACACAAAATGGGTTACAGCAATGCGTTGCATTGATCAGTGGAAAACACATTGAAGAATTTATTTGAGAAAGTTTCTAAGTCACTTAACAGTTTCAGAGCCTATTTTTGGTCAAAGCGGGCCCTAGGCCCTTACCCAATCCCGGGCCCCTATTTTTTTAAATTATCAGTAAGCTACGCAACATTGATTTTAATATCCTTTAATAAGTACCTACTATTTACTATTTAGAAAGTAACAGAAAAACCAAATAACAAAACAGAAAACAACAAACACTCTAAAAAACAGTCTTAAATAAAACAGCTACAAACAAAAAAACATTATTTTTTTACTTAAACAGGTATGTGTCTACATATACATAATTAAATTAAAATTTTAAAAACATCAGATTTTTCTTTTTCGCATTTTTAATTCTGCAAAATTGTTAATGATTTTACTCGAATCTAATTTTTCTAATATATCACTTTCCACATTAAGAAGTGCCAATGATAACACATTTTTTACTGACTCAAAGAATTTCTCAAAGAAAATTTCACTCATTTTAAAGTTGAAATTGATCGCTCGCCAGAACCGTTACTTATCAGTTTTGACAAATATATGTGCAATAATGTCTCGACATTGGGAAATGTTGAGGTGGTGTTAGTTTCAATCAAACACTGTAACATTTTTTCAGGATTCTGAGCAATGTTGTTCGGGTTACAAATCTCTTTAAATTGTATTATTTCATTTTCTATATCAACATCATATCATAATAATACTGTCCAATATTTTTTAAACTTATTTTATAATTTTCGTCTAAACTATCTACAAAAAATATATTAAAAATATTCCCAGAATTGTAAGATTCTTTTCTTCTTGATAAGTCCATGATTAATTTATCGCAAATTATAAAAAAGTGTTTATTTTAAAGTTTTCCTGCCCCACAAAACAAATGTCTTTAGAAGAACCTTCATCAAAACAATGTTTTCTTTTCCGTTTTTCGTTCTTATATGACGTGTTGTTAGGATGCACCTTTTTTGATGCTTCATCAATTTCCCTAAATCTTTCTCTCAGATTTTTAACGAAACAAATTAAACCATTGTAAAATTCGGAAGCCTCAAACAAGTTATTTTTAATTTCTTGTAATGATCTGCTGGTTGCATTAATTAATTCTTTCTAAAATTTTTGACCAAGTAAAAGTCATAAGGGCAAATTCGAATGAATCAAGTTTTTGTAAAATATCCTTCGCTTCTGTTGTGGTAGACTTCTTTTGGTTTTCATCTTCATGCAACTGGGATAAGACCATTTTAATTTGATTGAATCCAAGGGCGATAGATTTGACAGCGTCGGCTCTAGCGGACCATCTGGTATCTCAAATTCTTTTTACTACTAATTTCTTAGATTTCGCCGTCTCTAAACACCTTTGAAGTACACTCCATTTTTGTTATCATATATTTTTTATTTTTCAAATTAAATAAGTAAGTATATACCTACAAGTGCAATTAAATTAACTGAACCAGTATTTTTAATATTTTGTTGTTGTCCGGACGGTTAGACCTAGTATCGGGCCCGGGCCCTTTTTAGGATCGGGCCCTAGGCCCGGGCCTACCAGGCCTATCGGGAAATTAGGCCGTGAACAGTTTTCATTAGTTTTTATTTGTTTCTTAAATTTCGATTAACTTAATATCATGCCAAGATTATTCAGCAATGAAGATATAGGCATGTAGGTATTAATTTAATTTATGAACTTTGTATTGGTACCTAATGTTCAAGCAACAACTTGAGCATACTGAAGGCGATTCTTGAAAAGAGGGAGGCACACATGTTCCCAAGTGATAGATAGATAATCGATTTATGTTTCCCATTTGGGATTACAATTCAAAATAACAAATAAACAGAAATAAATGGAACAAACAAAAATAAATAAACTCCTCCTCACAATTAATTTCGACCTATCTAATTCCCATTTATGTATAATCACCCCTCCCTCTCCTTCCTCCCACTCTGTATCAATTCTATCCACTTCTCCCCTCTTCCACTTTCCTCCAATATCATCTCCACTCTCACCTGTTCCATGTGTTCCATGTCACTCCACCAGCACCTCTCTAACACATGTTCCCATGTCTCCTTCTCCGCCCCACACACCCCTCACATTCTTCTGCCTTCGCTTTTCCAATACCTTCCACCTCTCATCTCATTTCCCAGTCTAAACCTTGCCACCATTATTATCTTCTCTTCTCTTTCCCTACTTCGTAGATATCTCGGCAGTCCCGCTGTCCTTAATTCTTTATATTTGTTGTTGTATCTTGATTGTCTTATCTTCTCTTCTTTATCCTGCACTTGTATTTGTCTGTCTCTCTCCTCTACCTCTCTCACCATGTTCCATCCTGCTGTTCTCAAGTTCTCCACTTCTTCTGCTGCATAGCCTTGCTCCTGATAAAATTTCTCTCGCTTCTCCTCCCATTTCGATTTTTCTTTTCCTCCCTTCCGTACCTCTTCCCAATACTGCCTGGCTAATTCGTTCCCGCCCCCACCTCTCAACTTTTCCTCATATTTCATGACTCTCTTTCCTGCCCTGGTTTTTAGTTTTTCTCTGTTTGTTTCATATCTTACCATGTATCCTGGCGTTATCCAATCTAAGCCCAGTGTCCCATGTTCCCAAGTGTTTGTACAAATTAATTTGAGTCTGAGAATTTAGAATAAAACGTAACAGGCAGATGCAATGGAAGAAATTTTAATCAAATTCTAAGTCTTAAGCTAAATAAATAGCCCACGTGCAGCGCAGCAGTTGCACGGGTCAAGGGTAAATACTAGGCATTTTATGGAAACCATGGAAGAGTATATTATAATCTACATCCAGTGCAACATTTGCTTCATGATGCGGAAAATCATTTTGTTTTTCTCAGTATTGAGTTCCGTGCAAAAGATTTCCGATTTTTCAAATAAACTGATGTGGACTGACGACGATACATTTAACAGATTCAAAGTTGTGGGCTATCATAATTTGCACAAGGAAATAACCTGCTGAAACTCCGCATGTCCGCATCCATTTACACGGGTTTAATGTAAACGTTTTGTTAGTGGCAATATAGAGGCTACGTAACGTAACAGGCAGATGCAATGGAAGAAATTTTAATCAAATTCTAAGTCTTAAGCTAAATAAATAGCCCACGTGCAGCGCAGCAGTTGCACGTGTCAAGGGTAAATACTAGGCATTTTATGGAAACCATGGAAGAGTATATTATAATCTACATCCAGTGCAACATTTGCTTCATGATGCGGAAAATCATTTTGTTTTTCTCAGTATTGAGTTCCGTGCAAAAGATTTCCGATTTTTCAAATAAACTGATGTGGACTGACGACGATACATTTAACAGATTCAAAGTTGTGGGCTATCATAATTTGCACAAGGAAATAACCTGCTGAAACTCCGCATGCTGTCCGCATCCATTTACACGGGTTTAATGTAAACGTGGCAATATAGAGGCTACCTTCGTGATCCATATTTCGTACATTCAAAACTGAATTTGGCAGCTTTTCTGAATTTTTTAAACAATTCGTTTCAATTAATAGAAGATATTTTGGTACTTCTATAAAATGGGAGCTGATTCCAATTGAACAACGCTGCTGCTCAGTTTAGAACGAACATTGGTCAGTGAATGAATAATAGACCATGGATGGAGAATAATCAAGTCTTATTTATTGTAGGCATAGGTCTGCTATCCTGATCACCATTTGGATTTGATTAACCACATACTATGACATCTTGTAGGGCTATATAAAGGGAAAGTGCGTACACAACAGAAATTATGATGAGGGAACATCTTGTTGCAAGAATTAAAGAAATTTGTCTCAGAGAAAATGGACATCTAATAGGTACATATTCATGGTTGTTAATTCATTAACTCGAAAATACCAGCAATTAGTTGACGCAGAAAAAGTATTTTGAGCATCTGCTGAAGTAGATTTATGTACCTACTTTTATTGAATTTGCTTTGAATATTGCTCTTTATTTTATGCATAGTTTATGTTACGAATATTAATAAAATTGCAGAAATACGTATTTCAATATTTTAATTTATTTACCACTCGTTCTTTATTTTGGAATCGAAAATTTCCTCATTTGATTGAAGCACAAATTGATGAAGTGTGTGTGTGAAGTTTTATTCTGCATTTTTGTTAAAACATTTTTTCCACTTGCAGAGATATTTAAAACAAGTTCTTTGAACTCATTGGCCAAAAATAGGTTTAGTATATTATGTTGAAAATTGTAAGAGCACTTTTTCTTAGGATGTGGTTTTCAAAAAAGTCAAAATTTACTGATTTACCCCATACCTACTTCCATATTTTGTTTGTCGAACATTTAAACCACTGGAAGAAGAAGTGATGTAGATTTTGCCAATTGAATTTTATTGAAATAAAAAAGTCTAAAAATCTTAGAAAGCTATGTAAGTTTAAGCTGACGAAGGTCCATTATTTTAACATGTTTTCTCGATGTTTAATTTGTAAATTTCCGACCATTTTTCATGAAATGGGTGGTTAAATATTTTAGTGAAAATACGCAGAAGGTAATTTTTAGATTCACGTAAATAAGCTTAAAAATGATTCAAAATATTTTTCTTACCAGTAAACTGATGGCAATAAGAAAAACTGAAATTTGTTTTAATACTACACTCATTTCTGCAGATATGATGTGTAAATGTTGTAGGTCAGGTATTGTAATTTATATTTGTAAGTACCTATGCATTTGTGTGATTAGGTATAACAGATTATTTGTCCAATTAAAGTTTGAGATTGAATTTTCACTTCAATAATCTTTATTTCATGAAAATCAGCATAGCCCCCTATAGGGGGCCTTGAAATCAGCCAATAAAAATAATGAAACAAACCAGGTAGGTATTTAATATGGTTTACAAGAAAATTTACATTTGACATAATTTATATAGCACCGCGTTTATATTAGGACGATTTTCAGGTTCTTTCTCCCAGCATCTACAATACAAGTTTGCGTACTCATCTTGAAAATCTTCCTTTGTACTAGGACGAATATTAAATTTGATTACCTGAAACAAACTGGTCAAATAAAAAAATTTATTTTACTTTTAATTTTACCTTATAAATAAGAACCTGACTGTTCATATAGTTACAGAATGGGTTTTCTTGGTGTCTGAGTTGCCAGAAAATCAAACCCAAAGAGTATATATCGCTTTTAATAGTTGGCGGTTTTCCCATTAAAATTTCCGGAGCAGTATATATGACGGTCCCCTTAAAACGAACTGTTTTATAAAAACTGACTGCGTCTGTACTATGTTAAAATTTGGCCTATTAGGCCAAATGTTTCCAATAAAAATAAAATTATTCATATCAATAAAACACATTTAGTTCTATTATTGATCCATAGGTCAGAATGTTATCATCAAAATTCAGCCCTTAGTGGCCACTGCTGGGCATAGCCAATGTTTAATTTGCTTTCTTCTGTTTCACTGCTTTGATGGTTTTTATGTAATGGTTATTTCTGCTTCATTTCTGCCATGTCTTCTGTATACGCGGTTAATAAACATTATTTTTTTTCTGCTTCCTCCAAATGCGGCTATTTGCTTTTCTTCTCGTTGATTTTATATGATTCTGTATAAAACTGTTCTACTATATTAATGCCGTTTTTTGCTTTCTGACCTGACCTGTCACTTTCAACATCTGGTCGAAAATTTATTAGGTACTCGACTATTTATTAATATTGCATCAACTTGTTTTTGGAATGTATGACAAAATGATTATTATTATTTCTCACTGGTTCAAAATATATTCTTTGGTTATTTAGAATATACGTCTACTGTGTGAAAACAATAATTGCTTACCTTATGTTCATAGTGACTTCTGCTTTCAGAAGATTTCATGGAATTTCCGAAGTCGCATATCTTGCAAAATTTATTTTCATTAACTAAAATATTTGCTGGTTTTATATCTAAATGCATTATTCCATTTTCATGACAGTAAGATAATCCTTTAGAAATCTGGATAGCGATATTTACAAAATCCAGATTGAAGTCTTTACTTTCCAATAGATTTTTCAATTGAACCCAGCCTTTTAAACACTCCATTAAAACTATGCTATAATTCTTTGTTTCATCCTGTAAAACACTAATAGTCCTTATAACGTTTGCATGTCTTAATTTCAAAGCGTTTTTCTCGCGAGTCGCTTCTTTATTTTTTATTATTTTTGCAGCAACAGATTCCCCTAAAAATATTTTTACAATGAAAATAAAATTAGTCCAGAAAACTAAAATTCAGTCACAATTTTTATTCTACATATAACTAATCGACCACTATCATATTCAGTGATAATCTCCAATAGCATTTAACATGAAGCGGCACGCCCACTCTGTGGGCGTGTCAACTAAGAAACGTTGCTATTGGCTGTAATCGCCGACCTGAAATTCTATTATATATGTATATACGCAGTTCACATGATACCTTTAATGACTATATAGACTATTTTTAGAGTGTCACAGTATTAATCGACAGACTTCAGCAATAGATAGAACATGTAAGAGAAAATTGACGTTTCAAGGTTTGAATTTTTTACATTTTTCCGAAGTAATCTACAGAACGGAAAACGTACGATTTCTAATTTTTCATACTTTGTAGGCTATGACCATTATTAATTTCACTTCACTGAATTCCAAATACTGGATTATATTAGTGGGGGTAGGTACCGCAAAACCCACCCTAACTTTTATAGAATATGCCGCTGGTCAATTTTAGTCAAATATGAAATCGTCAAGTCCTTTTTCTACATTTTTGTCTGTTCGGGTGCTTAGATAGGTACCTTGATAGGTATATCAATTAGTTTTCGCAATATTTAACAAATTTCAACGTAATGTACAGAATTTTTCACCTGTTTACATTTTAAACGATTCAAATAACTACGAGAAAAATGTGGAAGAAGGAAGAGTGACTTCGGCATAAAATTATACTGAAATTTGTTGGATACCAAGAAGAATATCCGAAATATCTAAGTATCCAAAGCCAAGAACTTTAAAATAAGACTGTCTATGTCTATTTCATGCAGCAGGCGAAGGCGCATTGCAAGGGTTTCAGTGGCGGCTCCTGACTTTAGAACTTGGCAGTGCTCTAGAAGGAAATCACCGCTCAGGGGTTGGGGGAGGGGGTCTGGCGGTTTCTCCCCTGTAGTTTTTTTAAATGAAGTGCTTTAGAAGCCATTTTCCAACATTTTCCAACAAGAAATTTCACTCACCGCAATATTTAACGAAAATCCCGAATCCAAAAGGTTAAACTTTCGCACACAACTTTTACCGCGACCTTTCGAAAAGCTTTTGATACTTCGCACAGGCTTAGGACGTCCATTTCATTTTATTTCAAGTTTTTCGTCAAAAGTCTATATTTAGATAAAATATTCATTTTTAACTGAATGGAGTATTACAACACAATAATAATTTTGAAAAATGCAAAAATCAGGCGACCACTTTGTTAAAGTTCACTCCACAAGTGTTGACATTAACTAAACCACTACCTTTAGCCATGCTAAGTATTGGAAATTTCAATATTTAAAAATAAACACGATAATTCAGCTAATTACTCACGTTATAAGCAAAGCAACGAGCTATTACAGACCTAAATATGGTAAACAAAAACAATAAACACTGCCGCAGAAGTACAAACTTCCGCGTCTCGTGCTTCGCCCAACAGTGTGTGTGCTCAAACAGCGCTCCCAAACGAGCTATAATTCTTCCACCTAAAAGCACATACGACGAAATTTTCCCGAGTCGTGCCGATCTCGCTCCCATATCGAATATGCATTGGCCACACATCAGTACTCGGACGGCTGGATGCGTGTGTGGTAGGCATTTTGAAAGACGACGCGGAATGCTTAGCGCGTACTATTTATTATCTCGCATAATAATTAATATATATTGCGGCAGAGATTCAAAAAGTTTTAAACTTATTAGTTTATAATTATAAGGTTTTGAACCTTTTATCAAAAAAGGTTAAAGCCATATTTTTGTAGGCAGTGCGAGCGCACTTATTAAGGAGCCGCCGCTAAAGGGTTTACAAAATACAATTTTGTGCTCCCAATTCTTCACCGATTTTAATTTTAAAAAGTTTACTCTTTATGGTATCGCAAAATTTTGAGCATGTTGCCTACATCGAGCTTCTTCTCATAAGTTTGCAGTAGTAACAAACATGCAGTGGAACGTAAATGTGAAATTGCGTTAACTTTGTGCATTTTAAATATTTTTTCCTTGGATTCACAGTGAGAAAATTAAAAAAAGCCGCATGTAGGATTCAATTCCAACCTTTTAACTATGCACTAGAAAAAATTTACATTTCTAAATAGGAGAATGGCTTATAATCTATTAGATTAGAAGGGCTGTTTTTCGCCTAAAACCGAGAGGTATAACCTGCTCTTAATCGTGCGCCACTGACTGTTGAGTACGTCTACCGAGATCGCAGTGGGTGAAGCACAGAACGTGAGTAGAATACAGCAAATTCTCAACTGTGCATCCCCTTCGCTCGCCATCGCGTTTGACGCCTGCTGTATTTAATATTAAAATTGGTCAGTGACGTACCTATATCACAAAAAGGATAGAGTACGCTCAGGGATATTTGGAATGAAGTGAAATTATTGTGAAATAATGATTATAACCTAAAAAATGTGTCGCTCACAAGAGTTGTAGGTTTAGCCACCATCTCAGACGGCCGAGATAGAACAAAGGACATCGTCAAATTTGGGAATAAGTTTCCGTATGGTATCAAGAAAATGCTGGGCAAGTCTCTACTGTTGAATTAGAAAAAACGCACTTAGGCGTTACTACCGAAAACAAGGCCTGAGCGCTCCCGCGTGACGTCAGCGTAAGTAGGTCGACCGCTGTGCTGGTTGCATACTCCCTGAACACATTAGACATTATAATATGCTAACATTTTGGTGGTTTTACAAGATTTCAGGTGAAAAGAGAGTGCCATACGTCAACAGATTCCTTTATCGCACTCCGTTCGAGTTTTTAACAATGGGAAAAACGAAATTTTATAGAAAACAAACCAACGTGAATTAATTAAAAGTAATTTTACATTAACTGGTTAATTTTATTATGACAGTCTTTATGAATAAAAAATGAGCAGTTGAACAACCGATTACATTGGCTTTAACAAAATGTAATTCGCAAACTTTGCTTGATTTCGAAACTACATGACCTTCGCGTGGGATGGCGCGAAGCCACTTGTAATGCAGGGAAACCAAAAACATTCACTTTTATGTCAATTTTGTATTTATCCCGGAACACAACACACAAAATACATTTTCTCACTATCACTTTCACAGCACAATGTGTAAATAATCAGGTGTAAATGCACTTGAATACAACCTCCAAATATGCAAATATCATGCAATGCTAACGGCAGGTTGAAGCGTCACTAACCACGGCTTGTCGAACTACTTATGCTGATGCCACATGCTGTTTTCGTCAGAGCGCCCAGGCCTTGTTCTCGATAGTAATAACTTAGGTCAGGCTCATTCAATAGACAAAGATGGTTGCGCTCCAGGAATTTCAAAAGTCTCTCTTCAATTCGGGACATGAATTTCTACCTTATATCCATTTATATTGCGTAGACAGAATCGCAGATCAGTCGTTGTAGCTTGTAGCTATTCCAGAAAGAATAACTACCGACTGCTAACTGCAAGAATGGATTTGTTTAAAATGAAAAGTAACAGTTGTGACGTGACGTTTCCGGGGTAGGTACCTATTGCATGATTACTTGGAATTAAAAATTTAGCAATGCAGCAGTTACTAAACTAACCTTTGTATGTGCCTTGTACTACTGTTCCAAAACTGCCTCGCCCTAAGACATTCCAATTACTGTTTTGGGTAATACCATATTTTAAAATAGTTTGACGATTGGGTGTATTTACAATAAGGATTTCACGGTGTTTAGCTGTTTTTTCGGGGTTTAAATATGCTTGAATGCGACTGCTTCCAAGTTCTGTGTTGGTTTTAAGAGAAGGAAACGATTTTGTTGGCGTTGTGTAGCTAAAATGAAAGTTGTTCCGTAGAGAGTACTTGGCACTTTTTGCGTATTCTTACCATACAGGAACAGCAAGTTGATTTTCTGATTTCAATAACGGTACATCTCCAAAATTCCGAATTATGTTAGGTGAACGCACTGATCGCGCAGGGCTAAGTAAATTTTTTATTTGCTTTAAAGGCGTGCCCATTTTACGTGCAGTTTATTTTTTATCATGTGCAAATTTTGAGTTGGTAACACTGCTTTATTCTGTACGAATTTATGGTATTTTATATATGCTACTTCTAAGTTTACATTTCGCTTTTTTATGAATTTTTTTGAATGTTTTTTCTCAACCACCAACAGTCGCCGGAAATTTGCTTGTAGTATCAATACAGGTTGTCAGTATGGAGGAATATAAACGGACTTTTATTCTCCTGTTATACTAAAAAAATTATAAATTTCCCAATGAAATGAGCCCCTAAACCATTTACCCTTGAGATATGGCGGAATAAACTTCTAAAGTGTCTGAGTAAAGTGTAGTATTTTTGTTTCTGCTGTGTCTGGCAACTTAGATGTCCAGATTTTTCATTTTGAGTGGTACTGGATCGTTCGAACAACTACTCGTCGAGAATACCCAGCCAGGTATTGGATTATAGAACAAGTCCAGATTTTTTTTGTACCTCGAAATATCATGGAATGTTACTCCAGCTAGCTGGTATTGAAACATTCATAACGTGTTTCTACGTACATTACTTCGACGAGAAAGATTCGTTTTATGGGTTAGATGTAATAAATCTGAAGAAAGCACTGCACACGAGGACGAAATCAGAGGACTGCAGTTTTCCGTAATCATTTTGAACTCAACATATTTAATATTTTTTTTCATTTTTGTGTAGAGCAAAATTCAAAACTTCAAATTTCATTAAAATTCGCAATTTTTTATGTCCAAGTCGACTTTCAGAGTCCGTCTGAACCTGTATTATTTTTGAATAAGTTTTTTGAGTTCGTTCTACGAGTACATTATATTTCGATATTCAGATCGTCGCGTCGCCACCCTTAGGATCATGCTTCACAATGAGAAAAAGCATCGGTGATGAATTCGACATTTTGTATCAATTTTAGGTGGTTCAGTTCTTCAACTAACGAATCTTTCCGTCCTTGATACTGGAGAGGCTGTTTTTTGATGACAGTCCCAATAATTTTCCGGTTTTCGACACGGAAAAGTTGTTTTAAGTGACAAACTTGCGAAGACCGCCACAGAAGTGGAAATCTTGCTATTGAGGAATTGGAAAACTATTAACACAATCACTATTTACTCTTTGGTAGTCTATGTACATAATTGAGTTTATCACTACTACCCTTTCTACCAAATATAATTATATAATATAACTTATAAAGTTTTAAATGTATTTTCGGGAAAAATTATATTACAACTTAAAGAAAGCGTAGCAGTGATAAAACTCAATTGGAAAACTAGGGTTGCGAAACATGAAATTCGGTTGTTCGGGATTTCAACTTTTTAAGAGCCCGGCAAAGCAGGTCAAAAGTTACACCTGCGGGGCATCGGGTCGGTGTGGTATCCGTTAGAAATCGGAGCAAACTATCAGCTGTGTTGCAATACCTTCGCTCTAAACACATTTATTGACACAAGAACAACGCACATTCAAAGCCCGCGCTTTCGGTACCTAGTAAATGTGACAACGCCACTCTGAGTTTACGCTCAGTGCTCTCGATGTACCACGATTAAACCTTCATCCTAATAAATTTAGCAACACGAAAGCCTGATTATGGTAGAAGAAGGTATATTTTATGTTTCTATTGAAACAGTTTTTCGAAAACTGTAAATCTCTTGGCGCTATGCACGCGTGAAGTTGGTCAATAAAATTTTTAACTTTTCTTTCTATAGAAACATAAAATAAAGTTTCGTTTATAAACTGTCCAAAATTCAACTCTTCAATTTTCACCGTTTAGAAATGAGCATAGTACCACGAAGTCAGTTTTCAGGTTCATTTTAAAGGGGTTTGCCGGACTCTTAACACTACATAGATCCTAGATCTATCTAGCATATTCATTAAAATTGGGATTACACTATAATTTTGTTTAAGTGAAAAAAATACGTAATTCCTTAAATATTTTATTATATTAGTAAATTGATTTTCAATTTTATGTGCAAATGCAATAAATTCTTGAAAAATACAAAGTACATTTTAAGAGAAACATTTTTTAAGATATTGTAGACATTTTCTTCATGGCTGAAGAAATTACTTTTATTAATTAATTTATTCCCGTTCTGCCCTGTTTGCCGAGTTCTGTTAACTTATTCTTGTGCGTGGTGAGTTTGTTACAGTTTGTCAAATTCAAGGAAGAGTTCCACTAAACCGTTTACAACTAGTTTTAGCTTTTCTAATACAGTCAATACTTTTTTACCGAATCTGTAAAAGCAAAATATATAATTAGGTAAGTAAAATCAAAAGTTTACTGTGAATTTGACTCGCAAACTTAGGGTATAAAAGAGAATAAATGTCTCCAGGCGCATCTCTCCAAAAAGAAATAATTCGAAAAATCCACAAAATCTACAACATCCACAAGAAAGTTATTACTTCACATACGTACAAGGCGACGAAAAATCAAGTACCCTGTCACTGTCATATTTTTAGTTGACATTTCTGAAGATTTATCTAAGCTCTAAAGTGGGAAATGGGAAATCCACCATAAATCTGTATAAGTACCTACCTATACCTAGAAATTATGAAGTTTTTTGTCAAAAGAGTTCGTTAGCGAAAATTTTGTTAGCTTTATCAGCGAAGACATTTCGAGAACTGGCTACTTGAGCGAACTAGAACTACGGCTGAAGAACTACATCGCTGGCAGACTGATTTTTATAGTTCATTGTCGGCATCAAGAGAAACAAAGCCACTGCTACAAGACCCTTCCTCTTTGAGGGCGACAGAGGCAGACTAGAAAATTCATTTAAAAAATGAAGTTAGGTACTACGCAGTAGGGCACAATATAAAATAATAATAGAGAATCAAAAATAAATGAGACTCTCTCATATGTCCTTTTTTAAGTGAAAAGTAAGAGCGTTATGGAAGAATGAATTTTAGTCGGGACACCTTGTATATTATGGTACAAATATATACTCCTCGGGCAAACACCCCGTTTAGATGTTTAAATATTGCATGTTTCACATGTGCATGGAAACCCAGCAGGACGGAACCAGTGGTCTAGGGTTTTCCCATGTATATTCGAAACATGCAGTAGGTATTTAAACATCTAAAGATCGATGGGTCCAAACTAAATCTCAATAAAATGATCGATTGGTTTAGACGTTTAGAGCACGTGCTGTTCAGCCAGCCATTTTTAAGACATGCTGACGGATCGCGAGATTAGTAAAAGAAAAAGTACCCCTATTAGCAGCCAACAAAAGATCTGAACGAAAGATTCTAAATGAAGTGCAGTACTTACATATCAAGTAATGACTTCCCTTCTGCCTTGAAGTACGAAATAAGAGCTTCCATACCATTCTTAACTTGAAGTAAGAAGCTTAATATCTTTTTAAGAACTGATCGTCCTACTGCAAAAAATCGAGTAGCAGAAGTGTCTCCTTTTTTTTCCTCGTCTGTTTCCTTTTCTACTTTGTTTTCGTCTTTTGCTTCCTCCTTTTCTTCACCTTTTTGTTCTTTTTCTGCTTCCGAAATATATTAATTTGTGTTATATTTTATGCGCGCGTTTCAACATTAATTTAAATCTTCCGCGTTGTATAGAGGTCAATGACGGTATTTTTGAAAATTTATTACAAGAATGCTACGATTAAAACAATGTGGATAGGGCATTTTATTATGATGCTATAACTTGAAAACAAATAAAAATTGGTGCGTTGCTCTAAACTCACTTTGTACATTTAAAACGATTTTTCTCATTTTTTCAACGCATATTTCAGGAATTATTTATGTTAATTTACTGAGACTGACGACAAAAAGGAAAAAGAATGTGGAACTTACTATCTTCTTTGTTTTCATTAAGTTCTTCGCTAGGTACAGTGTCATCAGGATCCCGATGGAAGTATGGTGCAAGTTCCTGTATTTTTCCTACTAATTTGGAGAGTTCGCCCAAAAGTTCTGAACCTGCACCAAGTAATTTCGCAAGGTAATCAGTAGATGCGATTGCTTGACTATCTGGTACGCTTGCCGAGTGGGAAAAATTTACCTGAAAAAATGATCATTCAAGAATCCTTTGCTTTGTATGTAGGTGTTTCATTAAAGTGTTTTAAAAAGTGTTCTGGTAGCAGATTATATATTCTTAAAAATATTCGACAACGTCGTGCAGCAGTCTGCTGGGAAGGAATGGCTGAGGCCGATTTAGCAAAACGTTCATAATGCAAAAGTTGAATGGACAGTTTTCGTTTGGAAAAGAAAAAGCTAGAAATTTAATTAGTCTGGACATTTTTATAGACCGATTGTTTGCACAACACGATCAGTCCGATTACTAGGCTGATCTATAGGATCGGAGCTAATAACATATACTGCATGCCCGCTCAATACTGTTAAAATTTAGGTTAAATTCGCGGTGGCTTTCAGAGACCACCAACCTGGACATGCATTCTTTCTTAACAAAGTTTTTACGTTCTTACTAAACTGTATTTCGATATAAAGATCGATGTGACTTGGTACTGCGCTTGATACGAGAATGTGTTCGTGCATTGCTTCCGTGGATCAGCAGACGCTTTTCAGTTCTTTTTGCTGTGCGATCACTTACCTTATAGGTAATAACTTTGGCAAATGTTGACCGATTCTAATTTTCTTGGAGGATTCCGAAAGAGAAGGCTTTATAGAACGTTTTTGACCGAGACACATCTGGAGCCTGTAACTTTAAATGAAGACACATGGTTAAGAAAATGGACGACCACGTAAAAACATATTATTTTTAACAGTGTCTTGCAATTTTGAGAATGTAAGGGTAGAAATGTAGAACAGACAGGATGAATAACAAAATTCTAAACTTACGCTTATCGTAGTCACAACAGATGTTTTTGGAAATTTAGAAATTTTCGCAAAATTTCTAATTCGTCCCAGACTTTATTCCGCAATGTACAATGGGGACCTAGGTTGGCCTGTTGGCCACGATTTGCATATCGAAATTAGGAACTTCATTAGAAAAGAACGCACGTCTAGGCTGTCGTTGTCCGAACATAAAAAATAGCGAATTTAAAAGAAATTTTGACACTTTTAAACGGGCATGCAGCCTACGTTATTGGTTCCACCCCGAATAACTGGCAACATACGAGTACCCAAATCGAGAAAACTTCCGTATAATAGCTGTGATAGTGGTTCAAATCATGGTCATGTGTATTTAGTGAAATTTATTTTTATTATATATTAATATAGTAAAGTATAGTATAATAATATTCAAGTAGTATCTTTATTTTATTTAATAACAAAAATACTACATGCCTATTTTTAAAATTATCATCCCAAAATAAAACACAATACTTACCTACACCTAATAGTATATTTTATTACATAACAGGTACGGAAAGTGACAGTTTCGCACGCATATGAAATTTTATTACTTACCTGTGTTAAAACCAGGGTGCCCAATAAGAAAATGCTTATATATTTTGCTACTTCCATAGTATAAAGTTTATTCTGAAAGCAGAGAAATTGCAAAAAATTAAAAAAAATGAATTTATAAAACATTTTAAAAACGGATGCTAACACAAAAAATGTCTTTGATCTGCTAAAGTTGTATCTCCATTAACAACAAAGTTGTCTACGTGCTTGCCAAAGTCCTGTGGGACACACTGTATATCGTCTTTGCTTTTACTATTCAGTCCTATCTAAGCAAGGGACGTCTATTCACGTATCCATAGAAACAGCATAGAAGTCGACTTCGTTGCTATGTAAATTACTTTAAACATGAACAATGTGGACACTTCCATTTGGATTCCATTATCTCTACTTGTGTGTTTTACATTGGCATAGCATGGGGCATGGCCTATGTGGCGAGGCCTTAAAGTGCTCGCCACATAGGCCATGCCATGCCATGCCATGCTAAATTAAATTTAGCATGGCACAGCACAGAGCTGTCCACATAGGACATGCTATGTAAATTTGGGTAACCCTAGTTATTTGTTTGAAAACTTATTTTTGTCAATTGGCAGCTGTCAATATTCATTAATTTAAATAATGGATGATATTCATAACTTTGCTTTGGGGTTTATTTTACTCCAATTATTTCCATGGAAACGTATCCATAGAAGTCGACTTCGTTGCTATGTAAATTACTTTAAACATGAACAATGAGGACATTTCCATTTGAATTACATTGTCTCTACTTCTGTATTTTTCATTGGCATAGCATAGCAAGGCCTATGTGGCGAGGCCTTAACAGGCATAAAATTTCGGTGTTGCCTGGGTTACCTTAAGCTACTGCTTAGCAACACATGAATAACTAGAAGCGATATGCTATCACATATTATTCAAAGCGAAATTTCTTGATTTTGCTTACTGTGAGGAACTGTATATTACCATTGTTTAAAGATGTTAACATCCTTAAACCATGATATTACATAATGGTCGTTTGATGTACCGATTTTTATCCTGATTTTCGATTTAATTAAATTTGAATGCAAGGCGATGTCAGATATTACTAGAATAATAAGGTTTCTTATAAAGAAGTATATTACTTACCTAAACTTGAGTGGTATAAAAGTAAGGCCGAAAACTTTGTTCACAATTTGCGTAATATTTGTTAAGATTTTCACTGCTTTCTTCGCGCCCCATTTAACCTGATAATTCTTCATTTATAACCGATTTCAAAAATAACATTAAATAGTACCTAAGCATTGAAATTCCACATTTAACTTATTTTACAACTACCTACTAAAAGGATAAAGGACTAAAAATTGTTGCAAGTTAATTAATTGTGTAACAGTAATACAGTGTGATTCAGAACGGGCATGCCAAATTAAAACGGGTGCTAGAGGAACTCCAAATAAGACGAAAAGTTTATATGAACATAATGTTCTAAAGTGACTACTAACAAAGATACAGGGTGTAAAAGTTTTAATATTTTTTTAAATATCCTAGTGTAATAATTGATATGTTTTCTCGTTCTTCTTGTTAGTTTTGTTAGTGTTATTCTTAATAAACTATTTTTTTCAATTTTCAGATTTTCACTTGCCTTGCATATCGGTGAAGTCATTATTGCATTATGGAAAATTTCAGTGCATGTGCACGATTTCACAAAAAGCTATTTCATTCAAAAACTAAGCATTTTACGAAAAATTTTGAAGATACCAATTTCTTCCCAAATTGAACGTAGATTTCAAATACATTAATATCACCTGCATTCGCCAGTGGCGTAACATTGGATTGGGGAAATAAATAAACGGCCTACCCCGTAGCAACGCTACTGATGGGGTTAGCAGAGCAAATTTTTTTGGAAAATTAGAACTTGGCAAATGAAAACGACACCTTAAATTTCAACTCAATAACTTTCCTAGTTACAAAGATAATAAAAAAATATTTAAAAAATATTAAAACTTTTACACCCTGTATCTTTGTTAGTAGTCACTTTTCATCTTATTTGGAGTTCCTCTAGAACCCATTTTAATTTGGCACGCCCGTTCTGAATCACCCTGTATAGATATGTAATACTCATACTCCCTCATATTAATTTGTTTATAGGTGGTAGAAATGACATTAAATTGATGTGAAATATGTTATTCCCACAATAAATAATAAAGCCTAGGTGTAGAATGGTATATCAGCATGTCCAAAAAAATGTGCGACGTGAGAAGTCTTTTTTATTGTTGTAGTTTTTATAGGCGTGCACTTTAGTACCAATGTATGTAGTCAGTCCATCTTTAGAAGACGAGCGAACTGGAGCTCTTGAAAATTATAAATAAATTATTATAATTTTCAACATTTTCGAGTCGACTTTTAGATTTCTAATTTGCACTAAAATTATTTATAATTACCTCATTTTATATACAGGGTGTGCATAAATTGACGAAAGAACTACACGTGGCAATGTTTATAAAAAAATTCCGAGTCGGAAATCTTAATACCAAAATGTTGTATTATGGCTTCCTGAATATGTCAACGTCTTCAAAGTTTGAAAATTAAGTCCTTTGATAAGCAGTGTTTTGATTTACTATTATGTTCACAGAAAGCAAATTCTGCAAATTAGAGTAAAGCTGATCGTAAAGATTATTTTTCCGTAAATGTTAATTTTCAGCCTCAAAAACGTGTTTTCATTTCTTCAGTAAGTTATGATTGCAAAAAATACATATGCCAGCAATGTCAAACAATAAATTATTCTAGATTGCTGGGAGTCTAAATGACTCCTGTCTTCATACCGTCTTTATACCGTCAAAGTATATCAAAATTTACAAGTTGACGTGCTTTTGTTAATTTTGTATCATCGCTGCTTTTCTCGTGGTTATTAGTACTAGCTATTAATTATTGTGATTCTGTTCATTCTTGTTTCGTTCATTAACAATAGATTCTACGTTATGTACAGGGTGGGGCAATTTGAAGGTAAAGAATGGGCATATGTATGAGGGAGTGTAGATACGTAAAAACTGCACCCGCAGTCCTGTACCAATTTTTCAAGAGTTTAATGGCAAACATGAATTTTCAATTTATCACGTAGTTTTCGACTTACAAGTCAAAATTGATTTTTGCTCGATTTCAAAACATTGTTGTAACTTCGTTATTACTAAAATACGATAGTAGGCGGTTGCTACCATCGAGTTGACCTATTTGTTGCCTTTCGAAAATAAATAGTTTGTCAACGTTATTTTCACAAATTATGAAAAATTCCACATTTTTCTTATCCTATAAAGATGGATTGGTTGCGGCTGTCCCATCCTATAGCCCGCGAGATCCCTCAACCTCAATCCATTAGACATTTTTGTTTGGGGTTTCATTGAAGGAAAAGTTTATGGGGCGCCTCCACCAAATGTTTATGAACTTACTAATAGAATTGATGTGACCATATTAGAAATCACCCAGCAAAAACTTGAATGAGTGATACAAATTATACCGCAAAGGTTACAATTGCGTTTGCAACCAGACGGCTTTCAGTTCGAACAATTATTATAAATTAACTTTGATCCAAAACATTCACGGGGTATTTAAAAAATACATTTTTGCTATTCATTATTTTCTTAATAAATAATTTCTACACTAATAAATTAATTAATTTTATTTATTGAATATTTCATTCATCTCAAAGAGTCTTGGATGACTTGCTTCTGATAGCTCCATTTTCTTCAAACTTGAAAGTTTAACTCTTTAATTTAACTTTCTATGTAGAATTTTCCAACTTTAAGTTGGCTCAATTTAGTAGATAAATGTAACATTATAGTTACAGGACATGTTTAGTCACACCTGCATGGATCCAGTGTTATCAAATGTATGTTTCTTTAAAATGGTTAAATTTTTAAATTTTAAGTAGAGGTTCGCTTAAGTATGCTCTATGCCAAAAATCAGAAAGGAACGTATCTATTTGAATTTTAACAATTTCATGACTTGCGCTCTTTCAAGGCAACATGCAAACTTCTGTTTCATTCCGACATTGCTCACTTATCAATCAGAATCTTCCAGAATCAAATGGTTTGCCGTCTCACTTCTGTAATTGGCTTTAAAAGAAGTTGTCAAATTTATATACAAAGTAATTTGGACCATAAAATGTGGGGGAGGAGAATTCCATCGTCAGTATTTGTCTATGAGAGGCAATTTGCTGAGACGCGGCTAAAATGCACACTCCGAATCCCTATTTACCTTGCGTGCGGCTAGATGTCGCCGCAACAATATTGTTGTTCGTTATTTCTACATTAAGTCGAAGACACTAGGCAGCTTCCTTCGTGTTCGAATGGCTAATGCGTTGGGTGTGTGATGGAGATATCCACGGAACAAACATGGTTTGTTGCAGTTTTTTTGCGTTAACTCCGAATTTTTTTTTAAACTTTCACGGCTTATTGTGAATGTCTGGTGCCTGTCACACATAATTACAAGCATCGTAATTATGGTTCCAGAATTTTCATATTTTTAATATAAATAAGTTTCCTAGTATTATT
Organism: Xestobium rufovillosum; assembly: GCA_963966045.1. Lineage (NCBI taxonomy): Eukaryota > Metazoa > Arthropoda > Insecta > Coleoptera > Ptinidae > Xestobium > Xestobium rufovillosum. The sequence goes on from OZ014494.1 coordinate 21,263,207, forward strand.
TTCGTTTTAAGTAACAAAAATTCCGTTCAGTCAACCTCGGCTACAGCGGCTTAGCGGCGACCCGCCCTCAAGTGGAAACACATGGCCCGCCACCCCAAATTCTGCATACGAAGCTTAGCAGGCCTTCTCTTCGTCTAGTACACGAATTTCATCTCCCGTCGCGCACAACCAAGAAATTAAACTAAGAAATGCCAACGCACTGCCTACTTCGTTTTCTTGATCTTCGAAAAACTGTCACGTAGGTCTTTGTGCGACTTTTACCTTAAAATCCGTCCCCAGAACTCATATCATGTCAAGCTAGTGTAGACATTCTAAACAACCACCTATTTGATTTTCACGCATTCTAAAAGCCACAACGTATGTCCATTTTACAGCAGACAAATTTTAGCTTGAATTTTCGTTAAGAAAATATGAAATCTTCAGAAGCCACTAGGGCAATTTTTATCTCACTTATTCGGCTGTCTAAGCCATGTTCTATCTTTGCTATTCGTAGAGCCCTTTACGAAAAGCAAAAGTTATTCCTTTCACAAAAACTTCTTGGGGAAATTCCATGACGACAAAGGCTTGGCTATCACCACACGCCTTGTCCCCCTGACAAGCCCACAATTTTCATTTAAATACTGGGCCAATTCAACATAGAAGGACTCTCTTCTGAGGGTCGAAGCTCTGGACCACCAGGACCACCACCAGCAGGACCAGGACAGTCCAGCCGCCACCAGCAGGACCAGGCAGCTCAACCTCCATCTCCAGGACATCCGGACACCAACAGCCTGGACTTGGACTTCACCGCCAGCTCCAGGACATCCCGCAGACCAGCGCCTGCCTACCAGCTGGGACTTGGACCTCATCTCCGACTCCAGGGACCACCGAGCCAACTCCACTGGCTCATCCGGGCCAACCTCGAGGACGACGCCGCCACTGGAAGCCATCGCCTTCCAGCCACTCACCCCAGGGTGACCACGCTCCGCCGCCGCCTTCACGTCTCCTTCGAGGAGGCCTGCCAACCAGCCTCTCCCAGGAGGCACTCGCTGTAGCTACACCCCGTAGCTGACCACATCACCGGCCTCTAGCCAACTTCGAGGCCGCCGCGCCGCCGCCTTTGGAAGCCACCGCTTTCCAGCCACTCAGCCCAGGGTGGGCCACGCTCCTCCGCCGCCTTCACGTCCCCTTCGAGGACGCCTAGCAATCAGCCTCTCCCAGGAGGCACTCGCTGCAGCTACACCCCGTAGCTAACCACATCACCGGCCCCGAGACAACTTCGAGGGCAACACCACTGCTGGCAGTCACCGCCTTCCAGCCACTCACATCAGGGTGGCACTCTCTCTACCGTCTTCGCTGCCACGTTATTGCGAATACGCTGCCAACCCATAATCCAGGAGGTGAACCTCCGCGAACACGAAACCGAACATTCTATACAATACTCACATCCTATTATACATACATATTATTTTCTCAAAATAAATTATTTTTTCGAAACTGTCTCAGAGATATTTTATTGTAAGGAGCCGCAAAGCCGTCAAACCAAATACTATCAAAGAGTCTCAGTTGCAATTCCCCCTGCACACACACCCATCTTAAAAGCGGGGGCTTGTAACATGCCCCGCCAGATAAGGGAATCACATTTCAAAAAAAAAATTATTTCTTGATTTTTAACACCTGAGGTGGCCCGATCAGCTGTCGGTGAGATTTGGAGTGTGCATTTTAGCCGCATCTACTTTGTTGGCGCTGGCATGCAAGTGATTTTCAGGAAATGCGTGTCGTGTAAAACTGCAAGTGGGTTGGTAAGACTGTAAACATCTGATAATAATTACCTACTCGCTACTCGTATATATTGTAATTATTCGGAATTGAGGTTGATCTACTTACGTGTAGGTTAGGTGCGCGTGTACTGCAACAAGTTAAACAAAAATATTTTGGGATAATTAAAATTAAAACACTGCACAAATGTTGTATTTTATTGGGTAATTATTATTATTATTCGATAACTTATTGTCTATAGTAATTTATTACAATATATTACTTAGGGATGTCGTCTGTGAGCATTTGCGGGAGTTGGAATTACTCCGGAATTAAGGAGTAATGTTAATAGACCTTCCAAAAATCTAATTGTTTTTTCCAACACCGTGATCACTAGAGGAGGTATCCTAAAAAGATATGAATAATTTATTAATGAGTACAATACAGAGCGTCGCATTTTATATTGTTCACTGGCCAAGAAACTAAGGCAACAGAGGCCGATTTAATGTAGAGGGTCATAGAAAAGACATTCGTCACTTTTTCAGTATTTGGGGGTCATTAATACGTCGTAGTGCTATGTAAATGCAATAATAGTATGGCTCGGCGACGATAAGATACCCGACAATATCTAGAGAATGACTTATGCTCATGCCCACCAACGACACTGCGCTATTGCAACGTTATGACCTTATGACGCTATCTCCCGAAAGCTAATAACTATCGAGATCGTCATTTTAGAACGATTTTGTTAGTTGTTAAGTTAATAGAGTTGGTACACGATCGATTGCGCCCTTTGAGTAACTCGACATATCCGGGCCGAATCCGTAGACGAGGCGATCACCAATTGAACCGATAGATGCCGTTTGAAATATTGATTTTATATAGGTACATTTCTACTAATGTTGCATGTGCATATACAAATTAATAAAGAGTGTAACTTTGGTTTCTAGTATCATTTTATTTGTTTTTAATGGATCTGAGAACTCTTTTCCAGCTTACGAGATACGGACAATACATACGTTCAAGACTCCCACCGACTAGACCAGATGTAACAGCTCTGTACAGCTGCGCAAATTTGACAATAACACTGTGTTCAAATGTCGGAAACAGAAGTAACACGACGATTCCTGGAAAATATCTTAAAATATAGTATACTTACCAGGCTAAAAATGGGTGTCCTAGATCTTTTATGAATTTTAAAACGGGTAATAATTGTTGGTAAACATCAACAAGGAAAGTTACTAGTGCATCAAGAAGCGTTTTGCCCAATGCAGCTACGTCTGGAATTTTTAAATTTAAGCCTAAAACAATATTTATTTTTAATATTTTGCTCATACGCAACATTTGTGTAATTATTCTGTGTTATCTCATTTATTGCTGCTGCAAAAATGAGAATTAAAAGCATCCCTACGGCTAATAGAAAATTAGGGTAATTAGTAGACATAATCCATCCTAATTTTGTACAGTCTGCTCCATTTTGATGGTTCAAGTCTCACAATTGCATTACTTAAATCAAATTCTCTTTTATTATGTCATGAGCTGTCTTATAAGTGGACTGATCAAACGTCACAAAACAGGTACATAAATTTAATGCCTTGTAGCTCTTGGCAAAGATTTATAGATAGTATCATGGTTGGTGAATGAAAGGAGCACAATAAGTGGTATTGATTGTTGTTTGTTTGCCACTCGGGCAAAGACGAGGACTTTGCATGTAGCCAAATACAATCAGAAAATGATGGTATTGTTTTGTTGGAAAGGTGAAGGATACTCTCAATATCTGCAATAGTAATAGTATTTAAATGCATAGTCCTTTGGTTTGCGAAGCATTTATACTAGCACATAACTTTTGCAGGGAGCAATTTTGAAAGAAGCAAATTCTTGCGATTTCGAGTCACGCGATCAATACCATCCATGGCGTTGAAATTATTGGAACCATCGAGACCGTTGATAAAATCAGCGTTTTCAAACTGAGAAAATGAAGATTCTTCGATGTGTTTGATGCCGAAGAGTTACAACCTGCTATTTGGGCATATTGACTTAGGGCTCCAATTTATAATGGAGATAAAAATTAACAAGGTCTCATGGCAGGGGCGACTTGAATGGAGATATTACATTTTGAAAAATTGGCGATGTTAGCGGTAGTCGGCCAAGGTCGAAAACTCAAGAAATCTTTTATCATCCAAAACTATGTGACCCATTCAAAAATCAAAACTCTCCAATTCTTTTTCAGACTTTCATATCTATTCCCAACTTTTCCCCCCACTTCATCTCATTTAATATTAATTCATTGCTCTTTCGCTTTCCTACATTTCCTAATAATTTCGCACTTTACCATTTAGATTTTAGACAGTGGCTAATTTTTGTAGTAAGTGCTCTCGCTCCCGTAAGAAAGATGAATTTACCTGGAATTTTGGGAAGCAAGCCACGGGCAGCTGTAAAAAAATAAATAAAATATCGTAGTTATTTGCTGAAACTGGTAGGTCTCACCGCCTGGTTCGTCACCGCTTGGCAAGAAATCGCTAATAAGTGCTACAGCAGCAGCCATAAGTTTTGCAAAATTGTCAAATTGTAATGCAAATTCATCAAATTTAACCAAAAGGCCAGGAAGCCTATCGAAGAAACCCGTCTTTGATTCGTACAGCGCGACTGGTGAGTCGTAAGGGCCGTCTTCCAGATCCGAAGAATTCACATAAAATATTTATTTTCAATAATACCAAGATACCAAGATTATGCAAAGGTATAACCGCTGAATGACTAATCTCCCAGATTAGTCATTCAACGGTATAACGTATAACACAAAATTCAATGCTATGCAAATTGTATGATCTGTAGCGGTTAAAAGTCAAAAACAGCCTTATTATTAGACAATTATTCACAAATCGTTGAACAGTACGCAATTTTTTGTCATTTAATGTAGGTGCATATAGATTTGAAATGTAATATACCATGTTATAGAAGCTTACTCCTATATCCTGCCTGTGCCCTGCGGGTTATCTAAGCTGATTGCGATATACCGAGTTCTCCGTGAGTCCGTGACGTGCTTCGTGCAGTCATCTCGGCATACATACATCGCTATGGCATATTTTTTAGTTAATAGTTACTAAATCAAATCTCAATTAATTTTTGATGATCCAATCTCTCACATTTATTATGGACCGTAACGTTTGGCATCGCAGTTCAAAATTAGCCGAAAACTGACCAACATTTAGGAATATTACTTAACTTTATTTTAGGAAACCCCCAAGTGACATCGCAGAGTCTAAAATTCGACTGCCTCATCATCATAAGGTTCTCAGTCCGAAGACTGGTTGGACGCGTACCTCCATTCTTTTCTATCCTGAGCTAACCTACGCATTTCCCTAAAAGTAGAACATCCTACATCCCTAACTATTTGAGAGCAGTAGTCTAATCTAGGCCTACCCCTACCTCTTTTTATTCCTATCTCTGACTCTAGTATGTCACGAACTATTCCTTCGTGTCTTAGAAGGTGTCCTACCATCCTATCTCTCCTACTCTTTATTGATTTCCATACCTTTCGCTTTTCCCCAACTCTTTCTAATACTTCCCTATTGCTAACCTTATCTATCCACGGTATCTTCATCATGCGTCTGTAGCACCACATTTCAAACGCTTCTACTCTTTTTCTATCCGCTTCTCCTATTGTCCAAGTTTCGCACCCGTATAATGCCGTACTCCATACATACGACGTTAAGAGTCTCTTCCTAGTCTCTATATTAACCGTTCTCGAGCATAACAGTTGTTTCTTTTTGTTAAACGCAACTCGGCCCTGCGCCATTCTTTGTTTTATATACCCATTAAATTTTGGACAATTTTCAGTAAAACGGGAAATTGTACAAAAGTATTAAGTATGTATGCGAATATAGGCTGTTCTATTTATCCAAAGTTTTATCGTGAAATTATACATTGTTTAATAAATAACTTTTTCTACACATACATATGAAAATAGCAATTTTTCAACTGTCTACTCTGTATGAAAGTGACATTTCTTTACTCTAGAGATGAAAATATTTTCATCTCTAGAAGTGAAAATGAAAATGTCAAATTAATAGTTTTAATAATGGATAAAAGAAACACTCATTTAGTAGCCTGCGTATCTATGTTACCTAGCAACGACTAAATAAACAATTAATAATTTACATTGTGAGGGTTCCCTTATAATTTAATAGCATTTTAAGTGGACTCGGAAAGTGAATACTGTGAACCATGCAGACCCCCAAATATACATATTATATGTATAGAAAAAATAGCATTTCCTACTCGAGATGAAATACGTTTTTTTCGTTCGTGAGATTGCCCCACTCGCTTCGCTCGTGGGCAAATTCTCACCTCACGAAAAAAACATTATTTTCATCTCTTGTTGTAAAATATGCTATTATTGATACCGGTTATATTAAATGACGAATAATGTTTAATTTATATAAGCTGGTCATTACTTACCTGCACCAAGATCAAACTGGTCATCAACAAGAGACAGATGCATTCAACAGGTCCCATGGTAACAACTTTTTCGTTGTCTGAAAACATAATTATATACCGAAGTACCAAAAATATTGAAATTTGGATACTGTTTTTTTTTCGTGAAATAAGAATTTGCCCACGAGCGAAGCGAGTTCGGCAATCTTACGAACGAAAAAACGTATTTCATGCTAGTTTTTCTACACATATTTTACTAATATAAATATTTTACTAATATAAGCCAGAAGAACGTTTTCCGAGTTTATCCGGTTATCATTTCTCCAATCCATGAACTTCTTGTGAACAAATTCATATCACTGTCGGGGTTTATCCGGCAAAATGTTGTCGGAAGCAGTGTGTGCAAGATTCATCAAATTAAGTGATTTCTTCTGGGCATCTTTGACAACTGCTGCTGACGTATACTCGGTGGAAGTATAGTTGCAGTCATCTACTTCCATTTTGCAGGAGAGTACCAAATAGATTTGAAAAGATTCAGTAAACGTTAAAATTTCAAAGCTGGCTGCAACATTTCAATGTGTACAAGGTGTCCCAAACTGGACGCGTTCTTATGGGAACACCCCTTATTTGAAGAGACAGAAAAAAATTAACCAAGGTGTCCGGAGCTCAAATTTAATGAGAAAACCACTGGCGCAAACAAAACTTTGCTATCTCTTATCGTTTGGCCGCTAGAGGGCGATTCTCAAATTTCGTCGATTTCTTTTATGTCCTATAACTTGTTTATTAATAAAGATAATTAATTTTGGTAAAAACTTTCTTAAGGCACTTTTTTCCGTAGAATCCATTGCAATAGGCAGTTTTTTTACAGGGCGTTTAGATTTTCGTGCACCACCCCAAACTCATTTTTTTTATATAGACCACCCTATATATTATGAGATTTTTGAAAAGCACGTAAAATTTCCTAAATTTTGATGTATCACTTGTCATGTTTATCTTAAAAACCATTAGCAACATTTAAAGAATTATTAATTTAATATAATAACTATGAGTAATCTTATCATGAAACTTTAGATCTGTGGTTTTAATCAGAGACTTATATAGACTGGACCTAGCGTCCTTATGCAACAGCTGATTTTGTTTTGAAGCCTACACGTTCGTAGACCAGCGGGTCGCAGGGATCGTTGTTTGTTATTATATTCAAGCAACGGACCAAGCGAATGTTCCGCGATATTCTGTTTCGGCGGCAGCACCTGTTTACTACACAACTGGTCGGCTGCTTTGTTTTGCCTTTTCCACACGCAAACGCTTAGAATGTGAGTACTCATCCTGCTTCAGCCCTAAATGTAAATAGCTAAGTCCCCTCTACAAGTCTTTGGTTTTAATCATAACATGTTAGCATCCTATGTCATTTTATTAGTCATGGCAATCTTGATTTCTGTAGGCACAATATTTTAATTTTTAAATCGTAATGTTGCTAATGGTTTTTAATATAAACATGACAAGTGATACATCAAAATTTAGGAAATTTTACGAGCTTTTCAAAAATCTCATAATATATAGGGTGGTCTATATAAAAAAATGAGTTTGGGGTGGTGCACAAAAATCTAAACGCCCTGTAAAAAAACTGCCTATTCCAATGGATTTTACGGAAAAAAGTGCCGTAAGAAAGTTTTTACCAAAATTAATTATCTTTATTAATAAACAAGTTATAGGACATAAAAGAAATCGACGAAATTTGAGAATCGCCCTCTAGCGGCCAAACGATAAGAGATAGCAAAGTTTTGTTTCCGCCAGTGGTTTTCTCATTAAATTTGAGCTCCGGACACCTTGGTTAATTTTTTTCTATCTCTTCAAATAAGGGGTGTTCCCATAAGAACGCGTCCAGTTTGGGACACCTTGTACATGCGATTTTTATTTATAACGCACATGGCTGAGTATAAATAATGGTTTGCTATTGCGCACATGTTGAGAACCGCTGGGTGCACCGTGTCACGTCATCGGGTGGAAAATGTGGCGCGGAATTTAAATCCTGGTTCAGTTGCTGCATGATCTAGGCATAACATACCTAGTTCATTTATAGAAAAGTAAAGACCCATGCATTTTTTCAAACTTAATACAGATATTCCTTATTTCAAAAAAATTATATGGTTTGTTCTTGTGATAATCGGCGCAACCTTTTACAAAACACTTCATTGTGCAAATATCCCAATTATTTTCTGACGTTAGTTTTAAAATTTTGACAAATGTCAATATGACGTACGTTTGTATTCTAATAAACCAGTGGCACTAAAATTCCATCTGCGCAGTTCAGTATGCATTTTAGTCTGTTTAAAGAATAAAGAGCAAACCATTATCTATACTCAACCATGTATAACGCACAGCTACGAGTATATCACACGGGCGGGGCGGACTCAATAATAATTATCAACTTCCGCGCCTACTTCGTTGTATGCAACCTGTCGCTTTTTTAGATTGTGGTGGGAAAATATTTGAATAGCTTCTGGATGGAGTACCTCAGTATTTTAGATACGAACTAAGGATTTATGAATGGGGGGGGGGCAATAGAATAAATCAAAGTGTCATTTATGAGCCAGTCGGAATATAGGTACCTACTCATAGTTAGTATGCTACTTTGAAATTTTGACATGAGAAAATTTATTTTTTGTAAAATACTAAAATAGTCGTTAGAAATGGTATGTGAGCTAGTTAAATCTCCAAAATACTTTAAGGTATTTTTAAAAATATTTAGTTCCATAGGCGGCTCGTGATATAAATTAACTCAATTATACAACATCAGAAAACACGACTAGTTTAGAAAAAACAATGTTATTTACCTGCAAACAATCTTATTAGTTTTGCACATCTCTTTTATACTTAATCCACGTTTTACAAATGTTTTTACTATGGAAGTATACATATTTAACTAAAATTTCCTACGTAAGAGAAAGCAGTGAATTCTCTCAGAATTTTCAGTTTTCCCATGCGATAACATAGTTCAATACTTCTTTCCATAAATTGCGATTGTTTCGATTGAAAAAGTAACAGGCAAGTTTAATACTTGAAAAGTGTTTCATAAACTTTTACCCTAGGGAGCTTTCAGCCATATTTTACCTTTTATTCTTTAATATTTGAAGTATATACGTATAAGTATACAGAGTGAGTACGTGGGAATCTCAGGAACCACAACACATACAAAGTTGGATAATTGTGGCCGAGTGGCACCTTTAAGTGTCTTATACAAACCACTAAAATAGTTTTTAAAAAATGGTGCCGAGAGAGGAGCTGATTTTAATTTTTCGACAAATCAATTTTATTCTTTTCTGGTGGCTTTTTAAAGATAGGTATCGAAACGAAACTAAGTTTTTCCTTTGCCGCTTTCCTTGCCGAACATGTATTTTTGAACTTTAGATTCAACGTTGTTTCTTCGTATGTGGATCACCAATCATCATCTTAATTTTGTAAATATTTTAATAGCATCTTTCGAGAGGTATCGTTTATAGGTACCCTTCAAATATAAACACTTGAGATCTATCAGTCTGATGCTAGTGCTTCATAAAATATTGGAGATAATCCTTAAATACGAGGCTTATCCACAAATTAAGTTCCAATTGGTCATAAAAGTTATAAGACTTTTTTTCTTTCAATTGTTTTATTTGTATTTCCTTAAATGTACCTTAAACTACTTCCCTTCATAATCACCGCTTAAATTTAAGCATTTATCATAGGGTGACACAAGTTTTTGTATGCCAGTGTCTGTGAAATTTGCGTCCAACACTCGGTTCAACATTTTCATCCAATCCTGAACCAAAGTCTTTACTTCTTCATCGTTATTGCATCGCTGTCCTGCTAAAAGTTTCTTAAGTTGGAGAAAGAGATGAAAACCACTTGGTGCAAAATCGGGGCTATGAGGCGGATAATCAAAAATTTCCCATTGAAATTTTGTCAAGAGGTCGGGCATTGTCATGCAGCAAAAGAAATTCCCGTACAGAGAAGACCTGACCTTTTGTTCTTTATTTTTTTCCAAAAAAATTCTGCGCTCCGAACTTTTTGTGCATTTAAAAATTCAATCACAGATCGTATTTCACAACAGACGGATTTTCTATAACTGCGCTCATTTTGACACAATGTCATACGTTTGCTGTCAACGATATATGAATAATTTGTCTTCCGAGGCCTTCGTATTTAGTACTGAAGCTTTCCTGGCCGGATTTGTCCCAATCGCACCATTTGCTTAAAACATATCCACGATCGGAACTTACTTTGTGGATATGCCTCGTATATTAAGATATATTTAATTTTGCCGGTTGCAATCTGAATTTGACCGAACTACAGTACTACATCGCACTACTTACAATTACAGATGATATATTCTCACCTACTGACAGGAATTTAATTTCCGTTTTAGTATTGTTAAACTTCTTTAAAACTTTTCATAACCTTCACCATTCGATTTTAGTACACACAGTAGATGGATCAAGAACTTTGACGTAGATTCACTATGAATTCTTAATAAGTTAACCCCACACGCCAAAAGACAGTGACACAGTAATTAAACTCGACACGTGTTTCGCTGACAACGTCAGCATCTTCAGAAGTTAAGAATTCATAGTGATTCGATTTTAGAACAAATTTTGCATGGACATACTGAAGAGTTATTGAGTCGGTCGGTAGCAAAGTGTGAGGCTGAGGGATCAGTTGTTGTCGTCTTCTCGGAATTTTAGTGTTGGTGTGCCGCAGGGATCACTTTTGGGATCTTTATTTTTTTATCTTGCACCTTCACTAGTAACCTCCTCAAAATTGCTAAATTTCATCTGCATGCGGGTGACTATCAGATTTATGAGCATTATAATCATAATCTACATCTAGAACTGCAAACTTTTGCTGAAGCTGTTTACTGGATGTGTTAAAATTATGTTAACACCTAAATATAAAAAAACTCTCGATTTATTTTGACATTTGGATATTGATATCATTAATATCAGATGAGAAAGAAAGGAATGTGTCATTCACTAACGTGGTCTTGTTTTAGTTACTGTTGTCAGGTTTTTTGGAATTGTTTGAATTCTATTTGGATGCACAGTATTCAAAAATTCCAGAAAGCTGCTGAAGATTAAATATGGTACTGTAAATTGCGTGAATACAACTGACTGAATATGAATAATCCTTTCAAAATTTTCTGAAATTCTTTGTTTGATACGATAATTTTGTTTAGAATGCTTCCTTCTCTATCTACAGTGTGTTTCACTTAAATTCTTAAATTTATAGACCGATTTTCAAAAACTTTTTCAAGTTTCTAGAAAATGAAAAACTCAGCCTAGTAGATCCAACAAAATTAGCCAAAATCCAAAACGCAGCCTACTGCGATAAGAAATGTATGGCAGAATGTGGGAAAATGTGTTAGGTATTTCTTTATCGAATAATTGACTACGCCATCGTATTCACGGATATCTCAAATATCTATATTCAAAATTTGGTGCAAACCAATAGCTTTGTAAAATCATGAAGGTTTGCATTAAATTCCCTAATTTTCTTGAGGAAGAGTGCCATGACTTGACAGCTGTTTGACAGGTACCAAACGTAAAATAAAAATAATAATTTTTAAGTCATGTCACTCTCACTAATGAAAACTGGAGAACTGAATGCTACCTTTCATGATTTTCGAAAGTTGTTGGTTCCCACCAAACTTTGAATATTTTGAATTTGCAATATCCGTGAATAAAAAATCCTAACCCGTGTAGGAGTCTTATTGTAGTAGACTCTGTTACGTATATAGGCTAATTTGGTTGAATCTTTTAGGTAGCGTTTTTCAGTTTCCGTAATCCAAGAAATATTTTTGAAGTTACAATGGTGTTGCCAGTCAAAGTGAAACACACTGTATAATAAAACGTTGTTTAGGGCAGGCACATAATGTTTTCATTCAAAAAAAATTTAACACCATTTGTCCACCCTGTAGAATAGACGATAAATCTATATAAATAAAAATCAATTGCCGCATGTATGTAAGCTCATCACTTGAGAACGGCTCGACCGATTTGGCTGATTTCTTTTTTGTTATGTTCGTAATTTTCAGGACAAGGTTTGTATGAAAGAAAATTTTGGAAAATCTACCGGGAAAGTAGAAAATTTGGAAGGTAAAAGTTTGTATGAAAATCTGTTTGACAAACAAAAATGTGACGTTCAGTTTGACAGTTCTAAAAATTGAATTGTCAGTGTGTTATCGGTGGTGATCATGTATTTGGTGGTTCTTTGGAAAAAATGCCACCAGTGAGGCGTCGAAATATCGGTCGGCGTACGCGAAGAGCGTAGACAGCGTTTGGAGCCAAGTCGAATAAGAATTTCTCAAGCCTCAAGCGCGATCCATTATAACTCCGGAACAGCGGATACAGTCGAGTTCGACGCGCTTAGTTGGAGCTTACGCACAAAATAATTTTGAACGTCGACAAAACAGAGGCCGAACGTGGCATTAGGGAACGAGAAATTGGAAAAGTTGCCCGGAAAATTGGAAAATTCGGGAAAAACTGAAAGTGCTTTTTTCTATGGGATTTTTGTATGATATGGATATGCGTAAGTCGGGAAATTCGAACAAACTGTAAAAATCATAATTTTGGAAAATCGAACGGAAAATTTGAAAATTCGGGAAAAACTAAAAGTGCTTAACGGCTGAACCGATTTGGCTGATTTTTTTTGTTGTGATCGTAATTGTCAGGACAACGTTTGTATGAAAGAAAATTTTTGGGGAATCCACCGGAAAATGTGAAAATTCGGGAAAAACTGAAAGTGCTTAACGGTTGGACCGATTTGGCTAATTCTTTTCAAAAATAAGGTTTTCAGGGAACGAAAAATTGGAAAAGTTGCCCTGAAAATTGGAAAATTCGGAAACAACTGAAAATGCTTTTTTCTATTGGACTTTTGTATATGTATAGGCGTAAATCGGGAAATTCGGACAAACTGTAAAAATCATAATTTTGGAAAATCCATCGGAAAATTTGAAAATTCGGGAAAAACTAAAAGTGCTTAACGGCTGGACCGACTTGGCTGATTTTTTTTTTGTTGTGATCGTAATTGTCAGGATAAGTTTTGTATGAAAGAAAATTTTTGGAGAATCCACCGGAAAATGTGAAAATTCGGGAAAAACTGAAAGTGCTTAACTGTTGAACCGATTTGGCTAATTCTTTTCAAAAATAAGGTTTTTAAGCAACGAAAATTTGGAAAAGTTGCCCGGAAAATTGGAAAATTCGGAAAAACTGAAAGTGCTTTTTTCTATTGGATTTTTGTATGATATGGATAGGCGTAAATCGGGAAATTCGGACAAACTGTTAAAATCATAATTTTTTGTATGCGCTCGCGATCATAACTGACGATAGGAACGACATATTTGGTTGAACATAAACGTAATCAGAAAAATGTTTCACATTGAATAAACGATTTGGTTAATGAATCAAAAGTTCAATACGAAAAGTAATTTTAGGCAGGACAACGTCTGCCGGGCCGCTAGTATCAATATAAAAACCATTGATTTTAGTAACTTAACATTTAATATTATTTTCAACATAAATGCGGATGTTTCTGATATTTACACAAACCTCGAGCTGAATAACACGAGCGAGTGGAAAAACAAGAAGAGATCGTTCCCAATTAAATTTATTTTAGCCTCATTACAGTTTAGACGGAGTTGGTAAGTTCTTTCATTTTTCCCATTTATAAGGTTGAATGCAAAACCATATTATTTACGCCACTTTACGTAGCTAACCCGGCTTCGCTCTGCTCGGAATAAAAGACTGGTAAAATTGTTCCACCCGGATTTTTACATCTCCGTAACTCTTTTCTACCTTGAACAAGTCAAGAGGTCTGTTTGTGTGATACAACACCGTACCAGAAACAAATTTTCCAGGAAAGTTATGTATCCTTGGTATACCTCTATTAAAAAACACGGAAAGATTTATTGCTAACATTATTTGTGTCTCATCGAAATGTATTTTTATTATCGTGTGTAATACTAGTTCCGCTTTTATACAAACTGATGACAGTGTACGGGTAAACACGTTAAAGGTGTTTTAATTTAGCATAGGCATATCGAAACGACGGAATGACGTATATGTTCTTCTCCGATTACATAAGCTCTAATACCACACCAAATTTTATGACTTGTACTTCTCGAGCTAATTAAAAGTTTCTACGTATACCCGGCGCCTCCACCAATATTTAAGAACATTGAGAGGCCGCATGTCACAAGGTAATGAAGAAATATTTAAAACACGCTTTTTATGCTGAAAAACAACATTTGCGAAATAATAATCTTTACAATTCATCATTTTGGTATTAAAATTTTAGACTCTGAATTTTCGCTAGAAAATCAGCTACCATTACCGTATTAACGCTATAATGCCACCCCTACGTGTGGCTACCACCACAAAATAAGTATAGGTCCCCAATCTGTACTACCACCACCGATCTGGTCTGACCCTGCTTCTAAGGGTTTTGCAATGTGCATCTATATCCAAAGAAGATCTCCAAAAAGCCCCATAGTCAATAAGAAAATAAAATCAAAGACTGACCAAAATTCTCGAACGGTTTGATCGTTTAGGTTCTTAGGTTCTCAGGACACCAGGTACGGATTATGGTGCTTATTGAAGCAATATATGCTGCTTCACAAGTAAAGTAGTAAAGCTGTAAAGCTTCAGAATTACTTGTTTCAATTATTTGCTTCAGCAAATCAAGTTTAAGTGAAAGAATCGTTGGGGTAATAATTTGATCATGGAAAATATTACATTATTTTTTAGAATTACCTACTTAATTTTATAATATGAATCATTATGATACATTATATTTTTCTAATAACTGTAAAAAGTATAAATAAAATAATTTTACTCAAGTGGAAATTGATGTGTCTTTCTTTTATTGTATTCGTTTTCATTTAATTCAGTGCTTATTACGCGCCGCCTAAATTACCTAAATTACCAAAACACGATCCAGAATAATTAAATATCAACAACTGGCGCCAATTTGCCAAAGCATAATTTACAAGCATAACTTCCCGTAATTTATCTCGAATTGAAAGCTTTGCAAGGGGGTGTTATTTTATGCTCCAATCAGAGTCCATTATGAGAGTCAGTTCTATGGCAAAATAGCCTTGCCGAAGCATTGGGAGGCTGTGAACTGTAAATAACGAACACAAACACTCAAATGATATGTTAATTGCTGTATAACTAGAGGGTAAACTTCCCTTGAATTAGGGGATGATGCCCGAGGATGCATAACCGGGCTTGTTATGAAACTGCAAAGGCACGTTCACGAATAACATGAATCTGGATGATCGCATTTACATTGTAATTTCGTGTAAGTTGTTTCTTGTGAATGCTTGCTCAGTCACGATTTAGTAGAGGAATTATGTATCATACTATTTGCATAGAAGAGCATTCTCACGATTTTTCAATAAGTGCAGTCATTATTTTCCCGTTTTTGGAAAATCCGCCACAATTTTTCTTCTTCATTATGAGCACCGTATTCATCTCTCTTGATGGCAACAATGGGACAAATGCCTTATTATACCTAATAAATATATTTCGGTTATTATAAGAGGTAATTTATTAGTGATCTGCGTATAAATTATTAGTCTTTCACGCAGTGGTATCGCTTATGGGATAACGTCTTTCCGTTTATGTCACGAGTGCTTTGTGAACAAGCAAAGCTTGGGCTATACAGATGTAACAGTCTCGTTAGAGGTCTAATTTCTCCAAATTGAAACGCGAATTCAGTCTCGTTGTCACAAATTACAGCCAATCAAGTCTACATTTGTGTAGGAAATGGGACGCGTTCTCTGACGAGAGTGCACAAATCCGCAATTAAGGGGCAGCATGTATAAATAAGACTATTAAAATAGTTGTTACAGAGATTGCTTCCGTATGAATTTGCGAATTAAACTAATCGCCTGCCCCTCCCCCTTCTCTTATTTAAAGACACAAATTCTTATTTACATTCTTTATTTAGTGAAAAAAGAATGTTAAGGGTTTTCTCGGCGTGGAGCGTGGCGCAGTAATTTCACAGTAGACAAATAAAGGCGAATCTGAAAATTTACAAAAAATACTTAATAGACCATAGGTCAACGTTTTGGCTGATCCTCAGAACCAAAACATAATAAGATACCTAATAAATGTGCTTCGAATAATTGAAAGATTGTAACATAAAGCGCACAAAACAGGATTTTGCATTTTCTTGGTGATTATAAAAATCTAATGAATTTACGAAAGTGAGATAGTTAGGGGGCTAGTGTTTGGAAAAACTCTACAATGCAGTGAAAGTAGTGGGATATCTTCCAATACTTCCAGTTACACAATAATACATTACGCAACAAGCATAGAAAGTGGCAAATTTCGTAAGAGTGTGAAATTTTATACATGAGCGCAGCCGAGTGCAGAAATCCCAATCATGTATATGAAATACACTTTCCATCGAGTCCTACGACCCCTTGAGAAAGTCAAATTCATTCACAAAACAGAAATTTTATTTTTAATTACTTGTTATCTACGTTATTAATGTCAAAATTTCCAAGTAGCCCATTAACTATGATCATATTCGAATAATTCCGAAGGGCTAATGAATGGCACTTTGATTTGTGTCTTCCATCTTGAAGCCATTAGAAAGTTTAACTGGCGTACCTTTTATGAGATTTTTTCTGGTAAAAAATTAATAGATTCTAAAAAAGACGCCACGCGATATTTATTCAATAAACGTAAAATATTTCGAAGCTGCCTACAATATTTGAACATATCCGTGCGATTTTTATTTATAGGACACAGTTATGAATATTATGAGTATAGTACGCGGGTAAACGCAATTGTCAACTTTCGCGCCTACTTAGTTATATGCAATGTGTCACTTTCTTATGGGCTCGTGGGAAAAATTATTTTCTTTCATATTTTATTGTTTTTTTCAGGTTTAGGTGAACTCCCATTGAATTTGTTCTTTGAAAGAGGTAGAGTTTAGAAAATCCACGAGAGCTAAGTTTTTTTATCGGGATCACTTTAATGTTGTAGCATGATACAAGGATAATAGGGTATGATATTTTGCTTGTGTTCCTAGCAGGTCCACGAAATTTGGTGATGCACTACATCTAGCAAAGAAGAATTAGGAGCGGCTTTGAATGAAATGGAAGCAGTTTTGACACAGGGCTACGGCATGAAAATCAATAAAAAGAAAACTAAAATTTTGGTAGGTAGATGGAGTGAAAATAGAACTAAAATTGAAATACAAATAGGAAATGAGAAGATAGAGGAGGTCGCGGATTTCTGCTACTTAGGAAGTAAAATAACCCAAGACGGTAGGAGCACTAAAGATATAAAACAAAGAATGGCGCAGGGACGAGTTGCGTTTAACAAAAAGAAACAACTGTTATGTTCGAGAACGGTTAATATAGAGACTAGGAAGAGACTCTTAAAGTCGTATGTATGGAGTACGGCATTATACGGGTGCGAAACTTGGACAATAGGAGAAGCGGATAGAAAAAGAGTAGAAGCGTTTGAACTGTGGTGTTACAGACGCATGATGAAGATACCGTGGATAGATAAGGTTAGCAATAGGGAAGTATTAGAAAGAGTTGGGGAAAAGCGAAAGGTATGGAAAACAATAAAGAGTAGGAGAGATAGGATGGTAGGACACCTTCTAAGACACGAAGGAATAGTTCGTGACATACTAGAGTCAGAGATAGGAATAAAAAGAGGTAGGGGTAGGCCTAGATTAGACTACTGCTCTCAAATAGTTAGGGATGTAGGATGTTCTACTTTTAGGGAAATGCGTAGGTTAGCTCAGGATAGAAAAGAATGGAGGTACGCGTCCAACCAGTCTTCGGACTGAGAACCTTATGATGATGTACAAATGTTTACCTATAGAAAGATTCTAGAATTCAGCAATGCAGAATAAATACAATAAATCAGAAAACTGGTTTATTTTCCAAATGTACGGGTTCCACAGTCGAAATCAAAATAAGAAACTGGAAAACAGTTAGGTACACCTGTATTATCGTCTAGAGAAGATGTCCGGTAACAATTCGGCCTTATAAAAGTTTTGTATTTGTTCGTAAAATTTTACAGAATTTATAAATCGGCCAAAAAAGTTTTCAGATAGACTTCTAGAGTGCCTGCTTTCTGCCCGATGGACGTATAGATATTTTTATTAAAAAGGTCCAAAAATGAGTCGATTTCGATGTTCTCAAAGTGATTCCAAAGAACAGGTTTCAGAGAAATTTTTTAGCATGTAATGTTCGTAGTCTTTAAGGCTCTCGGAAAGTTGCCATCTTTGAATACAGTAATGGACCACAAATAAATTTTCAAACATTTTTCAAATCATTTTTTCTACAAATACTATTAAAAATATAATTTTTAACGTTTATTGTCAGTGCCAAAAATGTAAATTTAAGGCACCAATTTAAAAGTCATTTACTTTTTACACTAGTGTTTAAAGTGAGTACCTTTAACATTGGTTGCTAGGTAACTGACAACAAAGAATTGAGCACAAATCACTAGATTTCGAATTGTTTTGGTTTAAATTTTGAAGTTAATAAAATATTTGATCTGTTGAGGGCCTTATTTAATAGTGTTTGTAGAAAAAATGTATGATGTACGTGTTCGAAGGATAAAATGAGAATAACATCATAAGTAACTATTAAATAAGCTACACCTCCTGAGTGTATTGTAATCAAAAATCGCTAGGTACCGCCACATATCACTAAACAAAATCATAATGTAATGGTTTTGAAATACCGGCACCAAAACGTTATTTACTGATCAATTTAATTTTTTCTTTGGGTAAATTGTAGATAAAAGAATACTGCAGTGCTCTGTAGCATTAGATTTTCTGAAAAATCTACATAAAATATATTCTTACGTTTGAAAAATACATAATTTTTACACGTTTTTAACACAACGTACCTATTTCATAATTAAAATTGATTATCGGAAATTTAATGCTAGACATAGAGCTATGGTTGCTTCTTGCGTCTTGTATATCAGTGAAAGAAAACATTTAATCCACCAAAAATTAAGGCGTTAATCGCAGTATTTCTAATCCCCTGTAATGCGTTGAAAATTGTTTGGTCGTTTGGAGCCTTAACACCAGAGAAAATCAGGGTTAAATAAATCGACGATCTTTTAAAATGTTTTGAAGGTGTTCTTCAACACCTAAGAAACATATTATGGTAAACGAAAAGGAACAAATGTAAAGTGGTCATAACGGTCCGTCGATC
This sequence comes from Xestobium rufovillosum, assembly GCA_963966045.1. NCBI lineage: Eukaryota > Metazoa > Arthropoda > Insecta > Coleoptera > Ptinidae > Xestobium > Xestobium rufovillosum. Next base: position 21,282,615 of record OZ014494.1, read on the forward strand.
CAAGCAAAAACTTCCGATCTAGGATAACCCCAAACTCAGGAAAACTTATTTTTGGAGTTTACTCCTTAAGAATCGATTTTCAGTTATAACCCGCGGTACGGAAATTTTATGAGTAGTAAAATCAAGCGTTACATTTCGCGTTAACTAAAAGTAGCGCGTTACCTGTGACATTGAAATTATGTACATATCTATGGATACCGCTGTTTATGTCTGACTGCATAGAGATAGAGCATGGAAATAGTGAAAATAGAGTGGCATAGAGTAGATATGACAGTTGGCGTTGTAAAGTCACCATTTGCAGTGTTTGTTCGTTCCTAAATTTGTTGAATCTTTTATTGATTTAATATGGAAAAGCCTAATATTAAATACTCCAAATATTGCTTAGTGGCGAAATGTGAATCAACGCCTATTCGAACACCAGGAAAAGTATTTATTTCATTGCCAGTGGGATCGACGTTTAGCAGGTTGTCACTTAATTACTGAATTTATAAACAATTTATATTTTGATGTAGTTGGACATTTTCGAACATATGCCATCTGATAAAAACACATTTGGGTATAAAAATGACATTCGCCTGTACCCTATTATCAAGTGATTGAAGTTAAAATAATCGTTCGTAAGGAGTAAACTCCAGTCGTGCGTCGGAGCTGACACACACAAGTTTTTTTCCCTAAAATCTCGAATGTTCCTCCGACCTTATTGTGATGTGAGGATCTTGGATGGCGAAGCTCTGGTTTTCGAAATATAATCTCGAAAGGGTCCAGAAATATTATGCCTGGTCAAGAACTTTCAAAAATATCCAATTTCTGTGAAATTTGGATAGTTGGGTGTTTGCAGTTGTATAAAATGTTTATCGTCGATTTTACAAAAATAAGTATTACTTTTAAAAGCTGACCGCTTCAAATTTCGTTCCCATGGAGCACTCGTCAAAATCTCCCCTTTAGAACCGCACTTACCGAATATTTACAGCTGCTGTCCCCCAAGAAGAGTTTCGGGGAAAAACATTTAGCTTGGTAACTGTAATCTCTGGAGAATCATTATTTGACATTCGTGGTCTGAGGAGCTGAGGTATTCGAATCCGGTGTCCAACGTGCCCTACATATCTCCGTTCTGGCTGTATAAAAAGCACTTCTAATTTAGGGATACTGTATCGCAGCTAGCCCTTTTCTTGGAGCAATGAAACTAGACGCGCGGGTGAGCAACTTTACGCGTATATGATGCTATCCGTTCATTGGATGCTTGAAAGTAGAAAATATATTCGGCTTCTCAGGTACACCCCAGCTGGTTATTGGTTGGTGAGTGGATGTTTAATTTGAAGTAGAAAAATTGGAAGGGTCAATATCAACCCGTAATATTTTGGTGAATGACCTGTACAGATTTCGTGCAGATCGTTCAAATTTTCTTTAAAAAATAAATTTTTAACGCTTTTTCCGTTTTTCATAATTTTCTCGTTAATCGCAATGTACAATGTAAAATGTTCCTTATAGACACTCTTTATAACCTGGCCGATTATACTTGGGCCGCCGAACAGACGGAGTGATCACTCTGCAAGAACGTGCTCTAGGCGGGACCACTATTAATTTAGGACAACCGAACCGCAGTGATGCGCTTTCTTTAGACCCAACGAAGTCGCATCACTCCAATGCGGTTGTCATAAATTACTATTGGCCCCGCTAGAGCACGTTCCTGCAGGGTTATCACTCCGTCTGTTCGGCGGCCCAAGTATTGAAAAGGTTTTTCGTTTTTGCCTTAAAACCCTTCATCTTGAACTAAATTAGAGATGAGACAATTTTTTTATTTTAATATAAGGCGCAAAACGAAAAGATTATTATTCGGTTTAGTATCACATCTTGTTATCCTTGTATCATGTATGATAGCGGCCGTACTAGACAAAGATAATTATGTGACAATTTCCTGCATAACTGGGCATTTTAAGCTTATCCTGCTGTTCTCAATACATCTACTATACCAATTCTCACTCTGTCAGTTACTAACTTTCAGTCACAAAAGAGGTGTCTGTTAAAGAACGTGTAGTTTATATGAGAAAATTTTCTCAGGAAATTTTCGGTGACATGTGGTGAAGTTGACAACGTATGGTGAAGCATGGTGAAAGAGTCTGTTAGAAGGGATGTGTGTTCCACAAATCTTATAACCCCTTTCCAAGCGAATGGCAAAAGCCTGGAGGAATCTTCAAAATCGAAACCCCAAATATAAGATAATAGTGATTAAGAAGTAGTCGAAACAGATTTATAGGATCGGGATATGACACGAACATGGTACTCCTCTCCTTTTAAGAGACTTTCAAACTTTTCAGAGGCTGTTTAGGTTTTTAAATTAATGGCATGGGCGATCACCATCATGAATCTGGAGATGTTGGCGATGCATGTTCTCTCATAAATTAATAGTCATCCTCAGAAGATGTCTTAACGTTTCCAAACAACATCTGTTAAAAATTAATCCCAATAAATCTTTTTGTTCGGAAAGACATAATTTTAGAATTACACGTAGATTCTACGTAACTTGGGTTTTACGTAGCATGATGTTTACTCTATGTAACAGAAACGTCACCTCGCTTAGAAACTCGTATATGGGCTTGAATACTATGTGGACGTTGCGTGCTCTTTCTCATTTCAACTTCTATAGTGCTGTCTATGCTCCTTGCCTCTCTTGCCATGATAAATTCCGTATTCAGAAAAATATGAATTCATGTATTCGCTTAATTAGAGCACGTTCATAATGTCTTTCATAAACTGAAAGATTCGAAATTGTTGAATATGTTCAGCAGACGTCGCCTTCACATGATTTCCTTCTTTCTCAATATATGTAGTTTAATTCCGTTGGCCTGTGTCATGTTTCTAGAGCTGACATACATTTCATTTCATTCCTCGATGCTCACGATTCCGCTATATTGCAAGGAAATATTTACGAGACAATCCTCTTACAATGCTGTGTTTTGTTTAAATCAGTTCTATTCGTATCGAACTCTTTCTTGTGATGACAAATAACTAATATTGTTTTTTATCTGCTCTCCATTACGTGGGTTGTGCATGGCTGTACCCTTCTTACTCATTTTCCAACTTTTCCTTTCGCTATCTTCTCTTCTTACCTTTTCCTTTCATTGCCGTTCAAAATGGTGTAGTTGTTTCTGCTGAAGAGCGCCTTGGGCAATTTAACAAATACGAAGACTGAACATTACAACTGCATTATTATTTTTCAACGAGATCTCCCTTTCAGTCAATACACTTGATCTAGCGTTTCCAAAACGCCATTAAGTCTTCTTAAAAATGTATTTACATCGAAATCTTCAAAATCGTTCGTAAGAAGCAAAACGCTTACCTTCAGCCATTTCTTCAAGTTGAAATTAATGTAGAAGTTGTTTGGGGCCTAATTGAGCAAATAGATTAAGTACCAGTTTTTACTTCAACTCTTCAACTCATGAATTTTGGACGTTGCAATACCTAATGCAAGCGTGCGCCGGGACATTGTCATGATGGAAGGAAACACTTTTCTTGGCTAAATCACGCTGTCTTTTTCCCAAATTACCGCCAGACAGCTGCAACAAGCCATTTATGTTTTATAGGCCGAATGAGTCACTTTGGTCTTCTTCGGAAATGATTCATCTACTACTTTGGTATCTGTTTGGTCTCCAGTGTACAGTGATCGATAGTCACAAATTATCTCTAGAAACGAATCTAGCAGTCGCTGTTAATTTAGGTACATGTGTTGCTGGCCTTGGTCTGCTGTTGACAAACGCGCTACCTATCTCGTTGACAACATACCTAGGGCTATCGGCTATCGCAGAAACCTTTCTGGATTGTCTCAATGATTTTCGCAGTTGTGACTTATTTTGGACTTCCGATGCTGGATTCAGTATAGCAGCTGGTACGGCCACGTGTAAAGTCCACCCATTTTCCTCTCATTGCTTTCGTGAAATTTACATAGTCTCCTAAAAAGAGTTTTGCCAAAACTTGACGTTCTATTTTTCATTCTTCATTATTATCAAAATGTACTTCATATTGTGGTAAAAGCATATAGAGACTAGTGACATTTCCCAAAGTGACCCTTACAATCATTTTAAATCAATCGACCTACAGTCACCCTCAACAAACTTTGACGTGAATGATAAGAATTCTTTGTGCTTTAGTAATCAATGCTTCAATGTACAATTTTTGATATTGTACCAAATGCTAAAAGTAGCAAAGTTCGAGTTAGTGAACTCTCCGAAGCATTTTGCTAACATCGGTTATATTCATAATTTTCAATAAAGCGTCGTAGTTTTATGCTTTCAGATTAAGCAGTAATTGGCTATGCGCCCTTGTTAGAAAAGCCCCTAATAAACGCGTTTGTTAATACAGGGTCTAACAATGAACGTAATGTTAGGGGAATGACTCTAATTGACCGAAAATAATTACCCATGATTGTTACACTTACCCAGTGGTTTGCCTACTTAATACATATGTTACTTCTTTTGAAAGAAACTTCGTAATTTGCACGTTTACAGTAGTACATTTTTAGTGTACCATTCACTATGACTTACAATTTATACTATTTCAAAATATCGCCTACTTTTTACCCTGATGAGTCAATTGTTTAGTGTCTTAATTATAGTACTTAATTTTGAGTAAAAAATACTGTAGGTATACCGCTTTACTGTTGACGTTTTGAAACATTCATGTAAAGATAGCAAATTGTTCTAAAACTCCCAAGAAAACCAGATAATAAATAGGTGCAGAGCAATTATTTTCCGAAATTGTCCCAAGTATACTAAAAAAGTATTTCTACTTAGATACCCAGTTGAGCAGATTTTAGCTTCCACTTTTCGAGTCAGTGGGTGTCTATTACAAAACAAATTACTGCAAATATCGAAAGGGGATGTTCGCTAACAAGAGCAAGTGGTTGCAGACAATAAATTGACGAGCGCCGGGCAGGCCGTCCAGCCAGCAGAGGGTTCGAAAGTCAAGAGTGGGCACGGGTTGCCATTAAAAGAAGTAGACTCGGCGAGATCACACATAATGGACTTGGAGGACCATTATAGGGACATAAAGCATTCAATGTTCTCAATAGCTCCGTGTCGTGCTTAACATAAGAATCGCGCTTTTGATGATATAGTTTTTATTCGATTTCAGTTATTGGTTTTGTTACAGTTACGATGAATCTTTGTGGTGGTTTATACACAATAAATTCATAGTTTGGAGACTAATAATTGCGCGGCAGTGAAATTATTACAAAGCGGTGTGCCATTTATTGTACGAGCAAAATTTTGAACTACCTACCAATTTTTTATGGCTTTTGAGAATGGGAGAAGAACTTGCAAATGTCATTACTTAAAATTTACCCAGAAAATTCGATTTCACTCTACAAATCAAAACAACAGTAGTTTCAACAACTGTTACAACTGGTTACTAGGTACATTATGCAGTGTTGAAGTGGCATTTATAACATATGTTTAGTTTCGTAAGTCGCCTATACATATATGAAGAACCCAGCGCGAACCGAGCACGGGCCCAGCCTCCAACGATCACAATTCGTGATATTTTTACATCTCGGTTAGCGGTTCGGGGCGGTTCGGGACGGTTCGAGGCCACTTGCAAGGCGCTCGGGAGCCGCTCGTCACGAACGCTATCCATTCTCTGTTGGTTTTTGCAAAGATCACAAATTAATGTAGAGAAATGATTCCGGCGCGCTAGTTGGCCCAGCAGATGATCTCCGTGAGCACAAGAGTCTAGGGAACAGATATGGAGCTCCGAAGGATGCCGAATGATCGCAGGTCATCTATAAATTCATATTCGTATTATTTCCATTTTTACGTTTCTTCGAAGACGTCAGGCAACTTCCTCCGTATTCGGATGGCTAATGCATTGGGTGTGTGCTAACTATATACGTTGATCAAACCTAGGTTGCTGCCGTTTTTTTACGTTAACTCCAAATTTGTTTTTAATGTTTCACGACTCATTTTGTGTGTCCGGTCAGATAAGGGAATCACGTTTCCAGAATCATTCCAAGAAAACAATAATCTTTGCAATGAAGAATTTAATTATTATTATAATAATAGGAATAATGTTTTCGGAAATAGTTGTTCCCTCTGCCTGTTGGATTTGAAAACTAAATTTTATGTGAAATAAAATAATTTGAACTTCCTATAGGACGTCCGAACTTGTGCAGAAGGGTCAATATATTGGCCACACTTTCTAATAAGATAAGATAGTGTTTCATTCGAACTACAACCTAAAATTATCTTTAAATATTCAACTTGTCTCACATAGGAGTAATGGGACAAAGTATTATTTTATGGAACGGCTTATATTTAATCGAAGTTCTGATCTATGAGTAATTCTGGACACATTTTTGTAAGGTCATCACACACTTAAACTCTAGAAATTTTGAATTATTTTGAAGTTTCTTAAAAAGTATGACAATTATAAAAAATAGTGTCAGATTAAAAATGAAATATCTTTGTTTGGAATTAACTTTTAGAGTTCTCTTTACGCCCACAATACCCATAATAATTAATTAATTAAGTCATTAAGTGCTTCTTTATGATTTCTTATAAAGGACCGAATAATACCAATAATTTGGAAATTTTTACTGAACATCATGACATTCAAACCGAAATTACTATTTTAAATCGAAAGTCCAACAGTTTTTCTACCAATACATGTGCATTTTTTTTCTCTTTCGACTAACAATTCATCAAAATATGGACACAGCACAAAAATAGTTGGCTAGGTAAAAATCAAATTGCTGTCAGAGACATGAAATATTAATTTGAACATGAAAAAATTGCTTTTTGTCCAAAATAACTGTAATGGTCGGTAGAAAAAGTATAGTTTACAACTCTTACGGAATTTAAATTTCCCATCACTCATATTAATTGCAGCACTCGCCAAGGCTCGTACCGCAACATTCATATTCGTCGGAAATGAGTACCTACCATTCCGTGCTCGTTGTACAATATACTGCTAGAGCACTTCGTGTTTTTCGAAATTATTTATCGAAACAAACTATTTCTCATTTATAACTTGTTACCGTAGTTACATAATAATAAACCAGTCAAATTTTAGTCTGACAGATAGAATTTATTTAATTTGCAGTGCTGAACAAGTTTTCCTCCTTGCCCTTGCCGGAATGACCGCCTAACATTTTCTATAGTTGATGGTTTTTGCCTTTACTTGATGAAAATCCATAATTAACAAAACTGATAATAAAAAGGCAAACTTGTCTAGATTTCCATACTTTATTTTAACATAACTATTGTTTCGCCAACACAGTGGCTTCGTCAGATGTTGGCGTACCAAAATTTTCAATTTTTCAAAAATGAATTAAAACAAAAGAACTGAGAATAAAAATGTTTTTTCAAACAAAGGAATGTTGTCCCGTTCTTTTGTTGGAAAATACATTGTTCTTCCCCCTTCTTTTGTTTTATTATTTTTGAAAAATTTTAAATATTTTACAGCTTGTAAAAGTGACAGAAGGTGCTATTGAAAAGTGCAAACAAAGCAACTGACGTCCATAAGAAAAACAAAATTTGGTAAGTAGTCGTATCTCGGAAATAAAAAGATATTGGAAAACATTGGTGACCACCAAACGTGTCATCCAAAAGTACGTACCTCAACAATGTTTAAGTTCCATCGATTTAAATAAAATAATAAAAATAATGACTTTTCGTTTTTTCAGATATCTCAAAAACCAAAAAGACCAAAAAATTTGAAGTCCGAAATATTCTCCATTGGTCCAATAGAATCCATTAGTGAAACGGCGAAATCAGAGCGCGAAATTTAAAACGCTATCCTAAAAGAATAGTTGGATAAAATAAATTTTTCAATGCATTTTAAATGGAGTTTAGATGACCTTGCACTTCACATTCTATTTTTACCTTTCATCATGATTTCTTAACATTAAATCAATATATGGCGATTACTATGACGCTTTTTTCGGTGTTTGTCTAATAAAAACATTTATTTATGCAGTCATTTTGTTTAAAATTAAAATTCAACAAACTACTGCAGTTTACGGCGCGAGCGTGTCGGGGCTAGAACCACCACAGTAGATGGTTTAACAACACTAATTTTTAACACTTTCTCTTCCATTTTACACTTTTTAAATATAAATAAATTCTTAAACCATCTATTAAATAAAGATTAAACAAAATAAATAACCCGGAGAAATAAACAACTTAACCTCAAACCTTGTGCAGCAAACGTCAAAATAATCTCCAATGTTAATGGTCTGGTCTAAACAAGACATACGTTCTTTTCTAATAAACTGTGCTCCGTTTCAAAATATTTCTGAAATTAAATTGTATTTTAAGTTGTTTTTCATAATGTAACAACTGGAAAGAGCAGTCTGTATATCACTTGCAGAATCCCTGTTATGAAATGCACTGAATTTAAATAATCGCAGTGTTTAAAATCTATGTTCCCATAAGAGCTCCATGATATGAATTTTGAAGTAGGATAGAGTGCGAACTAGTAACATAACCTAACGAATGGATTTTATTAGGTAGCGGCATGCTTAGTTAGGTCAAGTGGCAGATTGTGTTCGGAGCAATTTGGTAAAGGCCAGATTACCGTCAAAATGAAAATGTTCATTTGGAAACTCGTGTGACTGGTGTAGCCCGACAGTATAACCCGCTAAATCTTTTGCGTTCTATTCCAGTATCTGGTATTAATGGCAGAATTGTTACTTCAATAAATTAGACTAGGACACAATGCAGACTTGCGTTCTCAAAACAAAATAAACATACTATGGCAACAAATTGTGATGTATATGTATAATTGGATCGTCTTATACTTACCCAGAACTTTTCACACCTAAACCTTTTGTACAGAACGATTATTGAAACGCAATTTTAGCTTGAACTCTTTTATTGATCATAAAAACAAAACAAGAACAAAATTGCTCATAAACTAATAACAGTATTATAATTATTTGTAACTACGAAGTTACATTGTACAAATTGTGACCACCTCTAAATTTTCAGAGGAATTTCACGTTAAATTGCAGTACACAAAATATGAGACAAACTAACTAAGAAAGCTGTCTTATACAACGCAGTGAATATTAATTCTTCTGGAATTGCAAATGTATGATCCTAAATCGAATATAATATTATTATGATCCTCGCTCGTTGTCTAGAAATTATTCCACGGGAGAACAGAATGTGACGTCACACCAATCCCACTGAAATATTAGAAGGTCGTGGTGTTGTGTTTATACACTGTCAAATTCAAATAAAAGTGTTAATTTGGTTTCCAAAGCAAATGAACAATAAGAATTTTCAGCCAAGTTTTAAAACTTAACCTTAAAATTCCATACACCATCGCAACCAAAAAAGGTAAAAATATGAAAATTCATATTTTTTCTAATATTATTGGTCACAATAAAAATACCCAATTTTTTTCTTATTTAACCAACTTGGTTTTTAAGGTATCCTCTATGTCTATATCTATACGCTTCAACGGAATCAATACCTCTTCCATACATTCCAAGTTTTTACCAACCAATTCCTTGTTGATAAGCAAAATCTCTTACAGTTACCTCAGTTCGAGAAGAAGAATCTACTGTACAATTATTTTATACAAATATGAGGCCCCAAACGTTGTATTCAAACAACAGCATAAAGATAAACCGTAAAAATGTTACCGATCAAGAACTTTTTACAACTGACAACCGTGAACGTATGTGACATTATGGAATATAGCAGCAGCTGCTGTTGTGAGAAAGCTACATGGTGACTGAGCTCCATATCGCGGCAATCCTGTCTGGGGACAGCAAGATGAACCATCATTGTTTCGCATTGGTCCTGCTGATAACAATTCTTTTTCAACGTTGGCTTGATGCCTTAACTGCTCCAATCGCAGTTGATTTTGACGTTTCCATTTTGTTCTGAAAAGAAGAATCTTAGTTTTTATTTAATGCCATCCTAAAAAGTTTTTGTTTTTATATTGGGAAATTCAACAAGGGAATCCCAGAAGTGTCTTTGGAGTAGGTTTTCATTTGTTTAAGGAAGGAAGTGTATTATATACACTTTCTACATTTCCACTTTTTTTCGGAAGACAATTTTGCTTACAAGCAAGGATGCTACTAACAAAATTAATAATATACAAACCGTCTATTTTGGTACCACGTCTTCACTTGGGTTTCAGAGAGATTTAAAGCATCAGCAACATCGCTTCTGTCGGCTACAGACAAATATTTTTGGCAGCGAAACTTTCTTTCAAGATAGGCTAATTGGGCATGCGTGAAAGCTGTTCGTCTTCTACGAGGTTTTCGGCCTTTCGCCGCCTCTAAGCTTCCCGTTGCGTCCGCCTCCTGTCCGCCCCCATGCGAGTACGATTGCTCGTCGCTTTCCCGCTCAAAATCTATGTCTTGGGATTCTGTTTGGAAAAAGTTAATATTAATTTAAAACTTTCCAATTCTATGTAGTTAATATCTTCTTGTTTTACTTTTTGGTAGAAGTTCATGATTTAACAAATAAATACTTCGCGAACTACCAATATATAACGTTTTATTTAAATATTTTACCGGTTTCAGGATTCACAAAGATCCCATCATCAGAAATGTACGAAAAATTGTAAACAAATTATTATGACAGTTGACAAGGAAACTAAAATTGACAAAACAATACAAAGAATAATGATATCCATGAAAAAATATAACTAGATAACTGAATTTCAGTATTTACCTACGAGGTATAAGAAAAACACAAAGGAAAATCGAATACCTCGTAGCTTGAAGGGAAAAAACAATGAATTTAAAGAAAACCATATTGGAAAAAACAATAAATTCAATTGAAAAAACCTTCAAGTGAAATATCAGAACAGAAAAAACTAAATAAACAAAATATCCATGGAATCTTGACAACTGCCAACTGCTAATCTTGAAATAAACTCTGTGGTCAAGTTATATATTGGTAGTTCGCGAAGTATTTATTTGTTAAATCTTTCCAATTCTGTTGAGGTTAATTAATGTATGCTTTCAGTACTACGTAGAAGAAAAATATTTAGGTAGTTTGTATCTATTAAATTGCTGTTTAAATTGCTTATATTTATTTTTTGCTGTTGTCCGTAAAACGTTTCCGTTCCTAATACATAGTGGTGGTTTTACTGGCAGGTAATAGCTACAGTATTAATTTACTCTTATAGGGCATAGATTTCATAACATAAAAATCGTTCAAGTCGATGGTGTAAGTATAGTACTTCCAACATATCATTGGATCATTGGAATAAAATAATACTTATTCTGCTATGTAAGATAGACGCTTATGTATTTATTTTCAGATAACTGGATTGATGACGAACGAATGATGAAGAGACAAATCATGAAGCCAGAAAAAAGCAGGATTGAAGAAGCAGCCTTTAATTTTGCCTTATTAATGTCAGTGAGGTATCAGTTAAAACATATCGGCTAAAGTTTTTACCGGTCTAGCCTGTTACGAGCATTTTTACTAATAAAGGGTGATTATTTTTAAACAGTAGGTATTTACTGTTCAGGATAACATAAAATATATCCTTACTGGGTCACCCGTTTCAAAACCGAATCAGTCGACGACCGAACATAGGAAATAATATTTTATAAGGAGCTAAAGAAGTGATACTTTTTGTGGCGAATCTGTAGACGTTTGACGAACGAACAAAGTGAGTCCGGCAACTACAGATGAGCCACAAAAAGCACTTTAGCTCCGCATAAAATATGCTATTTTTTCGGCAAACGTTGATACACTTATCTAAATTCCAATAAACATGATTATTTTGCTTGCAAAAAGAGTAAAAAATATCAATAGTGACATCTATTATTTATTGTATGATAGATTGGTTTGGATTAGCGTCAGTAAAAAAAAAATGCAGACTTGTCAGTAAAAAAACTTATTCTGATTCCTGGTTGCTAAGCACATAAAAAGTGACAGTTCAGTGTCGTTCATAGAGTCTCTAAAGCCATGTTTTCTTGACGTTTGCCGAAAAAATGCATTGTCCAACATAAATCCCCGTTTGAAAACCAAACATTACAGAGAAACGCATGGCTTTCTTGCCAAAATTAAATTTTGCATTGAGTTTGAACTGTCATGTCAGCCTGATATTATTATCATAGCCTTCTGCAGCAAAACGTCCTGATTACGTGAATCCAAATTCTATTAATTTCCTACACTTTAGTCGTCGGAACGGCAAAAAATCGCAGCTGTTTCTTACCCTTCTTTTTCTTGGTAGCACCGACATTATTAATAAAATGCCGAAAAAAGACAATTACTTAATGATATGCCATGCATGTTAGTTATGAAACGGAGTATATGATAAGCAATGCATTTTCCTTATGTTCGGTTTTGAAACGGGCCACCCAGGATAATACTTGCAATAAAAAAGTTTTTTCTTCATAACGAAATGATTTGTTCTTAAATATCAATTAGTTTCTACGTTTTATTAAACGTATTCTACCCAGCAATATATTCATTTTATTCATACTAAAACTAAAACTGCAACTGTATTTTACACCATAACATACTGACAAACATTTAGCTATACTTGGGCCGCCCAACAGACGGAGTGATCACCCTGCAAGCATGAGCTCTAGATGGGACCACTATCAATTTAGGACGACCGAACCGCAGTGATGCGCTTTCTTTAGACCCAACGAAGTCGCATCACTCCAATTCGGTAAGTAGTAATAAATTAATATTGGCCCCGCTAGAGCACATTCTTGCAGGGTGATCACTCCGTCTGTTGGGCGGCCCAAGTATAAATAAAATTTTTGTTTTTAAAATGGGTTTATTATCAAGGGGAGCTATGAAATGTATTCAGCTCTCTCAAAATAAACTAGTTGTCAATGCATTGACAGAACAGCTTCCTAGCCACAGCCACAACTGAACTGGAGGGCGCGCTTGCCGCGCGCCCTCTTTTCGTATTTTTTTTCTCAATTTTTTCCTTATACAACCTATTACGATTTTCGCACATCGTGTAGCGAAAAATAGCCTCTATCCGATGCAATACAAAAATATATACGGTCTTATTGAAAAAAATGTTCGATTACGCCATATCTTGGCTCAAAAGTGCTTTAAAAAAAAACCGCCCCGTCAGTTTCCTATGGACCATCTCTGATATACGTATGCAAAATTTCAGCAAAATCTGTGGAGCCGTTTTCCCGCAAAAGTGCCAACAGGCATACACACGCACGCACGCACACACACACCCACACACACATCCATACGGACGGAAATGTGCCACCTTGCCAAAAAGACTTAGAATGACCTGAAACGTCCACATTTGATGAAAAAATACCATGGTCAAAAAACGACTATCACAATAGCTACCTAGCTCGGCTAGGAAGCTAAAAATAACCACGGGGTTGTTACCTATTGCTGGTTCTCGTTCAACTATCTGCCTGGGGCAGTTTGCGAATACAAAGCGGTTTATTCATTAAAAGTGAATATAAACTGCTTAAAACGCATGTAGAAGACAATGGGGGTCTAATTGGACCATCTCTCGAGTTAGCGTAAAAATTAGAATGACACTTGGCCACAACAAAGTTTAATTAGGTCCCCCGGCGACACCACATTTTAATTTTAAAAGAATGCACATAGTCATTGAACGAAGATGTAAAATTGGAATAAAACTATAAAAAGAACGAGGAGAGTATTGAAGATGAACAAAAAGTCGTAATTGGTGAGTTCCAAACATATCTATAGTACATACATATTTAGTATTTAATTATTTATTATACAGGTTAGACAGAATTTTGGTGGATTCCGAAGGAGAACGAGAGTGAAAAATCTTGGTGTTCTTCACCAAGCACGAACCTAATACCCTTTGGTCAGTAACTAGATATCATATTTTATTATATCATAACTTCATAACTAGTAAGGCTTATCATTAGAAAGTATGTCTACTTAAAATTTAGTGCTCGAAAGTGAACATTTCTAGATCATCCCCACAATCTTGACTTACACTTCCAAATGACGCTGTTCCCCTTGTTTTAACCAAAGTGAGGGTGGGATGGTCTAAAACTGGCCCACCCTGCGGCAACTAAATTTCAATTTTCTATATCCTCTAATATCTTATAAAACTTTTTAAAATGTTTTAATCACTACCTCACATTGCAATAATTCGTTGGGTGCACAATATTATTGGCAGTAGTAATATCACAAAAGAGTGAGAACCAATTGAAACTAATTATACAGTTTTCGAAAACTCGTTACCAGGCAGTAGTCTCGACAGTCCGGAGGGCTGGAGTGGGGACGTGTTTGAGAAGCAAAACTGGAGAATCCGCAGGAGAATTTAAAAATGCAGTAAAAATAAGTATCCCATAGTATTCCATTTAAAAGAAACAAGTTATACCGTAAGTATATGAAAATATTTTCGGTAAACTTGCCCCCTTGGTTTAGGTAGGTGTGTAAATTTTCAGATCAATACTTGTGTTATTAACCGAGATATGTATAACGTAAGCTTATTGAACGAAAGGTCCTGTATAATATACATAATGTATACGAGTAATATCATAAGAGTTTAGATTTTCCGATTGTAACGAGAGGTTGTCCAACAATTTTACAAGTGACATTGCATAAAAATTGCGAGACGTTAGCCGAGAAATTTTTCAACAATGTCACGAGTAAAATTGGGCATCACCAGTCTGCAATCTAAAATATTGCCGGGTGCCGGGTAAAATTTAAACTCGAATTAAATTCGCCATGATTATTTCACGAAAGAGACCACAAAACTTATTAAGTGGGAAAATGCAAATTAATATTTTATTAACAATGTAAAATGCTTTTTTGGTTTAAGACCTCGCTACATAGGCCACGCTATGCTATGCCAATGTAAAACACAGAAGTAGAGACAATGGAACTCAAACGGAAGTGTCCACATTGTTCATGTTTAAGTTCAAATAATGGATGATGTTCATAACGTTGCGTTGCTTTGGGGTTCATTTGATTCCAATTACTATCATTATTTCGATGGAAACGTATCCATAGAAACAGCATAGAAGTCTACTTCGTTGCTATGCTTTTGATAAAAATAAGTTTTCAAACAAATAACTATGGTTACCCAAATTTATATAGCATGTCCTATGTGGACAGCTCTGTGCTGTGCCATGCTAAATTAAATTGGCATGGCTTATGTGGCGAGCGCTTTAAGGCCTCGCCACATACGCCATGCTATGCTATGCCAATGTAAAACACAGAAGTAGAGACAATGGAATTCAAATGGAAGTGCCCACATTGTTCATGTTTAAAGTAATTTACATAGCAACGAAGTCGACTTCTATGCTGTTTCTATGGATACGTTTCCATGGAAATAATGATGGTAATGGGAGTCAAATGAGCCCCAAAGCAACGTTATGAACATCATCCATTATTTAAATTTATGAATATTGACAGCTGATTGATAAAAATAAGTTTTCAAACAAATAACTATGGTTACCCAAATTTACATAGCATGTCCTATGTGGACAGCTCTGTGCTGTGCCATGCTCAATTAGATTGGCATGGCTTATGTGGCGAGCGCTTTAAGGCCTCGCCACATACGCCATGCTATGCTATGCCAATGTAAAACACATAAGTAGAGACAATTGAATTCAATTGGAAGTGTCCACATTGTTAATGTTTAAAGTAATTTACATAGCAACGAAGTCGACTTCTATGCTGTTTCTATGGATACGTTTCCATGGAAATAGTAATAATAAGTTGGAGTAAAATTAACCCCAAAGCAACGTTCTGAAGATCATCCATTATTTAAATTTATGAATATTGACAGCTGTCAATTGACAAAAATACGTTTTCAAAGAAATAATTATGGTTACCTAAATTTAATTTAGCATGGCTTGGCATGGCATGGCCTATGTAGCGGGCGCTTTATTTATGAATTGAGTTGCTAAGCAGCTGTCTGGTAACCAAGAGAACTTTAAAATTTTATCATTGCAAAACCATGTAGCTTACTGAATCCTAACACCCCATTGATTGAGTGCCCCCGATAAAATTTTTACCAACTACTTTTTCCACTGGAATACGCTTTGATTTGTTTAAAATTCGAAAGCTGGAATAGTTACTATAATAATGACGTGATTGGCTCAAACTAGAAATATTAAATACCTATTTCATTGGTTATAAAAAACGTCAAAAAATAATCACTGGAACGACAGCTGTGAAGAAACAGAGAAGTCTAGATTTTCTCCGTTGTTATGTCACTGTTGGCGAATTATTTTTTTCGCAAAATTCGGAAATGGGGCGCTTTGATTTGTTTAAAATTCGAAAGCTGGAATAGTTACTAGTTTTTTCACAAAATTTAACTGCATTTTTTTCCGAAAATGATAAGCAGGTACTTGAACCTTGAAGTAAAGTATTTATAGGCACAAAATATTATTTACAGCTTCTACTGGAATGAAAAGAATTCGAAAATTGTTTAGATGTTTAGAAATGGTACCTATAAAGAGATTCAATGTGTAGTTTTATATTTGCAGATAATATAGGCTTAATATAATAGGTATTTTTTAATAACACTGAAAATACTAAATAAATGAACCTTTTCGTTGAAAACTAAAAAAATAAGTGATTTAATGGTGGTAATATCAACTACTTACCGTTTCTATTCAGAAAATTATTTCAATTAAGTAGACAGTAGACACGAGGAAGAAAATGACGGGTTTTAGTTCTTTTATAGATAGGTTTTATAGGTAGATTTATGGAGATCTGAAGAGCTGCTACCAATATCTCCAAATTCCAAATTGCTCCAGTTAACCAACTTTGTATCTCATGCCGTTTCTAAAATCCTATTTATGAGCCTTGAATTTTGGACACGCTCTATATTATTTTTAGTTATGTTGAGTAACATTTAGAGTTATATTTTAGCAAATGTAAAACGTAGGTACTTGTAAATCTACATAGCCATGTAAATTTGAAGATATAGATTGGGAAGCTTTTGTGGCAGATAAACCTACCTTTCATATTTCACATTTTGAGCACATTTAAACCACGTACCTACTCCAAGTTCCAAATTTGTATTTCGTTCAAGTGTAATAAGCCCTTAATGAAGGGATAAAAGTTCTTTATTGGTAACGATTCACTATTTTGTCGCCCGAGAATTTGAAAAAGCCTGTAGAATTTGCCTTAGAACATGTATAAGAAAATTAACTTTTTTCATATTGCACACTCAGAAATAATTTCCTTGGAAGAAAGAAACG
This sequence comes from Xestobium rufovillosum, assembly GCA_963966045.1. NCBI lineage: Eukaryota > Metazoa > Arthropoda > Insecta > Coleoptera > Ptinidae > Xestobium > Xestobium rufovillosum. Next base: position 21,299,779 of record OZ014494.1, read on the forward strand.
TATTTAGTCTAATTACCTTCGTTCGAATTCAAGACGTCGCCCAAAAGGTCCTTGATCAAAAATGATTTATGGTGATCTTGCATATCGTCACATATTTTAAACAAACTAGCTTTGCATGGAATTAATATTTATTGACGAGCACTTATAAATAACCAATTAAATTAATAAAATTAAGTGTTGGTAAAATACCAAGTGAAGATATTTATTTAGGAATTTGCGTGGATATCAAGAGTAATTTAAAAGATAAACTGACAGCGGTGTTGATAAATGATCAGAAGTCATACATAATATAAGGGGCATAAACCGCAAAGCACCCCAGTGCAAATTTCCCTCGCACTCTATGCAAGCAACCCCCGTGGCTCCACCCTGGAGTTATCAGACTCCACCCCCTTAGCAACTATAAAAAGTTTTCGTATGCCTACAGATGAAAATCATTCCAAGTTTACATATTATTTACCCCACCATGTTATCATGCTTTGCTGAAATTAAATTTTGTTTTTCGATTAACTACAACACATTTTGATACCTGTCGTTTATCAAGTCTGTGATAAAATGTTTCTTTCTGAAAGTATGTCTATTCTTAATTATTTTAAATATCTAATCGATGGAAAAACATTTTTCTTTGAAATTAATGTTAATGTCCATACCAAAAATTAACAGCGTTTCCAGAAAATTGAAACCATAACAACATGAAAGTTATGTGATTTTAGAAAAGAAACAATTATGCGGCTGCGATTTAACCTGTTACCCAAAAATGAAACAATTAAATTTGAATGAATGAATATTAATTTAATCTCAAAAATCTTTTGAGATAACTTAATTAAATTTTGTAAGTTATTTAGTGTTAGTTATTTGCACATATAAATTTCAAAATATTTAAATTAAGGTCACCCCGACCGGAGATGGGGGTGACATTTTGACCCATAATTTTCTACTGTCCACTTTTTCACCCATTTGGATGTAAATTATATTTTAAATAATTTAATAATTTTGTGAATTATTGTCATACCTATAGGTAACTAAGAATTTGTAAAATGTTTTGTAATAATCGACGTTTCGGCCCCGTTTGAAACCTTTTCAAGATTTATTTCTGTTAAAATATAGAGAAATGGCATGAAATACTTTTCTACAGAAGTTAAACCATAAAAATTGTTTATACCTAAGTTACCTACGTATGTAGATGTGAAAATAGGAATTATAATTTGCTTTGTCGATATGTATGTTAATTTTAATAACAATAATGATAATAAGTAAGCACCAGAGAGATTTTATTTTATTATAATAGGTAAATTTTACTGAAATTTGGTATGCCGGTTTTGTCATTTATAGAATGTTGATATTTTTTTATACAGGCTAAACTTGCTAACTTTGTTATATTGGACCTATGAGGTCGATTAAATGGGCAAAGAATTGGTATTTTTTACGAATAACATGGTGAAAGCAAGAAAACAATAATTGAACATCGCATTTTCGAGATATTCACAGAAAAAACATTTTTTAAATGGAACACCCTGTATATTTTAAAAAGTGTTGAAATAAATGAATGAAAGGATAAAATTTTAAAAAAGTCTTAAGGAACAACTATCCCAAAATTCAAAATAACATGGCTTTTGAAGAATCAAAACTGCCCGCTAGGGTATTCCATGAAAAAAATTTGGTTGACTCCCATGTTTAAAATTCGCAAAGGAGTAGATAATAAAAACAACAATAAAATACCGACAATAATTATGACGCAAAATTACCTAGTTTCATGGCCTGCCTGATGTGATATACTGGGACATTTTTGACACTTCAACAGTCAAGTTCTTTTTAATTTTCAAATAGACGTTCATGTACAGAATTTTATACTCTGTTTAAATATGCAAAAATTTGCAGGTTGTCTCATTTAAAAAATTTTATGTGAATATCTCGAAAATGCGATGGTCCATTGTTTTCTTGTTTTCACCGTCTTATTCGTCATGAAAAACACTATTCAGGGTGGCCCGAAATTAGCGTGCAATATTTTACCAGCGTGTTCTGTGGTCAAAAATAAGACAAAATGATCCTATAAGCGTATACCAAAATATGCTTCGCAAGGGAGCTATTAGCTTTCTAAAAGAGAAAACCTGAGGACGTTTTCTTCTAAATATCTTCGAAACAAGTCCAGTTAAAATCATGAAATTTAATGGAATGTGTAAGTACCAAATGCTGAATCTTCTGCTGTAAACATACTTTTTAAAATTTAACAGGGGCGTCTCAAAGCTGGGGGTGGCGGAGGTAAGATTTACCCCAACTTTTTTTAGAGCATTTTGTTTTCAATTTTTCCGTAAAAATTTGCAATTTCGGGGTTTTCTTGCAAAAAATATGTTCCTGTCTCGTTTAAGTATACAAACGAAGTTCTCCACTTCTTGTAAGAATTTTTTGGGCATGCAGCGAAATTTTTGAATCGATTGTGCTCGATAACTGTGCTTCCTATCAAAACGAAACAGGAGCACATTTTTTTTGCAAAAAACTCTGAAGTTGCAAATTTTTATGGAAAAATTGAAAATGACATGCTCTGAAAAAAGTTGAGGTAAATCTTACCTCCGCCACCCCCAGATTTGAGACGCCTCTGTTAAATTTTAAAAATTATGTTTACACCAAAAGATTCAGCATTTGGTACTTACACATTCCATCAAATTTCATAATTTTAACTGGACTTGTTTCGAAGATACTTAGAAGAAAACGTCTTCGGGCCTTCTCTTTTAGAAAGCTATAGCTCCCTTGGGAAGCATATTTCGGTATACGCTTATAGGAATTTCTTGTCTTAATTTTGACCACAGAACGCTGGTAAAATATTGTACGGTAATTTCGGACCACCCTGTATATAGGGACAGAAGAGTAATACTTAATTTATTTATGAGCAGAGCAACGACGATGCCAAATTTGAGCAGGCACGTAGAGAAGCAGAATCTGCACATAAGTAGGTACCTTAATCCACCCCTGGCTATCATACCCTGAGCTTAACGAACGCCTGAAAACTAGCGGTGACAATGCATGTCCCTGCGTCACTTATTATTGTCACCGCTAGTTTTCAGGCGTTCGTTAATCTCAGGGTATGACATTCGTTAATAAGTGACACAGGGACATGCATTGTCACCACCAGTTTTCAGGCGTTCGTTAATCTCAGGGTATGATATTCGTTAATAAGTGACACAGGGACATGCATTGTCACCGCTAGTTTTCAGGCGTTCGTTAACCTCAGGATATGATAGCCAGGGGTGGATTAAGGTACTTATGCGCCCCTATGCACAAAGTTCTAATGCACTCTCCCCACGTTAATAAGCCGAATACGAAAAGCGAAAACAAAAATTTTTATTATTTGAACAGAAATTAAATTTGAACATTGTCAGCTTCGATAAGTATTGGAGAATGGTCAATGAATTCAGTCGAGCCTCCCCCATTGTTGTGCGAAGATAGAATTTTATTCGCTTTAAAGCAGAAGAGGATCGTTCTGAAGAACAATAAATTTTATATCGGATTATTTTATATCAGTGACAAATCAAGAAGGCGCTGTGTCAATTATTCATATTTGAAAAATTTTATGGGCAATTTTCTTTTTCGTAATGCGCTATTCACCCATTTTTCATGGGCGCCCCTGGGCACGTGCCTAGTTTGCCTAAACGGTAATAATCCACTACTGATGATAGCTAGCGTCTACATCTAGTCTTCGGACCAAAAACGTTTTGATGATGATGGTAACATGGAGCCATTAGGTATAGGATCAAGTTCACGATGAGCAAAGTCCTCAACAGTCACACAGTCAGTTTTCTTTAATTTAGTGAAAAGTGTTTTGAGCATAAACATAATTAGATATGCTTCCTTGGTATCGTGTTTTATGTGAACAGTGATGTAGTGATGTTGAAATAACTATTTTACCTTGTAAGTACGTTAGTGGCATCTAGCGGCTAGTATACAATGTACAAATTACATATTACAGTTAGCTGCGGCGCATTGCTACGAAAATCTGAACGATGTCATCACTCACAGTTTTACAAACAAAATTGTACTCTGTTTTTAAAACTACATAGTTGTAAATCTGCCGTCATGGATTAACAGAACGGTACCAATTTGGAAGTTTGACATATTTTTAAAATCAAGTGTTCGGGACTCATTAATAAAAAAATAAAGTACATTGACCATCTCAAATGACGGCCGCCTAAGATAATTTCGTAAAGTGTTTTGTGATAATATCTAAACACACTGGTGTTATTTATAAAGGTGAGTCATTTTTATATTTTTTCGTCGTTTTACCTGTGAATGCAATAAAGGGGCTATCTTAAATATTATTAGGATTTAGCCAAAAACTAGAACAATGTTGTATACTTCCTGTGAATTCAGTTGAATGAGTTTAATTGATGTTAAAAAATAAATATCATTTCCATAATTCAAAACATGGGTTTGTGGTGTTTATGTTTATGTATCTTAGCAACAACTGGAAGTGACATAACTTAAATATTGTATGCATCTTGCTATTGGTCGTAGCACCTAGCCCTGCAGTTTTATAAACTAGTGAAATGGAATATTGATTTATAGGCCTAGATAATAATTGTTTTAGTACGCCATCCAGTTGAGTATAATATCTGATATTTTTAATACATATTAATATTATCTCATATTTTTAATGTCAGGCCTTGATACTACCATGGGTGGCGGTTTGGGGTAATCATGCGCTATGAGTAAATTAACAATATATTATGCCTAATGCTTTTTAAAATAATTTCAGGTGTGGGTATTTTTTGTGTAGCTGATAGATAAACATAGGTACTAAACGAGGTACTAAATTACGCAACTTTTTTATTCTGCCCTATTTAAAAATATGAATTTGAATGCTACCAGAAAATAGTGAAAATTTCATAGGCTGATACTGACTAAAAAGTCACCGGTAATTTAACTTAACTCACCAAAATGTTAGTTTTAAAAGCGTTTAAATTTAAATGGAGAAATGATAAACTATTTAACAGTTCTCTTCCATCTCAGATCTCAGTTGTGTTAGGGTAGGTACCTCCCTATTTTAATTTTATTTTAAGGTGTAAGTTCTCGTAGTACACAAAATCTGGATTTAGCTCTATAATTCAATGCCTGACGGGGTATTTGCCCGAGAAGTAGTTGCTCATATCTGATTGGATAATTGTGCAATTATGTGGAATGCTGCTATGTTCAGAACTGATTGATCGCGCATGTTCCCATGCTAGGAAATGTTGCTTCTTAAGTTTTTAGGTAGTTTCAAGTTAGTCAGCTAGTGGCAACTAGACTTGTAATAATTCTGTTATTAAAATATACCTACTTATTCGTTAGTTAACATCAACAATTGTTTAATAAGTACCTACCTAATTTATCGAGTATCCTGACGGCGAGAAGATTGGTATAAATACTGTAGCAGTTGATTTAATATTCTGAATACAGGACCGGATTATCCATCCAATAGGCAAAATGCATTTGCCTATGGCCGCAAAGAACCACAGGGGCGGTTAAGGAAGTGAAATTCAGGATTTTGATTTCCGACGTTAAGCTGTTTGCGCCCTTTGTACCATCTGGTGATGAAAAAATGCACCTACAATCGGAGGGGTTGGTGCTTTTCTCATTTCCCGTAATCTTAGACAGCACGTGAATTTTCCACTGTGGATGTGGCCCTAGTTTTAAGAAGAATCTTTACGAAAGTTGCCCCACAATTTATGCATAATAAAGCAGGTCATAAGTATCTCGTAGAGTGCCCTATTTGATTTAGTTTTTAACTCGGTTTTTAACCAGTTGTTTGGCGAGCAAATTGACATATTGCAATTTGCATTGTTAACAAGGCGTTGAAAAATGTCTAGAGCAAAAATCTGTGGTAGACCAAGAAGCGTAAATTAAAATTGGAACAAAATTAGACGAAAAACTTTGAAAGAAGTGCCTTGAGAGCATTGAAGATCAATAATACATCAGTGACATATTGTTCAGACCTCGGTTCGGACATTACTGGATTACTGGAAGAAGACAACTGGTTGAGAGCAATATAGATATGGGCTGAAACAGGCATTTCAAAGACATCGGTCTCCCATATCCCAAATGCGGAATTGGATTTCCGCGCGGTGGATAAATTTCTTGTCGGATGGGCAGAAAGGGTGCATAACGATATTGTTCAACAATTTCTCGTGCGATATGAGAAAAAAGACGAAGGAATTCTTAAATCGAATAGTGGCAATTGATAAGACTTTAAACTGGAATTAAAATCACCCTCAAAAAATTTTTACTAATGATGCTCACGATGAATTCTTTATACATAATCCGGGTAATAATGATAAAGAATTCATAGTGACTTGTTTTCCTGATTTTTATATTTGCAGTTTCTTTTAAAACCTGTTGGTGTAGTATCATTCTTGATGCGAAAAAATCTAAATTTTATAACTGCCACGCTCCTGATTTTACAATATGCCACCATCCTCCACAGTACAACCACGTCTTAGAAAGTGTCATTAGATCTCGCTCGCGATTCTTAAAAAGGGTTTGCGAGTTTCCAGTCGCCTACGTGGCAAGGTGTAACGTAATACTTCGCGTAATACGATCATGATTATTCAGAATGTTTGTATATAAACGAATACAAAACTATAATTTGTCATTTAGAGAGTGTCTACCTACATTTACATAAGTTGCGAAACCATTATTTCAATACTAAATAGTTCACCCAACAACCCGTTTCGTGGGTATGGAGTATCTAAAGGAGTTCACTGTACGATATGATGTCATCGTGGAACATGAATTGAAAGTTAGGTCGTAGTTGATTCTTGTTTGGAGTCGATTATGTACATATTTGTATTTAAATGGGCGTCTCGTGAAAATATTTTCAGCGCCTTCGAGATGAATGGTAAGAAGTCGTCGTGTAATTGGGATATTAATAGGATTAAATCATTCTGTAAGATAAAAATTTGCGGGACAATAAAAATCTCACTTCTGGTGAAATCTGCACGACTCTGAAAACTGCATTCTGCAGAAATTGGGTAATTTATAAAAAATGCTGACGGGGCTGTTATGACTGTGCATCCCGAAAATAGCAAATCGTTCTAGATTGTAAATGTTAGGTGCAATTAAAACGATCGGTGGTGCAATGGAGTACAGCAGAAGTTTGTTAATATTCAACAAAGATTTTACAAAACAAATCAATTGGGGAAGGGGGTCAAGTTAACTTACCCGATCCACATCCATGCCTCAAACGCGGGCGTCAAACCTGACGTCCGTTGCAATGTGCTTTACACCTTGGTTTATTATAAAATATATGGTTAGTCATTGCGCGCCTTTTGTGACGTCAGTAAGAGCAACTCTGCAGTGATTTGCCACAAACTAAATTTTCTGAAATTGTGATTGGATAATGTTAAACCAACAAAAGTATTAAGCTGCAAACATTTTTTCATATCTGTCATACACTTATTTGTCATCACTGCTATAAAATCTTACATTGACACATTCGAGGCATTCATAATAAGTTTGACCAACTTTACGCCAGGCAATCCATACAGCGGAGGATTACCAAGGATGGATGAGCATGAGGGCCACTAAATGAGAGAAAATTCACTTTAACTTCGACTCTATGCTCCCTTATGAATTCACCATAATGCGAGCCATAATGTCATATGTCAAACGGTTTCTTTCGATTCGGTTCCTTTATTCACTTCTTTTAAATCTACATACTCTAACGAGTTATTGTGTGATCTGGATGGTTGTCGAATTTTTCTACCGGAGATTCACGCTACATACTATTCGTAGATAACCAGATACTATACGATGGTTCCTGCAAAGATTATTCATTTGTATCTGTTGGGTAACCAAAAATAAATAAATAAAAGAAAATAAAATACCCAGATAATTATGCAGCTCTACAAAATCGTTCCGTCGCGCATGGCACTCCGCACATCCTCTTTACGGAGATTTACGTGAGGCGCGACAGGCACGTACTTAGGAGAAATTGTGCCCAGTTTTATCATAGTGCGTTTTTTGTACCAAACATTGTTATTTTTTTGACAGCTGATAGCAGACTAACGGTTTTGTTTTGGAGGAGAAAATATAGCATCCGGGGTGTATCAAAACTTAAACTTTCACTGCGAACAATAAGAATTGAAATTCATACACCAATAAATGGATATTTTACTAACAGTCAAGCCGCTGCAAACGCATATTTTGACACCACGCGGTGCAGCTGACCTCAGGCTGAGACACTGTTCGTCGCGCAAACAGCCCTCTCAACGGTTAAATAATATATGGGTTTTATTTATTTAAATAATATTTTCTTGAGTGGTACTGGACCGTTCGAACAACTACTCCTCGGGCAAATACCCCGCCAGGCATTGAATTATAGAACTAAATCCAGATTTTATGTACTACGAGATCCATTGAAAAACTTTTAACATAATATTTTCTTCTTTAGAAAAATGGTACCGCCAGAATACGGTAGCGACGGCGCCCGAGGGCTCGCGACAGAAGAGCTTGGAGACCCGTGACTCTTTCCAGGGGCGGACGGAAAGCTAAATGAAGGGTTCTCGATGACAGATCCGCCGCCCCGTGTCGTTCTTGGCCCTTATTCAAGGTAAGAGTTTGTTAATTTTATTTTTATTAATTTCGTTGCTCTTGTCCCCAATATGTCTCGTTAGTCCGCCTCTGGTTTCTAATGGATAGCAATTGTTATTTCAATAGCATTAAGATCTTTATTTCAAAAGGGTAAATGGATGTGAATTATAAAAATAAATTGTTATCGTCCTGATTCACGCTAAAGCAGATTAATTGCGTTTTAAGTTTGTTGTTATCTGAAGATACAGATGTCAATTGAGTTATAAGAGTTTAAAGACATGATTGAATGAAGAGGTCATTGTGTGAATTTATTGTAGTAGCCGCCACTTTTATTGGCTGTGGGAGCTTGTTTTGTAGATAGACTGGCGTCGGTACTGCTCAAATTAAATGGGGAAGGAAATATTACTCTACATATTTTTGAATGCAAGAGAAACTATTGATATTTAGGTATACAATCTTATACTTCACAACCAGAACTCGTTTCTTAAGGAATTTATCGAGGGTTGACCACTTTGCAAATGTGGTGTACAAGGTGTCCCAAACTGGACGCGTTCTTATGGGAACACCCCTTATTTGAAGAGATAGAAAAAAATCAACCAAGGTGTCCGGAGCTCAAATTTAATGAGAAAACCACTGGCGCAAACAAAACTTTGCTATCTCTTATCGTTTGGCCGCTAGAGGGCGATTCTCAAATTTTGTCGATTTCTTTTATGTCCTATAACTTGTTTATTAATAAAGATAATTAATTTTGGTAAAAACTTTCTTAAGGCACTTTTTTCCGTAGAATCCATTGCAATAGGCAGTTTTTTTACAGGGCGTTTAGATTTTCGTGCACCACCCCAAACTCATTTTTTTTATATAGACCACCCTATATATAATGAGATTTTTGAAAAGTTCGTAAAATTTCCTAAATTTTGATGTATCACTTGTCATGTTTATATTAAAAACCATTAGCAACATTACGATTTAAAAATTAAAATATTGTGCCTACAGAAATCAAGATTGCCATGACTAATAAAATGACATAGGATGCTAACATGTTATGATTAAAACCACAGATCTAAAGTTTCATGATAAGATTACTCATAGTTATTATATTAAATTAATAATTCTTTAAATGTTGCTAATGGTTTTTAAGATAAACATGACAAGGGATACATCAAAATTTAGGAAATTTTACGAGCTTTTCAAAAATCTCATAATATATAGGGTGGTCTATATAAAAAAAATTAGTTTGGGGTGGTGCACGAAAATCTAAACGCCCTGTAAAAAAACTGCCTATTGCAATGGATTCTACGGAAAAAAGTGCCTTAAGAAAGTTTTTACCAAAATTAATTATCTTCATTAATAAACAAGTTATAGGACATAAAAGAAATCGACGAAATTTGAGAATCGCCCTCTAGCGGCCAAACGATAAGAGATAGCAAAGTTTTGTTTGCGCCAGTGGTTTTCTCATTAAATTTGAGCTCCGGACACCTTGGTTATTTTTTTTCTATCTCTTCAAATAAGGTGTGTTCCCATAAGAACGCGTCCAGTTTGGGACACCTTGTACAAAGTCCGTCAAATGTCTTACAAATGTGTCAAATGTCCCACAAATGTTTCAACTGTCCGGCAAATGTGTTAAATGTCTGGCAAATGTGTCAAATGTTTCAAACGGTTTCGAATGTCCGGCAAATGTGTTAAATGTCTGGCAAATGCGTCAAATGTGCGCAGATGTGTTAAATGTCTGGCAAATGTTTCAAATGTCCGGCAAATGCCTCAAATGTCCGTCAAATGTTTCAAATGTCTGGCAAATGTATCAAATGTCCGGCAAATGTTTCAAATGTAAAATTGGCGTGCACAATTTCTGCAAGTGGTCAACCCCCCGGAATTTATTTACTCATTTACTCAGAAGAGCAGAAAAATAGTACCTACCTATTTAATATTTACATAAAAATGAGTACTTAGTTATCCCTTGTTATCCTGTCTTGCTGTAACTCATCATAATGTCAACTATGTTAGATCAGTCTAATAGTATATTACCTACATATCAAGAATGGAAAGTGACAAATATCGCACGATTATGAAACGACACAAGTGCACGGAAGACAATTTCCATCGAGTTACGTACGCTATTTCTCCTACGACCCCGCGTAAGCATCACTAAGAAAGTAACATTTTATTTAAGGATTTATAATTTATTTTGGTAAATACGATGTAGTGATTTTGGTAAATCCCAGCCTACTAACTATATACATTGGAATAATCCCGACTGACTTGTGAAAGATATTTTCAGGTAACAGATTTAATTTAGCTTGGGCTGCTTCAACAAATTCTGGTGGAGTGCTCTCTGTAGAAAAATGACTGCCGTTTTCTATTTCCATTTTATACCCTAATACCAAGCGTTTCTCTCAAACATAAGTTAATTTATGCACGATTGGTCTATACTCTATAATGTATGGTTTAGCGCCCTGAAAAGCGGGCATAAATAGTACTTTAGCGTCCTATAGCGCCCTAAATAGTATATTATATATTATCGAGTGGCTAAAGGCAGTCTTTTAATCCCGGGCTAACGCTTGTGCTATAATCACACGAGGGATTAAAAGATCATTTAGTCCTAAGGTATATACGCTATTTTTGCACTATAATAATAATAATTGGGAATCAAAATTTGCAGTTCAAAATAAGTAAAATAAACAATGCATGGTTTAGTTCCATTTTAGACCGAGTTTTAGACCCTAGTGACTAAAGTGGAACTTTTAACCCCTTGGGACTAAAAGTGACACTTTAGTCCACGAAAACAGGGCCTAAAGTAGAACTTTTGCTCCTGGGAGTGCAAAAACTATTGTATGTCCCAGAAAGCTTTTTGTTTACAAAATCATTGTTCTCAAAGTCATTATGCTTTTATTTTATTGTTATTTTCATAACACTAATAAATCGTTAAAATTGACAGCTAAATTAATTTTTATTTTTTTAATACTAGAATATTAAAATTATTCGATGTTGCATAAAATTTTGTATGTAACACGGTCGTAAGTAGCTTCTACGGCCTCTGGCGTGTTGTATCCCTCAGAGCTTTGCGCTTTAATCACACCGCGGGCCTTGATACATAAATAATTATTTGAAATTTAAAACGCGGCCCGCGTACCTCCATCCTCTCCAATCCTGAGTTAACCTACGCATTTCCCTAAAAGTAGAACATCTTACGTCCCCAACTATATGAGAGCAGAAGTCTAATCTGGGCCTACCCCTACCTCTTTTATTTCCTGTCTAGTATGTCTAGTATGTCGCGAACTTGCTTTCATGTCTCAGAAGGTGTCCTACCGTCCTATCCCTCCTATTCTTTATTGTCTTCCATACCTCTCGCTTTTCCCCAACTCTTTCTAATACCTCCCTATTGCTAACCTTATCTATCCTCGGTATCTTCATCATGCGTCTATAGCACCACATTTCAAACGCTTCTATTCTTTTTCGATCCGCTTCTCCTATTGTCCAAGTTTCGCACCCGTACAATGCCGTACTGTATACATACGTCTTTAAGAGTCTCTTCCGAGTTTCTACATTAGCCGTTCCCGAGCATAACATCAGTTGTTCTTTTAAACGCAACTCGACCATGTGCTGTTCTTTGTTTTATATCTTTAGTGTTCCTATTACCATCCCGAGTTATTTGGCTTCCAAATTGCAGAAATCCGCGACTTCCTCTATCTCATCTATCCCCTCATTTCTTACTTGTATTTTAGTTTTAGTTCTATTTTCACGCCCCCTACATACCAAAATTTCGATTTTCGTTTTATTGATTTTCATGCCGGCGCCCTCTATCAAAACCGCTTCCATTTCATTCAGTTCCATTCCTAATTCTTCTTTGCTGGATGCTAACACTGCTATGGCATCCGCGAATCTGAGCATGTTAATAGTTTGGCCCTGTATATTAATCCCTGAGATTCCCAAATATTCCTTCATCCTATCTGTCTTTTCCTCTCTTCCGATTAGGATGTCTCCTGCCTTGATTCTTATGTTCTTGCTACTAGATCCAATTTCTCTGACATTTCTCCTAATTATTTTATACGCTTAGTCAGTTTTTTACACTTCGAACTTACTAGTATCTTTCACTTCTTTGCATTTATTATCAATCCACTGTTCTTTGGCTTTCCTACATTTCCGAATTATTTCCCACACTTGACCGCCTTAGAACTTCTCTTCATTGTCTAGCCTATTTTTATATTTTCGCCTTAGAGTCACAATATCTTTGTTATCCAGAGTTTTCTACTTCCATTCTGTTTATGACCCAAAATATCTCTAGCTGCAGCATTTAAACTATTTTTAATGCAATTCCATTCTGCCTCTACGTCCCTAGCAATATTTTCATCCGCGCCCTTTAATACTTCGTCTTTTTCTCGAACTTATCCCGCGAATCACATTCTTTTGGTTTCTCGAGGTCAAGGTCATAGACTCATGTTTCAAAACATCACGAAAATGCATTTCGTTTTCTCTTTTATTTGGAAAGTCGATGATCTCACATGGTCCATGAATCGGGAAATTTGGCATAAATTCGCAATGACTTTTATAAGCCAAGAACAGTGACATCAGCATCTTCAAGAGTTAGGAGATTTTCAGAAAATTTTCAAGCTTCTGAAGCTTGTCGAGTTTGATTACTGTGTCACTGTTTTTGGCGTGAGGGGTTAACTTATAAAGAATCCATAGAGAGATAAGTATTTCTTTTCCGTTCGCATCTGCTGACTTAAAATTTTGGCCATTTAAAAATGGCTAAAAGCTAAACTTCTTAAAAGGTAGTATAGCTTGAGAAGGAAATTGTGAGGTGAGGATTGGAAATTAAGTTCATAGTGATTTTCGCCAATTCTTTTCTTGTAGGGTTCTGCAAAAATTAGCGTTATTGGATACTCTTTTTGGATGATTGCAGCCTTGCTATCTTGCATCTTTAGGCGAAACAGAAAGCTACGCATCGTTTAATTTTTGGTTCTGAAGATTACTGAAATTTTGGATGCCTGCTTACCTACTTTCAAATACCCAATGAGTCAACTTTATTTCAGGTGGCTATATGGTTATTTTTGTGTGTTGCCTGTGGCCAAAGTTACAAAATTTACTGTGACGCTGCATAATAATTATTAGAGACACTTTGCCGTCAGTTTTTCAAGTTTACTTAGAAAACAGAAGAAAGGTTGTATAAAAAACTCATAATTATTCGAATAACTTCTTCAAAAATATGTGACCCTAAACAGCAAACAAATTTGGAACCAACCTTAATGCTTTGAACTACAACATTTTTTAGATTTCTATTTATACTCGTAATTTTGATTACTTATATTTTTTGTGCGAATTACATATATCGTCTTTTTGTTAATCTTATCTAAACTGTATTTCGATTTCATTAACAATTTCTGAGAAACGTACGCCAGTCTTTATTTCATTTTGCTTCAGGCCTCGGCGCAGATCTACATAATTTATCTTGAAGATTTTGGAATTGGTGGGAGCAAAAATTCATCTTGTGTGAAAATATTGCAATAAAGCCATATTTAATATCAATTACTTTTACATGTCTTAGACAGTATATATTTTGCAATTTACTTTTGTACAGAAAAACCTGCTACAATTAACTACCAAATGAAAGATATTGTATATCGAAATATAAAATGTACGCTGGAAAATTGTCTTGAGTTGTAACTAGGTCCCTGCAGGTATTCCATGAAACTCAGGTTTTGGTATAGGTAGAAATGAGGTACTATTATAATTGTACACTATATAAATGTCTTTAACTTTATCTTCGCAAATAATAAAAGGAAAATGTACTAAAACACCCCGCAGTTCACGCCATTCACGTATTTTCCACAAGCACCGGCAGCTGAAAAGCATGTTCCTCATAATATTTAAAGTTGTCATGTTGGTACTGTATAGAGTTTCAGGTACACACGTTAAATTGTTGTTTTCGATATTTAGCGTTTGGAATGTTCTGTTGATGAAGATATCCTCATCTAATTGTGATATAAAATTGTTGTTTAAATCTAATCTTTCAATTTTATCGAATTCTTCTAAAATAGCCGCTTCGAAGCTGCGTATCAGATTTGTGGACAGTTTCAATACTATCTCTTTATCTCTCGCGAGATCTCGAAAAACAGATGCGTTAATTTTATCAATCAGATTAGAAGATAAATCAACCTCATAAAGTCGATAACAACCTTTGAACCACGTAGGATCGACTGTCCTTAATTCGTTGAAACCTAGATTGACGCTTTCTAGATAACTATTGTTGTTGAAAGCTCTTGGTTCGATAATTTGTATTTTGTTACTGGATAAGTCGATAGCTTTCACTTTTACAAAATTAAAAACTCCATACTGAATGGTGTCGATTGAATTTCCCGTTATAGAGAGCTCGTTGAGGATCCCAGTTTCATTGAAATCGAAAGCTCTTGGTCGTATTTCCTTGATTCCGCAACTGTTGAGTAGCAGTCGATCGAGATTCCTGCATATCTCTACGGAACTTTCGCTGAGCAACGGAACGGCTTGATTTTGGACGACCACTTCGTAGGCGTCTTCTTGCACACTTATTTTGTCACTGGTAACCCAGTAGAGGGTACCGTCTTTTTCTTTATAGACACTGATGTTGAAACAAACTGCACAAGCTTCGAAGAGGATCCCAGATAGTAGGAACAAAATGGACGGCACGCTTTTAGACATGTTCACGTCGCGAGTTAGTACACTGATACTATGTGTGGTTTTGTGTATCTTGGGTGCTAAAGGTTAGTGTTGATAACGTTGTATAAAGCGGCATATTGTGGTAACTGTTAAAGTTATTAAGGAATTTTTTGCTTTTATACCGTTGCTATCTTTAAAAGATCAGTTATATATAAAGGATGCGTATTCTAAATTATGCTTTTGAGGAATGATGACATTCATCTTGCGTTTCTAGAAAATAAATATGCGGATGTCCGGAAATGCATGTTCAAACAAAGGGATATATTAATTCTACGTTAGAGAATGAGACCTTATAAACTTGTTTCCGAAAATGTTTCCCTTGAGGAGTTCCAAGCGTTTGAAGAATAACTTTTGATCTTGACCTAGGAACGTCAGATTTGGCATGGTTCTTCCCTAATATGTATATAATTTTCATCATGATCTTTTATGTGAAAAGGTTACTCAAGGCCTGTTGATTGTCCTACCAGATTTTTTGTGAGGAAGGCAGAAAAGCTACTAGTTTTGAATTTGTTGGAAAACGAAACCTTTTGCCTCTTAGTAAAAACGAACGCACAGTTTTTCATAATAAAAATAAATAAAAACGTTGCTGATGTAAAGCAAAATACCTACCTACGCACCTATCTACATACATCCTGGAAGATCCAACAATCCACCATTGTCCTTAATTTTATTTTACTCAAATAGTTGGTAGGATGTTCTACTTTTAGGTAAATGTCTAGGTTAGCTCAGGATAGGAAATGATGGAGGTACTCGTCCAACCAGTCTTCGGACTGAGAACTTTATGATGATAAATAGGGCGCCGTTACTCCAAATCCAATATCCCATAACTGTTGAAAATACTTTCTTCAAACTTTCACCAAAGGTTGCATAAGGCTTATTTATAATTCCAGTGGATATTATAAAAATGGTTACCATCATCTATGCATTTCGTTCTATATTCTTGAGTATTTTTTCAAGAGGCGTTATTATTCTTCGATCTTATCGCTATCACATTTGGTATAAAAGTTTCAATGGTTTCCTATTACTAGGAAACAAAAATCAGTGAACACTTCACATTAAAATAACACCTTCACAACTCTACCGAAACCTTTTTCCAAGGGCCCCCTCCTGTAAGTCTTTAACTCCAGTGCCATGACAGTTCTCATTGGCAACATCCCTAACAATCCCTTCTTGTCTTTGTGATTATAGATACCAAAGAAATATGTACTGAAGCAACTATCACAATAACCTGGCTAATTGTGGATCACCCCAAAGTCAGCTACGAAAAAAAATTTTTGCTCGTTTTTCGTAATGATCAACAGACCACGAGACAGACCAGTTATACCGAAAAGATATAGACTAATATTTACTGTGAACATAACTGTTGCCAATGTTGCCAATATGTTAGTTTTTTATTTTAGTTTCCTTTAGATTATATTGGATATTCTGGTATTGAAATTTTGTACTTTTACATCTCAGGTGAAGGTCAGGTCAGGTCAGGTCATAAGACTTCTTTTATAATGATTTATCAAGAAGACATCTCAACACACGGGCACACGGCCAGCGTGAGAGCTTCCAAAATTTAGATGCACAAATGCAGATTAATGTGCAAGTTATTCGTTTTAATGTTCAAAGTACATTTATGTGTGCGCTTAAATCTTACCCAATAGAATTTTTAACATTGGAAATGTTAATGTTCGTATATGGGGCCAGAGTTACGACTTTTGTCCAAGGCCACCGACACGAAAGTGTCGAGGTCATATGACGTATACTGAAATAACGCAGCGCTCGAGTGGTGAGAGCCGGTAGCCTACTATAGTGTGAAGTGTGCACAGTATAAGTATGCCCGGAGAACATGACGTAAAATAGTATATTCCGTAACGAGCATAGAAAGTGACGAATTTCATACGAGCGTGAAAAGAAATCACGCGAGTTTAAAGGAAATACACTTTCCATCGAATTATTGACACTATTTCCAACGATAAAAAGTTAATTATGTTTTATATATGGCGTTATCATTTCCAATGTCCCGTTGGTTGCAAGGATTGCGAAATCTGTGAATTTTTCTACTGCTTCACGATCTGAGAGGTAGACTAATCAAAAGACCTGGAAACACTTAATTTCACATAATTGATGAAGACAAAAATTACCTTAACCACTCATTAGGGATGACTGCATGCTAAATTCAACGTTCCCTGTTCAAATGATGCAAAAGGTGGTCGTCCATAAAAGCTTGTAACTTTTCGGGCAAGCATTTTCGGTAACAAACTTTTCGTCGTATTTTTTGAAGGACCGGAATTTCCAGACAACCTGTTTTCTTTGCTCCTAATAACACGCCCAATTTTCTTTGTTTTGGTAATAGACTTTTCCCACGACCCCCTAAGAAAGCGGCACGTTGCGGCCCGAAACTTAGTAATTCCGTTGACCCGTGCCGTAGGCTGAATTCAGTCTACGCCCGTGCGCTATACTCGCAGCTGTGCGTTAAGGTAAGTGTCCACTTGCGAGAGCAACTCTCGAGAGTATTTCTCGCAAGTCGACACGCTTCTGAGAGTAAAAATCGGAGAGCTCCGGCTTACTCGCCGAGAGTGAACATGTGGTGGCCTGCTCTCAAGTCGACACGCAGTTATTTCACTCTCGGATAGCTGCTCTCGGAAAACGAATCCCGTTCGAATTTTGAGAGTACTCTCAGCTAGTGATTATGGCGCAAAAATGGAAAAAGGAAGAAATTTTTAACCTCATCAGCATGTATGAAGAAAATTCTATTTTATGGAACACAAGAGATAAATTTGTTTAAATATTGCATGTTTTGAATGTGTATGGAAAACAGCAGATCAACTGGTTTTCGTCCTTCTGGACTCATCAGTACGGTGCTTTCCTCCACACACTCAAACCATGCAATTTAACTTGCTGTATATGCTGCCGCGCTCTGGACAGATATCAGCAAGTGACAATTACTTTGAGTAATTATCTGGGAGTAATCAGTGGTACTGGACCGTTCGAACAATTACTCCTCATGCAAATACACCGCCAGGCATTGAATTGTAGAACCAAATCTCGTAGTGCCGAGAATCTGGATTTGGTTCTATAATTGAATGGCCTGGCGGAGTATTTGCCTGAGGAGTAGTTGTTTGAACGGTCCAGTACCACGGATTGCAAAGGATAAAGAATATCGCAATCGCGAAAGGAGAACTAAAATACTCGCAATGTCACCATTACGCGTTCGTAAACAGAAATAGCATTGCGAAATTTCGTATCCTTTTTAAAAACTTTCGGACCAATTAACTCTTTATATATTGTACCTGCACTGCACTCATACGAATAAAGTTTCGAAATTGCTGGGCATCTTCTATTTGTAGTTCTCTTGGCAATGTAGAACAAGCGCCACAATTCTGACCTACGTTGAATCCACGGCTTTATCCAGCATTTCTTTTTCCTCCGGCGTGCCCTTTTTCTTTTTAATATTGTATATGCAATTATAAGAGCCGCGAGCTTGTTGTCCATTATAAATTCGGTTTTCGCAAATGCACCTACAACTAGCCAGTGGACACGGATCCGAGAGTTCTCTCCAGGCAGTAACTCTCCGAGACACCCGAGAGAGCAAAGTTTTTGAAAATTACTCTCAAGTGGACATACACTTGCGAGTAGCTCTCGAGAGTAACTCTCGCTAGTTACTCTCAAATGGACACTTACCATAATATTTGAAAATCGCACGGGTAGGTAATTCAGATGTAGGAAGCTTTGAGATTTTGACGTTTGCGTCTCTTTTCAAATCTAATAATTTTTTATCAGAAAAATCTCTTGAAAGGTTCGGCAGTTGAACATTTTAATGGCTACTCCATGGAAGACCTAAATATTTTAGGAACGAACTTGTCATTCATGAGCCGGTCGGAATTATTCGGACATGCTTATAGTTAGTGGAGTGCTTAGAAATTTTGACATCTGCTAACATAGACAGCAAATCATTAAAAATAAAGTTACCGTTTTGTGAATAAATTTGTCTTTCTTAAGGGGTCGTGTGAAAAATAATGTAGATGGATAAATCGATGGAAAGTGTATTTCATATAAACTCGTGTGATTTCTGCACTCGGCTCACACTCGTATGATATTTGTCACTGTCCATGCTCGTTACGTAATATACTACATATTTATTATCGCTATCAGAATAAAATAGCTTTACCGCTTTACTTTTCTATGGAGAATATTAGAAATAAAAATACTGACGGGAGTCAAGACAATAAGAAAGGCAAAAAACTAATATGGCGGTATCAAGAATTTTGTTTTTGCGACAGAATATTGCCTGAGTTTTTGATATGGACGGGCGTCTCCTGTGCAGAACAGTATGTTAATTACAGCCTGGAGGTTTTGTCTCTCGCAATGCTTTCTTATTGTTCGTATGGGGTTGTTATACAATGTGTCAAAAAATTGTAAAGTGCGTTTCTAGAAACATCAGGGGGGTCGTTTGATTTTAAGGATTAAAATATTGAAGAGGTGGGAAAAAAGACTAAAGAAAGTAAGAAGTCACGTGTTGGATAATATTTTACTCAGAGTACTGCTTTCGTATAAGTTCCAAATAAAACAGCAACAACAAGAAAATCGAGTAGGTACTGTAACTTGCTTTTATGATCAAGGAAGGTAAGTATAATATGAAACTAGTTTTTGATATGATCTTAATTTTTCAAAAAGACAACATGCTGTTTGAATTATACGGAATACGAAAATTACAGAAAGTAAACAAACATTTAACGAAGACCTGGTGCAATATGAAATTGTTCGGTAACAAACAAAAACGAACAAAAACCTCAATCAAATATAATCAATTTAAAGCTCCATATAATTGTTTGTATATTTGGGCAAGATGAGGACATAAAAATACAATAGACGTTCATGATTTCCACTCATAAAAATGGTTAATGACAGCACGAAGCGACACCTAAAACTCGTTCCTTCATTTGTAATTTATGATGACAGAAAAAAAATGTTTGTTTTGATCAATCTGGTAATTGTTTTACGTCATATTTTTATATGGCTGTCTTTGTTTCTGCAGACTATAAAAATGCAAATAACTTCCTTCTTTCAAGTTTGATGATATCAATCGTAAAACGAAAAACCACAACTGATTGAATTAAACTTCGTGTATTTAAACACAGGTCTATAATTATAATCGCGTTAAAATTTAATATTGCATCATTTCTATTTCGGCGCATGATCTAAATGTCACCCTCTAAAAGGTGCTGTCCGTGATCATTTTTGACATTGATCGATGGAGGAAGCGGAAGTGTAATGGACCCGAAGACTTTGGATACTATCCGAAACTTGCAGACTAGATTATTGAACACGTCAATATTGATAGCTATACTCGTATTCGTATAACGACTGCTTTGCCCAAAATTTCTCTTGTGACTTTGCATTTAGCATTGGCATAACTTACGATAAACTACAACCTTTAGAAAAAAAATACTCCGTTTTATCTTGTCTTTGAATTATAATTAATTAATAATGTAGATAAACGTATCACTTACTGACAGCTAATATACAGGGTTTTCGAAAGTGATCTCTTCAATATAGAAATAATTCAGGGCGCCGTTAAAATTTTTTGAAAAATCAACATTCAGCATGGAAGCAATGTTGATAGTGGCGGCAATGGTAGTCAGAAAAATTAAATATGCGAAGCGAGAATGTTCAAAATAGACAAAAGGTTAACTTCTTAAAGGAAAACAATTTTTTCACATGAATCTAATAAATTAATAGAGATTGGAATTTCGGCATTAGTTCAATTATCTATAGAAGATGGCAGAAACATATCTTGAATTGCTCAGTTTATTTTAACTTAGAAAACGCAAATGCAAATGTTACGCGTATACAGAATACCTTTCCGGTTAAGTTTCTTTATAAACTTTTAAGAATAATCAATAATGTTCGGGTGACCTTACCTACAGAATGTTCGGTAAAGATTCTTCATAAGTTTTAACCTTTTAACAATAATGTTCGGTTGACCTTTTAGCAATTTTCTCTTCGACGGCCCCTGAAGGTGCTGCCAGCGTTCAAGGTGGACGAAAAAAATGTTTCTCGTTTTAATTTTGGTTATACGGTTATGTCTTTCTTAAACTGAACAAAGCGTACTAATGGGACACTCTATAGCCTCTATACCTGTGCAATTCATAAACGAATAACGAACTGTTTTCTTGCTTCATATTACTTACATTTAAAATTTGTAAGAATAAATTTAAATTTTGCTAACCTTTAGGCCTCTTGCACATGATACGGATTTCGTCCGGCACGGTTTTATTGCTTTTTCCGTACGTTCCAATGGTGCATTGGCTTAAATACAAGCTTGCAGACTATACGACTGCAACCGTCGCCGTGTCCGGCTGCCGTGTGCGGCAACGGTTGTCGATCGGTGAACACGGTCGCCGTGCCGTGTAGAAAGAGACGGAAGTTCCAATGAACAATAGGAGCATATGGTGTCTTGCAGACGACACGGATACGTTATTTGTGCCGGACCGGCAGAGGTATTAAGGAAAATTGTAGATAATAAATTTAACTCAGGTATCAGTAGCGCAGATTCAGAGACGAGCAACGTGAATGTCGATGCAGAATTACTAATAACTTTATTTGGGGCAAGTCTTGTGCTGTGGGATAAATCCATTGAGGAATAGATATCAGAAAGAACAAAAATTTGACGTTCGCAGCTTGGGCAGAAAACAAAGGATGTACCTAATATGTTCTTTCGTATCTACATCTTCGACGAATGTACCTAGCGTAAATACAGTAAATAAACTCACTTTATCACTTATTCAAGCTTTAATTTTTTAATTTTTCCTAGCTGACTTTTGCATTGTTTATATTTGCTAGATTTCCCGAGGAAGGATTTAAATAAATCCGAAAGCTTGAATAAGTGATAAAGGGAGTTTCATTTCCTCAATTCTTTGGATGCATCCCCGTGTGCTCTTAGTTATTTACTTAAATACAAAACTTTTTTTTTCGGTCCATGACACTACTTTACAGCACGCAAATGCAGCGAATACTGACTGAATCAAATACGTCCCTGTTTACTTCTCCGGAAACAGAAAAATCGTATCATGTGCAAAGGCTTAAAAATTGTGTCCGGCAAAAACAATAAACCGTGCCGGATGGAATCCGTATCGTGTGCAAGAGGCCTTAGAGTTCATCGTACCATAATCATCATAAAGTTCTCAGTCCGAAGAGTGGATGGACGCGTACCTCCATCCTTTCCTAACCTACGCATTTCCCTAAAAGTAGAACATCATACATCCCCAACTATTTGAGAGCAGTAGTCTAATCTGGTCCTACTCCTACTTCTTTTTATTCCTATCTCCGACTCTAGTATGTCGCGAACTTTCCTTCATGTCTCAGAAGGTGTCCTACCATCCTATCCCCCATATTCTTTTTTGTCTTCCATGTCTTTCGCTTTTCCTCAACCACCACCACGTATTGACAGATCGCAAGAACATATTCAAGAAGGACGTTTAAAATCCAGCTAGAAAAAAATTTTGAAACGCAGGGTTTTTTATAAAGAGTGATTTTTTGAAAAGTTAAAAATAATTATTTTTTGTCCTCTTTGTAACCTAATCCGGGGACATACTGTGTATTAAATTAAATACTCTTCTTTTCCATCTCGGAGAGTGTCACTGTGTGACAGGTAGTTGTTGTCACAAGTATTTTTGTATTCATTTTGATGATTTCAGAAAAAGATTCACTGAAAATAAATTGCCCAGAAGTAATTTATTCCTTAGGCGTGCTCACAAGTATTGTTACAAAGTTGCGTCACTCGTTTTTCCAGTTCGAAAATAATTTTGCAAAATCACAGAAAAACCTGCAATTAGCTTGAAAATACTACCGACTAATTAATGGGATCATCAGTATACTCATCATTGTCAATGACGAGAGAATTTGCGGTCGTAGTTCCCAAATTAGTGAGTACCAGCATGTAGCGCCCATCAATAATCGGTGCGAGTACCACCAAGCCATTGTCCTAAGACGCGTGGGAGAATTTAAAGGTTCGCTAAGTGACATAGCGCGTGTTCTTTCAGAAGTGCCTTTGTTTTATTGTTGTCAGTTGTGTTTTGTTGTGAGTGGAAGTTCTGTGTTCCGGTTCCTCTATCTACGCCTTCTTTGATAACACTAGCGGTTAGTGGTTTTTGATTGCGGACGGCCTTGTTTTAGTTTTTGAGGGAACGTGTCTTTCAAGGGTTTTCCGCAAATCTGGAGCCATCCATTGAAAATAGGTAGGCGATTTTAAATTTGGCAACTTTTTTGTAGTGTATGTATTTGGGAATTTCTTCGTAATTTTTACATACTTATTGTTTTACGAATTAATTCTATTCTTTCAACAATTTGTAGTACCTACCTAACGTAAATACGAGTACGCAATATTAATACCAAAGTCTGAAGAGTGGTAAAAGTCATACAAATAAAAGAAATTATTATGAACTAATAATTATTTCATTGTACTTGTGATTCTGTCATTCTTCTGCGACGTCAATACTATTATACATTTGAAATAATATAACTACCAATTTTGCGGTCAATTTTAATCATTGCTCAGAACTGTCTACTGTGCAACATTATCTGGTTGTGGTTAAAGGTAATTCCACTTATCTATTTTTTTGTTTTACCGCGTAAGACAATAATTTATTTATTTATTCATTGCAACTCGTACCTAAGTGAAATATAAAGGAGGGAATATACACTTCTGGACAAAACTAAAGGACCACCATTAAAATTTGAAATTACTTTACGAAAATCTAATGCGACTTCATAAAATTCACAAATGTCATAGTCAGATGTGTTTTACACTAATTTGTTAGTAGGCCGTGAAGAAATGAATGATGGTAATGCATTTTTTGTCATGGAAACAAATGTCAACAAAAATTGTTATTTTCAAATACGCGGTTTTGAGTTGCTTTGACTTACTAAAACTTATTTTTCGTTGTAAGAAAAGTGTAAGAATTTGTTTTAAAGTGATAACATTACCTCAAATATGCCTAGGCGTCATCTTAGAGTTGAAGAAGTCTCTCAAATCATTATTCTTCTTGTCGAAGGTTATTAACAGAGGGAAGTTTCTCTAATTTTGAACACCAACAAATCTGTGGTACAAAGAGCTGCTGCGAGGTACAGAATGACTGGTAATTTCAACAGAAGAAGAGGACAAGGTGCTAAAAGAAAAACAACCGCCAGGGAAGATCGCTATATTGAACTGGAGGCCTTAAGGGAACGTTTTGTAACATCTCTGGAGGTAAAAAATGATCTTCGCTTGGCTACTGGAAAAGAAATCTCGACAAAAACTATAAGGAGAAGGTTTAAAGAAGTCAACCTGATTGCCAGACAACCTGCAACTGGTCCAATTCTTACTGCGCTTCATAAAAGAAATCGTTTAACTTTTAGTTTAAATCATCAAGAATGGGATGTAAGGCAATGGGGTTTAGTTCTATTCACCGATGAGTCCAAGTTCCACATTTCTGGAACGATCGTCGTGTTCGCGTTTTGCGGCGACCATCAGGTGAAAGGTACTCGCAGTGCAACATTCGAGGAATTGAGAAATTTGGTGGAGACTCTTTAATGGTATGGGGTGTAATAAGTTTGGATGGTCGTACAAAATTAATTATTACAGTGTGCAATGGATCACTAACGGCAGTAAGATATAGGGATGAAATTATAGTGCCTCATGTACAGCCGTTTGCTGAAAATTTTGGTCCGGACTTGATTTTTATGCACGCTAACGCAAGACCTGACTCTGCCATTGTTGTAACAACTGCCTTAAGAGATGCAAATATTGAATGTATTGATTGGCCAGCAACAAGTCCGGATTTAAATCCCATTGAGCACCTCTGGGATCAATTAGGCCAACAAATTAGCTCCTGCGCCTCGAATAAATCTTGAACAGTTGTCTAACTTGCTTATACAAGAATGGCATCAGATACCCCAAGGAAGCATCCGAGACCTCATTAGGAGCATGCCAAGAAGGATGGAGGCATGTATAGCAGTTAAAGTTAATAATTTCTTTAGTTGAATTTTTAAATTTATTGTTTTTCCTAATTTTTCTCGTTTTTAACATTGAAAATGTTATTTGTATTTAAGCTACATCAAGTAGTTTTTTTAAGTTTCTTCATTGATGTACCAATTAAATGATGTAAAACACATCTGACTATTACATTTGTGAATTTTATTAAGTCACATGAGATTTTCGTAAAGTAATTTTTATTTTTATTGGTGGTCCCTTAATTTTGTCCAGAAGTGCAGTTTGTGCCCCAATATCACATGTTGCTATGTTTGCGTTCGGAATTTCATTGTTTCTATGCGACCGATTTCTTTGGAAGTTCACAGTTTGGAAGCAAGTGGATGCAGCCCCTCTGAATGCATTTCTAACGCGACTGCCTAGTGATGGACTGCAAACTAGATAATACACCGCCCACAGCAAAATATTTTTATTGCATTTTTTTTACAACCATCAACTAGTTTTTCTGTCATTTCTGTCAGATGCGTTCAGTGCTGATTATACTTAAATGTAAACTGTTATTTTTTAATTTACAATTGTCTCATGGCATTAATTTTTTTGGGTCCATGACGTCATAGCTGATGTTTATGTGGCCCACGCTACACTACTGTGGCTTTTCGACCGGTACCGGCTGATAACGAAACCGCTGGCGACGAGTGAAATTTGTCAATCGAAACGGCCCCTTCAGTGACGGAAACCTGACAGAACGCATTTTTGAAACAGACCACTTAACTGACGGAGACCTGACACACCGTGACACACGCCTTTTTTGTAAAAAAAACATGTAAAAACGTAAGAAAAACAGACTAACCCCACCCAAACAAAGGACATCATACTACTAACTTAAGCGATACCTACCTACCCGCCGAAACCGCTGACGGTGTTCACAACTAATGAAGTACTTAAACGAAAATATTATACAATGATTGCGAAAATTCTTGGAATTCAAATTAAAAATAAGTTGTTAGTTTTTTTGTTATTACGACGTAGATGATTTTGAGTATTGTTATAGCTTTGCACATTTCAATCTTGTTTTTTTTGTATTTATTGATCTATTATACTATTGAAATTTATTTACATATCTTCAAATTCTACGATGTGTATTTTTATTTTTAATGCTCTATTTGCCGCCAATTCTTATAATTTTTATCTTTCGATGTTTGCTTGAAATTCCGTAGTCACCAAGTTGAGCTATATTTGAAGTTTTTATTTTTTGGAATTCTTCTTATTAGTGCATCATACACTGTAGTGCATAACTATTAGGTCGTCAAGAATCTGCAAATTCTTTATTAGCCAATCTATTTTAGGATTATTTCTTCATTCTGCAATCGTGCAGGTTCAAAATTTTCAAATAATTGCGTTGAAAATTCAAGCTGTGGTGCCTATGGCAGTTGTAGTTCAAATTTCCAGATTTAGATTGACCTAAATTTTTGGAAGTGATATAGTCTTATCTTTTTTTGTCGACAGCCGACAGGATTACCTGTATCTTAAAATGGCGAATACTTTGTGACTGACTATCTTATGGTGTGTCTTAAATCTGTGCCCACTGATTTCCTCTCCGTTATGGTATGTGGGTTTGCAAATTTTCTGAAGGGGTCTCAGCATTTATCTTCTGAAAGACGCTCTCTGGTATATTTTGAATAAATTCTTCGCGGACAGCTGAATACAGACGTTAATTCCTGGAAACAAATTGAAAAATTGAAGTCTGCTTACACCTGATGTGTAGACGTGCATTTTTTAAATTTTGAATGGGATAATTTTAAATTTAGCAGGGATTCCTCACTAGATAACATATGCTTCATCTCATACGCCCCACAAGATGTGACCAACGTACCTACATGAGCCGTTATATACTAAAGCATCATATTTATGGGACAGGTGCGTAGGTGAATAATTTCATCATTTGGGTAAATTCAAATAACCCACCAATCGAAAAATCTATGAACTCGTTGTAGGTGTTTCATAAATGGCCACAACATATTTCTGTTTATCCAAATTGACGTGTTGTTTTCGCAAATATGTTCGTGAACAAATAATTTGGTTTGCAATATTATAAGTAAAAATAGGCAGGTAAAATAAAATAAATTTTAAATTAACTTTGTCATATCATGTCACGTTTCATTGCTATCGATACAAAAAGCACTTGCAAATTGAAATGTCATTCAGCATCACCTGCAATAATAAATGATTATGATTACCTACGTTATTTTATATTTTTGTGGTAGGTACTCTTTAGAAATTTTTGATTTATTATTTTGCGAACATTTTTACCCATGAAAACCTTAAATAAACTAATTTTGTCACATCGTTGAGTCACCCTGTCCCCTGTATGTACTTATACGAAAATACTCAAAGAATCTTCCTATTTCCATGCAGACAAATTGGTTTCATTAATTTTTCATAAAATAAATTAAGTGTTTATGTTTTGAAGTTTGAACCCGTTTATTGTTCCTTTGTTTATTATTTCTAATTAGGCATACATTATTTTTGGAAATGACGACGTGCAATTTTTCCACTGAAACAGAAACGGGTTCCAATTAAAACTTCATCAGTGATGTCAAACTGACTCAAAGTGCTACAATCTGTAATTGGCATTACTAAGCGATAAATTATCGTGCTTTCCGGTTTCTTTGTCGGTTCTACACCTGCTTAGGTCAGTTTCCAGAACTGAAATTACAGACTGCGTGTCTGGACTGCACTTAAAATGAGGTAATTTTCCGCAGTGTTAATTACTAACGTTGGCCAGACGGAACACAGCGTTGTAGAAACATCGAATGATTGTATGTTTATGTATCAATCAATCGAAACAGGAATAGAAGAGTTAGGGAAAATGTAAACGCGTACTATTTCAATTTCAAGTGCCTTTCAGCGTCACTTGTGGAAATCCACATTTTTAGACAATTTTGATTGTATATGACAGCATAATCCTTTAATTTTAAGATAATATTCTTTTCTTACGACTGCTTCTAAAAGTGTGCTTTGCACCCCGTTCCCGTGCGTTAACAATGAATCGTTTTAATTCAGTCCATTCTTTGTCATATCAACGATAGGTAATCCTGAAAACTATACATTAATTATTTAATATAGCCATATTTATAGGTACGAGGTACCTGATCTGACACCAGGAAGCGCGACTAACGTTGCTTAGCAACGAAACAATTACGACAGTAAAATTTTTGAGAAATGTCATTCTCTGTCATTTTATTTGAAATTTTTAGGTATTTGAGTATTGCGTTATATTTTCAAAAATTACTCGACTGTCGTCTCGTAATTTTTATGTAAAATGTCACTCAAGAAATTGCCAGACAACCTCTCCTGACAACTGAAAAGTTTTGCCTGTAAAATCTAAGCTCTTATGCCATTATGATAAAACTTCTACAAGCGAAAATGAAGGAATTGATCATTTACATTCGGTAAATTCTGATACTATCCCTGGTTTAAAACAAAATGCGAATACATCCACTCTGGAAAACAATGGGCTTATCTACTATCCAAATCTGTTCAAATTTTGCCATCTCTGTTTAACATTTTGTACCTAATGTATTCAAGCATTTGTTTCGAGTATTTATTTCATATTTTTTTCCAATTTTGCAGTCGAAGGAAAAATTTTGTATGTATCACGAGCAAAAGAAAATGTAGTAAGCGCTCGTTCGAGATTTTTCGGGCCTCGACTTCGTCTCAACTCGAAACTTTCGAACTCGCGCTTAATATTTCGTTTTTCGCGCTTGATACATACCTAAATAACTATTTTAGGTGTTTATAAACATATTTTTGAATTTTTATTTTAAATTATCTGGCCAGACAAACATAGATAATGATATTTACAAAATCGTAATTTACTTACACATCTGTTACTATGTACGTAAAACCCTGCCTATTTTCTTTTTACGGTTTTCATTTAGTCCTAATAAATTTTATGTTTTCTTCTCTTCTGCTCACCCACTTCTAGTTTATGCAGCCCTGAAATTCAGTGTATTTATACTGCAGGAAGTTCTCTACAAAGTTGCTAAATTTCATCATAAAAGGAGTTACAATGCCTTAACCAATTTTTATGAAAATTGAAAATTATGGAAAAATTGCGTTTTCGATTAGTCATATTTTTTTTGACATTATAGGGTACCTATCGTCGGTCCGTAAAAACTTTATATTTGATACCAATATCACCCTGTGAATTTCATTATTTGTAGGTCCCATATTTCACTCCCATGTGGACGGATCTGTCCCTTTTTCCTGAAATGGAAATGTCATTTAAGTTTTTTTTGATTTTATTTGATAGATATTGTACTTGACATTTCATGAAAGTAATAGACTTTATTTCGTTAGTGCACGTGCGCAAAAATACACTGACAATCAGCTGTCCTTAGTTTTTCGAACAAGTGTAACTGTCAGGCCTTGAACTGCAGAATATTCGAAAGTAAACAGTACAATACTAAATATGGAGGGTGTTTGAAAGACGGAAAACTACAAATGCCAGTTCCCAGTGATATCCCTAATAAAATTGTGAAGACGTGCATGGTTCTTGCTTGAAATACGGGAATGTTAACCAACATACTTCAATTATGTAGGTAGGCTTTTAATATGTATGGGAGAAAATCAATCATTTTTTTAAGAAAAGGGATCTAAAAGACAGGTGGTATAAATACCGCGACTACTTATAACTAATGCGTAACCTAGAAAACATTCAAGACACTTTTCCATTTCGAATCTTGCCTCTTACACATTTTCATCCGCGCAACACAATTTTCACATGTAAAACAAGTCCTCTCATGGTCATCGACTCGTTTATTGACGTTAGGCAGTCCAAAACGATAACCTGCTCTACAGACTCTACTATCGCCGTTGCAGTCACCAAAAGCACAATGTTTGGTCGCTCCATACATTTTTAGTTCCGAAGTATTACTAATTTGGCACGTTTGCAATAAAATCTCATGCATAAGGCCAAAGAATTTATAGTAAACATTTTCAAACAATACAACGCCGTCCGAAACTGTCATGGCGTGATCGCGCAAGCGCTTCAACAATTTTTTATAATGAAAAACCCTATTATTTGGGGAAACGGCAAAAATCTAGATAATGGAGCACCAAATTTTACAAAAGATCGAATTTTGTCCTAACCACTATATTTTTCAATAATCGAAATCCCAATCGTTGCCCTCGTTCCATATGTGCTTGTTATTATTGTTTATACAGGGTGATCAGTTAAGGTTACGGAGCGGCTGTATCACGGAAACCGTTCACGCTACAATTTTGGGATAAACAATTTATTAACATATATAGCCAAAAGAATTTAGCCAAAAATATTTTTAAGTTCGTAACTTCATTGCTAGGGGTCGCATTTACTGTGGCGTTACAAAAAATCTTTAATTTCTCAAAATAGCTGAGATATAATGTAGGTCGAAAATACACTTTTCAGAATCTTTGTTAAATCCTCTATAAATTTTGTTTAAACATTTTTTCTCTATTTACCACGGCAGCGGCAGGGCGAAGAACTATACAATTAATTTTTTTTAAATGCTGTAATTTGCGTTTGGCTTAACGCTTAACCGAATTTAACAAACTATAGCTTATTTTGAAGGACTCTTTAATCCGATTTACTTTTGTTATAAGAACTTTAAAAATTAATTTGAATGCTAAATGATAATATTGGCGCTATTAAAAATATGTCATACTTGATCTGATTTCTTCAAAAAATTCAATGCAACCCTACAGCTTTTTTTACTCTGTTTCATAGGCCATTGGTTGAGATAAACAAATCTGAAAACCAGAGATGAATATCTCTTTTCGTTTTAAAATTATTGCAGAAATAGTAGATGAGGATCGGAGTTTCCGTCTTTTTTAATTCCCTAAATAAGATTAACTTATTTTAAATCAACAATAAATGTTGAAACTTTTTATCCATAAATGAGTATTCTTTCTCATATGAGTATTTTTAGTACCTAATCAGTGTTTTATTGTTTAATTTTTATTAAAAAGGGCATCAGCATTATTATTTATTTAATTGTAAATATCCTATAGCGAAGCGGGCCGTGATTGTAATAGATCACGGCCCGCTTCGCTATAGGGTACTTACAATTAAATAAATACTGCTATGATGCTCTTTTTAATAAAAATTAAACAATAAAACACTAATTAAATACTAAAAAATACTCATATGAGAAAGAATATTCATTTATGGATAAATTTGGATAAAGTTTCAACATTTATTGTTCATTTAGAAAAAGTTAATCTTATTTAGGGAATTAGAAAAGATCCCCATCTGCTATTTTTGCAATAATTTTAAAACGAAAAGAGATATTCACCTCTGGTTTTCAGATTTGTTTATCTCAACCAATGGCCCATAAAACAGAGTAAAACAAGCTGTAGGGTTGCATTTAATTTTTTGAAGAAATCAGATCAAGTATGACATATTTTTAATAGCGTCAGCTATCATTTAGCATACAAATTAATTTTTAACGTGTTTATAATAAAAGTAAATCGGGTTAAAGAGTCCTTCAAAATAAGCTATAGTTTGTTAAATTCGGTTAAGCCAAACGCAAATTACCGCATTTTAAAAATATTAAATTGTAGTTCTTCGTCCTGCCGCTGCGCTGCCATGGTAAATAGAAAAAAAAATTTGAAGCAAAATTTATTGGGGATTGAGCAAAGATTCTGAAAAATGCATTTTCGACCTACATTATATCTAAGCTATTTTGAGAAATTAAAGATTTTTTCTAACGCCATAGTAAATGCGACCCCTAGGAATGAAGTTACGAACTTAAAAATATTTTTGGTATAAATTCTTTTGGCTATATTTGTTAATAAATTTTTTATCCCAAAATTGTAGCGTGAACGGTTTCCGTGATACAGCCGCTCCGTAACCTTAACTTCAATTTATTAACTATTTTGTTCAATTTCTCATAACAAATCTCCCCCCTGACCTGACTATCGCACGGAAAGTTAACGCGTTAGCAACACAACTTATTACTTTTGTTATTTTTGCTTTCGTTAACAGAAATTCTTCCGTGTCACGAAACACCTTCATAATCAAATCCAGCCTCCGACGACGGAATTTTATTGCGTTGGTAATGGACGGTGACGTAGCCGTGACATTGCCGACCGTACAAGGCGAGAACGATTCGGCTTTCGTTCTTTTCACTCAAATGAACGTCGAGTATTTACATTATTTGTGTGGGAAGTACAAGTACACCCCGAGGATGCTGATTGTCTATGCCAAAATTGATTCGCTCCAACGCGAAATGATTTATAAAACCAGTGCCTTCTTCTATGCTAAAGTTCTGTTTAATACTGTGACATCATGTATTTTAATATAGTCAGGTTTATAGGGAAACAAAATTGTTTGTTTTCAATGCAAAATGGGCCGAAAATTGCTAGGAAGTAGTACTAAGAAAGGGAGGAAAACTTGGCACAACTAACCTTTGGTTTATCCGTCCCTGAAGGTGTTGATTCTTCTATTTGAGAATTATGTCAATTGCCACAACACGAAAAGCTAGCACAACTATTTTTTAACGATTGTTCTTAACACTAATTAATTAATTATGTCTCATCTTGCACGGCTATTTTGCGATACATCTCCGACCGACTCCTTCTTTTCTTCGGTTCGTTCGCGAGATCGTCCCTCTCTTCGATCTTCTGTGCCTCGTATTGGATAATACGGGGAAGTGGGGAGTTATTGGAAGAATATGGGGAGATTTGTCGAGCACCGGGAAAGTTTTGAATTTAAAAATATTATTACGCCTCAACATACCGCCCACCAAAACTCCCGAAGCGGGTTTTCTAAATTTCATTTTTACGCTAAAACTAAACTAACCAAAGCTAAGTTAACAAAACGAACAACAAATTTTACAAATGGATGTGGACTGTATAAAACTATTATTGTGTCGGTAACGGACAAAGTTTTATTAATGGTCTCTGCATGGTACCTTTATCAGTTGCGACGGTAGCTACACGACATACGCCATCTTTGCCGATATGCAACTGAGTAACCCGACCCAGATGCCAGTGCAAGGGCGGAGCTAATTCATTTTTAATGAGTACTAGAGTGCCCACGTCAAGAGGTACGCTCTGTCTTGTCCATTTTTGTCGTTGCTGCAACGTGTGGAGATATTCGTTGTGCCATCTCCGCCAAAAATCTTGCTGAATACGTTGCACCAACTTCCAACGTTTTAGGCGACTAATGGATTGCGTTGTAAGGTCAACGTCAGGTACGTTTGTAAGAGGTTCTAAAGTCAGTAAGTGACCTGGTGTCAGTGCGATCAAATCAGACGGATCGGAACTTAATGGACACAGTGGCCGCGAATTCAACAAAGCTTCGATCTGAACCAAGACCGTATACAATTCTTCAAAAGTTAGCAATTGGTCACCTATGACGCGTTTAAGATGTGTTTTTGTAGATTTAACTCCCGCTTCCCATAACCCTCCAAAGTGAGGTGCGGACGGAGGGTTAAAACTCCATTCGATAGATTCCTCAGCAGAAGCCTGCTGAGCCAATTCACGAAGTTGTCTGTTTGCACCAACGAAGTTGGTTCCACAATCAGAAAATAAATGGGTACAACGACCCCGACGAGCGATAAAGCGCCTCAAAGCCGCGAGAAATGCATCTGAAGTTAAATCGGATACCAATTCCAGATGAACGGCCTTGGTGCAGAAGCAAACAAAGAGACAAATGTACGATTTTAGTATAGGAGCCTTACGAAGTCTGCTCATGATTATGGGCAGAGGCCCAGCGAAATCCACGCCTGTGTAGAGAAAAGGTTTTGTTTGTGTAACACGAGCAGAGGGTAGGTCACCCATGGGAGGTTGTAAAGGCTTTGGGTCAACTCGAAAACAACGATTACATTTTGCAATAACGGAGCGAATACAACGCTTCCCAGACAAAATCCAAAAGTTTTGAAGTAACAAATAATGAAGAGTCTGCAAACCAACATGTAGATTTTCTCGGTGGACACATTCAATTAGGAGAGTCGTAAAGCGATTGTTACTTGGTATCAACAAAGGGAATTTCTGATCAAACGATAAATCTGAATGTCTCAGACGTCCGCCCACCCTCAAGAAACCTAGCCGATCTATGAATAAATTAAGTTTCCTAAATGGCTTCGGAAGTTGCTCGTTGCGATGCAATTTATCGAAGATGTCACTGAAGACTTGTGATTGAATTGATTTTATAATAGTGAGAAGTGCCTGAAACAGTTCTTTCAATACTAAATGACCATGACGACGAGACTCACGGTGGGATGAATTGTATGCGAAACGTAAGATGTAAGCAACAACCCGCTGTACCTTTCGGAGTGACGAGTGGTAAACTAGTAAATCACTAATGATACTGCTAGGAGTATGAGCTACAAGCACGACCTTTCTCTCCTCTAAATCTTCCTCCGGAGGAGGTAAATTTTCATCAGCGCAAGGCCAACAATCATGAGGTGAAGCTAACCATTCAGGTCCCGCCCACCATGACAAGCTAGAAATAAGACATATCGGGAAAGTTCCCCTTGAAGCCACGTCCGCGGGGTTATCTTGAGAGCTTATGTGATGCCAACACGAAGGAGCTATTATGTCTTGGATATGACTCACCCGGTTTGCAACGAACGTCTTCCATCGGTGAGGAGAAGACCTAATCCATGTAAGGGCGACGGTGGAATCACTCCAAGCGACGATGCGAGAAACGCTAAAAGAGGTAGCAACTGTTTCAACAACGAAGGCGACTAAATCTGCAGCCAATACTGCAGCACAAAGTTCTAAACGAGGAATCGAGATCCTTTTCAAAGGAGCGACCTTTGATCTGGCAATAGCAAAACGAACATCAAAACTATCAGAAGTTGCGACTCGAAAGTAGATGACAGATGCGTATCCTACATCTGAAGCATCGCAAAATACATGTATCTCACATGCAGACCCGGACGAGGGTAACAAACGAGGTATTTTCAAAGAATTTATTTCTACTAATTCATCCTTAAAACGCTGCCATTGCTGGCGTACGTCACTAGGAGGCAAATCATCCCAATCAATTCCCAAAGACCACAAATGTTGCATAAGACGTTTAGCGAATAAAGTAACTGGACTCAAGAAACCTAACGGGTCATAGATACGTGCAATATCCGAAAGAATAGCTCGTTTAGAACAAGAGGTATTACCATATTTAACCGAAAACGAAAAGGAATCAGTTGCTGATTGCCATTGGAGACCAAGAATCTTGACAACGGTGTCATATTTATCGAATTCTAAATTGGATTGTTGGCGATGTTCCGGTGGAATGTGTTCAAGAAGTTCTTGCCTATTACTACTCCACTTTCGTAGTTCAAAGCATCCAGCTTTCAATAAATCGCAAAGCTGAGACTGAAGCTCAAGTGCTTCCTCAACGGAATTACTAACACAAGCGAAATCATCTACATAAAGATCAGATTTGATGGCTTGGGAAGCCAGCGGGTAGACATCTTTGCCTTCTTCAGCTAACTGCTGCAAAACGCGAATGGCCTGGAAAGGCGACGATGACACTCCATAAGTAACTGTGTTTAGTTGGAATGTGGAGATGGGATCTTCCAGAGCAAATCGAAAGCGAATTAACTGATACTTCCGATGATCGGAATGTACCAATATTTGGCGATACATCTGTTTTATATCGCATGTGAAGGCAATGGGTTTCAACCGAAATCTAAACAAGATCGAAACAATGTTATTCTGCAACTTTGGACCAACGTGCAAAACATCATTCAACGACAAATTATTAGAAGTCTTGCACGAGGCGTCGAAAACCACACGTAACTTAGGAGGTGTCGAATCAAGTTTCAACACTCCATGGTGAGGGATGTAGTATGAATTTAGAGAATCGATGTCAGCCACCAATGACATATGTCCAAGCGAGAGATAATCAGTCATAAACTCCAAATAAAGTTTATTAAGATCAGGGTCACGAACTAATCGCCGCTCCAGCGATGTCAATCGACTATCTGCTATCTGTCTAGAATTTTCAAAAGATGGCGCTTCCGACACCTTGAATGGGAGAGTAACACCGAAACGACCATTGGTATCTCTAAAACTATTGTTCTGAAAAATCAACTCTGCCTGCTGATCTTCCTCAGAAACATGTAACTTATTTGGAACTTCTTCCAAAGTCCAAAAATCCTTCAAAATGCTATCTACTGACGGTTCAAACGCAACAAAGAGAGAATTAACAGCCTGAGTCGAAAAATGCGACGTAGGACCCATTAATATCCAACCAAAAATGGTATTAATGGCGATGGGTTTGTCTGATTCACCACTAATGATACCCTCCTTAAGAATGGTAGGATAGATGTCAGCTCCCAATAACAAATCTATTTCATCTGGTTTATACCACAAAGGATCAGCTAGTTTGATGTCATCACTATAAGGAAGTGAGTTCGAATTCAAGAAAGTTTCCGGCAATCGAGAACAAATTCGAGGCAAAACTATCAAGTTAAGTTCAAGGACAGGTTGGCCAGAAGCTAAAGGACGAATGTGCGATAAAACAACTCCACGAGAGGTAGTCGACGATTCAGCACCTAGACCATAAACAGGAATATTGGCTCGAGAACGAGCCAAGTTCAATTTGCGAGAAAGACTATCAGTTATAAATGATGCTTGAGAACCACAATCGACTAATGCTCGGGCGTGTCGATAATTCCCTAGGCTATCCCTTATTTCAACACAACAAGTTGCTAAGAGAACCTTAGTAGAATGATGAGGTTGCGAAAAGGTTGTAGTGCAAGCACTTACACTAGGCGAAGGAGTTTCATCAGTTGTAACCACAGCGGTAACCGAGGCGGTAACTGGGTCATTGGACTGAGACGAGAGGCGAGATGTGCGAGACGAGTCAAAATGCAAGAGACTATGATGTCTTGCATTACAAGTATAACATGACGACGTGGATAAGCAACGAGAGACACTATGAGCGGGTCGCAAACAATTAAGGCATAAATGACATCCTCTAACAGATGTGTAACGATCGTATGGATTCATGTCCAAGAATTTTTGGCAACGCTGGATGTTATGAGACGTGTCACTACAGATAGGACATTTTACAACTAAGGCACGATTAACACCCGAGGAACCACTAGCCGGAATAGTGGGAGCCGAGCCAGTGCTCGCCACCATTACCTTATGCTGGGGGTGTCTAACAACAGTTGAAGGGCGAGAGTGAGTGCTATCCAAACTTGATTTAACTTGCTTGACAGAGCTTCCGAATTCCGAAGCTTTTATAGAACGAGAGTGAGAAATGTTTTCTAAAGCCGTACACTGTTTAAATAGAAAATCCGTAAGTTCCTTGTAACTGGGCAATTCTGTGTCATTTAGCTGAAGTTCGAAGCGTTTACGAGTGGCTGGATCTATTTTTTCCAGCACCAAATCAACCAAAATGAAATCCCAAGCTATTACATTGAAGCCTAAATTTTCCAAGATAGTTAAATTTTCAGCAAAAGTATTTAGCAAAGTTCTAAGATCCTTAACTCCATCAGTGCGTAGAGGGGGGTACGATTTTAGAGCAGTCCAGTGCGTTGTTGCCATCAATCTTTTATTCGAGTACCGAGAAACTAAGGTGTCATACGCAACTTGATAGTTAGCTGATGACCTAGGAATTGGCTTAATAACAGCTAAAGCTTCACCCATGAGGGACAAAGAAAGATAATTAAATTTCTCAACTGGATCCAGAGATTTCCTATGTACCATTGTATTAAAGAGATCTATGAAATTTTGCCATTCTTTCAAGTTGCCTGCAAATTTAGGCAAATCTAATTTTGGAAGCCGGGCATTCGAGGTGCCGACCGATTCAGTAGGAGACTGCGATGGGATTCCAGGCGATAAAGTTGGAGGAAATAAATCCTCAAATGTCGCAATTGTAATATAATAATTGTTATCTACATTT
This sequence comes from Xestobium rufovillosum, assembly GCA_963966045.1. NCBI lineage: Eukaryota > Metazoa > Arthropoda > Insecta > Coleoptera > Ptinidae > Xestobium > Xestobium rufovillosum. Next base: position 21,337,887 of record OZ014494.1, read on the forward strand.
TTGCGCACATTCTCTTGGCTATTCAAATCAGTGTCCGGAGTTTGACAAACTATTTGTAAATGAATATCGCAAAATTCTGTAAAAAGTGATTCTAAATCTCGATATTTTATTCTAAATAAAGACCGAAGCAACTGATCATGTATTGCATTTTGTGAAATATCAAATATTTCCTGAATACGGTTCATCAATATTACACGCTTTGCAATAAGTTCTTTTTTAGGGGCCATGATTAGAACAAAGCAACCTTTAATAAATTGTCCTTAAACAAAGATTATATTAATACGCGAAAACTAATACCGCGTTCGCTTTGCAAACTAATAAATTTTAAAGAAAGACTAAACAATGCTGTCGCGGTCAATCGAAAGCCGAAACGCTGTAACTTTTCCACTGGGGAATGAATGAATGCAAACATTATTTTAATGCAAACGTAAATCTATTTGATTTGCAGATAATCTACAACAAAATGAGAATGTGTAAGTATGAAAAAATACACAAAACGATTACATAAAAGTATTCTACAGTAAGTACCGCGACTATGGTCAAAAAACTACGAATTTTTCTTTTCTAAGCAAATGACGCAATTAATCAAATACGACAAAACTATCTATCTGCAACAAAAAAACTATCCCGGCGACGAACGGACCAAACAAATGTTTGTTTTCAATGCAAAATGGGCCGAAAATTGCTAGGAAGTAGTACTAAGAAAGGGAGGAAAACTTGGCACAACTAACCTTTGGTTTATCCGTCCCTGAAGGTGTTGATTCTTCTATTTGAGAATTATGTCAATTGCCACAACACGAAAAGCTAGCACAACTATTTTTTAACGATTGTTCTTAACACTAATTAATTAATTATGTCTCATCTTGCACGGCTATTTTGCGATACATCTCCGACCGACTCCTTCTTTTCTTCGGTTCGTTCGCGAGATCGTCCCTCTCTTCGATCTTCTGTGCCTCGTATTGGATAATACGGGGAAGTGGGGAGTTATTGGAAGAATATGGGGAGATTTGTCGAGCACCGGGAAAGTTTTGAATTTAAAAATATTATTACGCCTCAACAAAAATAATATAGCAAACGCTTTCATTTTCTTTTGTGTCGTTTACATCTATCAGAATAACCCAACTCCTACATACTCTTAAACAACTCTGAGAAAAATGGCAAGACGAAGCCCTTCCACAAAATTTTCAAATAATGGAATTGAATGAAGAGATTATACTGCACGAAGAAGAGTTCCAAAATAAGTACTTCATAGAAGTAGAAAACAAAATTTCCGAAGCTCTTAAATGCCTCTACCTAATCCAAACCCAATTCTTCTCAAATAGGAATCCATATAGTCGACGAACTGGGCCGCTTACCACGACCTGTTTTGAAGAATAAATTATCAATGACAGTCCTACAAAAACGGTCTGATAAGATGGAGTATTGGAGGGGAACCAAGTTGAATGGTAGGTACAATTCCTACAAATTACAAAACTGCTTGCGGGACTTCTGCAAAAAGAATGCCAAATATCAGGCTATCGGTACCCAAATTGCTGTACCTGGCCGTCACATCCAAGTTAAAACATAAGCACGATGTAACTGATGAATGATTAGAAGTAAACCACAAAAGATGCCAAAGTATCAGGCTATCGGTATAAAATTAATGGAGAAATTGCTAAACCCGGCCACCGAACAATTTGAATTCGAATCCAAGTTAAAACATCTGCATGATGTAACGAATTAATACCTAGGAGTCACCAACAATCTTGAAATAGACCGCTGCTTGGGGTCCATTATTAGTAAATAGGATGAATGGTCATTGACAGAACCTCATACCCTTCAAAGATTTGACGGATGAATGAACTTTCCAGAAGACCGATTAAATTCAAATCTAACAATCACCACTAAACACAGAAGTGGCAACCAATAAACAGTAATCCAACGTTCATGTGCAGGTTCGCAAACAGCTCGTAACATCTATGTACTATGTCTGTTCAAAATTCGCAATACTGTGTTCCTAGGAAATCAAGGACCTTTGTATCAATTGCTTAAATTGCTTATCAAAGTGAAATGCAATGGTAACATGAGATGCGACAGCAACACCATACTTTTCTACATGTCCACCAATTCAATTGGTTACTATCAAAAAAAACAGCATCAAAATCTATCTAAAACTACTGCTGATACCAACCATGTATTAAAGTGAACCATAAAGTATGACAGAGATAAAATTATCACAGCCAGTCAGATGGTACATCATATTAGAGGTACTTACTCGGTATAAGTTTTTCTACTTGCGCAGTTGGGTACGAAACTACTAACCAAAGACTTAAAGAGGTGGCTCAGTTATTTACATTTACGTCTGAAGCATCGGGGATACTCACAGTCTAAGCGTTTGTTTGTGGAAAAGGCAAAACAAAGCAATCGACCAGTTGTGTAGTAAACGGGTGCCGCCGCGGAAACGGAATATCATATCACGGAACATTCGCTGGCCTACGACCGTGTAGGTTTTACAACAAAATCAGCTGTTGCATAAGAACGCTGCGCTGGGTCCATTCTCTAAGTATTTGAAACTAACCATCTTTTATCTTAACCGTGATCAAGTAAGTATAAGCAAATATGTCACAAGAAACAGCTTAAACATCCCATCCGTTTCCTTGACAACATCAATAATTGAAGTCAAAACGGCTGTCAAAATGCCAGAACTTCTGATGGTGTTAATCGACCAAGGGTCACAGTCTTCATTTCAGAGTACGTTTCCCTTAAACATCGAATTATTAATCCTACCTAAACTGACATAAAATGAGCTTCAGAATATGAATCTGAATTCTTGGTCAAAATCCAATTCTCGCCGGAACACCATACTTTCAATGGACCTGTATCCTACTGACCTAATGTTGGGTACTGCAGAATTCGGAAAAATAAATGAAACTAAATTATCTCATTTGGGTTATTTCAATTATAATATTCTGGGCTGAAACCAGCAGCCTACTAGACTGGAATTCGGTGTTTAATAAGTTCTGCAATCTAATCATTGATTCAACTGTATAACGTTCGACCCATCTTAAACAGAAGACTGCCAAACTTCATTGCTATCTTCAACAAGAATTTGTTACGAGACGGTTCTGGTTCTGGTCAACGCACTTTTACAATAACGTGTGTGGGGGGGGGATCATAGCAAATTGTTTGATTCATTAACAAAATGGATAATTTTGGTCACTAACAAACAACTTGGAATGTTACTAGATTCCGCCTATTCAAATATTGTTGAGGGAAATCGTGTACTTCATTGGAATTTCCCACATTTTTGGAAGCCTTCTATGGATTTAACGAACCAACAATTTAATAAGATTGCAACTACACTTCGATTTATTTATTTGAGTAGTATTATAACAACATCGACTAAAAATTTCACACCATCAGTTACAGCAATTAGCATATACACGTGTAGGTTACAGATCAAATTATAGCTACTTATTAACGTAACTAGTATGCATAGTACAAAATGCGTCGTATTCTTTACACAGTGCGCATTGTTAAAACGAAACAGGACGAGCAACCAAGTGCACATTTTAAAATAGGAATGATCAAATCCATTTCCATTTAATATATTTATTAGGATCATTCCAATCGACCGCGACTGTTTCCATAAGAGGAAGGCGTGTATTTTTTGCGTACGGTTACTGCCTGGGAATAATAATTATTAACATTTCCTTATTTGTAATAATATTTAATGGATGTAATCAAGTAAATGACCGCGCAAAAATAATTTGTGGTCGATTGAATTGCAAAACTAGGCGTGTATTTTTGGAACGTTAAACGAGTAATGGGTGATAATAAAGTTTAATTGGGACTGTGGGGTGCCCATTGCAACTTCTTTATTGACATACTTTGTCTTATCAAGAATTTCGTCAACGCATTATTGGTGTTAAGATTTACGGTTTTCGCAAGTTCATGAATGTGTACTTCCTTAATATCCGTGGTCATTGTAGAGAAAACTCGCGCATGGGCAGTGACGATATTCATTGCTAGTTGTTTTTTTCCGAATAGCCAACAAAGTTGGTTTGCCGAAAAAGTGATACCTCCATACAAATGCTCCGCCGGAGCTGTTCATCCTCGCGCATTTCACCTCCGTAATTTACTTACTTTCCTTGTCCAAAACACATCCTTATGAGTATATCAAAAACTTTCATAAATAAGCAGCCCCTTCTGGACAGACCAGAAGTTTTTATGCTGGATCACAGTAGTAGATAAATGAGAGCCTCAGGCCACATCTGTTGCCAACCCAAAACTCCAGCAACCAAAATCCCTGTTAGTGTCTTCAGCAGCGGCAGCAGCCTCTGGTTCTTTTGCCAACTCCAACACGCAAAAATTCCTGGTAATGTCTTCAGCAACGATATCTGCCATTGGTTGTGGCTCAGGCGCCTGCGCCGGGGCTCAAAAAGTGCGCGTGTTGCTCATTGTTGCGCAATGGAAGAATGTTCTGGAAATGCTGATGCAATAGTACACAGATGTTGCAGAATTAATGTTTTTTCTCGGAAATTCCAGCGTTTGCAATTGTTTACACTAAATAACTATTGTTATCAAAGTAGGAGAAAGAAACAACAGATTCGAATTCGATAAGAGATGTTATGATTTATTGTTTTTATTATGATGAAATATTAATAGCTAAGAACGTTCTAGAAAAACCTTTCAACTTTGCCGACAGGATATGTATATTTGTTTGGTTTGACTCCCACGTTCTGCATGCTAATAAGTACATGTGCACTTAATATTATGTCGTAAACTCTACAAGATGATCGAGATTATTTTATACCCTGTTGTTTGTATTATTATAATAAAATCATTCTAGAACATAAAAAGTTTGAAGGCCACCGCCAGAAACATAAACACTCGATTGATTGTTGTTTTTGATAACTTCTGCATGTTACCAAAATTTTGCAAGCTCGGCAAAAGCTGCGAGATAAATAGAACGAATATAATTGCGAGAATTATTATTTAGTAATCACTTCAATAGTTCAGTTGGTTCCCACGGAATAGGTGCGGTAAAAGTTAGTTTCCCAATATGGATGTTGTAATTGGCCAAGATGATGTTGGAGATATTTTATTGTACCATTTTATCCACCAAAATTTACCGGAAAATTTAAAAGTAAGTCCATTTGCAGTAATCATTTCTTTTATTGTTCAAGCATTCTGTTAATAAAACTCATTCATAATAAAACTCATTCATAATAATTTCATTATATGTAGTTAAAAAGCTCACGTATCTGTTCCATAATTGTAAACTATTTTCTATCTTTAGAACCAACCCAAAATGATTATTTGCGGAAATGTATCGCACATGGCAACGGAAACCGAAAATGTTTTATTTTCTGGACTATTCATGGAGAAAGAAACCAAGATAATTTTGTTGGAATCGTGCAGTGAACTTGTGGTCATTTGGGTCAATATTGTAAATCGTAAGTAAAGTATTTAGATTTTTTAATATGCAGTGATAGTAGATAAAAAGTGCCAGTTTTGGATTCACAATTTTAGTAGTGGAAAATTAATTGTTTTTATAATGAATGAAGTTATTTCTTTGTTTGTCCGCCCGTTTGTTTGTTTGTTTGTTTGTTTGTTTGTTTGTTTGTTTGTTTACTAGTACAATTTCTTATCTTTGTTTGTCTGTCAGTTTGTCTGTACGTTTTGTTTGTTTGTTTGTTTTATTTGTTTGTTTGTTTGTTTGTTTGTTTGTTTACTAGTATAATTTCTTAATTATGGTATTTTTCTCTTGTTGCAGTCAACGATGTATAAGCAGCATCACGAGTTTGATTACACTGTTATATTATTTTAATGAATAAAATGTATTTTAATATAATAATATCATATTATGAACAGTATTATATTATTTTAATTGACAAAATGTATTTTAATATAATAAATTATATTATATAATTTACCGTATTCCATGGGAACTAACTAAACTAATGAATTGATTACTGAATAATACTCCCCATTATGTTAGAAATATTTGTTGTGTGCTTTCCAATAAATGTATACTAGAAGCGTGATTTTTTTTGACAAGCTGTCTGTTGACACCAGACAGCTGTTGACACAGCTGTCTGTTGACACAGACAGCTCTATTCGCAAACACCATGGCTGATGACACAAGCAAGAATAGAAAGAGGAAAAACCCCTCTATGAAGATGCAGCTTAGATGCGGCAGTACGTAAACGTCTTGTTGGTGGATTGGTATGCGAATTTCGTCATTGGCATTGAATGTTGTTGTTGACACGAACGGCTGATGTAACAGACAGATAGACAGACAGGCAGGCAGGCAGGCAGACAGACAGACAGACAGACACAGACAGATAGACAGACAGACAGACAGACAGACAGACAGACAGACATCTGATGAGAATTCTGAAGTAGGAGAATAACTATAGATTCCTATTTGTCTCATCGAGCTGGTTAATTTGATACCCTCCATGACCTAAGTGGGCGGGGCAAGGGGGCGTGTGCAGTGGGCCCTAATCTACATGCGTTCTATATTACCGACATTCAATTTGCACTTTCCAGTAAGTGTAACAGAAATCTACATGTGTTCTATATTACCGACACTCAATTAGTACTTCCAGCACTCACCAGATGGTTCCCACACGTGTCCGAAACGCATTAAGATAACAAGTAATTTCAAAACATAGTACGTATCAAAATAAACAAACTGACGAATGTTCTAGAATGTTATTTTATTGTAATAATACAAACAAATAAACGGGTCACCTTGTAGTGTCTACAACGTAGTATGTGCATATACAGAACGTGGGAGCAAACCTAAACAAACATAATCCTGTCGGCGAGTTGAAAGGTTTTTTACCCATAATAAAAACAATTAAAACATCTCTTATCGGCGGCGAACGTGCTTTTTTCTTAAACTTTGATATCAATATTTATTTAGTATAAACAATTGCAACCATTGGAATTTCCGAGAAACTTCTGTTTACAATCCTAAGTATATATGGATGATTTAAAAGACGGGCATGTAGGCAGCCGATTAGCTCAGTGGGTTTAGCGAGGGCTCCGGTGCGCGGGGACCCGGGTTCGAATCCCGGTCGGCGTCATTTCCAGAACGTTTGCGAAAACCCCGGCGCAGGCGCCTGGGTCACATCCAAAGGCATCTAGCAGTAGTCGAACCTTACCACCCACAACCACACCCATTGGATGCCGCCCACAACCTCTATCATTGGCTGTTGCCCCGCCCACTCTCATAGAGCCCCGGCGCAGGCGCCTGAGCCACAACCAAAGGCCCCAAAGACACCAGAGGCAGAAGTCGTTGCTGAAGACATTACTCGAGGACTCCTTCAGCGTAGAAGGGGAAAAAACATTAATTCTGCAACATCTGTGTACTATTGCATCAGCATTTCCAGAACATTCTTCCATTGCGCAACAATGAGCAACACGCGCACTTTTTGAGCCCCGGCGCAGGCGCCTGAGCCACAACCAATGGCAGATGTCGTTGCTGAAGACATTACCAGGAATTTTTGCGTGTTGGAGTTGGCAAAAGAACCAAAGGCTGCTGCCGCTGCTGAAGACACTAACAGGGATTTTGGTTGCTGGAGTTTTGGGTTGGCAACAGATGTGGCCTGAGGCTCTCATTTATCTACTACTGATCACCCCTCGTTGATAGTTCCGGTTATCATTGATGGGGCCTCTATTCCCTCAGGTTTGTCTTAAATTTCGATATCGGTCCTGAATTTCCAGGTTGAGTAAGGTATTTGGAAAGAACCGGCAAGCTCCGCTTTTAGCCGATTTATTTAAAGGGGCTCTGGTGTTCTGGAGAAAATCCTTTCTGGATCTAAGTCTTGTTCGCTGTACAACTGCTTTCTCCTCTCCATTTCTGTTTCTACTTCTATCCTCGCCTTTGGCGGTGCGATGCAAACAGACGAAATGATCTTATCTACAGGGGTCGACTTCGTATGGCCTTCTATAAATACGGCCTTTCACGTGTTTTGCTATGTCAACATGTTTGGTGTAAGCGAAGTGCTCCAATAGTGGAACCGCATGTTCCGATGTAACCAGGCAGTGTTCCTTGTAAGAATGCGTGGTATAATAAATTTGTCTCCAGTATTTCCTGGGGGCCTACTGTGTCCCGATTCTTGACCTCCCAACCTTCTTTAAACTTTACTTCTGCGTTTCTGTTTCTCTGGTGGTACTCACAAACTAGAGTTTTGCTGGGATTGGACTTCAAGTGATTACAGTCGTAGTAGTGGATAATGCGATGGTAGAATCTTTCCATTCATTTCCATTCCAATCTGCGGTAACGGCATGCTTGCTACATTACTAACACTTGGGTTTGGTGTGCGATGACAGTAGACATATAGCGTCGTTTCTGGACCAAATCGCTGTATTTCAAAAAATAACATGGCTTTAGATGGGCTAAATTACTACACAAATATTGCAGCACTTTATTGTTCAAGAGAAAAATGACTTGATGTAATATGATAGCAGGTATCATGTTCAAGGTCATGTCAATGGCTTGGAGGTAGAAATAAGCGCTGTATTCCAAACGGTGTAGCTGTGTAGCAGCATGTTCAAAGGGACAGGTCTAGAATCGGCTGCATACTTTTAAGACTAAGCGCTGTATTGCAAACAAAAGTAGAGCGTGTAATTCGATGATTCCTTTGCATTGCATTACCTATGTGAACATGACACTGTAGGTCGTTTGAAAGTCAAAGATACAGAGGTTTCAAATTATGCGTGCCTAGATTTATTCAAACTCGGGGTAATAAGATATGTCGCATCATATTCAAGGTTATTCAACTTCCGCTTCATGCTAGTATAAAATCTGAGTCATCATTTGATGTCTCCAGCGAATTTCATATTATGCATGTCTAGCGTAATTTGTTATAATTGCAGTGCTTTTACAAGTGTCATATTTCACCAACACCGGATGTGAAAAATGATACCATAGGTTATTTGAAAGTTAAAGGATCAAACTGCAGTGCTTTTACAAGTTTCATATTTCACCAACGCCAAGAAGGCAGAGGTTAATCAACTCAAGACAAAAGAGCCAATGGTATCATCGCAAATTTTCTGAGAATATTTTCGGTAGGGAGAAAATGTCTTATAAATATACTAATATTTCGAGGACTCTTATCACAAACATGAGTAGTATTGTAATTGCAGCTCTGGTTCTAGCAACAATCACTCCAGAAAAATATCTTATTGTCCAAAGACCTGAGGGAGTAGTTCAAGCATTTGTCAGCATCAAGTTTTCAGAAAGTTGTGATACATATCAGCAGGATACACCGAAATGGCCTGAGCGATGGAGACTGTTTTACGAAGATATCTTAAACAATTCTGAAGTCCTCGTAAATGAATTAGGAGCAGAAAAGTCTGATAATACATATGTGCATGCGAAAATACGATACTTGTACCAGAATGGAACTTTAGCCGAATCAGAATGGAAATGTCTTATATGGAATCATGCAAGAATTCCAATTTATTTTTATTCTACACTAGTGTTTTTTGCCTCTTTAGTTTTGTTACTATCATACATCATTGTACACTATTCTTTGGTTAAATGCAAAACTTAAATAAAAGACACCAATTTTATTTTTTAGTTTTATTATATTCCTACTACAAAATTAAATGTGATTGTTCTTATCAATCCAGCTGTTATGAGTCTTATCAAAACCCAACCACTTGACCAATACTTTATTCCCTTTTCTTCTCACCACCTTCTCCACCAAAAAAACATCAGGATGTTTAACTTTCTGCAGCTCCATTTCATAAAATCCTCCACGTATATCTTCACCTTTTTCATCTTTTAATAAGTATGTAGTAGGAAAAGTACGTACAACATTTTTTATAGTAAATATTTCGTTGGACCAATTTGGTGTATAGCCTTTCTCGAAAGCTTCCCTATATTTACTTATTCTGACATGATCACCTACACGAAATTTTACGTTCTTTTCAACCATCTTAACGTGAGTATATACTTTTTTCAAAACAGCTTTTTCATTTTTCTTACTAACGTTGGCGGGCTTCAAGTGTATAGTCGAATGCATCGTGTTGTTATACGTTTCGACCACAGTCTTGAGCATATCTAACCACTTGTAAGAACCTTGCAAGCTAAACCGTTTCCACATTATACTTTTTAAAGTTCTATTTACTCTCTCAACAATAGAAGCTTTTTTAGTACTATAAACGCTATAATGGTTAATACAATACTTTTTCATTAATGTGCTAAAAACAGTATTATAAAATTCCTTTCCCATATCTGTTTGTAGGTGTTTTGGACGTTTCTCAGGTTGTTTCAATATTTTTGTCATAGCATTAGCAACATCTACTGCGGATTTAGTTTTTACAGGCTCACACCAAACGAATTTTGAGAAACAGTTTATTACTACTAGAATATACTTATGTCCTCTATTTTCCTTTGCATAGGGAAGCATTTCTACCAAGTCTGCTTGGAACAAATCATTCAAACCTTTAACTACAACGCTTCGCCTTTTAAAATTAATTCGAGCAGTTTTGTGTAATTCGTTAACAATGTCACGTTTAATTTCAGATGCTTGCAAATAAGTCATGTTTTATGCAAATTCTTAGTCCTCTGGAACATACACCAAGGGACATCTGAGTATGAACTCTACGAAAAAATTCTCCCAATCGTCATCATTTATACCCCGAAAAGTTACACTATCTCCAAAATTTAGTGTAACATTTTTAAGATCATCCAACATAAATTCTTTGTCGTTTATTACAGTAATTACATTTGATGGATTTGCATATCGTACATCCACAATAAATGCCGAGCGATAGGGAAATATCCATACAGAATTTTTACAATTCATCTTAAAAGTTACAATTGTATCATAATAAAAATTCTGTAATAATCTTATAATTAAAGTAGGCAGGTCTTCAACATTTCCAGAATAGTTTGCTTTTGGATGACCTATGTATCTACCAAATTTGTCAATACTCATTTTAAGTTATTATTTGAGCCTCGCGCAATTCTTCAATGATTGAATTGATTTCGTTTCTGTGACCACTATGGCCTGCAAGTTGGGAAGCTACTAACAGTCGTAGACGATCTACGAGTTCATTTGGATTATCCCAATATATATAGTCTACAGGCTTTCTTGACACTTCCATAATCATGTTTTGTCCGAATCCCAATTTTGTGGGAGGTTTCTGTGCCTTAGACGATTTTTTAGGTGTCGACGGTTCAACATTTAATTGCGATATAATTTTTTTATATTTCAGTGATGCGTTTCCATCAATTTGACTATCATCTTTATAATGTCGTTTATGAGCATTGGTGTGTTTAACTATTGATAAGTAGGTTCTCAACTCCTTTTCGTTATAATCTAGAGGATGCTTCTTAAACAACAATTCATATAAACCACGAGTTCCTTTGAATGTTGCATCCGCAATAATTACATCCGAATCTTCGAATGTTAAAACAGAATTTCCAATTTTAAATTGGTTAGTTTCTGGTTCAAACCGTGTTCCATATTTAAAGTCGAATTTGTTTTCCTTATCAGTCATCATTTCATTTATGTATTCTCGAGGTAGCACACCAAACTGTTCTACATTTACTTTAGTTTCAAGAACCTTTGCAGAACTATCCGACCTATCAGAGTTTAAACTAGCATCCCGCATATCATCATCATCATCAACATCTTCAGTTAATGTAAATTTCGGTTGATTAGAAAGGTCTAATTTGTCTTCGTCATTAGAATTTAAGTAGTCTTCTTCTTTATCTTCTTGTTTAACTTCTTTCTTAATATATTTGGAATCGTTGCTGTTATCAAGTTTTGTTGAAATGCTATGAAGTCTTCTTGTAATGGGTAAAAATACTTCCTCCCGGTTAAGTTCTCCAATTTTGAGAGCTTCTAATTTCCTTTTTACATCCTTTCTCTTGCTTATTAACCTTTTCTTTATTTCTATGTCAGTATTTTTCATCATATTCAAAAATTCGTTACACAACTTGCGTACACTTGTTAAACAATTTAGTACAGCTCAGAAACAGCAGATTTTGTTGTTTTATTTCAAAATACTGCTGCCAGTCAAGTGTTCGTTCGATGTATAAATCGATTTGTTCTCCTAAAGATATATATAGTGATCGAAGCCTTTTCTATATCTTCCACTGTTCGGATCGTAATCTTTGTTAATCACCAAAAATCCGTATTTATCTTTCCAACATATTTTACACATACTCTTAAACTCATCATATTTCATATCTGTAGTAACATGATCATCGTACACATGTTTTAAATTCATATCATCTTGCTTGAAAAGAACTAGAACGTTTGCATTATCTCGAACCAAATGTTTGGGAATACGAGTGTACGTTTGACACAAATAGAATGAATCCACATCCTTATGCCTACCCATACTGAAATACTCTCGAATAACAGATTGTTTATCGCAGGCTACGTCATCAAATATAAATAAGGAATTTCTTTTGGCTTCCGATGGACGTAAAATTTTTTCGCAATCGTTAAATGTGTAATAATTAATTCCTTTAATAGGTTTCAATAATTCTTCTAAATATAGATACTTTGGTTGAAATAGCGATTTGGAATACACGTAAACATTCTGAAATCGTAGCCCATTAGGATGCTCTATCAGACTAATCATAACATTTGTTTTTCCGCAGTTTGAAGGCCCCACAACTATGCAACGAATTGATGCAGGTAATAACTGACCATGACGTTTGAAACTTGCACATTTTTCATCATCATGATTATTAATTGGTAAAGTAAGAGTCTGCTTTATAACACGCATGACTTTTCTTAAACTTCTGTACAATGTAGATTGGGGTATATATATATATATATATATATATAAGTAGATAACTTCAAACTATAGTGCAGTACCAATATATGAATCGAACTGATGCTGTCTAAATGATAAAACACTGCAGAAAGTTAAAAAGCGATTCAAAGAAAATCGAAAGAAAAGGTGGTGGCGGTTTACTAAATTCGGTGATAAATAAATTACCAGTCGAACTTCATATACCCGGATACAAGTTTTGCGGACCTGGAACAAAACTAAGAGAAAGACTACGTCGAGGAGATATTGGTGTTAATGGTCTGGATGAAGCTTGTAAGGCACACGATCTAGCTTATTCAAAAACCGACAATTTATCAAATCGACATCAAGCAGATAAAATTTTAGCAGATAAAGCTGCAAAAAGGTTCTATTCCAACGAGTCGTCTTTGGGAGAGAAAGCTGCTGCATTGGGAGTGGCTGCAGCTATGAAAACGAAATTGAAATTGGGTATGGGTTGTAGTTCTAAGCGCACGAAAAAATCTAAACTCAAAATAAAGAAAACTGGTGGAGCTCTGAAGTTTACAGACGTAACTAAAAAAGCAACTGCTGCATTAAGAAACGGCAAATACGCCGGTATAAGTGATGCAATAAAAATTGCTGTAAAAGCAGTGAAGACTGCAAAGCAAAGGAAAAGGATTAAGCCAAAGCGGATTATACCATTACCGAGAACTGGCGGCTTCTTGCCGTTAATACCGATATTTGCGGGATTAAGTGCTCTCGGAGCACTTAGCGGCGGTGCGGCTGGAATCGCAAAAGCTGTTAATGATGCAAAATCTGCAAAAGACAAATTGGATGAAAGTCTTCGTCATAACAAAATGATGGAATCAATAGCTATGGGAAAAGGATTGTATTTGAAACCATATAAAAAAGGACTGGGTCTTTTTTTAAACTCTCCATCTCGGCCAAAAAACTACCAATAAAATTACCTAAACGTGCTCTAACAAATTTAGACTTAGAGAAATACATTAAAAAGCTGAATATTAAATATTTCCGTGGTGTATTTATGCGAAATAATTTGCCTCGTAAAGTTCGCATTATTAATCTGGATGATGAGAAAGGAACTGGTACGCACTGGACTGCATACAAGAAGCATGGGAGTACTGCAACATATTTCGATAGTTATGGTAATCTGAGACCGCCAACAGAACTTACACAATATTTAAATGGTCGTGGTGACTGCAAAATTCATTACAATCACGCAACTTTTCAGTCATTCGATACAGTAAATTGTGGACATTTGTGTTTGAAATTTTTGTATAATTAGATTAATGCGAGGAAACTTTCTCATTACGTAATTAACAAGTGTTAAGAAACATGTCTTTTACATTTGCTTTGACTGGAAATAGTTCTATTTTAACTGCAAACTTGCATCCGCCAATTAATTTAAACGAAGAAAATGCAGAGTACGCTTTGGGGTTGATAAACTTTGAAGCGTACAATTCGTTCCCGAATATAGAAACGGGATGCAACAAGTTTTATTATGGTCAACATGGTGATTATATTGAAATACCGGAGGGATCTTACGAAGTTAACGATATTAATGAGATTCTACAAACATCTTTTAAAAAACTTGAAAAAGTTATAGAAGCTGGTACTTCTAATTTGGGAGAGCTAAACGATGTGCTGGATCCGACTAAAAACTTTTACACTATTTACAGTAATAAGAAAAGAAAGCCTCCTGTAATTTTGAACATACGTGCAAATAATAATACTCTGAGAAGTGAAATTAAATGCAACTACGAAATTGATTTCACAAAGAAAGATTCGATTGCATGGCTGTTGGGGTTCGAATCGCGTAAACTTCAACCAGATAAACGACATGTATCGGATTCTCCAGTAAACATAGTAAAAGTTAGCGCAATATGTGTAGAATGTAATTTGGTGGGAGGATCATATGTCAACAGTCGACAAGTACATGTCATACACGAATTCTTTCCATCAGTGCCAGCAGGATTCAAAATAACCGAAACCCCTAAAAGTGTGATTTATTTACCAATCAACACAAACCAGATAAGCGAAATTACAGTTAAAATACTGGATCAAAACGGCCACTTGATCAATTTCAGAGGTGAAGTGATAACGGTAAGACTTCATTTGAAAAGGATTCAGAATGGGAATCCGTTATGATAATTGGAAGAGACGTCGAACTGGAGGTCATATAAATACACTCGGCAGAAAACATACAGGCAGTTTTTCCAATACTTTGGTTCAACTAACACCAGCAAGTCGAGCTTTTCTCACATCGCTAGGATTAAAAATAAATCGAGTGAAAAATAGGAAAATTAAAAAAGCTGTGGATTAGAGTGAAAGTGGCTTGCAAATCAAATTTTTGCAAATTTATTATTCGCTGCACTATTAGAAAGACCAGTAATGAATAGCGAAATTTTAAACGTAAGCGATAGAGCTGTATTCGACAACGCTATAGTTAATGCGGAGAAGCATACACATCAACCGTATGCAGCTACATCACTTCAAAATAATGATGAAATTCGAATCCCCATCCAACAACAGGATGCGTATACGTTACCTTGGGGTAGTTCTTTGTACATTGAGGGCAAACTATTGACGGTTGAAGGAACAGTTTCGAAAACTGCACGTTTTATAAATAATGGCATATTATTTTTATTCGATGAAATTAGATATGAAATGGGCGGATCTGTGGTAGATAATAATAATAATAATAATAATACGTTTATTAACACCACAATGAATTACAAAAAAAAAAAAAAAAAATATAATTATACCTACACAGATCGAAACTGGTGTTAAATGGCCTGCATTCAGGCATCTGTGAATACCTAATATAGCATTCACAGAGCCTGATCTTCCATGCAGGCCAATTTGCAAAATAAAATAAATTAAACTAAATCTGAAAAAAATATGTTAGAAATAAAAAACGTATCCGAAGGGAGAACAAACGACAAAGAAAAACAAGACAAGAAGAGGAAGAACAGAGAAAGTAAAAGAAAAGGAAGTGGAGAAAGGAAAGATTAGGACATCTATGCACAGCCCACGTAATGCAGAGGAACTATTTACTGCTGGTCAAGAAAAATTTTAAATAATCTATGTTTCGCGGAATCGCAAGAAAGAGTTAGAAATGAGTGAAAGTTATTTAAACAGGACACAATATTGTATGAGAATGATCTTTTAAATATTTCCTTGCGATGCCGCGGGATCGTGAGCATTAGCGACTTTCGACGAGTGGCAACGCCATGCACATCAGTTCGAAAAACAAGTTTATTATACAAATACAAAGGCAAATGGAACTGAACAATACCGAGAAAGAAGCAGACCATGTGAAGGCGACGTCTATTGAACATATTCAACCATTTCGCGTCTTTCAGTTTATGGGAGACGCGTGAACGTGCTCGAATTCCAACATTAAGCGAAGACATGAATTCCGAACTTTCTGAATACGAAATTTATCACGACACGAGAGACAGGGAGCATAGACAGAATCACAGAAGTTGAAATGAGAAAGAACAAGTGAGTCACACAACGTCCTCTTAGTATTGAAATTGAGATAATGCCTCTGCCCATACACGAGTTTCAACGCAAGGTAAGCCTTCTGTAACAGAGAGTTAATATGCTGAGTAAAACGCAAGTTAGTATCGATGAGTAATCCCAAACTTTTAACGCAACTCGTGAAAGGTACCACGGCATCGTCTATCTTTAAGACCATGTCGTTTGCCATGGTCATCCTGGACCCTTCACCCCCAAACACAATAGCAGAAGATTTCTTGGGATTAATCTTTAATAAATGTTGTTTGGAAACATTAACTAACTTTTCAAGATCACTATTTATGCGAGAACATGCATTACGAATATCTGTAACTTCGAAAGAATGGTAAAGTTGAGTATCATCTGCATAGAAATGATAATTACAGTGATGAAACGATTTATGAAAAGAAGATGTATAAATGGTATACAAGATAGGCCCAAGAATACTTCCCTGAGGCACGCCAGATGTTAGTTTACACGGCAAGGATAAATTGCTGTTATAAGTAACACACTGGCTTCTATCAGATAAGAAAGAAGCAATAAGCTCTACAGCGTCGGGGGCAAGGCCAATATGATGCAAAATCGAGATCATAATGTCATGGTTCAGCATGTCGAAGGCTTTGGAAAAATCGATTAGAACCAAAACAGTAATTTTGTTATGGTCCAAGGCACGAAAAATATCATCTGTAATATCGGACAAAGCCGAAGCACAACTATGACCCCGCCGAAAGCCCGACTGCCTCAAGGGTAGTATATTAAAGGAGTCTAAATGCACACGCAGCTGAATCTCAAGAATTTTTTCTAATATTTTCGAAAGGACAGGAAGAATACTTATGGATCGGAGATCACTAAATTCTGAAGGTGCGACAACCTTAGGAAGAGGAATTACATGTGCACGCTTCCAGACTGTCGGAAAATATGAGCTGCGTATGCATTCATTGAAAATATGAGTCAGGAAAGGAATAATGAACGGGCAACACAGAAGAATAAGCGAAATGTTTAGATCGTCACAACCATACGCCCCGGACTTTACCGACAGAAGCAGATCGCTGACACACTTCTCATCGACAAGTTGAAAGGACATGGTATTAGAAACACAGGGCATGAGACGAGAAGAATAAAAGGAGAGCAAATCTGGGGCAGGTACTGCATCAGTTTTACACGATTCTACGAAGTACTTATTAAGATTGTCGACATTGCTCAAGTTCAGAGGTAAATTACGCGACTTACGTTTTAGAATATTAAGTTTACCGAGCTCCGTCCACTTCTCCTTAACTGAGCAGTTCAGGAATTTATAATTAAGATATGCTCTCTTCTCAGAACGCAAAGCAGAAGTTGTGAAATTTCTGAGTTGTTTGTAATAAGACCAATTGGCAGGGAGCCCAGACCTCTTGAATTTACTCAACGCGCTATCTCTTAATTTCATCATAAATTTGATGTTGTCTGTTATCCAGGGCGTATAGGAGTGTGTCTTACGTCTTTTAGAAATACGAAGAGGAGCATGAAGATTGGCTAGAAAGAGGATAAAAGAATTTAAAATATCAACTTTACCATCAATGCTATCTGTTCGAAGTATGGAGTGCCACGGCAATGAAGCAAGATCTGAATTGAAGCGAATAGTATCTATGTCTCTAAGCGAACGATAAATAAAACTAGGAATTTCACATGGTACAGAGACACAATTAAGTTTACAGTATATTAGAAAATGATCAGAAATCTGCGCATCAATCACCGCAGCACCACACACCTCAGATTTCACTGCAAAAATTAAATCAATTAACGAAAATGAAGAATCGGTGATACGAGTGGGCTGGTCAATAATTTGGGCTAAATTGAAAGTTTCGGCCAAAGCTAACAAATTCTCGGACATATTAGTGAAATGCAATAAATTTACATTAAAATCACCAACGAAGAGGACGCTGCTAAACTTGGAAGTAACAGCAACAAGTAAGTCTTCAAAACAGTTCAGAAATTCATCGTACTCACCCTTAGGAGGTCTGTATACAACGCCAATCACATGGTCAGTTCCACCAGATGCCACCGTCACCACCAAGTATTCAAAGTTAACGTTAGAAATTCTTGAAATGATTGTAAATTTCAGGATATCTCTAATGTACATGGCAACACCCCCACCTCTACCAACACGATCGGATCTAACCAATGTATAACCACGAAGTGACACAGCAGCATCGTCAATGCCATCATGCAGCCAGGACTCACTCAAACATACCAAGTCATAGTCATTTTGACTCACATGATCAGTAAGACGATGAAAAGAGGCTACAAGGGATCTTACATTAATATGGGCAATGCACAATGTCATAGAATAATAAAAATAAATAAATTAAAAGTGTATATGAATGTGCATAACATGAAGTAAACAGTAAAAAGAGGGAAAAACATTGATAATTATCCAGAAGAAATAAGACAGAGAAGAGATCAAGGGAAGAAAAGATAACGATAGAAAAAAGAGAAGAAAAAGAAATGACCCCAATTTGCAATAAGTAAATCAAAAAAAAAATAGAAAACAAAAAACATGGACTGCACCCACATCCCTATACAATACGAAATATATCAGTTTCACAATTAACATAGGTACACATGTAGAAAAAGAAACAAAAAGTTTCACAATAAAACAGAGCAGCAAAAAGTTTTAGAACTCTATCGATATAATAGGAGCATTTATATTTCCGTCCTGCAAAAGAGTAATATGTACAAATAAATATCAAAAACTTTCCAAAGAAACTGGGTTTTGCAGCAAAAACAATATGTAAGAAAAGTGTACAAATTCCAAACGTAAAATAAATCGTGAGTACCACTGATGTAGTTCAAAAAAAAATCAAAATAGAGAAATAGAATGCAGTGTACATCGCGTAAGGAATCCTGGTTTAACATCAACAATGAAGGGATACGTTTCATACAACGCAAATGAGAGCGTGCGATTGCAAAACGCCGGATGGTTCCCGATGCAAAATTCTACAACTGTCGACAGCAACGGGAATTTTAATGTCAGCATTCCGCTTAGGATGTTCCTAGGATTTTGCGAGGACTTTAAGAAAATTGTTTTAATTGTGCGGCAAGAACTGATATTAATACGAAGTAATTCGGATATCAATGCTGTGGTTAACGAAAACCAGGATGAAACAACGAAAGTAACCTTACTGAAAGTGTTATGGAACGTACCCCACATAGCAGTAGCAGACGCTCAGAGATTGAAGCTCATAACCTATATGTCAAAAAATGTAGAATTAGAAGTAGCATTTAGAGGATGGGAACTGCACGAGTATCCATTACTGCAGGAAACTCAACGCCACACCTGGGCAGTGAAAACTACAAATCAGCTGGAAAAGCCACGTTATATTTTAGTGGGGCTTCAAAGAGACAGAAAAAATAAGATATTCAGAGACTGCAGCAAGTTCGATCATTGCAAGTTAACTAACATCAAGCTGTATTTGAATTCAGAAAGCTATCCCTATGACAATCTTAATTTGAATTTCGATGCCAACTTATTTGCTACGTTGTACGAAATGTATGTGCAGTTTCAAGAGTCATATTACGAGAGGGAGTGCGAACCTCTTTTCACACCTATAAATTTCCGCAACTCGGCACCTCTAGCAGTCATCGACTGTTCTCGTCAGAACGAGATCTTGAAATCTGGTGCAGTCGATATTCGTTTAGAATTCGAAACGAGTGCAAATATTCCTGCAAACACAGCTTGTTATTGTCTTATATTGCACGATCGTTTAATCAAATACAATCCGTTAACGAACGCAGTAAGAGCACTATAAATTATGTACATCGTAGACGTTCAAGGATTTCAGTACAGGAAATCGGAATTCTTGTGCAGAGAAATTGCAGTGTATGATGTGGTCAAGGATTCGCTCTGGCATTACATGGTTTCCATGCCCATAGAATATTACTGTCTTTCAGAACAGGTTCGAAATCAGATGGAATGGTTGACTCGCAATATCCACGGGTTGTCCTGGACGTCCCGCGATGAAAATTTACCTATTATTAATCACAAAGAAGTGTCCAGATTTTTTAACAGCAAAATTGAAACAAATCGAATAATTTTAGTGAAAGGTTTAGAAAAAAAGATTTGGCTTCAAAAAATGTTGATTAATTCCAATAATGTAATTGACATGCAATCGATGAACTGTCCTAATTTAAGCACGTTAAAATGTAATTATAAATTAACCAATTCATTCCACTGCATGGAACATTTTATAAATAAGCTTCAATGTTCAAGAGAGAATGTATTCTTATTGCACAAATGGTATTTAAATGAATACAAATGTTAATAAATAAAAACAAAAAATTTTTTTAACAAATAAATACTTCGCGAACTACCAATATATAACGTTTTATTTAAATATTTTACCGGTTTCAGGATTCACAAAGATCCCATCATCAGAAATGTACGAAAAATTGTAAAAAAATATTTCAAGTTGTTTTATTTGCACACATAGTTTCTAATATAAACAGTTTAATAATGTCAAAGTAATCTTATAATCCTCCAATGTGGTAGAGGGCCATGCAGCAGAATCTGGTCCACAGTGCCAACCCAGAGGACTCCCACCTTCCTCACCCTTTCGAATATTTTGCTTCAACCATTTGACAATATTGCAGTGTCGTTTGTTTGTGGCAGGCGTGAAATTAAATGCAAAAGATTTAGTTTTGAGCACAGCAATAAAATTTTCAAGCAACTTAGCATTTGCCTTGTAAGCTAATTCACAAACAACTTCATCAACACATTGAAGAGAACTTGTGTGATTTTTAACGAAATTTTCTAACTCGTATGAAGTGTTATTACATTGAAAGTTTTCATTATATTTTTCACCGGACAATATTTCAAATAGGTAAATTTTGTGAAAATTATTGAAGTTAAAATTATGTTTATGCAAAATGTAATTTAACCTTGCAAAATTAAGACTGCAACATCCATCACGCATACAAGCTTCCATTACCTCGCAGACGTGCTTGTCCATACTCCTTCTTTTATCAAGCAGCAAACAAATGATATTTTTGTCCGTCACGAACGCGTTTGTTGCAGCCAAGTAAATGGCTTTGTCTGGCACAACAATGTTAATTTTATTTAATATTTTATTCACCATTAAATGTTTATGAAACTCTGGACGCCCAGTAATGGAAAGCGTTAAAAATTGTTCGTGAATGCGAATTATTGCTTGATACAAGCGCGCTTTCATCTGAGCGTGAAGTGGAACCGACATCTTAAACTCGAACTGTTTTCGAGAAGTATAATTCACTATTTATATACAAAATGCAGAGAGCATAATGGAAGTTTTATTGCATTATCGGGATGCCGGAGCGGAGAATCCCCACGGTTTCGTATCAGTTGTGAAATAACTTAAAATTCGTTTATCATCGTAAGGACTCAGAGCAACTTTATTTTGTTTAACTGAAAATAATTCGTGTTTTTTTGATCGTATGAGGTGCTGGGTTTTGGAAATCACTTTAAAATTGAAAAGTGAATCTTTATAATCATCAATAGAAATTTTTCTCATTGCAGATTTTGTGGAACCTTTCGATTTTTTATTCACGGAAATACCATCCATTTCTCGCACGGTGTACGCATACATTTTTGCACGCAAACCTACAAATTCCAACATTATGTTGCCGTTGTTCTCATCCTTCATTAATCCAGGAATCTTTTTGTTTTTTAACTGGATGCCGAAAGGATTGTCAATTTTATAGTCGGAGGTGTCGAACATATTACCGTCGCGTTTCATAATTTCGTAAATATCTAAATCAATGAATTCGTATATGAGACTGTCCGTGTCGGTATACAGAAGCTTCGTTCTGTCGCTCAATTCCTTTAATATGTACCCGTAATGGAAACCGTAAACAAACGTTTTAGATATGTCTAAAATACTGCAGCCTACATAAATGGGTTTATTCATGCATATTTCTAACTTATTCATTTCAATAATGACCAAGTCCTCATCAAAAATTGTGCGACTGTGAAAATTTGGTCTAGAAATATAGTCCCTGGCACCGAAGCGTCCTTCCCATCTTGTAACTAAATGTACAGTTTTGTGTTTTCTAACATTCTCCATACATTTGCCGAAAACGGCATTAATCATGAGTTTATAAAAATTTTTATCGAAATCATTTTTAGATTTTTGTCTCATTTCGGTGTTCAAGTCAATATACTTTTTTAACCAAGGACTCTGTTTAAACCTAAGAGCTCTATTGATGCAAGTTAACTTTAACCCATATTTAATATATTGCTTCAGGTTCCTGTAGTGAATAATATAATTCTTTTTTGAATACAGCGTTAAGAGTAGTTTCTTTTGTTTAGACTCCGATTCGCTTACAGGCGGGACCATATGTTCGGGTGCTAGAGGCAAATCGCTATGGAGATCGTGCAAGTGGGAAGGATATTCAAAATCGCAAATTAAAATGTAGCCAACATCAGACTCATCCGGAGTGTCTAAGATATTTAGACCTGTTTGATGGATTTCCTCTTTCTCGAGAAACTCGAATTCTCCGTAAGGGAGATACTGAGACATGGCGGCTCCATATAGATTATTAACATCGAAATACATCAAAAAGGTGGATGGCTCGTGAGGATTGAAACTCTCCATGTACCTATTGTTAGCCGAGGCATATCTGTTAGAGCACTGAGCCACCCCGCCTCGAATTCCTCTTTCAATAAACATTATTTGGTCAACATCGGTGAGAAGTTCCAAACGTATGTCGGTGGTCTTTAACATGGCATCGAATGCTAAGCCTGGGGCGGTATAATAATGAAGAGGATCTAACGCATATGTTTGCAAACACGTTCGACGAAAATTTTCGAAAATATCTGATAGAAGAAGAACATCAGTCTTTAAATACAAGTCTGAATATTGCCCCAAAGTTTGAATGTCAAATGTTTGCCAAATATTACAAGCATGCAGGTAGTCGCTTTCAGAAACTGCTTCATCATGCAAGATGCTGTAAAATGATTGCTTTTCAGGAAGTTTTTCATCTTCAAGTTTTTCCCAACAGTCCAAATAGTCGTAAGGAAAAATTCCTTTCCGCGTCAACATTTTAAATTCTTCGTCAGTTTTACAAAGAGAACGAGTAATTACTTTCTTATCATCATCTAAATATGACGCAAGTTTTTCGATGCTGCTAGCCATAAACCTATATGAATCTATAAATCTGAAGTTCACATTCGTTCCATCGACGTATTTGGTGAAGGATATGTATTTTTCTTTATTTATTGGCAGAAGTTTAATATGTCCGGGGATAAGCAAAGCCAACTCTCTGATTATAAAATGAGCATCGTATCCACTGAGGTTGTGAAAAACAACAGGCACCGCGTGAGAATTTCTGTAATTTATGTTGCATCCTTGATGAGCCAAACCTCTAAATCTGCCAGTAAAATGGCAATGATCTCGTACTTTAATTTGGCCTGCTTCAAAAGGTTTCTTACATATATGACATCGGGTGGCAGAATGCTGTCGATTGTCGAAATTGAACATTGGACTAATCGTTTTAAACGCATCATTCGTAAACTTGGCTATTTTGTGTAATTCTGTAACGAACCACTTTATACAATCTTCGCCTCTATACGTTTGAAAATAAGACAAAGAATCATCGTAAGAACACTTGAAGTAATAAGCTACACTAAAAGCTGTGTGTTTCTGATAATTCCAAGTATTCTGAAAAGAATTCGAGCCGTCACACTTTTCCAGCAAACTCTCCAAGTCGGCATATATACAGAAAGGAACGGCTTCTTGAAAGTGAACGTTTTTAAAGAACAGATAGTTGTCTGGCTTCTCCGGTAATTTAATAGAACATGAATTTGAATGTTTGCAGTACTTCATATGTTTTTGCAAGCGTTCGTCTGTTTGAAAGTGATTTAAGCATATGTAACACACATAATTTTTGTGCTCGTGCTTGGAAATCTGACTCGAAACGAGTCTAGAGAAATTCTTTATCCAAGCATAATGAAATAATCGTTCTTTATTGCTGCGATTTACGTGTTGAAATTTAAAAGAGTTATCAACTTGCAACACCAAAAGATTGATGGTTTCTCTGTGAGAAGAGAAATTTTCGCTTAAGCGAAAGGGTAGCACCTTGTCTTTGTCATTCAAGCAAAATAAATTAATTGAGAGATTGTTCAGCTTTTCAAATTTGGAGACATCATCAAGCGAAATGGGAAATTCAATTCCAGAGTAATTTAAAACAGACCAACATGGAGGATAAGAAGATGTTCTATCGGAGTGACTTTGTGCGGGAAATAATGCTGACGTCACGGCCCAAAGGAAGCAATATTCATCGTCGTTTTTTATGTTAACGACCGCATGTTTTTTTTTAATGAATTCAGGAAGCCGCACAAATGTTGAATATCCACCCTTTATCGGACAATAAGTGCTAATGTTAACTTTCAATCCTAATATTTCTAGAAGCGCCCAACCAGAATCTTTTTCGCTAAATTCTTCTAATTTAGTCATAAGCACGTCCACAATATTGGTTTTGTACCACTGTTTCAAATCTGTTCCCCTGTCAATTTTGGAATTTCTTGTTGAAAAGGACTTCAAATCAACGTCTCCGTTTTGAGGTTTGACAAAATTTCCCGTAAGAATAACATTTACTTTAAGCATGGAATCTTTCACCAAAATTCTAATCTTGTACGCAAAACTTCGAAATGCTTTATTTAAAAATACGAGTGGATCCTTTACTTTTAAATTTGCTATGATGCCAGTCTGCAATCTTCCAGAAAAACAAGATTCAACATTTCGCCATTTGAGATTCGAGTGACTTTGACGTTTTAATAAGCCACAAATGACAAATGACAAATGAAATTTTCAGTTGTTTTAATTTTTCCAAATGAAAAATGAGAAATGCTAAATTACTCTCCAATCTAAACGGGTTTTCATCAGCTTTCTTGAGGTAAATTTCATTTTTGATAGCCGTTCTTACCAATTTGATGTCACCTTTGATGTGGCGAATAAAGCGGTCAACAGCGTCAGATGTCTTCAGCAGCTTAAACGATCGATCGTAAACTTTGATCATTTTACTGCTCAAATTTGAAACCGTTTCCGTCGACATGACTCTCAATATAGCGCACAGAAATTTCAAAACACTTCGATCGAGACTAATCTGAACCGTCGCGTTGGTTTAATTTATAGCAACGAAAATAGTGCTGAATCGAGGATAGTTTGACGCAATAATATCAAATTACAGTCCTGATTATTACGAGTATTATGTTACAAACAACACGTGCACGTTTCTCGGATTTTTCGAGAGTGTAGGGTTACATAATATAAAATTACATATTCATCATCACGCTTGAAATTTGATGCAACTGTACTGAATGACGAGCTCGAAATTTCATGCTGCTGTATTGAATTACACGTTGAAAATTGATATTACCATTAATATTGAATTGTATACTCGTATTACAACAGCCCCCACCATTTTTAGAGTATGTAAGTTGAAATAAATGCGAGTACGGTATATTTCTAAGTAAATCAATAACCAATAATCGATAATCAATAATCGATAATAAATAATCTATAATCAATAATCGACAATCAATCAATAACCAATAATCGATAATCAATCAATAACCAATAATCGATAATCAATCAATAACCAATAATCGATAATCAATCAAAAACCAATAATCAATAATCGATAATCAATCAATAACCAATAATCGATAATCAATAATCAATAATCGATAATCAATCAATAACCAATAATCGATAATCAATAATCAATCGATAACCAATAATCGATAATCAATAATCGATAATCAATAATCGATAATCAATCATCGATAATCAATCAATAACCAATAATCGATAATCAATCAATAACCAATAATCGATAATCAATAATCGATAATCAATAATCGATAATCAATCAATAACCAATAATCGATAATCAATAATCGATAATCAATCAATAACCAATAATCGATAATCAATAATCGATAATCAATCAATAACCAATAATCGATAATCAATAATCGATAATCAATCAATAACCAATAATCGATAATCAACAAATAACCAATAATCAATAATCGATAATCAATCAATAACCAATAATCGATAATCAATCAATAACCAATAATCGATAATCAATAATCGATAATCAATAATCGATAATCGATAATCAATCAATAACCAATAATCGATAATCGATAATCAATAATCAATCGATAACCAATAATCGATAATCAATAATCGATAATCAATAATCGATAATCAATAATCGATAATCAATAATCGATAATCAATAATCAATCGATAATCAATAATCGATAATCAATCAATAACCAATAATCGATAATCAATCAATAACCAATAATCGATAATCAATAATCGATAATCAATAATCGATAATCAATCAATAACCAATAATCGATAATCAATAATCGATAATCAATCAATAACCAATAATCGATAATCGATAATCAATAATCGATAATCAATAATTGATAATCAATAATCGATAATCAATAATCGATAATCAATAATCGATAATCAATAATCGATAATCAATCAATAACCAATAATCGATAATCAATCAATAACCGATAATCAATAATCGATAATCAATAATCGATAATCAATAATCGATAATCAATCAATAACCAATAATCGATAATCAATAATCGATAATCAATCAATAACCAATAATCAATAATCGATAATCAATAACCAATAATCGATAATCAATCAATAACCAATAATCGATAATCAATCAATAATCAATAATCGATAATCAATCAATAACCAATAATCGATAATCAATAATCAATCGATAACCAATAATCGATAATCAATAATAGATAATCAATAATCGATAATCAATCAATAACCAATAATCAATAATCAATCAATAACCAATAATCAATAATCGATAATCAATCAATAACCAATAATCGATAATCGATAATCAATAATCAATCGATAATCAATAATCGATAATCAATCAATAAGCAATAATCGATAATCAAAAATCAATAATCGAAATCAATAATCGATAACCAATAATCGATAATCAATAATATATTATCGATAATCAACCAATAACCAATAATCGATAGTCAATCAATAACCAATAATTGATAACCAATAATCGATTATCAATAATCGATAATCAATACAGAACCACGCTAACATAGTCTTAAGACCCGTTGAAATCGAATTACTTTCTCTTCGTTTTTCTATACTTTCAGGGAATGCAGTAAAAAATACATTAGCATGTTCATCTGTTTATTTATTGAGTGGATTTACAATTGTAAGGATGCTTTCAAATTATATAACATAATTCTTTCCTTAAGCATAGGTTCCAAAATCAATGAAGTTCTACGAATTCTTTCCAAAAACCGTTCACGATCTCTTGCGTACATCTCCCATGGTCCTTTTCTGCTTGGATCTCTTGCATCCACATAGTGTATTTGGATATTGTAATTGAAACGAACAGTTTTTTCATTCTTCCTGCACTCTGTTGGTTGGTTGGTTATTTTGCAAGTAAGACTGCTTGTCAAATTTTTTGGAAAGATGAACATTATGCGTTATTCCCCACAAGTCTTCTAAACGATTGGAAGATAGATGCGTGTCTTATTTCTAAAATTCTTTAGGTTTCTTTGAGTTTTCATTGTTATGGTTTGGATCTAAATTAATACGGCTGAATTTTTTTCTCACTTCGTATACAGCTAATTCTTGAGCAAGCTTTCTAAGCGATTTGAGAAAAGATTCAAGTCTTACTTCTAATTCTTCTTGTTTGTTCGTTATAATTAATTATTCTTGACTTCTTCTTCTTCAAACTCTATATTCACTGTGCTACCCACGATACCTTTTTGAATCAAGTAAATCTTTTTTACCTTCTTTTCTATTTCCTCGTTGAAATTTCTTAGATGATCATCGGCAAACAGGCTGTGGAATCTCAGCGGTAGAATTGTTTGAGTCTGCCCCAAGTCTGCCACTACGCGCTCGCCATATTTGGTGCTTAGTGTACTGAAACTTTCCACTTCATATTTTTTATTTTCTTCGAGATATTGAGCATTTATGTAGGGTTTAATGTAAGATTGTTCGTTAAGCTGTTGGAGTATGGACATTTTTGCGTTGTTCACTCTCGATTATATAAATGATATGGAAAACTAAACAGTTCGTATATAAGTAATTCGAATCTCCCCCTCTTACCGGGACATGATCCTTTGACTTTCAAATAACCTATGGTATCATTTTTCACATCCAACGTTGGTGAAATATGACACTTGTAAAAGCACTGCAGTTTGATTCTTTGACTTTCAAATAACCTATGGTATCATTTTTTCACATCCGGCGTTGGTGAAATATGACACTTGTAAAAGCGCTGCAATTATAACAAATTACGCTGGACATGCATAATTTGAAATTCGCTGGAGACATCAAATGATGACTCAGATTTTATACTAGCATGAAGCGGAAGTTGAATAACCTTGAATATGGTGCGACATATCTTATTACACAGAGTTTGAATAAATGTAGGCACGCATAATTTGAAACCTCTGTATCTTTGACTTTCAAACGACCTACAGTGTCATGTTCATATAGGTATAGGTAATACACTGCAAAGGAATCATCGAATTACACGCTCTACTTTTGTTTGCAATACAGCGCTTTCTCTTAAAAGTATGCAGCCGATTCTAGACCTGTCTCTCTGAACATGCTGCTACACAGCTACACCGTTTGGAATACAGCGCTTATTTCTACCTCCAAGCCATTGACATGACCTTGAACATATCATATTACATCAAGTCATTTTTTCTTGAACAATAAAGTGCTGCAATATTTGTGTAGTAATTTAGCCCATCTAAAGCCATGTTATTTTTTGAAATACAGCGATTTGGTCCAGAAACGACGCTATATGTCTACTGATGACAATGGAGCCAATAATAATAATAATAATAAATATAAATATAAATAATAATAAATAAATTTTACCACAAAATGTTTATGGTCATAGAATTTCGAACCACAACGTTTCATCAATTTCTTCGCTGGGAAATTATTTTTGAGATTAATAATTTCACATTTTCTTCATATTTACTGTAATTACTGAAATCAGAAACTATTTGTTTTAGCGTGCTTGTGCTTTAATACTTTCTTGTTTAGATTTCAATGTACATTTTAATATACGTGATGAAGTACTTAAGAAAATAAAAGTTTAGTCTGTAACTTATTTCTTGATCACCCTGTATATCAATAGATTAGCTCAAAAATCCAACAAGAAACCCTAAAATTCACTTGGAAATGCATCGGGAAATGTTTAATTCCAGAAATAATGAGTTTATCTGCCACACCGCCACTTAATTTCCACGCTGTATATTCATGATGTATGGGTGTTTTTTTATTGTCATTAAACTGAATACTGATAATATTCATATTGACAATATAATATATAATGTTTTTTTTGCTACCTAATGTATAGGTTTATCTACTTCTGCTAAATTATACGTTTCCTATTGCATAATAAGGGTCATTACTCAACAACCGTTGAATAAATGAACTCAACGGAATGTGACCAATTAAAAAAATCCTCCTGTTAATACATCGAGGTTGCTGTGGCTCAGAAAACGTCAAATTTATATTTACTTGTCAGAAAAATTCAAAAATTCGTATATGTTACGCCCAAACATCGAAACCGCTCATTGAATGAAAAAATAGCTACAACGCGTTGCGGACTGTGATGCACGACCAAATACTGAAATCTGATAATTTTTCGCGTTGTGGTCGTTCTTTTTGACCACAACGCGTTGTGGCCATGACGCGTTCTGAATTATTCAGAACGCTCATAAACCGATCGTGCTTTTGATATTTAACTAGATTGACAAAAATAATAACTGAAAATTTCAAAATGTTTTTATTTAAATATGTTTATTACTACATCAAACTAAACTAAATAGGAAAAAATAACCAACAGAACCGCAGGTAGTGGTAAAATTGAAAAATTGTGGTCATTTGTTCTTGCAGGAACTACCTACTATTGTGGCATTTAGAATTATTGCACAACACCTCATTGGCCCTACAGTTTTTGTTAATTTCAGCCTCCATAACTAAAAAAATTAAAAAAAATATTTCATTAGGTATATTTTATAATAACAGCGTTTAGGCAGGTACCTCTTGTTCGCTTATGTCCAGTTGCCATGTGAGCAGTTTCAATAATGTCAAAAAGATCCTCCGTTTTACTGAAATATCGAAAAATTTCATCCTCTGTTGCGTTGGTCTTTTGAATTAATTTTTCATATGCCCCAATTGATATGATATGATATCGTACCTCTTCAGCCTTCTATATTGTTTTGATGACAATGACATTTTGCTGTCTCTCAAACGTTTTGCTTCTTTCACCTCATGGACAATCTCTTCATACCGTTCATTCGTAAAATAATCGCTTCGATCGTTGCTATTATCTACGATATGTTTTAGATTTTCATTAAACGCCTCCCTCATATTGTTTTCTGCTAACAATTACACACTTCACACTTCATAATTTTACTTGATTTCGCTCATCAGCATAAATAGGACTTTACTCGAAGGCAGTCTGAACAAAAAAGATCGGTTTATGGGCGTTCTAAATAATTCAGAACGCGTCGTGGCCGTTTCAGCATTGTCCACACGCGTCGTGGTCAAAAAGAACGACCACAACGCGAAAAATGATCATATTTCGGTATCTGGTCGTTCAGCACCGTCCGCAACTCGTTGTGGCCGTTTTTTCGCTCACTGGGCGTTTCTGGTGTTTGGGCGTAACCTTGGTTTAGTATAAAGGGTGGTTGGCCATTACGCAGCTTTTGGGGGTCACTGGTATGGGACATACTGACGTCAGTATGTGGAACTCTGGGGTGTTTTGTCGCGAACTACTGTATTTTTCTAAAATCACCGGTTACCGTCAGCCGTCAACGACACCACGATCATTATTTGCTCGTAGCAACGGCATAGTAGGAATTTGCTGTCAAACTTTATGGAAGATCAAAATTTTTGGTTGAATTTGAATGTTGTTTTGCACCAATGTGAGAATAAATTATGGGAAAATCAAAAGAATAACATACCTGAAAGCGTAAATTACAATTTAAATAGTATTTGGATTAGAAATTTAAAATTTTGTGACCAGATCATGAACTTTGAAATTGAAACTTTAAGAAATCTGGAAATCTGATCTGGAAATTAGCCGTTTTGCAGTTGACGCCTATTTGGGCATTACGTAAAATCCAAAATAGTTCATGCAAGAACACTTTCGTGTTCAAACACTTTATATTAACGCAAAACTTGGGAATTAAATCCTGAAATTTATTTAATGGCAATTAACTGACGTTGCTAAATTGACATATTGGCAGTGTCACAAAGCGAAAAGAATCCAACACTCCTGACTACAGAGATTCTCAACAAGTTTGTCCACATTCGCAGAAGGCGACGAAAATCTGTTCTCGGAGTGTCGAACGTCGAACCATTATCTATACTAAACCAAGGGGGCGTAACATATATAATATATAGGTACTATACGTTTCTATGGCAACGTTCCTTGAAGGGTTTCTGATCTAGACCGAGCGGTCTAATGCGCCCATAAGCGTGCAACTGCCTTATGTTTAACTCGTGGGTTATGGTTATTATTAACTCGTTCGTTGAGTAACTATTATAAGTGCTGCAGACGCAATATAGGTACACATTATGCTCTTTTTGTACATTTCGCTTCTTACTACATACATACTTACAATAACAAAGGAGTAACCAATCAGTGTTATTTTTCAGCATTGTCTTTCGGCGTACAGGGAACCTCATCTTACGAAACAATTATGATCAATTATGAACAAATTGGTTAGTGGAATTTCAGGATATTTAATGCAAAAATTGTGTAATACTCGCAGAAAATGATGTGGATAAATAAATAAACCTTCTAATAGCATATCTTCATTTAGTGCTACTTTACAACTTGTTCGCGGTTTTCCTCTTGACTTAATTTTGTTAGTTCTGCTTACCAAATTGATTTATTTATATGCATACATCTCCAACTGGTGTTGTGGAATAATAAATACATCAGTCACACTTATTATTTCCTAAAATGTTTGTGTATGCTTTGTCTTTTCCATTATTTTATACAGATATTCCGTGTTGCTTAAAAACAATTGTAGATGTAAATTCATCTTTTTGGGACCAAACCGAAAAACTCAATGTTGGCAAAGCGAAATATCACTCTTTGTGTCTTATTAAAGTAACATCGATAATTGAATTGATACGTATGAAATCTCATAAGCCATGATGTTTACCTTTTTCTACCATGACGACGTTGCAAATTTCGTATTTTTTACTGTAAAATGTTTAAAAATATGCATATTCTCATTCATTCAATGATCTAGCCAAATTAGACTCGAGATTATTGTTTTGTCTGGATAAATTCCTGTTTTCCAAACTCAATTTTGTTCAAAACAGAAATTTATCCGGCAAAATATAAAGCTCTCGTCTAATTACATTTGAAAATCAATATATTATTCTATGTGACAGCTGACAACATTGACAAATGAATAAATCATAGCAACTATCAAACAGTCCGCAGCTTTTAATAAATTTCAGAATTTATACTGCCTTTAGAAATTTTCTGCCCTCATCAGTATACGACACAAATTATTTGCATGGTTATTATCACCTTATAATTTGGTAGCTATCGATTATAATCAACAATTGGTTCAATACATCTTTATTATTATTTTTTATATTAAATTTTATTTAAACAATATGTGCATGTTGTCAAGCCAAAGGAAACTTTCGCAAGGTACAAGAAGAATGAGCACGAGCATTGGAGTCACTGCTTATATATTCTCGTGTAATTTAAAGTTATTTACCGTCAAGTAATGTTCGGTCTGATTAAATTTATAATTAATTCTCCGCAGCTGCAAAATTGCACCTAAATAGCACTGTTATTTATGAAAATCATGTCAGTGTTCAATGTCCTGCGTCGCGGAAAGCTATAGGTACGTGCGTAATTTTAAATTTATTTTGGGCGAGGATTTAGAGCCCTTACCTAGAATACATTTTAAAAACGGTATTATACAAGATACTTACAGGAAATTAGCTTTGAGCTTTAGTCGGTAATTATTCATATGAGCGAATAGCGAACGAATACTGGGTCGTGTACCAGGTATCACAAGCAATTCTCTCCGTGACGGTATTCTGGTAACCGCCGGTCGTCCCGTAGAATGATTTAAACTGTGTAGGTACTCGAAGTCTGAATTTACGTCGCCGCACGGATGTGCAATCCAGACGGAATGTAGATCTGGATTATACGTTACAGCCACTCACGGCGCGATCCCTTAATAGGATAATTTCTACGTAAGCAGTTGTATAATCGCTCTGAAACTCGACCGGATGGGATGTTCAATCGCTCACTGCATCGTTTGAATTCAGATGTGCTATTCGCACCACACTAAATTCATTCAACTTGTGCGAGTTCTTGGTTTTAACATCCACGACCCCCGTAGAATTTCAGAACAAGCCTGTTATACCTCTCTTACTTAGTGTACAACAAACAACAGTAAATCACACCACGTAACGCAGGACATGTAGTCAGATACTCGGAAAATGTCTGGTATTAGAATGCTTTTCATAGTTTCATATCCAACCACTGTGGACCACGCAAAGTTTACGTAAAACTAGAAAATTCAAGAAATTCACAATTTTTGAGAAAACTGGATGGGAACCGTTACGACCGCTGCCTCAACTGTTTTCTTATTAGTTAACTCACAACGAGGACATGCAGGAAATTATAGGTATTATTACGTCTTCTCCGAATACTTTCCTCATAGCGACAGCCATGTATTAGTTTTGATTTTCCCACGATAGTTCTAATCATTGTCTTCCGTTCTTAACATAATTAGGCTGCTTTCAATTCCAGAGGACAGTTAGGTCATGAGCGTGGGAAAATTTATATGAGCTTTTAAACCTCTGATGCACGAGATACAATAATACATTTAAATAATAAACTACTTTACCAATGTATTAACAATATTAAAAATTTGAACGAAAAGATTTAATTTCTTTTCAATAAAAAAATAAAAATCCAACGTTGAACGGCGCAACCCTTATGTTTGCTGAGTATATTTTGGCATGGTATCGACGCAATAAAAAGCGATTCACCACAAGCGAGGTGCGACCAGGCGCTTAGAGGATTACTAAACCAATGCACTAGGGATACTGCCGATGAGGCGCTGTTGAGAGGATTATTTGGCACTTAAATCGAATGTCATCATAAATAATGTACCTAGTTGGTATCAGCGTGAAGAAACACTCTCTGTCTAAAATAGTGTAATTGAAGGTGTGCCTACCAAAAAAGTTAATTGTCTGAAATCCGCATCCTTTTTTTTGTAAATAATGTATAATTCAATCATACAACAGATTATTGTACATGGATGTCTTCGGAAATTAAGTCATTATGATGTCACTGCTATAGTAATGATGTAAGTATTTCTTGCGAACGAAATCGTTTAACCAGTATCAATTTTTCGGGTTGTCTTTTATATAAAGCTAATATAACAAGTAATATCTATGAGCTACACCTTGTGTTAGGACGAAATTCTTGTACATATATCTAACATACTTTACATTACTATTATTTTATTATTGCATTAATTTTGTATTGCAATTGTAAGTATTTGCAAAATTCATTATTTGTTGGTAGACGTTTTCTTTAATTTTATAACTCATTTCGAAAGTAAGAGATTGATTAATGTGTCTGTTATTTATACAAGAAAAGTTCACACTACTTGTTAAAGTTTCGTGACGGATCGAAAATTGCCCAAGGAGTGGGAGCCCAATTAGCTGATTTTATACAATTTGTTGCATAGATGTGTGACAAATCAGACGTAAATTGGGCAATAGATGTTTTCTCACGATTATATCTGAGTCGAACATGTCGTCAACAATTACATTAATAGTCATCATAATAAATTTATGAGTTGAACGTGTTCAGAATTCTACTTCGCATTTGCAATTATCGTCGATTACTGCTACATTGGCGCTAATCTCATGTCAGACGTAAAGCTTTTATAGGTATGACCAACAATGGAACGCGCCGGAATTTTTTTGTATACCATTTACAGTTGTTAAGTACAAATTTAGCCAAATTTGGCTGTGCGGTTGTATTTTTGGCAAAGTGCTAAATTACCGCCATGTTGGGTCGAAGATCACGAAAGCAATATTTAAAACGCTCCATTTACACCTCCAAAAATAGAATAAATACTTTAAATAAATTATCTACAAGAAACTTTTTCTTCAGTTTTAATAAATAAACTATGATTTTCGAGAGGCCGCGCCAAATCGTTTCTTTTGCTACTTTATCAAACCCATAATATTTTGGCAGTAGACCTGTCTTCGTTGGTTTTGATTGTATCAATTTTAGAAAATGATTACGCGTGAGCACAAAACCTGCCGAGCACCATCACAGTCCCAAAGAAATACATCGACGACATTTACTTCGACGAGGCTTTCTGTTCTTAGGAGTGCGTCAGTCTTATGGTAACCCATCCAAAGGACGCTGTCTACTTTTT
Organism: Xestobium rufovillosum; assembly: GCA_963966045.1. Taxonomy (NCBI): domain Eukaryota; kingdom Metazoa; phylum Arthropoda; class Insecta; order Coleoptera; family Ptinidae; genus Xestobium; species Xestobium rufovillosum. Next base: position 21,373,735 of record OZ014494.1, read on the forward strand.
CAAAGTACCGATGAAGAGCAGATCGACAATTTACACTTCAGCCAACTTCTAGAATTACAAAGCTTTTCACTCCGGCTTTGTGCGGTGTAACAAGAGAGTAAGAATTCCACCAATATCTGGGCAGCCCCTGTAACAAAACAGCTGTCAGTTATCAAAATTAACACTGGCCGTAGAAGCGCCCCAACCAAAGACTTATAGAGGGGACTTAGCTATTTACATTTTCGATTGAAGCAGGGTGAATATTCACAGTCTACGCGTTTGTGTGTGGAAAAGGCAAAACAAAACAGCCGACCAGCTGTGTAGTGAACAGGTGCCGCCGCGGAAACAGAATATCGCGGAACATTCGTTTGGTCCGTTGCTTGAATATAATAACAAACAACGATCCTCGCGACCCGCTGGCCTACGAACGTGTAGGCTTCAAAACAAAATCAGCTGTTGCATAAGGACGCTAGGTCCATTCTAGACGTCTTTGGCCCCAACAGCATTGTTATCGCGCTTTCAGGAATGTCGTGGTAACAAACTGGGGATGTAATATCGAGAATAATGGCAAACTGACACCTACTACAACATTATTGCCGCCTGCTCCAGGTTCAGTTCTTAACCTAATCTTCTGAAGCTTCCCATAGAGATGGGCTTGCAGAAACTATGAAGATACCTACCCGTCGAACACACGTTCATTTAACTTATTAGTGATTCCAATTTGCTAATAAGTAGCCACTGATTCATAACTAAAAATTTGGCATTGGCATGAATAGGTATTAATTTTAGAAGGAAAACTATTTTTGACGGACAGTGCTATTTTTGTGTCACTATTGTTTTTTTTCCTAGTAATGTTAGTTGGTTCATAAATTTAAAGTTGCTGTCTCAAATATGAGATGCAGTGTGGCTAATACTGATAGAATTAGCAGAATCATCTAGCCAAAAATATCAAACGAACAGGAATTTTATGCCATATTGTATGGTGTGCGACTTTTTTCGAATTATATTTTTGCGGTTAATCAAAACCATAATGGTGTTCCCCATTTAAGACTCTTCTTATTTCTCATTTCAACTTCTGTGTCACTGTCTATCTTCCTTGTCTCATTGTCTCTCATGTCGTCATAGATTTCGCATTAAGTTCAGAATTAAAGCGTGTTCAAGTGTTTCTCATAAATTGGAAGTTCAGGAATCGTCGCTTTCACATGGTCTACTTATTTCCCATATAAATATTAAGAATATAAGGAGCTTTGCCTAGCTTCGCCCTTGAGAGCAATGAGCAAAAAATGTGACCAGTAAAGAGAGATAGAAAACAACTTTTATGAAGCGTACCGCCCGTAATGCGATTGTGCTAAAAGCGTCAAATGCAACATGACTGGAGAGGTAGCAGCTGAGGAGACGGAGACGACGCTTCGCTACGTGCCCCGTAACCAATGGCGATAAAGATCATGGACTTTTGGACTTGCGTATTTTTCACGGTCGGCTGCATAGGGATATTGTTCTCCCTTACAATGTTGGTTTCACTCTTCCGGCTCAATGCTCGTTATTGTCTTAATACTTATGTGTTATTTTCCAAGATGGCGTGGAATAGAAATTATTCTAAATTTTCTTTGACCAGCAGTCTCTCTATATTCGAATATTCATTGAAAAGATTCGACAACGACTCGGGGAAGCTGATTTACGACTCTCTATTCCTACTCGAGGCCCAGCATTAACTGTAGATCATCGTCAACGTTGCTAGAGAACATTTCAATTGGGTGGAAGCTAACTGGGAACAAATCCTCTGGATTGAAAGGTTCAGATTTTGCCTGTACTCTTGTGATAGACGTGTTCGTGTTTTTCGGCGACTAAATGAGCGATACGCACTGTGTAACTGACTTCATTCGGTGGAGCCTCAGTTATGGTGTGGGGAGGAATTTCGTTATCAGGGCGTATCGACTTAGTGGCAATCTGAACGCTGAGCGTTACACATTTGAAATTCTTCGAGAACATGTTTTACCATTTGCTCCACACTAGGTCAAATTTCCCTCGTATGCAGGATAACGCCGGACCTCACGCTTCCCGGTTGGTCCAAAATTATCTTTTGGAAGTTGGGATTGGTACTTGGCTTGGCTAGCACAGAGTCCAGACCTCAATCCAATAGAGTCTGTCTGTGACACGCTTGGGGAAGACCTTTAAGAGATCATCCGAACCGGCCCAATAATTCGGAGGATGTGGGGCGTCTTATCGAAATATGGAATGGATTGTTCAAAACAACATTCGAGCGCTCATAAACCGTCGATGCGAGGATACCCGACATTAACTTGATCGAAAGTAAGGTAGAAATACCACTGTTTATTTCGATTTCAAGAATTTCGAATCCTTGGAATATATGAAAATTATCTCCAGTAATGACAACTTAGAATGACCCTTCTGTTTACAGGCGCAGGCGTGGGGAATCGAAACTGGTAAAGCGATCTATGATACTTTTTGTTGGTATTGGTATTATTCATTCATGTAAAAATTAGGCAGTGCCTCCGCTACCGGCAACGGCACCCGAATGAGCTGCCGGCAAATAATTCTTAGGTTTTGCCGCTGATTCCGCTTATAAATTGTAATTCAGCAATATAGAAATAGAAATTGGTAACCTGAGGTCTATTTTTCACTCGATTTTTCATTAGCGGATACAGACTGCTTGCGAAAAGCATTCCCAACTATCTGACTTACGGCAACAGGCGTATTTTCTACTTATATACCATTTTTGTAAACGTTCTTTCTACCACACCTTCGTGGCTCAGTAGTCGATGTGTCAGTCCCCCAAATCGCAACGTTGGGGGTTCGCATTTCGTCGCAGTTCTTTTTTGTTAAGATGATTTCACTTTTTTATTTTGAACAAAAAATCGGTCAGGTCCAAAAGGACAGATAGGGGATCGCCATCACGTGAGACCGGCATCCACTTATTTGACATTAATTGTTGATCGCAGCCAACATTGAACGGGCAACCGGCGCCGGCAGCCATTAGTTTATTTTGCGGGCACCGTTGCCGGCAGCGGAGGCACGGCCTAAAAATTAATATGCCTCCTATAGTATGGACTACATTTCTTTTAATGTTTGTTGAAAGTGAAACACCATCAATCAGGTAATGGCGATACTCAGAAGCAAGGTTAATTAAATTTCACATTGTACTCAATCAGTAATAAACTTCATATATTTAATTGACAAAATGCAGAAGTATAGTATGAATACTTATATCCATTAATCACAATTTGTAATTTGTGACAGCATAGTTGCAACTTTAAGGAAACACACTCGATTAAATATTTGGTTCTAGAGGTACATAATTATACACGTTTTTTTGGGAATGATGACTCAAAATTCGTACAATAATTACAATGAAGATCGTCCTTTAGTACCCATTAGCGTTGCCGGCAAAGCTGTTTGTTGTTATTATTTACTTACCTTCGTAACATTTTGAATTACGGAACGCGAATCAAGGATTTAGCAACAAAAACTATACTTCATATTAAATGTACCAACCTTGGCTTCACCCGGAGTTATTGCATTAATAGAAAAAAAATAAAAAACAAGTACACAAACGCTTTGTTTTTGCCGTGTGAAAGCGTTATTTGCAGAACTTGCGGATATCGTCACCGATATATTTATATGAAATGTAAGTAAATGGTGGTCATCGTGGATATTATGCGTAATAATTTCAGCAAGCCTATTCTCGGAAAACAAGAATTACAATTATTTATAATCGATTTATTAGGGATCTCACATTCATCAGTTTTTTGAAGGCCGAGTTGTTGGAAAACCGCAGCAAAGTCCTTGAACAGCGCCTCATTTAGCATATCACGATCTGTGAAATATTCCCAAGCATGGTATAGCCTGGGGTTTAGGATAACAGGGTAAAATTTATTCATTTTTAGTCCCACCTTTTGCCATAAATCGGTAAGAGTTAACATATTATGTTGAATCCAGACTGATGATAGTCAAGAATTAAATATTTTGTTATTTTCGTGAAATATTGGCAAATAAAAGGAATTGTATAATATTTAATCGACGTTTCGACTCCGTTAGGAGTCTTTGTCAAGATTTTATTGAATAAATATAAAAAATAAACAACAACACAAATTATCAAAACTTGCTAACAAACATACCAACAATAATAATTACAACATTCCTATCAATAATAAATGGATACATAATATCTCTACCACTGATATTCTAACCAACGTACAAAAAATTTTACAATTAGGCCCTACTTTTAGCATAAACACACATAATTCAAAAATTCCAATTAATAATATTATAGCTACCATTGAAAGTTGTATAACTTTGCTTCCATCGGATGAAAAAAATAATATTAGACATAAAATTTGCCAAATTATTAAAAAATTCACCAATTCATCTACAAAAATTAATAAAAATGAAAAAGAACTTTTAAATAATATTAAACTTACTAAAACTTTCCTTAAAAACAACCCACAAATTATTGTCCTAAAGCCTGATAAAAGTAACAAAACCGTAATTATGGACTCACTTGATTACGAAAATAAAATGCTTAGGCCCGGTTTTTCAAAGAATCTAACACCGGATTAAGTCTGACGCCGCCCTCGTTGCTATGAAGCCAGCCAATCAGAAAGCCGGTATCATAGCAACGAAGCGAGTGTCAGACTTAATCCGGTGTTGGATTCTTTGAAAAACCGGGCCTTAATCTACTAAATGACCAGCTAACTTATATACCTCTTCCTAAAGATCCCACTATAAATTTACAAAGTAAAAATAACAATTTTATTTCTAAATTATTAAATGAAAATAATATTTCTCCTAATCTTAGCATCAAACTTAAAATACAAAATTCTCTCCCCCCCACGTATATATGGCCTTCCAAAATTGCATAAAAATAACATTCCGCTTAGACCAATAGTATCATGTATACAAAGTCCTTTTTACAAACTGTCAAAATATTTAGCTAACATTTTATCTAACATTACAGGTCAAAATGAATTTTATGTCAAAGATTCTTGGTCATTCAAAGAAAAAAGCAAAACCTTTACTATTCCTGAAAATTACAAATTAATTTCACTAGATGCTGTATCACTCTACACTAACATTCCAATAAATCTAGCAATTACAACAATTAAAAAAAACTGGAATAAAATCGAACCTTTCACATCACTTACTTTAAAAAATTTTATTACTGCAATTGAACTTACATTAACTACAACTTATTTCAAGTTTAAAAATAAAATTTACAAACAAACTGATGGCTGTGCTATGGGTTCTCCTATTTCAAGTACTATTGCCCAATTAGTTTTAGAAGATTTGGAAACCACCGTTATACCCAAATTATCATTTAATTTACCATTTTTTGTGAGATATGTAGACGATTGTCTGACTGCTATTCCTCCTGACAAAGAAAATGAAATTCTTCATCAATTTAACAATTATCGTCCCAAATTACAATTTACTATAGAAGTTTCAAATAATAACCAAATTAACTTCTTAGATTTAACACTTTACAAAATTAATAATTCAATACAAACAGAATGGTACACTAAATCCACTTGGTCCGGCCGTTACATTTATTTTAACCCTATACAACCAACTTGTCACAAAAAAAGTATAGTTATATGTTTAGCCGACCGAGCAATAAAACTTTCTAGTCCACAATTCAGAAAATTTGCACTTGACAAAGCCACAAATTGTTTAATACAAAATAACTACCCAAGAAATTTTATTAACAAAATTATAAAAAACAGACTTTATCAATTTTATAATAATAACAATATTAATAAAAAAAAGGAAAAAGAACCAAAAAACTACATTTCCTTGCCTTATATAAAAGATATTTCACATAACATTAATAATCTATTATTAAAACATAATTTTATAATTGCCCACAAAAAATATAACAATCTGCAATTTTTATACTCTAGTCTAAAAACTCCAATCCCAAAATTAATGAAAACTCACACCGTATACAAAATTAACTGTAATAACTGTAACAAAACATATATTGGACAAACCAAAAATCATCTTGAAACTAGGTTAAAACAGCATACATACCAAAATAGCAATTCAGCTATTAGTAAACATATGAAAGAAACTAAGCATAACTTCAACTTTAATAATACAACTATTCTGGAACAAGAAAAAAATGTAAAAGCTAGACTCTTCTTAGAAATGATACACATCAGAAAAGACAAAAATTCATTGAATGACAGATCTGACATCCAAAATCTAAGTCAAATTTACAGTGACATAATAACCTAAATCTGCTCTCTACCACTTGATCTAATTTAATACATGTACATTTTATCTATCTATCTATCTATCTATCTATACAGGGTGAATCAGGAATCCTTCTATGTATTGGTATTTTTGTTATTTGAAGAGCTACAAAGTCGGTTAAATGAGAGAAAAGTTGCACTATTTGGGAGCCATCTCAAACCTACTTTCAAACTTTCAAAAATTTTCACAGCTTTCTAGATATAATTAAAATATTAAAATTTCCGATTTTTTCTTTTGTTGATAACTCAACTGTGGTTTGTGCAAATGACTTGAAACTTGGAACGCTTACATAAAAGAACGTTGTACATCGTTTGGTGACATTGGCAGTGCAGTGTGATCTGTCATTTTTGCAGAGCGACAGTCAACTTTTTTTTCTTTATGGCAGCCATATTCATTTCTGCCGCTGACATTATGACAGCATTATTATGATTACAATGGTTTTTTAATTTTTTAAATCGAACCTCAAATAAAAAAATTACAGAAAGAAACATGTTAGCACATGTAATCAAGGTAGCCATGCAACAAAAGAGCTGCGGTAAGTAAAAATCTTTATCAATAAACAATTTACTTTGAGCGGAAGCCCACGCATTCCCACCTTTTCTATTTGAAGAGATAGAGATTCGGTTAAATCAGCGAATACTTGCCCAATTACTAGCAATAAACGGTGGTTCCCGAAGAGTTTAAGAAATCTGCTGTGGTCAAAATATTTATGAAAATTTTGAAAAGGGTCAATTAGTACTTGGATTAAAATAAAATCCTACATTTCTTTTATTTTTTTATTAACTATGGAACTTTAAAGAACAATAACACAAATTAACTAAAACGAATAAACAATTTAACAAAATGCCATAAAACAACAATGTAGGATTTTATTTTAATCCAAGTACTAATTGATCCGTTTCAAAATTTTCATAAATATTTTGACCACAACCGATTTTTTAAACTCTTTGGGAGCCACCGTTTATTGCTAGTAACTGGGCAAGTATTCGCTGATTTAACCGAATCTCTATCTCTTCAAATAGAAAAGGTGGGAATACGTGGGCTTCCACTCAAAGTAAATTGTTTATTGATAAAGATTTTTACTTCCCGCAGCTCTTTTGTTGCATGGCTACCTTGATTACATGTGCTAACATGTTTCTCTCTGTAACTTCTTTATTTGAGTTTCGATTTAAAAAATTAAAAAACCGTTGTAATCATAATAATACTGCCTTAATGTCAGCGGCAGAAATGAATATGGCTGCCATAAAGAAAAAAAAAGTTGACTGTCGCTCTGCAAAAATGACAGATCGCACTGCACTGCCAATATCACCAAATGATGCACAACGCTCTTTTATGTAAGCATTCCAAGTTTCAAGTCATTTGCACAAACCACAATTGAGTTATCAACAAAAGAAAAAATAGGAAATTTTAATTTTTTAATTATATCTAGAAAGCTGCGAAAATTTTTGAAAGTTTGAAAGTAGGTTTAAGATGGCCCCGAAATAGTGCAACTTTTCCCTCATTTAACCGACTTTGTAGCTATTCAAATAACAAAAATACCAATACATAGAAGGATTCCTGATTCACCCTGTATAAATAAAAATCAATTGCCACATGTATGTAAGCTCATCACTTGAGAACGGCTCGACCGATTTGGCTGATTTCTTTTTTGTTGTGTTCGTAATTTTCAGGACAAGGTTTGTATGAAAGAAAATTTTGGAAAACCCACCGGGAAAGTAGAAAATTTGGAAGGTAAAAGTTTGTATGAAAATCTGTTTGACAAACAAAAATGTGACGTTCAGTTTGACAGTTCTAAAAATTGAATTGTCAGTGTGTTATCGGTGGTGATCATGTATTTGGTGGTTCTTTGCCACCAGTGAGGCGTCGAAATATCGGTCGGCGTACGCGAAGAGCGTAGACAGCGTTTGGAGCCAAGTCGAATAAGAATTTCTCAAGCCTCAAGCGCGATCCATTATAACTCCGGAACAACGGGTACAGGCGAGTTCGACGCGCTCAGTTGGAGCTTACGCACAAAATAATTTGGAACGTCGACAAAACAGAGGCCGAACGTGGCATTAGGGAACGAGAAATTGGAAAAGTTGCCCGGAAAATTGGAAAATTCGGGAAAAACTGAAAGTGCATTTTTCTATGGGATTTTTATATGATATGGATATGCGTAAGTCGGGAAATTCGAACAAACTGTAAAAATCATAATTTTGGAAAATCGAACGGAAAATTTGAAAATTCGAGAAAAACTAAAAGTGCTTAACGGCTGAACCGATTTGGCTGATTTTTTTGTTGTGATCGTAATTGTCAGGACAAGGTTTGTATGAAAGAAAATTTTTGGAGAATCCACCGGAAAATATGAAAATTCGGGAAAAACTGAAAGTGCTTAACGGTTGGACCGATTTGGCTAATTCTTTTAAAAAATAAGGTTTTTAGGGAACGAAAAATTGGAAAAGTTGCCCGGAAAATTGGAAAATTCGGAAACAACTGAAAATGCTTTTTTCTATTGGACTTTTGTATATGTATAGGTGTAAATCGGGAAATTCGGACAAACTGTAAAAATCATAATTTTGGAAAATCCATCGGAAAATTTGAAAATTCGGGAAAAACTAAAAGTGCTTAACGGCTGGACCGACTTGGCTGATTTTTTTTTTGTTGTGATCGTAATTGTCAGGATAAGGTTTGTATGAAAGAAAATTTTTGGAGAATCCACCGGAAAATGTGAAAATTCGGGAAAAACTGAAAGTGCTTAACGGTTGAACCGATTTGGTTAATTCTTTTCAAAAATAAGGTTTTTAGGGAACGAAAAATTGGAAAAGTTGCCCGGAAAATTGGAAAATTCGGAAACAACTGAAAATGCTTTTTCTATTGGATTTTTGTATATGTATAGGCGTAAATCGGGAAATTCGGACAAACTGTAAAAATCATAATTTTGGAAAATCCATCGGAAAATTTGAAAATTCGGGAAAAACTAAAAGTGCTTAATGGCTGGACCGATTTGGCTGATTTTTTTTTTTGTGATCGTAATTGTCAGGATAAGGTTTGTATGAAAGAAAATTTTTGGAGAATCCACCGGAAAATGTGAAAATTCGGGAAAAACTGAAAGTGCTTATCTGTTGAACCGATTTGGCTAATTATTTTCAAAAATAAGGTTTTTAAGCAACGAAAAATTGGAAAAGTTGCCCGGAAAATTGGAAAATTCGGAAAAACTGAAAGTGCTTTTTTCTATTGGATTTTTGTAGGATATGGATAGGCGTAAATCGGGAAACTCGGACAAACTGTTAAAATCATAATTTTTTGTATGCGCTCGCGATCATAACTGACGATAGGAACAACAAATTTGGTTGAACATAAACGTAATCAGAAAAATGTTTCACATTGAATAAACGATTTGGTTAATGAATCAAAAGTTCAATACGAAAAGTATTTTTAGGCAGGACAACGTCTGCCGGGCCGCTAGTCTATATAAATAAAAATCAATTGCCACATGTATGTAAGCTCATCACTTGAGAACGGCTCGACCGATTTGGCTGATTTCTTTTTTGTTGTGTTTGTAATTGTCAGGACAAGGTTTGTATGAAAGAAAATTTTGGAAAATCCACCGGGAAAGTCGAAAATTTGGATGGTATGCAATGGTATGTTTGTATGAAAATCTGATTGACAAACAAAAATGTGACATTCAGTTTGACAGTTCTAAAAATTGAATTGACAGTGTGTCACTGCGTTATCGGTGGTGATCATGTATTTGGTGTTTCTTTGGAAAAAATGCTACCAGTGAGGCGTCGAAATATCGGTCAGCGTACACGCAATGCAAGCCAACTACATGATCGTCGAGTCTGAGACTGACGAAGAGCGTAGACAGCGTTTGGAGCCAAGTCGAATAAGAATTTCTCGAGACTCAAGCGCGATCCATTATGACTCTGAAACATCGGATACAGTCGAGTTCGACGCGCTCAGTTGGAGCTTACGCACAAAACAATTTAGAACGTCGACAAAACAGAGGCCGAACGTGGCATTAGGGAACGAAAAATTGGAAAAGTTTCCCGGAAAATTGGAAAATTCGGGAAAAAGTGCTTTTTTCCATGGGATTTTTGTATGATATGGATATACGTAAGTCAGGAAATTCGGACAAACTGTAAAAATCATAATTTTGGAAAATCCACCGGAAAATTTGAAAATTCGGGAAAAACTAAAAGTGCTTAATGGCTGGACCGATTTGGCTGATTTTTTTTGTTGTGATCGTAATTGTCAGGACAAGGTTTGTATGAAAGAAAATTTTTGGAGAATCTACCGGAAAATGTGAAAATTCGGGAAAAACTAAAAGTGCTTAACAGCTGGACCGATTTTGGCTGATTTTTTTGTTGTGATCGTAATTGTCAGGACAAGGTTTGTATGAAAGAAAATTTTTGGAGAATCCACCGGAAAATGTGAAAATTCGGGAAAAACTGATAGTGCTTAACGGTTGGACCGATTTGGCTAATTCTTTTCAAAAATAAGGTTTTTAGGGAACGAAAAATGGGAAAAGTTGCCCGGAAAATTGGAAAATTCGGAATAAACTGAAAGTGCTTTTTTCTGTTGGATTTTTGTATGATATGGATAGGCGTAAGTCGGGAAATTCGGAGAAACTGTAAAAATCATAATTTTGGAAAATCCACCGGAAAATTTGAAAATTCGGGAAAAACTAAAAGTGCTTAACGGCTGGACCGATTTGGCTGATTTTTTTTTGTTGTGATCGTAATTGTCAGGACAAGGTTTGTACGAAAGAAAGTTGTATTGTTATAAAAATCAAATTTGCTATGTATAATTCCTATTTCTAGCATAGTTACCATTTATTTACATTTTTATTAAGAAAAAACATGTCATTTTTTATACTTATTCAATAAAATCTTGACAAAGACTCCTAACGGAGTCGAAACGTCGATTAAATATTATACAATTCCTTTTATTTGCCAATATTTCACGAAAATAACAAAATATTATTAAGAAATTGGCACTAACAACTATAAAAATACTTCAAGAATTAAAATCACGTGTAATCCAACGGGGAAAATGATTTCCAATTTTGAAAATGGGTAAATTAAAACTTCATTGTTCCACCACTCACCACATGACTCACGTTATCAGAAACAATACAAGTCCCCTAAGAGAAGGAACATTCCGTAATATTAATAACTCATAGGAAAACTGTCAATTGTCTACGATGAAGGATTGTTGTTTTAACTAATTGGTCGTGTAGTTCGCAGCAAGGTTGGTTAAACAAGCTAAGTTTTTTAAATCGTACAATGATTGTTGCAAAAACAAGACAACAGATCATAAAAGTGTGACGTCATATCTTTTCTTTAAACAACAGTCATACGGTCACCGTACTAGTAATTTGGCGGCTTGATTTTCAAAAGATTAGCTATTAGGGCATGAAGTAGAATATAGAGTTGTTTAGAACGGTAACTGAACCCACAGTTTTCTGAAAGTTTCGAAAATGTACAGAAACAAGTACTTTTTCTCTTTATTTTCTTTTTTACCCTAATCTTAAAGTCTTTCTACCGCGAGGTGTAAGGCTATAGCGTCAGAGTTGAGTTTCTTCCTCCTTCCTCTTCTGTTTTGCGTTAGCTTCTTTATATTCTTTTATTAGATACTTCTCTGCTGTACCGCTTGTCTCACTTCTTACCAAGTTTTTCTTCAATCTTCAACAAACACGTTTACGATGGTATAATTCATAAGGGTGTAATCCGGTAGAATTACAAGTTTGGGGCCCCCAATGTGCGAGATCTTGTGTCCCATTTGCGTTAGTGTACTTGCAGCGGTGGAGTGCATGTGAAGTTCAAGAATGCATGTATGAATTATTTTGCTGCATTTTTTAAGAATTACGTTTTAGACCAGTTAAATACAGGTATACATTACATCGCAAATTTTTTATAATTTTCTTGTTATAAAGTCTTCAAACTTTGTGTTGAGCTATAAAATTAGTCACGCCTAGTCACGTTCTAATTTTTTATTGGAAGTAAAGCGCTTGGTGTGAATAATCTAGTGTAAAAAAATTAGCTGTAGATATTTGCCCATTTTAAAGATATTGATTTTTTTTGGTGGATGAAACCGAAAGCGATTTAAACGTTCTAAGCTTTTCTCAATTTGGCTCGCTCAGGTTGGTTTTGATGATTAGTTTTAATAAAAATTCCTGGATTTTTAATTACGTACGCTTAATTGTCTTTTTAATTGTTGATACTTTTGAAATTCCTGATATTAAATCGATATTACAAACTTGAGGTACTGATTCCTGACGAAGTTTTGAGTCAAAAAGTTTATATGAACAAACGTTCTTAAATCCCCCTCCTCGGAATGACGATCCCTTAAATGCCCCTAAATGGAGACGTAAAATTTATTTTATGATTAATATCTCCAGCACGTTTTATCAAAAAAAATTAAATTTGATATTTGTATTTATGAATGTGAGAGTCAAAATATGGTGCGGCCATATTCAAAACAAAATCACGGGCGTCCTATTAGGGAGGGTAAGATGGGGGGGTCGCAACTCTTAGTGTTCTCGAAAATTTTTCCCTTACAATTTTCGTTAGGGATCACGACCCCAAGCTTGTAACATCGATTCAGTGACACTCTGTATATGAGATGTACCTACGTATTACTTAATGTTTTATTTTGCATTCTGGAATGCAATAGGGGTAGTTTCAATTCGTGATTTCTCGTTACCTATTGCTTTTAAATTTTTAAATTCAGGTTATTCTGTAAATACCGTTTTTGAACTCACCGCTTTCAAAATGACATTTCGCGAACGCAAAAGTCGAACTCAAACGTACCTAGTGTTCGTGCACTAGTTCGCGAAAATAAACAAAAAACACTTGCCTTATTGGGGCGTTCTAAAAATAATTTGGCTTTATAATATGATAATAATTCACAGTTGGTAACAATCAATTTTATATGGAAATCTGTCAATGTACCTAATACTTGATTTTTTTAAATCGGAAACGTATTAGGTAATAATTTAAAAATTCTAATGTTCGTTTCAAAAAATATTGTACAAACTTCGATGCGCGAAGACATATTCGGCACATTCGCGCAAATGAAGCACTCATGTTTCAAAAAATGCGCTCATGCGCGAAAAATGGCTTCTCGCACTCGGTTCGTAAATAACTATTATTTTACATGTTGTTTTTCACATTTTTGCTTATCTCTATATCGTTTGCTCAATAGAAATTGATGTTATTGTTCTTATTAATGTTAATGCTATTATTGTTATTATTATAACACAACTTCTCCATGAATTTAATTTTTAACCCTTTTCCTATTGCCACAGTCGCAAAGTGGATAAAAATTCCAATTTATACGTACATATATATTTTTTTTAATTATAATTTTATTCGTCCTCTTTATATACTAGAATTTGTTAACAATTTTTTCAATTATTATCTTTTTAAGTTCAACAAGAATCCTGAGTTTCAAATTTGTGTGTCGATATAATTTTTTGAACCCCTAGAAAACAACCCCTTTTACGAATTAATTTTTTTGAATATTCTTCACATAAATGTCTGCCTCCTTTAGTTTATCCTTTATCTAATAATTAGTCCCACCTCGAGTCCCACGGTGCACTGTGTGGAGAAGATATGAAGTTGAGTAAAAGTTGAACATTGTTTCTAATTTTTAATTGAAGACCTGTAGAACTATTCAATTTAACTAAGACATTATTAAGGCGCTTTTTGACGAAGAATTGTTACAGAAGTATGTATTTTTTACGAAAAGCCGGTATGAAAAATACTAAAAAAATTTAGAAATAAATTTCAATTTTTTTATATGAAACGATGTTACAATTAATTTTATGTTTCGTTTCCACATCACCCACGAGATAGAGTTTCTTTTAGGAACACAGACTTTTGGTAATACCAAATAACAAATATTTCACTACAAATATAGCTGCCGAATATTTGGTTGTTACCGAATATTCGGCTATTACCGAATATCCGGCTTTTGTTCCGCTGGACTATAATATTGATATTATAGTATATTATACACGAGTTTATAATGAATGCTATTATTACAACACGAGCGAGTGAAACGAGCGAGTTTTGTAATCATCCGAGGTAATAATAGCATCATTATAACGAGTTGTATTACAAAACTCGCTCGTTTCACTCGTTCGTGTTGTAAACTTCATCCTCGGTAATAATGGCATTCATTATAAACTCGTGTATAATATACTATTATCTTCCTTGGTCGGAACTCGTATTTGTCATTTCTAGCATACCGATTCTAATTAAATTTCAGTAATCTCTCATAATCGTCTAAGTACAGTAAGCCATTGTACCTTGGAGGTAATACAAAGAACTCTACTTGGTTCATTTACCCTTCACCTGTGATTATTAGTCTGTTTTTGGAAGATGATTAATGCAAGCATCAAGGTGCGGTGTGGGTTTTGGCGTTTGTTTTATAAAATCATTTAGACTGTGACTGAATGCTAAATTTGTCCATATTTTCTAATGAAGTACATTAAGCGTTTTTTTTAGTTAACAAGCTGCTTCTTCCTGTTTATGTGTGAAACTGTCGGGTTCTAAAATTCATAAAGGATCGTAAATTGTGTTTACACTACAGGCCGTGCTACTACAAATGTGTTGAAGTTCTTTACAACTGAATCACAAAGAATTGAGGGCAATCCATAAATTCAGTGCATTTATTCGGATAAAAAAGAAAATGCGTTGGGAAATCAAATCCAATCAATTCCACAGAGACCTTGACCTCTAATAACTAAATTCTCGTAAACCACACTTCGATAACTCCTCACAGCCGCCTCACACCTCTCCTACATTTTTACGCGTTTTGTTTCCAAAATGAAATTTGTATTCCACCAAATGTCATACAGAAGAATATTTTTTTGATCATGTCTATTGGTGAGACTGATCGGCACTCGTGTGACTGATCATGAACCATGCAACGGATTGCTTAATTCAGCTGGATTAGTTTCAGCATAGTATAAGTTGAACACCGGGCATCATCAAGTCAATTTCTGGGACACGAAAAGTTTTGCTTAAACATCAAATGTCTTCAGCGGACAGCTGCTAAATATTGTTATAAAGAAGGTTCCCATCAACTGACGACTGCGGTGTCAATTCTAAAACAAGATGGTCTACAATCTTGCAAGGAAACAAACTATTTTAAAACGCAATAGACTTTACCTATTTTAATTTGTCTTAAATGCAATTAACAAATTTTAGTTTATTGGGAAACCCGCCAGATTCGCCGTCTATTCTCGTATAAATTAAATGCAATTATACGAGTAAATAAAAAATCCTAACTTTATTATTCCTACTTCAGCTTGCTATCACACCGATCGTGTTCCAGACATAAACCGTTTATATTATCAAAGCTTCGCACACTGAAATTTCCCAGTACTACCTTTTCTGATGCTCATAGCATCCTCCCACTATGCTGAACTAAGTGAAACAAAATGCAACAAAATGCAAATAGCTTACAGATATGTATGCCTTTGTATTTGTATAATAAACTTGTTTTTCGAACTGATGTGCATGGTGTTGCCACTCGTCGAAAGTCGCTAATGCTCACGATCCCGCGGCATCGCAAGGAAATATTTAAAAGATCATTCTCATACAATATTGTGTCCTGTTTAAATAACTTTCACTCATTTCTAACTCTTTCTTGCGATTCCGCGAAACATAGATTATTTAAAATTTTTCTTGACCAGCAGTAAATGGTTCCTCTGCATTACGTGGGCTGTGCATAGATGTCCTATCTTTCCTTTCTCCACTTCCTTTTCTTTTACTTTCTCTGTTCTTCCTCTTCTTGTCTTGTTTTTCTTTGTCGTTTGTTCTCCCTTCGGATACGTTTTTTTATTTCTAACATATTTTTTTCAGATTTAGTTTAATTTATTTTATTTTGCAAATTGGCCTGCATGGAAGATCAGGCTCTGTGAATGCTGTATTAGGTATTCACAGATGCCTGAATGCAGGCCATTTAACACCAGTTTCGTTCTGTGTAGGTATAATTTTATTTTTTTGTAATTCATTGTGGTGTTAATAAACGTATTATTATTATTATTATTATTATAACGTGAAATAAAAAAGTTAGACATGCCCAAATCAGTTGCATAACAATGGTTTTAAGAAATTGCAGCCACCATTTTCGTCTAGTATAGTTAGGTATGAGATCTCATCATTAATGGTGACGGGTACTTATCCAGACGGTTTTTTCCGACGAAATGGCCTCTTCTTCCGAGTTTTCGACTGTTTTCTCGCTCCACCCAATGTGGATAAGCACTCTGCCGAGATTTTCAGCCTCCTTGGTGGTTGGGCAGGAGTATCTATAGCTGCTAATCCGCTGGGCTCGTGATCGATGTTTTCTTCGGTAGGATTTTTATTGTGTTCTTCCATTTAATTTTTTAAAGAGAAAACTGGGTCAGGTTCTTGCCCGGCCGGAATGGGTTTGAGTCATTTGATAATATACAGGGTGATTCAGAACGGGCGTGTCAAATTAAAATGGGTGCTAGAGGACCTCCAAATAAGACGAAAAGTTTATATGAACATATGTTCCAAAGTGACTACTAACCAAGATAAAGGGTGTAAAAGTTTTAATATTTATTTATTATCTTAGTAACTAGGAAAGTTATTAAGTTGAAATTTAAGGGGTCGTTTTCATTTGTCAAGTTCTAATTTTCCAAAAAAGTTTGCTCTGCTAGACCCATCAGTAGCGTTGCTACGGGGTAGGCCGTTTATTTATTTCCCCAATCCAATGTTACGCCACTGGGGAATGCAGGTGATATTAATGTATTTGAAATCTACGTTCAATTTGGGAAGAAATTGGTATCTTCAAAATTTTTCGTAAAATGCTTAAATTTTGAATGAAATAGCTTTTTGTGAAATCGTGCGCGTGTACTGAAATTTTCCATAATGCAATAATGGCTTCACCGATATGCAAGGAAAGTGAAAATGGGAAAAAATGGTTTATTAAGAATAACACTAACAAAACTAACAAGAAAAAAGAGAAAACACATTAATTCTTACATTCAAAAAATATTAAAACTTTTACACCCTGTATCTTTGTTAGTAGTCACTTTAGAACATAATATTAATATGTTCATATAAACTTTTCGTCTTATTTGGAGTTCCTCTAGCACCCATTTTAATTTGGCACGCCCGTTCTGAATCACCCTGTATAAATGTTTTTTGTCCGCTATCCAAGCATCATCGACCTGGCCTACGCGAGCTGACTTTATAGCGAATGTGGTCCGCGACGGATCGAGCCGGTGAAAAAGTTCACCAGTGTGTGGGGAAACGGTGATGCGGGTCCTTCAAACTACTTACCTTCCGTATAAAGTCTGACAGACTAGATATCAAGGACCA
The DNA here is from genome assembly GCA_963966045.1 of Xestobium rufovillosum. Classification (NCBI taxonomy): domain Eukaryota; kingdom Metazoa; phylum Arthropoda; class Insecta; order Coleoptera; family Ptinidae; genus Xestobium; species Xestobium rufovillosum. Next base: position 21,391,329 of record OZ014494.1, read on the forward strand.
GATTCCTTATACCTATGATGGCGAAGATCCATCCTCCGATCTTTCAAGTAAGCTTAAAAGACCACGGATCTGATCCGCAAGTGCCAAATTCCTTAAAAATCTCCATGCCCTGAGATTTTCATTTTTACGTTAGAGGGCATACATAGAGAACCGAGCCCGGAGGATCAGTTCCTTTGTGGAACAAAATTATCTAATCCGTCGGACCCGATCCACTGAAAAGTCCGCTTGTGTATGCCATGCTAATATTGGCACTCACACGTATAATGTGTGTTATTAAACCGAGAGCCGAGGGCCCCAAAAGGGACTTGGGAGAACGATCAAGAAAGAAATAATTGTCCGCGGCTCGAACATCTGGAGCTACACAGTTGAAGATTTTCATCTTCCTCAACGCGTTCTTCTTTAAATGTTTGGACTTCCGGTATCACTTTCTAGGGCCAGAGATGCCAGTTGTTTTTGGGAACATCTGTATGAATGCCTTTCTGATTGCCACCATTGCTTAGGAAAGTTCGACTGCCTTCACTCAAGAGATAGCGACCGTCTTTGTATTGGCAACTTGAGATCGCACAAATTTGGGTAAATGCAATTTTCCATTCTTTGGCTTTATTTGCTCTTGAAGTACAAGAAATTGTGTATGACTAAATCAAAGATCAACCGAACAGCATAGGACGTATAACAAGAATCCCCCTGGTGCGAGCATAATCCTGTGTCCATCCGTCTTGCTCCAAAAATAAACAGATTATATTGATCCATACTTCGAATTTTTCATAATTTATATATATCACTTTTTGTAGTATTTGGATGCAATTTTAATAGTTTTTTTACACTTTGAGATTCCAATTGAGGACAACTTCAAACAATCCGTGCGTGCTGCAAAGAAATTAACCTGTCTTTCGGCCACATTCGTTACAGAACTTTCGACCAGGATTCTAGATCATAAAAAGATAGGTATATTAGAGTAGAGAACAGTGCGAGTTGGAGCCGCATTAAAATGAATGGAACCACATTGATGAAGGGTTGTTCATTTGATGCCAATGCCTAATTTCAAAACACTGAATGCATTGCCAATTTTGGATAATGAATTTTTAGAGTGTGTATGTCACAGTAAGCCACCGATGGACCACACCTTAAAAGAATAAAAACTATTAATACTGATCAATCGGCTCTTAACTTAATGAAGTGCAATCTGAATAGTGACACAAATGACCACATTTAACAAAGATTGATCGATCAGTTTCAATAATATAAGTTTTCAAACAAAACAAAAAAGTGAACATTAATAATTGAAAGAGTGTATTAGTAATTATGGAAAGATCGTTCCTCATGTGGGCATGGGTGAAGAGTTGGCTTTATCTACCTTTTCGCATGCGGCATCATGTTATTAAGCTTTTATGTTAGTACTAAAGATACGATATAGATTTCGGCCATCCAAGGATTAGATCACTGCCCAAAATAAACAACTTATAATGGGCAATCATTTATGTCGAATGTACCCGGCTGCAGAGTAGCAATTTAATGAACGTCACTGCCGGTGAAAACGACTGACGAGCACAATCACCTTCAGTACGGAGGTTCGCATACATATATGGTAGAAGAAGGTTAGTACCGAACGCGATTGCAATAATAATAATTAAAGTTGAACCGTGCAAATTCGACCTCCTAAAGGACAAGTAATAAACTAAATTACTTTGTCGAATTAATAAACGACGCAGCATCCGATCGCGGTTTGAAATTATTGTCTTTTTATAGCTTCCTTGAATTTGATGAGATTCTACTCGGAATTTTGTTCGAGGACGTGATAGCACTTCTAGATCTTCGCAGTTAATATGCATTTTATTTCCTATTTCCTTCTTTGTTCTTTATACATTTTTTGGAAATAAAATATTTATTATTCGACTTGTGACAGCACACTTTTATGGCCACAGACATATCTTCCTTCATAAACGACACCCATGTAGGTACTTGACAACGCGCATTTTTTGTGATGATACGTTCGCAAAAGACGAACCCAAATCGTCACTGGGGCAACAGCGATTGTGCTTTTTTGAAGAAAGTTCTACAGAATGTAAATACATACTTACAGATTTATAAAACAAATAATTCTTAAGTATGAACGTCTTTGAAGCTTCAAAAGGGTATGCAGTTTTATCTAAGTACTGCCTTTAAACGGAAATAAACTTTTCCACGATACATTTCTTAATTTATTGTGAAGAGCACCAACTTTTTGGATAAACGTCAGTATGTCTGCAGGGTGAAAGCGGAGACTTCTAGAGAGTACCTACGTCTAGTTAAACATAATTTCCAGTCAAATTTGAACTGTTATAAATATTTACTCTTTTGCTTGCTCCATGTCTACAATGAAATAAAATAATAAACTTTATATTAGATTATAGAAAATTAATTACAAGCTCATGATATAATACAGCTGTTTTTCGCTATCGACAAAATGTAAACGGAACGTTAACTTGCACCCCTCAGTTTTATTAGTTTCACAATTTAAATTTATGTACTTCTACTTTGGGTACACAAGGGGAGCACGCACGAATGACCTAGCCAGTAAAGGTTCGTCAAGGATGCGTAGAAACCAATTTTCGTTGGTGCAACTACAGTTACCAGGCAACGACCAACTGACCGCCTTTAGACTAGGTATAAAGGTTATAAAACATTACGTTTCTTTAAAGTGCGGGAAATCGCTGAAAAACGGGATTTTTTAGTACCTATGTTGGGAGAGAAAAATGTGATGATCTTGCAACACTGCCAATATTATTAAGCGAGAAACCCGTTATGAACGTCCAGAGCACGGTTCAGCTTAGCAAAGCCCGGTACGATTAGAGTCCCTTTAGGGACTCTAGGTACGATTGCTCGGCTTAGTATTAACCCACTTATATTGCCTGGCCCAGTACCGACAGAAAAGATGAGGTAAAGGATTTTTTGAAACCTTCTGCATTCGCTATTCAAATTGTCTATAATTTGTTTCCATGCATTGTTCTTTTTCCTGCTGTCGTGGTAACTTGAATCAGAGACGTTACAGAGAATTGGCTGCTACTACGAACTCCGACTGTTATTAAAGGTTCCTCTTTATTGACTCACCGCACTTTTCAAAACAATCGTGAATATTAATATAGCACACAAAGAAATAATTACATGACTCCGCCGTATAGATTGTACTGCCCATTGCGTTTTTGCGCCGTTGCAGTAGAAGCATGGTTGCCGATTTGTGGAGAATTCCCCAAAACACGGGGAATATGAAGTGTCCGTGGGGACTAGCAGGCTGTTGGGAATTCAATATGTTCTACTTTGTACGAACATGCAGTACATAAAAAATCGGATAGAAATCACTAAATCCAGGATAACTTCATGTACGGTATACGTAGCCCCATCTAGTCTTCTCGTAGTCGTTGTCGCAATCGTAATAACGATATTGGTGGTTAGTGGTTAGGCCGCGGCCGGTTAGGGACATTATGTTTTGCAACGTTCCTGGGTCCTGGCAATCGCAATACCGCGCGCGCTTGGTGGCGCACTTCCACCAGATATATTTTGATTCATATTCTCTAATCGTCTAATCTATGGCGCACTTCGCTGTGTTCAGTCGTTCAATGTCACGGTCGCATATTTTCTCTGTTCAGTGCTATTATTGTTTATTGTTAGGGACATAGAGGCAGAATGGAATTGCATTAAAAATAGTTTAGTTTCCTCAGCTAGGGATATTTTGGGTCATAAACAGAATGAAAGTAGGAAACCCTGGATAACAAAACATATTGTGAGTCTAATAGAGGAAAGGCGAAAATATAAAAATAGGTTAGATGAAATAGGGAAACAAAGATATAAGGCGATCAAGTGGGAAATTATTCGGAAATGTAGGAAAGCGAAAGAGCAATGGATCGATAATAAATGCAAAGAAGTGGAAGATAAGTTCGAAGTAGGAAAGACTGATGAAGCATATAAAATAATCAGGAGAAATTTTAGAGAAATTGGATCTAGTACCAAAAACATTAGAAATGAGGCAGGAGATATCCTAATCGGAAGTGGGGAGAAGGCAGATAGGTGGAAAGAATATTTAGGAAACTTATATGCGGGACAGGAAGTGCAAGATATATTAGAAAGCGAAAGCAGTGTAGAGGGGGATAACCTAGGGAGTCCTATAATGAGAGAAGAGTTTGAGATAGCACTAAAAAGTTTAAGGAATAATAAAGCACCAGGTATAGATGGCTTGCAGGCAGAAATCTTAAAGTGCGCAGGTCAAGAGGTAATAGATCGTTTATTTAAATTAGTTAGTCGCATATACCTGACAGGCGAGATTCCAGAAGATTACAAACGGAACATCATAGTAGCTTTGCCAAAAAGAAAAGGCGCGGATAGATGCGAAAATTTTAGAACTATCAGTTTAACTTCCCATGCGTCAGAAATTTTAACTAGAATTGTGCAAAGAAGGATGGAGAAAAAGGCGGAAGAAATATTAGGAGAAGATCAGTTCGGATTTAGACGAAATAGAGGAACGCGCGAGGCCATTCTAGCTTTACGAGTAATTATAGAAAAAACGATAGAAAAGAGAAAGAGCGTCTATATAGGATTTGTAGATTTAGAAAAAGCCTTCGACAACGTAAAATGGGGGAAGATGTTCGAAGTGCTGAGAAAGGTAGGGATGAAATACAGGGACAGAAGAATAATACATAATCTCTACAAAGAGCAAAAGGCAGTTATAGAATGTGAGCAGGAACAAAGGGAAGTAGATATCCGGAAGGGAGTGAGACAGGGATGTGCATTGTCACCTCTAGTTTTCAACTTATATATCGAAGATGCGATTAATAATGTTAAGGAAAGAACAGCCTCAGGGATCAATGTACAGGGCCAAACTATTAACATGCTCAGATTTGCGGATGATATAGCAGTGTTAGCATCTAGCAAAGAAGAATTAGGAGCGGCTTTGAATGAAATGGAAGCAGTTTTGACACAGGGCTTCGGCATGAAAATCAATAAAAAGAAAACTAAAATTTTGGTATGAAGGGGTTGTGAAAATAGAATTAAAATGGAAATACAAATTGGAAATGAGAAGATAGAGGAGGTCGCGGATTTCTGCTACTTAGGAAGTAAAATAACTCAAGACGGTAGGAGCACTAAAGATATAAAACAAAGAATGGCGCAGGGCCGAGTTGCGTTTAACAAAAAGAAACAACTGTTATGCTCGAGAACGGTTAATATAGAGACTAGGAAGAGACTCTTAACGTCGTATGTATGGAGTACGGCATTATACGGGTGCGAAACTTGGACAATAGGAGAAGCGGATAGAAAAAGAGTAGAAGCGTTTGAAATGTGGTGCTACAGACGCATGATGAAGATACCGTGGATAGATAAGGTTAGCAATAGGGAAGTATTAGAAAGAGTTGGGGAAAAGCGAAAGGTATGGAAAACAATAAAGAGTAGGAGAGATAGGATGGTAGGACACCTTCTAAGACACGAAGGAATAGTTCGTGACATACTAGAGTCAGAGATAGGAATAAAAAGAGGTAGGGGTAGGCCTAGATTAGACTACTGCTCTCAAATAGTTAGGGATGTAGGATGTTCTACTTTTAGGGAAATGCGTAGGTTAGCTCAGGATAGAAAAGAATGGAGGTACGCGTCCAACCAGTCTTCGGACTGAGAACCTTATGATGATGTTTATTCTTCTTAACATGGCAGGGGAACTTAATAGAGGGTGTGTTTCAATAGTTTCGTTGAGTAACCAAAAATGTATCACTAGATATATTCCGATTCGCTTCAATTTCAATAGGTACCACCTATCTACTACCAAAGACGTCTTTCTTGCTGCCAATTTTCTTACTTGCTCTGATCTGAAATATGATCAGTACGATAGGCATCAATTTCATCACTCAAGGCAGAACAAGAAAATTTTCTTGGCCAGCGTATTCATCCACTCAATCCTTTACTATTACTCGAACCCCAGCAATACACAAAGAGGAATGAAATTTTATAAGAAATTCAGAAAGCCGGGCAAATACTGCTATAATGGTGGGTCCTAGGTTAGGCGTTATAATATAAGTAAATATTTAACTTTAACATCTGTACCCTAATCTTTGGCCAAGTGGAACATTTCTAAGTACCCGGGAACACCCTGACCATAGGAGCACTCGAGAGTTGCACAGGAATTTATGACCTATTTTTCCGTGTAGCCAAAACTAAATCCTTGAAAATTAAACTTTCGGAAAGTATATGCGGCACTAAAGATTTGAATTCTATGAAGAGCAATCTGAGAGGAGTTATTTTCATTTTGTAATACTCTGGAGTAACAAAAAAATACAAAATATGCACGTATATGTCAAAAACAAGATGGCTCCATATAAGATATGCTCAGATTACCAGACCAGGGTCTGTATTATACATATATTCTATTTACAAATTTACATTTTGCCGAATGCTTTAGCACAAAGACTCAGATAACTCCATTCATTGCTGCATGCACATCTTGTTGTAAACCTTACATTTCTTTCATAGATTTATGATTATGTTAAGGGGACTTAATATTTGCCGACTGAAGTGTAATCAAAACTAAACTACTTCCTTGACTGTATCTTCATTCTCATGTGGTACTCCAAATTCGACGTGAGATAATGAGAAATTAAATATAAGTACTTAGATACATTGTTTTAAATTTTCCCGAGAATTTTCCATTCACAAAAGGATTTATTAAACGCACTTATTCCGAGAATAAAAATGCTTTGTGGTTTGTTCTATAGTTCTATGATAATTATATTTCTCGCCACTGTTAATGAAGTAGATGTCCTATTGCTATTTTAATTGGTTGCCTGCAGATTTCCTTATTTTAACAATACCTATTTTTGATACCATTATTCTCTTCGAGGAAGAAATTTCGTTGGCAAATTTTATAGTCAAATTTTAATCTGTTATACAACAGTCGAATTGCTTAAACACACACATACGATCAAATCTTTTTACAACAACATGTTCGTACTGCTGCAGTCAGTCTTGTTTGTCTACCGTCAAAATTGGACAGACTTGGCTGATCGCACACATGGACGTTAAAAAGCTCTTCAATTTCGTCGCAACCAAAGCCTCGGTACGATTTACGCATTAAGAAAACCAATATCTTAGCAGATAGGTACTAGGTGTGCTGGATGCTGGTTTACTGCTGTCTTCCCTTTTATAGTTTCTTCCTTAGCCCTCAGCCCTCAGGTACTAGTACTACACTAACTACTACACAAAGCACTTTTTCATCCTCGCGTGTTGTAAACCGCCAAGTACACTATTGCTTTACACTTTTACGACCCTTAGTCCTCGCTCCATTTTGTATAGTAACGCTATAAACGTTTATCTACTCATGTCTCTTACAAAGGCTTGTCAACAACAGCAAATTTACCATAATGAAATGAGTCCCAAATCTGCGGCGGCAATCGGAACTTATCACCCGTCATAAAAGAAACTCGGAGAGAAATGGGCGGTGAACCGGTGAACGCCTGAACGCAGCAGAGCAGCGTCCACGTGCACAGGGTAACATACGGCGATGACGTAACCCCCCATGTTTAAATAAAATACGACAGATAAAACGTAGTAAGAACTGGTGGGATACGGACAAGACAGACGCCGCGACCGCGGTAGCCAGATTTTAGATTTCAGTTCGTTGTGGTTCGTTTGTGGTGTGGGTCACGTCGTCGTGTTCTACGAAGACGCAGCTGCGCAACTGAAGTAACTGTTGTTGAGATGATGGCACGTGGTGCACTGATTGCTGCAAAAAACGAACCCGCTTGTGCCGCCGGAACATACAACGTGTACGGTTGAGGAAGAGACCCATGGAAAGTTCCGTTTCCGCTGATTGCGTTAAAATGTTGGGATACGTAGGGTTGTCCACGTCCGTTTCACTCCAAACGTAAATTTATTTTTATCCCGCACGTTGGTGTCTGAACCTCCAACGACGGCTGTTTTTATCAAGTACGTTAGCATAAAAATGTCCGCAGATCGATTATCCTTATAACATTTTCGCTTTGGCCTACACGATAACAACCATTGCAAAACGTAATGTTTACCGTTTGCTAACGTGAAAGTAAACGTATGCTGCTTAAAGCTTGTAGATTTGCTTTTTTATATCGTAAATAATGGAAAGTGCAATAATGACATCATCCGGATCGCGTTTAAAAAAGTCTACGCGCTTGCGCAGTGCTACGCTTTTGGCGCGCAACTCGAAATTAAAACAAAATAACAAGAACCTTTCGGTGGTTAATAACCATAACCGTAATCGAAACGGCGTGACCAGGTCGAATTCGTTGAGGAACAATATAAACGTCAAGCATGTGAACAATATCAATCGAAATATCAATAAGGATAATTATGCCAACAACAATGGGGGCGCGACCGTCAGTAACTACATGAACTCAATATACAAGGGGAAGTTTTCAAGGTATGTTTTTTATTAAATACTTAGGTATTAGTTAGATATATTTATTAGCGTATTTAGTGAGAATATTGGATCATTGATTACTGTTGCTCGATAATAATTATATCTACTCTGTCTCATTAATTTCGTTGACGTAATATTTGCGTATAGGTGCATGAGTAAATCAGGTTTTATCAGCAGTTATGAAAAATGCACTCAATTTCTAAAGAAACTATTTTTCAGCAACCTACGTCTACACACAGTGGTTAGATAGAGAACTTTGGCGCAAATTCACTATGAATTCTAAATAAGATAACCCTACACGCCAAAAGAAACAGTAATTAAACTCGACACGTGTTTCGCTGACAACGTCAGCATCCTCAGGAGGATAATCTAAATCTAAAACTTAAACTACGTTGCTATAAATACCTCACTCCTACTACACAAGTGAAATGAATCTATAAACCGAGGGTTTCTTACAACTTTTTGAACATAAGAGCAATAAAATTTTGGTTTCTTAGAACTGAAGATTAAAAGGCAAGTATTTATGGCTAGTCTTAAATTCTACTAAATTCAGCAAAAGATGTTAGTTGATTGCACAAGAAAGCCCGGTTAGGAGAACATCGTAAATATGAGAAAATTATACCTAGTGATGTTCAACAGTGTTAACGAATCGCTTTAGAAGGAACTTACTTATATAGAAGAATCACCGACCACAAAATATCTAGGTACTGGTTCCGCGGCAACAGAATAAGGATTGATAGCTTGCTGTGAAGAAACGAACAATGTATTTGAACCAGTTTTCACTGCAACTAAAAGAATGTTTCTGGAAATTTGTTTACAAAATATGAATGCGCGAATACTGCATACCTGCGTAAGATGCCCACCACTCGCTTTTGTACATTACTGTAATCATCTGAATTCCAGGATAACGCATTAAAGAGAATAACGTTACAACCAGGTTTACCTCATTGTCAATCATGTTTGAATCGTTTGAAGAGTTGAAGACGTATCTAATAAACTCATGGATTCTAACATCCGCAAAGACAAACAAGGAGCTGCTAAATCGAGCGATCTTGGAAGCCATACAATGTCTATACAGCGGATTCTGACGAAACTTACATACGACTTTACTGATGTGAAGACTCGATGCAACTTCCAGTATCGATGTTCAAAATACCATTTTTGACAGACGTCACATCAGTAACTTTTCCGCAATAAGCTGTCAATCTTGTTTCCGGACCCTGTAGAATATACACCTGCAATGAAACTGGCTGAAAGGTTATGCTATTCCTAATGCTTCAAGAACGACGAATGTTGCTTAGATTTTAATTCGTTTAGTTTTCCTTTTAGACAATATGTTTTGTTTTGTAATATTCCTTCTTTTTACGTAAACTATGGTTGGTCAACGTGAACTAGTACCTAAGATAGAATATAAGGGAGTCACCTTGTCTTACGTTCGCATTTGTACTTAATTTAGAAGACAACGTTTTGATGTCCGATTTTAAATGGGCCCAACACTGGCAAACCTCTTCCTTTGTTGTGAGGTGAACTTTATCGTTCTAATACTTTGACTTTTTTAAAGTCTATGGATTTTTCAGCTCCCCGAGTCTATTGTGAATCCGCCCTGTTTTTTTCTTAGCTTATCATTTCCAATATATTTTGATGAATATGTCTAGAGAAATGAACTTTATGCTATCGTTAAATACTCTTACTTACAAATAAAAGAAAGGTTTACGCATAAAGATGTTCATACAGAAATGTGGTGTGATGCTTGGGGATTTTGCTAATTTCTTTATCAGAAGATAAAATGTCTCGTAAAATAAATGTGGTAGAATAGTCTGCGAACATGCAGATGGTGCATTCTGAGTGCCCTCAAGAAAACATTGATGGCTGATGTAATTGCCATGATCAGATAATATTGTCGGTTGACAGCATGAAAAAGAGTAGAAGCGTTTGAAATGTGGTGCTACAGGCGCATGATGAAGATACCGTGGATAGATAAGGTTAGCAATAGGGAAGTATTAGAAATAGTTGAGGAAAAGCGAAAGGTATGGAAGACAATAAAGAGTAGGAGAGATAGGATGGTAGGACACCTTCTAAGACACGAAGGAATAGTTCGCGACATACTAGAGTCAGAGATAGGAATAAAAAGAGGTAGGGGTAGGCCTAGATTAGACTACTGCTCTCAAATAGTTAGGGATGTAGGATGTTCTACTTTTAGGGAAATGCGTAGGTTAGCTCAGGATAGAAAAGAGTGGAGGTACGCATCCAACCAGTCTTCGGACTGAGAACCTTATGATGATGATGACAGCATGACGTATAGACATATAGGGAAGGTAATAGATCTTTCGATTGGTACCGAACTCTCAGCAAGATGAGATACCCCGAATGTTGACGTCCAAACAAAGACGTGGAGAGTCACTTCTTCAATAGCTTTATTTAGTCGTAATCCAAAAAACTTCCTTGATCGTCATGTTACGGTTGATAAAACTTGGGTACATGACTTCGATTCCAAGTCTAGGCGACATCGACACTCGGATTGACATCAACCAGGATCTCCTCCTCTTCCACTCAGAACACTTGTATAGACTTCAGTGGAACTACTCTGACCGAGTTCCTATCTCCAAAGTCTTTGGGGAAAAAATTGAGAGCTATGACGCTGTTATGGGAGCACTGTAGGAGTTTTTCTATACTTGAACATAGATGAAATAAATATAGTAAAATTTAAGTAAATACCTCGGTAAATACCTATATATCATTGTAGAAGTTTCCAAAACATCCTAGTGGAAAACAGCTGTTCTTGAAGTGAAATTTCTTTTGTCTCGGTTGTCGGTAGAGTAAGTTCCTATTTGGCAAATGCGAGCATCACGAAAAGTGAAACGAATGAAGGGGAGCAGTCTGAGAAGACGGGCAGAGAAGAAAGGGAATATCGAACGCCCCACTCTTTAGCCACGCGCTCTCTCTCATGCTTCGTGCTCTCAGGCAAGCGTCAGTAAAGCGGGACCACAGCGTTTTATTTCTCGTGACGCCGCCCCACTTTTTAGCCACGCTCTGTCTTATGCTTCGCGATGTTTCTCTCAGGCAAGCGTCAGTAAAGCGTTTCAGTTCTCGTGACGCCACAAAGCGCTTGGTTAGAAGCATTAAAATTCGATTGAGTTATTCTTTCATTATTATTATTTTGATACGGAAAATACAAATTTTTCATTCCTCTAATAACGTTGAAGTTTCACTTCTATCGCGTGTGGCAACCACGCACCCAGTGTTCTTTTCGTGTCATTATTTATTATAGGTAGGTACCTATATTATAAAACTAAATTTGACTTAATTCAAACAAAAGTAAAAATAAATCTGCCTAAAATTTTACGTGCCAGTAAAAATCAAGGCAAAACGTTTAACTATTTGGGCAACTTCCAGAAAGCTAAACTATTTAATTGACAACGAAACTACCAACTGAGATTTAGAGCTAGATTTATTAATTTAATCATCTCAATATAACTTTTAAATATACATGGTAAATTAACTTCTAGTTCTATTAAAAAAATGTGATGTAGGTACGTAAGAAGTATGAGTCATGTTGTAATTTGATGAAGTTTATGTTGGCACTACTGCTTCAACCGAAAGAAGGTAATTGCATATGTGACTAAGATGATACGTATAGAACCGTTTATTCAGTGATCAGATGCCCATTACGGATAAGTGTAGTAATTATTGTAATAAATGTTTAATAGTAAATTACAAAGTGACGTGGTATTTACTAACACCTTAGTATTATCGATGGCACCTCCTGGAGATTCGAATATGGGACTATTTTACTTCCGGTCTCCTTTTGCTTCAGAAGATGCCATATTAATTACTAGGGAAAAAACAATGTGGTAGTCTTTCTTAGCCTCCCACATCGCAGTAATGCATCGCAGTGTGAAGTGTGATACCGACTTCCGTGGACCTCCTCCACCCTGATTACTGAAAGATCTGCTTCCTTATTTCATGGGTAGGTAGCAAAGTGAATAAGAGAAGTGCCTCCACTCCGTGCGGATACTGAGCTACGCAAATGTAATGTTTCTAGGCGACTGGAGTGGGGGAACTGGGCCGAGCGTCCGCGCGATTATACCGATGTCGAATGTATTGTGTATGATGCATTGATTTCATTACATTACCAAAAAATTGATTTATAGTGAAAAAGATACATGTTTGACGGTGATCAACATAGACAGGTTAACCACTTTTGTAAAATTATAGGAATTCCTCGGTTTCAACAAAAAGCGGTCAACTTATACGTCAATATTCACATAGGATTCACTGTATTTCAATTATTTAAAGTCAGGCCGTAAAGTAAATTCAGCAGCTCTTACAAAAGTCAAAAGTCATATTTATTTTGAATATAATCTTGACAATTTCTTATTTTCTCGGTTCTGTTTTTTGAGGCCTGCATCTTGCTGCTTAGAATAAAATTGCATTCTTAACAATATGTAATTATGACGCAATGACACCAACACATATTGATTCGTGAGATTTACATTCATATTTTAAAGTACCTACTACAGTTACATAAGAAATCATATAGTTAGGTCGTAAGCATCTCTGGTATCAATATGCTTGGAAAAAAACGTTCTAGTTTTCTTAATAAACAATAATGTAAGAACTGGGATGCCCAAGTTAGTGTTCCCCTTGTTAAAGTGACTTCGTCTGAAATATTTTCGAGGTCCAACTGGTTGTTTTCAAGCTAAGATATAAGATAAGCATGTAATACAATTGGTAATGGATGACAAATTTTACAAATAATCCAGCCAGGTAAAATATATAACAGAATCAATTATTACTTCCTCTTGAGTAATTACAACACCAATTTTGTTTTGCAGTACCCGCTTTAATTAAATTTTTTTTCTATTTATTTCCTTCGAATCAAAATGTTTTTCAAAAACGGAGCCCTATCGAGCAATAGCCCGAGGCCATTTAGCTGCTAATTTTGCATGTTTTGAAATTGAGAAAAATGCTGTTTTTCCGTACGAAATTATATTTTGGGGTACAGCATTTACGCCCCTTTATTCACTTTAATCAGAGTACTTCCTGAACGCTAAAACGATGTATTATTGGATATGGCCAAGCGGTACGCCCGAACGAATGGCCCAGTTTGCTGCACACGGCACCAATGCCAGTATTACAGTTGCGTAGCCCGCTCTTCTGCTGCAACAGCTTTATTCACTTTGGTAGGTAGGTAGCTAGTTTTGTAAATGGACCGATCGGCTGCTGGGCCCTTCTGAACTGCGACCAACAGGTTCTTTTGTTCTCACCCTTCATCTAATAGGTTCCTAGGAATTCCAATCTCCTCGCGAAGCCTAGTATTTCCCTGCCAAAGTGAGAAAGTCTTGCGCAAGCAATTGCTACGCACCCACACAGTATATGTTCTAAGGTTTCGTCTTCCGATTCGCATAGTCTACACAACCGACTGATTTACCCAGTTTATTGAAATGATATCACACTGGGCAATGTCCGGTAAGGAGGCCTGTAAGGAGCCTCAGTTCATTCCTGGTTAGATCAAGAAGCTTTTTGGCGTTCCTTGGCGAATAGTCAATGAACTTTTTCTCTGCCCTGGAATCTTCCTCCAATGGGACCGTTTATTCCTGTTCCTTTCCCACCGTTCGACTTCTATCCGTCTGTGCGTTTTATTTAAACCACAGAACGGTTCCGGTCCAATCGGTGGTGTCTTGGAGACTGTTCTAGTCTTCTCATTGCCTGCTATCTCCTGATGACCCAGCACCCACATAAGGGTAAGTTTGTTACTCCTTGCTAGTTGTTTAAGGGATTGTCGACATTCCTAGACAGACTTCTACTCAAGGCTGTGGGCCTTTAGAGCTTTGATGGTTTCCTGGCTGTCTGTTTTCCCCTGAGATCTCTTCGTTAGCGCTGTTATGCACACTCATCGACAGCAAGCATTTCTGCTTGCCCTATGGTTGAGGAGCTTCTTAGGCTATGGATGCCTTGCATTTGGGTCCATATATGTCTATGCCTGTCCCATAATCTGTTTTCCGATCTATCGATGTACCATAAGGACTTGTTTCGATTCAATAAATTGGTTTAACCGGGTTCTCACCGTTTAGGGGCCCTCAATGACCACGTCAAACGATAAACGGTACTTCGAAGTCAAACATCTTCGGTATTTGTGCCGATGGTTTACCCAAAAATTCTGTCTGTCTTTCATAGGTAAATCTTGGTCCCATTTCTCATTAGTCCTCCTCAGTGTAGTTGAACATATGGTTCAGAGCTCTTCTAGTCATAAAAACAGCCATCCCACATGTCCCGGTACAATTTTTAATTCGTAATTATACCATAGGCTTCCTTAGCTAATTAATTAGTTCCGAACGATAACCATTAATTTTGACAAATAGAAATTTCTATGTCGTTAGTACGAGGTGCAATTGCTGTTATTACACTCTGCCTTCAGGTAAAATGTATGGGTTTAATCAAAGGCTGATTTTAATTCCATTCATGTAGATCTGGAGGTTTTATACTGTCTGTTAACTAAGTAGGAGGTAATTATAGTACTATTTATAAAACATTCTAATTCAGCAAGGGTATAGTTTGTTGTCGTTTCAAATTATGATAACAAATAGTACAACTTTCCTGTTAACTTGCTCTTGAGATGACAGACAGAATAGGTACACATGTATGTGTATTGTTTTTATGCATATACAATGTGTTTAACGTTGAAGCTTTTTTTAAGAAATGAAAGAAGGTAAAGCAAATTGAAATTTCAGTATGATAAATATTTACATGTCCACATTGGATAATTTTTACGGATGTACCTTGGGATGTACCAAATCGCTGAATTTTGGAGATTCTGTCACCATGAGAGACTTTAATTTAATTTAATATACGTATAGAGGTACCTTCCTACATTTTTAAATTATATTTAGGTAGTTACCACATAAGTATATAAATATATGTTACGGCCAATAACGTTAAACAGGAAAATTACGTTAAAGGCCGGGCTATGACGTTAATGGGCGTTAACTATTTGTGTTGAAACTTTTACCTAACATAGAAATGTATCAAATCAAACAGACCCCTTTAGTGATGGAAACCTGGCAGAACGCATTTTTGAAACAAACCACGTAACTGACGGAGACCTGACACACGCATTTTTGTAAAGAGGATAGTGTAAAAACGTAAGAAAAAAACTAACGATGCCTACCTACCTACTCATGGAAACCCCTGACGATGTCCACAGCGAACTAATTACTCAGGGGGGGAACTTACTGAAAAAATTTGTACACTGAAATTCCCCTTTCAAGAAAAATTCCCCGAAATACCCAAAATACCGCGACATTCGAAATTCCCCTGAAATTCCTTGCCCAGAGGGGAACTCACTGAAAAAATTTGTAAACTGAAATCCCCCTTTCAAGAAAAATTCTCCGAAATACCCCGAAATACCTAGAAATTCTGCAAAATACCCAGACATTCGAAATACCCAGAAATTCCCCTGAAATTCCTTGCCCAGGGGGGAACTCACTGAAAAAAATTGTACACCGAAATCCCCCTTTCAAGAAAATTTCTCCGAAATACCTCGAAATTCCCCATAATACCCCGACATTCGAAATACCCCGAAATTCCCCTGAATTTCCTTACCTTTTACTCTAAAATACCCCAGTGATTTCCGCTCGCCTACATATACAGGGTAGTCCACAACGCGCGCGTCGGTCAATAGTCGCTAAACCGCTGGACTTATGGAAAAATATTTTTAATAAAACTTGTAACGTTTCATTTTTGCTGTAACTGAAATTTATTTTCAATTATACAGGTTGTCCCATCTCTTCTGCGCAGTACCTAACTCTATTTTTTTCAATGGAACACCCTGTATTTGATAGCATTTTGGAATTCTTTGTTTAATTTAAGTACCACTTTGTTAACCGTACATTGAGTCAAGTCCCACAGTTTCAAAGTTATTTGATGTTAGAAATGGTCGACTCCTATTTTCGCCAGGAATCAGTACCCCCAAGCTTATAAGGTGCAGTGGGGCAAGAGCAATTTTGGGGAAAGTGCGACCAACCCAGTTTTCTTGTTATTTCGTGTGTGTAAACTGGGCTTTATCACACTTGAATTCAATATTATATACGCAACCGTTAGGGGAACACCAATAGCGCCACCTATCCGACACGCATATGTGCCTGCAAGGCTAAACTGCCAGCGGATCTGCTGAATTTCGTCAGTCAAAATTGCAGGTGCATACTCGTCGTAAATTAATGACCTTAAAAATAAAATCTTTTAGTTTATTATCAATTGTAAAAGAAACCTTGCAGAGTCAACGTGCCTTTGGTAAGCATTAATGAACTTTTAGATATATTTTTATCAAAAAAAGTTGTAGGTCGCACTTGTCCCCCAAAAATTACGGTTAAGGGTAAGTGCGCAGGGCAAGTGCGACTTATAGGCATGTGTAGTTTTCCTTGACTGCTATGCCCGATTATTACACATTACTTTATATTTACTTACTGCAGTCGATTTAAAATTTAATAATTGTATTATTTTTAGATACCTAATAAATTACCTAAGCAGTTACCAGTTATGTTATTAAATAAATAAAAATTTAAATATTCGCATTTGCATTAATTATTCGTACTCTAACAATTTTGTTCAATAATCTAAATCGTCACTATTTCTATTTTTTACTTACAAAATGCCATAACTTTCCACCTGTCGCAGATACGAGAAACTATCAAACACAAAGTTAATTCAACTTTTGATGTACAACACGCTCTTGCCCCAACAGACACTGCTAGTTATTTACATGAGCTATAAATCAGGTGGTGCGCACTTGCCTCACATTCATGGGGTAAGTGCGACCCAATGACGAAAAAAAAATATTTCTTGCTCAAAAAAATTTGAGGTACATTAATCGCTATTTAGTATTCGAAACGAACAGAAAACATTGTCAAGATTACTATATTAAAAAGCTGAATTCCTATTTAAAAAAATCACAATCTGACAAGTACCAAAAGTCAAAAATCTGAAAAGATAGGTCGCACTTACCCCACTGCACCTTACCTAACATCAATTTAATGCAAGATTTAATGACAGGAATTTCAAAATAGTAATCCACAACTAGTGAAGAAAGTGTTTCCTTTATTCATTTTTTGTGATGCAAATGCTTATTTTTTTCTCTAAATTCAGTGAGGAAAATGTCATCGACATTGAAAACAAACCTTTTCATCTTATTTTAGAACATACCTAATTGATATTCCAATGCGAAACTTTCAAAAGATTAAAGAATGAGTTCCAGACTTAAATTTTCAAAAAACTTAAATAATGTGTCGAAAACGTCACAACTACCCTTCAAGTTTGAGGAATATTAATTTATTGGATATAATTATGCATATACAGGGTGATTGGGGAGGATCCCCCAATATTTGTAGAAGATATTTAGGAGACCAAAACGAACACATGGTCAAATATCAACCGTTAGTGATATTTTATTAAAAATCAAGGTATTTTTATTCAAACTAAACACCAAACCAACCCTTTTGTTTGTGAAAAAGTACAATTGATAAATGAGCGTGCCAAATTGAGACCCATTTAGAACTTTTATTGCTTTAGGTTACATCCACCATGAACTATACTCGCCAACAAAAAATTCAATAACTTTAAAATGGGCAAATATTGACAGCTAAATTTTTTATAGTACACATGGGCTTTACTTTTATTAAAAAATTAGAACGTGGCTAGGCGTGACTAATTTTATAGCTCAACTTCTATATAACAAAAATGACTAAAACATAGCAAATCCATTAAATTCATGCTTTGTAAAGTACATATAGGTAAAAGCTGTAAAAAATTTGCAATGGAGGTTTCTGCATACCTGTATTTAACTGGTCCATGAAGTTATTCTTAAAAATACAATAAAATAATTCCTATGTGTAATCTTAAACTTCTCATGCACTCCGCTGCTGCAAATATACTATAACCCAAATGAGACACAAGACCTCGCACTTTGGGTGCAACTAATTTTACCGGATTAGACCCTTATGAGTTACACCATCGTAAACTACAGTATTTTCTCTTTAAAATAATAAGCCCATTTAAGTAACATTTTCAGGAAATTCTTGAAACCGAATTTTGGCCACGTTGTCGGGCGAGTGGTCCCACTGCGCATCACCTGCAAAATGATGGACCATCACTTTTTGCTAAGCAGACGAGAAATTACAAAACATTGACGAAATAAGGGAAGCTTATAATGAATATGTGCGAATATACTGCTGAATACAGAAAGAAATTTATTCAAAATACATGATGACGCTACAGCTTCGTCTTTTGTAAACTTTTCATATTTTTATCAGTTTACTTTATGATCAAAAGAATTCTTTGTACCCACTGACAAGATTTTATACAAGTAGTATCATAAATTGATGGTTAAATAACCAAACCTGACCTATTCCATTTGGTGCCCGTTCAAAGATTTTTGCTTGACGTAACAATCTATCTCGCATTATTTAAAATTAAAATGAAGCATAACCCGAGGAATTAAACAAGAGTCCAACGATCAATGTTTCAATAAGTTGTCCAATTAAAATTTCTTATCAAGAAACATAAATTATATAGAATCATACACGACTCTGGTAATTGAAAATTTCAAATATGTACAAATATATCCGACCTCAGTGAGCATGCATTTATTCCCACTTTACAATTGCAATGGCATAGTGTGAAAATAACACGCTGTGATGCAATGTGAAAGCAACTGAATTTATGAAACAACTTGTCCAAATTAGTGCCCTGTGGTTTACAACATGAAATATGTTTTACAATTTAGAGGGCGGGATAATGTGACAGAAAATATGAGATTGGCTTGTTATTCACGTGTTCTCATTTGCATAAAGAGCATTTCTGAATTTCATAAGCTTGTTGCAGTTTTGCCAACCCTACGACATAATATGTTAAAAGATTGTCTCTTTCTCCTGGCAATCCTAATCCTAGCCTAATATTTATGCGGTAGGAAAATTTGAATCACGTATGCACAAGGAACCCATGAAACAATCAATATGGTAACTTCAGTGGTGTTTCAATACGGACACAAATTTCTGAGAAAAACAACGCAACTGAGACAAACACGAAACACTTAAGTTTCGAGTATTCTAGGTAAACCACATAAAATATTGAAAGCAGTTCATTAATCGGTATACTTATCGCGATTGAAGTATGTTAAACTTATAGCTTGGTAACGGCAACCATGAGAATGAGAATTGTCATTTGTACGTATCACTTGAGTATAGTGGCAGCTGATGAAGAATTCATAGAAACAATTTACCGCAAAGGATAATGTTTTTACTCTTCGTTATTCCATAGTTATACAAACGATAAATCGTCAGTCACAGGCATAAATGTATGCCACACAAAGCAACAAAGGTTATAAAAATAGAAGATACCTTAACGATTTTTCTGCACACCTCTAATACAAAGAAAATTGCTTCCTCCGCAATCCTATAGCAAGACTGCATTTAGTTCGTTTCGTCATCGAGATAAAGAAGGGGATAGGGTACTGAGGATCTTCTAGCATCCAACTTGGGAGTCGCACTAGATAGAACCTCTCAAGTAGCATATTAGCAAGACTAACGCATAGCTACGCCGGCATATTGACAGATTTTCGATTACGAAAGTTAATCAGCGATCGCCACGGTTTGCGTTTGGATGGGAGACTGGTTTCAAGAATCGTGTGGGCCCATTCAATGTGGCATTTCCTTTCCAACTTACCTGACCATACAGCCGTGGATGGATGATCGTTGGAGGAAAAATAGCAGCACTGGCTACCAGAAACAATCTTTTTCAGAAGATAAAATGCAGCAAATGTGAGGCAATTCGCCGAATATGATGCATTGATGTGGGAGCGATCAGCCCATGCATACAAACTTGGTCCGGTACGTAATCACTCTTGCTGACTGCTGACTGGATGTCTTAAGCCAGCTCCAACAGGATATGAAAAACTATTACCTTACAAACACTAAGACGTTGCATGTCAGGCGAAATGCAAAAGGCAAGAAACTGATCCTCGACATGACGAGCTCTTTAAGACCAGTCCAACAGGTTATTTTAGGATACAAGTATCGTAACAGCTCCTATTACGAAACGAGATGGGAAAATTTTCAAACGGGCCGGAAGGCTGAGTTTGATAACCTATCGTGTATCGTAATTATATGAAATTAGGATAAGAGTATCCTACAACGTTTTATCTACTATCACCATGACCATCACCATCATATTAGCTAAAGCAGAGTTTACATTTGTGTGTTTTATCACATGACTTATCATATGATAAAACGCATAATGTAAACTCTGCTTAAGAAATGGGTAATTAGTAAACGAAAAATAAAAATGATGCTCAAAAAAGTAGCAGGCCGGATATATGTATATTTTTACTTCAGTCAGTGCTCTTTTGACATCTCTGCTTGAATTTTGCATATTTTTCCTGAGGCATCGAGACATCAGCAATGTGGTCGGTAAATAAATTTTGTAATTAACGTTTACAAATAAGTTTAATTTGATTTTAGCTCGGATTTTAGTATTTGCAAAATGCGTGCACTAAAGGCTTTAATTTAGCATCTTTGAAGCATAAGGACGCTAAAGTATGTCATTATAACATTCAAATGAAAAATTTATATTTTATATTAATAGTAGGGATTTAACATTTAAAATACAAGTATCGTAACAGTTCATATTATGATACAAGATGGGAAAATTGTTAACCCATCGTGTATAGGAGTATCTTACAACGTTTTATCTACTATCAGCGTGACCACGACTATCATATTTGCTTAAGAAATAATTATTATACGAGAAATAATAACTACCTATACATAAAAAATAGCAGGCCATACATATTAAATATTTTGACTTCCCTCAGTACTCTTTTGTCATCTTTGCGAATGAAAAGTTTTTCCTCGGACATCGAGATAGCAGCAATGTGGCTGTAAAATGTCTTCATTCAACATCTCCCGGTGTTGAGTTAATATATCAAATTGCACAAATTTTGTAATTAACGTTTCCAAGTAACTTTTATTTGATTTGATTTTAGTATGTATGTTAGCAGACTCCCCTCTGGGGTCTGATAATGGACTGACCAGGAAAGTCACATGATGTCAGCAGGACGCAGGACGGTCGAGCCGGTAAAAGGAGGGGCAGTCGTACCGGTAGATCGGAGAGCACATGTAGCGTACTTATTATTACATAGTAGAAATAAAGTTTCCTTGGGGCTAAATCTGCATTTTATTGGGGTAAAACCCTTACCACGTTAACATCAGAAGTGGGATTGTGCCTGTGCAAAAATAAGATAAACTTTGACAATAATTCAAACAAAAGTGTAGTGAAAATGGCGGATACAGACAGTTCGCGTTGCAACGAGCCCATCAACGAAAATAATATCGCTGAGGATTCGGAAGAAGAAATGTCTTCACCAAGTCCAAAGCGTGCAAAAGTGACGTGGCAAGAGACACTAATTAATTTGGTAGCGACGCAACAGCGACAACTTGCCGAGTTAACCCGCCAGTCCAAGATGGCGAACGCATCATCGCCAACGCCTAGTACGTCCGAAGCAGAAAGTTTAAATGCGCATGCGACCACGTCGAGGCACGTGAACGCGTCTTTTAAGCTGACTAGCTATGACCCAGATAAGAGCGCTTACTCAATAGAGGAGTGGTTGAACGACGCAACAAAACTAAAAGAAGAGCTTGCTGTTAGTGATATCCTAATGATCGCGAAAGCTGGCGAGGCATTAACGAATCGTGGTTACCGTTACTATTGTGACTGGAGGCCTCTTTGTAGAAGTTGGGACAATTTTTGTGCCGACTTAGTTATCGCTTTTCCGGATCGAGAGACACCCGGTTCTCGTGCGTATCGCGCCGCGACGCTACGAAGTCGTGAATGTGGTTCCTTGTGCGAATATGGCAATCAAAAGTTACGTAGTATCGTCAGATTCTATGACAACTTGCCATGGAATACGACCTTGAGCATGGTTGAATATGGTTTAGATCGTGAGGACGTACGTTCCGCCCTGCACATACGAAAACCCGATTCGGAACGTGAGGTAATGAAAATACTAAGTGACTTCGATGCTCGACTTGATCGATCATCGCGAATGTTTAGACACTCAGAAGCAACGGAAGGGTCCAGATGGAAATCTGAACTTCGACCAAGAGAGCGCCAGGACAGTGGACATGCAAGACCAAAGCTGAAGTTGCAAGGACCTTGTTTTAAATGTGGCCGTCACGGTCATAGACAGGCTACATGCCGTAGTAAGGAGGAGCCCAAAGAAGAGTTACCTAAAGCTATTTCTAATGTCAAATTTGACTCTACGAAAATCCCATCCTGCAATCACTGCAAGAAGATGGGACATATCGAAGCTAATTGCTATTATAAACATGGAAAGAAAGCATTTCTGGTTAAAAAATGACGCCATTTGAGTACCACACCAATAGCCACATTATTGTGTAATGAACACGCTCCTTCGTTTTAGTATCTTATTGACAGTGGAGCTGACGTTTCAATAGTTAAACACTCTGTTATAAAAGCCTTAAACGGCATAATACGACCAGACGAAACCGTACGTGCTTTGGAAGGACTTGGGACTAAATTTGTTTGTGTTATTGGTGTGTGTGACCTAATAATTGTTTTACCGACACTGACCCTAGAAGTGTGTTTTACGGTTGTTCCAGATACTGTTGTTCCAGGCGATATCGATGTTATTATAGGTTGGGACGTTATAAGTCGACCTTGCCTGCGAGTTGACAAAAATGCTGACGGACTCGAATTACATCATAATGTAACAAACACAAATTCTCGCAAAGTGTTTACTATAAAGGACGCGAATGGTGTAAAAATAACCCAACTCGGATTAGAGAACAGTTTGAAATTAAAATTGGAAAACTTGTTGGTGACTTATAAAAAGCAAACACCGGATCATATTACTACCGGGAAAATGACAGTAAAGTTGAAAGATAATACTCCGGTAGCGTATAGGCCGCGACGATTAGCTTACGGAGAAAGAAGGGAAGTTAAAAGGATTGTAGAAGAACTTTTACATGATGGTATTATCCGCGAAAGTCGGTCGGAGTATGCTAGTCCCATTGTGCTCGTTCGGAAAAAGAACGGTGACGTCAGGATGTGCATAGACTATCGCGACGTTAACAAGAAAGTGGTAAAAGAAAGGTATCCACTGCCTCTCATTCAGGACCAAATTAATGCTTTGTGTGATGCAAAATATTTTACGACGTTGGATATGAAATCTGGCTTTTATCAAATGGAAATCGAAGAAAGCTCGAAACATATCACAGCTTTTATAACACCGGATGGGCAATATGAATTTAATCGCATGCCATTTGGCTACCTGAACGCACCATCCATTTATCAGCGAGCTATTGACAAAGCACTGGGTAAACTAAAAGGCAAAAAAGCGTTCGTATACCTTGATGACGTTCTTGTGCCTAGTACGACAATTTCAGAAGGGCTACAGAACTTAGAGGAAGTGCTTAGTGCTTTATCCACATCAGGGTTTTCACTGAATTATGAAAAGTGCGTTTTCTTTGCTACAGAAATTGAATATCTCGGTGTACTCTTAAGTGATGGGTCAGTACGTCCTAGTCCGCGAAAGGTTAGTGCTCTGACCCGAACGCTTCCTCCTTCGGATGTAAAAGGTGTGCGCCAGTTTATGGGACTCGCCGGATATTTCCGTCGGTTCATTAAGAACTTTTCCCGAATAACCGCACCGATATCCGCATTGTCACGGAAAAATCGCGTATTTGAGTGGACCCCAGAATGCGAACACGCAAGACAATTAATCATAAATAAATTAACTGATTCTCCTATTTTACGTATCTACAACCCTAACTTAAGTTGCGAGTTACACACAGACGCAAGTTCGATAGGTCTTGGAGCTGCTCTTCTTCAGAAGGAAGATGGTGTTGCGCGACCCGTTGCGTACTTCAGCCGTCGGACTACCGATCACGAGTCCAGGTATCATTCCTATGACTTGGAAACACTCGCCATAGTTGAAGCAGTCGAACATTTTCGAGTGTATTTGTACGATGTAGGTACATTTTACGGTATATACCGATTGTAATTCAGTGCGAGCGACCGCCTTGAAGAAAAACTTGCATCCACGCGTGGCCCGCTGGTGGATCAAATTACAAGATTATGACTTTACGATCGAGTATCGGCCGGGAAGCAAAATGTCCCATGTTGACTATTTAAGTCGCAATCCTTTGGATAATGATTGCGCTTTAAAAATAAGTGTTTTGAAAACCATAAACATAAACAAAATAGCAGACATAAAAACATTACGCGAATTTCAAAACAATGACGTGTTTTGTCGCGAGATATTTAATAACCCTGACAGTAGCCCAGATTTTACCGTAATAAACAATGTGATTGTTACCAAAACAAACTCTCCAAAGTGTTTTGTGCCAATCGCTGCCCGTTTATTGACTATGAGACTGTACCACGATGAATCATCGCATATCGGTTGGGATAAATGCATCGCGAAAATGAAAGAAGATTTATTTTGGCCGAAAATGGGGCAATGTTTGAAAAAATACATTAGGAACTGTAGGGCATGTGTCATTGGGAAATCACATACTGGTCGTCGACAAGGATTATGGCAACATGGTAAGAAACCAGATGATATACTAGACACATGGCATGTTGATCATGCAGGGCCTTTGGTGAAATCTAATGGTTGCACGCAAATTTTAGTAATAATTGATGCATTTTCAAAATTTTGTCGATTGCAACCAATCCCAAAGAAAACTTCTGAAGATTCAATTCGTGCATTGTTGCCAGTTTTTGAAGAATTGGGGAAACCCAGACGTATTATAGCCGACAGAGCAGCTGCTTTCACTTCAATAATGTTCAAAAGCTTTCTTAGTGAACAAGATGTGCAACTGCATCATATTGCAACCGGTGTACCTCGAGGAAATGGGCAAGTTGAACGTGTAATGCGAACCATCTTCAATTTGCTCCGAGCGACACTTACCGCCGAAAAGGAAAATACATGGACAACTGCAATAGCTGCAATCGAAGACAATTTGAATTCAACAATTCATTCGATAACTGGTTATGCACCGGCTGTGTTGCAACTTGGAACGAACCCGAGATTGGCCGCTACACTGCAGTTTCTGGGTGACGCACCGATAAGCGATAGCTTTGTTGATCCAGACAAGGCCATTGCAGAAGCCCGAGTTCGGATAACAAACAGTGCAAATAAGCGAGCTCAGCAATTCAACGTCACTCGGTATCGTGCCAATTTGTTCGATGTGGGAGACATCGTGGCTATTGAAGATTCGCAGCTGGCCGGCGGAGGAAAATTAAAGCCGAAATATAAAGGACCATACACCGTTCGCAATGTACTTTCCAATGAAAGGTATGTGCTGCAGAAGAAAGGACAACGAATTACAGTGGCCGCTCATGAGCAACTGAGGCGCTGGCCTTCTACAGAGTAAAAAGAAAAGGTGAGCCTCAAGTTTATTTTTATGTAAATACTCATTACAGATAGACAGTTTTGTTTCTGATGAGAAAAAAAAATAATAGCACTAGGTATGCCTGCAAATAATAACAACACTGCCTCCGATTATTTGAGTTTTGAGAGTTAAAAAAAAGAAACAAAAAAAAATGAAAAAAATGAAAAAAATAAAAGAAGTAGTACCTCCTTGCATGCAACATGCGATGGAGAGGATACGGATAGTGAGGGTATCGCTATCTAAGAGGGAGACCATATCTCCTTGTAACATTACGTCTTATGAGAGGATACCTCCTCGCATGCAACATGTGAGAGAGAGGATACGGATAGTGTGGGTATCGCTATCTAAGAAGGAGACAGTAACTCCTTGCATATCTTGATACGAAAATAAATTTGGCACATGATATAAGTCTTCGTATTTAAAAGTTAAATGTTTGTTCGTTGATTTGGTAACAAGTGTAGGTGTGTTAGAATAAATTCTGTTGCTGTGTTTCCCTACTTTTAGAAGAATGCCTAACACCTACGGTGCGAGGACGCCCCGATTGCAGGATGGCCGTGTTAGCAGACTCCCCTCTGGGGTCTGATAATGGACTGACCAGGAAAGTCACATGATGTCAGCAGGACGCAGGACGGTCGAGCCGGTAAAAGGAGGGGCAGTCGTACCGGTAGATCGGAGAGCACATGTAGCGTACTTATTATTACATAGTAGAAATAAAGTTTCCTTGGGGCTAAATCTGCATTTTATTGGGGTAAAACCCTTACCACGTTAACATGTATTAGTTTGCCGTGTAGTTCACTTCACAAAATGCGTGCATTAATAATAATAATAATAATACAAAGATGCCAATTTGTACTGTACTGAGCAGGTGATAATTTTGATAGTATCTACGCTACATATCGTCTAGACTCTAGAGAGAGGTAATAATAATTCGATTTCGGCTTTCCATTCAAATTCTCGATACGGAGAGCGGATCCACTCAATCTTGCATCAAACCGCTAAGAGCAATGATATGTGGTCCGTGGTATTGTTTAGTGGTGAGAACACCCTTCCGGAAAGTGGGAAACCTGGATTCGAGTTCCAGTTGCGTGTTCACATTTTTCGTGCGGCTTCTGATTGAATATTTTATGAACAACGTAATTTTAGAATTTAAAAAGGTACCTGCACAATGCACATACCTACTTATTTACATAATAATGTTATACACGATACACTGTTTTGATTTGATTTTTCTCTCTTCTGCTGAGGCGTAAACGCCATTTTTAGCACCGACTCTTTGCTTTCTACTATATTCGCTGTATAAATAGCAATTAAAATTAAATGCCTATTACTTTCAACGTAAAGTGTAGTTCAAAACAAATATAGTTCTGTTCTTTTCCCGGTTAAAGACTGCTGTTTTCAAGACAGACTCACTGTCGCCTGGGGGCAGAGACGTTTACTGCGTTTGCGTTTTAGTTCCTAGAGTTCGTCCTTGACAAGGCTCTTAAGTGAGTAATGTTTTAACTACTTTGGAATGACTTTTGAAATAGTTCAGCAGTTAAATTCGAATTAATTTCTGGGCGGTCACATCACATTGATAATAATCACCAGAAATCATAGGTAATTCGTGGGAGATGTCCCTACTTTAACCTGTCAGAGGATTTCTAAATTTATAATAAACGAGATGCTAATAAACTTGTGGTCAATTGAAACATGAACTTATATTTTATAATAATGTGTTCAGATATTCGATACTGCGCATTAGAAAGTTAGAGGCACATTACAGTTTTAAATTAGGCTTCTTGTGCGCTAACGTGAGCTGAATTCGCGCGTGAATTTCCCACGCGAAATTGAAATATTACTTTATTTAAAAAATTGTATATAATAATGCCCGACGGGACTGTGATTTCCATCAAGAACAACGCTTTCTACGACCAGACAGGAAAAGTTGACGGGGGATAGAACCCATGAACCACTCACCGCATATCGATAGCTAGACCGCATTTAGCGCTTAAAGCTTGTCGCTCACTTGCCCGTCACAGCACGACCCGATGCTGTCCATCGCCTGACGGCGACAGATAGTAACGCCGCCCACTATTCCGGCAGCAACCGACAGGCCGTGTGCTGTGAACGAAGATTTTCTTCATTTACATCTAACAATGACAGATTCACCATGTGTGTCAGCAGTAGTTCTGATGATGAAGAAGTTATGGTAGTGGCTGCATTATTAGAAGAAAATAAGAAGAAAAAAACAGGAGTATGTGGGTCTATCCCATTAATCAAAAGAGGACAAACCTTGGAGAGTTCCATCATTTATTTAACGATCTAAAAGAAGATGAGAAGATATTTTCTTGTGCGCTCTGACTCTGAACTGGGCAAGCTGATGCTGACCGACGCCGGCCGGCGACGCGCTCACTTGACCAGTCCAGCACGGCACGTTCCGTTGATTTCCGGAGAGGATCGGAGACCGGCAATCCGTTCCGTCGGCTTTCGCTCTGGGCCGCGCCGTGCTGTACTAGTGGGCGGTCGTCCATTCATTTGCATTGTTTTCATTCCATCCGTATTTTGACGGGACGGGCCGTGCTGTGCTGTCACAGGCAAGTGAGCGGTAACCTTTAAGCTTGCCACCCACTTGCCCGTCACAGCACGGCACGGTTCATCCCGTCAAAATACGGATAGAATGAAAACAATGCAAATGAATGGACAACGCTGGGCCGTGCCGTGCTGTACTTACTAGTGGGCGGCTGTCCATTCATTTGCATTGTTTTCATTCTATCCGTAATTTTGACGGGACGGACCGTGCCGTGCTGTGACGGGCAAGTGGGTGGTAAGCTTTATTCGCTTGCACTAGCAATAAACGAATGAAAATCCGTTTTATCGCGGACTCCAAAGTTGGGCGAATAGGATGTGAACTGCACTGAAACTCTCGCCGAAAACACCGCTCACAAATTTTCTTGATCATGGACACTATGAATGTATGTACTTCGATAACGTAAAGGCACCCTGTTCGCACCACGTACCAAATAACAAGAACAATCTCGATGCACAGAATGTTTAAAACTATATTGTCCATGGCGCCACAAAGACGGAGGGTTTTAGGGTAGGAAGAGAAATAGAGGGGAAACAGGACACAGGGAGGACCAATGTGTACGCAAAGAATTTACATACTAAGAAATTAAAAGAGAAAAACATCCCTATAAAATCACATTTAAGCAGAAACTAGTAATAAAATATGTAAGTACATATTGGCAGAGCAGGTAAAATAAAGTTCACTTAGTTGGGAGAATTAACGATTTTATTATCCGTCTTAATACAGTGGCTCTTGGTATGCAACTAACTACTTAAAATAAAAATGTCCTTTATTCATCAGCTGAGAATCGGCTTACGCTAGCAGCCGCTCTTTATCGCCAAAGTTATTATATAAACATTATGCGTCAGCTTAACCTTGAATAGCATCCAAACTTTCAAATATGTCTTTGGCATTCACTTTGTCTTTGGCAAATTGGAGATACGCATCACTTAGATATTCTACCACCACATTTCGTGCAATTTGATTTTGATCCGTCCATTGTTCGTTAGGTTCTTCTGGGATGTCATTAGTAATGACATGTAACACTTTTAATTCCCCAAGTAGAGACCTTATTCGGAACTTCCAAGTAGAATACCTTTCTTCATTAAAAGGTTTAATGTTGCGTTTTTGATGCACATCGGCCATAATGAACTGGATTACACTCACGTATTACTTTTACACTTTACACTTGCTCTGGGCCCATAACCTATTGGCAGAGCAGGTAAAATAAAGTTCACTTAGTTGGGAGAATTAACGATTTTATTATCCGTCTTAATACAGTGGCTCTTGGTATGCAACTAACTACTTAAAATAAAAATGTCCTTTATTCATCAGCTGAGAATCGGCTTACGCTAGCAGCCGCTCTTTATCGCCAAAGTTATTATATAAACATTATAGGAACACAGGCGTCAGCTTAACCTTGAACCATATACAAGCACACAAACATAGGTACGTTAATTTATATTTATTTGAATCAATTTTAGACTCCAATAGTACATACTACCAACCAACGATACTGAAAAGAGGACTCTACTACATATTTACGTTTACGACCGAAGTAACGGAATTAAAACAAAATAAACGAACACCTGTATACGACTGAAATGTAACAAACGCCGACTGGGTCTGTTGACCTTCGACGACTTCTGCAGATACGAAGTTACTATAAGAAACAGTCTATTATTATTATTATTTTAAAATATATGTTTGCAAATAATAGGTTTCTATCTAGATATTTGCATTTAATACCCATTATCAAATTTAAAGCCCGAAAATTTCACTTATGCTTACGAGTTGTTGCCGGCCAGTTGCCAGATTGTTCTGTTAGTTGTTCTGTAATTTCTTCAAGAATTTACCGTGTTACACTTATTTTGCTATTTTTCACGCTCTAATTATATTGTTTATATTTGTCGCTGTATAAGACAGAACGAATTTATTATGCAGCGGGTATAGTGTTGGCTAAGAGGCAAACCACCTTTAACACGCCAACAAACTGTAGAGGTGATGTCATCGATATTTTGCCCGGTGAAGTACCAAAGGCATCAAGACGGTCGCGTTCGTTCTCACATCACCAGTAACGTTTGTTTTGTCTCTTATTACTATTATTCAAGTTTTGATACGCAACGTTATTGTAATGGGTCAGGTTCTTGGGTCAAAATGAATTGTTCGAATGCCAAATTGACGGTTTAATTTTAACACGATGAGATCATATCCTGCATTGTTATTTATATTATGCAGTACTATAGATTTTTGGTTTCCAGTTCATTCCCCACTAGCTTTTAAAAGTATGTAAATACCAGTGAAATGTTACTTGCAAAACAGTGTCGTTACCTCAGTTACATTATTTGGCTGCCAAACATTATTTTTTCAGAACTTTATCTATTTCTAATACTTGTGGCGCCAGACATCCATATTCCCGTTTATTTTAGAAAGTATGTCTTTAATAATAGATGGTAATTTTAAAGCGCCGGTATACGAGGGTTGGTGAAATGAAAAGGGTTCTGGAGAAGCTGGAAACTGAAATTGGAATACTGGCGTTCCAAAATAACTTGAAGTCAAACTACTAGCCTATATCAGAAAATCTCCAACGAAACTGTCATTCGTAAAGGTAGCTCCAGTGTGGAGCCCATATCAGACGTGTTAATCTAGCCGTAAACTAGACAGGACAGCGGCATGCAAACGAATCTCACGATCAAATCGGCCGGTATAAACGCCCCGCAGCTTTAGCTCCTCCCCTGGCCTCTTCCAATTTTAGTACTGCTCTATCTTCCTCAAATCTGCTGTTAGAGCTTCGATATTTAGGCGAGTTCTGTCTTCCAAAGCGATTTAACGGAGGTAGTCCAGTGATTTGCAGTGTGGGCTGTCTAAGGACCAATCTTCTGCAACGATCAACCCTCACAAATTGATCTCCAACCAGGTTCAGCGATTTTATCCTTGTGTGCAAGTGCCGAGTCCTGTTACCCGATGACTTCCAACGAACATGTTACAGTAAGGGGCTCCCAACTTTTTCTAAAACTCACAAAACCATTACTGAGTTGGTGGATGACCTTTCTCCACCTTGAAAATCTTCTCAGTGGCTTCTCGCGAACTGTGATGAACGAATTTTTCCCCGACCCTGGATACTTTCTCGTTTGGGAACAAATTTTTGTATCCATCGTTCCCGTGCTGCGCCAGTAAAGGTTCCGATCTTGTTGGGTTTATGTTTATGTTGGGCATAGCTACTACAAATGGAAAGTTTTCAGTAGCGTTTGTAGCGTCACTAACGCGAGATATTCTCGTTATTTTAAATAGGGCCTTTTCACATTGCATGCGACACCACCACAAACGCGCGTTCGTGGCTTAGAAAACGCTGTCCCTTGTACAAAACGCGATCAAATAAAGTGGCGCGACTAACGCCAATTCTTTTAGTGCATTGTTTCATATGAACGTTTACACACACAGCGTTTGTTGAGCGTTTCTATGCTATCAAAAATGGCTGAATTTGACACCGGCGTAGAGCTGCGCCCACAAGCTTATGAATCCTACAGTTGTGGATTATTGAAACACAAATAAGACACCCAAGCATAGCAGGAAGTTGTCTACGCACTTTTTGTTGACTTCTATGAAGACTTTTCAAAAACCGGCCGCTGACGTAAGGAGGCACCCAAAATTTTCTATTCTACGTCGAAATACTAAGCAGCAACAAACAAATCTCAGGCTACTTCTTCGTCCACGTCCATTCTCAAGTACTGTCGCTCACAAAACGCTGCGTGCGAAAGACAACAAGTATTTTGTGGCTCGGCGCGTTTGTCACGCCACAAAAAGTAGCCTATGTGAAAAGGCACTAACGCGCGTTGTTGCGACCGCATACGATTAGGTCACAGGTGATGCATGATGCATGAAACGAATTGCCCCACCATGCCTTAATTTGATTTCTCAGTCTGTGGTAATTGTACTATCTTAGATAGGTACACCTGGAGATATACGATTGACCTGATTTAATCTCTAATTTCTATACCTAATCCCTAGATGATCATCATTCCTTTTCTGCATTTGCCAGTTCATTTATATAGGGTCAGTATTATTCAATATTACTTTCTATTTTTGGAAATACTTGTTTCCCTTGCATGTTATCGATATGTTAATGTCTTGATAATACAAGGAGTTATCGACAGCAGTTAAATATTTGAATTTGGTCATGACATCATTCCTATGTCTGGTACATAACTTGCATAATGCCTCCGTTTGAAATAAATTACTGTCTGACTGACGTTCCACTCGTATAAATGCATTTTGAGCAACTCTGTCTATTAATTCACATACTAATGCAGGTAATTTATAAACAACTTATTTTAATTGAAATGTCATATACACATACCTACCTATTTGATTTTCAATTACTAAATGTTTGTAAATTATTTTGTATTAGGTAATTAAATTTTTAGTTAAAAAAATCTTTTGAACAATAAGGATGTGTAATTCATGCGTTTATGCATAACAAACCTCTTTATTAATGCGATTAACCTTTCTGTTATTATACACGTCGGAAAGAACATACTAAATCTATTAGATTTCGTGTTTTCGATTAAATTATTTCTTTGTCATCATTTATTTTAAATACATACTTTCGTATTTAAATACGTTATTTTGCGGATACAAATAACATTGGGATCTAACAGGAAGAGCAAAGTTCATAAAAATGTGACATTTTAAAGTTAAAACATCTACATATCAAGATTTGTGTTCAGTTGCGAACATATTAAATAATATTCATTTCACAAGTTTTGTTACAATTCCATTCTGTATAATTTGTTTATCTTTTGTCTGTTTAAAATCCATAGCAATGCAGATATAAGTCAAACTATGTGCACTTAGTGAGAAACATCTTCCAGTGTAATCCGATACAGGGCGAGGTGCCGTAGGTACCGGTTCATTTCTGTCAACAATTCATTTGCTGAACTTATATTTTGCATTACTTAACCTATAGTTTTAAAGAACACAGACATTTTTAATCCAAAACAAAGATAATTAGCACAAGCAGTGCAGTGGGTAACTACGTGGTGTGGTCAGAAAGTTTTTAAGTTTTCGCCGCAGCAGTTGGGTAACTACGTGGTGTGGTCAGAAAGTTTTAAGTTTCGCCGCAGCATTTCTAAACCCCCCCCACTACTAATTAACAATTTGCATAGCATTTATAAAACAAAAAGGGTGAATAAGTATGGCAAGATTCAGAAGTGCAAATCAGAGAATGGCAAAAATTTGCTATTGATCGACCTTAGCCAATACGATAGTTTTCTCATTATAGACTATTTCATTGAACCAGAAAGCTCCTTTATACATCAGAGATGAAACTGTTTCTTTCCACTTCCAACTCGAAACTAGTTTCATGGATCTGAATGTCAATAATAAGCGTCAGTGTATGCCTTCCAATGATCAGTTTCCATTATTTCTTACTGTTCGGGATTCTTCTTCCAAATTCGCTGTACTCGTAGCTTTTTGTTATTCCCGTGCACCAATTTCTAGTTGGTCATGCCCTCTTCCTTCGAACTGCATAACCCGGTTAGGTCATCTAGTATATGCCTGTACCAAATCAATTGTCGCTTTTCTATTTCGCCCATAACTGATTCCTGGAATCCCAGTTTTCCAACTTGGTCACGGCAAGATATTTATGCCGCTCTTCTTATTACATAATTTTCCGTAAATAATAGTGTGAAATTGTGTTGTTATACCAAACACTGACTGCAGCATCGTCTGCATATAGTTGCTGGATTAAATTCGTCCGCGATATCTTCTAGAACGTCCCAAAGCCCTGCCGTCCTAACATTTACAGAACCCAAATAAGTTCAGCCGAATATAATGCGAGAATTGACACGCCCGCACCTGAGTCTTCAAAATTCCGCCATAGAGTTTTCTGTTAAACATTAAACTGTTAATATGTCGTGTTTTACTGAATATTAGCTAGGTATTTTTCGATATTTTATGATCAATTTCAAAAATCTCGTGATGTTTGGTGTTTGTTTTCGGTACGTGTGTTAAAATTAAGCGTTTGTTTGGGGTATATTTTGAAGGGACATTAATGTTTCGTCTCCCAAATGATATTAACTAAGAATTTTCAGAAAATTTATAATATGAACTCAGTATCTGAAGTATAATGTGTATTGTTCGCAATAACTGTAGATAATAAGCGAATGCGTTCTGGGAAGCAATAAATACTCTTTTATTTAAAGGAAACTAACGAGTTCTTGTGCTCTATTACTTGCAGACGTTTCATTGGCGGCGTAAAATATAACTACTGAGTGTAACTGTCACAACATTAATCCTAAAAGCAATTAAATCTATTACATATAAAAATGAATGAAACATGGGCGACACAGCGTTTCTAAACATACATCGTTCGCAACCTTGTCAAACAGCCAAAAGGTTAGCAGTAGTAGAATTAGCAACACTTTAAACATAGACACAATGACCCCTGCGTTGTAAGTTTGCTAGTTATTGAGCGTTTATAATGGTAACTTTTATTGCTTAACCTGTTGCCAAATGTGTCGGCACCAATTTTCCAGACAAATAACCTAAATGAGAATGATGATAACAATGGTAGGGGAAAGTTTGTTTAACCCAGTTTTCAACATAAAAGCCGAAATATATAGTGAATATACCTAACCCATGCACGCAGTGGAAATACAATAATAATCATTTACTTAGTAATAAACGCTTGAAGTGGAAATACACCGACTTGTTTTCTGGATCTCTACCCTTAACTTTGTTACAAATGAGTTAAATTTATCACATTACTAATATAAGTCCATTGTCCCTGAATTTTGTCCGCTTTAGAAGTTTTTTTGAGATTCGGAAACAAAAAATAGTCACTGGGTGCTTAATCTGGACTATAAGACGGGCGTTCAATTTCTTTGAAGCCGCAATCAGCAACAGCAGCTTTCGCAAGCCTCGACCTGTGCATTGCCATGCATCAGCAAAACACCTTGTGCCACTTTAACCTCGATTTTCATTTTAATAGAATCTCTCCCGTTAGCATAATTTGAAACACAGGATGCTAGGAGCATGATGGAGCCAAATACCGAGCTGACTGGTCTACTTCCAATTTCACACGCTGTTAAAGCGAGCAACCAAAAGGCGTGGCTCAGTGGCAAAATGTGCGAAGAGTATTGTACGAATTCAAGCGGATCCTTTTTTTCTTCTAATTTACAGAATTTTGCATTCGATGTGTAGTTTCCGGTGTCCCGTCAGGAATGGTATTTTTTAAAGAAAATCCGAGATTACAAATAAAGACAAGGGAATAATAGCACGCTAAAACGTTAGATATCTCTGCATTGGGATAGGTATAAATAAACGCCATGCTCTTGAAAGAAGGGATAACCCTAAACTTCTTGGGAGCCACTGCATCGACTCTTGTTTCGACTAAAGGCTCATAATTGTGAACTCTCGTTTCATAAGTCAGCTGATGAATTCTGAAAACCGCAGTTTCTAAAACTCCTAATAAAACGGCTAATTGCTACTTCTTCAATCGTGCATCCTCCAGTACTAAAGACTTTGTTTTTTCAACAACATTCGAAGTGATCGGTCTATAGGGCAAACTGGACGGGAATCATCGTACAACGGTTCTCGACCACATTTAAACGATTTTGACCACTCGCAAATACTTGATTGGAAGAACAATCATTTCCGTTTTCCGTTCACAACTAACACTTCTTGACGAATAATTTTGTCAGTTTTTCCTAGTTTCGAAAATAATTTTATTAATTTCCATGAAATAACAATGCAGGAAAACATAAACTGGCTAATGAAATTAATAATGTTGCAATTGTTCTGTCAATTGGCATACTCTAAAGCCCTGGTTTTTAAGAACTTGCCGCCGATGGACGCAATTGCGCTGACGGACTCCATCGACGCACTGCGCTGGGGGACTTTGCTGAAATCAAACCTGCATAATTTGGTTGTTGCTAAGTTACACCAATAAAAAGCTGAAAATTTTCTGCCGTTCAAACAGCGACAGACTTAAAATACAGCAAACGGAATTCCGTCGACGGAAAGTTGTTAAAAACGAAGGCTTTACGTGATGGAAGAAATATTAGGGGAATATGTTCCATCTAAGCCCTTTAACGTTCTCGAGAACGTTAAGGGTTACGATTATCACTAATTGTAACAATCGATGCTCGGTCGACGACAGACGACCGAGCAAAATGCTTCCAAAAAATGTTCTTCGCGCCGTTCTTATCCCGGTGGATACCCTTACGGCATACGCTGCAGTATACGTAACGGTGTCCACCGGAATTGGCTATTGTCATTCCCTCTAGGCGATGGCAAATGGAGCAAGTTTTTGTCGTGTACGACTCGTCCACCACTTTCACGGTCAACAGGGGGGAATAGTGTTGCCGGATCGTCTGCACGAGCGAGTCGTGGAAGAACTTCCGGTGTCCCCGGAAAGTGGCGGTGTTCATAAACTTGCACCCATCGCCGTACAGAATTAGTTTCCTCTCTTCCGAATTGTCCACGAAGTACTTCCGGATGATGGCGTGCCGAGTTTTCTGCTTACGGATATACCTGTCGAAATTCAAGCGCACTCTGTTGCGCCGTTCCTCGCTGCGCTGCTTGTCTTCGAAGTGCTTGAATTTGAAACGCAGCATGTGCGCGCACTTTTCGAAATCCCCCCCGTGGAAGGTGCGAGTGTCGTCGGCCTCGAAGTCTTTCTTTATCGCTGCTTCCACTTTCCCCGTCCAGCGTCGTAATTTCCTGCTCCTCAGGTGCTCTCCCATCGTGAAGTTGACACTCGCTTTCGACATCATGCGGAATTGGCCCGTGCTGTCGTACGTCACTATCGGGGTCTTCGCACCCGGATCGACGGCAATGACCCGATCATACTGCTCTCGACTACTAATTTCCGATGCACTGTGTCCCGATCGCTTCCGAAGTGGAGAACCATTGTTCTTGACGCGTTTCACGGGGCGATTCATCGACTTCGAAACGGCCACGCCATCCGTGCTGAAGCAGCAGCCAAACATCGGTAGGGCGTGGACGTCGAAGTACCGGCACCAATGCTCTCGAGCGCTGTCGCGGAAATCCACCACGGAACCAACTGTCTCTCCTATACTGGACAGCAATTCGTACAGGCCCATTGTCGTGTAAGTGATGTGTTTCACCGACTGTTTGTAAATGGGGAAAACCTTGCTGGCACGCACATTCTGCGTGCACTGCAGGGCTTGCAGGTCGAACATGAAAGGCACGTAGGAGATTGGCGATTTCTCGACTAACTTAGCACGCAACTTGTACAGGGCCAGTGTTCTGGAAATTTCACTGTCGTTGTCGGCTCCATCCCCGTAGTAATACTTGTGGCACGCTTCGTGCACTCTTCGGCGATCTTGTTCGAGGTGCAGCAAGCGAACGAATTTCTTCACACGATCAAACATGTGCGTTACGATATTGTTGCTGAACACTGTCGAATACTGCTTGCACGCCTCTTGAATGATGTACGTTCGCAATTTGCAGTCGTAAAAGGCACGAGATGATGTTCTGGACTCCTCGCGCAACTTTAAATACTGCTGTATGAAATTTAGGGGGTCGTCAATTTTGAATTTATTCGAACCTTTCAGGACAAACGTGAAGTGTTCGACGTTCAGTTTGTTGAAGGTTTTTCCGGGCATCTTTTCGTGATAATATTGGTAGAAAGCATTTACGAAGTACGACGTTTCGATCATGAGGCGGGAAACTACTTTCACGTCGTCATATATTTTACGTTTCAATTTCGATCGGGTGTCTTCATCTAGTAGCGGACAGAAAAATTTATTCAAGCCGTGCTTGATTGTATAGACGGCATATTCCTCATCAGCGGCCAAATTCCTTTTCCTTATGGGTGGTTTGTACAACGGGCATTTCTTGCTACTCGACCTAGCGTGGTCCGTGCCTTGGCACGTGGGGCACTTCGCCATATTTTCATCCGCTTACACCTGATGGAAAATGTTGTTGTCAGTGTAAGGCAAATAAATAAGTCGATCGGGTTGGGCAGTGTTGGTGTTGAGTTGGTACAAATAAATAACAGCTTCAGTGATTTCAAATTAATCGATGTTAATGATCTGAGCAAATTAATCTTTGACGTGAAAAATAAGAGTAGCACAAATGGAATCGAAATAAGGAATTTTTTCAAGAAATTAAATAGGTACCCCTTGCAGCACTTGATTAATGTGTCAACTGTACCTTTGGTTTGGAAGTTGGCTACAGTTGGAAAGGTGAAGGGTACGGCAGATTGTCAGGAGTTTGGACCAATTAATCTGCTTCCAGCACTCGAAAAAATCATAGAGAGAACAGTCTATACAGGGCGATTCAGATATGGTGAATCAAAGAGAAATGGCATACTCCCCATGCGAAAATAAGACAAAGAGTCTAATATATCCCTGTCCGAAGTTATACCCCTGAGGAGATATAGCCCCCCAAAGTCTTCCCTTAAATGTCGATAAAAATTAATTTCTCAGAAACTACAAGACTTACAAGGTTCCAATGTGGTGCATAATTTAGAAACTTTATAAACCATAACTGATGTGAAGTTGAAGTTAAAGGAAATGGTGCAAGGTGTTTATTCGGGGTGGGTCACCCCTACAGTTTCATACAACTATTTGATCCATTAATTAATTTGAAAAAGTTTCACGTCACTTCATGCAAAATTTAATTTTCAAACTTTTTTCACTCCTAGTACTTTTCACTGAAATGAATAGTTATTGAGAAAAACGAAAATTGCTTAAGTAAAATTTGAATTCTTTTACTTCAAAACTAGTGGTGACCGTAGTTGTGCGTATCCTAACGGGCACAACACAGAAGTGCTTTGTGGTGAAATAGTGGATAGGTGTGGGTTAGGTGTTGAAATAATGCGATGAAAGTTTCGTTCGAAATTGGAAAAACAAAAAAAAAGCAACTCACGATGACAAGTATGCTGAGGATTGTCTGCGATCCCAATTTCTCCATCAGGCAACAAAGGTTCACCGCCTGCACCTCCAACATCGATAGGTAGCTGCCAACGAGACGCATCCTCTTCGCTTCTCGAACGGGGAAAGGAAAGCGACAAGAGAGAGAGTCCGAAGAACTGCCGTGGTGCTCCAAAAATCGTGTTACAGTGCCTGAAA
Organism: Xestobium rufovillosum; assembly: GCA_963966045.1. NCBI lineage: Eukaryota > Metazoa > Arthropoda > Insecta > Coleoptera > Ptinidae > Xestobium > Xestobium rufovillosum. Next base: position 21,430,848 of record OZ014494.1, read on the forward strand.
GATTATGTTCATCAGTGGGATCGGACCAGAATAATGCGATGGCAGTTTCGTTCAAAATTGGAAAAAAGGAAAAAAAAAGCAACTCACGATGACAAGTATGCCGAGTCCTCTACGCCTTTAGAACGGGGAAAGGAAAGCGACAAGAGGGAGAGTCCGAAGAACTGCCGTGGTGCTCCAAAAATCGTGTTACAGTGCCTGAAAGATTAAGTTCATCAGTGGGATCGGACCGGAATAATGCGATGGCAGTTTCGTTCAAAATTGGAAAAAAGGAAAAAAAAAGCAACTCACGATGACAAGTATGCCGAGTCCTCTACGCCTTTAGAACGGGGAAAGGAAAGCGACAAGAGGGAGAGTCCGAAGAACTGCCGTGGTGCTCCAAAAATCGTGTTACAGTGCCTGAAAGATTAAGTTCATCAGTGGGATCGGACCGGAATAATGCGATGGCAGTGTCGTTCAAAATTGGAAAAAAGGAAAAAAAGCAACTCACGATGACAAGTATGCCGAGTCCTCTTCGCCTTTAGAACGGGGAAAGGAAAGCGACAAGAGGGAGAGTCCGAAGAACTGCCGTGGTGCTCCAAAAATCGTGTTACAGTGCCTGAAAGATTAAGTTCATCAGTGGGATCGGACCGGAATAATGCGATGGCAGTTTCGTTCAAAATTGGAAAAAAGGAAAAAAAAAGCAACTCACGATGACAAGTATGCCGAGTCCTCTACGCCTTTAGAACGGGGAAAGGAAAGCGACAAGAGGGAGAGTCCGAAGAACTGCCGTGGTGCTCCAAAAATCGTCTCGCAGTGCCTGAAAGATTAAGTTCATCAGTGGGATCGGACCGGAATAATGCGATGGCAGTTTCGTTCAAAATTGGAAAAAAGGCAACTCACGATGACAAGTATGCCGAGTCCTCTACGCCTTTAGAACGGGGAAAGGAAAGCGACAAGAGGGAGAGTCCGAAGAACTGCCGTGGTGCTCCAAAAATCGTGTTACAGTGCCTGAAAGATTAAGTTCATCAGTGGGATCGGACCGGAATAATGCGATGGCAGTGTCGTTCAAAATTGGAAAAAAGGAAAAAAAGCAACTCACGATGACAAGTATGCCGAGTCCTCTTCGCCTTTAGAACGGGGAAAGGAAAGCGACAAGAGGGAGAGTCCGAAGAACTGCCGTGGTGCTCCAAAAATCGTGTTACAGTGCCTGAAAGATTAAGTTCATCAGTGGGATCGGACCGGAATAATGCGATGGCAGTTTCGTTCAAAATTGGAAAAAAGGAAAAAAAAAGCAACTCACGATGACAAGTATGCCGAGTCCTCTTTGCCTTTAAAACGGGGAAAGGAAAGCGACAAGAGGGAGAGTCCGAAGAACTGCCGTGGTGCTCCAAAAATCGTCTCGCAGTGCCTGAAAGATTAAGTTCATCAGTGGCATCGGACCGGAATAATGCGATGGCAGTTTCGTTCAAAATTGGAAAAAAGGAAAAAAAAAGCAACTCACGATGACAAGTATGCCGAGTCCTCTACGCCTTTAGAACGGGGAAAGGAAAGCGACAAGAGGGAGAGTCCGAAGAACTGCCGTGGTGCTCCAAAAATCGTGTTACAGTGCCTGAAAGATTAAGTTCATCAGTGGGATCGGACCGGAATAATGCGATGGCAGTGTCGTTCAAAATTGGAAAAAAGGAAAAAAAGCAACTCACGATGACAAGTATGCCGAGTCCTCTTCGCCTTTAGAACGGGGAAAGGAAAGCGACAAGAGGGAGAGTCCGAAGAACTGCCGTGGTGCTCCAAAAATCGTGTTACAGTGCCTGAAAGATTAAGTTCATCAGTGGGATCGGACCGGAATAATGCGATGGCAGTTTCGTTCAAAATTGGAAAAAAGGAAAAAAAAAGCAACTCACGATGACAAGTATGCCGAGTCCTCTTTGCCTTTAAAACGGGGAAAGGAAAGCGACAAGAGGGAGAGTCCGAAGAACTGCCGTGGTGCTCCAAAAATCGTCTCGCAGTGCCTGAAAGATTAAGTTCATCAGTGGCATCGGACCGGAATAATGCGATGGCAGTTTCGTTCAAAATTGGAAAAAAGGAAAAAAAAAGCAACTCACGATGACAAGTATGCCGAGTCCTCTACGCCTTTAGAACGGGGAAAGGAAAGCGACAAGAGGGAGAGTCCGAAGAACTGCCGTGGTGCTCCAAAAATCGTGTTACAGTGCCTGAAAGATTAAGTTCATCAGTGGGATCGGACCGGAATAATGCGATGGCAGTGTCGTTCAAAATTGGAAAAAAGGAAAAAAAGCAACTCACGATGACAAGTATGCCGAGTCCTCTTCGCCTTTAGAACGGGGAAAGGAAAGCGACAAGAGGGAGAGTCCGAAGAACTGCCGTGGTGCTCCAAAAATCGTGTTACAGTGCCTGAAAGATTAAGTTCATCAGTGGGATCGGACCGGAATAATGCGATGGCAGTTTCGTTCAAAATTGGAAAAAAGGAAAAAAAAAAGCAACTCACGATGACAAGTATGCCGAGTCCTCTTCGCCTTTAGAACGGGGAAAGGAAAGCGACAAGAGGGAGAGTCCGAAGAACTGCCGTGGTGCTCCAAAAATCGTGTTACAGTGCCTGAAAGATTAAGTTCATCAGTGGGATCGGACCGGAATAATGCGATGGCAGTTTCGTTCAAAATTGGAAAAAAGGAAAAAAAAAGCAACTCACGATGACAAGTATGCCGAGTCCTCTTTGCCTTTAAAACGGGGAAAGGAAAGCGACAAGAGGGAGAGTCCGAAGAACTGCCGTGGTGCTCCAAAAATCGTCTCGCAGTGCCTGAAAGATTAAGTTCATCAGTGGGATCGGACTGGACGCCGTGTTGGTAAAACAACTTACGCAAACGTGTAGGGTATTTTCCGCCGCTGACTGGTATTATTTGGGTCCTACAGCGTGTAGTAATATATCGGGCAGGAAGGGCATGTCCTTGGGTTACTCTAACTTCGCCTGTTCGGCACTCTGAAAAAGGAAATCGAGATTAAGGAAAGTTGATATAAAGCGGTAGGAAACAAGAAAAAATGATGCATAGAAAGCCACGCGGTAGAAGTGAAACTTGGCGCCATACCTAAAAGTTCTTGAATCTAATTTATATTTATATTTATATAAGAATCAATTAAATTTGGATGGTTTTTTGTGTGAAATGAGAAATGTGACGTTCAGTTTGACAGTTCTGCTTCTGTTCCGTTCTATTTCCATACATGACAGCAGAAGAAACCGGTAGTACTTTGCCGAATGTAGTGGAAACCACAGAAACAGCTTCATCTTCAACCTTATGTTGCAAAGTTAAAGTAGGCCATGGGCATGTAGTATTCATAACACAGCATGTTCAATATTAAGTGCACTTACGCTGAACTCTTGTGGTGTTAAATCGAAATCTGCTGTATTCTCTATCCCACGATTCTACTGGAAGGCGCCAGTCAAGAGCATCGGATGCTGCAGCTGCTACATTTCTAGTTTGTAGAGAGGGTACCGGCATATAATCAGCTACCTTTAAAGGGATGGAAAAAATGTTATTCATAATAGATAAGATTTCTGTATATTAAGCGCAAGATTTTGAAAGAAAGCGCTTCACATGCTAGATCCTGAAAGATTTACTTTATTCTTTAACTGTGTAACCTAACAGTATGACATTTTATTTTGTGGACCGATAGTACATATAGTCATAATCTAAAACATAACATAGGTACGTTACAATACTTAATTACTGGAGATTATGAAATAAACAAATAAATTTGAAACAAGTTTTTCTTACCGAATCTTGTTCACTGGCTTCTTGTGTTAATGCTTCTCGAGTGTGATTCTCTTCAGTCGTTATCTTAACACCGATAAATGGCAATGCTTCTGTTTGGGATGGTGCAGTTGAAGACGTTAAAGGGTTCTCTGATGTTGGAACTGCTATTGCTATACTTTCACTGCTACTTACGCCACATTGCGCTGCGATATTTTCAATTTCTGTCTCTTGAAAAGATATCTGAAAAAAGAAATAAAACTAGTAGATTTGAACAGCATAAATTGTCAGTTTCAGATTAAGGTAACTTTGGAAGCGTAGAAATTAACAGATTACGTAGTTTTGATAGGTGCTTACTTTACATGCTAATGAGAATAAAAAATTTAATATCCATTTATGTGTTTCCGCCTGAAACAAAAGAAAGCCCACATTTAAGTATAAGTACCTTTGTGAAGAATTTTCTTTTAGGTATTATACTGCAGAAGGTCATTTTACGAGGGGCTATCCACTACCCAAAATCGTGTACCGGTGTGTTCAATAACTGACAATAATTTGTAGCAGGTACTTTTTCCGCTGTAATACATCAATATATTCAGAAATGGCGAGTTTGGATTGGTTTAAAATTCGATGAGTGGAATAGTCATTATTAAACAATGGCGCCTCCATCGATAAACGGCGACTCTCCGGCTTTCCGCTCAATTTTTCAAATTTTAAAATGTCGTGCAACAAATCACCACTATCCGTAAGGAATTTAGCCATCAAACTACATATATAACTTTGATTCAACAGCCCCGATAATATCTACATTCTTTGCTCTCATCAATCGATAATTTTAAATGGCGACACAGTTCATATTTCGCATATAAATACGCAGTCACATGTTCCCGCGGAAGCTGCTTACGCAACCGTAGTCGCTCCCATCTTGCAGTAGTGCTTAGTTCAAGCACAAACGTTTTCCGAAATGCTAATTTGAAATCTACCCAAGATTCCATTACAAGAAGTTATACTTAATTGTTAATTTCTAATAATGGATGTGCGTTTTTATGTAAAGTGGATATGAAACAACACATTTTGCAGTTCTATAATCCGCATTAATAACCGAGGAAACCAAAACTGGCCGTTTGTGCATTCGCTGCCGCGTGTTTTTCCGGGCATCTAATTTATCCATACGTGGAACATAACGGCGTATTCTACACGTAATCAGAAACATTATACTTACAATGTATGTTGAAAATAAATATCTTACAAATCGATAATTGAAGAAATCACTGCGAATGTACAATTTATTCTGTCTATGAAAATGGCGATTTTCTACTGAGAAAACTTGTTGATTTTGCATAGTTACGTTGAAGAAACCTAGCAACGCCGTCTGTCCAATGAAACGTTGTAATGGTGCAATATATTTCAAAGAGTATTTGATTTCGCGATGACGCCCGCCGCGCCGGTATTTTGGAAGAATAATAATTGCACATTGATGTGCATCGGAAACGTCCGAAGAAGAAAATATGTGAATTTATTGTGCTTGTTGAAAGAGCCCGATATTGGAAAGCAATTATCGTTTTAGGATACGGGAGCATTTGTGGGCAGAGTTTCCTTAAATATTCAGTGCGAACATGTTACCATGTACCAAGCACAAAAGCAATGGTGGCAGCAAAAATCTGCCCCGTTTCCATCACAGTAATATTCCCTGGAGTAAAGAAGCTTGAAGAGGATACAGTAATATCCTTGAACGAAGATGTTCAAAGAGACGTAGCGCATATTAAACATTTCAATTCATGCAGAGTCCTACACAGCATTTCTCGGAAGAACTGTCCGATATTTAACAAAAATTAGTTGGAATAATAATTGTGGGACGAGAAGAAATGTAAAGTTTGCGAATTGCGACACATATGTTGTATAATAGGTACCAACTTGTAATATAGTAAATGGAGGTATACAGAAAACTCACAATATTAAAAAATAAATAAATTTCAGAAAATCGTGGAACACTATTTGTTTGTATTGAATTAATAAGTTAGGTTACGTTCAAAGTTGATAAACAATCGCGAATACGTAATCGTGAAATTGAGTGGGAAAAGTAGGTAACTGTATTATCGACACGGAGTTTGGTATTTGATTATTTGCTACCAAACAACCAAACTAATCATAACGACTAAACAAACATACAATTAATAATTTTTATTTTCATAATTATTTAATAACATTTATTTAAATGCTTATGGACTCAGAAAGTGAATGCAGGGGATCATACTATGTGTAGGAAAAATAGCATTTCCTACTGGAGATGAAAATACACGGTTTTCTTCGTGGGCAAATTCTCATTTCACGGAAAAAACAGTATTTTCATCTCTTGTAAAATATAACATTTTCAGAGGTTTTCAAGAAATATGTACGCCACCAACAGGTAGTGCTAATATTGGGAATTGGGGATTCTTTCTTTTTTTGTAATGTTTTTGGATTTCTTTCATATTAGTAGATAGCGTGTAGCTAATGGAATTATTCTTATCTTAAAAACTAATATTTGCTGAGAACAATTCACTCACCTTACAATTTAATAAACCATCGGAATAATTTCGTAGGACTAGAGTTTGCACAATCTAATTGTTTGTTTATTCGGTTGCCATGGATGGAGTCCCAGAGCTACCTTGGTAAAAAATTATTTTCATGTCCACAAGCGACTTTGATTAAAGCTCTCCTTGTTATAAGCCAAGTTAATGAGTTAATGAGCTCTAGATGTAAGTACATACCTGAAATAAAGTTTAATATTAATTAATTAATATTAATTAATTAATATTAAACTTACCTTGCAAAGGGTTGAAGAAGTCATTTCGTGTCGCACCGAAATTAGTTTTAGCATATACAAAAAGGATACTTTTTTGTTAAACTATAGACATTAATTCATAACTGGATCATACTTTCCATTCATTACACAAATAATCAAAAGATTCTATACACAAATAATCAAAAGTCACGTCAGCTAAAATTACACTATTATTTTACGATACCTATAGGTATAACAATATTGATACGAAGTTTGCCCCGCAAGCGACGCCCATGTTTATCTGCGCGAGTATGAGTCACAATGTTTTGCCCAAAAGCTGCAGCTGCTTATTATGGCGCTTACCTTGTTTTTTATGAGTCTTGAAAGGCCGATTTCTGGAACCACTCTATATCTCTCGTAGTTTTCCATTACTCGAACGTTTCTTCGAGAGTATTTAATGGCAAGCAAGAGGCCGGGATGACAGTTTATAGTTTTTGTTTAGGAGATTCCGAAGGCGATAAATTTGAGCGAATATATAGTTTATGCAAAAACTATACTTACCTATAAGTATCTTGTTTTTCAAGAAACAAATTCATGCAGCCACAATTTTAACGTTGACTTGGACATACCACGGATGGAGGAACCTCCATCCATGGTACATAGGTACCCCGATATGTGTACCGGCACAATTTATGAATGTAGGTATACCTAGATAAGAGTATACTTATATTTATAAGTATACCTACTCCGATTGCGCTAGTTATAAAAACCACTTATATTTTCCGTGTAGGTAACGTACCTACCTATCTATTATTTACCCATATTTATTATCATTCCTTATTAGTGGAGCAAAAAGCAACTTTTTAGCAAATGTATAGGGCAAAATGTCTGGGGAAGTGCCTATACCTTAAAATTAATATTGCCGGCTAAATAGGGTAAACTATCTTATTATTGGCACTGTGCTTTAGGGATAAGAAATTTGTATGGATTTTAGAATGAAATGGAATAGAAAATTAAAAAACTCTTTCTGCGTTCAATAATTGAAAGTTGCAGCTGCCAATTATTGGCAGCTGCAACTTTTGGAACACTTTTTGACATTTTTTCCATTCAAAATTGTACAAAATATTCTAAATATGAGTCTCAGACTCGCTGAATTTGTACACTGTAAAATTATAAAACCAATAAATAAATAAATAAATAAATAAAGTCTTTGGGGATATAGAAAAAACCTTGACAACGTAAAAAAAGATGGTTCGAAATGTTCAAAAAATATAAGGACAAAAGAATAATAAATATATCTCTTTTTTTGTTCCTAACTCACTCAAATTCTAATCTGAACATTATATTTTTGTATACAATAAATAAATAAGGGGTACCTCATTTCGGGGCTCTCATCTTAACCGTCCTAAGGTATTAATAACTTAAATCTAATAATTTAAGTTCGGCAAATTGATATGGGTGCAGTAACCCAACCACTTTGGAAAAAATAGTAACAATAAGCAGAGTAGTGCTGAAAAGTATTTATTTTTGTATCTCACCAGGAAGGAACTTCATTTAGGATGTTGCGATTTATTTTTACAAAGGCCGTGACCGAAAAATGTTTGGTCCCAGAATACACATTGTTGCCTCGCTGGAAATATTTTTTTTCAACATGTCTACTTAAAAAATTATGTCAATGCCAGGCGTAAGTGAAAAGCATGGTTTGTTTGAATGGATCAATTGCTTGTTTATTTAGTCTGACTTAACATCAATGCAATCATTTCATTAACTATTAATACATGTATCAGTAATATTTTGCATTTATAAGAAGCAAACATAGATATATAGAAATACCACCAACGCAGTCTGCTACTATTCACCTGTGAAAGGTTTTTGGGCCTCTTGTTATTTTATCAGTTGAATATTGTATAGGAAGTGAGTCGCGTTCTTGTCATGTCCTCAATTGTCACAATTTATCCTTACCTTGACGTATTCGTCATACTTATATTTATAACGAAATTACCACTACAGACTCATACAGAACTAAGAGCATCAGAGGTGGAGGTTTCACAACATAGGTTTGGCACTTGGTCTTACATTTTTATTGTTTGTGCTTCTACTAATTGTTACCTTTTATCATCGCTTAATCTTTATGAAAAAAAACAGCATACGCAATACAACTGAGTAGTATTTATCTAAAAATAGTCACTCAAATAGTCAGGAATCTTAAAATTTCTTAAATTAAAAGTAGCATTTAGAACTTCTGCAATTGCTAAAAATTGGAAATATCATATCTGGAGCAACGTATCTGGGAGTATTGAATGAATGGAAGATGACACCCACCTGACAGCGAACTGACATGGGCAGGCAGCATGGAAGAGGTAAATCGACTCTGATCTCAAAGTGGGAAACGCTGAGTGGCCATGGTGAAATATGGGCCCCGCAACGTCTCGAAACTCTGCATATGTTTACACCATCAGACCATGGCCTACGCACTCAACACCCTTTCTTTTCAAGTGATCTTGCAATTGGTAATCCAACAACCTACATAAGAAGTACTGCAGCCAAGTATTATAATGTCTTTTAGTTTTCTTTTTGGACACGAAAAATAATAATATGTAATTAGTTTTGACGCCTAGTTTTTACTTGATGTATATCTATAATGATATCTGCAATGTTGTAACTCTTTTTAAATATAATGGATATTGGTAGTTCATTTTTGTTACACTGCAGAACTTGTCCCAAGTTAGGAGTCTGTAATTTCTTTGTCTTTTTGATGAGTCTTTTAAACTTTGTATTCTGGGTTGTTGCTGTCTGCATGCAGAAAGTATTGAACCAGGAAATGCTTAGTCAGAGTTTGTGTAAAGAATATGTCGTTATTACGCCCATTTGCTAGCATTACCGACCTTGTGGTAATCGGGATTGGGCTCAGTAAGGTCAAGTCACGATATTATTTGTTGCGATCGTTCATAGACCATGAGAAAATACATATAATACGATTAACTGTGCCTTGACTTAAGCTTAGATCTAGCGTTGATATCTTTACGATAGGTACTTCCTTTATTTCTTCCTAACGGCAAAAGGACAAGCATTCAGGAGAAATTGTAAGACGGAATTTTTATAATATTTTTGGTTACTGTTTAATAATTGCTGCTCCTCCTCATCTAGTCATTTGGTTTCATGTTGTGTATTCCGTCGTTTTGGGCAATTTGTACCAATATGTCCTGCTTTATGACGATTGAAACACCTTCTCGAACAACTTTTATCTCGCCTTTGCTCTATATTCTTACTGAATAATCTCCTCCTCGATCTCCCCCTACATGACCAGGTCTGTTGCATCCGAAGCAAACATTTGAACCTCTTTCATTTGTGTCATGTTGACGTTTACGTGGTTCAAAGCGGAAAGGTGAATTTTGGCCTTTTCAAAGAAGATTTAGCATCCTCATTCAAGCACTGCGAATAATCAAATAGTGCCTCTAGATCTTTACAATTTGCAGCTTTTGCACCTGCATGAATGTGGTCTTCGCTAATGCCTCCTATTTTACTGGAAATTGCTTCTTTCACTTGAATGTGACAAGCATTCAATAAAGCCTACTTCTCATAGCAATATTGAGCAAAAGTTTCATCTGTTTTCTTTTTCCGTTCCATCATTTTCTCCAACATCTCATGATAGTCTCGTTGAGCTGGAAAAGCACGCAGAAAGGTTGGTCAGACAAATTTAAAAAAAAGATACGTCATTAGAGTTTTGAGCATAGAAGGGAAACGAACTCTCAAACAATGAGGATGCTTTGGAACCATTCCAAAACAATTTTTTACAGACGTATCAGGAAATTAAATCGACATCAAATCAGGTGGATAATGCCTACGAATCTGGTTTATTTTGGAAAATGTTACCTGAAAATACATTCGTACATGTTCAAGAAGCCTCGGTTCCAGGACTGTAACGCCCCTGGTACTCACCAACCAGTTTTGGGTTTGATTAGAAAGTCGCAAAACCCACATGCGTTTGAAAATTTTACTTTGCCTGTGACAGATGGGTAGTACAGTGCCTAGATAAGGAAGGACATTGCGTGGATGACCAGAGACATATTTTTGGAATGGTTTGAGAAAGTGTTTGTTCCCAGCGTTACTACCCATTATGAAACAACATAATTAACCTGTGAAAGCGCTTCTTTTACTCGATAATGCACCCGGACATTCTGCAACTTAAGAATAATTATCGTCTGCTTATGGCAGCAGTCGTACATTCTTTTTCCGTTGAATTTTACAGCTCTTGTACAACCTATGGATCAAAATCTGATCCAGCAAATAAAGATTAAGTTTAGAAATTGCTTCTTGATATTGTGTCTTCGGATGAAGATGTCACAGTTTCCCTCCACTACTGGGATCCGGAAGATGGTATTCCCTTGATATTTGATGGGTTTTATAGTTTCTGCTTGTACCTGTCTAACTACAACACTCAGAAATAAAATTCTATAGGGTAAGTCCGGGATAGATGCCCCACCTTTTTGTATGGTCATATTTTTCAGACAAGAAAAATAAAAATGGGAACATAAACTACACTGTAGGATAGCTGAACTTACATTATTTTATTTAAACATGAAAATTTTCGTTATAACAAATTTAAAACTGTCCCATTACAAAAAAACTTAAAAAACAACTTTTGCTTCCTCCCTCGAACAACCGGGGTAAGATGCCCCAGCAGTAAAAATAATATGTAACAAATGCTGAATACCCAAAAATAGGAACTCAAACTTTGATTTACGCAAATGCAATTCAAAACAATATAAATTATGGTTAGGTGGGTGGTTGGGTAGTTGGGTGGGTGGATGGATGGATGGAACGTACGCGATGTTTCGTTAATTCCCATTAATTTATTGGTAACAGCTTGTATTGCAGCTGTTAATTGTTGTTCTGTCCATTTGCCTCTGATGTACGTTTGTAAGTAGTAGACTAGACACTAGACATAATGCATTTCAAACACAAAAACAGTGGTAAATATACTTTAACATGGTGAACGTGCACAGTCAAAATATGGCGATACTTTTTAGTAAGCTCTTAAAATAAACTTTTGTAAATTACTTACCTGAATAAGATCGTATTACAACAAAACAATACCACGCACAATAAAGCAGTGTATTAGCAACAGTGCGTCGTGCAGCTGGCGCAATCTATCGGTTAATAACGTAGTTATTATGGTGGGGGCACCTTCGCCGGCGGGGCACCTATCCCGGACTTACCCTATAGGCTATTTCTTATAATTTTTAAAAATATCTATATAATCTTCAAATTTCGGTAATCCGAATACTACCTGATAATAATTACATAGTTCGGATTAACGAGTTCTTACTATATAACCAAATTATAGAGAAAACAAAGCCAGAAAGAACATGCCACTAGTAAACAGGTTATTTTGTTAAGCTCTGAAGAGAATCTTTGGAAAACAGATTGTTCTGCGTTACGATTTTCCTGGATATAAAGTAACACAAGCTTTGGATCAGGTGTGATGCTATAGGATCTTATTCCACAAGTTCATGAAACCTATCAACTAAGAGAATGATAGATATTTTATGGTGAAGTATTAAGAGGAGACGTGCAATCTATCCCCAATACAATCTCGAGTGTCCAAGAATAGTATTTTAACCTTAGGATCTGTTCATTACCTTACCCATGCATATCTATCGGTCATATAACAACCACCTTCGCTGCTTTCACTTCTGTATAAGTGCTGATCCAGAAATGGAGTCACCAGCTAGAAGCGCCTCCAGTCAATTTGCGATAATGACTAAATAGGTAATAGGATTAAGGGCAATGAATGCAAGTCAGTTCATGTGTTCATGTAACATCCGAGGGAGCGATATATCTGCGAATGTCAGTACCTGCGCCTAATAGACAGGACGTTTATCTGGAAGAAGCATATTTTTGCCATTAATTGGGATCGACTTCGGGTAAGAAAGTGAACTTTCAATGTGACGCTGCTTCAATTCGGGAAACGTATCTTTCAGCAAAGCTATTTGCATAATTATATCTGCCATAAACTGCCGAATTCGCGCATCGATAAATATACTCCCATGAAACAGGATACCTATATCGTCATTTTCTATAAATTACTCGCTAAATGTTGACTAGATATTGCACAATTTCTGTCTCCGAACCGTTAATTGCTTATGTTGCAAAGAATTCGGATGTACAATGAATCGTCGCGGAATGTCAATGTCAAGCTCAACAGCTTTTCGTGTAGCTTGCTTGTAGTTGTACGTAACCCGAAACCTGATACACTACTGACACATTAATATTCTCGGTAGTCGAACAGAATAGTATGCTCTTCATTGAAATATGCAACGTTTGTTTTGCTAGGGAAGGCAACGTGAAACTAATTGAAGTAATTGTAGTACATTCATTGAGCTTATGTGCTTGTGGGGAATTTCCGGTACGTGTGTATTACAGTGATATGCAATAACGTTTCTGGATCATCTTTATGGTAAAAACTAACTTGCTGTATCGGATTTATTGAAAATTTTCTTAGGTTTGAGGAATTAAGTTTAAGTAACTAAAATAGTAATGAAAATAATAAAAGACTATTGGTAATATTGTCACAGCTGATTTATACAATTATGTTACAATTCTACACTGACCGGCAAAAAAAACAGGCCACACGGAAATGTTTGAAAAAGCACTTAAATTTTCATTAATTCAACTTAACAGTGGCATTGGTGATACGGGATGCAAAGATTAGGAGAAAAAGACCAATTAACACAAAATTAGGTAATTTAATGAAAGAAAATAACAGAAACACAACAAATATGTACGTTTTTTTCTAAAGTGTAAAAAATTGCTGCAGTTTTTTAAAAGAACTCCTGCTTACTGTCAGTACCGACTATGTCCTCCTCGAGCCTGAATTACAGCATTTAACCGTTGTGGCATTGAGTTAGTCAAATCTGCTAAGCCACATTTGAGGAATTCCTTCTAATTCTTTTTGAAGGGCCAAGCGTAATTCTTGAAGAGTCTCTGGCATGGCTGGACGCCGACGAATATGCCTCTGAAGCTGATCCCATAGGTACTCTATAGGATTAAGATCCATGCTGCAAGCTGGCCAATTAAATCTACGAATGCCAACCTCATCCAGATATTCAGTTACTACTCGTGCAATGTGTGATCTGGCGTTGTCATGCATTAAAACAAAGCCATCTCCAATAAAATGCGAATATGGGACGACAGCTTCTTGAAGAACATCTTCCATATGTCTGTGGGCGTTCCACAAATAAGAGGTCGGTATGTGCTACCCTGGAAATGCCTGCCCACACCATAACAGAACCACCGTTAAAAGATAACCATACAGAGATGGTGCAGTCGAAATATCGTTCACCTCGTCTTCTCCATACTCTTTCTCGACCATCAGGTGATCGCAGACAAAAACGTGACTCATGAGTAAAAAGAACTTCACTCCATTGCTGAGGATTCCAATCTGCATGTAATTGCGCAAAGTGCAGACGTGCTCTTCGATTGTTAGGAAACAATTGTGGTCCTGTGGCAGGCCTTCGTGAAATTAAGCCATTTTCCACAAGTCTCCTCCTAATCGTCTTCTCACTTGTTTGAACCCCTCGCACTATAAGAAGACGATGTTGAAGTTGAACTGCCGTTGATCTGCGCTCTCTCAGTGTGTTGAGCACAAGAAAACGATCATCAACGGCAGTTGTCACCCTTTGCCTTCCAGATCCTGCCCGCCTCTCAAACCCTCCAGTCTCCAGATACCGATTCCACGCATCCTGAACAGTAGTACTGGCTATTCCCAGTGTACGAGACACATACCGTTGACTACGACCATCCTCAATCAAAGCTGCAATTTGAGAAATGTCTGCAACAGTTACCGGCATTGTTATCGCTTGAAAACTTGCATTTACTGTCAAAACAAATGCACAAGCCTACTTGTCTTTTAGCATACACAAATGATAAGAAATGATGCATATTAGTCCACTGCCGTCTGATTTCCGCGAACATGTTGATGTGACTGAAAAGAGAATTTCGGCTGCTGAAATTAAAATTAGACGTAGTTAGGAGTGGCACAAGCATTTCAAAGCATTAACAATGAAGAAAAACCAATTCAGTTCTCGATTTGTATAATTATAACTATGCAGATATAGGGATCTTCAGGGTGGCTGGTTTTTTTTGCCGGTCACAGTGTACATCAGCATTGATTCTGGCACCCGCCCGCTCTACATCAGTTGCTGGAAACGAGTAGCACAATTACGTATAGTCCGCATAGCAGTGAACCTCACAATTCCTCAAACAAGTGCATAGATATCAGACACATACATCGAAAACAGGAGGGGTCCAAGCATAGATCCCTGTGGCGACCGCAACTCAAGATGCCATTTGAGGATATGTTATCGCCTATTTTAATATGCTGTTTCTTTTGTGTTAAATAACTTTTAAAGAAATCTATTGCAGAATTTCCAAATCCAACAAAGGAAAGAACAGTCAATAATATATTATGATTTAAAATTTTAAGCAATCAAATGCTTTTGAGTAATCGATTAGTACAAGAGCAGTTGAGTGAATGAATGAATGAATGAATGTGTATAGTAAGGATGAATTTTATTCAAATAATTAAAATAGAAATGTAGAAAACTGACTGTTGTATTTGATCATAATTAACAACTCTTAGATATTGATGTCCTAACTACTGGAAATAAAATTTGTCTGTACCTTACCTACCTCTGAGATTGGTGTCAAATATATCATGCTGTATTGCAACGTTCATTCCGGCATAAGATTTATCTGCAGTCTTTGCAATCTAGATGCAGTTTAATATTAATGCGATTTGCATTGAAAGGGTCCGAAGCAATATGCAGTTTGTCTACCATTTAACATAATGTCACTGTATCCTGCCGCGTAGACAATAAATAATACGTGTTTGTTTATAATGATGTGTAAACTTGTGTCTCCGGGTGTATACGAGATGTAATCGCGACGTCATTAATCATATTTCTACTGAGCTGTTATTGTTCCTGTGCGTACTAAACTACTACTAATATCTATTAATTACTGTCTATCAGATTCATCGATATCCTAGAATTAGTTACTCACAAGCTCTTCAAATTTGATCTTTTGAATGGTTCAAGGACTAATTTGTTTCTGAAAAGAACTTGTTTTCCAAGTAAAAATAAAAAATACCTTTTAGGATTTTCGTCTTCTTCGGCCATTTCCCTTTCATTATAAGTTGGTTATTCTCGGATGTTTTCCAGTCGTCTTCTTCCAAATAGTTTTCATGCTTCATCTGATACACTCTGATTATACATACTAATATTATTCTACGGATGATCGTCCTCTTCTTCCTATTAGCAGCTCTTCCCCCTTCCATCGTTTGGACGCAGTGTCTGTACCATCGCAGTAAGTATCTTGTTTTCTGTTATTGTGATTGATTCATATTCTTTCCACCCTGTTCTATCTCTATTTGACGATTGACTGTTTTTCTATTTCTGCGTATCCGCGTATTTTATGGTCTCCCATTTTCAGAAATAGATTCATAGTGCTCTATAGCGCTCTACCTACGGTTTCGGAGTAATTATGCTCCTATTAACTCCTCTTTCTTGCATTCGTGTTTTTGACAATGCTTCTTTATTTTTGTTTTAGCCAGTTGTTTTAAATCTCATTTGCCATCTTACTTTCTGCTTCCCAAACTATGTTTTGTTCTAATCTTACTTCTTATAGTACTTTCACTCTGTAATCTGTATAACAAGAAAATGCAGTCATAACTAATCAGTATCTTTTTATCTCAAATCACCGAGTGATAACTGGTTGCTATAGACACAATTTCTCGGTTCCATTGTAGAATTCCAAGAAATGACCTTTAATTTTCGAGAAAACGAAGTTATCTTTGATCAAACACTTTTATCAGCGTCGACCTCCATTATGCTCTCGATTGTACTACAATTACTAGATAAGGAACAATACATTTTTGCGTTTGGAAAACAAAACAACGTGATCCCGTAATGTATAAATTAATCGATGAGCTTCTATACGTAGTCTGCTTTGATTGGTGGTAGTATTTGAAGTATTGACCCAACTGAATACATTTGTTTGTTACGTAGTAAAAGTGATATGGCTCTTGACAAATTTTGTTTGCGTCATTATTAACCCCGATCAGTTCTCACCTTTCTCCTTGATCATCCAATTATTAATTATTTTCCAAATAATTTAGCTCTGAACTCCAGGCTTACTCAATTTGGTACATCATATGCATCCTCCTATTATCGCCAATCGCATTTGATAAAGAAAGAGAGGGTCTCGGAGTTTCCAAAAGGTTTTGCAACGTATGCTGTTTAATAAATTATTTTAACATTGAAAATGTTATTTTTAATATCCTAGTATAGTGTATAATATTCACCGAAAAGATTGTGTTGCATTTGCCACATACGTCACGCGCCCCACCGGTAGCGATTAAGAGTCCGGCAAACCCCTTCAAAATGAACCTGAAAACTGACTTCGTAGTGCTATGCTCATTTCTAAACGGTGAAAATTGAAGTGTTGAATTTTGGACAGTTTATAAACTAAACTTTATTTTATGTTTCTATAGAAAGAAAAGTTAAACATTTTATCTTAGAACGTGTCAGTTCACTCATGAAATTGACCAACTTCACGCGTGCATAGCGCCAAGAGATTACAGTTTTCGAAAAATTCTTTAAATAGAGACATAACATATACCTTCTTCTACCATAATCCGGCTTTCGTGTTGCTAAATTTACTAGGTTTAACCGTGGTACAGCGAGAGCACTGCAAACGCAAAATATGCCTTGGTATGTGCTGCCGCCCCGTAGCGAGTGAGCGTAAACTCAGAGCGGCGTTGTCTCATTTACTAGGTACCGAAAGCGCGGGTTTTGAATGTGCGTTGTTCTTGTGTCCATAAATGTGTTTAGCGCGACGGTGTTGCAACACAGCTGATAGTTTGCTCCGATTTCTAACGGATACCTCACCGACCCGATGCCCCGCAGGTGTAACATTTGACCTGCTTTACCGGACTCCTAAAGTCGAGCGCTTGGCGGCCGATAGACCGCTCAGTATGAGTAAGCTTCATTCATAGTTGGACCGTCTAACGTCGCAAATGTGGGAGAATTTCACAAAAGAAATGCAGTTATAATAAATCGGCGCAGGTGTTTTATGAATAATTATTTAACACGCTATCGCGTATGCGGAAATATTCCAAACGCACAGGGGTTACAGTCTGCTTCGTCATTTTCAATGTCTCCCCCGGTTGCGTCTTTGCAAAGGCTGTGAATTTTTCTCTACGGCATTGTGTAAACTGTAAAGCAGGGTCATCCACCTACCCATTTTGTCAGTGTCAAAAGTTAAATTTTTTGGACCAGATTCAGAGAAGCTTTGCCGTTGGTTCCGAAGAGATGTACTAAATTGTTTTGTTATTTCCCGTAAAGAAGATTTTTAATCTTGATTCATCATAGATGCCCTAAGCTATGTTATTTATTCGCTTATTTCTTGCAATCTTCAAATCACGTTATGTTGAATTGAATCTTCGATATAATATGACCTTTAGCCGCTGGCTGACTATATTTCGTAATGCCATTCTCAAATTACTCAAATAATTTGGATCAACCTTCCTTTAAGTAAGTCTATTGATCGTCGATCAACGCTTTAGTTTCTTCTATACAAATTTCTAGTATAATACCTACACCTGGAGTTTATAAAGTTCCCTATTTCACCGGCTTTTATGCATTTTCCATAATTACATTGCAACAAAAGTCTTTGCAGGAAAGCACCAAACATACTTTATCATCATCATAAAGTTCTCAGTCCGAAGACCGGTTGGACGCATACCTTCATCCTTTCCTATCCTGAGCTAACCTACCGCGAACTATTCCTTCGTGTCTCAGAAGATGTCCTGTAAATATCCGGTAAATATATTTCGGGTAAATACCTAGGGTACGAACTACTTTAATAAGCTAATTAGGATTAATTACTTTAATTATTATTCATTTAGTCATTTCTGAATGGGATGATGTTTGTTTCTTATTGTGTATCCAACTAGAGGTACTAAACGACCTCTCAGTTGCTGCGGAACTGACTGGAGCTGATTGTATACCTACTGCAAGTTCTGAAGGATAACAAGCTTGGCTCAGTACCAAAACGTGTGGCAAGTTATTGTTCGAATCCAAATGGATCCCTTTTCTTTTTTCTTCTAAAGTTTGTTGTAGTTTACAGAATTTTGCATTCCATGTGTTGTGTGTAGTGTCCCGTCATGAAAAGTATTTTTTTAAAGAAAATCCGCGATTACTAATGAGAACAAGGGAATAATATCACACTAAAACGTTGCAGGAGCAAAACCTAGTTGGGATATAAATAAACGCTTCAAAAACAGCATGTTAGCGGTGTCTACAGCACCGGTACCGGCTCCTAAATAATTTTAAGGAAAAACCCTGTTATATGATGGGTAAAAATTTTTTGGGTATTTACCCGATAAATACCCGGTATTTATTCATTTACCCATTGGGTAAATACCCATGGCACATCACTAGTCCTATCATCCTATCTCTCCTATTCTTTATTGTCCTCATGCCTTTCGCTTTTCCTCAACTCTTTCTAATACCTCCCTATTGCTAACCTTATCTATCCAAACGCTTCTATTCTTTTTCGATCCGCTTATCTTATTCAAGTTTCACAAACGTACTACATACATACTCCATACATGCGTCTTTAGGAGTCTCTTCCGAGTTTCAACATTAACCGTTCCCGAATATAACAGTTGTTTCTTTTTGTTAAACGCAACTCGACCCTGCGCTATTCTTTATTTTATATTTCTAGTGCTCCTACCATCGCGAGTTACTTATTTGAATTCCTAAATAGCAGAAATACGCGACTTCCTCTATCTTCTCATTTCCTATTTGTATTTTAGTTTTAGTCCTATTTTCACGCCTCCCACGTACCAAAATTTTGTTTTTTAAAATTGATTTTCATGCCGTTACCCTCTATCAAAACTGCTTCCATTTCATTCAGAGTAATTCCTATTTCTTCTTTGCTAGATGCTAACACTGCTATATCATCCGCGAATCTGAGCATATTAGTAGTTTGATCCTGAATATTAATCCCTGAGGCTGTTCTGTCCTTAACAATATTAATCTGTAAGAAATTTTCTACACTCTGCCATATTTTCTTCTTCATAACAATTTATACTCCTGAATTTCCTCCTACCGACACTGTGTATATTATTTTAAAATCTCTGCTCCCCAGCTTCTGGCCATCGCACCTCACCGAACATACTATTTAACTAAAAGTTTTATATGTGGTAAACCATGGACACCGTGTACAAATGCTACGTTGATGCTTGAAGTAACAAATACATTAACAAAGATGGTGAGATGCAAGTTTTTTTTAATAGACGCTGGGCGAAACGGCACAAGAGCTATCAACCAGGTGGAGAGGTGCAGCAGACTGGATCCGTAGAACGAGATGGAAGCGATTGATTATGAATGAATATGACTCTTTAATGACCTTGATGACGTCGGTCTTGTCAGAAATAATTGACGAAATGCTACTTGCAAAACATATAACCTAACCACAAATTCAGCATTTGATTCTAAAACTAATGCCTACATTTTTGTTTACTGCTCTGAACTTCTAAAAATACAATTTGGCATTCATCCATGTGTATTTTTAAATGTTGTATTGATTTATATGGATCCTATTGTTTCTTGACGTATCAATCCTATTAATGTAATCGAGTTAATGAAAATGTTCCTAGATTTTGTTTTAAGTTTACATTTTTACTGTTTGCAACTTTGTGGAAATTTACTGCTCCAGCTTCTTAGCGATTATATAAACCAAATACCAACTGTTCCTGAGTTTTATTAA
Source organism: Xestobium rufovillosum (assembly GCA_963966045.1). NCBI lineage: Eukaryota > Metazoa > Arthropoda > Insecta > Coleoptera > Ptinidae > Xestobium > Xestobium rufovillosum. The sequence continues at coordinate 21,451,188 of OZ014494.1, forward strand.
GAATTTAAAATTTCTTTGATTATTTTACTCTCCGTAACATAATGGATCTGACCTATAACGTTTTAATAAACGTCAAAAGTACAAGATATTCCTGTTGATATTAAAATTAAATCGTGGTGTGTGCACCTTGTTAGCATAATTGCGTTAAATAATTATCATGCTCAATAATTATTCATACATATTTTCAGAATGAATGTTATTATCCAGGAAGACTGAAACCTACAATCAGAAGTCCATTTATAAAAATGAAAATGGCTCACATTAGGGAAACCATGCGGTAATTATCCTTCAAATTGGCTTTATTCGTGAGCGTGGTACCCTGAAACCAATTACAGAAGATATACCTTTGTGTATGTTTCATAAATATATCGATGATGTCATTCTGCAAATACAGTTGTCGCTTTCTCTCTCGTCCTTTATTTACTCGGGTTCTCATGATGCATGTTGATCTCATTTTTTGCGGATTATGTGCATCCATTTTTAGATGTTTTTTAATTATAGATCTATTGATGTTAATTCTATCCTTTCGAAAATACGCGATTTATTGAACCCCTTAATCCTAGTTAAATGCTATGGATAGGTTTTATTTTCTGATGCTTCGTTTCTTTTATGTTTTATTCATGTAATAAAAATTGAGTTTTATGGCTGTGGTCCAATTTAATATTTAAAGTGCAGTTTGCCAAGTTTAGTTTTCTTTAGTTGTATAATATTTATACGGATGTTGCTTGCTTATTTTTTCCCAGTTTCACGGCAGTCAGTTATTTAACAGTATCGTGCTTTATTGGTTAATAATTGTAGACAACTGAAATCCGGATTGGGTCTGCAAAGCTTCCACCTTTACAAAATACATCCAATGATGAAATTTATAAGGTTCTGGCTCCTTATATAGTTTATTAGATATCCAAGTGTTTTTGAATAGGCCAAAAAGTTAAAAACTGGAGTTGGAAGCGTGGCAGACAGACATGTGATTGCGTGATCACAATTTTGCACCATCCTTGGTTCAGCTCGAGCCTCGAGGTACAGCTTAAGAAATTACTATGGATCATTTAAGTTTCATGAGGGGTGTGCCAGATGAGATTCGAAGCGCTTGACTCCCGATCTTAAGGATCAAAGAATTTCGGCATACATTGCTATGCTTCTGCGAAATGAGAAGGATGCGGAATGATGGTGAAAACTGGGATACAGCATTATCAACCTCTTTTGAGGAAAGATGTTTTACTTCAATATGATAACGTTTGTCCTCACTGCAAAAATTACTAAAGAAACAATTAGGAAACTGATGGAAAAAGTATATGGAAAAACGGAGAAGCCACGAAGAAAAATAATGTATTCACTACAAGTAAATATTTAGAGGTTATTGTTTATTGACAGTAATTTTTATACCTATAATATGCTTGGTGTATCTTACACATGTGAAAAACTGTCCTATCACTCATTGTGTCCTTAAGGAATAACCAGTTCTTGAAAGATGTTGCTAATAATTGTTATCTGATCGAATTCCAGATTCTTCTTCTCCTTTGTCGTTGTTCGTATCCGTTGTTCCTTCCTCAGGTTGCAGTATCCTGCCAGGAACGCTAAAACCATCGTAGTTGCTATTCATTTACTGAAACCTACTCGGCCTCTTACATTTTACAAGACCTTAATAAAAATCTGCAATTGAAATTATTGCTTCTCAATATTTACGTAGCAGATTGGTATATTATATAGGAGTGGGGTGGCTTTTGAGAGAAAATACACTTTGGAAAATATTCCATTTTAATATGCGATAAACGTATCCGAGAGTTTTTCACAAAATTAGGTTAAATGGCTAAAAGCTGCCTGCACACTGTACTATTTTCTGTAGGTCACAGGAAACAAGAAATGGCATGAATGAAATTACGATGCGTATTGTAATTTAACAACATATCAGTCTCCCACACGTCTTATCGCGTGCTGTTCAGTTATCACAGCCAACAGGATAGAGTATTTCCGTTCTGGTTGGAGCTCATATTCAATTCTTCCTTACTATTATGCAACATGACACCTTATTCCGCTAGAGTTGTGGAATGAGTTGCGTAGACATATTTTATTGTGAATGAAATGAAGTTCTCACAAATTTGAATTTTATTCTTGTCGGTGGTTGCTTCTTGTCGTGTCTTATTTAAATCTAATTAGCTTCTTCTGATTTTTGTAAGTCGATTTCAAATTTGTGAACTTTTGTAGATACATAAATGTTAATCATTTTCTTCTGTTGCAGGTGAGGATTCTAATAGTACAAAAAGCTGTTGTAAGGTAATTATTGTTTACTTTGGTGGTTTGGTCAATTTTTGAACGAACTTCATATTTTACTTGCTTGTGCTTGCCTAATTCTGTATGGTGGTCGGATGTAAAAGCTTTCTCAAGAAGAGCTCTGGAACAAACCAGTAAAAATTTTAAATCGCTGTCGACAGTGTTACTTTTTCAACTAAAAATTACTTTTTTAAAATAAAGCCACTCTTTTTGTTACTTTTAAAAGAATTATTAACTTTTTCAACTTTTTGGTAAAATTTGATGGGAAAGAAATAAGGAAAATCTTTTGGTGAAGGCGCGTTTGTACTTAATTCATATTGAAAAATCTGTTAAATCTGTTAAAAATTCTAAATGCACATCTATTCCAAAAATAAAAATACAGTGACGTGAAGAATCAAAAGTGCCGGGTATATCACATTTTGAATCAAACATTCACTATTGACGGCAGGGGTGATATTAATAATAATAAAAAAATTATTGCCACATCAAATTAACACGAATATTACAATTACCAATAAAACTATTTCATTATGAATGGCAATGGGTCGGTATTCAGTTCCAAGGGGAATTAAACAGGTCCGCCAAGGTTCTGATCTTCCACACCGACCCGAAAAGAAAAAGCGAGAGCAACGGGGAGAGAATGCTAGGAACTAATAGGAGAAAAGAAAAGAAGATGCAGAAAACTGCAAAAAGAAAGAAAATAAGAAGGGAAAGCAGAAGAAGAAGAAGAAGAAGTATAAAAAGAAGGAGAAGGAGAAGGGCACAGTAAGGGACCACAGAGACGCGAACGAAAATTAAAACCAGTTTTGTGCAGCCTTCAAAACTACCGCGAAAGTAGCTCGTTATAGAGTTTTTTCTGAACGCATGCCAAGACATCAGAAAGTCCGAATCTCGAAAATCATTGAGACAACTTGCAATATTGTAAGTAAAAGACCTTTGTAGATTTCTTTCCGGTGCCTCGGTATCGTCAACATCATAGATTTTCGGCGGGTATCATGGCGGTGAGCTTCAGCACGAAATAATGCTTTTCTAGCACTGGTCTTAAACTTAAAAACAAATAATTATACATATATGTATTTCATTATTATTATCTTATATTATATTCATTACAATTTTAACGTTTTGGCCCTTAGATCGTTTATTACGGAATAGGGTAGGATGAAGAAAACAGGGGCGAGAATGTAATTCTTCGAACGATATTACTAATATAATTTGGACTTACTGTCCGTCTGTTAAGTCGATTGATCTGTTAATTATACTTCGTAATGCCGTTCACAAATTACATAGCTACTTGTAGATGTTTAAAAAGATCGATCTAGGAAGAGACAAAACTCTATTATAAAATGAACGTGATTTATAGGAAGTATTGTTCTTTGAACTGTAATAAAATACGAGCAAATCAAGAAGACTCGGAGGCAAGCGGTGGATTGCCCGTTTTAACATTGGGAAATTCTTTGTTCATCCATAAAGGCACGCCCGCGCTAGATATGGTGGAACACTGTAATAGGTAAGAGGAGGCATATCAATGCCCCCAGACTAGATGCCCTTTTTTATTGTATGAGTCATTCAGAATGACTGACTAGCTAACTATAGGCGCTGGATATACGTTTTTAATACGCCTTTCTAGACGAAGATTTTTATTCGAACGCGATAATAGTGCATAACAGAAGCTAAACACACAGGAGGCATCTTCGTTAAGAAACTTACGATTAAGAGTCCGGCAAAGCAGATCAAAAGTTACACCTGCGGGGCATCGGGTCGGTGAGGAATCCGTTAGAAATCGGAGCAAACTATCAGCTGTGTTGCAACACCGTCGCGCTAACCACGTTTATGGACACAGGAACCAACGCACATTCAAAGCCCGCGCGTTCGGTACCTAGTAAATAAGACAACGCCGCTCTGAGTTTACGCTCAGTCGACACCGGGCGGCAGCACATACCAAGCCATATTTTACGTTTGCAGCGCTCTCGCTCTACCATGATTACACCTTCATCCTAGTAAATTTAGCAACACGAAAGCCTGATTATGGTAGAAGAAGGTATACTTTATGTCGCCATTGAAACAATTTTTCGAAAACTGTAAATCTCTTGGCGCTATGCACGCGTAGGGTTGCCATATATCTTTCGACTTATATCGGGACAATCATTCCAGAATGCACCGCAGGCGAAAATTTTTCAAGGCGCATTCACCATTTTGTCAAAAACTGGTGTTTCTTGAGCTTTTTAGTCAAAGTTCCTGTTCAGGTGAAGGATAATAAATACGACAACTATTTACACAAGAACCCAAAAACAAGTCCTGTCGCCGTGCTCGTGTCTGAATTCTGAAGACTACAACAACGTACAACTTAGCACGAAACCGCGAAACGTGGAAAAGTGCGCCAACATTGTTTGTCTAGAAATTTCGCCCTCTACACTAGATTTATGTACCTACCGATTTATATAGCGATTTCTTTAAGACAATGGAATAAAATGAAACCGATTTGTTTGTGGATTCCAAACAAAAATGGGCTATCGGGATTTTTAATGGTTTTATCGGGACGTCGGGACCTAAGGGTCAATAACGGTGACTGTCCCGATATATCGGGACGGTTGGCAACCCTATAGCACGCGTGAAGTTGGTCAATTTCATGAGTGAACTGACACTTTCTAAGATAAAATTTTTAAATTTTCTTTCAATGGAAACATAAAATAACGTTTCGTTTATAAACTGTCAAAAATTCAACACGTCAATTTTCACCGTTTAGAAATGAGCATAGCACTACGAAGTCAGTTTTCGGGTTCATTTTAAAGAGGTTTGTCGGACTCTTAAGATTGGTAGTTTATTGGAGTACTTGATGGCGTAAAATCCTGTAGCGGGGAAGCCCCTTTATGGATGAAAACATTTCAGATAAATGAGCAACCTCCAGTGAAACTATTAATGGGGAAGACCCGCTTAATCGAATTTATAACTTTTAGTACTGTAATATCAAGCACAAATAGAATATGTATCGCGTACCAAGCAAAAATTTTGATTATGCGCCGTGCTAAATGAAAAACATGCAACGAGAAAAGCAGCATAACCGAGAGGGCTAAAGCTAGGGACACATTTCTCTGACGTGTTGTGTTGTGTTGTGTTGTGACGCAACGTTGTATGGATCATACAGCATAAATCGCATGTAATTAAACGGGGCGCGTGCACATTGCTCTGACGCTACGCGCTGTGTTGTGTTGTGTTGTGACGCGACGCGATCCCTTCTTTCCAGATTTTCGTTGCATCGCGACACAACACATCAGAGCGTCAGAGAAGTGTGCACGGGTCATTTCGCTTAAAACATATGGATGAAGCTGTCTTAATTGAAAAAGTTACAAATTACGAATGTTTATTCAACGTGAATTCGAAGAATTACCGCAATGAGTGTATGCGGCAAGAGACGTGGGAGGAGATAGGCAGGGAAATGAATTCTACAGGTAAAACAACAGAATTTTTACTTCACTTGTACTTACATACAGTGTGGAAAAAAGTATAGAAACAGTTCTATAAAAAGTTCCCGGTTAATCGGGGACGAAAACGCTCGGTGTGTACATACTGGAGCTTTTGAGAAATGGGGTAGCACCAGTTTATCAAACGTTGCGTCACAACACGACAGAAACATGTGCACACGGCGAGTCACAACACAACACAACACGACACGACACAACACAACACATCAGAGAAATGTGTTCCCAGCTTAAGACGCGCGCTTTCTGTGACGTAGGAGGCCTATCCGTTGCGCCGTGGTATAACGCGTATTCCTGGATAAAGTGGGGAGGAGTCGAAGAATGAGCGGGGGCTCAGGGTGCTAACGGATCGGTTTGCGCATGTGAAAATCCCTACCTAATCTGTAGGCCCCGTACGTCACAGCGTCATTCGAATATTGTGTTACAAGTGTGATGCATGTTTCGTATTTAATTATGACGAAAATAAGTCTCAAATATAAAAAACGAAAATTGCGGAATTTGTTTTGGATAGTAAACTATTCAATAGGATCATTTTCAAAATTTGCGGGTTTTCCCCATTGTTTCGCAAGAACTGGATTTTCCAATTTTCCAAACAAAATTGATTATGATAACGATGCGATCAAGAATCTGGTATTTTGTAATCTCGAAACTTTCAATTACACAGGTTCCAAAATTGTGGTAAAACTGCACGAAGCAGTTGAAGATTCAAAAGTTAAATTTCTAAGAATCCATGAAATAAAAACAGAGATATTGTCCGTGTGATTTATGAATGGCGAGTCAAAAATAACCACCCTTGAGATGATCTGGCGCGAAGTATTGCGTTTTAAAACTGGTCGATAATACCCCAATAGAAATTGTGAAACTTCTAAAAACGTGCGAATTGTTTATTCTATCTGGTTTTAGAACCACACAGAAACTGGTCCTTGTTCAAATTAATTTTATGCGCAGCACCAATTCGCCTAATTCCTTAGCAGATTCGACCAAAGGAGTCGTCTCTGATGACTAAAGGTACGTTTTCCAAGGCGCGTCTATCGCACAGCGATAATCGTGAAGCGATGATCTCTAAGTGATCATCGCTGACATTGATTGAATGGGTATTTTCCTACAAGCGATTTTGACAATTGTTTAACTGTCAGTTTACTGTTGGTTAGTACCCAGTCATGAGCTTAAGTAAAAGAAGTCGAATAGTGCTTGCATATTATTTGCTGAGTGAAGAAGAAGAAGATGATGATTATATTATGATGAAAACATTTCCTCCGAGAAGAGAAATGCACCAGATATATAGAACTAGGAATGAGGAAGGTTGTTTCCAATAATTAATTCAAAATCATTTAAAGCAAGATGTTTTCTCACTTGCTCAGTCAACTCTTCATCTTCTTCAGTCGAGAAATGTAATTTTGAAGTTTGCGAAGACATTATGAAAACAAACACGTCCCGTCCAGATTTGCGATATACTATACGTGGCGACTGCGATTTTTACTACTCTGAGACCAGGCGACTATTATAGCAGCTCGGCGATAATCGCTAGCGACTGTGGCGATCATAGCGTGTTGGCAAGCGGATACACACAAATTACCTTCAAGTAGTGTATCGCGATAATCGCTAAACGATGATCGCTGAGCGATTATCGCTGCAGTCATGCCTTGGAAAACGTACCTTAAAAGTAGGACTCGAAATACGTCCAGCAAGTCACTGTAGGGTAGCGGGTTCAGGAAATGATTCTTTTCCAGGTATCCAAAATTTATAGAATGAGCAGAAGAAGGATATACCAATACCATAGTGGCATTACATCCACCCCCCCCCCCCCCCCCACTTCTTTTAGGTTTAGGCATCTCAATTTAATCGCTCCAACAGAAAATGTTGGGATAAACCGGCATGCGACAGTGTTGTGCTTCACGTTGCATCCGCTCGCTCTGCTGCGAATGGGAATTCTAGTTTACTACCGAGATTTTCTTTCGAGCTGCAAATAAATAAGGTTCCTTTTAGTATTGAAAATACTTCTGGGCGCGTGTTTATGGGACTCATCTTACGAAAAATGCATCGACAGGCGACAGATTCTGTCGTCGACGCGCGCAGTCGAGGCTGCTAATAATAATATTGTATGGAGAGCGCTAGCCAGATGCAGAGAACAATTCAATTACTAACTAACTAAGGCACGGCGAGCGCGTTACAATAAAAGTCCAAACACTACAAAACTGATGCGTTAATATTTTGTTACGTATTGCGTCAGTTTGACTATGTGCCTCGTGCTTGTCACAAATCATTTCTATTATTTTATTGTATCAATAATATACCAGATTGAAACGGCACAGATCACTTTTGTTGGACATCTTAGAAACCGAGCAGTTGTGTCGATATTTTCAATACGCCTATGATACTTGCGTAAGATGGGAGGTCTGTGAATTTTTCTCGTCTTCTTTTTTACTTTTCCACGTGCTTCTTTTTTATATGCATTGGGTGTTCAGCGTGGAATGGGACAGTAATGGAACAGTACAATTCCTCGAAATAAAGCAAACATTTAAGTTTCGTCTACCATCGCTAAGTTACTTCAAATGAAAACTTTTATTTTTTCTTCAACCTTGTACGGATTTTAGACAAATTCTTCTTCTTTCTATTTATAGATATTATCTATTTGTTTCTAGTTTTCCACGATCGTGGATACCCAACTGTTCCACCATTATGTACAAATATTTTGGAACCCATGCAGTTTTCCTACTTGTTTGATTATTTCATCGTCTACTACTAGTTTCCTTTCTTTAAGTTCTGATAGTTATCACAATCTGATCTTTACTATTGTTTTTTTATGCTGTTAATAGATTAAGGCAGATTATGTGCCTCACAAATACTGATTAGAGTGCACTAAGATAGCCGTTATCTTACCTTTTCTAAACTCCAAAAATGTTGCCATGATATCAAACCTCATCAGGAAAATTAACTTAACTTTGTTTCCGATACATGAGATAATTTTAGGTACTAACCATTTAGCCATTTATTGCTAAATGTGTTCTCGAATGGCGTAACTTGCTTCTAGTACTAGACGCCTTGGCGCAACTCTCGCAGACCATGATTGATAGGGTGGAATAAAGCATCCATTGTTTACTCCGACCTCCGAGGTAGCGTGTGCATGCTTAGCAGTTCAATAGTTATTTTCTCGATCTTCGTCGTGGACCTGGGAAAGATTGTTTTTGATGAATTTTCATCAATTTCAAGTTTTGGTTGTGAGAAGGTTGATCACAGTTCCGTGTCAGTTTTTCAGGTCTGGGCCGCGAAAGAAATTTTTTCCATCATGAAAGAGGCGAACTATCAGTCCTGGTATAGTGTCAGCGTTAATTTAAAAAGAAAGTGTATGCCATACACATTTATGGCTTACCCGTGCCGTTAAACAAATTATGTAATTATTCGGTTTGTTTAATCTCTATTAATAAACGGCCGTAAAAATTTAAAATATTCAAGTTTCTTGTTGAAAAATTTAGTAACATCTCTATTTATTAGTTTTTTACACCTGTTCACCTTGAACCTTATGAACTCTTAAATGGTTGTCCGGCTATTGGCGATTTTTTATGTTCAGGCGCCTTAGTTCGGTTTTCACCATGTGCGGTTTAGGAAAACTGCTAGTAAACTAATTAATAACTGACATCATAAACGACGGTAAAATAAATAACACCTGTATCTTAATTAGTATCTAACACATAAATAATATAGTAAGACGGAATTTTAAGTAACACTCAATTGTAAATCTTGTAGTTCTCATATTTTATAATACCTATACATATTATGTATAGTCATTAAACTATTCTCTTTAGTTAGTCACTCTACCTTGATAAACATCAGAGGTTCCTACAAGAGTGACGCCTGACTGTTTTTGTAGTTTTCTATTTTCTGGTTTAACTATAATCTAGTTTTTTTCTACCCACTTCCTGACAATTATCGGCTGAGAAACCAGAAAAGTAGAAAAATGCAAAACGGTAATGCGGCATCCTTTAAGTAAACAAATTTGGTTAATAAAATATGTATTAACAATACTTCAATCAGCTAATTATTTGTTTGGTAACTTTGAATAAAAAGTTAATAAAATACAAAGTGACAATTAATAAACTTGTTATTTATACTGTCATCAGGTCATGCTAACTGACAATAAAATGTCAATTAACTCTATTGCATTATAAGAATAAATGGAGTCGTTCATTACATCTGTTTTATTATGTCTTATAAAGTATCAATAGAGCGAACAACAACAATCAAACTGAATTTAAATTAAATTATTTGCATTACCAGGAAAATGAATTCAGCATTAAGTGCTTATTATACGATAGGTTGGTGCACTTGTAACCAAGCTTAATGAAATATAGCTCCGTCACTCGCCCGCTGCTCCTTTGATATTTGCAAGTCAGTTCCCCTAAGTTATTCCAACTGCAGAGCTTTGTCTGCCCTATAAGTTTGCTCACTCAAGCTCCTTTCCTCGGAAACTGGATGCCATAAAAAATGTTTAGTCCGAACCTTTATCATATTTTTTCTACGCATATGTATGAAAATAGCAATTTTTCAACTGTCTACTCTGTATGAAAGTGACAATTTTTTACTCTAGAGATGAAAATATTTTCATCTCTAGAAGTGAAAATGAAAATGTCAAATTTATAGTTTTAATAATGGATAAAAGAAACACTTTCATTTAGTAGCCTGCGTATGTTACCTAGCAACGACTAAATAAATAATTAATTGTATGTAATTGTATGTAATTGTATGTAAAATGACGGTCATTTAAAATTGTGACATTGTCATGCTCAAAATGCCAGTCATAAACTCAAAATCGCGGTCATTTTGGATAATGAAGTGTATTGCGTACTCCAACTGGCTACCAGACATATTTTACCACCAGAAATACTCTTTCAGTTATTTTATTGTCAAAACACTATGTTTGTCAGTTTAATAATTAATAAAAATATAAATGTCAATTTCACTGCCTACCAAGAATTATCGAAAATGCAGTATTTAAAAAATAAAATGAATTGTTCATTTTCCACCTCGGTACGCGTGGAAATTCCTAAAATGCCACTAAAAACTTATTAATCCTTTTGCAGGTGTATATTATTGTTTGCTCCATTACTGATATGTTCTCAAAAATGACCTTTGACCCGTTCCTTTTCAAAATTTTCATTTTCAGTAATGTACTCAGTAATAATTTTTTCTTAATTTGATTTGGGGAAAGCGGCAGAAAAGTCTGCAAGCATTTGAAACCATCACCACCCCAGGCAAATCATTTGACGTATCTATTTCTAGTGAATGATTTAAATGCCAATTCATAAAAATATATACATTGTACTTTAATGCAATGACATCCACGTGTCACAACTGCAATTTATTAGTCAATGCCTATTTATTACCTTTTTTATTGCTTAATCACAAATACAAATATGTATTTTCATATACATACTTGTAATCGCTTGGGGGCAAACTCTCCTAGAATTATGAAGCTGGGACATATAGTAAGTTCTGCAGGGTTTTTTTTTACTTGATGCCGAGGGGCGAACGGCGTTCAAATTTCATGCACACCTACTGTCATTTTCCCAGATACTGTCACAGACTGTCGCGGGACTATCACCGGACTGTCATGGAACCGTCATGGGTCTGTCACCGGACTGTCACCCTACTCTCACGGACTGTCACCGTACTGTCACGGACTGTCACGGAGTGTTACCATACTGTCACCGTACTGTCACGGACTGTCACCGTACTGTCAAATAATGTCACAGACTGTCAGATACTGTCACGGAACTTTCGCAAGACTGTCACGTGATTCTCACCGGACTGTCACGGTACTATTATGGACTATCACGGTACTATCAAAGACTGTCATTTAATGTCACAGACTGTCAGGTGCTGTCACTGTACTTACATGGTGCTATACACCTACTTACAACCGCGATTTGCCCCTCGCTTGATGCCTAAGAGTAACTCTTCTCTATCATGCTATCTACTCTCATAAGGTGTTGATTAATTTTAACTATCATAATGTTTATTGTATCTGTAAAAAATAAATTTAGGTAGAAATCCTTTCTTTAGAATTGGACCGAGAAAATAGTTGGTACTTTCATTCCAAACAAAACAAAGCCACGTGCTTTTGACGTCTGTCAGTGTAATCTCTTAAAGTAAATTTTGCAATAAGGTTATATGTAGCTGTTTTAAAGTTTTTTACGCACGCACAGTACACCAATTAAAATAAACTGTTTCCATTGCAATATTACTATAATTATATTGCAAAATTTAGGTTCATTGCGAGGTTCATTCACACTGACAGATGTCAAAAGCACGTGGTTTTGTTTGGAATGAAAATTTGATGTATGTGATGTCACACGCGTAGTTCATTATTGTAGGCTTAGATATAAAATAAATCTTGACAAAGCCCCCGTATGGGGGCGAAACGTCGATTTTATACTGTGTTTATTTGCATTATATGCCAGAAATTCACAAAAAATTGAAATATTTGTTAGGATTTTATATTTTAGGAATTATTTGAGAGTGTATGGATAATTCTGGGTGGTATTTTGAAGTATATGCGTGTGTGTGTGGCCATCTGCAAGGGATGTTTTGCATTGTGAGAGGGTCGAGTGTCTGGTCTGTGGCGTCACTGGGACGGGCAGTATTTCTTCTATTTTGGCATTTCTGGTGTGACAGCTACAAGCCCAAGTTGTGACAAATTGGTGTTTTAATTGGTGTATCATATTTCGTACAAGGGTCTGTTTTGTAACTGTCGCATAAGATAATCACCCCTGTGATTGGACGAATGAAACTGGAATGTTTAGCATGATTGGTCGAATGAATCTATTAAGGGAGTATTTTTATAAATAAGGGGTGTGTCTGTAGTTTTCCTAGTTTTAAGAAATTGTAAATAGAGGCAGTTACCTCATAGCATCCGCGTTGTAAATTTGTATTAAAGTGTAAATAAAGTGTGTAAATAGAAAACAAAGGTCCTTTTGCTTGGTGTTCCTGACAAAACACATAACAGCAGTTGTTATTATCAAGTAGAGAGATACAACAACTTAAGGTCAGAAGTGGGATAATTAATCCATCATTTAATTCGTTTACACATTTTAATTTCGGGTTTTCGCTTTTTATTTTGAGTGGTTTGTGATAGTCGTGCAGAATTTCTTGTTTAACCGGACAGTAATATTGTAGAGTGGACTTGTGGTACGTCGGGGACGTGACTGGGAAAGCAAGTTGGGACATTCTGGGATAATTTACCGGGAGAATATGGCGACTAGAACCAGTGACAACGATAGCGGCAGTGAAGGTGGAAGTAATGCAGCTTCCCGTGCTGTGAGGTTTCTCGGGGGAATTGAAGAAGTGATTCCCAATTTTGATCCGGTAAAGGGAGACATAGAAGTTTCGGACTGGATCGAGGTAGTAGATCGGACGAAGGAAATCTACGGTTGGAGTAACCTAAAGGTGAGGCATTATGCTTTATGTCGATTGGTAGGTGTTGCCAGAAAGTGGAGAGATAGCTTGAGTCCACAACCCAGGGATTGGGAGGAATGGAAGGAGATATTACGAAAAAATTTTCCTGGAGGGAAATCGATAGTGGAAATACGTAGAGAGGCAGAATACTACAGAAGAAGGCCCAACCAAGAAATAATGGAGTACGTGTACGAGAAAATTGCTTTGTGCAACAAGGCAAAGATGGAGGATGTGGAAATCCGCGAGTGGCTAGTAAGCGGGCTAAATAATTCAAGATTTCTAGATTATTTAGGGCCACTTGCTAGATATCGCGACACACAAGAGGTGATAGCTGCGATACGCGCAGTCGGAAATGGGCTGGACAGGCGCGTAGATTTTGAGAAGAAGCAACGTAGTGTTGGACGCGAAGTGACATGCTTCAAATGTAAGAAGACGGGACATATATCTCGCGATTGCAATGTGAGGAAAGTGCAGAATTTTCCCGTTAACAATCCGGTGCCTCGCGTAAATCGAGAAATTGTGTGTTACAGGTGTAATGAACGGGGACATTTTTCGCGCGAATGCCAAAATCCTGTAAATCGAGTCGCGAAGGACTTGATGGTGGTGGACGACGAAAATTCAAATTTAAAATATTTCAAAGATGCGTTTGTGAACGGACATGCAGTGAAAAGTTACATAGACTTAGGTAGCCAAAGTTGTGCCATAAGAGAGGACGTCGCCAACGAAATTGGATTGAAATACTGTGAAGAGGCAGTAAATCCTTTGAACGGGTACGGTGGTGGAAGTGTTCAACCATTAGGGGTTGCCGTGGGCGAACTAGAGGTCGATGGTGTATCGGCAAAGGTACGATTTCACGTCGTGCCTCGGCAGGCACAGAAAATCGGGTTGATTGTTGGACACCCGTTTACGGAACAGTCACATATCACAGTGATAAAAACCGCGTCGGAATTGCGCGTTACGGAAAATGTGTCGGACTTGCCGAAGTGTGAAGATAGCACCGTATCAAAGACTGCAATGTGGGCCAAAGAGGCAGCTGTGATTCCAAATAACTTTCTTGGCCATATAAGCGTGCGAACCGAGATAAAGAATTCCGATCTCTGCATTGAAGGTGGTATTCGGGAAAACGGTCAGCTAATTCCGCGATGTGTTGTGTCTACGGATTCGGAAGGACACACGGTAATTCCCGTTATGAATGTTACTGGGAAGGATTTAGTAATCGAGACTGGAAAAACGGTTACCAGAGGTGAACAGTGTATCGAGGGACAATATAAACGACAGGTAAATGACGTGCCGATTACAGCAGATGAAATAAAAACAGATGCCGAAGGTGAGGACATGGATAAAGTGCTCGATGTTATCAATAAATATAAGGACTTAGTGGCGCGAAACATGAAGCAATTAGGGAATACGAGCTTGGCTGAAATGCGAATTGAGTTAATGGATGATAAACCCGTATTTTATCAACCATACCGCATGCCTTATTCAGAAAAGCAGAAGGTGCGTGAAATAGTGAGTGAGTTGGAGGAGGCGGACATTATTGAGCCATCAGATTCACCATTTGCTAGTCCAGTATTACTTGTGAAGAAGAAAACGGGTGATGTTCGTATGTGCATCGACTATCGCGCGTTGAATAAGAAAACAGTGAAACAGAAGCATCCTATTCCGCGAATTGACGATCAGCTAGACCGGCTGCACGGACGGTACTTCACAGGATTGGATATGAGCTGCGGATATTACCAGGTAAATGTAGAAGAAAGTTCTCGCGATAAAACTGCTTTTATTACTAGTGACGGTATATATAGATTTAAACGTGTGCCGTTTGGACTTTGTAATGCGCCGGCAGTTTTTCAGAAACTTGTAAATGTAGTTTTAGGTAATTTAAGATTTGATACAGCTCTGGCATACTTAGACGATATTATTATTCCGTCAGAAACCGTAGAAGAAGGGTTGGAAAAGTTAGAGGAAGTTCTCGGTAAATTTAGGTACGCAAATTTGACTTTAAATATTTCAAAATGTCAATTTTTAATGAAAGAAATAGACTATTTAGGTTTTACGGTGTCACAGTTGGGAATTCAGCCAGGTAAACACAAATTAAAGGCGGTGGAAGCTTTTCCTCGTCCGGTTGACGTTCATAAAGTCAGGAGTTTCGTAGGTTTAGCTAGTTACTTTAGAAGGTTTGTGTTAGGTTTTGCGACTATTTTGAGCCCTTTGACAGATTTGCTAAAGAAGAATGCAAAATTTCATTGGGGAGACGAACAGCAAAAGGCGTTCGAAGTTATAAAGGAAAAATTAATTAGTAGCCCTATTTTGTCAATTTATTATCCAAGTGCAGAAACGCAGGTACACACAGATGCGAGTAGCTTAGGTGTAGGAGCGGTATTGTTGCAGAAACAAAGTGACGAACATTTTCATCCAGTTTCTTATTTTAGTAAAAAGACGAGCGAAGACGAAAGTAAATATCATTCATATGAATTAGAATGTTTAGCAGTCGTAGCCTCGTTAGAAAAGTTTAGAGTATATTTGTTAGGAATTAGATTTACTGTTTTCACGGACTGTAACAGTTTGAAATTTTTAGCAGATAAGAAGCATATGAGTCCTAGAATAGGTAGATGGTTTGTTAGATTGTCGGAATTCGATTACGTTATAAAATATCACAAAGGGTCGTGCAATGTTGTAGCCGACGCTTTAAGTAGAAACCCTGTGGAGAGTGAAAAGGAAACCGAACTGGTGGGTTTGCCAGTACTTGGCCTTAAAGTCACTACAGACTGGGTGGCGGCTCTGCAGCGAACAGATGATGAAATTCTAAAAATTGTGGACAAATTAGAATCGGGTGACGAAAGGACTCATTCGAAATTTACGTTGTATAAGGGTCGAGTTTACAATACGAAAAGAGGTTTATGGCGACTCTATGTACCGTTAGATATTAGATTTGATATTGTTAGTGAGGCTCATAGGGAATTAGTGCATTTAGGCATAGATAAAACTGTAAGTAAGATTAATGAAAGTTATTACTTTCCGAAAATGAAAGAATTTGTAACGGCGTACGTTAATAGGTGCATAAATTGTCTGTACTATAAGACACCTGTAGGGAAACGGCAAGGGTTTTTACACCCCATAGACAAAGGCAGTGAACCATGGATAGTTGTACACGTGGACCATTTAGGTCCACTGCCCAAAACTAATGACGAGAATAAGTACGTAGCAGCCGTTATTGACGGGTTTAGTAAATATTGTGTTTTAAAGGCAGTTCCGAACGTAGGTGCGGAAGGTACTATCGTTTTTTGCAAGGAGTTCATTAGCAATTACGGTCATCATCATAAGGTTCTCAGTCCGAAGACTGGTTGGACGCGTACCTCCATTCTTTTCTATCCTGAGCTAACCTACGCATTTCCCGAAAAGTAGAACATCCTACATCCCTAACTATTTGAGAGCAGTAGTCTAATCTAGGCCTACCCTTACCTCTTTTTATTCCTATCTCTGACTCTAGTATGTCACGAACTATTCCTTCGTGTCTTAGAAGGTGTCCTACCATCCTATCTCTCCTACTCTTTATTGTTTTCCATACCTTTCGCTTTTCCCCAACTCTTTCTAATACTTCCCTATTGCTAACCTTATCTATCCACGGTATCTTCATCATGCGTCTGTAGCACCACATTTCAAACGCTTCTACTCTTTTTCTATCCACTTCTCCTATTGTCCAAGTTTCGCACCCGTATAATGCCGTACTCCATACATACGACGTTAAGAGTCTCTTCCTAGTCTCTATATTAACCGTTCTCGAGCATAACAGTTGTTTCTTTTTGTTAAACGCAACTCGGCCCTGCGCCATTCTTTGTTTTATATCTTTAGTGCTCCTACCGTCTTGAGTTATTTTACTTCCTAAGTAGCAGAAATCCGCGACCTCCTCTATCTTCTCATTTCCAATTTGTATTTCCATTTTAGTTCTATTTTCACATCCCCTACATACCAAAATTTTAGTTTTCTTTTTATTGATTTTCATGCCGAAGCCCTGTGTCAAAACTGCTTCCATTTCATTCAAAGCCGCTCCTAATTCTTCTTTGCTAGATGCTAACACTGCTATATCATCCGCAAATCTGAGCATGTTAATAGTTTGGCCCTGTACATTGATCCCTGAGGCTGTTCTTTCCTTAACAATATTAATCGCATCTTCGATATATAAGTTGAAAACTAGAGGTGACAATGCACATCCCTGTCTCACTCCCTTCCGGATATCTACTTCCCTTTGTACCTGCTCACATTCTATAACTGCCTTTTGCTCTTTGTAGAGATTATGTATTATTCTTCTGTCCCTGTATTTCATCCCTACCTTTCTCAGCACTTCGAACATCTTCCCCCATTTTACGTTGTCGAAGGCTTTTTCTAAATCTACAAATCCTATATAGACGCTCTTTCTCTTTTCTATCGTTTTTTCTATAATTACTCGTAAAGCTAGAATGGCCTCGCGCGTTCCTCTATTTCGTCTAAATCCGAACTGATCTTCTCCTAATATTTCTTCCGCCTTTTTCTCCATCCTTTTTTGCACAATTCTAGTTAAAATTTTTGACGCATGGGAAGTTAAACTGATAGTTCTAAAATTTTCGCATCTATCCGCGCCTTTTCTTTTTGGCAAAGCTACTATGATGTTCCGTTTGTAATCTTCTGGAATCTCGCCTGTCAGGTATATGCGACTAACTAATTTAAATAAACGATCTATTACCTCTTGACCTGCGCACTTTAAGATTTCTGCCTGCAAGCCATCTATACCTGGTGCTTTATTATTCCTTAAACTTTTTAGTGCTATCTCAAACTCTTCTCTCATTATAGGACTCCCTAGGTTATCCCCCTCTACACTGCTTTCGCTTTCTAATATATCTTGCACTTCCTGTCCCGCATATAAGTTTCCTAAATATTCTTTCCACCTATCTGCCTTCTCCCCACTTCCGATTAGGATATCTCCTGCCTCATTTCTAATGTTTTTGGTACTAGATCCAATTTCTCTAAAATTTCTCCTAATTATTTTATATGCTTCATCAGTCTTTCCTACTTCGAATTTATCTTCCACTTCTTTGCATTTATTATCGATCCATTGCTCTTTCGCTTTCCTACATTTCCGAATAATTTCCCACTTGATCGCCTTATATCTTTGTTTCCCTGTTTCATCTAACCTATTTTTATATTTTCGCCTTTCCTCTATTAGACTCACAATATGTTTTGTTATCCAGGGTTTCCTACTTTCATTCTGTTTATGACCCAAAATATCCCTAGCTGAGGAAACTAAACTATTTTTAATGCAATTCCATTCTGCCTCTATGTCCCTAACAATATTTCCACCCGTGCCCTTTAGTGCTTCGTTTGTCTTTTTCTCGAACTTATTGCGCATATCATCATCTTTTAGTTTCTCTGGGTCAAGATACCTTCTTCCGCTTCTTTTTTTCAAAATCTTAAATTTAAGATTGGCTTTCATAACGACTATGTTGTGATCACTATCTATATCTGCTCCTGGATAACTTCTACAATCCCTAACTTGATTTCTAAATCTTTGCCTAACGAGAATGTAATCTATTTGATATCTCCCTAAGTCTCCTGGCATCTTCCACGTATAGCATCTCCTAACATGATGGTGAAATAGAGTGTTCGCGACCGTTAAGTTATGTTTATCGCAGAACTCTATCAGTCTAACTCCCCTATCGTTCCTATTGCCTAATCCAAAGGGGCCAACTATTCCGCCCTCTCGCCCTGTGCCTACGACTGCATTGAAATCTCCTGTAATTATTAAATTTTCGTGCCCTCTCACAAAATCTAGCACATATTCAATATCACTGTAAACTGCCTCTACGGCCTCATCACTGTAGTTAGAAGTGGGCATATATACCTGTATTATTACTGTTTTTACAGGTTTCGAATCTAACCTAACCATAACTACCCTGTCACTTTGCTGTAAGAAATTTTCTACACTCTGTCCTACTTTTTTCCGCATAACAATTCCTACTCCCGAATTTCCTCCTACAGATCCTGTGTGTATTACTCTAAAATCTCCGCTCCAGAAGTCTCCAGCTTCTGGCCATCGCACTTCACTGATACCTACTACGTCTAATGCTAACCTATCCATCTCAATTTTCAAATTCTCTAACTTCCCTACTTGTTTCATGCTTCTAACATTCCACGCTCCGACTCGTGAGATGTTACACTTATCATTTCTGATGACTCCCCCCGAAGCAGTCCCCGCCCGGAGATCCGAATGTGGGACTATTTTACCTCCGGAATATTTTACTCCAGAAGGTGCCATCATCATAAATTAAAGTACGCTGTACTAGGGATAAAATAATGTGGTGGTTTCCCGTTGCCTTCCACATCGCAGTAGTGTGTATCACAGTGCCATACCAACCCTCACGATCTCTGCCACTATGATTACTGAAAGAGCTGCTGCCCCCTTCCAGGGACTTGATTTAGTCTGGCTTCTCAAATAAAAACCCCTCCAATATGGTTAAACCTATGGTTCGGCTCTTTATATCATTGAAGCGCGCAAGCCATCCCACCCGTCCCAGTATTACTAGAACTGCGTCAAGGTACAAGTCCTTTGGGAAGGAGCAATTACGGTAGACCACATAAAATTATTTCAGATAGAGGGGGTGCATTTGATTCAATTTTATTTAAAGATTTTTGTCGGGATTTCGACATTAAACATTCGATGATTGCTTCGCAAACTCCGCGTGCAAACGGCCAAATAGAGAAAATTAATTCAGTGATTATACGTTGTTTAGCTACAGGTAGCAAAGGTATAGAATGTGAGGATTGGGATACAAAATTATTCGAAGTCCAATGGGCGATTAATAATTCAGTACATACAGTAACCAAAAGGACACCATTTAGTATGATTTTTAACTATCAAGGTAGAGGACTCAAAAGTAATCCACTTACGGAGGAAATCCGAAGTTTAAACAAAGAGTTAGGCAATTCAGAAAATTTAGAAGACGTTGGACTGTTACTAAATAAAAATAGAGATAAATTGAGCCACCAATTTGATAAACATAGAAAGGCGGCGTATGAATATAAACAAGGTGATGTTGTGTTAGTTAGGTCGGAGGTACCATCGACAGGTACCAGTAGAAAATTGGAACCGAAATATAGAGGTCCATATGAGGTAGTGAAAATTATAGGAAATGACCGGTATCTTATACAAGATATACAGGGGCAACAACAAAGTAGTAAACTGTATAAAGGTATAATTGCAGCAGATAGACTTAAATTAGTTGACGGAAAAGAAGTAGATTCTGGTGATGGAGAATTGGAATAGTATCATGTATGTTAGTTTTATTATTAGTTTTCATCTTGTGTTGTTGTAATTTTTATAGTTATGCCAGACTTGTAAAATTATAACGTAATTTTAAGGAGGGACAGTGTGTTTTAAAACTGGTAGAAACTGAAAGTGTGTTAGTGGTGCGAGGGTGCATTGACCGATAGATATCGGGTGGACCCACTGTGGTGTAGTGAAAGTGACGTTCGGGGGATGTTCTCGAATCTTTTATTACGAGGTGCGGTCAAAACATTTTATGATATTAGTTGGAAAATATAGTGCAAATATTGTTTAGATTAAGGTTGTTTTTGCTTTAGTGTTTATTTCTTGATTATTACGTGGTGTATTCATAATTTTTTTTGATTTTTTTTTCATGTTAGTACCTAATGTTTATATGTTTTTATTATATAAAATTAATTGTTATGCGATACGGACATTTTTGCTAGATTTAAGTAGTGTGAGTGTGCATGATAGTGTGGTTGACGAGGGCGTCAATGAGGTCAGGAAAGGCCGAATGTTAGGATTTTATATTTTAGGAATTATTTGAGAGTGTATGGATAATTCTGGGTGGTATTTTGAAGTATATGCGTGTGTGTGTGGCCATCTGCAAGGGATGTTTTGCATTGTGAGAGGGTCGAGTGTCTGGTCTGTGGCGTCACTGGGACGGGCAGTATTTCTTCTATTTTGGCATTTCTGGTGTGACAGCTACAAGCCCAAGTTGTGACAAATTGGTGTTTTAATTGGTGTATCATATTTCGTACAAGGGTCTGTTTTGTAACTATCGCATAAGATAATCACCCCTGTGATTGGACGAATGAAATTGGAATGTTTAGCATGATTGGTCGAATGAATCTATTAAGGGAGTATTTTTATAAATAAGGGGTGTGTCTGTAGTTTTCCTAGTTTTAAGAAATTGTAAATAGAGGCAGTTACCTCATAGCATCCGCGTTGTAAATTTGTATTAAAGTGTAAATAAAGTGTGTAAATAGAAAACAAAGGTCCTTTTGCTTGGTGTTCCTGACAAAACACATAACAGCAGTTGTTATTATCAAGTAGAGAGATACAACAACTTAAGGTCAGAAGTGGGATAATTAATCCATCATTTAATTCGTTTACACATTTTAATTTCGGGTTTTCGCTTTTTATTTTGAGTGGTTTGTGATAGTCGTGCAGAATTTCTTGTTTAACCGGACAGTAATATTGTAGAGTGGACTTGTGGTACGTCGGGGACGTGACTGGGAAAGCAAGTTGGGACATTCTGGGATAATTTACCGGGAGAATATGGCGACTAGAACCAGTGACAACGATAGCGGCAGTGAAGGTGGAAGTAATGCAGCTTCCCGTGCTGTGAGGTTTCTCGGGGGAATTGAAGAAGTGATTCCCAATTTTGATCCGGTAAAGGGAGACATAGAAGTTTCGGACTGGATCGAGGTAGTAGATCGGACGAAGGAAATCTACGGTTGGAGTAACCTAAAGGTGAGGCATTATGCTTTATGTCGATTGGTAGGTGTTGCCAGAAAGTGGAGAGATAGCTTGAGTCCACAACCCAGGGATTGGGAGGAATGGAAGGAGATATTACGAAAAAATTTTCCTGGAGGGAAATCGATAGTGGAAATACGTAGAGAGGCAGAATACTACAGAAGAAGGCCCAACCAAGAAATAATGGAGTACGTGTACGAGAAAATTGCTTTGTGCAACAAGGCAAAGATGGAGGATGTGGAAATCCGCGAGTGGCTAGTAAGCGGGCTAAATAATTCAAGATTTCTAGATTATTTAGGGCCACTTGCTAGATATCGCGACACACAAGAGGTGATAGCTGCGATACGCGCAGTCGGAAATGGGCTGGACAGGCGCGTAGATTTTGAGAAGAAGCAACGTAGTGTTGGACGCGAAGTGACATGCTTCAAATGTAAGAAGACGGGACATATATCTCGCGATTGCAATGTGAGGAAAGTGCAGAATTTTCCCGTTAACAATCCGGTGCCTCGCGTAAATCGAGAAATTGTGTGTTACAGGTGTAATGAACGGGGACATTTTTCGCGCGAATGCCAAAATCCTGTAAATCGAGTCGCGAAGGACTTGATGGTGGTGGACGACGAAAATTCAAATTTAAAATATTTCAAAGATGCGTTTGTGAACGGACATGCAGTGAAAAGTTACATAGACTTAGGTAGCCAAAGTTGTGCCATAAGAGAGGACGTCGCCAACGAAATTGGATTGAAATACTGTGAAGAGGCAGTAAATCCTTTGAACGGGTACGGTGGTGGAAGTGTTCAACCATTAGGGGTTGCCGTGGGCGAACTAGAGGTCGATGGTGTATCGGCAAAGGTACGATTTCACGTCGTGCCTCGGCAGGCACAGAAAATCGGGTTGATTGTTGGACACCCGTTTACGGAACAGTCACATATCACAGTGATAAAAACCGCGTCGGAATTGCGCGTTACGGAAAATGTGTCGGACTTGCCGAAGTGTGAAGATAGCACCGTATCAAAGACTGCAATGTGGGCCAAAGAGGCAGCTGTGATTCCAAATAACTTTCTTGGCCATATAAGCGTGCGAACCGAGATAAAGAATTCCGATCTCTGCATTGAAGGTGGTATTCGGGAAAACGGTCAGCTAATTCCGCGATGTGTTGTGTCTACGGATTCGGAAGGACACACGGTAATTCCCGTTATGAATGTTACTGGGAAGGATTTAGTAATCGAGACTGGAAAAACGGTTACCAGAGGTGAACAGTGTATCGAGGGACAATATAAACGACAGGTAAATGACGTGCCGATTACAGCAGATGAAATAAAAACAGATGCCGAAGGTGAGGACATGGATAAAGTGCTCGATGTTATCAATAAATATAAGGACTTAGTGGCGCGAAACATGAAGCAATTAGGGAATACGAGCTTGGCTGAAATGCGAATTGAGTTAATGGATGATAAACCCGTATTTTATCAACCATACCGCATGCCTTATTCAGAAAAGCAGAAGGTGCGTGAAATAGTGAGTGAGTTGGAGGAGGCGGACATTATTGAGCCATCAGATTCACCATTTGCTAGTCCAGTATTACTTGTGAAGAAGAAAACGGGTGATGTTCGTATGTGCATCGACTATCGCGCGTTGAATAAGAAAACAGTGAAACAGAAGCATCCTATTCCGCGAATTGACGATCAGCTAGACCGGCTGCACGGACGGTACTTCACAGGATTGGATATGAGCTGCGGATATTACCAGGTAAATGTAGAAGAAAGTTCTCGCGATAAAACTGCTTTTATTACTAGTGACGGTATATATAGATTTAAACGTGTGCCGTTTGGACTTTGTAATGCGCCGGCAGTTTTTCAGAAACTTGTAAATGTAGTTTTAGGTAATTTAAGATTTGATACAGCTCTGGCATACTTAGACGATATTATTATTCCGTCAGAAACCGTAGAAGAAGGGTTGGAAAAGTTAGAGGAAGTTCTCGGTAAATTTAGGTACGCAAATTTGACTTTAAATATTTCAAAATGTCAATTTTTAATGAAAGAAATAGACTATTTAGGTTTTACGGTGTCACAGTTGGGAATTCAGCCAGGTAAACACAAATTAAAGGCGGTGGAAGCTTTTCCTCGTCCGGTTGACGTTCATAAAGTCAGGAGTTTCGTAGGTTTAGCTAGTTACTTTAGAAGGTTTGTGTTAGGTTTTGCGACTATTTTGAGCCCTTTGACAGATTTGCTAAAGAAGAATGCAAAATTTCATTGGGGAGACGAACAGCAAAAGGCGTTCGAAGTTATAAAGGAAAAATTAATTAGTAGCCCTATTTTGTCAATTTATTATCCAAGTGCAGAAACGCAGGTACACACAGATGCGAGTAGCTTAGGTGTAGGAGCGGTATTGTTGCAGAAACAAAGTGACGAACATTTTCATCCAGTTTCTTATTTTAGTAAAAAGACGAGCGAAGACGAAAGTAAATATCATTCATATGAATTAGAATGTTTAGCAGTCGTAGCCTCGTTAGAAAAGTTTAGAGTATATTTGTTAGGAATTAGATTTACTGTTTTCACGGACTGTAACAGTTTGAAATTTTTAGCAGATAAGAAGCATATGGTCCTAGAATAGGTAGATGGTTTGTTAGATTGTCGGAATTCGATTACGTTATAAAATATCACAAAGGGTCGTGCAATGTTGTAGCCGACGCTTTAAGTAGAAACCCTGTGGAGAGTGAAAAGGAAACCGAACTGGTGGGTTTGCCAGTACTTGGCCTTAAAGTCACTACAGACTGGGTGGCGGCTCTGCAGCGAACAGATGCTGAAATTCTAAAAATTGTGGACAAATTAGAATCGGGTGACGAAAGGGCTCATTCGAAATTTACGTTGTATAAGGGTCGAGTTTACAATACGAAAAGAGGTTTATGGCGACTCTATGTACCGTTAGATATTAGATTTGATATTGTTAGTGAGGCTCATAGGGAATTAGTGCATTTAGGCATAGATAAAACTGTAAGTAAGATTAATGAAAGTTATTACTTTCCGAAAATGAAA
This sequence comes from Xestobium rufovillosum, assembly GCA_963966045.1. Classification (NCBI taxonomy): domain Eukaryota; kingdom Metazoa; phylum Arthropoda; class Insecta; order Coleoptera; family Ptinidae; genus Xestobium; species Xestobium rufovillosum. The sequence continues at coordinate 21,476,189 of OZ014494.1, forward strand.
GAATTTGTAACGGCGTACGTTAATAGGTGCATAAATTGTCTGTACTATAAGACACCTGTAGGGAAACGGCAAGGGTTTTTACACCCCATAGACAAAGGCAGTGAACCATGGATAGTTGTACACGTGGACCATTTAGGTCCACTGCCCAAAACTAATGACGAGAATAAGTACGTAGCAGCCGTTATTGACGGGTTTAGTAAATATTGTGTTTTAAAGGCAGTTCCGAACGTAGGTGCGGAAGGTACCTAGGAGGATTGAAGTTCCTCTGAGGAAGGTACTATCGTTTTTTGCAAGGAGTTCATTAGCAATTACGGTAGACCACATAAAATTATTTCAGATAGAGGGGGTGCATTTGATTCAATTTTATTTAAAGATTTTTGTCGGGATTTCGACATTAAACATTCGATGATTGCTTCGCAAACTCCGCGTGCAAAGGGCCAAATAGAGAAAATTAATTCAGTGATTATACGTTGTTTAGCTACAGGTAGCAAAGGTATAGAATGTGAGGATTGGGATACAAAATTATTCGAAGTCCAATGGGCGATTAATAATTCAGTACATACAGTAACCAAAAGGACACCATTTAGTATGATTTTTAACTATCAAGGTAGAGGACTCAAAAGTAATCCACTTACGGAGGAAATCCGAAGTTTAAACAAAGAGTTAGGCAATTCAGAAAATTTAGAAGACGTTGGACTGTTACTAAATAAAAATAGAGATAAATTGAGCCACCAATTTGATAAACATAGAAAGGCGGCGTATGAATATAAACAAGGTGATGTTGTGTTAGTTAGGTCGGAGGTACCATCGACAGGTACCAGTAGAAAATTGGAACCGAAATATAGAGGTCCATATGAGGTAGTGAAAATTATAGGAAATGAACGGTATCTTATACAAGATATACAGGGGGAACAACAAAGTAGTAAACTGTATAAAGGTATAATTGCAGCAGATAGACTTAAATTAGTTGACGGAAAAGAAGTAGATTCTGGTGATGGAGAATTGGAATAGTATCATGTATGTTAGTTTTATTATTAGTTTTCATCTTGTGTTGTTGTAATTTTTATAGTTATGCCAGACTTGTAAAATTATAACATAATTTTAAGGAGGGACAGTGTGTTTTAAAACTGGTAGAAACTGAAAGTGTGTTAGTGGTGCGAGGGTGCATTGACCGATAGATATCGGGTGGACCCACTGTGGTGTAGTGAAAGTGACGTTCGGGGGATGTTCTCGAATCTTTTATTACGAGGTGCGGTCAAAACATTTTATGATATTAGTTGGAAAATATAGTGCAAATATTGTTTAGATTAAGGTTGTTTTTGCTTTAGTGTTTATTTCTTGATTATTACGTGGTGTATTCATAATTTTTTTTGATTTTTTTTTCATGTTAGTACCTAATGTTTATATGTTTTTATTATATAAAATTAATTGTTGTGCGATACGGACATTTTTGCTAGATTTAAGTAGTGTGAGTGTGCATGATAGTGTGGTTGACGAGGGCGTCAATGAGGTCAGGAAAGGCCGAATGTTAGGATTTTATATTTTAGGAATTATTTGAGAGTGTATGGATAATTCTGGGTGGTATTTTGAAGTATATGCGTGTGTGTGGCCATCTGCAAGGGATGTTTTGCATTGTGAGAGGGTCGAGTGTCTGGTCTGTGGCGTCACTGGGACGGGCAGTATTTCTTCTATTTTGGCATTTCTGGTGTGACAGCTACAAGCCCAAGTTGTGACAAATTGGTGTTTTAATTGGTGTATCATATTTCGTACAAGGGTCTGTTTTGTAACTGTCGCATAAGATAATCACCCCTGTGATTGGACGAATGAAATTGGAATGTTTAGCATGATTGGTCGAATGAATCTATTAAGGGAGTATTTTTATAAATAAGGGGTGTGTCTGTAGTTTTCCTAGTTTTAAGAAATTGTAAATAGAGGCAGTTACCTCATAGCATCCGCGTTGTAAATTTGTATTAAAGTGTAAATAAAGTGTGTAAATAGAAAACAAAGGTCCTTTTGCTTGGTGTTCCTGACAAAACACATAACAGCAGTTGTTATTATCAAGTAGAGAGATACAACATATTTAGATATAAAATTTTACAAATCGATGTGGTTTCCTTACAACATAAAAATAACTATGAACATGGCGAAATCTTTTTTATTATATAAACACCTGTTGACTGGTCCAAACAAAAACCGATAACATAAGATCACGTTTATTCATAGCGCTCCCGCAGTGTGTAGTACTATTATTACCAACTTTTTTTGTGTACTGCCTGCCGGCGGCGCTTTTAGTAAATTTACTTCTAATTATTCCTACTGCGTTACACATGCTGGACAATAATAATAATAACAAATGTGCGTGCACTCTGCACTGGTGGAACAGATGAGTTTTTTGTGCGTAGCATTACAAAACATGTATTGTTTATTGTTCTATAATTAGTATCTGTGGAGGAACAGAGGAAGTGTGTTCCTTCAATTTCGTAAACAAAACATTATTTATTCGGATGTGTCTGACGAACTTGACCTTGCGATGGCGGGCGCGTGCTCCTTATTGTGAAAACTCAATTTTACAAATAAAATTAACTTCATTGAATGCAAGAATGCAAGGAATATTGGATAAATTGCATTTGTTATGTGCCATCTTAGTAGTTCAGGAAGTACACATTCGCTACCCATAGTAAATTGAGCATCTACTTAGCTTTGCAGAGGTAGGCTATCTTGAAATGCTGCTCTGCATTAGTTGATGGCAGTTTGATATATGCTCTCTAGACTGTTAAGTGCATGCTTTAATGTAAAAATAACGTATCCCTTCTGTGGTCCCTCATTTACGCAGGATAAACACATTCTTAACCAAACTGCTTCCATGCATTTTACCTTCAACTCTTTTAGAGTCTCATGAAACAATACCACCACCTCCGACCGCATCTGATCAGACCATGTCCATCAGATAGGCCAGTGTGTCTGAAAAACCACGGCAAACGTTGTAGGCAAATTGTAAATTAAAATTTCTATGCGCAAAAACCGATTACCGATATAATAATGCCTAAAATATTTAAAATAATGCAGGCTTAAATCCTACCCTTTTAATATTAGCTTTTCCCTTTTGTCATGTCTATGAACATTACAGCACGTGCCTATATTGCCAGACGGTTTATAATAGGCAAGTTATGTAAATAGATAAAAACTCGTAGATACTATGAGTGTACTAGAACACCTGTAACTGAAAATAATATTTTTTGTAAACATGAATGAATAGAATTCTTCCTGGAATATATTATTTACATTTTACACCATAAGGTGACATCATGTTAGGATTTGCTTTGGATAAGGATCAACATCTTGTATTATTTACTTTATTGGTTACCTTCCGGTAGAAGGAAAATGCAGAATTGCCAGTTAAAAGATCGTTTTATATATACCTATGCTGCAATAAACTGTCTACATGTTTGTAGGTTGTGATGCTTACTTAGGTTCGTGGTAAGTTAGGTAAGTGTAAGTGTAAGTGTCACTGACTTCTTCATTTTTCGACTTCTTTCCCACTCCTTTCTATTGGATGAGGAATACCGGATTTCCATTATTCCTTTCGTTTTAGCGCAGTCCCCTTAATGTGCTTCCAGTTGAATTCGGCGGCACCTTTACCTCACTTAAACTTCTTTTTTTCTTAACACCATGTGCACCAATCATCTGCACATGCCCCATTAGCATTTCTTAGTCTCTAAATCGTAGTAGGTCAGTGCCAAGTTCAAACACAAACTTGCGCTCCTTCAGAAAGTGTACCTGATAACTGCAAGGAGAACTCGATGATATTGATAACGTATCGTCACATCAGAGATATACGGTAATAATTAAGTCAGTCGCCTCCTATCCCAGTAACGAACATGAGACTACCCGTTTCTGTTAGTCTCCAATAACACATGACGTCTTTCCTGACTGTGGTACGACTCATTGCAGTGTTGCCTGTTATACTCATATGTCATTTCCGGCGTCTTATTGTTCTGTCAGTAACAAGACCACGTACCATAAAAATCAGTGGACGTTTTTTCAGCTTTTAGGAATTGATAGGATTTAGGATTGGACCAGCTTTCTGCTCCAAAGCTAACTAATTCTTCCTGTTTCTCGGAAAGACTGTCTAGCTTCTTAAATCGTTTGCACCTATTTTGCAAGTTTATCAATCAACCCCACCTCCAACATCAAACGCCACCCTTAGGAATTCATTTCTCTTCAACTTGTTTCTTAATTCGTCGCAGAAGATTTAGCATTACCGTGCTTGGAACATAAATAGCTGTTGCACTTTTATCGGCCTTTTCGGAGCTTTTCCAGCTGCCTCGAATTAACGGACCTTCTTCTAGCAAGGCCTGTTGGTGTCCAAATTTCTGAGTCCCTCGATAAAACTCGCTATTGCCAAGACATCGTAATATCGACCTAAAATTTATTATTTCAAGATTTCAGAGGCTAGTTGGAGTGGACCTCTTAACTGCGCACCGGGGGGTATAATTGCTTCAGGTGCTGATATCACATTTCTGGCTGCGTCGTAGATTCTCTGTTAATAATTGTTTATTGTTTGCAAAGCATTGAAAGTCTCACGTTTTAGTACTACGACAGAGCCGAGCCTTCTTCGTTGCATTATATCTAGAACTGTTTCAGGTACACAATACTGCGGTGAGGTCCCATTAAAAGTTGATGGTTTCAACTTTGTCGACGACGAATACTCTTTTCCACCTTTCCACAAATACGTAATATGTATTTTAACCTGTTGCTGAAATTCTGCGTAGCACAAAGCTTTTCTATAAGAATTCTAGAATAACCTACCTCATTCCAAAAAAGCAAAAAGAGATCTTACACGACCATTGAACCCAAAACCTTTCTGACACTAACCAAGCGCACTCCCTACTAGGCCTGCGCGATATTGAAAATTTGATATCGAATATCGATATCAAAAAGATATCGATATATATCGATATATCGAAATATCGATATATCGAAATATCGATATATCGAAATATCGATATATCGAAATATCGATATATCGAAATATCGATATATCGAAATATCTATATATCGAAATATCGATATATCGAAATATCGATATATCGAAATATCGATATATCGAAATATCGACATATCGTTATATCGACATATCGGCATATCGAAATATCGATATTTTGATAGATACTTATACAGTGCGTGTCCAAAAAAGTGTGCAACAGGAGGAAAACTCTTATATTGATTTCTTAGAAAACTGTCCAACGTAAAAGTTGGTGCTTGTTACTAAACGTAAGACGAATAATATCAAAAATTAGGCAGAGTTGCTAGGTTATCACACGACCGCATGCATTATGGAAGAAGCTATTCAGCTATTCATTTCTGTTTTAGAATATGTATTTACCCCTACCCAGTAGGGAGACCCAATATGTCCGCCACTGCCTCTATCAATCAGAAAGAAATATTCCGTGCTCATTATGAAACGTCTTACTCCTGCCTGTAATTGTCACACTTTCCATTTTGATGTAAGTAGTCCATTAATTCTTCTCCAAAATAAGACAAATTTTAGGGTGGGAGTAATTTATTGTCACCTGAAGGCTTGGCTACATGTTGAAGGATAATAAGACAAAGCGAAAACTCCAGGTCACAAACAATATTGAATTCAGTGGCGTGATTAGAATTTGGGGCCTCCCCACCCCGCCAGCTATACTTGAAAGGAGGCCCCTTAGTTTGAAAAATGGCTAAGTACGATTTTTTATTGTAGTCATATAACCAAAAATAAGACCAAACATTGTTTCGTCCTGAATGACCAGGGTAACCAAAGACAACTGGTTTCGTCCTTTTTAGGACTCGTCAGTACGGTACAGCTCTATATATTAAGAACGAAACATACTTATATACCGACTTCATTAATTATTTATGAGATTCTAATGATACTGGATAGTTCCAACAATGTTAGGGCAAGTTCGAGTACCATACCAGGTGGCTGTCCTGTTCATTTACATCAAAATAATGTTTGATCTGATCTATTTATTCTAAGCAAACCTTGTTCGCTATTCGTATGTACTATTATCAGCAGAAGTGGTGTTAGTTCCAGTTTGCGATGTGAATCGTTTGTGCCGGACGTTGTTATGTTTTCGTCAGCCCCGCTCCCCATAGACGATGTGATTTTTCGTTATCCGATCTCGATACTTTGATGAATGCCCTTTGTTTACTAGTGCAAGGCTAACACATTTGTTGTCACTTATAATAGTCCAAGGGTCTTGATAATTCGAAATAATTGATACATTTTCGAAAGCGGGTTGCTCGGCAACATCCCGACGCCGAAGGCGGAGGTATGTTGCCACAGAGAAACCCGCTTGAGGAGATGTATCAATTATGAGGATTTGTCAAGATTCGAGGGCTATTCGGTAAGAAAATTTTTTGCCCAAAAAGAACAATTTGTTATTGAAACAATTATTAAATGAACAATTTGTAAAATGACATTTTGTGCAAAAAATTCGACAGCAGTGCAAAATAAAAATTTTCCGTTGCTACAGTAATCCAGATGACATAAGTGAAAATAGCCCATAAGCACTCTTCAGTTAAATGTTCTCCTGATTGGCTGTCTTTGAATACGTGACTGTAGATACACAAATTCTATTGGATTATTGTATAGGTAAAAAATTTTCATTCAAATAAAATTGTTTAGATCCGCCTTCAAAACTTTAATTGGCGGACAGTTGCTAAGGTTTTTTTTACCTCAGAACGTAATTGGTTATGGCATTTTAAGCGGAATTGAACCGTAAAGTGGAAGACCACTTTTGCTGTTAATAGTACATAGAGACACAATGAACTTATACTGAACAACAACGCTTCTAATCTAAAGAATTATTCAGCTATTCTTCAAGTATGCTTCAAGTTAGGGCACAGTTAAATGATTGAAACTGTATCCTACATGCGGCATAAAATTAATGTAATTTCAGTCACTTTCACATTGCAACTATGTTTTAGGTTTTACTGTTGCAAACTTTACTTGGAAAAACTCGACGTAGGCTCAACGGTTTCCGGTACCAGAAGTTATTAAAATCATTGTAAAACGTCGACACCGCGCTAAATCGATATATCGATATATCGAAATATCGACATATCGATATATCGAAATATCGATATATCGAAATATCGATATATCGAAATATCGAAATATCGATATATCGAAATATCGAAATATCGATATATCGACATGAAAATATCGATATATCGAAATATCGATATTTCGATATATCGACATTCCGGTATCGTTATTCGATATATCGATATATCGATATCAATATCGATATATCGAAAAAAGTCGCAGGCCTACTCCCTACTGCGCCATGATTCTACTGGCGGCTAGTGACATTCAAGCATTCAACCCCTACTTCAAAATATGTGATGGCATCACATATTTTTCCGGCTCTATATAGTCAGCCAAGAAGCTTAAATATTGCTTTGCCCACTTTCAGTAATAAGAACTGCGACTACCCTATAATGATATCTTTTCATTTTTTTCCCGAAAGTGGGTCTTCTTACTTTTTATCTTTTTGTGTAGTTAGTAAGAAATACGTAGGTCAACTCACGATCGAAAAGTATGGGAGTACGTATCCAACCAGTCTTCGAACTGAAAACTTTAGGAAGTTTAAAATATCTTTTATATTTTATATGAGGCAGAAAATGTATTTCGAATGGCACTCCGTAATTTGAAAGGTTAAAACGCGAGTTACAAATATTTTATCGAGTTTTTAAAATCGCCTAAGTGTCTAGGAATCACTTTAAATTTAGTTTGATTTACTTGGTCACGTTTTAGATGCTACGCCTACTGCTGTACATATTTATTTTGTTACCTATATGCATATATTTTAAGTGGTTGGACATGCAGTACTTCAAATTATGTATAGCTTTATAATAATATTCGTTATGCATAAGCTGGTCGCACATTAGTGCTTACAGTGAGGCGGGTCAAGTGCCGATAATGTTAAATACGCTTTACCCGCTCTAACCGAGGCCTAAGAGGCCTCGCTCTAACCCATCTTGGCCCGCTTCCGTAGAAGAGCTTCAGTGTTTCACATTTTTGTGGGCCAGCTTTAGCGAGAGCTTTAGCTTTGCAATAACAGGTTAACAGGTTGGTAATTTTGTTTTGCAGGCGTAAGACCATTTTTTCGAAATTTCTATTGCATTGAGTAAGGAGACGGCAAAACGTAGATGATTTGTGTAAGTTTTATCGAAAATACATTTTTAGAGCCTTAGGTAGTCCTTGTTAAAAACGCAGTTGAATTTCCTGTATATATGCCATTCGATTTCGATTGCCAGAGATTTAGTCAATAAATATTTAATTTCGCATATAGTGGGCGTTATTTTGTGAGAGCCCGTGGATGAGCACGCAGTTGTTAAAAATGATCTCATTTTTCTGTCATAGGGGATATAGAGGTCGTAGTCCGCGGTATATGTATAATACACGTAAACATAATTTTGAGATGGCCATTGCGTATCATTTTCTTTATATATAAATTTAGGAGTGACATCAGGGGCAGCTCGACCGTGATGTTACGAACTCGTGGAGTATTTTCTGTGCATGCAGTTGATATATGACTTGTCATTCAAGGAGAAAAGTCGATGCTCCTCCCAGGGTTTATTATGTACTTGTTGTTCAGCTGTAAGTATCAAAATACTATGAGCAATATTTATCTCGTTTTAAAATAGAACGTTTTAGCTCATTGTTTCTTTGTTTGCGGTTCCGAAGGTACGTGTCTAATGTCATTCAAAATTCCTCTTCAATTACATCCTAAAAATTGTTTGTATGCCATCTGCCCTTCCGTAGTTTAGTTATCTATGTTACGGTTAAAGTAATTACTTAGCTAGTGTATAGACTAGCTGGATGGTATATAAAGTAACCAAGCGGCTGGTTATTTTAGTAGAAATTCATCTTTCCACTAGAATAACTGCGAATCTTGGATAGTCAATATACTATCCAGCCAGTTTATAAATTAACCAAAAATGATGGCTAAAGTATAAACCACAAAGAAAGTAAATAAAACAACCATTGTTCTTAGATAGTTTGTAAAGTATTTGGATAAAGCATGAACTTCATTTTTAGTAGTAGAAAATAACTAATTCACTAACTAGTACATAAACTAACCAATATTTTCCTTGGTTAATATTGCAAAATTAATCAAACATTACATGGGCAGAACACGATGCACGTGTCGCGATACTGGGGATCATTTGTAAGAAACTGTGGTAGTTGCGTACGGGTACAATCCCTTAGTGACCGTATACTCGGAGAGCATTCTAAAAATCACCCGGGTTGTTTATCTAGGTACCTGAACATAGAATTTTGGATTTAGTCTCATTTCGTGTGTCGATGAAAATTTCTCTCCTACTGTTTTCAAATGTGAATGTTTTTGTTTAGTGGGGGGGGAGACTTAAACGCTCCGCTTGCCCACAGACCGGAAATAGTGTGCCGTGGAACAACTTTTTTGGCCGTATTCAGTGACGGGCAACACCACTTTTTCTATTAAATTTACAAAAGAAAATTCTGCTTGGTTTATATACGAATGAGCTATTTTGTATTACTAGAACTGAAATTTTCACTTTATCCAAATAGTTATGGATAGTTTACAAACTGTCTAAGAACAATAGTTGTTTTATTTACTTTCTTTGTGGTTTGTACTTTAGCTATCATTCTCGGCTAGTTTATAAACTGGCTGGATAGTATATGAACTAACCAAAATTCGCAGTTATTTTATTGGAAATGTGAATTTCTAGTAAAATAACCAGCCGCTTGGTTACTTTATATACCATCCAGGTAGTTTATACACTAGCCACGTAAGTACTTTAACCGTAACATCTATAATGCATTCCAAAAGTAGCAACCACGGAGTACCATATTATATTATAATATGGCAACGTAGAGTTTCATTCCAAACAAACCCCCGCCGACTAATCCATTTCCCCAACATTGTCATCTGATTTTCGAGCTAGGTAGCGCTGCAGAGAAGTAGTTTGCTTAGAATGAAAAGAGAAAGTTGTGATGAGCGACTTTTCCTGCCCACTAAGACAAGTTATAATCTTTGAGGCTGATGGTCTATCGACAACTTTTGTGTTCATTGTACCCTTTCCATAATACATTCCTGGACAAAATTAACGCATCAGCAAAACTTCTCATTATTACTTGTAATTTTTCGAAGTTTTAAATCATATTACCTACATATATAATGATTTCAACTAACGCTTGACAAATTAGAATGGTTTTATTGGAAAAAACTTGAATAAGTGACAGAAAGAAATAATAATGTCAAATGCAATGAAAACGGCGTCAGTGAAAAGCTTTACAAAAATGAAGGTGAAATTAAATCGTAAGAATTCAGTAGCGTGTAGATCCTCCCCTAGCTCCTATCACTGCTTCCATTCGTCTGGGCATGATATTGATCAAGTTGTGAATGGTTTCCTGGGGAATATTCTCCCATTCGACAAGAACGACCTGTTTGAGTTCCCTAAGATTCATAGGAGCAGGTATGTGGTGCCTCACTGATCGTTTCAGTGCATCCCATAGATGCTCTATGGGGTTCATACCCGGGCTTCTTGGTGGCCAGTCCATAGTTGGAATATTCACAAATTGAAGGTAGTCCAGTACCTCTCTAGCAACGTGGGGCCGAGCGTTATCCTGCATAAAAATGAAATTGTCCCCGACAATTGGGGCAAATGACATCACATGTTCCTCTACGATGTTTTCTACGTAGAAATGTGCATTCATGGATCTCCCCCGTATAGGAACCAAATCCGTGCGACTATCAAAACAAATTCCTCCCCAGAACATTATTGATCCACCAATATTGTAGGCAGCAAACCTTTCTCCTGGTCTCCGCCAGACTCGTTCACGTCCATCTGGTGAATTAAGACATACTCTTGTTTCGTCTGAAAACAAAGCTCTTCCAGTCATCAATGGTCCAATTCACATGTTCCCTTGCAAAACGCAGTCTAGTAACTCTATGTTCTCTGGTGAGCAGTGGTGCAACAGCTGATCTACTGTCCAATCCTCCCTCATGAAGCGTTCTCCTGATCGTTCATAACCACTATGTTGTGATCACTATCTATATCTGCTCCTGGATAGCTTCTGATTTCTAAATCTCTGCCTAACAAGAATGTAATCTTTTTGATATCTTCCTAGGTCCCCTGGCATTTTCCATGTATAGCGCCTCCTAATGTGATGTTGAAATATAGTGTTCGCGACGGTTAGGTTATGTTTATCGCAAAAGTCTATCAGTCTATACCGTAACTTATTGTGTCCTGCTGCCTCGACAAGAATGGAACTTTTGGACATTTTGAAAGAGGTATAAGTTTCTAAATTTTCTACATACTGGCTCTTCTAGATTGTATTGCTCAACTGTTGTCCACCACAAATATTGATCTCTTCTCTAGTTCGTCATGTCCATAATAATATATGTTTGAGCATTCCCGGAGCGTTTTGATCGTAGGTTGTCTATGTAATTTGCGTCGTGCAATAAAACTCTTCATAATACCATTGTTTAAACAATGATAATACTTCATCTCATGTACCTACTTCCTGTAAACTCGCCTTTATTTGCGAGAATACTTTATTAAACCAGAAATAAAGCACCCAACACTCCAAATCATTCAGAGTTGTATTACGAATTACATGAAGGATAAATAATTGTTTCCACGTTTTTTCTTACTCTAGTATAGCGAATGTATAATTCAAGTAATTTATCCTTTTCTGTAAATGAATGTGATATTTCAAGAAAAAAATTGTGTACACAGATAAAGTATTTAAAGTGACAGCAGCCATTTTTCAAAGTAATAGTCCTAGCCTTATGTTTTAATGCAACAATTAGTAAGTAATTAATTGTTTTGATACCATTAATTCACTCGCGGTGTTGTAATATTATAAATTACCAACTTACATTTGATTAATAAATTGTTTTTATGCATTAATTGTGGTTCTTTGCATTTTTCAAGCCTCAATTTTATTATAAAAAGGTTGGTAGTGCGGTGAGGATGACATCATGGCTTCAAATGGAGTCTTATGTCAGAGTTATAATCTTGTTTGGGTTCTTAGACCTTTTAACGTCTTCAGCTTTACCTCGACTGTACAGGTATAGATAAACTGCTTTCTATGAAACTCTACTTTATTTATTTCACATTGCTCTTATCTTTATTTATTCTTATTATTATTCTTTCTAAAGCACGTTATTTTCTCTTATTACTTGTTTACCGTTTTTGATCAGTATATTAAAATAAAATTTTGCGTGAATTAATTTATTCTGTAATTAAACTATTAGAAGGCGGGGGTGGGGCATACTGGGAACAACTTAATTTTGACTCCATGTAAAATTCTGGTATTTCAGTCGGTAATTCAAGCTAAAATTTGGACGGTTCGATTAAAATGTACTTGAGAATCCCTATGTTACTATGAAGTTTCTATAATAAACGATTCTGAGACAAATTTTAAATTTTACAAAAAATTGAAGAGATTTACCTGTTTGGTTCCTATTTGTGTAACCTCCCGAAGCAAAAGAAATCACCTGCTTGGGCGTTTTCAGCCCGACAGAAGAGAATGAAATACCGGCAGAGAAATTACTTCCGTGACATTAAAACAGCCATCTTCCACGAAAAATCTATAGTTTCCAAATTTCTGAACTCGTTCATTTTTCATAGACCGACTAAGGAATATAACGCACAATTAGAATAATAGTTTCGCCACACACTATGTGAGTTACATTCTTCAGGCTCGCCAAGTTAATGTGGTCGGACTATACCTAGAACAACTTGCGTTTCTGGACTCTCCTTTGCCTTTCTTCTTCTACGATATAGACAGTCTTTAACTATATCAATTCTGGTTGATTTTTACCTACCCATTTTGCGAACTGTGTGTGTCTTCTCTACAATCGGAATGATACTGCGCGAGGCTCTTGAAGTGCGGAACAACAAAAATTCTCCCAATGTGCGATACGAGCTAATGAACTTACATTCAAAGTACCTAAGCGTTCACTGGTTCGTTTCGTATGGACGAATTGATTTTTAGTTGATTTCAATTCCCTTTTACTACCAACCACGTTCACAATCTGAATAACATTACGTACGCATCGAACGGGTAGCATTAGTTACTCTGTAGATAATCCAGTCCGGATTTCCCGAGAGCCGATTGGTACTATGTGATCTAGTGAACACGAGTACATTAAATTGTAGATAAGTATGTAATGTGTTCGTCCATTCTGTGCCTAAACTTTAAGGTAAGAGTTTACTGATTCGCATGACCCCACATGAGACGGATTGGACGAATCGTCCTATTTTTACTTGTGCGTGCGTTCTCTGGGTTCTCATCGATCGTATGGACGATGGCTATTCGAAATGTATAGTAACTAGTAAGCTGTTTCCTACAGATACAGATGCAGATAAAGAGGAAATCCGTTTCGCTTGCTATCATCGCTCGCTCTTCGAATTTACGGATGACGTGATAGGCACGTGTCGGATAGTTGCTCTGGTCGAGAATCCAGAACGGATTTGCCGAAATAGTTTAGGACTGTTATGTGGTTATGTCTAAAACAACCGTAACCTTGAAAAAATTTTAATTATGACTGAAAATTGACGCATTTGGTGTGTTTAGTAATATCTATCCATAGTCTCCTAACCTCGTATGTCGACTTCATGGAATTCCAGGCGCTTAAACACCTGGAACGCTGAATAAGTATGAGTTAGTACTGGAATTTACTTTATAAGCAAACTGTTGAATCTATGACTAGGGTTGGCAGAAGTTTTATACAAAGTATTGTACCTTGTATTATACCTAGTATAATACTTTGTATAAAAGTACAACTTTTAAACAAAGGTATTATACTAAAAAGTTTTATACAAAGTATTATACCAAAAGGTATTATTCATATTCTGGTAAGTTGAGACTTGGAGACTTGGGATTTGAATAATACTAGATGAACCCGTGGGCTACGCTCCACGACTTTTACGTAGTGGTGAATCGGTGTAGTAATTATACATAAAACGTAGGTGCATCCCAGGTGCACCACAAAATATTCCCATAGAATATTCTTAAATAATTAATTGTGTTTATTTTAATACGGCAAAAAACTATTCTGCGAACAGCGCTGAGCAGATCCAAGCGTCCATCGGAATGATGCCGATGCAATTTTCTTATTTGCGTTAAAGAAACTCCTGATCGAGTGCACGACCTCACCCATACGATCTCCGCCAGTTGAAAAGAGACCGAGCGACCGATATCCCCACCCGTAAAGTGTTGTGCCAGTTCGCTTTTAATATTATGATAATTTCCACCTTTGCACACTGCAGAATACCGAAACAGTTTCTTTCGTCTTGAACACTCCTTGTATAAGATAGAATGTATTAGATTTGGATTTCAAGGGGAGCTTTTTACCAGATTTTTTTTGTCTGAATGAAAATTTGATGTGATAAGCAAAGATATTTGGCTATTATTTACTTTTTGGAACAATTTGTTCAGAAAAATAAATAATTGAATACCTATCGTGACAAACTTTTGCGCGAGTTCATATTTTGAGATTCTTAGCAAGTTTTCGTAACGAATTTCTTCGAGTCGAAGTAGAATAAGACCACTTTCCATTTAATCGAAACAGTTTTTTTCGTCTTGAACACTCCTCGTATAAGATGGAATGTATTAGACTGGGTTCTCAAGGAGAGCTTTTCACAAGAAAACTTTTCTGTCCCAACGAAAATTTGATGGGATAAGTAATAAAAGATATATTTGGCTGTTACGTGCTTCTTGGGACAAACTGTATAGTTTTTATCCTGTCCAAATAACATTTCGTTCGTTATAAAAATAAATTTTATATTAATTTGTTTTGTTACCAAAAGAATACTTACACGTTTATTTCTTTTTTCTTAAAATAATAAATTGCATTACGGTATAATACCAAAAGAAGCGGGTATTATACTTTGTATAAATGTACAATAGTATAATGCCAAAATGGTATAATACTTGGCATATTATAATACTTTGTTTAATACTAGGTATTAAACCTTAAAAAGAAAAATACCAAAATTTGCCAACCCTATCTATGACCCTCTAATAGGACTCGAATGGACGAGTATGTCATAGGCTATTTGCACTACATAGCTTAGGCCGATGCTTCGTGGCATGCGGTACTGCAAAATCCCGGCGCGAAATTCAAAAATGTTGTTTTAATTTCGGACGCCAATTTTGAAAGAAAAGTCGGAAAAGTTTGAAAGAACAGTTGGAAAGGTTTGAAAGATGCTATAAAGTCCTTACTTTGACCTCTGCTGCTCAAAAGAATTACCCAGCAAAGTAAAACTTTCTCAAATACGCACCAATTTAAATTGTTTCGACGAATATCAAAAAGGCGGGTTTTAGAGTAACTTATTCTTATACTACGAAACATGTAGAGCCTCCAATTCGAACACGCAACGGAGTTGTCTACCCATGGAAAAATTTCCGATCTGCACTCAACTTGACCACTAAAGATTTGAAAAGTACGAAATTGGAAAAAATTTCCGTCAAATCTCAGAATCATCCCCGGCATTTTACCTCACCGTGGGTTGGACATCCCGGGTGGCGGCGATCTGCGCATGGAAATATAATCTTGAACGAATTTATAAACTTTCTTAAAAAAAACGCGCGTCTGGGCGGTCTCTAAAACACCAAGAGTCCCTGAGTGTAAGAAAATGTGTAATTCCGTTGAAACTTTGACAGTTGGATGTTTGAACACTAAAAGTTTCGCGATCGCCTAAAGTTTTTGTTTTCAACTTTTAAATACAAATTTCTACCCATGCCTTACGCAAATAAGGCGCTTGCTGCAATACTGGGTGTCATGGAGCATGTCCATAAATTGTTCTGATAGCCCGTGGCATCCTCTCATTTGAGATTTGAGCCCTGTTCAAGGGTCATGAGCGTAATTTATTGTTCGCTCGAAAATTCTAGTGCTTATTAGCACTTATTCCAGCGTTCCAGGAGTTCAAGCACCTGATATTCCAGGAAGTGAACACGGGAGGTTAGGGGACTTTGGAAATATTGTTAAGCACACCAACTGGAACAACTGGGCCAATTTTTAGCAATGTTAAATAGGCTAAAGTCGATGGGATCGAGTACATTATTAAATTGATGTAAAGAATACTTCCATCTTCCATCCCATTCGTTCGATCCGTACGATGCGAACCAGTGAACATCTCCTTCAGCCGCACTATTTGTCATTTTCGTTTCAACTTGTTCGGCCAATGGAATGAGAGTTTCTCCTGTGTAGAAAAATGTAGTATGAAACAGCAATCATAAATTTCTGCGTCTAAATATCAAGCATTGTTTTACATCTATCTCATATGCATAAATAAGCAAATCATCGCAAAGAAAGGCCGATACCTGTTGCGAGATTGTTGTATGCATGTTTTGTCGGTTACCCATATTATTTTAATTATATCAAGCAAGGACGTAAGTAGTGTTGCCGCATTCTGATATGTCGACTGAACATGATTTAATAATTTATTACAAACGTAGGCGTAAGACTTTAATTAATCGACTCGCTAGCTGGAGGTGTACATCAATTTTTTCTGTTTCGTCGTTGTGTTTACGAGTTACTATATTTGGTCTTTGACATTTGAACATTCTGTGTATGTAGATGCAATGATTTTTCTGATTTTTTAACTGTTTATTTTAATTAGGTACTATGTATACCCACTTAAATGAAGAAAATTGCATCTAGATCTCTAGCGTAGAAAATAGGAATAGAAAGAAGTAGAGGTAGGTTTGCAAATAGTTGGGAATTTAGGATGTTCACCTTTTGGGCAAAATCCTAGGTTTGCCTAGGAGGGACGTGCGTGTTCAACTACATTTCTCATCCACGCACTTACCTCTAAATAATAAACTCTTTTTAATCTATCAAGATAAATTTTTTACAATAGACAAATTATTGCAATAAGTTTATAGTTTATCATACTTTTTTTATTTTTACAAGATAGTATTAAAAATGCGCTCTCAGGCATAGTTGTTATTTATCGTTACTCTTTAAAATGTACAGAGCAATAATATACCACATTTTTAAAACCGGGCCTCCACATTAACACAGGAAGAGGTATGAAATTTATTAATACATATTTCCAAAATCATGTTAAATTTTTGTATTACATACATCAGCTTCTCCCTTCTCTTTGCTTGATTTTTTGCTTAAGCGTTTCCAGTTCCCTGGATATTTTCGAACATTCTCATGAACTTTTTTGTGCAGAAAATCGGCTTGTATTTCGTCGCTGACTGAAAATATTATATTTCTGATAATACCAAGGATAAGTCCGTTAGCCTTTCGCTTTATGGAGATTTTCAAGCTCGTTTTCAAGTCTACATTGTAAAACAATAGGAGTATCGCAACCCGATAGCGCCAAAGCGAGTGTTTGTGTATTATTTTAGTTTGCGTTACATAAACACCAACAATTGATGTCATGTTTTATTAATAAATATTGCAATCAATTCTTATCTGTTGTGTTTTAAATACTATTATTGAGATTTTGTAATGCGTACATGTACTCTCGTATCAGTTTAACAAGAGCTTAATGCATACATGGATTTTATGGGTTCACTCGATAGTGCTTTTCTTATCTGGAAGCGCTAAAGTTTTATTATCAGCTACCCGTAGAGCCACTACTGTCATTTCTATTTTTACTTCGCCAATATTTCACGATTATATTCAAGGGTCGCTGTCTATGTTGCGGTTGTTTAGTTAAATCCCTTCTATATTTCGTGATTGCGCCACTAAAGGTCAACATCTGACATTTTAGGATAAGAATATGAAGCTCATCACGATTTATTCGCAAAAACAAAAATTACGTCAAATATTTAATTCGGTAACGAAGTAGGTACCGAAGAACGGTCAGTTCTACAAAGTACACCGCGCAGCTAACTCGCCCAATCACTCATGCAACGAAGGAATAAATTACTGGTCTTAATTATACTGCTTCTACCGTAAATTTTGTGGTGTAATTTGTAAGCATTTTGGGCATAATACCTGTTCTTGTTTTCAGGGAGGTTTACAACGCCATCTGCCTCCGGTTAGGTCCCACTCCACACATTCCTGGTGATTCGGTCCAAGCACTTTTCAACGATATGCAGCTTTTTCCGTCCAAAACACAAGGTACAGAAACAACTCATTTTTATATTAACTTTAATAGGTATTTCATTAGTATAAAGGCAAAAGACGTTCGCCTGGTGTAAGGAGCTTTGTCCATAAGAACAAAATCGAAAAATTAAACTCGCAAAAAGAGATAGAAGGCACGATTGCGTTCGAAGTATCAAACGTAACATGTCTTACAGGTAACAGCTGAGGAGACGGAGACGACGCTTCGCCATGTGCACGATAACAAATTACGATAAAGATAAATGTACTTTTGCACTTGCGCTTTGTAGACCAGTCTCTATTGAAGAATATCTTTAACCTCTACATTGCTGGTTTAACTTTTCCGGTTCAAAGCCCCTTATAGCCTTATTATTTATATGTTCGCACCGTACACCTGACGAATGATACTTTTACGTAGGTATGTTCACTTAACGTATCGGACCTTCTGATGGCCGTTACCAAATATGTAATTAACAACTTCAACAAATTGGCATTCGCTTAAGAACACAAAGAAAACTCCCAACACTCCGAGTAACTAAAATAAATCAGTTAACACTAGGGGTGGGTGATACTTAAAAAAATATCTATATGAACGATCGATGTATTGATATATCGAATAAGCGATATATCGATATATTGATATCCAGGTGACCAGAGGGCCCATCTCTGTAACCCCGAGCAGTCCGCCGGTCACGCGACAGCATATTTCTCCAAAAATTGGTCGTCAGACTTATCCGGCAAACCCCTTTAAAATGAACCTGAAAACTGACTTCGTAGTGCTATGCTCATTTCTAAACCGTGAAAATTGAAGTGTTGAATTTTGGACAGTATATAAACGAAACTTTATTTTAGGTTTCTATATAGAAAGAAAAGTTAAAAATTTTATCTTAGAAAGTGTAGTTCACTCATGAAATGACGCGTGCATAGCGCCAAGAGATTTACAGTTTTCGAAAAATTGTTTCAATAGAGACATAAAATATACCTTCTTTTACCATAATCAGGCTTTCGTGTTGCTAAATTTACTAGGATGAAGGTTTAATCGTGGTAGAGCGAAAGCACTGCAAACGCAAAATATGCCTTGGTAGTTGGTATGTGCTGCCGCCCCGTGCCGACTGAGCGTAAACGTTGCCTCGTTTACTAGGTACCGAAAGCGCGGGCTTTGAATGTGCGTTGTTCTTGTGTCCATAAATATGTTTAACCCGACGGTGTTGCAACACAGCTGATAGTTTGCTCCGATTTCTATCGGATACCTCACCGACCCGATGCCCCACAGGTCTAACTTTTGACCTGCTTTGCCGGACTCTTGACGTAATTAGCAGAAAGAGATGTTAGGTACAGTATTCTGGATGGCCATAAATAATGCAATTTTGGGGCAATTGGATACGTATTTGCAATAGCAAGTTATAAGATAAGTGTAACAATAAACATACCAGTTTCTCGGCGTAGAGACAGTACCTGAACTAAGCGGTTTTACTTCTGGAAATTAACCTGTGACTGTATTTGACAATTCGGCTTGGCGATGCATCCACATGGAAATAAACATAATATCTACTTTACTGATCTGCTACGAATAAACATTTAAAATATACACTCACCGGGGGTTTCCCCCCTGAACCACCTTTAGTCAAACTAGTATCAGTTTAACCTCAGTTATCAGGGTTGTTCAGAAGATCCGTCCTTAGGTAACATTGTAGATGATGAAAATGAAGTTGCGTGCACGGTAAAGGCTGTTGGCATAAAGGGGTTAGTGTGCCACAGATTCTACCTGTTCTCTGTATTCCCGTAGACGTCTTAACTCGTCTACAATCGCCCAGGGAAACGCTGCGGGGCAATCTTAGATCCGGCCACTGGCTCGTCACCAGTAGCATCAAGGGGAAAAGGTTTTACAAATGTAAGGGGCCCAAGCAAGGGGACAAGCCTCAACAATTTAAGGGGCCCAAGCGAAGGGACAAGCCTTACTAAACTTAAGGGGCCCAGGCAAGGGGACAAGCCTTAACATAGTGAGGGGCCCAAGCAAGGGGACAAGCCTTACCAAATGTAACTGACTCAAGCAAGGGGACAGGCCTTAACAATGAAAGGGGCCCAAGCAAGGGGACAAGCCTTACCAAATGTAAGGGGCCCAAGCAGGGGGACAAGCCCTAACAAGGTAAGGGGCCCAAGTAAGTGGAAGCAAGGGGACAAACCTTAACAAGATAAGGGGCCCAAGCGAGGGGACATGCCTTACTAATGTAAGGGGCCCAAGCAAGGGGACAAGCCTTACCAAGTTAAGGGGCCCAAGCGGGGAGACCATGGGTAATTGAGTGTTTTGGTGCCGCCTTCAAAAGGCACATAACATAACAATAACATAAAGTGCACGTAGTAAAACATGGACTTAAGTAACACTTTCAAAGAGCCAATTCTCACCCACAGTTGTACATATACATATATCCAATACCTGGTTCCACTGCATCACTCTTAGGTCTACACTGTAATTTATTACTATCACAGTACGCCTAGCGCTAGGTATCAATAATAATATTCGCGTCCGAATTGTCGAATACCCACACGTGTACCGTGTGGATGCTGGTAACCGACTTCCCCCCGACTGCCGTGTGTTATCCCTTAAAGTCAAAGTATCACATCTGGCTTGTGAAATGTGACACCCGCTTCAAGAGCTGTCGGGGCTGATAGTTTTAAAATAACTTACAACGTCCAAAAATGTATAGAAAACATCTATGAACCCTCACATTCGGCCAATCCTGACATGTTCCCGTCCTCGAGAACCACTCAACTGACTTTAGTGTACGGGTCTGACAATAAGGGGACAGGTAGTCCATTACAGGAATGGTCTAGCCACACTACGTAGGTGTGGCAGTATTAATCTGCGCCTAATACACAATTATCCTTTCTAGCTTGTCGTCATTTGCTCCTCTTTCACAAAATTGTATATTGTGATTATTTTTTCGTGATTTTAATCTGAATTCAGTCAGTGGCGCCAATACATAAGCGTATGTCTTACACATCTCTTCTTTGCTAATGTTAACACAATAATAATTATTATTATTATTCTGTAAGTGGCTAAGTAAAAAAAATCTAATGCAATATTTGTACTATAGCAGCAATTCACATTTTGCTAAATTATCAGTTCAATTTAGTTATGTGTCAGAAATAACAGAAAATCAAACGGTTTTCATTTTTCACTTTAGTTCATTTTTGGGATAGCACACAAGACAATGTGTCAAATTTGCGCATGGCCTGTGCTTAAAAATCGAGGTTCAGGCTTCTGTGATAACTCCTGTGTTTCAAACAAAACACAACGTACACAACTTGTACCTATAAGGTTTACAAAACAAACCGCATAATCTTTGCTCCCTGTGTTCCTATTCGATCATCACAACGATTACAACAAGAACATGTTTATGTTTAATTCGAACCCTTGAGTTCGCCAGGTGAATAATTCAGACAATATGATATACCCGTGCAATTTACAATGTGCAACGAGTTCTGAGTCTAGTTCTCATGTAAATAATAGGAAGTTGTGCTTGGAAATTTTAAAAATATGCAAACAAAAAAAGTCTCTTTGTTTCTCTCTTCCGTTTTCACTAACGAAAACAATATCTTACTTTCGTTAATTTCACGCAGCATTGGCTTAAGGAATTTTTATAAACTGCTTAAACGTAGGGCTGTGTCTCTGTGACGGTTTCTGTTGTTAAGGGAAGGGTTGTTTTCGAATTACTGAATAATAAACTCTGTAGGTGTTGTTTCAAGGTGGTCCATGAGGTCAAGTGTTTTGTTTGAGATTTTAGCGAACGCCATCATAGTTCTAATAGGTAGGGTTAACTTTTACTATAAATCACCGCACTTGTATCACCAGATCAGAACTCAACTACCGTCCCTTATTAGGCTACTGTTTTATTTTACTTTTATACAGCTAACTATAACTGACTTGTGAACAATAATGTATTTGCTTCCGAAACTGATAATTTAACACTGAATAATTAATACTTTTGTGCTTACAATCTACTACTGTCAATAATTTAAAACTCCCTTAGCTTCTGCTGGCTATACATAAGCTAATAATATTATTTTCTAAAGCACCTTATTTTATTTCTAAGTTGGCGTAGGATGCTATTTATTTCGGACCTTGCTGAACCCACTCTGTATAAATTGCAGCAGAGTACAACCAACCGTTGTGTGAATTGACTTTTAGTTAATTCAGTAGAATGTAATTTATTACTCAAACGTACGAGTATGTACTCTTAAAATAACAACGAAATTTCAACTATGACATTCTGAGTGTACTCAGCCTTAGTTTTGGAGAATTACATTTTTTTTTTTTTTAAACACCTATCTTGAGTTATGAATGTTGCCGCTACAAAGCGCAAATCAATTTACTTTAGTTAGAATTAGTTACCCACAAGTGCAGCTACCAACATGCATTTTATTTATAAAAATTCCACCCTTTGCTTTGTATATCATTTATTTTCAAATAACCCTGATCGTGGAAAAAGATATACTTATACTCAAAGTATTACAACTAATAAATTTAGAATCATTTAGTGAGTTGTGATTCTTAAGTTTCTTTCTCAACAAGAATATTAACAAAGTAAATCGGTAAACCCAATTGGTAAAGTTTATAAAATACATTCATGGAAAATCGTTCAGGACCAAAATTTGTAAAATCAATTAATAATAAAGTTTGGTAAATTTCAATTACCTTTATGTACTAATAATTATACTTTATTCTGGCGCAGGGCATAAACGCACAGCTGAACGTTGAACGTAGAATACTTCAAGAAAATTCTATTACGTATTTTATTATAAAAGTAGCCATAAACAGTAGTACCCCTGGCAATAAGTCAGAGACGATGCTATATGCTAACTTCATGATTTAAGTAACTTGTGGGGAATGGATATATACAAATTGGGAGGAATAATAGAAATTGAAACTGCGAATTCCTTTCGCCAATTTTTCGTTGTGAGTAATGCCTTATTTAAAATGGGAACTTTGCTGGGCTGGATTTTATTGTCTACCCTGTACGTAGAAGGCCTTGCATTCTCTGTTATCTTATTAAGAATTGATAATTGTTCTTATATCAGTTGCTAATCCTCACTGTTTACAAATTAGATTATTTTTGTAAGTAGATACTGTAATGGACCCTACCCCACCCTTGCAAGTTTCTGCTCACCTGACTATCTACCTGCTCAGCGCTGATTAATTAACCTAATTAAAGTTTACCTAAATACCTGTCGAAGTGGCCACGTGATCGTCTATTACCTACGTTGTGTATTACCTATGCCATTACAGACCCCATTACTTTGATAAGAAAGGATCACAAGCGAGGACGTTAATAATGACACAAATAAAGTTGAGAAATTAAGATTTATTCATATCTTTGGTAGTATTATTCAATTATCGTTAATCAATTTCGTACAAAATCAGATACGTTTACTGTTTGCCTTATTCGCATATAAGACAAAGAGATTTGTAGAATTCTCTATTGAAATTAGTAAGTGTCTGATATGTTTACCGACGGACGACAATCAAACCAACGTATAATTTGCTTTGTTTGCTAATAGTTATAACGTATTGTTTGTTTTACGTTTCATTTGGTAGGTACTATTCTTTTTACCTAGATTTGGCGTATTCTTTTTTTTACGCTTTGTTTGGTACTGTTCTTTTTACCTTGATTTTGCGTACTGTTCTTTTTACGCTTTATTTGGTAGGTACTTTTCTTTTTACCTGGATTTTGCGTACTGTTCTTTTTACGCTTTATTTGATAGGTACTTTTCTTTTTACCTGGATTTTGCGTACTGTTCTTTTTACGCTTTATTTGGTACTGTTCTTTTTACCTTTGATTTTGCAAAGTACAAACTGGTCAGTTAGGCGTCAATCGATAAGGATCTACAATATTTGTCGACTCAAATTTAAACAAGTATGCATCCTTTGTCTCCAATGCGGTTACAGAAAATATGTAAAATAATGAAATTGTTTACAATAACATACCTGTATTAAGAAGCACTGGATTACACTTATACTTAGTTACCTATTTAGCGCGACTTTTACAAAAACCGTAGCCTTAAACTTCGAAAGCCAAACCACCTCTTTTTTAATCCTAAACACCCCGTGTTCCAGGCCTAACTAACTTTCCCCGCGTGTCTCTAGTCTGGAGCGTAACCTTCCGAACCTACTTTTGTTTATGTCTGCATTCCAGTGAACGCAACTTTATAAGTATATAGTCTGTCCCGAAAATAACCTATTGACATAAAATAGGCATTTTTAAGTATGATTGAAGTATGATTAAGTACTGGACTTCCTAATAATGGGGATTACAATGAAAAAGACTAAAATTAGCTAACTTACTCACTAATGAAGACTCAGTATTCACCAATGAGATAGCAGAGAATAATTTACATTATGAGACAACTATAACAAGCACTCTCTGAGATCCCACCGCTCGAAGGGAAAACCTTTTGTATTTCTCTTATATTTTGGGAAAACCTCTTGGGAAAAACCCATTTATCTTTATTAGGTGAAAACCTTCAAGTGAAGTCATCAGCGTCTAAGAACCTAAAATCCTTTATTCGCTTTTGGCTAGCTATTTAATGAAACGAACTAGGCAACCCAACGTGCATTTCTAAAGCTAGGTTATGCAACCAAACATACACCCGTTGAGTAGACTGCGATCCATTTCAATACCTATTAGGAGACCTATTAAGAGACCTGGTACAATGAAAGAGAAAAGTATTTTTCATTGGATTTGACAACTGGTAAGACATACATACAATATGCACTGTATCAAAAGTTCTGAAATCACTATGTGTGTTGGTAATTGTATTTCGTTTCCATAATTTATATTGTGCCACAGTTTTGCAAAAGAGGACCAATTGTGCTACTAGAGCCATCGAATTCTAAAAATGCGCTTAAGAGATAACAAAGAATCAAAGCATTATTTCGTATACCAAAGACCGAGAGTTTTTATTGGTCTATTTACTATTTGACCTGAAGTGCGTACAAATGCAACTGAATAATTTCTTTTAGTGCTGCACTACTGGTATACAATCAACAAACACTCAACAGTCAACAACCCTTTCACCGACCGCGTTACGGTGGTACAACTTTTAGAGGTAGGTAAGGTCCATTGATGTAAATACTTCTGGAGCTGACTACCATCGTCAAAACCTCAAAACGACTAGAAAATACTTCAAGCTAACTAAGGGTCACTATCAGAGGACTAGCCATCTAACCTATAAAACTAACCTATCAGTGTCCACAATCATTGTTTATCAAATTTCCTCGTAAAAAAAATTGGACGTCTTGACACTTGACCATTTCAATCACCCCTGTAGCTGAGTGCTACCCCAAAGCTGGAACGAATATTATTGCATATGGTGGACTATACTGCGTCAGAGCCATAACTCACTTTCTTGAGTAAATATGTACAAAATTGTATACCAAAGTTGCAAATGTTGTAAGGATATTTTACTGCAAAATGTTACTAAACTTTCGATACTAATTGCCACTATGGCATACGGAACACTCCAAGTCAATCAGTAAACATAATCAAGTTAAAGGGTAAATTAATAAGCAATAAGAATTCTTATTATGGTTCACCTTTCGGCATTTAACATTCAAAATATTACCTATTACATGACTGAATACACGGGACATGATAGCGTTGACTCTGCACCTGCACTTAATAATTTTTTTTTTCCCGGCAACCCTTGACGGTCACACCAAATAACAAGCTTTTAAGTATTCGATTTATGGGTCCCTCAAAAGCGGCAGTTCTCAGGATTATAGAACTTGTCAACTCGGCCTCAGTAAAAGCGTTGACAGATGTTAGCAATATACATTTACGATAAAAGAAAACTTTTATTTTTCGTTGGCTGCCTCTTCATTTATTGGTACATCCCTTATAACTGCTATTTGTAATGCACAATACGGAATCCCGCTTCTGAAAATCTGTTAGGTACAGTATTCTGGATGGCCATAAATAATGCAATTTTGGGGCAATTGGATACGTATTTGCAATAGCAAGTTATAAGATAAGTGTAACAATAAACATACCAGTTTCTCGGCGTAGAGACAGTACCTGAACTAAGCGGTTTTACTTCTGGAAATTAACCTGTGACTGTATTTGACAATTCGGCTTGGCGATGCATCCACATGGAAATAAACATAATATCTACTTTACTGATCTGCTACGAATAAACATTTAAAATATACACTCACCGGGGGTTTCGCCCCCGAACCACCTTTAGTCAAACTAGTATCAGTTTAACCTCAGTTATCAGGGTTGTTCAGAAGATCCGTCCTTAGGTAACATTGTAGATGATGAAAATGAAGTTGCGTGCACGGTAAAGGCTGTTGGCATAAAGGGGTTAGTGTGCCACAGGTTCTACCTGTTCTCTGTATTCCCGTAGACGTCTTAACTCGTCTACAATCGCCCAGGGAAACGCTGCGGGGCAATCTTAGATCCGGCCACTGGCTCGTCACCAGTAGCATCAAGGGGAAAAGGTTTTACAAATGTAAGGGGCCCAAGCAAGGGGACAAGCCTCAACAATTTAAGGGGCCCAAGCGAGGGGACAAGCCTTACTAAACTTAAGGGGCCCAGGCAAGGGGACAAGCCTTAACATAGTGAGGGGCCCAAGCAAGGGGACAAGCCTTACCAAATGTAACTGACTCAAGCAAGGGGACAGGCCTTAACAATGAAAGGGGCCCAAGCAAGGGGACAAGCCTTACCAAATGTAAGGGGCCCAAGCAGGGGGACAAGCCCTAACAAGGTAAGGGGCCCAAGTAAGTGGAAGCAAGGGGACAAACCTTAACAAGATAAGGAGCCCAAGCGAGGGGACATGCCTTACTAATGTAAGGGGCCCAAGCAAGGGGACAAGCCTTACCAAGTTAAGGGGCCCAAGCGGGGAGACCATGGGTAATTGAGTGTTTTGGTGCCGCCTTCAAAAGGCACATAACATAACAATAACATAAAGTGCACGTAGTAAAACATGGACTTAAGTAACACTTTCAAAGAGCCAATTCTCACCCACAGTTGTACATATACATATATCCAATACCTGGTTCCACTGCATCACTCTTAGGTCTACACTGTAATTTATTACTATCACAGTACGCCTAGCGCTAGGTATCAATAATAATATTCGCGTCCGAATTGTCGAATACCCACACGTGTACCGTGTGGATGCTGGTAACCGACTTCCCCCCGACTGCCGTGTTATCCCTTAAAGTCAAAGTATCACATCTGGCTTGTGAAATGTGACACCCGCTTCAAGAGCTGTCGGGGCTGATAGTTTTAAAATAACTTACAACGTCCAAAAATGTATAGAAAACATCTGTGAACCCTCACAGAGAATTCCACTACCTAATTGTTTGAACGTTAGGTTATGTTTTTTCATTAATATTAAAGCAATTTAAATGAAACTTTCACATTTTTATATATGAATATTGGCAATAGTTTAGTTTACAAGCAAATAACTCAAAAACGGTGTTGCTCACATTCAATAAAACATTAAAGATAGGTACAAACAAATTTGTTTCCTTTAAAATTCTCTAATTTTTCTGTGTTACGCCACTGGTTAAATTTAACCTTATATATTATATTTTCGATATTTTTTTGATATTTTGCTTGATTTTTGAAATATTTGACAAAATTCTTAAAATTTTTTAATGTTAAACAGTGGCAGACAAAACTTTTGAGTGAAGTAAAAATACAAAAAACCTCAATACCTCAAACATTTATTAACATACCTACGCTCAAAGTGCATTCCTCCACCTTCGATACACATTTTTCACCAATGAATTTACGCATCGGGGAGGTGCTACACTATTGGGAAATTTTGTCCAATGTTTTAAAAACAAAGGAAAATATTGGAAAGGCATAAAAATAAAAAACAGTCGTAAAAGAGCTGGCAATTTAATTTCTAAGGTCTAGTTTAACCAGTGGCAGAACATGGAAACTTGGGTGGATTTTAAGGTACATATGTACATGGACCCCTAAAAAATGCGTAACCCAGGGTGGGGAATCTAGGAATGTTACATATGTATCACTGAATAATAACCTATAACCAAATATCTCGCCAAATATGAATATGGTAACTCTTTCCGTTCACCAATACTACTAAAAGCTTTAAAACATCATTTTGTTGTACAGGCTTTTTGGCAGACAAGCATAGCCGTTTTGTAACACACTAGTTCATAGAAGCAATAACATAAACAATAATTCTCAAGCTAAGCAATAAATCCGATGGCCCATCATAACATTTGGCGACGGAGCCGCCGACCTTCAGATTAATTTCCTTCCCTCCATTTTGAACAAGTCACGAGCCGCCTATGACTGCAATGCACAATATATTTATATTGACCATCTAGATTCTAGGATGTATATTGATGGTTTGATCAATGTATGCATATGTATTGAAGTAAACAAAATTGCTTCGATATTCCAACGATATTATTTTGATGGCGAAGAATGTAGAGCGCTAAATAAATCGGTATCTACTGCCGAAAATTTCTGAAGCTTGTATAAACATTTGACCTAAAACGCAGCCTTAGGGCCTTGGCTGATTAGTCAATCAACGCTAAGGGGTTCAGATTTTTTTCTGTTTGTTGAGGATCGGTCATAGATAAGTAGTTAAAATTTTTGGCATTCACTTAGTTTTTCAACCTAAAGCTAGTGCATTCTTGCTTATTAAAATATTTTGTGTCTCTTTTAGGGGAAGGTAGGGGTGTCTACCCATAACTTTATTTTTTTCTAGGCCAAATGTTTTATATAAACTTTTTATGTTTCAATGCCAGCTTGGCTGAGGTAGCATTCATTAATAACAAAATCTTCATTTAGTTCCATATAATTCAATGCCTGGCGGAAAAGTTCAAAAGGCCCAGGTTCCCAGGCATAATTTATTTATTGCCTTGTTCTTAAAAATAAATGTCTGTAAAATAACCTCCCCCTTAGGTATTTCGTATTAGATTATGGTCTGTAAAGGAGCAAGTGCCAAGAGGTTATTTTTCGGATGGCCCTGATTTTTTTGTGGTAGATATAAAATTTATGATTTATTAAGTAAATCTATCAACAAAATTCTGTCACACTACATGTTTGTGCCATCTGGTCACTTTCTAGATCATAGTTCAAGCAAATTAGGTAATTCGTAATCAATTTACTGTCATAAGGTTATTCAAAAACAAATCTTTAATTTGTTAATTTATTTTATAAAACTGACTTGATACGACAGTAACTTTTAATTTTTATTTCGAAATCGATATGATCTGTTTGGGTCCAATAGGCTACTCTACTAGCGATTTATGGTTGCTATTATTAACTCTGATGAATACTCGCCTACAGTTCGTTCTTTAAACTTTCATCATCGTTAATAATAGCCATAACTCGAGAGTGGAATACTGTACTTTATCTGCAAAAACTCATGGGAAGTTGCACTTTTAAGGGGATAGAGATTAAACCACAGTTTAGATAAGTGTACACAGGAACTGGCCATTGAGCGAACATTGCTATAGAAAGATACATTACCTACATTCACAACTTTTTGGCATCATCATCATAAGGTTCTCAGTCCGAAGACTGGTTGGACGCGTACCTCCATTCTTTTCTATCCTGAGCTAACCTACGCATTTCCCTAAAAGTAGAACATCCTACATCCCTAACTATTTGAGAGCAGTAGTCTAATCTAGGCCTACCCCTACCTCTTTTTATTCCTATCTCTGACTCTAGTATGTCACGAACTATTCCTTCGTGTCTTAGAAGGTGTCCTACCATCCTATCTCTCCTACTCTTTATTGTTTTCCATACCTTTCGCTTTTCCCCAACTCTTTCTAATACTTCCCTATTGCTAACCTTATCTATCCACGGTATCTTCATCATGCGTCTGTAGCACCACATTTCAAACGCTTCTACTCTTTTTCTATCCGCTTCTCCTATTGTCCAAGTTTCGCACCCGTATAATGCCGTACTCCATACATACGACGTTAAGAGTCTCTTCCTAGTCTCTATATTAACCGTTCTCGAGCATAACAGTTGTTTCTTTTTGTTAAACGCAACTCGGCCCTGCGCCATTCTTTGTTTTATATCTTTAGTGCTCCTACCGTCTTGAGTTATTTTACTTCCTAAGTAGCAGAAATCCGCGACCTCCTCTATCTTCTCATTTCCAATTTGTATTTCCATTTTAGTTCTATTTTCGCATCCCCTACATACCAAAATTTTAGTTTTCTTTTTATTGATTTTCATGCCGAAACCCTGTGTCAAAACTGCTTCCATTTCATTCAAAGCCGCTCCTAATTCTTCTTTGCTAGATGCTAACACTGCTATATCATCCGCAAATCTGAGCATGTTAATAGTTTGGCCCTGTACATTGATCCCTGAGGCTGTTCTTTCCTTAACAATATTAATCGCATCTTCGATATATAAGTTGAAAACTAGAGGTGACAATGCACATCCCTGTCTCACTCCCTTCCGGATATCTACTTCCCTTTGTTCCTGCTCACATTCTATAACTGCCTTTTGGCAAGTAAATAATATAAATTTGGCGTTTTTGCTACTATAAGATTTTCTTAATTGGCTGCAACCCATTGGATAATAGCGATTGGCCATCGAGTAATGAACCTTATGCGTTCGGGAACGCGCAAGTAATGAACGGATAATTTAAGATGCAGATAAACGCATTTTATTTTAACTTTCCATTGTGGTCTCTAATTTGTAATTTTATCGTATCGATTTATTGCCGGAATTTGTCAATACCTACTTACTGCCTTTGCTTTTACTGATATCGTAATCTTATATTCTATCAGTTTATTGCTGTAGGTGTGCGCGTATGTTATGTTGTCCTCATAAAAGTTATCAAAAAATGAGTAAATGTTCTCCCTATACCAATTATTTTATTTTATTTATTTTATATGGTAAGTCCTAATCTAAAAAATATCTAGTATTCATTACATAGTGGAAAGAAGGTCGGCATCGGCTGTGTTCAAAAAATTTCGCGACCATGAATTAGATTTGTACCCAACTTCAGTTTACTTATCTGGGACCGATCGATTGCTTGTTTTATAACCTCAAAAACGTCAAACACTACAATTTCCATTATGTTATTTACTTAATATCTATTTTTTTCAGTGTCACAAATGTTACAAATTGCGAGACAGTGCGGCAATCGGAATGGGGGCCCCCAATTCCTCACATTCGGCGAATTTTTAGTATTTTTTCGTGAGATGCAAAATTCTGAACATAGAAAAACACAACAAATGCCAAAACAAACCAGTGAGTATTCAAAATATTTATGTTATCTCTGGTAGACTTTGTAAAATATAATGAAAATTTGTTGCTCAAATAAAGTAAGCTTAGATGAAAGTGTAGTTTATTGTAAATATAGTGTTTAGTTAAATATTGACCTGATATAAAGGGTTTCTTAAACTATGTAAAATGCTTATCAAAGAGCTTCTAATAAAAATGTACAAAGAAGTAAGTACAGAGTGGTATGCAGAGGCTAAACTGTTGGAATATTCTAATTTTTTCATTCTTGGACATTTGTGAAGCACTGGTTGTTATAAAACAAAATATATTCGTATATTACCATCCCCGCATGCAGCAAATAAATACATTTCATTTGGGTACTGACGGATCACAACATATACCAGTTTTATATGATATATCTGCAGAAGTAATGATACGATCATACGTAGCTTTTTCATGACTAAGAAGTGGTGGTGTTTTATAAATTGGATGGTTAATTGAGCAAAATATTTCTCAGTGAAACCTTCCACTGTCTCATAGGAACTAGCAAAGAAGAAATATTAAAATTCCAGTAGTTTAGCCTCTTCAGAGTGATTAATAGGGTAAAATCGAGGGTAAAACTAAATCTGATGATGATTTTTTATTATGTAAGTCGTTTAATGTTTTTGCTGAGATTTTTTACTGTTTCAGAATGTACAAACAAATGTGAAGTGTTCTTAGGGGGCTCTTGCAATCCAACTACATGGAGAACAGACACAGCAATTCCAGAATTAAAAAAGCACGGCATAACGTTTTATAACCCGGTGAGTTTTAACTAGAATAAAAATTATATTCCATGAAAAATTTAAACATTTTGTAATGAGTGTGTGATTTGTTCTTTAACAGATACTCAAAAGTGTGCTAAGAAAAATGTGGATTGACTGATTAGGTGGGTTTAAGTTAAAAGTGATTTAGAATGTATGGTGGTAATTGTACTTAATTGTGGGTGTGGGGACAATTGTTAATTTTTGTATCAAGATGTGTATTGTAGACCAGGTAATATGGGGGTGTCTGACAAGCTAAGAATTACATAATATACAAGGTGATTCAGAACAGGTGTGCCAAATTTCAGTGGAACGTAGAGAAGCTCAAATTAAGAAGAAAAGTTCCTATGAACAAGTACCCAAAGGTTACTACTAATGGAGATACAGGATGGTTAAGTTTCCTTAAAAATGTATTCCTGCATCAATTAAAAACTTAGTAAACTGGCTATTAAATGCACAATTAATATACAGTGTTCCATTTTAAATTCTTGAGAAAAATTCAATTATGCGTATGTTGACCACCCTGTATAATACAAAGTACTGTGGCAAAGGTATTACCAAAATTTGCGAATAGAATCTAGTGAATCTAGTTCGATAAAGAAATCTTAGATAGGTAGCTTCGGTAAGTAGGCGTCAGTAGTGCCACAAAGATAGGTGACACTAAAATGGCAATATCTTAACATTCCCTGCTGGAAACCACATAATGTGGTATATCGTTTTCCATGAAATTTTGTAGGGAACGCGAATATGTAAAAAAATTGAGGGTTTCCATTTACAAAATATAACTTTGGTTCGTTACGCAAAATGGAAAGACCCTGTATACACCAAAATAATTTTACAAAATGCGGCATGGGATTTCCTAAGCACTTGCAAAGTTTCATTTTGATGCCTTGAATGGTTCAAGAGACATAGTCCGTTGCCGCACTAATGGACCACCCTGCATATATCGAGGGCTTGAAGATCAATCTATGGAGAAAAGGCTTTAACCAAAGCACTGCAGTAAAGATACCAGGGTATTTGTATTTACAACCATCACACATTTAATATCTTTTGAACATGTATGACAAAGGAGCAGATCCAAAACTGCTTCAAAATTTAGACAAGCGAGTGTACTGCACAAAGAATTGGAGAGGGGACTTAGCTATTTACATTTACGACTGAAGCAGCCGGAATACTCACAGTCTAAGCGTTTGTAGGTGAAAGTGACATAAGAGTTCAAATTCCTTTTTCATCTTGACTTCCTGCTATGCCTGTTATGTCAATCATCTTTTTGCTCATCCACACTAAACTGCATTCGAACACTATTGCTGTTTAATACAAATATGATTACCTCCTTACTTTTCTAATCTAATTATTCATTTATTTTTCACAAATGTTGACTTGTTCTCACTGTCTTTCTTGTTTGATTCTTTGTATGCTCTGCTTTTTGCGACTATCACAGATCACAGCTAGATAATTGCCTTTCAACATCTAGAAAATATTATCTACCTAGTTTCAGCTTTTTATTTGTCTTGTAGTTATTAATTACCCTTCTATATAGATTGGTGAGTGAGAAAGTTACAGATGTTCATCGGAGGACCATCCAGCAAGTCAAGCGAGACGGGCAGTAGGCCTGTTTATAGGCATCCCACACTATTAAAGGATGTGTGGAGAAGAGTAGGTCTCCCCACCAGTATAATATAATCTTTGGGGGCTATGCGTATAGAACCAAGCGGAATAGCATATGCACTCAAGAGCTGTATCCTCAAAGGTTTTGAGGGGACCGGACTTAAGAAATAAACTCAGTTCAGAGAACAATAAACTTTAGTTTTAGATATCTCAGTATCAAATTATTAAATTAGTTTCCCAAACTGCCTTTCAGTCCATAAATTCGATTCGATGCAGTTAGAAAAGCTTAGAAACAAATACGGTGTAGAATGCACTTTGTTTTTGGCATAAGCTAGGAAAAGAATCACAATATGTCATTCCTTCATATAGAACTCGTAAGGATTACTGTAGATATTATTTTGATAATGAGTCTTATATCACTGATATCACTACCGTTATCAGTTCTTTAAATGATTACCAATTCAGAAACTTATGCAAAGTTTTTAAAGTAGAGTGCAGTTCTGAGAGCATGCCCATATTACTGGATCTACTTTGTGTGAAAAGATTTTTGGTTATTCTTTTTTTGTCATTTCATTTTTAGCAAGTATCAATGTGGGCCCCTGAATTGGTTGCGCAAGAACATGATGCAAAACAGTCAGCATCAGTGTTACTGTATGTAGTGGATAGTCAGACTAGAAGCACGGGAGGAATGATTGAAGTGGCGTATTTGGTAGCTGCTGGACGATGTGTTGTGTTAGTGGTGCATCCTTATCGATCGGGGCAGAGCATTATGGGAGAGTCGATCTCACAGAGGCAATTATATTATGCGATAAATAATATTGTTACGTTTAATGTTGTGTTCTTGCAGAGAGTACCTAGAGTTAGTCGAAGGTCAAACTAGTCTGTTGATGCTGGTCAAAAGCCGAGGAATCAAGGTTTACAACAACTTAACATCAGCTTTGCAATGTACAGCCACCATTTTGCGAAATTCTACCACGTTAAATGGAGTATCTGCTGAAGAATTGGTCACCCATAAGTTAAAGTAAGTAACAACTCACTTGAATCCTAGAGAAACTTTAGGTGGTCATTCGGTTTTCGGCTGGCTCCCACACCTGCTCACAAGATGGCAGTACAAGGGTTTTTCTCTGAGCTGAAATTTTTAAGCAGTAGAGTATTCTACTGGTCAAAAACTGATTACTGGATAGATTTATATAGTCCTAGCGGTTAACGACAATTTTGGCCGAAACCCTGCAAATTGTGTTAAAGCATGAAACTTGGTGGGCAACTTAAATAGGTCAAATTAAGAGATTTTGCCCGCAGTACCCAAAAAAATACCCCGTAGGAGCAGCTCAGGGGCGGAACATATTCCAAGGGGCTTGAATTTCAAAAATAATTAAATAATAACCAATGTGGGCAAGTAATATGTCATTTTATATTGATTTGATATCGCTGAAGTCAATTCAAACCATATTTTATTTATAACTATAAAATTTTCAAAATGGCGGCCAAATTTCCAATTTTAATTAAAAATTTTGTTAAATTCGCTAATATGTATTAAAAAAATTGTAAAATATATAACATTTTTATTTAAAGTGCAGGGCTCTTAACCTGTTCTAATGATATTTTTTGGTATCCCCAAAAATTTCAAAATGGTTGCCATTTTTGAAAGTAAAATTTATTTGCAGTACCTAAGTACCCTGTTGGATATGGATGGGCGAACTGAGGGCATTATAGAAATTTAACTTTTTGTTTCTCTTTTTATTTAACATGTTGACAATTTGTTTTTGAAGATAACTATACCTACATACAGGGTGTGTCACGATGAGTTCCTATTAGACGTTTGTGGAGAAGCGCATAATTCGGCTAATAATTAGCTCTTGCTAATACTTGCACCAAGCGTGTAAGTATACAGCAAGCAGTATTGCATGGTTCGATTGTGTAGGACAAAGCAACGTACTGATGAGTCTCGAAATGACAAAACCAGTGGTCTACGGTTTTCTATGCACATTCGAAACATGCAATATTGAAAAACTTTTGACATACATAAGACTACTGCTGGTAGAGCAGAAAAGTACCTACGTAGAGATCTAAGGATGTTTCAAGCCCGACGATATGTTTGGGGTAGCATCTCGTAGTACCCAAAATCTGGATTTAGTTCTATAATTCATAGCCTGGTGGGGTACTTGCCCGAGGAATAGTTGTTCGAACGGTCCAGTACCACACAGAATTTTGAAAATTTGTAGTATCACGTTTTCAAATATTCTCTATTTAATGAAAATAATGGCAACTTAATCCAACTTCCGCTTATACCGGAAGTGGCAGACTTCCTTATTTTAAATAGAACTAATACCTAATTTTTTTACACTTTCCGGTTCTCCATAAAATTTTAGACGGACTTTATGTAACATAAATAACCTCTAAATGTCAAAATTTCCGAGATATACGCGAGTTTTCAAATTTTTTTACAGTTGCAGGGTAGGTACTCTTTGGCGTCTGCGGCAAAAGAAACAACTTGAAATCCGGCCGGTAGCATTAACGACAAAGGTCTAAATTAAAGTTCAGTGTACTGAGAGTTTGAAAATACTGCGAACAGTGATTAGGATGCGACATTAAACTGAGAAATCAAAATATTGCCAGAACTCAACAAAATTAAATGGAACGCCCCCTTTTTATGCACATTTTGGATTTATATAGACTCCAACTAAAATTTTCCTTAGAATCCAAAAAGTGCATAAAAAAGGGGACGTTCCATTTAATTTTGTTGAGTTCTGGCAATATTTTGATTTCTCAGTTTAATGTCGCATCCTAATTACTGTGCGTAGTATTTTCAAACTTTGAGTTCACTGAACTTTAATTTAGACCTTTGTCATTAATGCTACCGCCGGCAATTGTTTCGATTTGAATTTGTTTCTCTTGCCGCAGACGCCAAAGAGTACCCTGCAACTGTAAAAAATTAGAAAACTGGCGTATATCTTGGAAATTTTGACATTTAGAGGTTAAGTATTTATGTTACATAAAGTCCATCTAAAATTTTATGCAGAACCGGAAAGTGTAAAAAAATTAGGTATTAGTTCTATTTAAAATAAGGAAGTTAAGTGCCACTTCTGGTATAAGCGGAAGTTGGATTAAGTTGCCATTATTTTCATTAAATAGAGAATATTTGAAAACGTGATATTACAAATTTTCAGAATACTATTGTGGGCGCTTCTCTACAAACGTCTAACAGGAACTCGTCGTGACACACCCTGTATGTAGGTATAGTTATCTTCAAAAACAAATTGTCGACATGTTAAATAAAAAGAGAAACGAAAAATTAAATTTCTATAATGCCCTCAGTATTGGAATAGATGTATGTATAAACAAAAATATATCGACACTATATGCGACTTGGAGCAACAGCAGTCGTAAATTATAATAATGTGTATGTTATGGTTAAGAAAACTGAAATTAAAACGAGCTGTGTTTGGTTTCAGTATATACAAACTTATACAAGCTTCTAATGTATTATTATGTACTCTTATATGGAGTATACATACAGTTGTCTTTGTTAGTTAGTCGTTTTGATTCTTTGAACGTGTGAGGACTACAATAAAATAATTTAAATATTATTTCGGATATTCTTATTATTTACCCATAATCTCTAATAGGTTATGGGCCCAGGTATTACGCGTTATAAATATATACGGGTCGTGAACGGAGTGCAATAAAAACAGTTTATATAGTGGCAAATAAATACAGTTTAGATTAAATATAGTAATTAGTGTGTTAGTGACAATGGAAAATAATAATAAGAAAAACAGACGAAATATTAAATCATTTAGTGGTGAACGATATGGCATATGGAAATTTCGTCTGCGAGCCCTACTTAATGAAGATGATGCTTTACAAGTGCTTGACCAGGATCCTCCAGAAATACCTGAGGTGGAGTGGCTTAGACTTGAACGGCTTGCTAAAAGTACCATTGTTGAGTACCTTAGCGATACACTACTTGGAATTGTGACAGAGGAGGCAACTGCTCGTGATATTATCCGGAATTTGGATGCAATATACGAACGGAAAAGTTTGGCAACCCAGTTGGCTATTCAAAAGAAATTACTTAGTCTCAAATTTAAGGGTGATACACCTTTAATGCAACATTTTCTTATATTTGAAGAACTAATGGTAGAATTACTGGCAGCGGGAGGAAATCAAACTGAGATGGGTAAAGTTGCTCACCTGCTTTTAACTTTACCGTCATCCTACGATGGTATAGTTACCGCTATTCAAACGCTGTCAGAAGACAATTTAAGTCTTGCATTTGTTAAAGCAAGATTACTTGATCATGAGACTAAATTAAAGAATGAAAGTGGCGAAATTAGCAGTAAAGTATTGATGACAGAAACAAAGCAAAGGGAAAGACCGACAAAAAGAAATGTAAAAACTTCGCACCGAAACTATAAAGTTTATCATTCGCATCAAGATAAAAGACCGTTCCACTCAAGCAAATATGCAAACCGAGGATATAAAAATTTCAAATATTCTAATATAACATGTGATCACTGCGGAAGAAAGAATCATATAAAAAGAAACTGTTATTATTATAAGAAGATGCTTAATCAACAAAAACCAGAAATCAACAGAACATTACAAACTATTCAAACAACAACAAATGGCGAGAGTTTTGCATTTATGGCTGGACATGGAAGAAAAGTACAAAATGAAGCAGGGGAAATTACTTTTATCTTGGATTCAGGGGCAACAGACCATTTGGTGAATCAGCCTGACGTTTTTACAAGTTTTACCGAACTTCCAATTCCATGGAAAATTGCAGTGGCCAAAACAGACGTGTCGATAACTGCAACTCGAAGAGGAACCATTCAAGTCATCACCAACCTGGGTGTAACTGGAGTTCTTGAGAATGTCCTGTATGCAGCGGAAGTACCTTACAATCTTTTGTCAGTTCGGCGTATCCAGGACGCTGGCATGACAGTCATTTTTGATACAACCGGTGGGGTGAGCATAAACAAGGGTGGTAAGAAAATATTAACAGGTAAGCCCTTGAATAATTTAACGAGTGTGAATTTTAAAATAAACAAAAACATAGCGTAAGTAATCAAGCAAATACTAGTACAAATTTACTAGTAAATAAGTATAAAATGTGGCATGAACGTTTAGGCCACATTGGAAAACAGAAATTTCTCGAAATAAAAACTAAAGATATGGTCGAAGATAGTAATTATTTAACTAATATTAATCCAACTGAAGATATATGTGAAGCTTGTGTTTATGGAAAGCAAGCGCGACTTCCTTTTTCAAAAGCTAAAGACAAAACTCATATTAAAAGACCTTTATTTATCATTCACTCAGATGTATGTGGTCCAATAACTCCATCGACCATTAATTGTAAAAATTATTTTGTCAGTTTCATTGATGAATTCACACACTATACAGTCATCTATTTATTATCAAATAAATCGGAAGTTTTGAAAGTTTTTCAAGACTTTGTAGGAAAAAGTGAAGCACACTTTAATTGCAAAATCGTCAATTTATATTGTGATAATGGGGGCGAATATATCTCAAACGAATTTAAAGACTTCTGTGCTCAAAAGGGCATAACTTATCATTTAACAGTACCATATACTCCGCAACAAAATTCAGTAGCGGAACGAATGAACAGGTCAATTACTGAAAAGGCCCGTGCAATGGTACATGGGCAAAAAGCCCAGAATAAATCATTTAAAAATATTTGGTTCTACCGTGTACGTCCACAACAAAATCAGAAAAAGTAAGTTTGACAAAAAGTCATTCAAAGGAATACTGGTTGGGTATGAACCAAATGGTTATAAAGTCTTCAATGTAGAGACTCAGACATTCATCACAGTACGTGATGTTATTGTCGATGAAGGAAATTTCAAAACATCAAGGCCATTATTTAACCTTGATGAAGGGGTTCACATTGAAAACTCCAATTTAATTAAATTTCCTAAAACTACTACAAAAGTAGTAAATGTCCCATCTAAACCTGTCGAATTAAAAACAGGTAAATCAGATAGTGAACATAGTGAGTCAAACACCGAAAGTGCAGAACACTGTACTAAAAATAGACGGAGTGACAGAATTAAAACTCTCCCTATTGTCTCATATAAAGAGGACGATGATGATTATATTTTGTGTGCACAATCACTTATTAATACTATTCCTCAATCCTACTGTGAAATAAAAAATAGAGATGATAGTTTTCAGTGGGAGCAAGCAATCAAAGATGAAATTAATT
Source organism: Xestobium rufovillosum (assembly GCA_963966045.1). NCBI lineage: Eukaryota > Metazoa > Arthropoda > Insecta > Coleoptera > Ptinidae > Xestobium > Xestobium rufovillosum. The sequence goes on from OZ014494.1 coordinate 21,516,180, forward strand.
CTCTTTTAATTAATAAGACTTGGTCGTTAGTTTCCCGACCATCTGGTAAAAACATAGTGGATTGTAAGTGGGTATTTACTATTAAAAATGATGAAAATGGAAACCCAAATAAATATAAAGCCCGCCTGGTGGCCAGAGGTTTTAGTCAACAATATTTATTGGACTATAATGAAACCTTTGCCCCGGTTGCTCGAATTTCAACTTTTAGATTTCTTGTAGGATTTGCAAACCAACATAATTTATTATTACATCAAATGGATGTTAAAACAGCATATTTAAATGGTATTTTAAAAGAAGAGATTTATATGCGTGTTCCCGATGGGTTCAGGGCTGACAAAGATCAAGTCTGTAAATTACATAAATCATTATATGGTTTAAAACAGTCAGCTCGATGTTGGTTCGAGCCTTTTGATGAAGTGTTAACAGCACATAATTTTAAAAATTCTAAAGTAGACCGTTGTTTATACTTCTTAGATAGAGGTCGTATAACTAAAAATATTTATGTTATTTTATATGTGGACGACCTTTTAATTGTTACAAGTGAAAATAATACAATGACCAATTTTAAAAAGTATTTAATGACCCAATTTTGTATGGTAGATATGAAAAATATAAAATATTTTCTCGGAATAAAAGTTGAAAGAAATGTAAATGAAATTACATTAGATCAGAGTGCGTACTTGAAAACAGTTTTAAGTAAATTTAACATGAGTGATTGTAAGTCTGTTGGTACACCATTACCGAACAAATTGGACTACAAAGCTCTAAACTCTGACGAAAATTGTACAGCACCATGTAGAAATCTTATTGGTTGCTTAATGTATGTAATGTTGTGCACACGTCCAGATTTGTGTACATCTGTTAATCTACTAAGTAAATACCAAAGTAAAAATAATAAAGAACTTTGGCAATGTCTTAAACGCATTTTAAGATATATTAAAGGGTCAGTTGAACTTAAATTAAAATATAAACGAGGTTCTTATGATAATGTACTAGTTGGCTTTGTTGATTCTGATTGGGGTACTAATGAAACTGATCGCAAAAGTACAACAGGGTATATATTCAAATTATATGATAATTGTACCATATGTTGGAATACTAGAAGGCAAAAATCAGTTGCAGCTTCATCTACCGAGGCTGAATATATGGCTCTTTTTGAAGGGATAAGAGAAGCATTATGGCTTAAATCACTTTTACATGATATAAATATAGTCATTACAGAACCAATAATTATTTTTGAAGATAATAATGGTTGCATATCCATAGCCAACAACCCAACTAGTCATAAACGGTCAAAACATATTGATATTAAATATCATTTTTCAAGGGAGCAGATAGAACAAAAGAAAGTAATTCTTCAATATGTTCCAACAGGTGAACAATTGGCTGATGCATTTACAAAGCAGCTTCCAGCACCTCGATTCCATCAGCTAAGATTTCAGATGGGATTGGAATGAAGACTTTAAATATAATTTTTGGATTTTGTCTGTTATTTGTGGTTTGATTGGGTTTTTACTGGGGTTTTCCCCAATCCTTTGCAACAAATGTTGGACCAATATATAATTACCCCATGAAAATAACAATACGTTTGTCCTCACAATATATCAGATATTTTTAACATAACATAATGTAAATATTATTATTATTATTTTATTTCATATATCGATCAATTTTTGAGTGGGAGTATTGAAATAGATGTATGTATAAACAAAAATATATCGACACTATATGCGACTTGGAGCAACAGCAGTCGTAAATTATAATAATGTGTATGTTATGGTTAAGAAAACTGAAATTAAAACGAGCTGTGTTTGGTTTCAGTATATACAAACTTATACAAGCTTCTAATGTATTATTATGTACTCTTATATGGAGTATACATACAGTTGTCTTTGTTAGTTAGTCGTTTTGATTCTTTGAACGTGTGAGGACTACAATAAAATAATTTAAATATTATTTCGGATATTCTTATTATTTACCCATAATCTCTAATACTCAGTTCGTCCATCCATATCCAACAGGGTAGGTACTGCAAATAAATTTTATATACTTTCAAAAATGGCAACCATTTTGAAATTTTGGGGAGATCAAAAAATATCATTGGAACAGGTTAAAAGCCTGCAATTTAAATAAAAATATTACATATTTTACAATTTTTTTAATATTACCGAATTTAACAAAATTTTTAATTAAAATTGGAAATTTGGCCGCCATTTTGAAAATTTTATAGTTATAAATAAAATATGGTTTAAATTGACTTCAGCGATATCAAATGAATATAAAATGACATATTACTTGCCCACATTGGTTATTATTTAATTATTTTTGAAATTCAAGCCCCTTGGAATATGTTCCGCCCCTGAGCTGCTCCTACGGGGTATTTTTTTGGGTACTGCGGGCAAAATCTCTTAATTTGACCTATTTAAGCTGCCCACCAAGTTTCATGCTTTTAACACAATTTGCAGGGTTTTTTTGTTAACCGCTAGGACTAATAGGTTTATATTGTTATTGTATTACTTTTCCTTATTTTTAGTTAAAATTTCTTTTGTGAACTAATTAGCAATGAAAATTTTAACTGAAAGTAAGAAAAGCAATACAATACAACCCTAGGTTAATATGTTTTCTATCTGGTAAATACATTTTTTGTAGACGGTGAATACTCAACTACTCAAAAATTGAAATTTAGGAAGTAACCCATGTACTCACATCTTTCGCTCAATGGCGAATGAGAGCCAGCTGGAAACAGAATGGTCTCTTAATTAGAATGTACATGACCTAAACTGCTTTTTCATTTTCAGAAAATTGCGTGAAGCTTTTGATTCTTATGACGTGAATCATACAGGTACACTACCGTTAAATAGTGTATTGGATGCTTATTATCGGCTGACAAATAGATCGCTAAGGATATCGGAATTATACAGTTACTTAAGTGCATCAAGAACGAGTGATCCGAGTAAAACAAGAATCTCTTTTGAGCAATTTTGTGCCCTAGTAGCAGAGTTCAGTAGTGATGGCTGTGAAACAAACAATCCAGATGGTAGATTTTCTGATCGTTTATATTGGGCGAGCGCGCTTTTGAAGACACGGTATCTGCTTAGATTTTATGTTGTTCGGCCTATTGCTGATGTTTTAGGTATTGAAACAATGGAATAGTATCGCAGCTTTCATTTTAGTTTTTCTTTGGTTTTGTTTTATCGTTCGGCAGATTGCAGTGTTTTCAAAGGCTTGTTCTTTTTTATTTGTTAAGTACGTAAAACTTCAGGATTTTCGTTAACTTTTTGAAATCTAGTAATGTACATACGCTTTTCTTTTAATTTTTTGCTATTACCACCACTTAGCACCATTGCTTTTATGTAATAATAAGAATAATATCACTAATTTTTTTTTAATTCTTGCAAAGGCTGCGTTCAATACAAGTGATTAAATAATAAAAATTTCGTACATGAAAAATTAAATTGTTAATGCTGGGTAGGTCTATTATTATGGACATAATATAAAATTACAGAATGGAGGCCAAGACAAGCAAAGAGACCCATGAAATTCCCGCAAAAATAATGGGCGGATGACATTAGAATGGTAGCAGGTAAGCAGTGGTTGAGCATTGCACAGGGCAGAGAAAAATGGAAAAGACTGGGAGAGACCTAAGCCCAAGAGTGGATATAGTCCTAGCGGTTAACGACAATTTTGGCCGAAACCCTGCAAATTGTGTTAAAAGCATGAAACTTGGTCGGCAGCTTAAATAGGTCAAATTAAGAGATTTTGCCCGCAGTACCCAAAAATATACCCCGTAGGAGCAGCTCAGGGGCGGAACATATTCCAAGGGGCTTGAATTTCAAAAATAATTAAATAATAACCAATGTGGGCAAGTAATATGTCATTTTATATTGATTTGATATCGCTGAAGTCAATTTAAACCATATTTTATTTATAACTATACAATTTTCAAAATGGCGGCCAAATTTCCAATTTTAATTCAAAATTTTGTTAAATTCGCTAATATTAAAAAAATTCTGGATTATACCACATTTTTATTTAAATTGCAGGCTCTTAACCTGTTCTAATGATATTTTTTGGTACCCCCAAAAATTTCAAAATGGTTGCCATTTTTTAAAGTATAATTTATTTGCAGTACCTATACCCTGTTGGATATGGATGGACGAACTGAGGGCATTATAGAAATTTAATTTTTTGTTTCACTTTTTATTTAACATGTCGACAATTTGTTTTTGAAGATAACTATACCTACATACAGGGTGTGTCACGACGAGTTCCTATATTAGACGTTTATGGAGAAGCGCATAATTCGGCTAATAATTAGCTCCTGCTAATACTTGCACCAAGCGTGTAAGGATACAGCAAGCAGTATTGCATGGTTTGAGTGTGTAGGTGTGTAGGGCACCTTACTGATGAGTCTCGAAATGACGAAACCAGTGGTCTACGGTTTTCCATGCACATTCGAAACATGCAATATTGAAAAACTTCTGACATACATAAGACTACTGCTGGTAGAGCAGGAAAGTACCTACGTAGAGATCTAAGGATGTTTCAAGCCCGACGATATGTTTGGGGTAGCATTCCGTATAAAATCTCGTAGTATCCAAAATCTGGATTTAGTTCTATAATTCAATGCCTGGCGGGGTACTTGCCCGAGGAGTAGTTGTTCGAACGGTCCAGTACCACCACACAGAATTATGAAAATTTGTAATATCACGTTTTCAAATATTCTCTATTTAATGAAAATAATGGCAACTTAATCCAACTTCCGCTTATATCGGAAGTGGCACCTAACTTCCTTATTTTAAATAGAACTAATACCTAATTTCTTTACACTTTCCGGTTCTCCATAAAATTTTAGATGGACTTTATGTAACATAAATAACCTCTAAATGTCAAAATTTCCAAGATATACACGAGTTTTCAAATTTTTTTACTGTTGCAGGGTACTCTTTGGCGTCTGCGGCAAAAGAAACAAATTGAAATCGAAACAATTGCGGGCGGTAGCATTAATGACAAAGGTCTAAATTAAAGTTCAGTGAACTCAAAGTTTGAAAATACTACGTACAGTGATTAGGATGCGACATTAAACTGATAAATCAAAATATTGCCAGAACTCAACAAAATTAAATGGAACGCCCGCGCCCCCTTTTTATGCACTTTTTGGATTTATATCGACTGCAACTAAAATTTTCCGTAGAATCCAAAAAGTGCATAAAAAAGGGGACGTTCCATTTAATTTTGTTGAGTTCTGGCAATATTTTGATTTCTCAGTTTAATGTCGTATCCTACTCACTGAACATAGTATTTTCAAACTTTGAGTTCACTGAACTTTAATTTAGACCTTTGTCATTAATGCTACCGCCGGCAATTGTTTCGATTTGAATTTGTTTCTTTTGCCACAGACGCCAAAGAGGAGTACCCTGCAACTGTAAAAAAATTTGAAATCTCGCGTATATCTTGGAAATTTTGATATGTAGAGGTTATTTATGTTACATAAAGTCCATCTAAAATTTTATGGAGAACCGGAAAGTATAAAGAAATTAGGTATTAGTTCTATTTAAAATAATGAAGTTAAGTGCCACTTCCGGTATAAGCGTTGGATTAAGTTGCCATAATTTTCATTAAATAGAAAATATTTGAAAACGTGATATTACAAATTTTCAGGATTCTATTGTAAGCGTTTCTCTACAAACGTCTAATAGGAACTCGTCGTGACACACCCTGTATGTAGGCATAGTTATCTTCAAAAACAAATTGTCGACATGTTAAATAAAAAGAGAAACAAAAAACTAAATTTCTATAATGCCCTCAGTTCGTCCATCCATATCCAACAGGGTACTTAGGTACTGCAAATAAATTTTACTTTCAAAAATGGCAACCATTTTGAAATTTTTGGGGATACCAAAAAATATCATTAGAACAAGTTAAGAGCCTGCAATTTAAATAAAAATGTTATATATTTTACAATTTTTTTAATATTAACGAATTTAACAAAATGTTTAATTAAAATTGGAAATTTGGCCGCCATTTTGAAAATTTTATAGTTATAAATAAAATATGGTTTAAATTGACTTCAGCGATACCAAATCAATATAAAATGACATATTACTTGCCCACAGTGGTTATTATTTAATTATTTTTGAAATTTAAGCCCCTTGGAATATATTCCGCTCCTGAGCTGCTCCTACGGGGTATTTTTTTGGGTACTGCGGGCAAAATCTCTTAATTTGACCTATTTAAGCTGCCGACCAAGTTTCATGCTTTTAACACAATTCGCAGGGTTTTTTTGTTAACCGCTAGGACTAATAGATATGGGTTGAAGAAGAAGAAGAAGAGAACTTTTATTTTATGGATTGATCTTTAATATCCCCGCAGTAAAATAAAACTGAAAAATTTCTCTAAAAATTTGAACGTAAATAGTGTTCTTAAATAAAAATGGGTGATTGGAATGGACAAATTGGAAAAGACAGAAACAGAGCAGTTAGTCTAGGAGCTAGTGTCAGAGTAACGTACCTCATTCCATGAGCTTTAATTCCTTTCGTAATACCTACCCACTGGCCCATTTATTAAAAAAATAATGCCTGGTAATGGAGGGAACGTTGAGGGCCAGACCCCAAATACTCGTCCAAGAAGTTTGACAAGCGTCAACGTCGAATTTATGCAGAATTGTCGCACGATTTGACATATTTGACTTTGTACTAGACTTGCTCGCTAGCTACAGATGTTGTGATGTCAAGTCGCGGTATAGTGGCCGATGCAGGCATTGTTGAAGGTTTGCTCTTCAACGATTCAAATTCACGCGCGTGAACAATATTTTCTTCCAAGATTTTCTTTCATATATCAATGCATTAATGATGTTTCTTGTTTCTAATATGTTTTGAGGTCGCGGATAGTCTGTTTTTTATCACAACAATGTTGAATTTTGCATACCTATCTTAGCAGAAGTCTACTGCAAAATCAAATCCTACAGAATCGACCGCCCGATGATGCGGCTGAAAAACTTAAAATTTTCGGAAAGCATTACTGAAATATTGACTATTCATGCAATGTATAGCCTGTTCCATGTTCTCTCTCCACTAGCACCTCTCTAACACATGTTCCCATGTCTCCTTCTCCGCCCCACATACCCTACACATTCTTCTATCTTCGCTTTCCCAATACCTTCCACCTCTCATCTCATTTCCCAGCCTAAACCTTGCCACCCTTATTATCTTCTCTTCCCTTCTACTTCGTAGATATCTCGGCAGTCCTTATTTCTTTATATTTGTTGTTGTATCTTGTTTGTCTTATCTTCTATTCTTTATCCTGCACTTGTATTTGCCTGTCTCTCTCCTCTACCTCTCTCACCATGTTCCATCCTGCTGTTCTCAAGTTCTCCACTTCTTCTGCTGCATAGCCTCGCTCCTGATAAAGTTTCTCTCGCCTCTCCTCCCATTTCGATTTTTCTCTTCCTCCGTTCCGTACCTCTTCCCAACACTGCCACCTCTTAACTTTTCCTCATATTTCATGGCTCTGTTTCCGCCCTGATTCTTAGTTTTTCTCTGTTTGTTTCATCTCTTATCATGTACCCTGGCGTTATCCAATCTAAGCCCAGTGTCCATCTTATATTTTTTCTGGATCTTCTCTCTCTCTTCCCATCCCCAAATTTCTGCTCCATACATGGCTACGCTGCTCACCAATGTGTCAAACAACTTTACTCTTCTTTTCCAGTTGCTCCCAAAATTCCTCTTTCCTATTCCCCATACCTGCTTCATTGCTATTAATTGTTGCCTTTCTTACTACCTCTCTTACATGCTTCTCTTGGCCTCCATTCTTTTGTAAGGTGAATCCTAGATATTTAAACTCCCCCACCTCCTCAAATTCTTCTCCCTTCCACTCCCACTTCTCTATGCGACTTCTTCCCCCCTTCTATGCGACTTCTTCCAAATATCTTTCCATTCTTCTCAGCATCTCCTTTAGTTCTTTCTCTTCCTTTGCTAAGAGGACTATATCATCAGCGTATGCTAGTGTCCAATATTTCTTTTTGCCTATTATCACTCCTCCTGCCTGTCCCTTTCCCATTACCTCTTCTAAATCTGACAGGAAATGTTAAACAAGTACGGGCTCAGGGGACACCCCTGTCTGACTCCTCTCTCCGTCCAAAATACTTCGCTTAGCCGTCCTCCCACCCGTACCCTGTTTCTTGTTCCATTATATATTTCCCTTATTCTTTCTCTCAAGTTCTTTCCTATATTATTTCTTTCCAACATCTCGAAAAAAAAATTTCTGTTAATCCTGTCAAATCTACAGATCTACAAAGCATGCAATTATTTTCCCCTCCCTTCTTCTTCGTTTCTTCCTATTACGTGATTCAGTGTGTAGATATTTTCCATTGTACCTCTCGCCTTCCTGAATCCCGTTTGTCCTTCTGATATTATATTCTTCTCCTCTATAGCCTGCCCATAAATCACCAGAAAACACCTCTACTCCTGTCCGCCAACCCATTTTCTAAATGCATTCATTTGCTAATTATATTGGCCGTTACCGCGGAGCGGGAGCATGCCACAATACTTTCCAACTATTTACTATAGGTATTTCTTGCTGATATTGTCCAATTGCGCTTTATTATGAGGGAGCTGGCAATGGGTGAACTACTCTCATTTCATAAGGAATAAGAAGTAATTTTCTAGAGTTAACACATGCCCCTTTGATAAGAAACCAGACGTGTCGTAGTGCATGATTTGGCTTTATACTAAACTTTTTTAAGATTCAACAATGCTGTGATAAAAAACAAACTATATTAGAAACAGTAAACATCATTAACGCATTGATATATTATGGAAAAAAATCTTGCATTAAAACATTGTTCACGAATTAAAATATTTTACAAGAACAAACTTTGGAAAATTAAGGAATGAAGATAAAAGAAAATATACCAAGAAAGATTGCAAGAAAAACTAGGAGAAAAACGAGAAGATATAGGGAAAGAGAGTTAGAGTTGGAAAATCTTCAAAGAGGTATTGATAAATAATACAGCAGAAACCTGAGGAATAAAGATGATAAACTGCAATAGAAAAAGTAGCAGATGGTGAAACCAAATAAAATATTTCTTACACATAAGCAAAATCCGATTTGTGGCAGCATTCACCATTTTGTCTTTTTGGTTCTACTAGGTAATTGTTTTCCTAACTGGATTTGTTTCCTTGCTATTGAACTTGGCATATGCAGGAATTATTTTCGTATTTTGTATCGTGTAAAAGCTTCTATAGGTATCCCATTAATGCTTACATGTGTTCACTTGTTAGATTGTGGAATAACAATTTAATAGAATAACACAAACATAGTCAATAGAATAAAATTGCTTAGCGCTGCATTAAAGGGATATTATGAAAAAATTCCTGATTTTTACTTAACAGATAGGTAAAATAGTTTTATGTTTCAGAATGGGCAAGTCAGCCCTTGCAACGTCAGTGTTCAACAAATAACAATTCCCAGTGCAACATGAATGTTACAAGCTCAACAGACGAAGAAGGAATTGAAAGGGAAACAAGTCATATTGATGTTTACTTAGGTGGTTCGTGTAGCACAGGCTCAACGTGGAGGAAGGATATAGCGATACCACTTATAAAAAAACATGGACTAACTTACTATAATCCTACGCTGCGAGAGTCTAATGGTTTGGAGCATGAGGAAAACGAGTTGAATGACTATACAACTGAAGTTACAACGTACCTTAATAGTAGTGATGAGTTAAGCGTGGAACACTGTAAAATATTAGAAAATCGTGTATTAAATTGGAAGAGAACGTTGGATAGGAGTAGAGTGTTGCTGTTTGTGATAACTAATGATACTAGGTCGTTAACAACGATGGTATTAGCTGCACATTACATTGGATTAAGTGCAAACGTTGTACTGTGTGGGCAGCAGCTGCCGATGGATGACTGCAAAATTGTCAATGACAAGGTAAGATAAGCAGATTATATAAAACTAAAAAATTAAGGATATCGCGAATATTCGCTCTATCCAGTCAGATCCGGATATTCGGCCACTAACACCGTCAACATCTCGGAAGCAGATTTCTGTTACCTTGATTATCACCAATTGCAGTTTAAATAAAGTAGATTTGTGTTGCCGTGCGTTTTATTAGAAGTAGATTTTAGTTCTTCATGACAACTGCATTTTTGTCCCATTTTATAAAATGTAAAGTTCGGAACGATTATAGCCCTGCTTTTATTGCTGTCTTCTGTTGCATAACAAAGCTTCTTTTAGCATTCTACATATTATAGCTGTATACAGAAGTACAATTTGGAGTTTTTTATTTTTCTGTTTACGTGATTTAAATTTTGATAATTGGTATCAATTAATAAAACATAAAAAATGCAAACAGAAAAATAGAAACTATATTGTACTACTAAAGTCAATGCAAGTCGAATTTAAATTTTAGAACATTCTGATAAAAAATATAGCTGTAATATGTAAAATACTGAGAGATGTTTTGCTATGTTGAATGTGCATCTGACTACGAAAGGTAAGCGACGTAAGCCCTGCTCTATGTTTTGACCCAATGAATGCATTAAACTTTATTATTGTGCATTCAACCTGAGGCTCGAAGTAAACGAAACATTATAGTACAGGATCTGGTCCACCGTACGATCCAGTTTAAGAGAGGGGGTGTCGACTCAAGGATATACAAAAACAAAAAATACTGTATTATAGAAAATTTTGTGCTGCATCCGAATTTGCCTTTTTCCTCTTAATCTGGCCTTGCAAAATATGAGAAAACACATATTTTGTGTTAAAACCGGAAAAAACACAATTAATTGACTTTTTTTTTGTTCATCACTCGATATCTCGCTTATTATTGCAGATATCAACTTCCAATTTTAAATTGTATTACCGCAGACCCTTGTTGTTGACATTATATTAACAAAATTTAATTAAACTTAGTACTTTTTTTGTAATAAAATTGTTATTGATGCCTTGAAGCCTGCATGGTGTGAATGTGCACAGCAATCCGCAGACCGGTTTCGTCCTATTGGGACTCTTCAGTACGGCGCCGCTATGCACAAACACACCCTGCCCAACGATCTCCCTATGAATAACTGCGATAGTCATCCATAAGGGAGAGCCAAAATCACGCCATCTAGAACGTAAATTGTTGAACAGCTGCCGACTAATACACCCGCTCAAACAACTACACCTCGAGCAAATACTCCGCCAGGCATTGAATTACAGAACGGGCCTACGTCGGCAGAATGTACATTAGGATGCACACAAGAGGCCTACCCCAGCAAAGCTGGCCTTGAAAGCCTCCATACGTGCCCCATCGTACCACAGTGAACCAGGTTCACTATTCAAGCTAGAAGCCTGCATGGTGTGAATGTGCACAGCAATCCGCAGACCGGTTTCGTCCTATTGGGACTCTTCAGTACGGCGCCGCTATGCACAAACACACCCTGCCCAACGATCTCCCTATGAATAACTGCGATAGTCATCCATAAGGGAGAGCCAAAATCACGCCATCTAGAACGTAAATTGTTGAACAGCTGCCGACTAATACACCCGCTCAAACAACTACACCTCGAGCAAATACTCCGCCAGGCATTGAATTACAGAACGGGCCTACGTCGGCAGAATGTACATTAGGATGCACACAAGAGGCCTACCCCAGCAAAGCTGGCCTTGAAAGCCTCCATACGTGCCCCATCGTACCACAGTGAACCAGGTTCACTATTCAAGCTAGAAGCCTGCATGGTGTGAATGTGCACAGCAATCCGCAGACCGGTTTCGTCCTATTGGGACTCTTCGTTGGGCAGGGTGTGTTTGTGCATAGCGGCGCCGTACTGAAGAGTCCCAATAGGACGAAACCGGTCTGCGGATTGCTGTGCACATTCACACCATGCAGGCTTCTAGCTTGAATAGTGAACCTGGTTCACTGTGGTACGATGGGGCACGTATGGAGGCTTTCAAGGCCAGCTTTGCTGGGGTAGGCCTCTTGTGTGCATCCTAATGTACATTCTGCCGACGTAGGCCCGTTCTGTAATTCAATGCCTGGCGGAGTATTTGCTCGAGGTGTAGTTGTTTGAGCGGGTGTATTAGTCGGCAGCTGTTCAACAATTTACGTTCTAGATGGCGTGATTTTGGCTCTCCCTTATGGATGACTATCGCAGTTATTCATAGGGAGATCGTTGGGCAGGGTGTGTTTGTGCATAGCGGCGCCGTACTGAAGAGTCCCAATAGGACGAAACCGGTCTGCGGATTGCTGTGCACATTCACACCATGCAGGCTTCTAGCTTGAATAGTGAACCTGGTTCACTGTGGTACGATGGGGCACGTATGGAGGCTTTCAAGGCCAGCTTTGCTGAGGTAGGCCTCTTGTGTGCATCCTAATGTACATTCTGCCGACGTAGGCCCGTTCTGTAATTCAATGCCTGGCGGAGTATTTGCTCGAGGTGTAGTTGTTTGAGCGGGTGTATTAGTCGGCAGCTGTTCATTGATGCCTTGTCGCATGAAATTAAGAAAATGCTATGCAAATCATAGTGAGGGAGAAACTTTTTTATTTTTGAAGATAGATCTATCGTATATCGAGATAAAATGAAGGCAATAGACCAAGGAAGTTTTTAAAATATTTGAATCTGATGAGCGACTTCATTTAGTAACAAAAATGGTAGTTAACGTCGCACATTATTTGCCGCGTGATTATTTGCGGTATGAACGCTATTCATGCTTCGCTAGGAAGGTAAGAATTAAGAAAGCGTGTCCTTTAATAATGACTGAATAATAACAAAGATGATATTATACTCTTTGATAATTATTTAGTTAGATGAAGAACTATTTTGAGGTGTTTTATACTAAAAATAAATTCAGGCTAAATGGACAAACCAAAAATATTTATTTATAAAACAATTTCACCACATTTTCCTTCGCAGACAACTAATTACGCATTTAACATTAGCTGCTTTACAACAACAAACCTTACTACGGTGACAGTTGAAATTTTTACATTTGCAAAATAAATTTAATTGTAAATTATCTGGGTTGGACAGTTTGCTCATCATGGTCGGGACTATACAATTTTGAGTTATTGCCTGCCACCCAAAATCTAAAATATTGGGCAGTCTGGGCTGGACCTCGTAGGCTTTTTTTATAAATTGCCACTTGTAGATAAGCCCTTTTAATATGAAACTGAAGAGAGTCTTCAGTCGGAGGTAGGTGTATAAAATAACAGTATAAGTAAGATATATTATGTATTATCGAAAAATGTACGTACTTTATACATATAGACGTAAGTACCTTATATCTGTTTTACAAAATGGAAATAAATGTGCTCTCACACGACTGAAGTCACAATTTCACAAGCGAGACAACGCGCAAGCCAGTTCGGCGTGGCGCGCAGACACCGCAGAGTTGTCAGTTTTGTGGAAAAACTATTCATCATCATCATCATCATAAGGTTCTCAGTCCGAAGACTGGTTGGACGCGTACCTCCATTCTTTTCTATCCTGAGCTAACCTACGCATTTCCCTAAAAGTAGAACATCCTACATCCCTAACTATTTGAGAGCAGTAGTCTAATCTAGGCCTACCCCTACTTCTTTTTATTCCTATCTCTGACTCTAGTATGTCACGAACTATTCCTTCGTGTCTTAGAAGGTGTCCTACCATCCTATCTCTCCTACTCTTTATTGTTTTCCATACCTTTCGCTTTTCCCCAACTCTTTCTAATACTTCCCTATTGCTAACCTTATCTATCCACGGTATCTTCATCATGCGTCTGTAGCACCACATTTCAAACGCTTCTACTCTTTTTCTATCCGCTTCTCCTATTGTCCAAGTTTCGCACCCGTATAATGCCGTACTCCATACATACGACGTTAAGAGTCTCTTCCTAGTCTCTATATTAACCGTTCTCGAGCATAACAGTTGTTTCTTTTTGTTAAACGCAACTCGGCCCTGCGCCATTCTTTGTTTTATATCTTTAGTGCTCCTACCGTCTTGAGTTATTTTACTTCCTAAGTAGCAGAAATCCGCAACCTCCTCTATCTTCTCATTTCCAATTTGTATTTACATTTTAGTTCTATTTTCACATCCCCTACATACCAAAATTTTAGTTTTCTTTTTATTGATTTTCATGCCGAAGCCCTGTGTCAAAACTGCTTCCATTTCATTCAAAGCCGCTCCTAATTCTTCTTTGCTAGATGCTAACACTGCTATATCATCCGCAAATCTGAGCATGTTAATAGTTTGGCCCTGTACATTGATCCCTGAGGCTGTTCTTTCCTTAACAATATTAATCGCATCTTCGATATATAAGTTGAAAACTAGAGGTGACAATGCACATCCCTGTCTCACTCCCTTCCGGATATCTACTTCCCTTTGTTCCTGCTCACATTCTATAACTGCCTTTTGCTCTTTGTAGAGATTATGTATTATTCTTCTGTCCCTGTATTTCATCCCTACCTTTCTCAGCACTTCGAACATCTTCCCCCATTTTACGTTGTCGAAGGCTTTTTCTAAATCTACAAATCCTATATAGACGCTCTTTCTCTTTTCTATCGTTTTTTCTATAATTACTCGTAAAGCTAGAATGGCCTCGCGCGTTCCTCTATTTCGTCTAAATCCGAACTGATCTTCTCCTAATATTTCTTCCGCCTTTTTCTCCATCCTTCTTTGCAAAATTCTAGTTAAAATTTTTGACGCATGGGAAGTTAAACTGATAGTTCTAAAATTTTCGCATCTATCCGCGCCTTTTCTTTTTGGCAAAGCTACTATGATGTTCCGTTTGTAATCTTCTGGAATCTCGCCTGTCAGGTATATGCGACTAACTAATTTAAATAAACGATCTATTACCTCTTGACCTGCGCACTTTAAGATTTCTGCCTGCAAGCCATCTATACCTGGTGCTTTATTATTCCTTAAACTTTTTTGTGCTATCTCAAACTCTTCTCTCATTATAGGACCCGCTAGGTTATCCCCCTCTACACTGCTTTCGCTTTCTAATATATCTTGCACTTCCTGTCCCGCATATAAGTTTCCTAAATATTCTTTCCACCTATCTGCCTTCTCCCCACTTCCGATTAGGATATCTCCTGCCTCATTTCTAATGTTTTTGGTACTAGATCCAATTTCTCTAAAATTTCTCCTGATTATTTTATATGCTTCATCAGTCTTTCCTACTTCGAACTTATCTTCCACTTCTTTGCATTTATTATCGATCCATTGCTCTTTCGCTTTCCTACATTTCCGAATAATTTCCCACTTGATCGCCTTATATCTTTGTTTCCCTATTTCATCTAACCTATTTTTATATTTTCGCCTTTCCTCTATTAGACTCACAATATGTTTTGTTATTCGCCGTAGAAAAAAAAACTTCAAATAAATAAAACTTCCATGGTCTATTGTCTTCATTTTATCTCGATATACGATAGATCTATCTTCAAAAATAAAAAAGTTTCTCGCTCACTATGATTTGCATAGCATTTTCTTAATTTCATGCTACAAGGCATCAATAACAATTTTATTACAAAAAAAGTACAAAGTTTAATTAAAGTTTGTTAATATAATGTCAACAACAAGGGTCTGAGGCAATACAATATAAAATTGGAAGTTGATAAGCGAGATATCGAGTGATGAACAAAAAAAAGTCAATTAATTGTGTTTTTCCGGTTTTAACACAAAATATGTGTTTTCTCATATTTTGCAAGTCCAGATTAAGAGGCAAACGGCAAATTCGGATGCAGCACAAAATTTTCTATAATACAGTATTTTTTGTTTTTGTATACCCTCGAGTCGACACCCCCTTGTCGATTTTTGTCCACCAGACTCCCGACTATTAAACATCAGAAGTAATTTCAAAATTTTCGATTATTTTTTAGTCCAAAATTATGTAATTGGAAACTGATGTTCATATTTTTCCAGCTGACAAAGCAGGCGATAAAAGATTACAACCGCGGCCGAGTTTATTTAACAGACTTGGCAAGACGAAAGCAAGTACCAGTATTTGAAAACATCACAGAAGCTGTGCAGTGCGCAATCGATAGGAGTCGCACTGTTTGAATCGTAAAAATACCTCAATTTTTATTGTTTTGTTTTGTGGATAAAGCGGGAAATTTCTGTTCAAATCGTGCCATTCATTTCCGTTTCTTAGTTTTAATGCTCTCTTCTTCCATATCTCTCTTCATCCGAAATTTCCTTCCAGGTGTTTTTACAGAAATTTCCCCCGCGTATGTTTATATTATTTTATTTATTGCGTAATTCAAAATTATATGTATATATTTATATGTTGTGTATCTTAAATCAAGCGGACCGTAGTTATTGGGAATCTATGTAATTCTAAATTGTCTTTTTAAATTTACGTGCATTTTTACTCGTGTGATTTTTTATATCTATAAATTTATGTATATGTCAGTCATATCTGCATTGAAAATGATTTTACTGATTGAATTAATTCACTTGAAAGATTATGATATACAGTATGCCCGCCTAGATGGGCCTAGTAAGGTTTCATACTAAAGAATTTTGAGAGTAGTCGTGGGTTATAATTTAAAATTATTTTCACTCATACAGACTGTTCCAGTTCTTCTACAAAGCACCTTAGTTGTGTTTTTTTTAATGGGACAACCTATTTTTTGCGTAGTTTTGAATTTTCTAAATGTTTTCATTTGATTGTTCAGGATGATTTGTGTCTTCTCGGGTTACTAAAACTTTTTGGATCAATTTCACAGATTTAGAGGAGTTTTGAAAAGTAAAAATCTTGAGTTTGAATAAAGCTTTAGCAATGGTATTTGTGATATGAAAATAATATCTAGTAGTAAACGTTCCAACATTAAAATATGTGATATACATATCATAAAATATATGATAAATTACATGACCAATTTACAAAACTTTTAAACCCAACACCTTCGTTTTTTCAAATGGAATCGTGCCATTTTTAGCACGACAGTTGTTTTACATTATGTATTTTGATTTTATAAATTTCCGCAACTCTTAATTTTTTTTGAGATAATCGCCCCCAAATTTTTCGCAACCTATGATTCATACTTTCTCTGTTTATGAATTCGTTTCCAAAATGGCATAAACACAAAAATTATTTAAGAATGAAAGGAAGATCATTTTTATTTCAAAAGGGTTTTTAACCCTTTATTATAATCTTACACCATTTTGAAAATGTATGCACTCAACATTAATTTTTTGGTCATTAATTAGGTGCTTGGATATTTGAGAGCTATTATTGCAAAATTTATTAATTTGGGAGTCGTGGAAAGCTGTGTAATGCAAATGAAATTCAAAATAGAAAACTGATATAGCCTAGTCCAATCCCAAGATACTTAATTTTCAAACCATCTGTACATCTGTCAAAAACTTGGAATTTTCAGTTGATCAAAAAATTTATGATTAAGTCAAGAATCACCTTGAACAGTGATGTGTTAAAATCGTTTTGGGAATCCAAAAGTGCTCAAATACCTACAAAAATACGTAATGCAGAATGTCCCATTAAATAAGACAAAATGCGACAACCTGTATAAGCGAAAATAATAATTCCAACAAAATAGAATAAGACTTTAATAAAAACAAACTTTTAGTGTAAAACCTGATAAAACTGCGAGGAAAAATCATTACCAGGTGGACACACTGTATTTATTTTCAATGTTATTTGTTCTCCATCATCACATGTAAGTGGTAGTTTAACAACTGTACTTCATAAACATTTCTATATCCTAATTTTCTTGATTACTGATTTCATTTTTATTAGAAAATCGTATTCTAGAGCATCTAAAGTGAAGCAAACTACTATTGTTTTGTTTTAGTAACATTTAAATTTTCAGGAAAATTAAATACCTAATACAATGAAGACATTCCTGTTATAGGTAGGTAGTATTTTATTTTCTTATTACTTTCACATAAGCATCGAAAGTAGGTACCTGGAATGAAATTGATAAGACAAGCTGTATGAAGTCCAATAAACGTGGGTGCTACAGCTTGGGCAGAAGTTACGATTGACCATAAATCGAAGAGAGAAACTGTATGCAAAGTTTTTTTATAAAACTGTTGCAATAGCAGTAAGTTGAACATCTACGAGAACTTCACTTAAGGGGATATTTAAGTTTCAACTGTCTCGCTATGCACATTAGTATCCCCTGAGAAGTAGGTGTTCGTAATTTTTAGATTCCTTAAACAACTTTTGGAATTTTTACACGAAATTTCTGCAGAAATGCCCTACGTTCTCAGTTTTCTCGTAATTTCAAGGAAAAGTGCGGTTTTGAAATTTGAAATCGACGATTTTCTTCCAATTTAAAATGTCAAATGTGTATTTTTTTCTGAAATTACAAAACTACTGAGAACGTATCGTAATTCTGCATAACGCGCAGCTTAAGAGTTCAAAATTTAGTGTAAAAATTCCAAAAGTTGTTTGAGGAATCTAAGAATTACGAACACCTACTTCTCAGGAGATATTAATGTGCATGAGCGAGACAGTTGGAACTTTTAAATATCCCCTTAAGGCAAGTTCATTTAATCATAAATAATTATACTTCTCGCCCTTCTACTACTTCTTAGAAACAATGAAGGAATGTCACTGTTGGCAAATTATTCATAATATACATTTTGTTTGCTGTGGTTTAAATGGATGTACAGGATGGTTCATTTTGGGTGCAAGTTTGGGGGATTTCGTAAACTATAACAGTTAGAAAAAAACTGATGGCGCAGTCTCGATCTCTTTTTTCGAGCTTTGCTCAGTGGCACAAACAAAATCTTGCGATCGCCTTTTGTTTTCAAGTTATAGGACAAAATTGCCTTTTTCCACATTCCGGGGAATGCTTATATCTCTCTTATTATTAGGAATTCGGGGATGTTGTATAGACATCCTTAAGACACTTTTTTGAGTAGATTACAGGGGCGTAGTCACATTTTTATTTAAGGTTACGGTTTTAGCATGACAACACAAACATGCGTAATTTCTTATGGGGGGTATATTTGAATAACACTGGAACGGAAAGAGAGTTTTTTTCTGATTTCAGCGATATATAGTTTGATATGTTTGTTTTTCTTAATTTATGAGTTATCGCAATTTTTCTAGTTTTATTGTTATTTTATTGATTTTGACGTAAGTATTTAGGCACGCAACAGACATGTTATTAATTTATTTTTATTGATTATTACGTCTAGTGCTTACTAGTGCATTTTAGTGCGATTTTTCGTTAATATCCAACCGGATTGTCTAACAAGTGCAGGACATGCACAATACGAGAATATTAAGGGTATAAAAAATCAGTAGGCCGCGAAATAAAAATACAAATCCGCTGCAGCGCCGCAATGTTTGTTACGGTGAATAAAACATTCTATCATGTATTTTTCATAGTTTTCATATTCCATTTTTATTATCCTAACAAAATTTGTAACAGTGACAATGACACACTTATTGAAAACACTATTTACCTACTGATTTTTTATACCTGTAATATTCTCATATTGTGCAT
The DNA here is from genome assembly GCA_963966045.1 of Xestobium rufovillosum. Lineage (NCBI taxonomy): Eukaryota > Metazoa > Arthropoda > Insecta > Coleoptera > Ptinidae > Xestobium > Xestobium rufovillosum. The sequence continues at coordinate 21,535,633 of OZ014494.1, forward strand.
GTCCTGCACTTATTAGACAATACGGATAGGTTGGATATTAATGAAAAATCGTACTAAAAAGCACTAGTATGAATAAGCAATAAAAATAAATTAATAATATGTCTGCTGCGTACCTAAATGCTTACGTCAAAGTCAATAAAATAACAAGAAAACTAGAAAAGTCGCGATAACTCATAAATTAAGAAAAATAAGCATATCAAACTATATATCGCTGAAATCAGAAAAAAACGTTCCAGCGTTATTCAAATATACTCACCATAAGAAATTAAGCATATTTGTGTAGTCATGTTAAAACCGTAACTTTAAATAAAAATGTGACTACGCCCCTGTAATCTACTCAAAAAAGTGTCTTAAGAATGTCTTTACAACATCCCCGAATTTCTAATAATAAGCGAGATATAAGCAGTCCCCGGAATGTTGAAAAAAGCAATTTTGCCCCATAACTTGAAAACAAAAGGCGATTGCAAAATTTTGTTCATGCCACTGAGCAAAGCTCGTAAAGAGAGATCGAGACTGCGCCATCAGTTTTTTTCTAACTGTTATAGGTAGTTTACGAAATCCCCCATACTTGCACCCAAAACGAACCATCCTGTACAGATTGCAAATTGCAGTAAACGATAGTATTGAAGCAAATTTTAGAAATAAGTTCCTGCAAAAAAGACTACATTAAATATGGCTGCTATTATACCGAGTATGGTTGTTAAATGCTTGAATTGATATTAATGTTAATGTTACATCGCCGTTGTTTTATTATATTTTTTTTGTAATATAAGGTAGGTAGTTATAGGTAAAGGCAACTTTATTATACATGTTTTGTGTATAGTAGGTTAAATTATTATGTTATATTTCTAATAAAAAAAAACGTTATTAATTCGTACAATTTCTTTAAAAATTTGAAGTAATAATGCAGTACTTAAGCGTTGAAAAATTGTAAATTTAGCTGTCAGATTAGTGGAACATCGTTGGTTGCCTATAACTTATTTGGAGCGTAATGTACCAACAATAATTCTACTAACTATGTAGTTGTAGAATGTTATTTTTTAATATATTTGACAAACTTATTTTTAATGTCAATTGGTTGGTTAGTAAGCGAGCAAGTAGCTGCATTAGTCCAAACCTAAGGCACTGACAGCGGTAACAGTCTCGAATAATACAGTAACTGCCTTAAATATGGGATAATGCAGTAGCAGTATTTTACTCTTTAAGCCAATTACGGAGCAGGTTTATAGTTTTCTGTCGGTATGAAGTTACTCTGCTTTTGGATACGAAGTTCTGAGATGTGTTTTCTCATTTGCGGATTGTATAGTACCTGAGCTGAACATGAAGAAGGTTTATAGTTATTCTAGTTAACATTTAGTTGTAAGGGCATAGTCATTAAAAAGTAAACGAATCTCAATCAATAGTTGAGCTGCTAAGTTTAAAAAAGATGTAAATTTGGATGTAATAAAATATTTTTATATATATTTTTTTTGTTATAATAAAGTTTAAAAAACTATGTTTATATTACAAATTTATCAATACAATGAAAATCAATTCTATACAAGTCTTCGGCAGCTTGGTTGGAAGTTTTGTGTTTTGTACAAAATTAGAACAGTTAATCTAAAGACTTACCCACTAGGTAATGTATAATTCTGTCCTAACTATACCATTTTAATATGTTGTGTACTATTTATTTGTCTTTTTTTAATGTCTAATAAAAATTGATGATCTATATGTTCTTTTTTCTGGCGAAGTGACCATGTGATCGTCTATTACCTACGTTGTGTATTACCTTTGCCATTACAGACTTTGGTAAGAAAGAATTACAAGCGAGGATGTTAATAACAGACGCAAATCAAGTTAAGACATCAAGATTTATTCATATCTTTCGAAGTATTATTAAATTATTGTTAATCATTTGGCACAGATTGGTTACCATCTGCATTAATCATAAATAAAAAATGTTTAGTATCCTCTATAGAAGACGACAATCAAACAGCTGTCGTTAAAGTTTTGTTCGTTAATGTTTATTGGTGTTCTCCTTAACCGGTTATCGCCCTTATAATGAAGCAGATATATGGTTGGATTTAACCAGTATGATGTCTATTGTAGTGGTATCCATTAGATGGATGCTCTGGACTTTGCCACCATCTGGCCTACTGTATAGCAAAGAACATAATAATATTATATGTTCTTTGTGTATAGTTTATCTGGCTAAGGTAACCCAGTGGGCTTTCTTTTCGAATACCACAAACTAAACACTATACCGGGTCTCAACGAGAGCATATAATATCCCGCCATTTGTTTACTTTTTGAAATACACTTTGGCAATCGGCTGTAAGCAAAGTGAATAAGAGAAGTGCCTCCACTCCGTGCGGATGCTGAGCTACGCAAATGTAATGTTTCTAGGTGACTGGAGTGGGGGAACTGGGCCGAGCGTCCGCGCGATTATACCGATGTCGAATGTATTGTGTATGATGCATTGATTTCATTACATTACCAAAAAATGGATTTATAGTGAAAAAGATACACGTTTGACGGTGGTCAACATAGACAGGTTAACCACTTATGTAAAATTATAGAAATTCCTCGGTTTCAACAAAAAGCGGTCAACTTATACGTCAATATTCACATAGGATTCACTGTATTTCATTTATTTAAAGTCAGGCCGTAAAGTAAATTCAGCAGCTCTTACAAAAGTCATTTATTTTGAATATAATCTTGACAATTTCTTATTTTCTCAGTTCTGTTTTTTCAGGCCTGCATTTTGCTGCTTAGAATAAAATTGCATTCTTAACAATATGTAATTATGACCCAATGACGCCAACACATATTGATTCGTGAGATTTACATTCATATTTTAAAGTACCTACTACAGTTACTTTTATCATATAGTTAGGTCGTAAGCATCTCTGGTATCAATATGCTTGGGAAAAAACGTTCTAGTTTTCTTAATAAACAATACCTAAGAACTGGGATGCCCAAGTTAGTGTTCCCCTTGTTAAAGTGACTTCATCTGAAATATTTTCGGGGTCCAACTGGTTGTTTTCAAGCTAAGATAAGCATGTAATACAATTGGTAATTGATGACAGATTTTACAAATAATCCAGCCAGGTAAAATAAATAACAGAATCAATTATTACTTCCTTATAGCACCAACTTTGTTTTGCAGTACCCGCTTTAATTAAATTTTGTTTCTATTTGTTTCCTTCGAATCAAAATGTTTTTCAAAAACGGAGCCCTATCGAGCAATTGCCCGAGGCATTTAGCTGCTAATTTTGCTTGTTTTGAAATGGAGAAAAATGCTGTTTTTCCGTACGAAATTATATTTTGGGATACAGCATTTACGCCCCTTTATTCACTTTAACCAGAGTACTTCCTGAACGCTAAAACGATATGTATTATTGCATATGGCCAAGGGGTACGCCCGAACGAATGGCCCAGTTTGCTGCACACGGCACCAATGCCAGTATTACAGTTGCGTAGCCCGCTCTTCTGCTGCAACAGCTATCAAGTGGAGACACTTCTCTTATTCACTTTGGCTGTAAGTATTATACTCCTAAAACCTCATATTTTCATCATATTTGACATATCTAATTACTTCCGGTTAAAACGGAAGTGACATCAACTTTATTATGTTAAATAGCAATATATCATTGTTTTTAGATAGTTTGATAGGCCTTTTTATTCTCTTGACAACCATGTATCATACATACCCAAGAACTTTATATTTTTGACGTCAGAAGTCACGTTGGCTGTGAATTTGACGATATGAGCCTAATTTTAAACGTTTTAATGAATTAAAGATTAAACTATTAATTCTAACAGACTGTTTTAATGTCCATGGAAAAATTTTGGAATTTGAAGAAGTACATCCTTTATATTTTTTAAAAATAATGTTAACATAGTCGTTTTAAGTGTTTTGAAAAATGGAATTTAAATTAGTAATTGAATTGCACTTTTTATGCACTAATTGTGAGGACAATAAACTGAAGTTGGAAAAACGAGAAAAATATTAGCACCTTGCTATTTATTAGAATTTCAGGAAAAACTCGTTTTCAAAAACTATATGAAATTTTTAAATTTTAAATATTCGTTTTTGACACCGAGTTTTTCCTGAAATTCTAAATAGCAAGGTGCTAATATTTTTCTTGTTTTTCGAACTTCAGTTTATTTTCCTCGCAATTAGTGCATAAGAAGTGCAATTCAATTGCTAATTTAAATTCCATTTTTCAAAACACTTAAAACGACTATGTTAACCTTATTTTTAAAAACAATAAAGGATGTACCTGCTTCAAATTCGAAAATTTTTCCATTGACATTAAAACAGTCTGTTAGAATTAATGGTTTAATTCATTAAAACATGTAAAATTAGGCTTATATCGTCAAATTCACAGCCAACGTGACTTTTTCATTTAACGCCCTCTGACGTCAAAAATATAAAGTTCTTGGGTATGTATGATACGTGGTTGTCAAGAGAATAAAAAGGCCTATCGAACTATCTAAAAACAATGGTATATTGCTATTTAACATAATAAAGTTGATGTCACTTCCGGTTTAAACGGAAGTAATTAGATAGGTCAAATATGATAAAAATATGTGGTTTTAGGAGTATAATACTTAAGTGTATTTCAGAAAGTAAACAAATGGCGGGATGTTACATGCTCTCGTTGACACCCGGTATATGTGACTTTTATTCAATATTATAAAATAATGCATTTGTTGAGCTAAGAGACTTGAAGTCAGTAATAAGTGCGACCATTTGGTCAGTTTAGAATTCAAGACATTTTAAGTACACTTTGTATTATCAAATATACAAAATTATAAAATTGTTTTCAGACATATCTGGTACAATCACTGATAACACTAATTGTTAGCCAAATATCAGAGCAACCCCTTAAAAAAAAACACAACTTTTTAGCTCAAGTCCTGTCCTTTTCCTAACTAACCTACACTGCATTTCCCTAAACATTCCAATCTTGAGCTCATACGTTTGACCTCCGTTCTTGCTTACGTCTGCATTCCAGTGAGGGTGAACAGCGTCTAATACAGTCTGTTCCAAAAGTAACCCATCGAAATAAAATAGAGATTAAAGTATAATTACTGGATTTTCTAATAATGCAGCTTACATAACAAAAGACTAAATTTATTAGCTAAATTAATTACTAATGATAATTCAGCATTTGTCAATAAGATAGCAGAGAATAATTTACATTTAAAAACAACTAGAACAAGCACTCTGAGATCTCACCGCTCAAAGGGAATTCCGGAGATAAGTGGCGCGTCACAAATGTCAGATTTTCATTCCAAACAAAACAAAGCCACGTGCTTTCTGACGTTTTAACCTAACCTCTGAAATATAATTATAATTACATATAGTTGTTTTCAAGTTTTTACGCGTAAGCCCTACACACAAATTGAAAATAAACTGTTTTCACTGCAAAACGTCTATAATTATATTGCAAAAACTAGTTTAAGACGTTGTAAATAATATCGATAAACGTCAAATAGCACGTGCTTTTGTTTTGTTTGGAATGAAAATCTGACGTATGACGGAGGCACTTAGGTCCCGAATACCTTTTGTATTTCTCTCATATTTTGGAAAAACTGCTAAAAGATCTGAAAACCTAACTCTTCATTTTTTTTGACTATCTATTTAACGAAATAAACTAGGCAACCCAACGTGCATTTCTAAAGCTTGTTATACAACCAAACATACACCAGTTGAGTAGACTGAGATTCCTTTCATTATTTATTGTGATAGACAGCTTAGTTCTGGTGTTTTTCAATTTTGAAATTTAGTTCATCAAATGCTGGTTAGGTTTAAAACTGCGCGCCATGTGAACGCTTGCGTGTGACGGTGTGACACTCCATCTTTTGTTTATCTCTTCACTGCCTCGAATCAATCATCAGCTTCTATTGCCCGACTGCTGTAAAAAGAATCTTTTGGTATAACTGCAAAATAGGCCTCTACAGCCTCTTCCACCTCTTCGTTCGACGAAAACCTGCTCCTGTTTTTTGAGATGTAGGAAGAGATAATAGCCACAGGGAGTCAGGTCAGGACTGTAGGGTGGGTAAGCAAGTTCTTCAAAACTGCATTCATTGATTGCTTCTTGAACAATTTGTGCCTTATATGCATCCTGCAATTGTCGGGCAGAAGAAAAGTTTTCTGGGCATAATTGTGCAGCCTTTTTTGCGAATGGCAGCCTTCAGATTCTTGAGAATTTCTCTGTACACATTTCCATTTAATGTAGTCCCTTTTTCATGTATTCAATCAACAGCGTACTCTTCGAGTTCCAGAAAACTATCGCCATTACCTTCCCTGCAGAAAACTGGGTCCTTGCCTTTTTTGGATGCAGGTGCACTAGTATATCAGAGTAGGTACTAGATTACAAATTCAGATTTTATATTACAGTCACTTTAAAGTTTTTACACGTAAGCGCAACACACACATTGAAAATGAACTGTTTTTACTGCAAAACTTCTATAATTATATTGCAAGAGTTAGCTTAAAAACGCTGTAAATAACACTGATAAACGTCAAATGGCACGTGCATTTGTTTTGGATGAGAATCTGACGCATGACGGAGCCACTTGTGCCATTTGACCTTTATCGATATTATTTACAACGTCTTAAACTAGTTTTTGCAATATAATTATAGACGTCTTGCAGTGAAAACAGTTTATTTTCAATTTGTGTGTTGGGCTTACGTGTAAAAACTTGAAAATGACTATAATTATTATATTTCAGAGGTTAGGTTGAAACGTCAAAAAGCACGTGGCTTTGTTTTGTTTGGAATGAAAATCTGACATTTGTGACGCGCCACTTATGTCACCGATTTAATTAAAAGCCTGGTAACTTTAGATTCCTTATATTGGATACAATTAATGCGCTCTTGATCCAATCAGCAATCGGCCTGTTGCATCGCTCAATTTTATTGGTTGAAAATGTGAATTACTTCATGGTTGGTAGCGTTTGAAATTGATAACTTAAAATATTAACGGACAGGCCGTCATTTTCTTTTTCGTCTTTCATTGCTGTTGAGAAGTGTAATATTTTTATTAATTTTTTTATATTTGTTCTTTACCAATTGCAATTCAATTAGGTCATTTGAGGTAAGTAAAGGATCCCGAAATATTTTTGAATTAAGTGATTCACCACCTATTATTAGAGGTCATACGTACTTTGCTCGAAAAATACCTATAGTAGATTTCTATTCCTTTTTATTAACTTAAGAGAATTGCGTTTCAGAAAATGGCAGATGAAAATAGAATACGTTCTTTCAAAAACAAAGGAAAAAATGTAGATGTAAGTAGCAACTTTTAAGCTGTCGTTTCGATGAAAAAATTATGGCTTTTTTCTAATAGGAAATGCGTCGACGTCGCCTGGGTCAGGCTGTGGAACTTAGAAAGGCTCGTAAAGATGAACAGCTGCTCAAACGAAGAAACATCGAAGCACCTGAAGATGAAGACCTGTCAATACCAGATACAGCTGCTGTGTCACCGGTTCGAATGTCTGCGGAGGAGATAATGTTTGGCATGATGAATCCTGATGAAAATATTCAGTTGAAAGCCACTCAAGCTTGCAGGAAAATATTGAGTAGAGAACGAAATCCTCCTATTAACCATATGATTAGATTGGGTGTTGTTCCGAGATGTGTTGAATTTTTAACACGCCATCACAAGTAAATACTTATCTTACCATAACTTTTGCAATAATTAGTAATTTTTGTGTGTTAAAGAATAGTATATTATGTAACGAGCATGGAAAGTGACAAATTTTATACGAGCGTGAAATTTTATGCACGAGGCGTAGCTGAGTGCAGAAATCGCGCCGCAGTTTAGGGTAAATTCGCCGTAGTCGGCCACTTTATCTCAAACTGAAATTTGATTGGCCACAATGCATCTATATTTTTACCGCAGAGGTATGAAAACATGCCAAGAGATAGGTCAAACATTTTTCTTTCCACCTGTTTTGGTCTCACGCCCACAGAACAATTCTGTCATTTTAGAAAAATATTTCTATGGAAATATGCACTTTTCGCCAATAGTCAGCCAAAATATTCTGTAATTGGCCGCTGGCAGTCCAGTGGTCGGCCACATCCATTAAAAGTCAAAAACGGCGCCAAAATTTGAGAAAAACGCTTTGAGCACCAATATAGATACATAGATATTTTATTGCAAAAAATATAAAAATTTCTAAGAGATTTTTCCATCCTTTTGGACCCAACAGTCGACCTGACTTTGGGCACAAGCTAAAGCCACTTTCGTCCCCGTTTAATATGCGGCTATGGTCCTGTAAAATATCTTCTGCAGCTATTTAAACCAGGCTCTTACCTGTTCTTCGGTAATTCTGGCCCTCGATTTATCCAGTGATTCGGATAATCTCATACTTATTTCGGGATGTCTCTTCAAAAATCCAGCGAACCATTTCTGACCAAGGTTTCCGTCTTTAAAGGGGTTTTTTCAATTTCTTCTTCCCTAACGATCTTTTGCACGGTATATTAAGAAATCTCTGTTTTTTAATTCGTCGGCTATATTTAGAAATTGCAGTCTCACTACGCCAGTTTTCCCAACACTTTGTAACTTTCCGAACTTTATCCATGGTGTCATCATGGGGATGTGGCATGACATGTCCAACACTTAAAATATTTTTCTATCCGCAACTGCATAATTCCATGCTCCATTCGTCCATTTTTTCATCTCTTCATTTATAATAAATTCGTAATTGGACCCGCAAGAAATCGACGCAGTGTTTCTGTTTTTTTATTCTGGAGGCCATCGCAAGCCTACTTGTGGCATCGCATCAGCTCGAATCATGAATTATTAGCATCTATTTTTTATTTCTTGATGTGTTTTTTAAACTTTTAAACGAGGGGTATTCACGGTGAAAAATATGTACACCAAACTTCCTCCTAGCAAAAACTTCCCAGACTTCCCCTAAAATAACCGGACTTCCCCGGGACTACCCGGACTTCCTCGAGACTTCCCAAACTTCCTCGAGACTTCCCAAACTTCCTCGAGATTTCCCAAACTTCCTCGAGACTTCCCTAACTTCCTCGAGACTTCCCAAACTTCCTCGAGACTTCCCAAACTTCCTCGAGACTTCCCAAACTTCCTTGAGACTTCCCAAACTTTCTTGAAACTTCCTAAACTTCCTCGAGACTTCCCAAACTTCCTCCAAACTTCCTCCAAACTTCCTCCAAACTTCCCAAACTTCCTCGAGACTACCCCGTCTTACAGAGACTGCACAGACTCCCACGAACTCGGCCACGAATCTCCTAAGACAACTTTTGATTTTCTGAGCCTCTATCGGTTAACTGAAATTCAGCTTTACTGCTACAGCACACACATTTAAATCATTGTCAATTGCTTTAAAAAACGAAATTACAGGTGATCCATTATGACGGCATTAATTTTGTGAGAACGGGTGGCTAATGCTAACGTAGTCAAACGCCAGTGACTCTTTGGTGTTCTTAGGAAACTTAAAAAATCGGCCACCGTTTCCTTTCTACTGAATGGACTCTACCTTCTGGCTTCTGCACAAACTAAAAACTATAAACTAGTACACTGTATGGATATATGAATTCAGTTCAACATCAGCTATATCCAGGATTGGTAGTTATGTATCACGCGATTAGATTATGTACCTGTAATAAATATTACCATATACAATACATATATATGCGTATCTTGATATACAGGGAGTCTCAGCAAAGGTGGGTCAACACTTAACTATAGATTTCTAAGGATAAAATAATGTGATTTACTTAACTCTATTTATGTTTATAGAAAAATGCATCCCTACCGAAATAGAACCCTCTGAACAGGGCTAACAAATAACCGGAACTGGTTGACTTACGAACTTTGGATTTGGTATAAATTGAGGTACAAATATTTTTGTATTCGAATGTTATTTATTTGTTATTTATGAGTTTGATAACAATTAATACACAGTATGCTTATTTTTTAAGGACGCCCTTACCTTTTTACCATTTTTTTATCCGGGCGTCGATGATATTTTTTGGGGACAGGAAAAGAATTAATTTATTTAGGAATTGTTTTGACTCTCGTTTTGACTTTTAATAAATTTTGCTGTTTTCAAAAATTCTATAGGTATTAAAAAGCCGAATGCAATAAATTCGATAACATTCCCTATACTATTTTAGGGCATAATAGCTAAATGTAGTAAGGGTAAAAATCCCAAATTGCAAAAAAATCATTGGTGTTCTCAGCCGAAAGGGACTATCGTTTCCTAAAAAATAAACTGTCTGTATACCAATTCTTATCAAAGTCAAAGGTGCTATAAATCATATTGGAATAGTAAAATAAAGTCAGTAAGTCAACCTACTCCAGTTGACCCCCACTCAGAGCGCCCTATCTCGGCACGGATGGACTTTTGTGTATAATCAACGGTATAATGTTAAATTGAGTTAAATATTTCTATCCTCAGGAATCTGTAGCTGAGTGTAGCTTTTCTGCGGGATACAGGGTGCGGGATTCTTCCATAACACCTTTATTATACAATTTAGAGTAAAATGTTATATGAGAGACCCCGTGAGAGACCCCCATTGATTTATGATTTTCTATTAGTATACAAAATTATTTTCCCTGATACAGGCAGTCTCATTTCTTCTGCGTAGAACCCAACTCTGTTTTTCTTATTTTTTTAAAGATTTTGACAGATGTAGAGGAATATCTTCAGATTACGAAACTGACACAGTAATATCTTGGTAACATGGAAACAATATCTAGGAGTAATCTCTGTAATAGTAAAGAAATAGAAATATTCTACCGGGTATGAGGAATTACACTGGATCAGGTTCCCCCTAAACCTCTTTGTTTCTTAAGATATTCATTTGAAATTTGGAGTACTTAAATAGTCTGCGAATCTATATTATTTAGACGCATTTAAGTTTTTCGGACACTTCCGGTTTTGCCGAAAGTGACCCCAAATTTAGATTTTTAAATGAGACAACCTGTATACCTATATTTATATTTTTGGAACCGGCGAGTTATTTTAGATACCATACTGCCACATTTAAATAAAAAACACAACATATTTTTTTAATTTCAAATTAAATTTTGTATCTAGATGGCCATGATTAAATAAAAATCGGTAATTTTGGGGTCCCAAACAAGCTTAAAAACAAAATCATCAAATTAAGCTAACCCTTTTTTTGTCGAGCCATTTGAAAATCTCAGAAGCGGTTTTTCACTCGGTTTTTCAGAAATAATGGTCTGTTTCTTTAAATAGAACAATGATGGCTCATGGTGGTATTCTTCCAAAAAAAACTCATGAAACATTTTTTAGTATTTAGTTATTAAAAACAAATGAAAACTGACAAATTATAAACCAACGTCTACTCAACCAATTAGGTACAAAAAGTAAGTAAGCAGTTGGTCTGGTTTAACGATTTTGTATTTACGCTAAGTACCTAGTTTAGGATTCTAAATCATTTTTCTTCAGTCATGGCTGTCTAGATACAAAATTTAAGTTGCACCCAAACAATTTTTCTGTTAAAATTTTTGATATAAAAGTGTTTAGAATGACTCACTGGATCCAAAAATATACAGGAGTTCCATTCAAAAATTGCATTTTCAGTTCATTTCCGGTGAAACCGGAAGTGTTAGAAAATATTGCTAAAAAATTGAGATTTAGATGTCATTTAAGTTTCCCAATTTTCAAATTAATATCTTAACAAACAAAAATGTCTTAGGGGTGAGCCTGATTTCGTTGTCACCCAGTGTACCTAGCCAAATATAAAAATTCAGAACCTCCATAACCTAACTTTTTAATGTAACCAAATCAGCATCCATTGTAACGTGAAAGGAAATTTCGAGATAATCTCACAAGAACGTGTTTAACTCGAAAAAAGCGAACAGTACTACCTTCCCCATGAACTAAAAACTTGTAAACTATTGTGAATTCAGTTTAGTGCCAGTTGTTGAAAAATAAATTATCACCCACAATAAACAAATCGGAGGCGGCCTCATCAAATGGTTTAGTCCCATTTCGTGCGTTCCCCTTTCGGGCATCGATGATATTTGTGCCGTTTCGTGCGTCGTCCCAAACCTCTACCTGGTTTGAGTGCCGTTTCGGGCGCTGACCTGCTGATAATGCAGTAAGCCCCTAATTCCAGTTTATCTTTACAACACAACTAAACTTCAATGCGGAATTGTATGTTGATTTCGCTCCTATTGTTTTCAAATACTGTTTATGTTTGGGGGAGGAGACTTAAACGCTTGCCCACAGACCAGAAATAGTGGACCGTGGAACCACTTTTTTGGCCGTATTCAGTGACGGGCAACTATAAAACAAAGCAGTACGTTTTGCATGTCTTTATTGCAACAAGTACCTATAACGCACGAACTGGCACTATTTAATTACCCAGTAAATTCTTGACGCTCGAATCGGCACGAAAACAGGTAGAAACCCAAAAACGCCCGAAACGGGAAGATACCCATCAAATCAAAAGTTTTGTTTGAATCGAATTTGCCGATTTTGGACGGCGCGGCCGACTTCCTCCTCAAAGACAATGCGCCGCTCCGTTTTGTTAAAATTGAGAGTCTATGTAGGTAGGTATATCTCGAGATATATCTATATCTTTTAAAATGACTGAAAAATACCATAACCTCGACCATAGCTATTACCACAGTATACAGTAATTTCACTACGGTGTCGGCGCTTTCCTTGCCAAGTAAACTACTTCCACTTTCACGCGCTTTAATAGATGTTAAACTTCATGCCATGCGAGCAACAGGTTTGGCGCAGAACCGAAAGGCGCGGGCATTATAAAGACGCGCGAGGAGTTTTTGTTCGAATCCAAGCGGATCCTTTTTCTTTTTCTTCTAAAAAGCTTGTTGTAATTTACAGAATTTTGCATTCCATGTAGGTATTGTGTCTGGTGGCAACGAAAGGTATTTGTTTAAAGAAAATCCGCGATTACTAATAAAAACAAGGGAATAATAGCACGCCAAACATTGCATTGGCAAAACCTAGTTGGGATATTAATAAACTCACTAAACTCACAGCAGAGCACGATAGTTTAGTGTTGGTGCGTGAAACAAAAATTGCATGTGAACCAGAGCACACTTGGCCGCGCAATATGCATGAAAAGCAAATCTTGAACCACAACACTGGCGTCGCAGAAACCACTGGATATAGTGTGACTTTACCTACTATGCTTCAGTAGGATTAGGTTGATAATACAGATATACTCACATAGGTAAATATTCTGGCTTAGATATACATGGGGACCTGGAAATTTGCCAATACGTGACATTATTTTAACACATACATGGCGATAAAATGCTAGACGAACATTCCTTAATTATACAAACAGATCATATTACATATTTGAATATTTATGGTTTACACATATTGTTTTTAAATATCCCAAACTTCACGAGATTTTTCGCAAGACTAACTCCAAACTTCCTAGACTACCTCAAGACTACCCAAACTTCCCAAAGACTTCCCCAGACTTCCTCAGACTTCCTCGAACTTCCCCAGACTTCCTCAAACTTCCCCAGACTTCCTCGAACTTCCCCAGACTTCCTCGGACTTCCCCAGACTTCCTCGGACTTCCTCAAACTTCCCCAGACTTCCTCAAACTTCCTTTCGAACTTCCTTATAGTGTACACCAAACTTCCCACGTGAATAACCCCCCGCTTTTAAATTATGTTGAATAATAAAAAAATAATATTTTATATTATCCGCTCTGTTCGAAAACAACATTAGTCCATTACATGTGTGATTTTCGTGGTTGGGAACTTGTCTCAACTACCTACTATACTAAAAAATCTGCATACACATCAGATATGATTAAAAAAATGTATGACATTAAAAAAGTTATGCAATTTATACCTGATGAGTATGCCGAATTTTGGAACGCGTTATGTAACTGGCCTTCGACTAACTCTGATGCGGATGAGTTATGAGTTCAAAGAATGTTAATGTTTGGTTTTTCTTTCTATGTAATGATATTATTTCTGTCTAGTTTTATATGTATGCCCAATAAATCATCAAAATATACAAAGTTTTGCAATAAAAATAGTAAAAATCGCCGTTCATTTTGAAAAAACATAAGTCCCACAATTTCAAAATCGAATAACGAAAAAACTACATGAGATTCTGCCTTATATATCGCCCATATATCGGACATCTGTGTATGAATAATTTTTTTTCTGCGTAATAATCCATCTGCCAAAGTGCAAGGTTTTTTTTGTTTCCTGTAAAATCTTCTTTTTGTGACTTATGCTGTTTTCAAAATGACCAATTTAATTAGTTACTTTTCGTGCAGCTTGTTTGAAACAGCGGACCCAATGACTAACTTCACAGAATCTATCAAACTACTAGTTACTTTTCTTGTTTCCAATACATCGATTGTATGTTTTGACCTTTCGAAACTAATTTAGATAAATCTTTTTTTTTCCCCTTAGGGCCTGCCTGCCAGTAGGCTCAGATGCACTGCAGCCACAAAATGGGCTTATTGTGCTCACCCTAATTCTAAATCACACCCATTCCATGATCTTGGTGCCTTGGACCAAACGGTACAAGTCATACATTGAATGCGTGGAAAATTCTTCCGGTTCCATCAGACATCGCCCAAAAATTCGCTGCCTCTTCTGGTGCAGAGCTTCACATCTGCACAAGATGTGCATAGCTGTCTCCCGTTCCTTATTACACAAGCGGCAGTTAAGGTCTCCGTAATATTTACCAATCTTCCACAGGTGTTCTTTAACGGTCGTGTGTCCCGTTAGGAAACCTGTTACGATTCTAATTTGCATCCTACTAAGGCGAAGTAGTTTTGAGCATCTTTTCCTGCAAGGTCCCTTTATATACGACTTGCTGTGCCTGTGTCCTGGAATCATGTTCCAGTAATTGTGATGTTGAGCGCGAATCTATCCGTTTACTTGGTGTCTGACTGCACTCTTAGTTATGCCTAGGGCAGGTTCCGGTCCAACGAAAGGGTCGTTGGAGCCCCGCTTTGCTAGTTTATCGGCTTCCTCCTTCCCTATCAGTCCACAGTGCCCTCGAATCCAAAGCAGTCTCACTGTGTTTCGCATGGCTAGGATATTAAGTTGCTCAAAGCATTCCCACACCAGTCTGGAAGACATCTTTGGGCTCAAAAGAGCCTTCAAAGCTGCCTGGCTGTCTGATAAGATAAAAATCCGCTGATTTTTGTAGCGCATCTTAATGTTTTCCCGCGCACATTGTAGTATCGCGTAGACCTCT
Organism: Xestobium rufovillosum; assembly: GCA_963966045.1. Classification (NCBI taxonomy): domain Eukaryota; kingdom Metazoa; phylum Arthropoda; class Insecta; order Coleoptera; family Ptinidae; genus Xestobium; species Xestobium rufovillosum. Next base: position 21,550,853 of record OZ014494.1, read on the forward strand.
GCTTGAAAGACAGGGGCATATTTGCCCAGAGAGGAGCTGAGTTTCACTCTTGGTTTATCTCCAAACAGTCCTGACCCAGCACCTGTGTCGGTCTTAGAACCATCGGTGTACCAGATTAGACTGCCGGAAGGTATGTTGTTCAGAATTTGGTTCTCCACTCTAGGGTCATCGATTGTGACATGAAAGAGTGGTTGTGTGGTGCTCTTGGGGACTATGTAATCCGTCCTCATGTCAAGCATGGGATCCTTTATGTCCTCAATAATGCTAGTGTGCTCTGTACCCAGATGGACACGATAAAAAGAGTTTTGCAGTCTATATAGTGCCAGTCTCGCCTCCCCCTGTATCACGAAGTGGAGAGGGGAAAGGTCCAGAAGAGTCTCTATGGCTGCAGTTGACGAAGTCCGCATCGCCCCTGTTATCCCTAGGCAGGCAAGCCTCTGAATTTTGCTTAGCCTTAGCCTAGTAGTTACCTGTTTGACTTTGGGCCACCATGCCAAAGCTGCATACATTATTCCTGGTCTGACCACTCTGGTGTACATTCCTGGCCTTAGACCCCATTTTTTGCTATATGTTCACCTAACCACTGCAAGAGTAGTTTCCGACTTTCTGACTATTCTATCGATTTGTTGGTTCCAGAATAACCCCAAGATACTTGACCTCCCTTGACAATGAGATCTTCCTACCACGGAGATATAGAGGCCCCAGAGCCTCTATGTTTCTCTTTCACGTAAATGGAACTATTGTTGTTTTTTCTGGACTAATGGTCGAGCCTTCCTTTTCAGTCCAAGCTGGTACAATACTCAGGGCCATTTGCATATGTTCCCTAATCGTACTGCTAAATCTTCCCTCGACTGTGACGACTAAATCATCTATCTGCATATCCTAGGGGAGAATATCCTCCATCGCTGAGTTTCCTAAGCAGTCTGTCCATAACTAGGTTCCACACAAGAGGAGATAGAACTCCACCCTGCGGACAACCACCTGCCACCCTGACTGCCAAGGTCACATCGAGCAGTGTAGTAAACACCACTGTATCCCTCAGCATGCAGTCTATCCACCTGCAGCACAAAGCCCTCTAGTCCTGTTTGACCTACGACTTTGGAGATACTATTGAATGATGTATTATCGAACGCTCCTATGTCCAGAAAGGCGGCTAGGAGGATTTCTTTGTTCTCCAGCACTTTCTCCACTCTCCATGTAAGGTGGTGTAGAGCAGTTTCTGTAGACATTCCTGCTATGTGTGCTAACTGGTTTTGATGTAGTGGCCTGTCATCCCTTATATGCTTGTCGAGCAGCTTTTCCATTGTCTTAAGCAGGAATGACATAAGACTAATGGGCCTGTATGATTTTGCCCGAGAGTAGTCCGTCCGACCAGTTTTTGGTATGAATACTACTCTGGTAAGTCTCCATATTTTTGATAGATAACCTAGAGCCAGACTGGCCCTAAATAGCATACATACTTTTAACAGCAGACGGTCCGATCCCTTCTGCAGCATGATTGGAAGAATCCCGTCTGGTCCCGGTGATTTGTATGCCTCAAATGAATTTATTGCTTGTTTGACTCTGTGGAACGTTACCACACTCCTCGCACTGCGCCAGTCATCTCTAGTTGCCATGCTCCCAGGTGCATCTAGCTCCTGGCCCCTTGGATAAGGGAAGAGTAGGGATACGTAATGCTAGTTTGGCGCCATACACAAGTGTTAGCAGATTTGTTGCCAAACAAAATGGTGAAACCAGCTTAATGAAAATAACTTTTGTAATAGTGCAATTAGACATAATATAAGAATTTGTATCCAATTTTTGTCCAGCTATTAACATCTGCTTTGTTACACCTCGTCTAAAGTTGTAAGTGCTCAAAATATTCAGATCTCTGAATTCCCCCAAAGTAAAGATAAAAGTTCTCAACAATCAGAAAAGGAAAAACATGCACTTTCAATAGTTTAATACAATATAATTGTGCTGGATTTTTTTTCTACTAAATATCTGGTGTCTTTTGTAGCCCATCTCTTCAGTTCGAGGCATGTTGGGCTTTGACAAACATAGCCTCCGGTACATCCGAACAAACACATGCAGTAGTCCAGGAGGGTGCACTGAGTAGGTTGCGGGCGCTGTTATCTTCACCAAGATTAGATGTGGCAGAACAAGCTGTATGGGCTTTGGGAAATATCGCTGGAGATGGCCCAGTTACTCGTGATTTGGTTTTAAATTGTGATGTGTTGTCTGATTTACTCAGACTGATCAAACCTGATACCTCCATATCTCTACTTCGTAATACTGTATGGTCTATTTCTAATTTGTGTCGTAATAAGAATCCACCACCGAATTTTGATTTGGTAAAACCAGCTTTGCCTACTTTGGCCCAGTTATTAAGTTACAATGACAAGGAAGTGGTAGCTGATACTTGCTGGGGTCTAAGCTACCTCACAGATGGAAGTAATGAGAAGATTCAAGCTGTTTTAGACACTGGGTTGGTCGACAGACTTGTGAGCTTACTGGGTAGTGAAGAGAAAACTGTATTGACCCCAGCTTTACGTGCTGTTGGCAATATTGTTACAGGAAATGACACTCAGGTAAGATAATTATAATAAAAAATCCAAAAAAATTTCATATCTTGAACATTCGATAGTTCTCACTGATAAGGGAAGCTGGTGTTGAAAATTTCAAATAACAATCGAGTTTCATGAAAGTATAATATATTTCACACTTTCTTAAATGTTTCCAGGAGGTTGGGATTTTAATCATTGACATCAATCATTTAATCAAAATCGATCTTGATTTTTTCACCGCGATTTGAGGCCTTTGTCAAATATGTATTTATGTCGCTGGTTTATTTTGCCAACGAGTGTAAAGCATTAATTAGCGAATTTTCGTTAGACGGACATGGTTTTGGCTGCCGGCGCCCTTAAAGAACTGCGTCGTCTTTTGCAACACAGTAGGCTCAACATAGTGAAAGAAGCAGCTTGGACTATATCAAACATAACAGCGGGCAATAGTGAGCAGATTCAGCAAGTGCTGGATGCTGGGATAATGGAACCCTTGTTACATGTTTTGCAAACTGTAAGACAAACAATAACCACAAAAAAACATAAGTGCTTGTTCTAAAAACATTTTTCTAGGGTGATTATAAGTCCCAAAAAGAAGCAGCTTGGGCCGTGACTAATTACACTAGTGGTGGTACCATTGAACAACTGGGCAGATTGGTAGAGATGGGTGCTCTAAAACCAATGTGTAATTTACTCAATTCTAAGGACTGGAAAACAGTTGTGGTTGTTTTAGATGGTCTCACAAACATCCTTAATGTAAGTTGTGTATTGCATTAATTTTTTTTAAATAAGAGGCGATTTGGTTATTAAATACAGGGTCCTGCATCTCACCTCCCGTCTTCTATTACACCTAAACGATTTATTTTAGAAAAATGATTGAAACGGGACAATAGACTGTTTGTTGGAAAGCGCATTTTAAAAATACTTTTGAATATACAGGTTGTCCCGAAAATTGGTGGTGCATCAAAGTTTTACTTTTTCAAATGGAATGCCCTATAGTCTTATTGATTTTTGAGACCCTTTCGAGCTACTGTACATACCCCTAGAATATTATCAAATTTGATTTGATAGCTCCAGATAGGGCATCCAAGTCCCGGGACCAAGGGGCCAATCGGGACTTCGGGACCTGACCAAAAAGTCCCGGGCCTAGTCCCGCAGTCCCGAATATATTAAATAGGCAAATTTTTATCTTATTTAAGATGTGACTACCACGAATGTTGAATAAAACAACTGTCTAACATGAAAAGAAACGTTGCAACTTTTATTAGTGCATAACAAAATAAATATGTAACATAGAAACACAAAAGAAAAATGAACATAGGGTACATAAATAAGAGGAAATAAATATAAAAAACATACACGAAAGTTTTACATGTAAATGAAACAAAATGAAACGTCCTTACGTCATTTGATTGAAAACGTGCTCTGTATTCTGTGGCGCGAGCGCAATCTCCCACCATTTTCGGGACCACGGGACTAAAGCTGTGGTCCCGGGACCTCTAAAATCACATGTAGGCCCGGGAAATCCCGGTCCCGGGATCCCGGGACTGGATGCCCTAGCTCCAGAGGAATAAATTAAAATCGAAAAAAAAAATTTTTTTCCGTCATATTTTAAAAAAATCATAAAAAATAGAAGAAACATCTTCAAACCAAAACTAAGGAGCAGGTTGCTTATAATAAAAGGTCAGTTTATCCTACTATGAATATCGTAAAAATAACTTATACAGGTTGTTCAAAATTCAATGCCAAACTTTTCAAAATGTAATGCTATTTTTCTCCATTTTTTCAAATGGGACACCCTATATATTTTTATCCCGTCGGATGCAGAGTTAAAAATTGAACATGTTTTCTAATTACAATTACCTCGACATTCTCAAAGGTTTCACAGATATTCGTAAAAATCGTAAAATTACTATCTAATAAATAATAATTTTACTTAGCATTTTCAATTCAATGACTAGAACATAATATGTTCAATATGTCTTCCGTTCTCTTGGAGGCACGAACGGAGGCGGGTATGAAATGACCTTGCTACTCTTCCTAATAGCTCGGGTGTAATGTTTTGAAATGCGTTTCTGATTCTTTGCTGCATGTTTTCTGGTGTGGTTGGAAGTTCCTTATAAACGATTTCCTTAACGTAGCCCCACAAAAAGAAATCCAATTTAGTTAAGTCGGGTGATCGGGGCGGCCAATTGAAAAGGTTGTATTGAGATTGTCCCTGACTCGTAATGAATAATGTACTGGCGCTGGTGCTGCAGCCACATTGCATCTCTCAAATCAAAGCTATTGGTAAATTTTGGCATAAATTTGGCAATTGACTTCGCAAGAAATCAAAATACATAGCACCGTTCAAATGTCCGCTAAAAAATTGAGTACCAATAATATGTTCACCAATAATCCTCCCCCCCCCCCCCCACCTGCTTAAAAATCTTTGGATTCTGGCCGGAATAATAATGAACATATGTTCTAGTCATTGATTTGAAAACTGCTAAGTTAAATTATTATTTATTAGATAATAATTTTACGATTTTACGAATATCTGTGAAACCTTTGAGAATGTCGAGGTAATTGTAATTAGAAAACATGTTCATTTTTTAATTCTGCATCTGACGGGATAAAAATATACAGGGTGTCCCATTTGAAAAAATGGAGAAAAATAGCATTACATTTTGAAAAGTTTGGCATTGAATTTTGAACAACCTGTATAAGTTATTTTTACGATATTCATAGTAGGATAAACTGACCTTTTATTATAAGCAACCTGCTGCTTAGTTTTGGTTTGAAGATGTTTCTTCTATTTTTTATAATTTTTTTAAAATATGACGAAAAAAAATTTTTTTTTCCATTTTAATTTATTCCTCTGGAACTATCAAATCAAATTTGATAATATTCTAGGGGTATGTACAGTAGCTTGAAAGGGTCTCAAAAATCAATAAGACTATAGGGCATTCCATTTAAAAAAGTACAACTTTGATGCACCACCAATTTTCGGGACAACCTGTATATTCAAAAATATTCTTGAAATGTGCTCTCTAACAAACAGTCTATTGTCCCGTTTCAATCATTTTTCTAAAACAAATCGTGTAGGTGTAGTAGAAGACGGGAGGTGAGATGCAGGACCCTGTATATTTAATACTTATACATACAACCAATCAGGTTTCGTGATAGTACAGAAATTTTGTGTAAAATTCTTCTGAAATTCTGCTTCAGTGGTTACAATATTCAAAACCTTGTATAACTGGTTAGTATACATATTTGATACTATCAAGAAGAAGAATCATTTTATTAATCGCTTTGAAAAAAGGTATTGACAACAAGTTTTGTAGGCCGCAAATAAACTGGGCGAAGTTGAAAAGGTTGCAATTATGATAGAAGAATGTGGAGGATTGGACGGAATAGAAGCGTTACAATCTCATGATAATGAAAAGGTCTATGAAAAAGCTCTTGGAATAATAGAAAATTACTTCTCTGAGGTAATGTCTTCTTTATTGTTTTTTAAATTATTTAAAAATTTTTTTTTTTAGAATCAAGTGGACGAACTCCCAGCGCCTCAGGTTAACGCCCAAGGGCAGATAGATTTTAGCCCATCAACACCATCTCAAGTGCCCAATGGAGGATTCTCGTTTTAAATATATTTTTAGGCATAACAATTTTTTAATCATTTTTTCACTAAATTGTTTTATCTTTGGTAAGTAACTAGCTGTATTTGTTTTTTTTTCTTTAAGAAATTACGTGATCTCGATTTTTAAAATGTGCATTTTGATAAAATGATTTTGTTACGTGATGTTCTTTTTGTTATTTATGATTTGGTTTATTTCAAATTTGTTTACACTTCTTATTTCGGCGGTAATTCCATTTTTAAGCATAATTTTATTGGTAGGATGTAGGCAGTGTTTATAAATTATGTATTAGGCTGTAGTAAATTCTCTTGTAATAAATAAGTTCTATATTATAGTTTGGTCCATTTACTGTGCCCAAAACCCTCACTGGAATTGACGTCCCAAGTGTGTCGTCTTAAACCCTAGAGAAGTCGAGGCTTAACACCGATGTTTGTTAAGATTGAGTTTAACGCCAGTATGTGTTCGCTCAAAAGCATTGTAACATTATTTCATAACTACAGTTTATTTGCATTCAATGTGATTTAAAACTGCATATATAGACCGGCGGCGTGATGACCAAAAGGTGTCATTTTAAAGAGTAACCCAATATTTCGGTATAATTTTATGGGACCTTTACAGATCTATTTATAGGAAGATTTTGCATCAGAAATGGAAAAGGACGACTCTTTTTTGTGGTCAAGACCGCCAATACAGCGGAAAAACTAAGAAAAACCACACTTTTTAAGACCTGTTCTTACGCTCCAATATCTTGGTATCTATAAGAGATATTGATCTGAAATTTGCATGAGCCGATAGCTCTTTTAATTCACTACAAAACTGTGTCTTCGAAATCAGCCCGCTTTGATTGTTTATAACAATAACTAAACATTTTCTCCGGCGACATTCTTTTTCCAAGCATTTCTTCATATTCAAAGCGGTGCAGTTTAACTCCTGTATAAGATATTTAAAAAATTCTTGCACTGAAAACTGGAAAATTTCATAAGGATTATCTTCTCTCGATTTTGTATGAACTTATCTTTAACAATAAAGTGGCCAGAATTAATTAACTTCTCTGATGCACCTTTCGCGCGCTGCCGCTCTCGATCACCCTCCCGCACCTCTAGCTCCCCACTTCGCCTACGTACTGGTGATTTAATACATACAGGACCCACTGCGCTACGTACCTACAACATGCCTATCGTTGTTCGTCGTTCCAATAACTTCATTTTGGGTGGAATTATAAATAACGTGAATTAAGAATGAAAAGCTTTAGTCTTTTATTTGAACTTATTCCTGCATATCATCTTGTTCATCAAAGAACAATAATTCATTTTCCACTTACATTCGGAAAAACAAAACATGCCCTTATTTTGCACGCCCATTTATTGTTATTACAGTTTTTTTCGTTGCAGAAAACACTGAATATTGTTTTAATATCTTGGGGAATTGGGGCCCTTGTGACGAATTGTGGGACCAAAATATCATTTTTGCGTACCCACCCATAATTGCTTGGCTCAAGTTTATCAGTTATACCAATGTGACTCATTATCCAGAGGTATACTTGGTAGTAACATCTAAAAAGGAAAAATGTATAAAAATATCTATATTATGTTTGTATACGCATAGTATACAGTTCATTCACCTAATTTCGACCACAATTGAGTAAAACTTTCAACTGATAAAATTATCACAAAGTAGGTAATTATTCAATTATACCAAAGTTTAATATTAATTTTACATTACCCAGGTTCAAAAACCCATCTGTGATAATTTTTACAGTTCAAGTTTTACCCATTCTGTGAATACAGAAGTATACAGATATTTTGTTTAATAACACCACCTACCTCGTACATGTAAATAAAATGAATCCTCAGTAGGAGGAATTTCTTTGGTTGATTTTTTTGTTTTCTTTGTTAGCTTGAGCATAATTTCATTTAGATATGGGCATTTGTCAGGTCGATATAGGTATGATACAAGCTTTCTTGCTGCATTCAAAGTTCTATAGAACTTTTACCAAAACATTCTAATTCTAAGTTGTAGTTTTTAAAATAAATATGCCAAGCTGATTTTTTCCCCATTTTAAAGAAAGGAACTTGTGTCACAGCCGGCTATCACGTGAAAAGCTAATAATCCATCACAGACAGTTTTTCCTCAAATTATGCTCAAGCTACCAAAGAAAACAAAAAAATCGGCCAAAGAAATTCCTCCTACTGAGGATTCATTTTATTTACATGTACGAGGTAGGTGGTGTTATTAAACAAAATATCTGTATACTTCTGTATTCACAGAATGGGTAAAACTTGAACTGTAAAAATTATCACAGATGGGTTTTTGAACCTGGGTAATGTAAAATTAATATTAAACTTTGGTATAATTGAATAATTACCTACTATGTGATAATTTTATCAGTTGAAAGTTTTACTCAATTATTGTGGTCTAAATTCGGTGAATGAACTGTATACTATGCGTATACATACATATAGATATTTTTATACATTTTTCCTTTTTAGATGTTACTACCAAGTATACCTCTGGATAATGAGTCACATTGGTATAATTGATAAACTTGAGCTAAGCAATTATGGCTGGGTAGGCAAAAATTATATTTTGGTCCCACAATTTGTCACAAGGGCCCCAATTCCCCAAGATATTAAAACAATAATCAGTCTTTTCTACAACGAAAAAAACTGCAATAACAATAAATGGGCGTGCAAAAATGAGGGCATGTTTTGTTTTTCCGAATGTAAGTGGAAAATAAATTGTTGTTTGATGAACAAGGTGATATGCAGGAATAAGTTCAAATAAAAGACTAAAGCTTTTCATTCTTACTTCACGTTATTTATAATTCCACCCAAAATGAAGTTATTGGAACAACGAACAACGATGGGCATGTTGTAGGTACGTAGCGCAGTGGGTCCTGAATGTATTAAATCACCAGTACATAGGCGAAGCGTGGAGCGAGAGGCGCAGGAGGGTGATCGAGAGCGGCAGCGCGTGAAAGGTGCATCGGAGAAGTTAATTAATTCTGGCCACTTTATTGTTAAATCGAGAGAAGATAATCCTTATGAAATTTTCCAGTTTTCTGTGCAAGAATTTTTTAAATATCTTATACCTACAGGAGTTAAACTGCAGCGCTTTGAATATGAAGAAATGCTTGGAAAAAGAATGTCGCCGGAGAAAATGTTTAGTTATTGTTATAAACAATCAAAGCGGGCTGATTTCGAAGACACAGTTTTGTAGTAAATTAAAAGACCTATCGGCTCATGCAAATTTCAGATCAATATCTCTTATAGATACCAAGATATTGAAGCGTAAAAACAGGTCTTAAAAAGTGTGGTTTTTCTTAGTTTTTCCGCTGTATTGGCGGTCTCGACCACAAAAAAGAGTCGTCCTTTTCCATTTCTGATGCAAAATTTTCCTATAAAATTATACCGAAATATTGGGTTGATGAAAAATTTCCATCCCCGGCCGCCAGTCTAATAATAAGCCAACATGAGTTGATGATTGCGCGTAAACACTTTAACTGGTGTTCGGCGCTTGTCTACAAGATATTGTGAGAAAATAAAATGGAAATTGAACACAGGGAGTTTCAGTTCATTTTTGGGGTAAAAATGATTAGTTCAGTGCTTATATAACGAAGAATGATGTTCATAGGTAACAAACTTGGATCGTGTTTTGATATTTAAGATGGCAATCGGCTAAGCTGTGTTTTGAAACCTTGATGCTCGTATACACAACTACTAACATCGATTTTAAGTTTCGCGTAAACCAGGTGATAGGTAAAGAACCTGCCATTCAGTCTCAGTTCACTTCAGACCTCTAGTTTCACTATCTCCTACTTTTATATCATTAAAGTAGAAAACTTTATCTTGGTGGCTTTTAGCTGATGATGTGCAATTGATTTGATTGCACACTTTGCCGACAAACAGAAGGAAATTTAAGGGTGCAGAATTTCAGCACTAAAAATGAGACATGTAGACACATTTTTATTCCAACACCATTCTGAAATTAAAGTAGTTAAATAAAAAAAAGATTTATCAATAAAGGATCACTACTTTTATAGTAATATTTTTCGTTCGCCTTAAATAAATCTCACTGAAATTATTGAAAAATCCTTCATAAACTCGACACCTTTTTTTTAGTATTTGTACACATATTTATCGTAATTAGAAAGTAGGGTTGTCAAAGTTAATTATTCCTTATTCATTTTCGACCAAGAACCTTTTGATGCGTTACTTGGTTCAGCCGACGTGTTGGAATGAAAATTATTTTGCAATCTGCCCATTTTGTGAATATTTGGATGAGTTGCACAGTAAACTGGACGTTTGACAGTAGTAGTGTGGTGCATCGCAATGCAGATGGCGGTGTCGCTTCAGTTTATCTAGGGTCCCTGTATTTAGAGAGTACCGCAATCAATAGCTCCACTATGTTTCAGAACTGTGAGTAAACATGGCGGACTGCCGTGTCAGCAGCAAAATGTCATAATGTCAGTCAAAGTCCAGCTGAAATATTGGTTTGTTTGGTGCTTATGTTTTATCGTCTTTTGTGAATCAGTGATATATATTTCCACAATCTGGCCTGTAGTATTATTCCTCAACATATTACAGTCAAATTTTATTTGTTTATGGATCAAAAATCAGAAGGTGAATCCGCAATTTGTAACACATGTCAAGTATAAAATCTGACGTTCCGGCACAATTCAAATTTGGCGCGTTATTGTGAGTAAACATGGCGGAGATTGCGGTACTCTCTCAATACAGGGACCCTAAGTTTATCTTATTTCTAAATAGAAAATAATAATAAGATACGACTGTCAGATTTATTCGGTTGCCGCTAAAGCAAAAAACCTTGAAAATTCCGAGCTGTAGAGGTTCCGTCGGAAGAGTTTGCAGCTGTGATAGAAACCAATCATAATAGATTGTGAATTGTGAGTATATTTTACATGATCCTAATCACACTTTTGGACGATAGGTGGCAGCACTTTATAGACTAACAGCTGATACATCGCAGCCTTAAATGATAAAAAATGTGCTGACCACGAAGGTTTGCACAGCTGAGTTCCAATGGCTAAACAACCTGCTTTTAGTTGATGGTACACTTGTGATGATGCGTGACCGTTAATACTATCTGCGTATGAGGCTGCAGTTGACTTAACCTATATTGTATGATGTGACTATCTTCCTATATGCTGGTGAAGATATCTTGCCGAAGAACCGAAAATATGAATACAATTACAGTAGACTCCCGAGATATCCGAAATAATGTGAACCCGCGGCATTTCGGATAACTTATTTCTAATTGAAAGCATGCAGTTTTTATTGGTGCTCCCAACCGATTGATTGGAAAGCTATACAATAATAATGGTCTCTAAACAAAATATGGCCAATCAGTTTGTGCATATCAAGTGATACCTTCGAAACTCCACCAGAATAATATTCAAAAACTGCATTTCAAATGCCTTGCACTTTATGTGAAAAACAATTTGAAGTGGTGAATGTTCACAAGCGTTTAAAACACTTATTTGCCATAAATTTGGAACTTTTAAGACATAATATGAGTGGTACTGGGCCATTCGAACAACTACTCCTCGGGCAAATACCCCGCCAGGCATTGAATTATAGAAATAAATCCAATTTTGTGTATTACGAGTTCTTATGCGGGATGCTACCCCAAACATCATTGGGCTTGAAACACCCTTGGATCTCTACATACCTTCAGGGTCTACCAGCAGTAGTCGTATGAATGTTAGGTTTTCAATATTGCATGTTTCGAACGGCATGGAAAGCCGTAGACCACTGGTTTCGTCCTTTTGGGACTCATCAATACGGTGCTTTGCCCTACACACTCGAACCATGCAATATGCTTGTTGTATATACAGGTGTCCCGAAATTAGCGTGCAATATTTTACAAGCGTGTTCTGTGGTCAAAATTAAGACAAGAAATTCCTATTAGCGTATACCGAAATCATAGATTAATTGATTTACATATTATTTTATTCTATGCCGAAATATGCTTCCCAAGGGAGCTATAGCTTTCTAAAAGGGAGAGCCTGAAGACGTTTTCTTCTAAGTATCTTCGAAACAAGTCCAGTTAAAATTATGAAATTTGATGGAATGCGTAAGTATCAAATGTTGAATCTTTTGGTGTAAACATAATTTTTAAAATTTAACAGGGACGTCTCAAAGCTGAGGGTGGCGGAGGTAAGATTTACCCCAACTTTTTTCGGAGCATGTCATTTTCAATTTTTCCATAAAAATTTGCAACTTCAGAGTTTTTTGTAAAAAAAATGTGCTCCTGTTTCGTTTTGATAGGAGGCACCGTTATCGAGCACAATCGATTTAAAAATTTCGCTGCATGCCCAAAAAATTCCTACAAGTGGAGAACTTCGTTTGTATACTTAAACGAGACAGGAGCATATTTTTTTTGCAAAAAAGCCCTGAAGTTGCAAATTTTTAGGGAAAAATTGAAAACGACATGCTCTAAAAAAAGTTGGGGTAAATCTTACCTCCGGCACCGGCCACCCCCATCTTTGAGATGCCCCTGTTAAATTTTAAAAAGTATATTTACAGCAAAAGATTCAGCATTTGGTACTTACACATTCCATTAAATTTCATGATTTTAACTGAACTTGTTTCGAAGATATTTAGAAGAAAACGTCCTCAGGTTTTCTCTTTTAGAAAACTAATAGCTCCCTTGCGAAGCATATTTCGGTATACGCTTATAGGATCATTTTGTCTTATTTTTGACCACAGAACACGCTGGTAAAATATTGCACGCTAATTTCGAGCCACCCTGTATACTTACTCGCTTGATGCAAGTATTAGCGAGAGCTAATTATTAGCCGAATTATGCGGTGGACATAATAATATTCAGATGGTATTTACCATATATTAAAAGAAGAACTGTCACAAATTTATTTTGTGTCGTTGCCCATTGCTCAAGTTTTAAGCAAAAGTTTTTCTGCAGAAAATGAAATAGGTAATGAGTCAGAAACTGACAAAGTTAAGTAGAAAATACATTTAATAATACTTATAAAACATTTAATATTTTAGAGATACTATCTGCTTTCAAATTTAAATTTTGCAATACAGACACTGCATTCAAAACACGCTCTTCACTGAAACTGCCGTAAGGAATATCATAAAACGTAACGTACGCGGATAATTTGCTTGACACACTATCCAACATTTGTCCTTTCACATAAGATTTCATAAGATTACTTATGCTTTCTTCCCATTCATCCAATACACCAATAACTTCTAACTTAAGAGCTAAAATAATCTCGGAAGATATTAAAGTATGCGTCACTGGATGATCTAAAATCTGCGCACACAGAAGTTTCAGCTGCCACAGTTGTATTACGCTTGGACATTCTTTTAAATCCCTAACAGTTTTCACTAGAGCTGCAAAAATTGGCAAAGCAACTAATTTGTCTTTAATAACACAATCGTACGTAAATCTTGTAATCATTAATCGTAATCTCGTTTCTTCTTGGTTCGAAGGCTCTTTGTCTAGATTTAGGTAGTTATCACAGAAATAACGTAGGGTGCATTCTGAAGTAAACGACATTATTGCTTTTGAGGGTGGATCCCAAGGTACACATCTTGACTGCGTTAAAGTTCTTGCCAACTGACTGCGGTAACCCATTTTATCTTCTATGTAGCTCAGACAGCCAGCACGTTGTTTAACTTCAATGTACCCGTTTGTAATTAACAGTTTTCTGAAAATGTAAGAAGGTACAAAATATTTATGCAGCTTTCCATTTTTATTGAAGAAATTTGTCTCTGAGATATAGGTTGTTGAAATTACAAATTATTAAAATAAAATAAGATTTAGGGTGTAGAAATCAATCTTAGTATGAGCATTGCAATCAGTTTTCCTCCCTGATTATCATTTTTTCATAGAAATGTTAGCTTCCATTTGGTATTTCCATAAGAACATTTATTTATAATAAAATTGGGGTGGGTATCCGCACAGCTGATTTGAAAAAATAAGCTTTTGTGTACCTATCAGAAACAACAAAAGCAAACCCTATTACGTTCACATGTTCTATCGCTTCACGAAATTTCTTACAACAAAAATGGAATGCCGTGTATAAAAGCATATTTTTATCAAAGTAAATAATAAAATATCTGCAGAAAGAGAAACAGTGCTGCAACTTACTGCAGCTGCTCCCAATTTCTTCCTCGTTCAAAAACAACAGGCCAATAACGTTCATCATGAATTTTCACTTTTGCAAGAACATTAGGATCAGGAATCAAGCCAGGACCTTTTATTACAGTCGCTGTTCCATCCAAATATACGACTTTAATATATGCATAACACATAGTCCCTAAACTGACATCTTTTGGAATGACCAATCGGGGTTCTGCTGCCAATACATACAAGTGGCGGAAAGCCTGCAGATGGTACCTGTTATGATTAAAAAATATTACTTCAATCTGAAAGTGGATTGTGGATTTCAAATTTTGTTTGAAAAAATTAACTGCAGTATTTTTTATAATATACGGTTGTAATTATCATCTGGTTACAGCATCTCAAATCACAATTACTAGAGAATGTTCAACTTTAAAAAATTTTGGTTATCCGAAGTTTGACGTTCAGGAACTTTTCACACTTTAATCGATTTTAATGATTTTCTGCAAGTTGAAGACATATTCATAATTATGTCAAAGTACATAAGGGAAACAAATATTTTTAATCCCTAAGTTAATAACACTCTGCGAGACAATTAAGCAGTTTGGTCATGCTCCATCACCAAGGCATTCACGTTCCTCTTTTCGAGTCATTCAAATGGTTTTTTATGAGACAGGAATTGTCAAATAAAACGCTAACGATTTTATAGCATTTTTTTCGTATAACTTAGTATGTAACTTGTACTTCTCCCACTAGCATGAATCACGGCCCCTATAGCCTTAGTAGAATTATCATCACCTGTGGAAGTTGAAACCCTGGACACAAGTGCTCTAAGAACTGGACAAAATTCAGACATTACAAATTTAAAATAAATCGATAAATTTATGAAAAATTATAAATATGAACAATTTTTGTGCAGCAAACATCAACATTGTAAAAATCTAGTGCTTTATCATCTAATGAGGATGATTGCTGTTGCCACAGTCACCAAGTCTCTAACATAAGAATGAAGAACAGAATATGTTTATAAGTCACTGCTACTTATCAGTTGTCCATATACAGGCTTGGATTTCTGATGCCTCAAACTAAAGATTGTTGGTATGAAATAGAAAAAAAGAAATAATATTTTCACCTATTTGTCATATTGTAAGTATTAGTGGGCAAATTGTAGAGAAGAGGAGGTCGAAATTAACGGCAGTACAAACAAAAATGGAAGGGACAAGAAATTTTTTGGAAGCGCAAATTATCCGGAATCTACTGAAAAATTGACCAGATGCACTAAAAATTCAAACCTGCCCAGAAAAATTAAAGTGGCTGGTAATTCTATTCCTTTGAAAAGTTACCAAATCCATCCCACAGTGGTTGGATTGAGAACTTTATCATAATTTCACTACGAATTCTTAATAAGTTGATGAATTAATGAAATACTCTGCGTACTACCAAAAGACAGTGACACAGTAATTTATTAAACTCAACACGTGTTTCGCTAACAATGTCAGCGTCCTAAGGAGTCGAAGATATAACTAAATCTGAAACTTATACTACGTTGCTATAAATACCAATCTCCTACCACACAAGTAAAATAAATCGATAAACCTAGGGTTTCTTAGAACTTTTGGAACACCAGAACAATAAAATTTTGATCTCACTATATCTTTGATTGTGGTTACTTATTTGTGGTATCTTTCAATGGATAATGATAAACTCATCAGTCTATGAGCTGTACTTGTTTCTTTCCTGCGGCAAAGAAACCAGTACAACTTGGTATAAATATAACTGTAGTCAGCACAAAGAGGCTAGTTTTGGATTTTTTGTTAATAGACTGTTGAGCATCAAGCTCATTACAAATACGGCTGTACAGATCAGTCTAGCAGGAGGTTTATATTTATAGCAACGTAGTGTGAGTTTTAGATTTAGATTACTCGTCAACTCCTGAGAATGTTGACGTTGTCATCGAAACATGTGTCGAGTTTAATTACTGTATCACTGCCTTTTGGTGTGTGTAGTTAACTTATTAAGAATTCATAGTAAATGTTAATCTGATCAATCTGTGCCCAATGTGCAAGTAGTGCTCCAGGCAGCTTCTGTAATCATCCTTCTGCTCTAGGAGAAACACATGTTAAATACATGTCTGTCGCACCATGGCACCCGCCGAATAATTTGCTTTAGCCTGTCACCACAAAAACTTTTATTTCAATTTAATTTTAACAAGAATCTAAAATACAGTAAAAATCCACCTCTATAAAACGACCATTTGAGCAAGAGACAATATTTTAATTGAACAAGCACATTTTTCTATTTTTTACCCTAAATTGCACTCCTGTAAAGCAACTGGGACCACATCAAAGCGACCGTCCGGCTGTCGCTCGGTTCTCCTGCCGGCCGGTATAGTAAAACGTCTTAACCAACACTTCTAAATAGACACCTCTATTTAACGGACTGATTGCAATT
The DNA here is from genome assembly GCA_963966045.1 of Xestobium rufovillosum. Lineage (NCBI taxonomy): Eukaryota > Metazoa > Arthropoda > Insecta > Coleoptera > Ptinidae > Xestobium > Xestobium rufovillosum. The sequence goes on from OZ014494.1 coordinate 21,567,582, forward strand.
TCCCAAAATGTCGTTTTCGTTTATTTGCCCTCACAGATACAACAGATACCTCCCTAAAACGGACATTTCCGTTTTCCCTTTTAGAGGTTTCACTGTAATATAATTATTGTCATTGTGAAAACAAGTTCTATTGGGGTAATATTTTATATTTTATTGGTGGGGTACTTCAAATATCCGATATTTATGAATCTGTATACCTACTTGTTAGTTAAATTCCTTTGTAAATTGTATGTAGTGGTTTGAATTTTTCCCGAGCAAGTATCGAGACCTGAGAAATTTAGAATTTCTTAAAATTTAATTTATTTTGGCCTCCTATAATTTACCTCGGTTTGTTCTCAAATTTCATATCTTGCAAATTAATTGAACCCTAATTTAGAACAAATTTAACATGGTGAGGTGAGGAATTTAACTACAAATTGAAGAAAAATCCTTAATATCGGTTCAAGTATAAAAAATTCATCGATCGTCAAAATTTTAGTTGACCAGGATTTTTGGCAGTCAACGTATATTGTAGAAAAAATTTGTTTAATATTTTCTATTTTGCTTACCGATTATCATTACTATGAGTAGGAAACTTTGGGTAAAATGCTGAAATAAGCAATGCCACACTGCTTGGTGAGTTGGAAAGTGTATACCGGCTTCCCCCAAGGAACAATAGCCCAAGAGCCATGTGTATATTCAGGTGAGATCCATATGTAACAAAAGCATTGCCAGTAACACCTACTCTGCGACGTAAGTGTCTCACAAGTCTCATTATATCTAAATTTCCTGTTCCCGCCATAACCATTGAAGCAGAAATGAGACACACATTCAAACATGTCTCGATGGTTGGTTTACCTGCCAATTCAGATACTGACTTTGCTGTTAATGAAGTGAAATGATGGCAATGGTGAAGTAAAGTCTTGAAAGCATACTGATTCGCAGTGCCTGCATACTTTAGACCTATTGAGAAGCATGCCCCTGCTACAATGTTGCAATAAACTTGGCTGAAAACATTCAAAGTATTCAACATTTTAAAAGAGTTACATTTTTTCATTAAAATAATAATAATAGTTTAGAGTAAAAGCAAATCCACTTACTTCATTGCTTCATAGTCTACATCAAATACCGGAGATGGAGTTGTCATGCAGAATGGTCGAATTGTTTGTGGAACTTGTGATTCAACCCAATCTTCCGTAGGTTCAATATCGTCCCACATAATTAATGCTAACAACAAACAAATTTATGCAAAAATTAGTAAGTAACATTACTTTTCGGTACCTCTGGCGAGAATTCGAAGCATAAGAAAATCTGGTCGGACAAAATCAAGCAGATATTGAGTTTCTGGGGGAGCCATCCAATCAGCAACTGCTTTATTCCCAGTACCTAGATACATCAGGCCTAAAGCCAAGGTCGCTCCCGGAGATGTTACATCTAAATTTACACTAGGACCTTCCCGAATTTGAAATGATGCAACTTTATATTTGTCTTTCTGAGAACCTTCAAATTGCTTAATTTAGTAATTTTCATTACGATTTACAACGTGCGGTACCTAAAACTGCTCGTTTATTTCCACCAACCATATAATAATGTAATAAATCCGGTACATCTAAATCAGCTAACCCAGATAACCTTCCGCCTTTTTTCAATGTTACAAATCCAAGTGCTAATCCAGCAGCCAAAGAATATGACTCTCTGTCGACACTATTTTCCATTTCAGGGCCTGGAGGTCTACCTATCTCAGTTAACAATACTTCGGTCATATGTCTATGAGCTGTTCCTTCATACACTAAACCGATACCAAGGAGGGCCGCTACTTGCAAATTTTGTGGTATATCTAATTCCATAGATGTAGGAGGTAAGAGAGCCTCCACATGGATACTAAGAGCTTTAGTTAAACCGCTGTGTGAAGTTCCACGAAAAGCCGCTGATAGACCTAAATATAAAAAGTGAAAAGTAAAGGGAAACAATAGTCAAATTACAAAAAATACAACGCGAAAAAAATTCTGATACATTTCCCTTTTCTTTTGATATTGACACAAATTTTTAGTAAAAATAGGGCGTTAAAAGAGTAATGTCGAAATTTTCTGTAGCGTGTAGTACTCCTCAAAATAAGTTAAAATATTTATACAAACATTTGGCCTAAAATGAAAATAAAAAGTTACAGGGTGACACCTTTGCCGGGAGCCAATGTTTTTAATTATCAAGAATGAACCAGCGCATATTTAGCATGAAAAACTAAATAAATGCCCAAAATTTTGTTTAAGTATTTATCTTTCACAGCTCTTCAACCAACATCTGATCTTCCTAGGGCTACATTTTAGGCCAAATTTTTTAAACTTATTCTGGTAAGTGCTATATACTGCAGAAATTTTAGACAGTATTTTTTAAACACCCTGTATATGAGTTACACTTCAGAAAAATATTTTAAACGGGCAGATTAATGATCAAAATAAATCATACAAGAAAAACAATACAAGACAAAAACAAACTGAAAATGCCTGTATTAGACGAGATAAAATTTTGAAGCATCTGTGCATACTCTCCCAAAAAGAAGTAAAGTAATTTTCATCTATAACGAACCCACTTATAGCGAATCTTCGCATATAACGAACCGTTGCAAAAAGCACTAGTCACATTGCCATAAATCTAACATAATTATTTAACGAACCCTTGTAACAAATTTTCGTATTTAGCAAACCTCCAAACACAAAATTCGGGGAATTCCATAACACCAAGTGTTTTACAAAAGTGGCCTGTCGGCAAGTTGTGAATTCAGTCTTATTTGGTGGGTGATAGCGAACGTTGATAGAAATATATCGACGACAAACAAAGATGTAAATAAGACAAACTTGTCATAAAATTTATTATCTAACGTAACAATTATTTTGACAAAGTAGTAACGTTCAGACGTTGGTATTGAACTACATCATCATAAGGTTCTCAGTCCGAAGACTGGTTGGACGCGTACCTCCATTCTTTTCTATCCTGAGCTAACCTACGCATTTCCCTAAAAGTAGAACATCCTACATCCCTAACTATTTGAGAGCAGTAGTCTAATCTAGGCCTACCCCTACCTCTTTTTATTCCTATCTCTGACTCTAGTATGTCACGAACTATTCCTTCGTGTCTTAGAAGGTGTCCTACCATCCTATCTCTCCTACTCTTTATTGTTTTCCATACCTTTCGCTTTTCCCCAACTCATCATAAAATTTATACCTGTAAATTTCTACTTAAACTATTGAGGGAATAAATTTAACAATGGAGAGGGTTCAAATCTAATTGGTCATTTAATATTGTTCATGTTTTCTTAAGTTTATTAATTTCTGAAACTTCAAGTAAATTTAGTTTCTTTCCTTTATTTTCCGAGGGTAAAATTTAAAGTTCGGATTAAAATTATAATTTTCTACCATAAGATGTGTTGCGCAAGTAGATTCATTTTCTTATTTTTAAAACAGTTGAAGTGTTTTTAATTCTTTTGTTAAATTTTCTTCCTGTTTGTCCATTATAACACTTAGAGCAAGACCCACAACTTACTAGATTTTTTTAATTTTTGTGAATTTCTGGCATGTACCTACTTAGTAAATAAATAAATAACTTTATAACTATAAATAATATCGACGTTTCGCCCCCGTTCGGGGGCTTTGTCAAGATTTATTAAAAAACGTGAAAAAAGATATAAAATATTTTACTACATGCCATAAATTCACAAAATTAAAAAAAATTAAAATTTGAACTGACACAAATTAAACAAGAATTTTCAACTTATTAGACACCTAACCTAAGTTTCTTATATGTTTTCTCTTTATTAGGTTTGATTATTTTTACTAACATATGGTTTTAACATAAAGTAGCATTTAAAACCAGACATTAGGAAAAATAAAAATAATCAAAATAATAAAGTTAAAACCGATAAGAAACTTAGGTCAGAAGTCTATAAGTTATACGTTATGACAAACGAGACAATTTAACAAAAGAATTAAAGAACACTTCAACTGTTTTTAAAAATAAGAAAAATTAATGTGCTTACGCAACACATCTTTTGGTAGAAAATCATAATTTTAATCTTAACTTTGAAATTTTACACTTAGAAAATAAAGGCAAGAAACTAAGTACCAATTAGATTTAAACCACTTTCCATTGTTAAATTTATCCCCCCAACAGTTTAAGTCAAATTTACAGGTATAAATCGTATGATCTAGTCGAAGCTAGTCGAAGCCACTGTGTTGGCGAAACAATTAAATAATACATTTTGCAAAATTGAGACAAGTTTGTCTTATTTACAATGATAGTAGTTTAGTTATGGTGAAGATGAAACGGAAGTGAGAATATTGACGTGTGGTTACTGACAATTACCAAAGTTGTGCAAAATATAGGTGATGTTCGAAATTTCTTGCAAAGCAAAATCCTCTGAACGTGTTCTAGACAGTTTGCGGTTGTAGAAATGTATTTAAGTGAATTTTTCTTTACCTCTACAACCAAACGAACAAAAATATCAGATTTTTTAAATAATGATTAGGTTATGTACCTACGTTTATGTAATGTAACATGCATGATGTTTATTTTTCTTGGAAATATTAAATACAGTATGTTATATTTTTATAATTTTGTGTTTCTTGAGATATCAAATAGATCAAATAGGGAGATATCAAATAGATTACATTCTCGTTAGGCAAAGATTTAGAAATCAAGTTAGGGATTGTAGAAGTTATCCAGGAGCAGATATAGATAGTGATCACAACATAGTCGTTATGAAAGCCAATCTTAAATTTAAGATTTTGAAAAAAAGAAGCGGAAGAAGGTATCTTGACCCAGAGAAACTAAAAGATGATGATATGCGCAATAAGTTCGAGAAAAAGACAAACGAAGCACTAAAGGGCACGGGTGGAAATATTGTTAGGGACATAGAGGCAGAATGGAATTGCATTAAAAATAGTTTAGTTTCCTCAGCTAGGGATATTTTGGGTCATAAACAGAATGAAAGTAGGAAACCCTGGATAACAAAACATATTGTGAGTCTAATAGAGGAAAGGCGAAAATATAAAAATAGGTTAGATGAAACAGGGAAACAAAGATATAAGGCGATCAAGTGGGAAATTATTCGGGAATGTAGGAAAGCGAAAGAGCAATGGATCGATAATAAATGCAAAGAAGTGGAAGATAAATTCGAAGTAGGAAAGACTGATGAAGCATATAAAATAATTAGGAGAAATTTTAGAGAAATTGGATCTAGTACCAAAAACATTAGAAATGAGGCAGGAGATATCCTAATCGGAAGTGGGGAGAAGGCAGATAGGTGGAAAGAATATTTAGGAAACTTATATGCGGGACAGGAAGTGCAAGATATATTAGAAAGCGAAAGCAGTGTAGAGGGGGATAACCTAGGGAGTCCTATAATGAGAGAAGAGTTTGAGATAGCACTAAAAAGTTTAAGGAATAATAAAGCACCAGGTATAGATGGCTTGCAGGCAGAAATCTTAAAGTGCGCAGGTCAAGAGGTAATAGATCGTTTATTTAAACTAGTTAGTCGCATATACCTGACAGGCGAGATTCCAGAAGATTACAAACGGAACATCATAGTAGCTTTGCCAAAAAGAAAAGGCGCGGATAGATGCGAAAATTTTAGAACTATCAGTTTAACTTCCCATGCGTCAAAAATTTTAACTAGAATTGTGCAAAGAAGGATGGAGAAAAAGGCGGAAGAAATATTAGGAGAAGATCAGTTCGGATTTAGACGAAATAGAGGAACGCGCGAGGCCATTCTAGCTTTACGAGTAATTATAGAAAAAACGATAGAAAAGAGAAAGAGCGTCTATATAGGATTTGTAGATTTAGAAAAAGCCTTCGACAACGTAAAATGGGGGAAGATGTTCGAAGTGCTGAGAAAGGTAGGGATGAAATACAGGGACAGAAGAATAATACATAATCTCTACAAAGAGCAAAAGGCAGTTATAGAATGTGAGCAGGAACAAAGGGAAGTAGATATCCGGAAGGGAGTGAGACAGGGATGTGCATTGTCACCTCTAGTTTTCAACTTATATATCGAAGATGCGATTAATATTGTTAAGGAAAGAACAGCCTCAGGGATCAATGTACAGGGCCAAACTATTAACATGCTCAGATTTGCGGATGATATAGCAGTGTTAGCATCTAGCAAAGAAGAATTAGGAGCGGCTTTGAATGAAATGGAAGCAGTTTTGACACAGGGCTTCGGCATGAAAATCAATAAAAAGAAAACTAAAATTTTGGTATGTAGGGGATGTGAAAATAGAACTAAAATGGAAATACAAATTGGAAATGAGAAGATAGAGGAGGTCGCGGATTTCTGTTACTTAGGAAGTAAAATAACTCAAGACGGTAGGAGCACTAAAGATATAAAACAAAGAATGGCGCAGGGCCGAGTTGCGTTTAACAAAAAGAAACAACTGTTATGCTCGAGAACGGTTAATATAGAGACTAGGAAGAGACTCTTAACGTCGTATGTATGGAGTACGGCATTATACGGGTGCGAAACTTGGACAATAGGAGAAGCGGATAGAAAAAGAGTAGAAGCGTTTGAAATGTGGTGCTACAGACGCATGATGAAGATACCGTGGATAGATAAGGTTAGCAATAGGGAAGTATTAGAAAGAGTTGGGGAAAAGCGAAAGGTATGGAAAACAATAAAGAGTAGGAGAGATAGGATGGTAGGACACCTTCTAAGACACGAAGGAATAGTTCGTGACATACTAGAGTCAGAGATAGGAATAAAAAGAGGTAGGGGTAGGCCTAGATTAGACTACTGCTCTCAAATAGTTAGGGATGTAGGATGTTCTACTTTTAGGGAAATGCGTAGGTTAGCTCAGGATAGAAAAGAATGGAGGTACGCGTCCAACCAGTCTTCGGACTGAGAACCTTATGATGATGTGTTTCTTGATAACTAGCACTAATAAAATTAGTTTTAGCAAGTACTTTCTATCGAGGAGTTTTTACAAATTTGAAGAAAATACATTTTATTAAATCATGTTTAGAACTCCAACAGCCAGTTTTTCAGTCTAAGGTTAATATTCGGGTTTACTAAGCAGGTTTAACATTAAACCAAATATTTGCCACGAGTTAGCACAGAATGTGTTTTAACTTTAAGAAATTTTTCACCGTAAAACCATCAAATTTACCTAATAATATTCCTATGCTGGTCATTTCTTGCAGTTTTAATAAATAATTATATGTACTCAACACAGCTAAATTCTTAAGGTGCCCGTTCAAACCCAGTGCCATTAAAAATCCGGCATGCTCCGCCTGAGTCTCGACACTAATTTTCGATTTATTAAACGTGATCCAATTTGTGTCAATATTACGGGCATCTGGGGTAATTCTAAGTCCATTTGCTACACCATTATGAAACAGGGGCCATACATTCATGTTGGAAGGTGTCTCAATATGTGTTAATTCTACAGTTGTTCCCATAGGTGGCGCTTTTCCTGTTAAACATAGAGGTGGAATTGGTAAAGGTTCTGTCACTACTGGAGTTGCTGTATGTAATGTAAACATTCCCCTGGAATAAATTTAGAAATAAGCACAGACATTACATCCTATAACTATATTTATTTACAGCATAGCTGAGATTTTAATACTTCTATGTTTTTTGCTAATAGTATAAACAGTATGTCTCCAGATGTGGATACAAAGAGGAAAAAAATAATTATTTTTAATTACTCAGAAAAAATCACTCTTCATAAAAACACCTGCTTATTCTTAAACTCCTGTCTCACATATAATTTTTTATTAAACTGTCCCGGGGAACATTTTATTAATTTTCTATGCATTTTTCAACTTAGAAAATTTTCATTAATGTTGACATTACACTAAAAATTTATTTAATTCGGTACTGGATGGTACTGGAGATGAATAGAATGCTACTGTAAAGTAATTAGAAAATTTTTGAAAAAAAAATTAAGCGATAATTTTTTCATAAAGGCGTACTGCGAGACTTTGGAGACAAGCAGGGTTTTTTATAGCGATTTTTTTTAGAAGTAAAAAGTTATTCATTTTTGTCCTCTCTGTAATAGGGTTGTGCCTACACGGATCCCCCGGCTATTAAGCCGGGCATTCAAGTACCGGATATCTGAACATTCGAAACAGCGGATACCCGGATCCAGATATCCGGTTTAAAGGGTACCCATATTTTCCTACATTTGCGAATAATATCCCACTTGACCGCCTCTGTTTCCCTCCTTCATCTAACCTTATTTTTATATTTTCGCCTCTCATCTATTAGAATCACAATATCCTTTGTTCTCTAGGGTTTTCTACTTTCATTCTGCTTCCGACCCAAAATATCTCTAGCTGCAGAATCTAAACTATTTTTAATGCAATTCCATTCTGAGTCTACCTCCATAGCAGTATTTTCATCCGTGCCCTTTAGTATTTCGTTCGTCTTTTTTTCTAACTTATCGCGCGAATCACAATCTTTTAGTTTATCGTGGTCAAGGTATCTTCTACCGTTGAGAAGTCTTCATAACCACTATGTTGTGATCACTATCTATATCTGCTTCTGGATAGCTTCTGCAGTCTCTAACTGGATTTTTAAATCTTTGCCTAACAAGAATGTAATATATCTATCTCCCTAGGTCTCCTGGCATCTTCCATGTATAGCATCTCCTAACATGACTTTGAAATATAGTGTTCGCGACGGTTAGGTTGTGTTTATTGCAAAAATCTAACAATCAACTCCCCTACCATTCCTATTACCTAATCCAAAAGGACCGATTATTCTATCTCCTCTCCCTGTACCTACAACTGCATTAAAATCTACAATTATTTAATTTTCGTGCTCCTTCACAAAATCTAGCACATATCCGATATCACTATAAACTGCATCTACAGCCTCATCACTATAATTTACTAGATGTGGGGATACTCTTATATACCTGTATTATTATTATATTGGGTTCCATAACTACCCTGCCACTTTTCTGTGAGAAATTTTTTACACTCTGCCCTATTTTCTTCTTCATAACAATTCCTTCTCCTGAATTTCCTCCTACAGACCCTGTATGTATTACTCTAAAATCTCCAGCTTCTGACCATTGCACCTCACTGATACCTACTACGTACGGTTCCAAGTAAAACCCTACTTTGAAACCCAATCCGGGGACATACTGTATAACATAAAGTCATTTTAATGCATTTTTGGGACATTGTTTCCCATCTTCTGAAGTAAATATGCAATTATTTTATTTTTATAAGTAAATATTATTGATACACACTGACTGATGGAAAAAGTGGGACGGTTTCAAAAATAATATATTTTTATTTAAAAATTTTCCTAGTGTACATTAATTAGTGGTACTGGACCGTTCGAACAACTACTCCTCGGGCAAATACCCCGCCAGGCATTGAATTATAGAACGAAATCCAGATTTTTTGTACTACGAGACGTTTCAGACTGCTACCCCACCTAAGGTGGCTTTGAAACAATCCTTATTTGTCTCCATATTCGTACGTGCTTTTAAGCAGGTCTTTGTTCAAATATTGCATGTTTTGAATGTGTATGGAAAACCGCAGACCAACTGGTTTCGTCCTTCTGGGACTCATCAGTATGGTGCTCTCCCCTTCACAATCAAACCATGCAATTTAATTTGCTATATATGCTGCCACGCTCTGGACAGATATCAGCAAGTGACAACTACTTTGAGTAATTATCTGGTATTAATTAGTAGTACTGGACCGTTCGAACAACTACTCCTCGGGCAAATACCCCGCCAGGCATTGAATTATAGAACTATGTAAATCCAGATTTTTGTACTACGAGACCTTTCAGACTGCTACCCCACCTAAGGTGGCTTTGAAACAATCCATCTGTCTCCATATATGTACGTGCTTTTAAGCAGGTCTTTGTGTACACAAAATAAAAATGTCTAATAGGTTGTCTTGTTTATTCACAACTCATCATATAGTACCTCTTATCAAAATTTCTTGTGGCTTTTCTTATCAATTACTTTTATTATCGCGGGCCTCTTTTGGAATTTAATTGCCCTTAATTTAAGATATCTCTATCTTCAGAATATTCTGTTGCTTTAGTTGATGTTGTTTGTAACATATACAAAGTTGCTACAACCTTGAGTTTTCCTCATTCCAGATTTACAGGGCAGGGCTCTTTTTGAGAGGCATATGGTTACTGTGTCAAAAACAGTTCCTCATGATGATTGATTAAAGGTTTCAGTTCTACAATGTTCATATGTATAACTGCAGTTGATGTGACATGAACTGCAAGTAAGCCAGATCAATGACAGAGTAGTTAAAAGAGGATGAGCAGAAGCAAATTTGTGGACTAGATGGCCTGCAATTAATCCTGAGCTTCTCAGGGTTCATCATGTGGTCAGATTCAATTTTGTACAGTAACACATGAATTGGACAGCCAGGTAATTGGTTCTCTTCTGTGCGAGTCTCGATTTGCTGCAATGTCTTCAGATAGATGGAAGAGGGTGGGGAAAAAGCAGAAAAAACTTTTTACTTTGGTGAGGTTTTGTGGTGGATTCATAATAGTTTTGCTTGTACAGATCTTGTGTTTGTGGATATAGGTGCTTTATCGGCTAGAAGGCGCACTGATAAAATTCTGGAAGAACATGTGGTAGTTTTCATGGGGTATATCAGAGAGGAATTTCTTTGATGCGAGATAATTTTTGTTAGAAACTACTATGACCTGACCTAAATCACTTAGATCATGTGAGGGGTGTGCTGGAAAGATAATTCAGGTCACACTGTGAGAAACTGATAATACTGCAGTACTTTCAGACTCAGAAAGCAGTAGGATAACATTCTCTTCTTTCTACATGTCATCTACTCAATTTGTATTCTAACACTTTGCATGTTAGAAATAATTATTAAAGTTATACTTTTATAATTAAAGTTTCCATAAGACGTTAACAAAAAAGATAGTACTGTGTATATGGAAAATTTTTAAATAGAAATACAGGTACGGTATTTTATAACTGTCCCAATTTTTTGCGCGATGATTTAAAATCATACCTTCCTACTGGCAAAGCCATAGTGCGAGTGCACAAAGCAAATAAATGTTTCTCTTGCTCCTCAATATATTCATGATCAGAAACATCTGGCCGCTGTGCCAAAACTATTGTAATAGGCTTAGAACTTTGTAATAACCGGCGAGCTTCTGCAACCCTTTGTTCATCAGGAAATCTCAACTTCATCAAAGGATTTTCAACATCTTCCATACCATCATCTTGATCCATATCTACCTGTTTAAATGTCGGGGACAATTCCTGAAGGTAGCTGTTACTGTACATACCATATTTCTTAGTATTACTTTCAACTCTATCCTGTAACAATTTTTATGAAACATATGTTTTAATATTAAAAGCAGCATGCATACTTTTTCTATAATCTGTGACTGTGCAGCTAAATCTGGTCTCCAAAGCAAATTAAAAGTAGCTGCGCTCCAGTCAGCAGGAGGATTTTCCCTGCACATCCAAAGAACATCATAAAGAAACATACTAATAGCTGCCGGAAGTGTGTCAAGAATTCTAGTAGTCATTTTCATTTCAGTCATCAGCAAAACAGCACGTTCATAAACTGAATTTTCAATTGTTATGGTCTTTGACTTAGGGGTTGAAATATTATTACACTTTGCATAGACAGGCTGGATAGTTTTAATTAGAGTGTCCACAGGTATTTCAGCATCAGGATTTTTTGTACCCTTTATTAGCAGACCGTACAGCTAAAACATTATTAGGATATAAAATTCAGTAAACAGGGAGCCGAGTCACCTTTGGGAAATATAACTAATACCAACTACAACTATTCGATGGAGTTCCTAACTGAAATAGTTGATGTGGCCCAAAAGTAATTACTAGGGCTGGGTTGGATACATCGATACATATCGATATGTGCTATGAGAGTTTGGGAACAAGCAGGGTTTTTCATAGTGATTTTTTGAGAACTTATATCATTTCTTGTCCTCCTTGTAACCCAATCCAGGGACATATTGCATATTAAGAGTATCAGTGTACAAAAAATGGACCTGGTACATCGTATTATTCTTATTTCTTGTGGCAAACAAAAAAATACTCTCTAGAGTATTTTTCTGCTTATATCATTTGTACTAAATTTCTCTATCAATACAAATCCCATATAAGCCCTTTCAAAATTGGTACACAACAATAAGCCATTTTTTGAAGAAATGTGTTACTTAAAAATGTTGCTTGAAACCTCACTTAAAACTGCCCCAAAACCTGAAATTTCAAATTTTATGAAAATTAAATCTTTTTTGCAAAAACATTTGGCAAATTGGGATAAACTTATGTTATTGACATACATACAGGATGGGTTTTTTTTTGATTTTCACTACAGGGATCTTGGACAGAGATAGAAGGTAGGTTAAATGAGGAAAGAAGTGCAGTTCGTTGAGCTTAATAAATAAGCAAATTCAAATTTTCGAAAATTTGCATAGTTTGCTAGATAAAATGGAAAAATCAAATTTTGTGAGATTTAAAAATATTTTCTAGCCGGCTTTTAACACAAAATATGAAAAAATGATAAAGGAAAAAGTTGTACAGAATTAAACTTAGTACTATTTTAAATAATCAAAAGTTGTTTTATACCAGTCGTGTTCGAGAAATAATGCAAACTTATGTTTTTTTAAACGGAAACCATATGCGACTATGGCACTACTAAATAGGATATTTTTTGCTGATTTCTGCGATATAACATTGTCCATACTTATTTGAAAAAAAAAATTCAGTATTAGGGTATAAAATGCATGAAGATAAAAAACAATCGGTAACTGCAAGTTGAAGGTTTACTATGCCACCGTGATTCACTTGAAGATACATACTTATTTTATTATTTTATTTTTTTTTGTTTTCCATGGATAACTTGGATATTTCATTAATTTAAAATTGAAAAATGCTTATAACTCCTTCATTTTTAAAATAAACATGGAATATGATATATCGCCGAAATCAGCAAAAAATATACTATTTAGTGGTGCCATAGTCTCATATGGTTTCCATTTAAAAAACATAAGTTTGCATTATTTCTCGAACACGACTGGTATAATACAACTTTTGATTATTTAAGATAGTACTAAGTCTAATTCTGTACAAATTTTTCCTTTGGCATTTTTTCATATTTTGTGTTACAAGCCGGCTAGAAAATATCTCGCAAAATTTGATTTTTCCATTTTATCTAGCAGACTGCAAATTTTCGAAAATTTTAATTTGCTTATTTATTAAGCTCAAAAAACTGCACTTCTTTCCTTATTTAACCTACCTTCTATCTTTGCTGATTTCCAAGATCCCTGTAGTGAAAATCAAAAAAAACTCATCCTGTATATTATGTACCTATAAACTTATTTTAGAACCATTAATGTCGCCCATAAAGAAATGTTACATCCATCTCGGAAAAAACCGCCATCAAGATTTCAATCTTGCATTTTTCATTTCTGAATTTATTCACGTAAAAATTTTGATTGGTTTGCATAAAATTTTGACCTTCATGTTTTGAGATACTTGTAAGCAACTTTTTTGAATGAAATTTTTCTACGAAAAATGCCTAATATGTTTTTCCCAAATTTGATAGTTTGACATTTCTGATCGTAGACTAGTCATGAAAGAGAAAAAAAATAAAACCATGTGAAATAATAAAAAGCAACAAAAATATTACCTAAGGTGTATTTGTGTTTTGTGTATTGACATCTATGTATCAATACGTATCAATATGCTAAAATATCGATAGTTACGTATCAATATGTCAATAAATTTTGTGTATCGATACTTGATATAAAATATTGTGTATCAAATCATATCATTACGTATCGATATGCCGAAATATTGATATATGTACATCAATACGCTGTAATATCGATAAATCGATACATATTTCTATATATCCATACATATCATTACATTTTGTGTATCTATACTCGATACAAAATAGAGTGTATCACCCAGCCATAATAATGTACAATAAATCATTTGGTTATGATGCATTTGAGTCTCGATTCTCTTACTCTATTTTATGTTCAACTGGCTTGCTAGTACATTCAGGTGATTCTTAAGTTTGATATTGTGTTTAACACTAAACTGTCTGGTCACACCACCGATCGAAACAAGTGGAGTGCCACGCCGGATGATCTAGTTGGGGATATAGCGGAGTGGCGATGGCCAAACTTTTCACTCTGTGAAGATGTTTTTCTCACATAAGTTAATGATACAAATATACGTCTAAATATTTTGTCTCGTTGACTTGTAACTGGTGTGAGGATGAGAAAGGTAACTTTTTATTTTATGTTGTAGTCCGGCTTCATCAAAGGCCTGCGATATTTCCAGAAAGAAACGAACTTTCTCCAATAAAAAAAATCAGCGATCGTAGACTAATTCAGTACATAATTGCCAGTAACTAAAAACAACTGATTGTAGGTGACGTCCTTTTATAATTTCGTACATATTTCTTGATTTCAAATGCGATGTTGCAATACAAATTGGATCATTCAATTTAAATTAATTGTTTTTTTGGTAGTATTCTGCTTAAAAATGATTAAACTTTGTCCATTTAATCAACTTTCTACGATTTTAAATAAAAAGGTTAGTTATTGTAGACTGGTTCCATGAAAATTAAGTAAAAATTTGGAAAAACTGAGTAATTAATGTTGCGAAATGTAATCAAGTATCAAATAAATTACCTGCACTACATCTTTACATCTTGGATTAACGTTTGGAATATAGGGAAATGGAGCCACATGTAATCCCCTCAGCATATCGTAAATATGTTGCATGATGTAAAATGGAGGATCAACCATAACAGGCCAAGATGTAATATTTTTCAAATCCTTTTCGCCAAACGAATTACATTTGTACACTTTACAGATTTCAGGAAAATCTTTCCAATAATATATTGCATATTCTCTCAATCCTAAATCATTAGCTAGAGCACTTAAAAACTGAGCCAAAAGTTGCAAATCTTTATAACGCAATCTATTCAACTTCAATTCTTCATAAAGTAAATGGAGCGTATAATGTATCACTCTTATAGAAGGGAACAAAACTGCGTTTGAATTAATATTATGCGAAACAATATCTTCATCATCGTCGTCGTCATCAATATTTAATGATTTAGATAAACTAGCAGCATGTCTTGTATTGTAGCTTACAGACTTATGGCATTCTGCTGCGCACATACTACTCCAATCAGTATCAGTGCCCGAAGGAGATTGTTTCTGCCTTTTTGCAAATGGCGTGTTTGTATCTACTGTAACTCCACTTTGCTGGTCATCTTGATAACCCAATAATTCTAATTGAAACAAAAAAAAACAACAAACGATCGTGCATTATTGGTCAATCTTGAGCATATTTACCCATTAACAGGTGCACAAATAACCCCCATTCCTGTGTCACATCTAAATCAATTGGACCAGGGGAATTACGCGTTGCATACCAACGACTTAACAATAACATCGCAACATCCCGCTGAAGTGTTTGCTGTAAAGCATTTATAGTATCTTCTATCAAAGGAGCATCGGCGAGCGGAGGTAAAATAACTCTATAAAATGATCCATCAGAATACTGAAGTGTTACTCTGTTTTCTATTGAATCGCGCAAACCATTTAAGGAAACATTTAATGAGCCCACTAAAACATTACAAAAATTATAGTATATTCGATAAATCAATGTATCACATATATTCGATATATTAATACATATATCGATATATCAATATAAAATAAATAAATATAGAATTCTAAAATTAATATATTCGAAGACATATTTTTTCTTTCGAATATTTTGACAGCTGTGGTAGATAATGTAAAAATTAATATCTCAATAATGTTCAGCAGTGCTATGTTCGATTTTTTATGGTGGCAAGAAAAGATGTTGGAATTACTACTCAAGCAAACAAATTTTCAAAATCTATTACATGAATTTTATAATCAACGGCATATACTTATGGTGATCACATGAAAAAGTAGCAAAAAGTCATTTTTCTGTATGCGGTTGTTTACATGCTGAGTACCAAATCAAAGATTCAGTTTCATGAGTGTGAACCCCAAGTATTTTGAAATACGAAAAAATTTAAACAAATCCATTCAAAACTACTAAAGAATTATCTGTTAATAGGCTGATTGGCTTACCATTTACAGGCAGAACTTGAACTACATTTAAATTGCCTCTATAACCCTTGGATGTTGAAGGTAAGACAGGAGAAAGCAAATGGTCACTGAAATTTGGAATCAAAACTGGAGTACCTCGGCAGTCTGGCAAAAGACTGCTTCTCCTACAATTTTATCACACAATAAAAAACGTTTATACATATTTTACGCTGTCTTACTTCGGATATGGTGAACTAAATGGCAAAACAGTTTTTTTCACCAAAGGAGAGGGTTTATGTTGTGTTGAAACCCCACCAATATGCAATTTCCCAACAACAGTTAAACCTGAGTAAAGCACTACGTTTCCACTGTGCTCTAAAATTGCTAATATATGAAGAAGCTACCAAAACAGAAAATAAAGCAAATATAAAAGGTTAAAACAATATCTTACAGGAACCGGCACTGCATCCTTTGCACTGATACTAGTAAGAATTCCAAAAATAAAATTATTCTCATTAGAAAAATCCACTCGTACTATGCACAGTTGAGATTTAGATGGTACCAAATAACACAAATAAGACTGTCCTGTCATATCATCACATAAAAACACTTTAGTTGCAGCTCCTATTGCAGACATGTCCCTGTTAAAAACAAACGTAAGTGTTGTTATTGTGAAACCAAAAATTATATACATATTTACTGTGAGTTACTAGAAGGTTCGCTCCAAATATAATCCAAACAGAGCACAGGATTTGCAATTTGATACATTGCAGAATTCGTCATGCTTGTGTTTTCTGTCCTAAAACTGGAATGTTCGGTATTTCTTATAGAAGTATGGGGTTGAGCTTTCAGAAGCCAAGGATTCCCTGAAACCAAGGGAGAGACAGCAGGGGACTGGCAGCGACTTATTGTAGCCATTGAACTGTGCGAACGTGAAGGTTGAAGACTGCAAAAACTGGCGATGCTAGTTGGTCTGCTGTTAGTATTGGATGGACTGGGAAGAACCTGAATGTTGCATTTTGATACGTCCCATAAAGATATGCGACTTTTCAGCTGTAAGAAAATATTTCTCAGAGAGAAAAATATACATGGTCATTTCTGATATTTTGTTTCATTCAATAACGCTAGTTAAACAATTATTCGCATTCGGATTGATTGCTCAATACCACCCCATTATTAATTAGAAGACAGATATATACTAATCTATCCCAACTAGAGTGTAAGATGCTACAACTTATAACTCTTATGGTAGTTTTAGACGATGCGCTTTTTCGTGCATCTTGATGCATGCGTCGTAGCGCAAACAAGTGCATGCCCGCCTGCATGCGTTACTTTATAGCGCACCAGACATTTTACCAAGAGGCAAGGTGATGCAAGTATGTCCCGAGTCAGATGGGAATCTACTTGCATCATTCGTGCGCTTCAATAATAATATTTTAATTTTGCAACGAAGAGGCTGCTTCCGTCACTTCAAGAAGTGCCATTGAAGTGAACTTTTGGTTTAGGTTCATGCACGATGGAGCACCTGCTCATTTTACATCAACTATTTGGGAACACCTAATCAAAACTTGCGAAGGAATGAAGAGAATCGTCATCTAATCTACTAGTGTACGTTTGGTTGTATAGCCAAACGAGGAACTTATTTTGAGTTTGCCTAATTTTTTCACTAGATAGATAGCCAAAAGTTAGAAAAGATGACTTAACTTGAAGCCTTTCCAAAATATAAGACAAATTAAATAGCATTCCTTCCCTTTTTGCAACGAGTGCTGGGTATCAGTTATTAAATTTGCTATTGTAGTTCTCAACGTTGCCTTCCAAACCGCACAAATAAACAATGAGATATAATAAACCAAAACATTTTTTTAGGTTTTCAAAGATGTCTGTCAATTCTAATTGTTCAAAGTCCGTCGAAGACATTCTGGTGAAATTTTGAAAAAAAAACAGCCACCATCCATCACCATTTTTTCTAACTAGCAATAGTCGCCATTTTCTTTTAAAAATTCTCGAGTCCAACATTTTCGTTCACGTTTTTTGTTCTTTGCTATTATAATAAAGGCAATAACAAAACGATCTAGACTTGCTCAAACAACTACTCCCCAGGCAAATACCCCGACAGGCATTGAATTATAGAGCAAGCCGAAGCCGAACGATAAATCAAGCCTGAATGTAGCGGCCGTGACGTAGTAATCGTGGCCAACTCGGTACAGACGATTGGCGTTCGCGGCGTGGAAATAATGCTATAATCTACCAATATATTCAATAACAACTATTGGACTTTTGGAATTTTTATTAAGAGAATATATCTGAAAGGTATAATACCATATTTTCCTATTTTGAACAAACGCTTAACATTAAAAACCCACAGAACTTAAACTCCATATGTATGTAAACATTATGTAATAATATTAAATGAGCCGCACTCCGCATCAAGAACAAAACTAAAAAATATAGTAGAAAACATTGTCGGAAACACGTGATCCTAAGGGTAATAATAATAAACTTTTACTTGTTGGTACTTTCGAGAGACAAAATGAAATTTTTAAGAACGCGAAGGAACTTAATGACGATGCAATGTTACATAAAATCCGAGGTTTTTTCTTTGATAATTGCGTTGATATGATTGCCAACGATTTTCAGTATCACAATTTTTGCTTAACTTTTACTCAAGTCTGTTAGTAAAAGCCCTTCTAAAACAAGACCCAACATTTTTTATATATTCTTTCGTATTTGTACCTACTCTGCAACTGATTGAAGAAAATCTCTCAAGTACCTATTGCTGATATCAGAAAACTACCGGATTCAGAATGTAAACTCTTCAATATTGAATGACATCACTTACAACATTCAGATTTCTTCATCTTAGAGACTGCACCGCCACAACTTAATATACAAAGTAACGTATTAATTACTGATTGCAATTACTAATAAATTACTAATAATACAAAAAAAGGTTTTTATCATGCATATGTCGCTACCTATCAACGTATCAGTGCGGCTAGCGCGCACAAATTATTTATGTTTATTTAACTCGCCGTAACTTTTTTCAGAAACAATATTAATGTTTCGTTTCTCCACCAAAAATAATTTCGAGCCTTTGTTCGTATTTGGTCTCGCATATGTATATGTGAATTCCGAAAAATAAGATTACTTACCCAGTACATGAAAAATACATTACACAAATTTGTGGTCTAGCAATTAAACATTTTTTTTCATAAAATTGGAAAGTTTTAGAGGCAACGTGAGTACACTGTGATGATCAACACACTTCAATGTATATTCCATGAAAAAAACAGATCTCTAACTCTTTTCGTTGCTGAAATACAACAAGAAAAGTATTAAAAGTAGTCGAAAATTGATTTAGGAAAGTTCAGGAAAAATCGATTTTCCAGCATTTTCGCAATTCCCGATCTTCTCGTGACCTCAAAATTCGAATCTGGCAGGTCATTTTACATAAGAATCGGCTTCATATTTTTGTGTGTGTTCGAGTTGTGCAGAGGGAATCGAATTAGAGCACCTTGCTTCCCGACTAAGCGATCCGTCCACGGCTGTGACGGTCACAGCAGTGCTCCACGCGCTACATTCTGGCTTGTACTATCGTTCGGCTTCGAGCAAGCCCTGACCGACGACGTGTACTAGACGGCGGTGTATGTGCTACTCCAAATAGTAGATCGGAATCCATATTTGCAACTAGCGCAATGAAACGAACTCCTGTTTAAATACTATGATGCATGAAGAAAAGGGCATGCGTTTTCTGCCTTCTATGGCATGCGCAAATGCATGCAATTACGCATGCATTGCCGCACCAAAAGATGCATCGTCTAAAGCCACCTTAAATTGGACAAATTAAATGTACTTCATAATTTTTCAAATGGCCCACTTAACCATAGCGACACACTTTATATTTTTGCGTTTCATACCTTGTTTGATGTACTTAGAGCAGAGGCACTCCGACTTGGATATTTTCCAGGAACATCGACCCATTCATCATTCCTTAGTTTTCTGATATAGTAAACACTGTGCTGCCCAGTTTGTATATTGTAAATAACTGCTATACTAGGATTTTCACTTGTGAAAACTATTTGCATATTATAATTATTTACTAAACTGATTCCATCATGTTGAATTGCCACAGGGCACATTTCTTCCAATGGATGCGCCAGTGAAAACAACTTTGGAGCATTATCCTTTTCATTACCTTCACAAAGATTCATTAAAATACAAAAAGGATAATTTAGTTATAAACTTACAATTCTCTTTCTCCAAGAGTATTCCATATTTGATATTCCAAACTTTTTTTACTTGAAATTGTAGAGAACAAATGAAATCTTCATTGTTACTAGTGAATACTTTTATGTTTTGAGAGTCAATTATACAAACAGCTGGCATGCGAGATTCATGTGGTTTATCGAATTTGTGTCCTATATCATCTAAGCCACAATCAAAGTTAGGACGTTCGCAATGAAATGTACACCAAATCGCATGTCTAATGGGAAATTGGGAGCAATATGAACACACTATTGTTCTAGCATTGTTAAAACAGTCTACATTGTTAGTTAAAATTTTACTCCACACAACAATATTTCCTTTTACATATAGTTCTTCTTCTACGAATCCTAATTCTAATTTACTTTTAATCGTCCTCTTTTCACGTCCATCGGTTCTTCCTGCAAATATTCACATTACATAAAATTGGTGTTTAGTAATCTAAGCATCAGTTTCTTTGAGAAATGCATACATGGACTGTTTAAATGTTGTTTATTTAAACATTTATTGTAAATTTTAAAGTTTATTTATTATTCCCGAAGAAATTTTATACCCATTGTCCCTCTTAACTTATATCGGATGTTCGTATGGGGAACTCGGAAACAAAAGTATTACAAAGTTAACTTTGCTTAATACAGGAAGTACCATTAATTGAAGAATCATATGTTAGTAGGTAATTCAATGATGATTATGGAGAAATTATTATTTTTGTTTCTGATAGGTAGTCGAAAAAAGAAAATGACTGAAATTTTCTTTGTCCTGGAACGCTAGAACCTTTAAGGCTTCCGCAAACTGGAGTGGTCCCGGTAGCACTTGCAGTCAGTTTTAGCACAAAAGATCCGTCAATTATTTTAAAATGGAAACCGACCCTGTGTGTTATTTCAGATCTAATTGAAAATGGCAAACCAGTTACCTACATACTTAGGAATAAGTATGTAATTATAGTAATTTCATGTTTTTGACTTCTACATTTCGTCCCATATTTTATTTTTCTTGCGAATATTTTTGTATTCTGGATGACATCAAATAAAATTAGGTATAATTTGAGTATAATTTCAATTTTTCTTTTATTCTTTCTGATATTGATAACATATACTGTTATTTATGTTTAGTATAAACTACGTGGTTAGTTGACAGAATCAACAAGAAGTGCTGCACAAGCAAGTGCGCACGTGCAGCATAGACGTCGAAAAAAAATCCAACGCCCACAGGTATGTACCAAGTGCATACACATGTTAACAGTTTAAAGTTTTGGCCACTAGTTTAACCCTTATTAAAACCACTATCGATCAGTGCCCTTGTCCAAAATCAGAAAAGCAGTCAAAATGAACCCTGGCAAATTCAACATGAAGATGACCCGAAATCTCCAACGGTGGATGAAAAATGTTTAAGATAAAACTTGTAGGGACAAATGGAAGGTATCTGTCTTTGGCCAAAAGCAGTTGACACAAGGCTAACTAAGAAGATACGATAACTGGGTAACAAACTTAAGCCAACAGTAAATACATATTTGATTTATTAGTTGGGCCAGCATTGTTGTCCCATATGCTATTAATTTTTCTAAAAATAATTTGCTAGTGTCTTTGTACCTTTTAACAGTGATCTACTGTAATTGGATTTAGATTCTGGTTTAAAATCGCTTTCATTGGATAACCTCTTGTTTGTGCTTTTTGTTAAATTGTCATCTCTTTTGCCAAATTTATATGAAACATTAGGTTCTTCAGTTTTCCAGCTCAGATTATCAAATGAAATTCCACTGGTAACTGATTTGTTGATATCCAGGTGCAAGTAACTTTTACGTTCATCAACTTCAGTTTGTATATCAGTTTCAGTGTATTCTGAATTGGGTGATTTACGAATTATCCACCATTCATTTTGTTCAGATTCTGTTATCGAAACTTTCTCAAACCAGTTCAATAAAAAATCATCAGATGTTGTTCCTCTCGTCGGTGCCACTTCTTGTGGACCAGGGTGCCTGAAAACTTGCTGCCTACCACTTGGAACAAACTCCTATAAATAAAGTTTTAATTCATGTGTGGTAAAAACAACCCAGTTTGCAGATATATTTCACCTGTGGATCTGTGGCAGCAATCATTATTTCTATGTTATTATCCAGATTTGCCAATTTCTTGTTTTAATTTATAAACATTCATACCACAAATTGTTATGTTTTTTATGTTAATAATGATCGCAATCGGCGTTAACAATAATTGGTTTAAGCATACAAACATAAACAACCCACAGAACAAACTACTGTTCACCTATTTTGACAGTAACAGCGTTTAGAACCTACGCACGTTTGAACTGTAGCGGTACACAAGAACTACTATCCGAAAAAAGTAACTTCAAGTAAACTTTAAAATATCATGAATAAGAAATGGAAATAAACTTATGAAATTAAAATTTCAGTTTCCTTAAGACTTTGTATGTCCTATCACTTATTTTTTCATAAACAGCAAAACAATATCGGGAAAATTGCAAGCCGTAACTACAGGCAACAGGTTGTTGGTTACCATCTGTGCTCCTGGATAATCAATAAATCTTTACAAATATCAGAATTGGGAGCCTGCGTCCAGTTTCCATCTCAGTAGTGCGTTGCGCATGTTTTTCTTCAATAAATATAATTTTAAGATAAAATAATAAAGGTTAAATAAAAGGAAAGTTCGCAACACGTTATTCACCAATTATTAGATAAGACTGACATTAACGAGTGGAAATAGGAAATGTGATGATCGGTGCTAAAATTATTTAAATACTAAAATTTTAATGTTATTGGATAAAATCAAATTATTTTACATTTAACTTACATTATGACTGAAACGGATTCTCGGTCACCAGGTGAAAATAACATGGTAGACCAACCAGTACCTATACCTATTCAAATATTTCTTTGGAGGCAAGTCAGGTAAGAACCTAAGAACCGCCGAAAAACCATTCTGTTCTTGGCTGTCAAAAACCAATGATTTTAATTTTTTGTACTCTGAATGAACCTACTTACACAACATACAGACAACTCTAAAGCGACGGTCGAAAACTGTACCTGCACCTGCTAACAAAATTTTTGAAAGGTGGACACAATTCCATGAAGTCGAATAAATTATTTTTTTATACATAGAAGACTGTTTTAACTATGGCGAAATTCTCTTATTTTTCAAAACACTACCATCAGCTTCTCAAAATAACATGTTGCATGGTGATTAAATATAAGTACCTACTTTAGCGCTAGCAGTGATCATAAAGCTCAGAAATAACAAATGCTACCAAAGTAAAATCAACGTTAATTATTACAATTATTATAAATTCTTCATTAATAAAAGTTTTGATAGTCCTAGAACAGAAGGAAGGAGTTCCAGAATTCTTGAAGCCTTGAAGGTGATCTTTTAACCTTTCCGTGGCCTGTTGGGAGTGTTTTATCCAAAGTCTTGGAGAAGTCTTTGGTTTTATCCACCTACCTATCCCAGAGTCGTTTTCAGTTACCATTTTGTTCATATAATATTTTTATAATTGGACAATATATTTCTCGAAGCGACTGGCTTAGAAAGCTATGTCACTTATTGCTCTTTAATTTTAATGAAAAAAAAACATTTTTTGAGTAAATGTCACATACTGCCATTTACGTAATTTGAGCAGTATAAAACTCCGCTTACTGATGAAACTAAGTACAGAAAATTGTTGTATAGCTATCTGTTTGACAAAGTACAAAGTGTTTTCTTTTTGCATTTGTTCAGCGTTTTTGTGAGAGACAGCTGAGCATTACCTAAAAGTACTCCCAGAATAATTTACATACCTTGGGCAGATAAGGTTAGCAATAAGGGATGTATTAAAAAGAGTTAGGGGTACACAGAAATGTATGAAAGACTATAAAGAATAGGAGAGGATGGTAGGATACCTCTTCATACATAATGTATTAGTTCTCGATATAAAGAAAGGTGAAGGTATTCGCAAATAGTTGGGTTTAGTATATTCAACTTTCGGGGAAATACGTAGAATAGCTCAAAGTAGGATAGGATGGAGGAACGTGTCCAACCAGCCTTCAGGCTGAAAACTTGATGCTAATTATCACCCTACAATCAATCAGAATTTCCAGTTTTTGGACGACAATGCGCCGCTACACCCCCTATCCCCATGCATGGGTCATGCTGTCATGCTACAGCGAAATCTGGATTATCGTGAACCAAGAACTGAAGTTGCGAAAATTATCTCTTCTTTGGGAACAAATACTACAAGCTAAAAGCTGAATAACCTCATATAGTCATGTTGAGGCAAGAGGATGAGGTCACACTTTATTAAATTTGTAGCAGAGTGTTCTCTTTCTAAAACTTGTTTATTCAGATTCTTTTCATTCTGAATTCTGTAATCATTTGTTACTATTTTATCTAGTAGTACTAAATGTTACCTGTTTCTTTGTTCCTTTTATGTTTCTCATTTCCATTTTCGTAAAAAATCATTGAGTGACAAAAGTCATCTGGATGGAATTTTGCTACAAGTACATACCCATCTATTTTAACTTTTGGAAAGCAGGTTATTTCGGGTCAAATGAAGCTGTTGCGAATAATATTATGAATAAATGCTTATGGTAGTCATTATTTTAGATGTGTTGTTTTTCAGTCCTTTTATTCGTCCAAAACTTGGCAAATTACATGAAGCCTCATGTATGGTACGTATGAATGGGATTTACCAGTTTCCCTAATTCACGAGACTCTTTATTTTTATAGTTCTGCCAACACGCTCCTCCAGGGCATCACGTAAGTTTTTATATAAATTTAATGCAAATAAGACCTCCTTTTTTTCTCCCTATTAGCACAATCTGTGCGCGGTTTTGGGCTTTTTTTAATAGGACATCTTATTTTTGAGTAGATTCTTCTGCTTGCTAGAATGCAAATTAATTTGTTTTTATTATCATAACTGAGTAGACATAGATTGAACGTAGGTACCTATTTGATTTTACTTTCCTGTAGATATTCATTTTACTTGTACAGGGTGACCCAAATTGGGTGCAAGTATGGTGTATCTTGGTAAATATTAGTGATAGAGAAAAACTGTTTAAGCACTTGCGATCTCTTTTTTTACGTTCAAGTCAATGGTGCAGAGAAACTTTCGAAATTATTTTTCATTTCCGAGCTATGGACGAAAATTGAGTTTTTTGACATTTAGAGGAATGCTTGTATCTCGCTTATTGTAAGAGATGGTGGGATGCAATGTAGACATTCTTAATGCACTTTTTTTGGGTAAATTACAGTGGCGTAGTCAACATTTTTATGTTATGAAGGGTTTTGGAACTGCGGGCCAAGCTTTGTAATTTCAAATGGCCATAGTTGATTTTCATTTCATTGAATAGAGGAATTTTTTCTGCTTTCAACAATATATAGTTTGACATATCTGACTTCAATAATTACGGAGTTATGACGAATTTTCTGTTTTAAACATAAAACATATACAGGGTGGGCCAATAGTGTGTAGTCGACCCATATCTCTGGTTCTATTCAAGGTAGCAAAATAAAACTTTACATGCATGTTGAGAACCCCGCGAAGCATCCGATAAAATTATTTTGGTGTATACAGGGTGTTCACACTCCGAGCACCAAACCAAAGTTATGGTTTTCTAAATGGAACGCCCCACATTTGTTTACATATTTGAATTCCCAATAAAATTTTATGAAAGATGGTGTACTACACGATGGGGTTTAGAGTGAACGATTTTAAGATATTACCATTTTAGTGCCAGTGTGGACCCAACTTTGAGGAACCGCTGACATCTGCTGGTCGAAGCTATTTAAGATTTCTTTATTGGACTAGGTTCACATACTGCTCTATTTGTAAAATTCTTGAGTACTTTTGTCACAAAACTTAATATCATACAGGGTGGACAGCTTACGCAATATGCATTTTTTCTTAAAAATTTCAAATGGAACACCCCTTATATTATTTCCATATTTGATAGACAATTTACTAAGCTTTTGATTGATGTAGATATTGTTAGGTCTGCGACTGACGGTTTCGGTAGAATTGAAAATTGAACTTTAAAATGTAGTAATTTTACCGGTAGTTTATTCATTTCTCCCATAATTTTAGCGCCCAAAACACAAAATATGATTTCCATTTTGTTTTTGAAAGTCAATTTCACATTGAGACAAAAAATTTCATCGCCAGATTGCTTCTCCATGGTCGTATTCTTAAATAAATGGTAACTTATTAAACCTAGGTATAAATTGAAACAAGGAGTGCCATGGAAGAAAACCGTCCTTTCAAGAAGTAAACTTACAATGAGATTTCTTGTGCCGGTGTAAACTCTATTCGCTAAATTTTCTGTAAAAACAAAGTGTACGCATTTTTCTGAGTTTTGGGTGGCAAAATGGCGGAAATTCGCCAAAAATGTTACAAAATTACGGCAAAATTCTCAGTTCTTAAGGTTCAATCTTTATTTCTGTCTAAATTATCAGTCGCAGACCTGCCAATATCTACATCAGCGAAAAGCTTAATAAACTGGCTATGAAACTTGCAAATAATATACGGGGTGTTCCATTTAACATTTTTGAGAAAAGCTCCATTTTGCGCAATTTGGCCACTCTGTATAATGTGCTCTATTTTGAAAAAAGTGCTAATGAATTTTACAAATAGAGTCTCCTCTGAACCTAGTCCAATAAAAAAATCAGAGTTATCTTTGACCAGCAGACGTCAGTAGCACCACAAATATGGGTTCGCACTGGTACTAAAGTAGCCATATCTTAACAACGCTTACTCTAAACCCCACCGTGTAGCATATCAACTTTCATGAAATTTTATGAGGTATCCAAATATGCAAACAAATGTGGGGCATTCCATTTGAAAAAACATAACTTTGGTTTGGTACGTAGCACGTGAACATCCTGTATACATCAAAATAATGTTAACAGAAGCTTCGTGGGGTTCTCCACACACACATAAAATTTCATGTCGATATCTTGAATAGAATCAGAGATATGGACCGACTACGCACTATTGGCCCACCCTGTATGTATTATAATAGGCTTGTTTCACAGTCATAGCCATATCTTATGTTTTCGGCAGATATAATAATGATCCACATCGTCACTATTTTTTAAATGGGTATAAATATTTATTTATAACAATCGAATTAAATTATACATGTAATGAATGAATAAATACCTAGGTACATATCAAATTTTTATCACAAATAGACATACAGAATGATACTATTATTATATTCTAAGCAATAAACATGCCAATTCAGATGACGATTTATATTTTGAATGGTATCTTGAGCGCCGCCTATCTCATCCATTTTCATTAATTTTGGACCTTCAAGCTGCAGAGTCTTCTGAATATGGACGGATGAGGTTGATAACGCTCAGGATAGCTTGCAAAATATAAATCGGCAGCTGCGTTGGCATGTTTGTTGCTTAGAATATAATATATTATATTAGAATATAATATATTATATTTCTCCAAATTAGAAAATTCCATTTTGTGTTAATGATCCACAACAATAGCACTAACAATAATTGTAGAAATGTCAAATCATAGAATCATACATAAAAGTCAAATGGTGTGTTAGTTTGTTTCATCATAGCCACCTTATGTTTTCGACAGACAGTAATTAATGAAACAGAAAATTCGATATAGCTGCGTTAATATTAAAGTTAGATATATCAAACTATATATTTCTGAAATCAGAAAAAAATCCTCCATTCAACTGCGTGGAAATCAAATATGGCCGCCGTTTAAAATTACGCAAGTTTGGTAGGCAGTTCATAAACCCTTCATGACATTAAAAATCTGACTACGCCACTGAATTTTACTCAAAAAAGTGCATTAAGAATGTCTACATTGCATCCCACCATCTCTTACAATAAGCGAGATACAAGCATTCCTCGAAATGTCAAAAAACTCAATTTTCGTCCATAGCTTGGAAATAAAAAACAATATCGAAAGTTTCTCTGCACCATTGACTTGAACATAAAAAAAGAGATCGCAAGTGCTTTATCAGTTTTTCTCTACCACTAATATTACCCAAGATACACCATACTTGCACCCAATTTGGGTCATCCTGTACACACAGAATAAAATAAAAGCAATAGCCTAGCATTAGTTAAATATACTCATCGCGATGAGTAGGTACAAATGTTATTAATATGGAATTCGTTATTTCAGGAGCTGAAGGAAGCTTGCAAGGTAGGCATATTTATTCTATGCTGATTCTGTAATCTTGATACATATACATATTGCAGACTTTTGAGAAAGTGTTAGTCCAGAATATTCAGTTTGGTCTAAAGCCGGATTTGACGGAAGCCATTAGATCTATACCTAGATGGAGGCTGGTTCAAACTTCTTTGCCACACGTTATGCATTGCACAGCTTCTTTACTCTTCAACAGGTAAGGCGCTGTTAACCCTTTCTTTCACTGTTTTGTACTTGCTTTACACTTCTTATGTTCTTTTTATTTCTGTTCTTGATCTTCAGGTTGGATGTCGAATTCCTATTCACCAACGTTCCTATTTCGAATTCTATTGCGATGGCCAAACAACTTTTAGCGTAAAACGGTCCTTCATCAGATTTGGAGTCTCTAGTTGAATTAAGAAGGTGTGTCTCCCTTCCATTTCCTGTTTCGTGGACAGTTCTATGAACAAGTCTCAAATACCGCCATGGATTCTTGGTTCCCTGTGGTTGTCAACATTTTCACGGAATGTTTCGATGAACGGGTTTCTTGAATCTTATAGTCCTAGGTCCGAATGTTGATTCAAGGATGTCGATGACACTTTCATAATTTAATCACCTTAGATTAATTTCTAGACCATTTCACCAAAGAGAATAATGTTCTGATCAGTCGTCGTCTTGGTTAAAATCTTGGGTCACTTGATCTACAGGAAACACCCACACACCAGTCATTATCTCAATGTCTTACCCATCATCATCCTATTTAAAAATTGTCAGTCATCAACTGTTTTGTTTCCTTTTTATCTTCTGATCTTCAAGACATCACAGTGACTTCGACCAATGACAACTACAAGTTCCATACAAGTTCCTCCTAGACCAAAGTTTGGCGACAAACTAACCCCGCAGATATCTGACATCTTTCACAATGTTACTAATCTTACTGGAACGTAATATTAAAATAGTTTTCACTTTTTCTAGCAAAATCCCAAAGATTCCTAACCTCCCATGCTGAACATGAAAGATGCACCGGGTTCTTCAGTTTACGAAAGTGGCCCCGGAAGCCTACATCGTCGTTTAATATCTTGGACTTTAATTTAAGACTATGAAGTCCATAGTGTTTATGAAATATTTAATTATGATTTACTCTTAAACGAGTTTTATTTGTTTCAGATTGAGGGATGGAAATATGCAAAGTTTAGGAGCCGTGGAAACCAAATTGTTATACACTTTGCATTGGATAGTCTTGGACGCGGCTGAAGAATGCGCTGATGCGGATTACGAAAAAGGCATCTACCATCCTTCCGTATTTTATTACTTATTTTCCATACCGACTATGACGGTATAAGTTAACAAGTGTATGTAATCCAATTTAACGCTTACTCTAACATTATTTTCAGTTATTCGTTTACCTGTTTGCGCCTTTGTGTCACCAACTGAAGGAATCGGATTTCCAGAATTTTCGCCTGGAAAACGGATTAAAAATATGGCACGCAATGTGGGAGTTCCGACATCCAGAGGCCCCGTGTTTTACTACTCACTGCAAACCGAAACCCAAATACCTTTCCGGCAAACATGTCAAAGGTCGACCTCATTCCGGCGATTTTTTTCTAGGAAGTAAGTACAAATAAACTTTTTTGCCCATTTTTCTTGTGATCCAGATTTTGTAACAAAAGTGCTTGAAAATAAATAATGGCTATAGTTTTCTAAGTGATTAGGCAACGGCCAGGTTAGACTAAATTGTAGGGGAATTGTGCCCAAAACGCATACTTCAATCTACTATCAATTCCCTCTGTATTAGTTATTTACATTGGCAGAATTTTTCAACGTTGAATTTATATTAGAAAATTTTGTACAACCGATATGTCATGACATTTTAAATAGAAAATTCACCATGTATATGTCGCAGGCGTATTGCAGAAACAGGGCTCCTTTTGGGGTTTTTGCACTGTGGTGAGTGCAGACTCGTCCATAAAGTCTATCATTTATAACATTTTCTTTTCCCAATGTTTGATTTAACAATTAAAAATTCACAGACCTCCGTTTACACAAGTATCATAGGCGTATTGAAAATACTGACACAACTGCTCGGTTTCTAAGACGTCCAACAAAAGTGATATGTGCCGTATATTATTGATACAATAAAATAAAAGAAATGATTTGTGACAAGCACAATACACATAGTCAAACTGACGCAATAAGTAACAAAATATTAACGCATCCGTTTTGTACTGTTTGGACTTTTATTGCAACGCGATATTCCTCTTAAACGGTACTCGCGCTCGCCGTACCTTAGTTTACATCTGGCTAGCGCTCTCCATGCAATACCTAATATTATTAGCGGCCTCGACTGCGCGCGTCGCCGACAGAATCTGTCGCGTGTCGATCATTTTTCGTAAGATGAGTCCCATATACACGCGCCCAGAAGTATTTTCTGTAGTAATACAATAAGTGGTCTGGAATTGTCAGAAATTTTACGAAAGCTGTTGCGTTGCTTGGTAGCCACGAGTGTAAATTTGACAGTTAAAAGATCACGAGCGCTTGCGCGAGTGATCTTCTGTCAAATTTTCACGAGTAAGTAAAGAAGTGTTTGAAATAGAAAATGGGTTTGTTTTTCAATTTCTGTTTGAATTAATTTTTCATAATTTGTATTTTATTGTCATTACTCACCATGTTTCAATTAAAGTATTTTTTATATTTTTCCTGCCTGCCTTGTTTAAGAAAATGTCCCTGTGTTGCAAAGTTCTATTTGAGTAATAATTCACCGAAAAAGCAGTGGCGTATCTTTGGGGCAGGTCAGTTTTTAATTCCCAACAAAAAACGTGCCACGTGCTCTTAATGTATGTCAATTTTAGTTACAAAACATCATAGCATAACTTTTGCGATATAATAAATAATAATTATACAGCATACATATTATATATAATTATAATAGTTTTTATACGCAAGCACAACACACAAATTGAAAATAAACTGTTTCCAAATTTGTAAATGACACTGATAGATGCCAAGAGCGCGTGGTTTTTGTTTTGTTTGGATTTAAATTCTGACGTTTGCGACGACCACTCGTGGCGACAATTAACTACTTTTGTCGACTTTCCTTGGTTATGTTGGCGACGTCAATTGTAGAAAATCTGGCAACACTGTATTGCTCAAATTGTAAACTTGCATCTATACTCTATACTTCAGTTAAGAGACCCTAACTAACAAAGTTAAAGGCAGCACACTCTTGCGAGTCTGGGAAGAATTTGATCAGAGGCTCATTCCACAAATTGCACAAAGGGTATGCCAGTGCGTATAGAAGCCATATATTACCTAAGTTTCCAAACTTTTTGTAGCAATTATGTTATTTAGAAAATGAAAATTTTGACGTGCGTTTGAAACGTTTGTTAGGCATCGTCGCGTCACTGTGAATTGATTTTGATAAAAAGATATACCTACGTATATGCCGGAATGCTGGGAAAAAAGAAGTGTTCATCATTTGTGAAGCGACTTTCCGTTTCTGGATCGAATATTTTGACGCTGAGTAGTTTTAGAAGTATGTACTAATGTACTTACCTATTTCTTTACCTTGATTTGTCGATGGATGTTGAATACCGTAGCAAATGTGCAAAGTCGGTTTCTATTTGATCAGTAGAATAAGGAACTGAGTTTCAAACACATTGTATATGTGCATGCTACGGGCAAAGTAGAAAGTAGGGCAATGCTAGCAATGCCCGGGCAATGCACACAATGACCGTTGTCCGGTCCGGTTAGGTCCGGTAGTCTGGTCACGTTGCTCGGGCATTGCTAACATTGTCCGTAACATACTATACATTTTCTTCTCATATATATGTAAGTACATTTTTCTTTTTAAACATAATAAATTACACTTCCAAATTTGAAAAAATTATTGTAGCTGGTCAGTAGGTAAAAAGCAAAATTTTGAACTGGGAATATTTTCAGTTCCTATAAAAACGGAAGTATTAATATGAGAAACAAACATACATGATGGGTATATGTTATCATTCAATGAGAAACCGAGATAGGGAGGAAGAGAGATTCAGAAAGACAGACAATGTAATTTACTCTATCCATGTGAAATTTACATTACTGTGTTTGATTTTGTAAAAATACTACAAATTACAAAAATAATATTTTTGTTGCTAGGATCCTTCTCTCTCTTCTTTTTCCTCCATATTATCTGCCAGATGTGCTCTGAACTGCGATACCATAAGAATTTGCAAGACGAATATTTTGTTATTTCTTGAAGTTGCGCAAGTGATTGACACTCACTTGTAATCATGATCTTTCATAAAGAACTGTGAAGGTAAATGTTATCTGACAAATAACAGCGAATATTATGTTGCAGAGTATTTAACTACTTTTGTTTATAATAAGATTTGCACATAAAATTAAGCCGATGACTTTTTACTGCGATTTCTCCAATAAATACCAGGCAACTAAGAAGTGAGCCAGTAGCTAATAACCAAAACGCACCCTCCATTTTTCTGATTGATAAAGGTTGTGTCTCGTAATTGTCAACATAAGAAGAGAAGAAATTACTCATGTAACGTATTTTAGGAGACGAAAATATGTCGTTTCGTAAACGATTAGAAAGCCCGTGTTCCATAAATTTCACAAGATATTTGTTAAATATGGTTAAAAAAGGAGAGTTCTGTTGTAACACGAAAACAATATACTCTTGGAATATACAATCGGAAAGTACTTGGAAGTGAGTTTTCTGATAGTCGTTGAAATGAGAAGTTTCAGTGACATACCTGTTTCCAAAAACTTTGACGAATTTCGCATGATATTCCTCAGTAACGCCCTTTTTTCCCATTTCAAATAATACGGCCATGTTTCTTATAAGTGGATTATTGGAGGTTAGAAAATAGTTACATATACTGTAATCAAGTGGGGAAATTGGAACTTGCTGTTCTATCATGTCTTCCATTGTTTTAATATTTTTAGAAAGCCGCGGCAGAGTTAACGAAGTGGCGAATCTCGCTGAATATTCTGTTGTCAACACTAAACAGAAAATGCTCCAGGAAACTATGAAATAACGTAATATGTATTGCCTTGGAGGAGGAAATTTAATACTTCCCAAAGAAAACATGCGTACCAAATATGAAAATATTTGAGAAAAAGTGTGCTTTTTTACAATATTGTGCCAAAGAGCTGATATGAATACCATTATACCAAATAACAAACACCATAGAGATAAATGCATCGGTTGAAAAACAAACGAAAT
Source organism: Xestobium rufovillosum (assembly GCA_963966045.1). Classification (NCBI taxonomy): domain Eukaryota; kingdom Metazoa; phylum Arthropoda; class Insecta; order Coleoptera; family Ptinidae; genus Xestobium; species Xestobium rufovillosum. The sequence goes on from OZ014494.1 coordinate 21,601,295, forward strand.
ATTCGGCAATAACTGTGGTTTGGGTACCAAAAAAGTAAGGCATATTTGATCAATTGGAAATGTAAAAGTAACACTATCATTGCTTTTATAAATACGCCACTGCGAACATATAGCCAGATCGCTTTTCTTCGACAGCACTTCATCATAAACTCTCACCCATTCAGAAGGACTGGAAGGGGTAAATAAGTGTTCCACAGACCATCCTTTAGCTATTTCTTTGAAGATTTCATATTCAATCCCGGTGAATCTGTCACTTACATTGTCATATCTTGCAAACGGTTCACAGTCGAAAAACGAAATTCGAAATTTATTACCTTTATATGGCCACCATTCTTTTAGGTCATCAATTTTATTTCTGTAATAATCAAGAGTTTCATTGCTAAGTGGAAAGTTTACGTTTTTGCGTAAAATGTGGACGCATATATCAAAAGGCGTCTGAGAAATATCAACTACTATAATTTGTATTCCAATAGAATCTATGTCTGTGAGATATTTTTGTACTTCAGAATCTAATTTACTTTCCAATACTACCAATACTCTATTTTGCCTCTCGAAATTTAAATTATTCAGAAGAGGCACTTCCAACATTTGTCTGAGAGATCGCGGAGTTTTTGAAATGAAGATATAGCCTCCTCCACATCTGTTGTCGTAATCTGTCGTTGTATAAAACGTGAAAAAAGCACTTTGTCTCACAAAAATGTGCTCTAGGTATGTCGATGTATTGCTCTGATCTGCAAAATACTGTAAACATCCGTAGCCGTGAAAAGTATTCTTCAATACTCCCCAAATTAAGTTATCAATCTCGTTTTGATCTTGTGATTTAGTTTCACATACAGTTATAGTTAATATGAACCAAAATTTTAAGAACAAGTACATCATGTGAATGGTGCAAAAAGAATAAATCGGCTGTGTCCCAGACTATCAGACGAATGTAATCAGAAATAATATATTATTTGTTCTAAGTTTTTCTTTACATAATACCCACGTTAAAATAACACTTAAAATGGATTTTGATTAATGAGTGTTTAATTACTTTAATTACCACATTTTACTTTGTACTAAATGTTACTTACATTTATGTCCTTTGCCCACCTGGAAATAGCACTAGAGAAAGAAGAAGATTTTGATAGATTCTAATTTAATTTCTGGTAGAGACACTTTATGAATGTTTCAATACCAGTTAGCTGGGCTAGCATTCTGTGATATCTTAAAGTACAAGAAATTTTGATTTGGTCAATAATTCAATGCCTGGCGTGGTGTTTGCTCGAGGAATAGTTGCTCGAACGGTCCAGTATCATGGTTGCCTTCGTATATTTAGAGTGGTTCTCCTTTTAACCGCATGAGTTAGTATGGTAAATTTGGTGCAAGCTACCTGGGAGTGACACCATATGGATGGAAGAAATTCTGGTGATTTAGATGAGAAATTTTATTTAACATAGTTATCTTGTGAGAAAATCTTTCGAGTGATATTATTAGGATTACATATTTCCTTTTTGGCAATACTATTGATTCACTTTTATAATTTGAATATAATGTTTTCTTGTACGTTGTACCTACTTTACCTTTCATTTAGCGTTTAAACATGTTAAGAAGTTAGATAAATAAAGTAACACCAAGGTAAATGTTCAAATTCTTGTCCTTTGTTTCTTATTTTAGAAGAAATGAAAGCATAAATTTCAATTTCAGATTCAGATTTTGGGTTAATGTTTGAGAAAACAAACTATAAATACAATAATTTTATTTAAATAAAAACACAACAATAACCTAGAAGGTTAGGCACACAGTACTTAGATCAAAAACTTTGACGTAAATTCACTATGAATTCTTAATAAGTTAACCTCACACGCCAAAAGACAGTGACACAGTAATTACTGCGGGGTTAACTTATTAAGAATTCATAGTGAAGGTTATTAGGGACTAAAACAATACAGAGATACATACAAAGTGCGAGTAAAAATGAACGCATTAATTTGATAAAAAATCAGGATCCATTTCCGGAAAAAGGCATGGACTTGTCGAAATTTTGTTTTGTAATGCGCTTTGTTTGACATAGGTAAATTACCATTTTTACCACCATATTTGAAAAGTTTATGACGTCATCTTCCAAATTTTTATGTCATAATTTCGTCCAATATGTTGTAAAAAATTGTCATTTATGAAAAACATAGCGGATTAAAAAGCAAAAGTGGACACATCCACGGGCCCAGGCATCTTTTCGGGAAATGAGTCCTGATTCGAATTATGCGAATTATCGAATTTATGCGTTAATTTTTACTCAGACTATAGCATTTGGTATATTAGTGAATTCATTTGATTAGGGTAGGTACCTATACCTACTCTGTTAGTGCTAAAATCAAGTTTGAATTGACCATATTACATAATTTCCAAACGTTTAATTCATAAATTGATAAAGACGTCGGATTTTCAGTTCTAGCTGAGTGCATTTTTGTATATTTCCAAATAAGAACTCTTCAAGGAAGTTATTGTCTGGACAATGTTCAGCACAAAACTTGTATGGGAATAAACACCTAAAAATTTAATTTGCTTTTTATGTTGGCGCGCAATATATTTACTTTAGTTTTGAAGTAATATTGCAATATTGCCTTTATATGAATAATTGGTACATTGTCTTGAGTAAAATAGAGTAAATAGTATTTGCACCATTTAAAAAAACAGGTGTCGTTCTCTTGTCTTGTCAGTCAGTCAGAGTCAGGTTAACCAATATTGAATATCAAAACCTCACTGCTGACCGCTCTCTGCCATCAGATTGGGTTTAGTGAACGATCGCCATTATAGAAAGGTAAGAAACAATTCTATAATAGTACAGTGGAATAGAGGAATCGATGAAAAGTAAAGAAAATAGTAGTCTATCTGAAATGGGTGAGCAAAAGAACAGACTAGGATAGAATTTATTAGCTATTCCAACAAGCAAACTGCCGGCCGTTAGGAAATTCGTTGTGAAAGAGAAAGGAAGATCTAGTGGCGAAAGTGCTATGAAATCGAGAGATATATAAGTAGAAGAAGACGAATAAGAAGCAAATAAGTAAAGTAATGACATGAGTAAAATTTCTATTCTGAACTCTTAAAAGAAAATGAACATAAAATTCTGGAAGATCTTCTAAATATCGAAATTGTAGCAGATCCTGTAGAAATAAGCATCGAAGTTATTGGAGAACGCAAAAGGAACATATGAAGAACAAGAAATCTAGTACATCTGAGGGGATTTCACTAGAAATACTGAAGAATAAACAAACTTAACCGAACGATAAAAGACAGATATTTAAAGACGAAGTAGTGCTCAAGGAATGAAAAATCTGATCCACGTCATGGATACACAAGGAAGATCGGAGCAACTAGAAAATCGCAAAAGGATAAGAGTAACAGCGACGATCAGCTAACTGTATGGAAGAGTGATGCAAAATAGAGTGCGGCAGAATAGAGTGCATTTCGCGCCGGTCGATCTTATGAAGACAATTTATTCCGTTTTAAATAAATAACATAGAAGATAAAATCGATGGAGATTTATTATGAACTTATACTTGATGTACAACATCAGTGTTAGAATTGTGTCAATTAGGGGAAAACAAAGGTTTGTGGCAAGTGAAGGATTGAAAATGCTGTGTTTTCTATTGTTCTTATATAGTTTAGAATTCATATACCTATGCTTAGAATATGCTTTGAGAACATGGAAAGGAAAATGCAGAGATATACATGGAAACAGAAATCAGTGGTAAATATAGGTACATTGGTACACCCTGTTGATCAGGTGTTAAGGGTGGGATTTATCAGCTGTTTTACGTTTGCGTTGCTCTCGATACCAGAAATCGATGAATCCGTGTTCTGCCAGCCTTCTTAAATGTTCATCGAAGAAACTTTTGAACGAAGACTGTCTTTGCATGGGCGTTGCTACAGGGTAATTTGCAATGCATTCGGAAATTTGTTTAAAATGCTCCCTTTCGAATTTGGTTATTTCGTCATTCTGCATGATATTTCTTGTGCGCAAAATGCATTTCGCCTCATAAATCGATGTGACTGGCGAGGAAGTTATACATATATCTTGAAGATTTTCCAGAGTAGTATGCAAAAACGTATCTAATGGTTGATTTGATCCATGTATTTTCATTCCAAGTTCCCTCATGTCATCTACAGAATTTATTATTTTTGTGTATCTTGGAAATGTTAGCACACAGTAAAAAATATTTAGTCAAACCAACAAGGAATTTTAGTTCCCACAGGTCCACTACGAAATTTAGTAACATTAACTAACCTTGTAGGAGTTATTTTTTATAACCGCAACATGACTAAATGTAACTCAAATTACTGGTTGTTTAGATGTAAAAATAACTCCAGCGAGTAGTCAGCTTTTACTTTAAATATACGTCAGACTAACTAGGGTTCAGTGCAACTTTAACATAATGGAATGTACATTTGACAAAATTGGTTTATTAAACATAAGCTTGAATAAAGTATATTTAACCAGTAATTTTTGTTATTATTATTTGCCCAAATATATTTTTCACGTCGCTTTTAATCCTTTTTAACTAAAAATAAATGCTACTTGTACTATTTTATTTTTGTCAGTTTAAGACTTTTTATGTATCCATAACAAAATAATTCGATTTTTTAACAAACATTATTGTTATTTTAATATTAAATTAGTATGGTTTGAACTAGGTTTTTTTGTTAATGTCACTATTACAGTTGTTATTTTGACAACTTGTTTTATAAAAAATAATAATACTGAAACAGAAATATTATTAAATGTTCCGGGCTGGCTGCCACGTCGACTAATAGATACACTAAAAGGCATACTTGACGTTTCGACACTCATCTCGGTGTCTTCTTCAGAAGGTGCTCTGAAACTGGTAAAAGCTAGCTCCATGTCCTTATTTATACATCCTCCTGATGGAGGACATGGGCCACCACTTACCAGTTTCAGAGCATCTTCTGAAGAAGACACCGAGATGAGTGTCGAAACGTCAAGTATGCCTTTTAGTGTATCTATTAGACGACGTGGCAGCCAGCCCGGAACATGTAATAATATGTCTGTTTCAGACATCGGCCACGGAAGCCTACAAACCAAAATAATAGTATCGTTAATATTTATTTAGGTATATCATTAATGCCATTTAAAGTATACTTACCTTTTTTGTTATAACGTTAGGTAGTAGCCACTTAACTAAATCACACAAAATTTGTGTTTCTTATTTTAAATTCTTGAGTGTGCAATTAGTACACCTCTAATGGTGCTTCAAGGGTCAGGGAGGTAATAAAAATCAATAAAATTATGTAATAAATGCTTTATTCAAACTTTAATTGAAACATAAAAATATATCCTCACATAATTTGAAAATGGAACAAAACAGGGTGTGTTAAAAATATAACTGAAAAACTTTAGACGATTCGTTGTTGAAAGTAAAGGGGTCTTTCATATAAACATATGCGCCTAAATCCAGCTCCGCCAAAGGGGGAGGTGAAGAGTAGGTCATCATGGGACACCCTACATATCAGACTATAAAATAAAATGTGCCTAATAATAACTAAGTATATGATATTGATATTATTATTTTACAGTTATTATGACAAGAGAAATTAAACACTGGCCCCAAAAGCCGCGCTACGCCACTGTTTCTGATACAGCTGTCCCGCATTTTTTTCTTGATACAGTCATAAAGATTGGGACTAAATTAAATGTAGATATTGCTGAAGTGGGTAATAGGAATGATAAAACAACCTTTGCTCATGTCTATGTATCGCAATAGAAAAGTACCTATGGTCTACTAACTGATAGTTTCTTATCCCTAATACCCATTTCGTTCCTTTGTATGCATGTTAGTAAAAAAATAGAAGCGATTTCATTAGATGGTTAAATAACAAATGCGTGTTAATATAGGTATAGGAAGCAACACAGAAGAAGAGAAAAATATGGAAATTCTGTAAAACTCACCATTTGTGGTGTTTCTTCCTTGATAAACTTATAACGTTATAACTTCGCACAACCGCTATGCACCCGCGATCGACGATCATCGAAGAATAAGATGTTTCCGGCTTCCCGATTTGCACACGGCCCAATAAAATGAAAACGAGAGAAAACTTTGGGGGAGAATTGACCACTATATCGAATATTTTTGTAAATCTTACAAAGATTCTCAGTTAACTTTGAAGCAGTTGTCAAATTGATATACAATATTGTAATACATGCTTTCATTGCCGTTAGTATTACTCAAAAATTTAATTAATTTTATAGATTAACATGTCATATATTGCCATGTATTTCAGTAAAAAATACAATTACGTATACTTAATTTTTCTGAATTTACAGAAAGATTTAGTGACGTAATACAAATAAATGTTGTTAAAATAAGTTATTTGGCGGTTGAATTAACAACGAAGTTTATTGATATGTACAGTGGTAAAGTTTACAAAAAATATTCTAAATATGACAAAAGTTTATTTTAACAATTTCAGGTAAAATCTAATTAAGTTAAAGTAACTAAGAATCCCTGTTAATAATAACAAAAAACTATTAACATTTAGTGAGTTAGTAAATTTTGACAAAATATTTTTTACTGTGCACACTCGAAATGCCTAAAAAGTAATTGATATAAAAAATAGTTCACGTTTATAGTACGAGAGCGCACGACCAAAACCATGTCTTATAGCATCCCGGCTAAAATCATATGAAATAGATAGATTAGATGGCCCTAGACCCGACTTAAGTGGGCAGAACGATCAGAAACCCAGCAGCTTCGTGAGGGGCCATTTCTGCTATGTCAAAAAAAATTGGTTGACTGTATTATCACATCCCGTCTGATATTCAAAATGTACATAGATTTTGTTATTTGGTTACTAAAATTTTTGTTTTCAGACATTTTCCGCACAGCGTCTGACCTGAGCGCATTTTCAAAAATGTCAACAAATTTTACCACACTGTATCATAGCATCCCGGTTAATTTTTTCTTTAAATGTTCTTTATGGCTGCCAAGATTGCCAAAATACTGTTTTCAGACATTTTCAATACCGCCTATAATTCCCAAAAGGAAAAAAACGTTTCGGAGTCGCCCAGCTCGTGTTACGCTTCCATGTCAAGAACGCACCTATAACTTACGAGTTGTACGTGGCTATGCGCCTGTCTCGTTGGTTGTTTCAAGAATCCGCATCAACGAGAGGTATTTTTGATATGTCCTTTACTGTAGCAATAAGTGATTTTGACTAATTTTATTTTTTTACCATTTTTCCATTTTTCGTTATATTTTTGTTCCTTGTTATTGTCACTGGCTTTACAGTTTTGTTTTTATATGTTTATTAGTATCTTTAGGTTAAGGTTAAGTGGAAGAACAGTCGCTGGGCTGAACTTCGCCTTTTGGCATACAACTTATTTTTATTGCTTGTAATTCCATTATTATTATTATTATTATGTATGCTCAATAAAGATTATATTATTATTATTATTAAGAAGATATTAACGATCTAGTGACCTGGAGAGTGATGACGACAATGATGACAACGACGATGATGAGTCCGACAGTGATGATTAATTCAATAAATAGTGTTTTTCTTACCTACTTGTACAATTTATTTTGAAAGTCTTTCATCTTCAGCTCGACGGTTTCGGGTAATCTCTTTTTTAGTCATTAGCTTATATTACAAATTGATTTGTAAGGGAGACCCTATTATGCGTTCAAATAAGATTTTTCCATGATTTTTGAGTATCGAATATTTGTTTGATTTGTTAGATACTGCACTCAATTTGTCTGATATGAATTTTTTCTACATCTGGGCAACTCATTTTATCATGTTCAACTGCTTTCAGACGAGATGCTATGATACCGTTGACCGAAATTCGTTAACATTTTCGAAATCCTCTAAAAATGTAAGGCGGTGCGACTTTTTTCTGAAAATTGATTTTTTCGCATCAAATGACACAAATTTACGTATTAAAGTGATTTTCAGACGGGATGCTATAATACTGTTTTTTGTCTCATTGTTTTTTGCGAAATGGTCTCCTATGTAGGCGCTGGGCTATCGGATTCTGAAAAACGTGTTTTCTGCAACTCAGAGCTTTCATCTAACTACATTCTGGAAATTAGACGGGATGCTACAGTGTGATCAAATTTGTTGACATTTTTGAAAATGCCCTCAGGTCATGCGCTGCGCGTAAAATGTCTGAAAATTGTATTTTTCAGTCCAGGGTCATCTAATCTATAGATTTTATACGGTTGTGGCCGGGATGCTATGAGACAAAAATTTTGGTCGTTGGCTCTCGTACTATTATACAATATACGAAACGATAGTTTGTTCAATATCATTGATTTCAAATAGCTTTTACTCCATACAACTAGCAACTATACATGGTAGACCAATAGTGGGAAATTTGTTCGTATAATTCGTCTTCAAGATATCCAATAAAAAAGGATTTTGCACGTGCATTAAGAGTAGAGAACTTCATAATAAACCCTCAGAAACTTATTTTGGTATAAATTATGCAGAATGTTCACATACTGAGCATGAAAACTTTTTTAATGGGCAACAAAACGGACATGGACACCAATTAAATTTGTCTGATTTTTCTTCTAACATCGCAGTAAAAATACCACCTTAATACATTGATAAAAGTTCTAAATTTAAGCCTGTTTCACATTTTTCTGGGGGGGGGGGGCTCCAGTGTAGTTTTCCTTGACTGCTATTACTCATTCATATATATGTATTTTCATTACTGCAGTCTATTTAAAATAATTTAATATTTATCATTTTCATTTGTCAATGTCTACTATCACTTCAGATCCAGATGTCAAAACGGCAAGCAAGTAGTAAACAAGGTTATGCAAAAGTCATAAGAGACATCTGGAAAGCTGACGTATACATTTAGACTACGAATAGGACGCGAATTACCCACTTCACGTCAAGTCGCCGTGTTGTCATATAGTTCAAAGCTAAGCCCTTTAACGTTCTCGAGAACGTTAAGGGTTACGATTATCACTAATTGTAACAATCGATGCTCGGTCGACGACAGACGACCGAGCAAAATGCTTCCAGAAAATGTTCTTCGCGCCGTTCTTATCCCGGTGGATACCCTTACGGCATACGCTGCAGTATACGTAACGGTGTCCACCGGAATTGGCTATTGTCATTCCCTCTAGGCGATGGCAAATGGAGCAAGTTTTTGTCGTGTACGACTCGTCCACCACTTTCACGGTCAACAGGGGGGAATAGTGTTGCCGGATCGTCTGCACCAGCGAGTCGTGGAAGAACTTCCGGTGACCCCGGAAAGTGGCGGTGTTCATAAACTTGCACCCATCGCCGTACAGAATTAGTTTCCTCTCTTCCGAATTGTCCACGAAGTACTTCCGGATGATGGCGTGCCGAGTTTTCTGCTTACGGATATACCTGTCGAAATTCAAGCGCACCCTGTTGCGCCGTTCCTCGCTGCGCTGCTTGTCTTCGAAGTGCTTGAATTTGAAACGCAGCATTTGCGCGCACTTTTCGAAATCCCCCCCGTGGAAGGTGCGAGTGTCGTCGGCCTCGAAGTCTTTCTTTATCGCTGCTTCCACTTTCCCCGTCCAGCGTCGTAATTTCCTGCTCCTCAGGTGCTCTCCCATCGTGAAGTTGACACTCGCTTTCGACATCATGCGGAATTGGCCCGTGCTGTCGTACGTCACTATCGGGGTCTTCGCACCCGGATCGACGGCAATGACCCGATCATACTGCTCTCGACTACTAATTTCCGCTGCACTGTGTCCCGATCGCTTCCGAAGTGGAGAACCATTGTTCTTGACGCGTTTCACGGGGCGATTCATCGACTTCGAAACGGCCACGCCATCCGTGCTGAAGCAGCAGCCAAACATCGGTAGGGCGTGGACGTCGAAGTACCGGCACCAATGCTCTCGAGCGCTGTCGCGGAAATCCACCACGGAACCAACTGTCTCTCCTATACTGGACAGCAATTCGTACAGGCCCATTGTCGTGTAAGTGATGTGTTTCACCGACTGTTTGTAAATGGGGAAAACCTTGCTGGCACGCACATTCTGCGTGCACTGCAGGGCTTGCAGGTCGAACATGAAAGGCACGTAGGAGATTGGCGATTTCTCGACTAACTTAGCACGCAACTTGTACAGGGCCAGTGTTTTGGAAATTTCACTGTCGTTGTCGGCTCCATCCCCGTAGTAATACTTGTGGCACGCTTCGTGCACTCTTCGGCGATCTTGTTCGAGGTGCAGCAAGCGAACGAATTTCTTCACACGGTCAAACATGTGCGTTACGATATTGTTGCTGAACACTGTCGAATACTGCTTGCACGCCTCTTGAATGATGTACGTTCGCAATTTGCAGTCGTAAAAGGCACGAGATGATGTTCTGGACTCCTCGCGCAACTTTAAATACTGCTGTATGAAATTTAGGGGGTCGTCAATTTTGAATTTATTCGAACCTTTCAGCACAAACGTGAAGTGTTCGACGTTCAGTTTGTTGAAGGTTTTTCCGGGCATCTTTTCGTGATAATATTGGTAGAAAGCATTTACGAAGTACGACGTTTCGATCATGAGGCGGGAAACTACTTTCACGTCGTCATATATTTTACGTTTCAATTTCGATCGGGTGTCTTCATCTAGTAGCGGACAGAAAAATTTATTCAAGCCGTGCTTGATTGTATAGACGGCATATTCCTCATCAGCGGCCAAATTCCTTTTCCTTATGGGTGGTTTGTACAACGGGCATTTCTTGCTACTCGACCTAGCGTGGTCCGTGCCTTGGCACGTGGGGCACTTCGCCATATTTTCATCCGCTTACACCTGATGGAAAATGTTGTTGTCAGTGTAAGGCAAATAAATAAGTCGATCGGGTTGGGCAGTGTTGGTGTTGAGTTGGTACAAATAAATAACAGCTTCAGTGATTTCAAATTAATCGATGTTAATGATCTGAGGAAATCAATCTTTGACGTAAAAAATAAGAGTAGCACAAATGGAATCGAAATAAGGAATTTTTTCAAGAAATTAAATAGGTACCCCTTGCAGCACTTGATTAATGTGTCAACTGTACCTTTGGTTTGGAAGTTGGCTACAGTTGGAAAGGTGAAGGGTACGGCAGATTGTCAGGAGTTTGGACCAATTAATCTGCTTCCAGCACTCGAAAAAATCATAGAGAGAACAGTCTATACAGGGCGATTCAGATATGGTGAATCAAAGAGAAATGGCATACTCCCCATGCGAAAATAAGACAAAGAGTCTAATATATCCCTGTCCGAAGTTATACCCCTGAGGAGATATAGCCCCCCAAAGTCTTCCCTTAAATGTCGATAAAAATTAATTTCTCAGAAACTACAAGACTTACAAGGTTCCAATGTGGTGCATAATTTAGAAACTTTATAAACCATAACTGATGTGAAGTTGAAGTTAAAGGAAATGGTGCAAGGTGTTTATTCGGGGTGGGTCACCCCTACAGTTTCATACAACTATTTGATCCATTAATTAATTTGAAAAAGTTTCACGTCACTTCATGCAAAATTTAATTTTCAAACTTTTTTCACTCCTAGTACTTTTCACTGAAATGAATAGTTATTGAGAAAAACGAAAATTGCTTAAGTAAAATTTGAATTCTTTTACTTCAAAACTAGTGGTGACCGTAGTTGTGCGTATCCTAACGGGCACAACACAGAAGTGCTTTGTGGTGAAATGGTGGATAGGTGTGGGTTAGGTGTTGAAATAATGCGATGAAAGTTTCGTTCGAAATTGGAAAAACAAAAAAAAAGCAACTCACGATGACAAGTATGCTGAGGATTGTCTGCGATCCCAATTTCTCCATCAGGCAACAAAGGTTCACCGCCTGCACCTCCAACATCGATAGGTAGCTGCCAACGAGACGCATCCTCTTCGCTTCTCGAACGGGGAAAGGAAAGCGACAAGAGAGAGAGTCCGAAGAACTGCCGTGGTGCTCCAAAAATCGTGTTACAGTGCCTGAAAGATTAAGTTCATCAGTGGGATCGGACCGGAATAATGCGATGGCAGTTTCGTTCAAAATTGGAAAAAAGGAAAAAAAAAGCAACTCACGATGACAAGTATGCCGAGTCCTCTACGCCTTTAGAACGGGGAAAGGAAAGCGACAAGAGGGAGAGTCCGAAGAACTGCCGTGGTGCTCCAAAAATCGTGTTACAGTGCCTGAAAGATTAAGTTCATCAGTGGGATCGGACCGGAATAATGCGATGGCAGTTTCGTTCAAAATTGGAAAAAAGGAAAAAAAGCAACTCACGATGACAAGTATGCCGAGTCCTCTACGCCTTTAGAACGGGGAAAGGAAAGCGACAAGAGGGAGAGTCCGAAGAACTGCCGTGGTGCTCCAAAAATTGTCTCGCAGTGCCTGAAAGATTCAGTTCATCAGTGGGATCGGACCGGAATAATGCGATGGCAGTTTCGTTCAAAATTGGAAAAAAGGAAAAAAAAAGCAACTCACGATGACAAGTATGCCGAGTCCTCTACGCCTTTAGAACGGGGAAAGGAAAGCGACAAGAGGGAGAGTCCGAAGAACTGCCGTGGTGCTCCAAAAATCGTGTTACAGTGCCTGAAAGATTATGTTCATCAGTGGGATCGGACCGGAATAATGCGATGGCAGTTTCGTTCAAAATTGGAAAAAAGGAAAAAAAAAGCAACTCACGATGACAAGTATGCCGAGTCCTCTACGCCTTTAGAACGGGGAAAGGAAAGCGACAAGAGGGAGAGTCCGAAGAACTGCCGTGGTGCTCCAAAAATCGTCTCGCAGTGCCTGAAAGATTAAGTTCATCAGTGGGATCGGACCGGAATAATGCGGTGGCAGTTTCGTTCACAATTGGAAAAAAGGAAAAAAAAAGCAACTCACGATGACAAGTATGCCGAGTCCTCTACGCCTTTAGAACGGGGAAAGGAAAGCGACAAGAGGGAGAGTCCGAAGAACTGCCGTGGTGCTCCAAAAATCGTCTCGCAGTGCCTGAAAGATTAAGTTCATCAGTGGGATCGGACCGGAATAATGCGATGGCAGTTTCGTTCAAAATTGGAAAAAAGGAAAAAAAAAGCAACTCACGATGACAAGTATGCCGAGTCCTCTACGCCTTTAGAACGGGGAAAGGAAAGCGACAAGAGGGAGAGTCCGAAGAACTGCCGTGGTGCTCCAAAAATCGTCTCGCAGTGCCTGAAAGATTAAGTTCATCAGTGGGATCGGACCGGAATAATGCGATGGCAGTTTCGTTCAAAATTGGAAAAAAGGAAAAAAAAAGCAACTCACGATGACAAGTATGCCGAGTCCTCTACGCCTTTAGAACGGGGAAAGGAAAGCGACAAGAGGGAGAGTCCGAAGAACTGCCGTGGTGCTCCAAAAATCGTCTCGCAGTGCCTGAAAGATTAAGTTCATCAGTGGGATCGGACCGGAATAATGCGATGGCAGTTTCGTTCACAATTGGAAAAAAGGAAAAAAAAAGCAACTCACGATGACAAGTATGCCGAGTCCTCTACGCCTTTAGAACGGGGAAAGGAAAGCGACAAGAGGGAGAGTCCGAAGAACTGCCGTGGTGCTCCAAAAATCGTCTCGCAGTGCCTGAAAGATTAAGTTCATCAGTGGGATCGGACCGGAATAATGCGATGGCAGTTTCGTTCAAAATTGGAAAAAAGGAAAAAAAAAGCAACTCACGATGACAAGTATGCCGAGTCCTCTACGCCTTTAGAACGGGGAAAGGAAAGCGACAAGAGGGAGAGTCCGAAGAACTGCCGTGGTGCTCCAAAAATCGTCTCGCAGTGCCTGAAAGATTAAGTTCATCAGTGGGATCGGACCGGAATAATGCGATGGCAGTTTCGTTCAAAATTGGAAAAAAGGAAAAAAAAAGCAACTCACGATGACAAGTATGCCGAGTCCTCTACGCCTTTAGAACGGGGAAAGGAAAGCGACAAGAGGGAGAGTCCGAAGAACTGCCGTGGTGCTCCAAAAATCGTCTCGCAGTGCCTGAAAGATTAAGTTCATCAGTGGGATCGGACCGGAATAATGCGATGGCAGTTTCGTTCAAAATTGGAAAAAAGGAAAAAAAAAGCAACTCACGATGACAAGTATGCCGAGTCCTCTACGCCTTTAGAACGGGGAAAGGAAAGCGACAAGAGGGAGAGTCCGAAGAACTGCCGTGGTGCTCCAAAAATCGTCTCGCAGTGCCTGAAAGATTAAGTTCATCAGTGGGATCGGACCGGAATAATGCGATGGCAGTTTCGTTCAAAATTGGAAAAAAGGAAAAAAAAAGCAACTCACGATGACAAGTATGCCGAGTCCTCTACGCCTTTAGAACGGGGAAAGGAAAGCGACAAGAGGGAGAGTCCGAAGAACTGCCGTGGTGCTCCAAAAATCGTCTCGCAGTGCCTGAAAGATTAAGTTCATCAGTGGGATCGGACCGGAATAATGCGGTGGCAGTTTCGTTCACAATTGGAAAAAAGGAAAAAAAAAGCAACTCACGATGACAAGTATGCCGAGTCCTCTACGCCTTTAGAACGGGGAAAGGAAAGCGACAAGAGGGAGAGTCCGAAGAACTGCCGTGGTGCTCCAAAAATCGTCTCGCAGTGCCTGAAAGATTAAGTTCATCAGTGGGATCGGACCGGAATAATGCGATGGCAGTTTCGTTCAAAATTGGAAAAAAGGAAAAAAAAAGCAACTCACGATGACAAGTATGCCGAGTCCTCTACGCCTTTAGAACGGGGAAAGGAAAGCGACAAGAGGGAGAGTCCGAAGAACTGCCGTGGTGCTCCAAAAATCGTCTCGCAGTGCCTGAAAGATTAAGTTCATCAGTGGGATCGGACCGGAATAATGCGATGGCAGTTTCGTTCAAAATTGGAAAAAAGGAAAAAAAAAGCAACTCACGATGACAAGTATGCCGAGTCCTCTACGCCTTTAGAACGGGGAAAGGAAAGCGACAAGAGGGAGAGTCCGAAGAACTGCCGTGGTGCTCCAAAAATCTTGAAAAGATATCTGAAAAAAGAAATAAAACTAGTAGATTTGAACAGCATAAATTGTCAGTTTCAGATTAAGGTAACTTTGGAAGCGTAGAAATTAACAGATTACGTAGTTTTGATAGGTGCTTACTTTACATGCTAATGAGAATAAAAAATTTAATATCCATTTATGTGTTTCCGCCTGAAACAAAAGAAAGCCCACATTTAAGTATAAGTACCTTTGTGAAGAATTTTCTTTTAGGTATTATACTGCAGAAGGTCATTTTACGAGGGGCTATCCACTACCCAAAATCGTGTACCGGTGTGTTCAATAACTGACAATAATTTGTAGCAGGTACTTTTTCCGCTGTAATACATCAATATATTCAGAAATGGCGAGTTTGGATTGGTTTAAAATTCGATGAGTGGAATAGTCATTATTAAACAATGGCGCCTCCATCGATAAACGGCGACTCTCCGGCTTTCCGCTCAATTTTTCAAATTTTAAAACGTCGTGCAACAAATCACCACTATCCGTAAGGAATTTAGCCATCAAACTACATATATAACTTTGATTCAACAGCCCCGATAATATCTATATTCTTTGCTCTCATCAATCGATAATTTTAAATGGCGACACAGTTCATATTTCGCATAGAAATACGCAGTCACATGTTCCCGCGGAAGCTGCCTACGCAACCGTAGTCGCTCCCATCTTGCAGTAGTGCTTAGTTCAAGCACAAACGTTTTCCGAAATGCTAATTTGAAATCTACCCAAGATTCCATTACAAGAAGTTATACTTAATTGTTAATTTCTAATAATGGATGTGCGTTTTTATGTAAAGTGGATATGAAACAACACATTTTGCAGCTCTATAATCCGCATTAATAACCGAGGAAACCAAAACTGGCCGTTTGTGCATTCGCTGCCGCGTGTTTTTCCGGGCATCTAATTTATCCATACGTGGAACATAACGGCGTATTCTACACGTAATCAGAAACATTATACTTACAATGTATGTTGAAAATAAATATCTTACAAATCGATAATTGAAGAAATCACTGCGAATGTACAATTTATTCTGTCTATGAAAATGGCGATTTTCTACTGAGAAAACTTGTTGATTTTGCATAGTTACGTTGAAGAAACCTAGCAACGCCGTCTGTCCAATGAAACGTTGTAATGGTGCAATATATTTCAAAGAGTATTTGATTTCGCGATGACGCCCGCCGCGCCGGTATTTTGGAAGAATAATAATTGCACATTGATGTGCATCGGAAACGTCCGAAGAAGAAAATATGTGAATTTATTGTGCTTGTTGAAAGAGTCCGATATTGGAAAGCAATTATCGTTTTAGGATACGGGAGCATTTGCGGGCAGAGTTTCCTTAAATATTCAGTGCGAACATGTTACCATGTACCAAGCACAAAAGCAATGGTGGCAGCAAAAATCTGCCCCGTTTCCATCACAGTAATATTCCCTGGAGTAAAGAAGCTTGACGAGGCTACAGTAATATCCTTGAACGAAGATGTTCAAAGAGACGTAGCGCATATTAAACATTTCAATTCATGCAGAGTCCTACACAGCATTTCTCGGAAGAACTGTCCGATATTTAACAAAAATTAGTTGGAATAATAATTGTGGGAAGAGAAGAAATGTAAAGTTTGCGAATTGCGACACATATGTTGTATAATAGGTACCAACTTGTAATATAGTAAATGGAGGTATACAGAAAACTCACAATATTAAAAAATAAATAAATTTCAGAAAATCGTGGAACACTGTTTGTATTGAATTAATAAGTTAGGTTACGTTCAAAGTTGATAAACAATCGTGAAATTGAGTGAGAAAAGTAGGTAACTGTATTACCGACACGGAGTTTGGTATTTGATTATTTGCTACCAAACAACCAAACTAATCATAACGACTAAACAAACATACAATTAATAATTTTTATTTTCAGAATTATTTAATAACATTTATTTAAATGCTTATGGACTCAGAAAGTGAATGCAGGGGATCATACTATGTGTAGGAAAAATAGCATTTCCTACTGGAGATGAAAATACACGGTTTTCTTCGTGGGCAAATTCTCATTTCACGGAAAAAACAGTATTTTCATCTCTTGTAAAATATAACATTTTCAGAGGTTTTCAAGAAATATGTACGCCACCAACAGGTAGTGCTAATATTGGGAATTGGGGATTCTTTCTTTTTTTGTAATGTTTTTGGATTTCTTTCATATTCGTAGATAGCGTGTAGCTAATGGAATTATTCTTATCTTAAAAACTAATATTTGCTGAGAACAATTCACTCACCTTACAATTTAATAAACCATCGGAATAATTTCGTAGGACTAGAGTTTGCACAATCTAATTGTTTGTTTATTCGGTTGCCATGGATGGAGTCCCAGCGAGCTACCTACCTTGGTAAAAAATTATTTTCATGTCCACAAGCGACTTTGATTAAAGCTCTCCTTGTTATAAGCCAAGTTAATAGGTTAATGAGCTCTAGATGTAAGTACATACCTGCAATAAAGTTGTCAATAAATAAATAATATGTCCAGTGGCGGCTCGTGACTTGTTAAAGAGGGAGGGCTCCGCGAAGAAACCTGACCAATTTAGGTAGAACCTTAACTCGGTCTGAAACAATGTGTTTTCTCCTCGCGGTTTTCTTTCACTTGCTCTTCACGAGAAAACAAGTGTGATATATGTAGATAAATGCAGCTGTGTATGAAGTGTTGCATACATTCATGTGTAATATATATTTGTATGTTCAGTGAATAAAGTTCAGTATTCAGTTCCACACCAACCGTCTTTTGATCAAGACAAATGATATGACATGGCGCTGCGAACGTGCGAACAATAACTCGATTCCGGTGTTTGGTGGTTGCAGAAAAATTCGAATAAATACAGAGAATTTAAATTAAATAAATACGTGCAATTTCAACAACAAATAAAATGGAAAAGAGTATTACTCCAATGGTAATGTCAGGTAATTTACCTGAAAACTGGAAACAATGGAAACAAAAATTCAAGAATTACATCATTGCCAGTGAAACTGATAAAAAATCCGAAGAAGTGCAATGTGCACAATTACTACATTACCTGGGCGAAGACGCATTTTCTATCTACAATACCTTTAACATTCCGGAAAGTGAGAAAAATAAAATTCAAGTGTTATTCGACCATTTCGAAAATTACTTTGTTCCGAAGAAAAACCTAACTTACGAGAGGTATAAATTCGTGTGTTTAAGACAAAACAGTGAAAGAATTGAACAATTTCTGAAAACATTGAAAGTTGCTGCGAGACAGTGCGAATTTCGTGAGCTAACCGAAGATTTAGTTAAAACTATGTTAATTTGTGGACTAAAAGATGATTCTCTAAGAGAAAAATTACTACAATTTCAAGATAAAGATCTTCAAAAAGTGACAGAAGCTTGCATTATTTGGGAAAACACCAAGCGTCAAAATCAAGATATTACCAACGACAAAAGCAGAGTATACCAAGTAGCGAAAAAAGAAGCGTGACAGACAACGAATCCAGGTGGCCCAGATGTGCGACAGAAAAGACACGTGTGCGTGAAGCGGCAAGCCTCAAAGGGTAAATTGCAAGAACGCGACGGCGGTTCTGAAGCTCAGACAAGGTCAGATAAACTCATAAATAATTGTAGAAATTGTGGCTATACTCATAAAATAAATAACTGTTATGCTTTTGGTAAAATTTGCAGCTGTTGCAAAAGATTAAATCACTTTGGTAACATGTGTCGAAGTAAAAATAAGCAGGTGCATGAAATATATTCTTATTCTAGCAGTGTTCCTGATAGAAGTTTACAAATAGATTCTGTGTATTCTACACGTCAAAAAATTAATGCAATAACAAATTTAAATACAAAAGCTTGGTTTGTTGATTTAATTATCAATAAAATTTCTTCACCTTTTAAAATTGATACAGGTGCAGAAGTCGATATAATAAATGTAAATAAAATAAAATTTCACAAATTAAATACAATTAAAATAAACGCATGCAATGAAAAATTATATGATTATAATAATAGCGAAATACAGCTGTTAGGTAAATGCATGTTAGATGTAATATACAAAAATGCCAATTACAATGTAACTTTTTATGTGGTCGATGGAAATCATCAATCTTTAATCAGTTACTCAACTGCCAAAGAAATGAGTTTGATACATAATGTTAAAAATTTAACTCAAACAAATTACAATAATTATTCTTGGATAATAAAAGTCAGATAACTGCAATAGTTATTTTTGAACTCACCGCTCTCAAAATGACATTTCGCCAACCCGACAGACAAACTCAAACATAGTGTTCGCGCACTAGTGCGCGAAATCTAGCAAAAAGCACTGGCCCTTTCAGGCTTTCTAGAAATAATTTGACTTGATAGTAATAAAGTTTGGTTAACAAAATGCCATTTCTCCAATTTGGAGGTTGAAAATAGTGAAAGAATAAAGATAAATCGCTATTAATTCGATTGACACTTTGACAACTCAATTCAATAAATTAAACCAAATGTCATTTTCTACAATTGTCAAATGGAAATCTGTCAATGTAACCACTTGATTTTTTGAAATTTTAAATTGGAAACGTATTAGATAATAATTAAAAAATTATAATGTTCGTTTCAAAAAATATTGTACGAACCTCGATGCGCGAAGACGTCTTCGGCGCATTCGCGCAAATGAAGCACTCGCTCCTTCGTCGCTCGTGCTTCAAACATTCCGCTCATGCGCGAAAAATGTCTTCTCGCACTCGTTTCGTAAATAACTATTACATAACCTTATTTACTACTGACTTGCTGTTTTGACATCTGGATCGGAAAAATATGTGAAATAAGAAAAAAGTCGTCCAGTTTCCCATTGGAACTCCTAAATATCTTTATATTTTATACATTGTCACGGGGCTAGTGGCAGTTATAGGAAGTTAGCGAATTTCGCTTAGCAGCGCCTCAGCACGGCAAATTTATAAATGTTTGGTGGTAATTCAGTTGTCATCTGTCAGTTTAAATTTTCCGCGCATGTACGCCGTGAATATTATTGGTGTTAAATTATATCAAACTATAAAAAATATAAATGTCAACAAAAATTTTGACAGCTCAATAGGTACTTTAAATGGTGGCGCTGGTGCTGGCTGAAAATTCGCTCACTTCCTATAGGTCAAAGCTCAGAAGGGAAAGATAAAGTTTAGAATGTGACGAACAAAATAGTTTACAACTGACATTTTTTGAACAAAGCACTATTTTCGGAAGACATCATACCGTGCTACGGGGTGATCTGTCGAAATCGTTGTTCGAATGTTTCTGGGCCAAGGAGTGATAATAAAATTTAGGAAAGTTGCGAATCACTCGTACTTTTAAAAATTTTAATTGTTTTTGACTAGGTACCTGTACCTTAGACTCTGTAGCTAAATAGCTAGCATGGCTAGCGCTGCGGCGATCAAATCAATCGGGGTCGTTTTCGATGTTTGGGGCACTTTCTTTTTATTATGTCTTTTTAGTTTTAATTTTAGTTGAATACTCATGCTATTGGTATTTATGACACCTTCAGAAAGAGCCCAGTGTGGGGATGGGGTGTCGGTCATTTACGACCCTTGTTCAATCAGGCTTGTTCTTTAACTCATAGCTTATAATAGTAGTTTTCCTCAAGTTTAGGTTTGGTTTTAAGTGTTGTTAAGTGTTAAAGTCCATTAAAAATCAAGTTTTTACAGTCCACTTTACACGAAGAAGTTTGTTAGTAATTACGCATAAAAAGGTTCGTCAACAAAGTGAAGCGAGTCATTTGACATACTCGTAAATAAAACTATAGATAATAAATAAACTTGACCTAACCTAATCCGCCTGCGGAATCAAAATAGAAAATTAATTTAATTTTGATAGAAGTTAGTTACCCAAAATTTAAACGATAACGATTTTAACAGGAAGCGCGCCTTCAGAAGATTAAATGGAAACGCGCGCTTCCCCCTGCTACATCAGCTCTTTAGATTGGTAATCTGAACTATATACAAAGAACATATAATATTATTATGTTCTTTGCTATAGGTACCGGGTGGGGATTTAGTGTGTAATCGGTTCATATCTCTGGAACAGCTTAAGATATCAAAATGAAATTTTACACGTATGTGGGGAACGACATGGGGCATTTCGTTAAATTATTTATGTATATACAGGTTGTTCACATTCTGAGTACCAGACCAAAGTTTTATTTCTTCAAATGGAAACCCCACAAGTATTTGCGTGATTTCGATTCCCCATAAAATTTCATGAAAATTGGTATACTACATGATGTGGTTTTGAGTAGGGACTGTTAAGATATTGACATTTTTGTGTCATTATGGTCCCAAATTTATGACGCTACTGGCTTCTACTGACCAAAGCCACCTAATTATTTTTTATTGAAAGGGGTTTACACACTACTGTATTTGTGAAATCTATAAATATTTTCACCATAATACTTAGGATTATACAAGGTGGTTAAGGTATGCAAAAGGGAATTTTTCTCAAAAATTTCAAATAGAATACCATGTATATTATTTGCACAACTAACAGTCAGTTAACTAAGCTTTTAATTGATGTAGATATTGCCAGGTCTACTACTGATAGTTTCGGCAGATATTACGATTGAACATCAAAATTTTTGAATTTCATTATTAGTTTATACTCTTTTTGGCGAATTCCCCCTATTCTGTTGCTCAAAACTCACAAAAATGTTTATATTGTGTATTTACAAATTGGTATCAATATAAAGACAATAAATCTTATTGTAAAATTGTTTCTTGATGGTTATATTCTTAAATGTATAATGTCTTTAAAGTCGGGTATAATGTTCAAACAAGGAGTGCCATGGAAGAAAATATTATCTTTAAGAAATAATCTTGCAATGGGATTTTTTGTGTTAATGTAAACTTCATTTGCTAAATATTTTATAGAAACAAAATGTATACCTTTTTTGGAGTTTTTGGTGACAAAATAGGGTAGATCGTCAAAAATAATGTAAAATACTAACGAAACTCTACATTTTTATAATTCAATCGCACATTCTGTCGAAACTTTTACTGGTAGACTTGACAATATCCACATCAATAAAAAGCTTAATAAAATGACCATCAATTGTACAAATAATATACATGGTGTTCCATTTGAAATTTTTGAGAAAAATTCTGCTTTGCATAACTTAATCACCCTGTATTATCTCAAGTATTATGATAAAATTATTTATAGATTTCAAAAATACAGCAGTGTGTGAACCTATTTCAATAAAGAAATTTAAGGTGGCTTTGGTTAGTATGCGTCAGCAGCGTCATAAATTTGGGTCCATAATGGCACAAAAATGTTAATATCTCAACATTCCTTAGTCAAAACCACATCATGTAGTATATCAATTTTCATGGAATTTTATGGGGAATCCATATTATGCAAGGACACGTAGGGTTTCCATTTAAAGAAATATAACTTTGGTGTGGTACTTAGAATGTGAACATCCTGTATATACCTAAATAATTTTGGGAAATGCTCCATGTGGTTCCGCACATTCGTGCAAAATTTAATTTTGATATCTTAAATAGTTCCAGAGATATGAGCCGATTACACACTAAATCCCCACCCGGTATAGTTCTGATGCCGAGACGGGTAAAGTTGCGCGGATCTTGAGTCGGTAAGGTAGGGAGCAATAATGTTTCGAATAATCAGAACTTGATATTTGGCAAGTTGGAGTTTGTTTCTTGTCAATTTATGTGTTCTTATTTCTTTTGTGAATTTGTGTATTTTATAAGGAAAATGTAGCAGGGTTTTATTAAATCCGATTCAGACGATTTTCTGGTTTATTATGGCGAAATGATTGTCAATTACAACTCTAGCTAAATTTATTACTTGAATGAATTATTTCCGTCTAGCCTTACTACCAGGCACTCTTAAATTTATTTTAATTGATTTTACTATAATTGTGCTTACAACTAAACACCTTTTCAAACTCGTTATTTTAACATCATCATCATAAGGTTCTCAGTCCGAAGACTGGTTGGACGCGTACCTCCATTCTTTTCTATCCTGAGCTAACCTACGCATTTCCCTAAAAGTAGAACATCCTACATCCCTAACTATTTGAGAGCAGTAGTCTAATCTAGGCCTACCCCTACCTCTTTTTATTCCTATCTCTGACTCTAGTATGTCACGAACTATTCCTTCGTGTCTTAGAAGGTGTCCCACCATCCTATCTCTCCTACTCTTTATTGTTTTCCATACCTTTCGCTTTTCCCCAACTCTTTCTAATACTTCCCTATTGCTAACCTTATCTATCCACGGTATCTTCATCATGCGTCTGTAGCACCACATTTCAAACGCTTCTACTCTTTTTCTATCCGCTTCTCCTATTGTCCAAGTTTCGCACCCGTATAATGCCGTACTCCATACATACGACGTTAAGAGTCTCTTCCTAGTCTCTATATTAACCGTTCTCGAGCATAACAGTTGTTTCTTTTTGTTAAACGCAACTCGGCCCTGCGCCATTCTTTGTTTTATATCTTTAGTGCTCCTACCGTCTTGAGTTATTTTACTTCCTAAGTAGCAGAAATCCGCGACCTCCTCTATCTTCTCATTTCCAATTTGTATTTCCATTTTAGTTCTATTTTCACATCCCCTACATACCAAAATTTTAGTTTTCTTTTTATTGATTTTCATGCCGAAGCCCTGTGTCAAAACTGCTTCCATTTCATTCAAAGCCGCTCCTAATTCTTCTTTGCTAGATGCTAACACTGCTATATCATCCGCAAATCTGAGCATGTTAATAGTTTGGCCCTGTACATTGATCCCTGGGGCTGTTCTTTCCTTAACAATCTTAATCGCATCTTCGATATATAAGTTGAAAACTAGAGGTGACAATGCACATCCCTGTCTCACTCCCTTCCGGATATCTACTTCCCTTTGTTCCTGCTCACATTCTATAACTGCCTTTTGCTCTTTGTAGAGATTATGTATTATTCTTCTGTCCCTGTATTTCATCCCTACCTTTCTCAGCACTTCGAACATCTTCCCCCATTTTACGTTGTCGAAGGCTTTTTCTAAATCTACAAATCCTATATATTTTAACAAAGCCTTCTAATTAGGGCTGCCTTGTTTGTTTATATCTGCAAGGTAGGTGGTAGGCAAACACAAGCAAACAACGATCGTACTTTCCGACTATTATCGCCTCTCTTTGGCAGAGCCCAGTTGACGTCATCATTTAAAAGGTTTAAAGGACCAGAGTTGGCTGGTTTAGAGTCCTAAAACGTCGGCTGAGAGAAAAGTAAAAAATAGGGGTCAAATATTTCACATCTTCGGAAAAATATGGTTTTCAAAAATTATGTAAAACCCTATTGCCTGCACCTAGCGTTTTGTAAACTTTACCACGCGGCGGTACAAGGCGCGACAATTTTGAGTTGCCAGCAAGCGTAGTAGTGTGATGTGTGATCAAGGTCGGTGTGGCGTAATTGAGAATTGACATTAAATAGTAAAATAATAAATACCTGCTTGGTAAGCTGTTACTAGTAGCAGACAAAATAGAGACCATACGAATAGTAGCTGTCTTAAGATGCTGTTTCGTGTATGATCGAGAACGCCTCCAGTTGCCAGTAAAATTCTAAACATATTTAACAATGAAGTCGAGAAATCGCTAGAGGCACCTGTTCGTTTTTTAAGCAAATATAAACATATTGCGTAGATAATAAAGGTGACGATAATCAATATCCACAAGTGCATGCGAAGTGGATGAACGAAAAATAAGGAATCGTGTGCGAATCTTGCTTTTGGGACCAGAAACGACATACATTTCGTGCTGTGAGGATATGCAGCTACCAAATTCTCTTTGAGTATATTTTGGAAAAAATGTCTGCAACCGCTAAAATCGGAATAATTGTTTTTAATTTCTCTTCTAACGACTTTGTAAACGATATCGGTAACCTTATGGAAGATAAATTTTACAGAAAACCCTTTCATAATCTCTTGTATGATTTTATATTCCACACCTCCAAGTTCACCAGTATGTTCGTTGTAAATTATGTCGGGTGGACAGTGAAACATCGAAATATGAAATGTTTTAGAATATTTAGGTTTCCATAAAGTCTGTCTAAAATATTTTTCGTTATTTAAGGCATGACTATTAATCACAATTTCCTTTGTATTTCTAAATTTTGTAATCTTAATTTCTGTTTGATATTTTACACCAGTAACGGTCCATTTCAACTTTTCCTCATTCCATTGGATCTGAACTGTTATTATTTCCATATTTCGTAAAGCTGTAATCTCCTTAAGCATCATTTTAGTTTGTTCTGAATAATGCTTGCAAAATATCAAAATTCTGTAATGCTGTTTTCGAAATTCGTGAATTTGTGTCAACTTTTGTAGTAAAATATTTACGGAGTTTTCTGTTATTACATACCCAGCACACTCATTGGTACCTTCCTCTATATCTGAAATGGTATAATATGATATTTTAGCTGTTCGGATTAACAAGTCCATAAATGTTAAATTTTCTTTGTTCATGTAAAATGTGCAGTAGTAGCCTCGGAAATAGAAGTGAATAATTTTTTTAAAAGCTTTTACAAAATTTGGCAAGTCAGAATTTGTCGTTGTAAATAACAGAATGAGGATACAGACTTTTGTCAATGCCATATATTGAACGAACATGTCCTCTTTTTGGAGTTTCTTGTAAAACGATGACAACATAGTGCATTACCAACATCATCTTTGACTTTCCCTCGAACAGTTGTAAATTGTGACGTAACTACATAAAAAGCTATTATCCTTCTGTGAGTAAATTATAGGCTTTTAGATGCGTTCAAGAAAACTCACTTAGAACTTGAGAATAAATATTGAACTGGATATTATTATCCCATTTCCTTCTTTGGGTTAATGCAACTGAAGAAAATCTTACATCTATGCGTCAATATACATATACAAAAATTTCACTTATTTGAAATTAATCTTCTTGTGAAATAGATACATATCTGGATAGTCTGCTTTAAACTGTCAACTTTTTGAATCAAATTTACACTACTTTTTTCAAGTTACGTTCGCAAATATTGTCATTTAATTTTACGGGCTACCTTCTTGGCCCTTCACTCTGAAGCTCAAGCTCATCATGCCCTATACAAGTTCTTTCCTTTCAAAAACTTTTAGTACGACTTGTGGGGTCATCTACTATTACGTTTGGTCCTACAAACATAGCTCTAAGGTTCGTAGGCCTAGCTACTATAAGAGTCGACATTGACGTAATATGTGATGGGGAATTTCCTCCTTTTCTCATTATATCCTACAATTCGGGTTGTTCATCATTCCTTTAGTGGTGTCTTATGTGAAAAGCGTTCTGTAAATAGTCCTCGTACCCATCTCACATGGCTTTTATCCAGTTGTTTATTAGTGAACTCGTTCAGCAAGAGAGCTGACGAATTAATACATCCGCAATTGCCTCTGTCCCGGAGTATCCATTCATGACCTTTCACCCATCGTAGGATAACCCTGTTAAGTTCTGCTAGCAGAGCCAGCGAGTTCTCAGGTTCTGGATTGTATCTCTCCATCTTCCAGAGTCTCAATCCTGATAGGATCGTCCCATTCTGAAAGAACCTGCTGATTATACGGAAATTGTAGTAATTTCTGCCTATTTCGCAGGGATGCGCAGGTTTATGTTAACGTCATTCCCTGAGCCTTTGCCAGCTATGTCCACCCCAGTGGTATTTATATTGTTATCGACCCATCTGTATATCAAATGGTTCCTTTCTGTTCTCTCGACTTTTGTCCATTGTACTCTACTCCTCTTATAGGCAGGGTTACCCTGTCATGTTTGTGGAAGAAAGGGGTTGAACGGTTCTGTCCGACTGTCTGTTTGTTGAAATATCTCGGTGTGCTATTCCATAACTTCAAACGAACTGCGTTCATAAAAATGTGCTCCTCGCGAAAAATTTTCGTACCTTTTTTCTTTAGTGCAATCACAAAGTTTTGTATCTAATATGTATATATATATACAAGGTGTTACAAATTAGTAGGTCAAGCCGTTAATCGCAGATTATCTGGTCGAAATTAATGGGACTTTCCTCGTGCCATTTTTCATTTAGACTTCTTTCTTTCAAGATTCAGGGTGTTAAAGTTAAAATTTAAAAAACGATTTTTAATAATAACTCATTTGTTTTTTGGGATATTTAGTTGAAATTTTGTACAACATTTTTTCATATACCGGCACAATGTTTGTGTAATTTTGATCAAAAAAAACCGGTGCGCGAACGGAGGAAACGGGGGTTAGTAATACCCATTGACCCCCCAACTTTTCCCTGCGCACGTCTCTGGTTAAAAGGTATTGTTTTTTATAAGAAGCGTTCATTTCTTTAATTTTTTTCACTCTTGTAAAATTTTGATTTAGGGCTTGGTTTACGAGTTATTGCAACCCATTTGACTTTGTGTTGTTGATCTGCTCGCTGTTTAAATCTTCCAATTTTTCTTAGGTGATGAACTAAGCTCGAGAAAAATGTTCTTGGATGGATATGTTTCTGCATAACGTCTAATCTTCAGAAAAATGCCCTTGGATGGCATCGATTCCGACATGTTCCTGCATAACGTCTAACAGCCAAATTAGCATTGGAAAGAAAGACAGGTAGGCGTTAAGTTGTCAAAATAATTATTAATAAAAAAGGTACCATCCAAGGTCATTTTTCTGAAGATTAGACGTTATGCAGGAACATATTCATCCAAGAACATTTTCTCGAGCTTAGTTCGTTACCTAAGAAAAATTGGAAGATTTAAACAGCGAGCGGATCAACAACACATAGTCAAATGAGTTGCAATATCTCGTAAACCAAGCCCTAAATCAAAATTTTACAAGAGTGAAAAAATTTAAAGAAATTAACGCTTGTTATAAAAAACAATACCTTTGAACCATAGTAGATATACTATGGAGGAACGGTGACACATTTAACATTGATTCTCCCATAAGAGCAAAAAAACTGCTTTTTTGCCCCCCCCAATCGGTTCTTATAGCAGAACCCATGTTAGACGTAAAGCTGTATGCCTTACTTTATCGGAGCGTGTATAATCGGACGGGCTTTTCGTCCACCAACCAGCGTAGTACAAGGGCCTTTATGGCCGCGATTACTATTGGTTGTGCCGTAAGAGCCGTAATTGAGAGTCAGCTGTCAGCTGATGCCCTCGTCGGCCCTAATGTTCGTGCCAAATAGGCATTAACTGACGTAAGTGTGGGATTTTCGTCCACCAAGCAGCGTGGGCCTTTATGGCCGCGATTACTATTGGTTGTGCCGTAAGAGCTGTAATCACCGGCCGATCCTAACGTTAGCGTTAACGCTAGCGCCAGCGCCAGCGCTGACGCGGCCCTAACGCTTGTGTCAAATGGGCATTAACTGACGTAATTACTATTGATTGTGCCATAAGAGCTGCTCTTATAGCACAACCAACGTTAATCATGGACCTCTACTTGCGCGCAATCCTGACGTTAGCGTTCGCGCTGGCGCAAACGCTAGCGCGAACGTGAATAAAGTATAGTTTCGTATACATTGTTATACCGGCCCTAACGTTAGTGTCAAATAGGCATTAACTCATAAGGAACGTAAGTACGGCATGTGGGGTATCAAATTAAGCAGCTCGGCGAGGGGAATCGCTGCTGTTGCGCCGCGATTACTATTGGTTGTGCAATAAGAACTGTCAAACACAGACAGCCGGCACACCCAAGCCACTGCTACGTCATCCAAGATGGCCGCCACCGAGCAGTCAAGATGTAACATACAATGCACCGCGATTATACTATTGTTTGTGCCATAAGAACTGTTAAACGCAGACAGCCGGCTCCTACGTCAGAGCTCTAGTCCGACTCAACCCCCCTGCCTACACCCACGATGATTTGAGTATGGCGTAACCGAGATGGCGGCGCAGCCCTGATGTTAGCATCCAACTCGCGGGTGCTTTCGCGATGCACACCCAAGCCACTGCTACGTCACCCAAGATGGCCGCCACCGAGCAGCCAAGATGTAACATACAATGCACCGCGATTACTATTGGTTGTGCCATAAGAGCTGTCAAACGCAGACAGTCGGCCCCTACGTCAGAGCTCTAGCTCCCCTCAACCCCCCTGCCTACATCTACGATGATTTGAGTATGGCGTAACCAAGATGGCGGCGCAGCCCTGACGTCAGCATCCAACTTAAGGCTCACGCGGACACCCAAGTCACTGCTACGTCACCCAAGATGGCGCCAACGTTTAGCCATACGCCGGCGCCAGCGTTCAGCATTTGTGCATGTGAGAAGGTTAAATGAAACACTGTTGCGTATTATCTTTATTGGAACATATTACACAACAGACCCTGTATGTCCTGACATGATGAAATTATATAGAAAATGTTTACGGGAATATAACACCCTGTATGTACTTACACAACGATGAAATTTTATCGAACAAAGTGTTAATGGACTATAATTAAATAATACCCTGTATGTTAGTTAGACGACTAGCCAACTTGCGGGGGTGAATCTGTTGGCGATAATTTACAGATTAACGATGGCGGACAGCGCTCAGTCTGCAACACATAAATATAAATTTTAAAAAATTAAAAAAAAAATAAAAAACACTTTCCGAGAGGCGAAGAAATATTTAGCATCATACTAGAGTCGGAAATTGGAATAAAAAAGGTATAGGTAGGCCCGGATTAGACTAATGCTTGGGGATGTACGATGTTCTACTTGCAAATTAACGATAGCGTGACAAAATAAAAGTACATACCAGAATTCCGAGCCTGAAACTCTTCCAAAAACATTTGCTTCACCATGGGATAAATAAGTTTATGTTTCAAAGTTGGTGAATTAACGTAAGTACCTGAGGATCCGTGCGGGAGCGGCATAGAAAATTTCCACAATGCATTTTCCCTACAAAATAACTTCTATTAGTTAATTGCAATGCGTAGAAATGAATAAAAAAAATACATCTTCAGTTAGTAAGACTAGGAGAGAAACATATCAATAAACCCTCGTATTTAATAAATGTAAATTATATTTTTCACCAAATTCATGCGGATGTACGTCGTGTAAACATTTGACAATCCCCACTGTCCAAAAATTATTACAATCGTGTATAACATATGTAAATAGGAACTTACCTGTGTAAAGGCGTCATCTAATTATTTCGGGGATCACTCGTGCGAAATTTGGGGCACAACATTTGCCATGTTCTACTTGCAGATTAACGATGTCGTAACAAGTTCCAAAAACATTTGCTTCGCGATGGGATAAATACGTTTCTGTTTCAAAGTTGGTGAATTAACGTAAGTACCTGAGGATCCGTGCGGGGCGGCATAGAAAATTTCCACAATGCATTTTCCCTACAAAATAACCTCTGTTAGTTAATTGCAATATGTAGAAATGAATAAAAAAATACAACTTAAATTAGTAAGACTAGGTGAGAAACATATCAATAAACCCTGGTATTTAATAAATGTAAATTATATTTTCCACCAATTAGTTAATTGCAATATGTAGATATGAATCAAAAAATACAACTTCAATTAGTAAGACTAGGTGGGAAACATATCAGCAAACCCTGGTATTCCATAAATGTAAATTATAATTTATTATTTTCCACCAAATTCATTCGGATATACGTACAACAAACATTTGACAATCCTCACTATCCAAAAATTATTATGATCGTGTATAATATTTATAAATAGGAACTTACCTGTGTCTAATTATTTCGGGGATCACTCATGTAAAATTTTGGGCACGATATATTGCCATGTTCTACTTGTACGAGTAGATTAACGATGACGTAACAAAATAAAAGTAAATAAAAAAAAAACTTTCCGAGACACGAAGGAATATTTTGTCACTATAGATTGCCTCATGTAACCACTGACCACCACTAGATCGAATCTCGTGAGTTACTCTCCGAATATTCATATTAGCACATCAGTTGGTATCATTTATGAAAACTAGGTGCAGAATGTTAAAAATTTACTAATCTGGACGTTCTTTTATAACGTATTCTTGCGCAAGTTCGGCGTCTGCAAACCCATAAATTACACATGGGAATGCTATTCTTTGATATAGGTACATGATGCAATGTGGCCAAATTAGTAGAATCGACGCGTTATTATTTTAATGAAACATAAACAATAATAAATTCATGTCCGAATTGAAAGTCTTATCAAAACAAATCATTATTTAGATTACCGAAGACACCCTGTGGGTAATAAAAATGACAATTTATAATGCTGACTCAATAAATAATTTCTGTTTAGGTATTTTATGTATGTCAGATCGAAAATTAATTCTGGAACATCATGAATCAAGTAATGTTAAAATACGACAAGATCGTGTACTTAAATTAGGTGCGAAATAATAATAAGAAATTTCCAGAAAGTTATTAATATATGGAAGGAATGGGGTGCGAGGAGTTAAACGATTATTATAAATACTACAAGACGTGTACTTAAATTCGGAGGGAATGGGGTGCGAGGGGTTAAACGATTATCTATATGACAAGACCGTGTACTTAAATTCAATTAAGTTCTTCCATAGTGGGCGAACATATTTCTCTGTTCATGTAAGGACACGGGCAAGTACGGAGATACTAATAGATACTTCTATAAATAAAGTGTGTCCTTGTTGGAAGTCGGTACGTAAAACATGTGGCTAGCTTATAGACAACAAAACTGGCCCCATTCTGTGGACCTGAGTAGCGCCATACAACGATTAGAATGCCAGTCTACCGATTTATCCTTCGAGGCGAGTCACGAAGCAGTGTATGGAAAAGGTGATCTCAGATCTGTATTCGGAACAAGATCTAAAAGAGCTGGCTGAACAGTATGAATACTCCCTCGATACATTTTTAAATACCATGGTCACTGAGGGCAACGAGCATTTCTTAGAAGACATTGTCAAATATCTGCCGGACGAAGTTATCGTAAAACATAATTTGATCCGTTTGCTGAAGCCGTAGGTATTTTATGTATGTCAGACCGAAAATTAATTCTGGAACATCAAAAGCGGTTATGCGGAATAATAATAATAATAAATTTTCAGAAAGTTATTAATAGGTATATGGAAGGAATGGGGTGCGAGGGGTTAAAGACTATTACTATAAATACAACAGGACCGGTGCATACACATATACACAACTAAATATTCCCGCTTTACTTCTGATACCCGAGGTACGAAGGCATAAATATTTCACAACATACTAGAGAACCTCTATTAGTTCATTGCAAATACATACATGTAGATATGAGTCAAAAATGCAACTTCAATTTATTAGTAGGACTAGGTAAGAAACATGTCAGAAAACCCTGGTATTCAATAAATGTATTTTATTTCCATCAAATTCATTCGGATATACGTTCTATACAAACATTCGACGTATTCCAAATGGGCATTAACTGACGTAATTACTATTGCTTGTGCCATAAGAGCTGCTCTTATAGCGCAACCAACGTTAATCACTTACCTCTACTTGCGCGCAATCCTGACGTTAGCGTTCGCGCTGGCGCCGGCGCAAACGCTAGCGCGAAGGTACGGTGAATAAAATACAGTTTCGTAAATATTTTTATATATAAATAAAACTATAACTACAGACAGTAATAATATATATATATATATATATATATATATATATATATATATATAATAACATACAACTAACTTTTATTGTGATTTACATACAAAGTTCAAAATAATTACATATTATATACAATAAAACATACACATTTGTATCTGTTCTATATACTAAACTTTCGGAACGTTCCTGGTATAGTTGACTAGGGAAAAACGGGTTATACATCTCAGCTAGCTGGTGATACGCGGAAAATATACATTTGCAATCGTTATTTACAAAATTCCCAACAAATAGCGGTAAGAAAATTGAATTTTAAATTACTACATGCAGCTACTGATGCATTATTGTATAATGGCCCCAAGGCAGTGTGTCAAAGCTATTTTTCACTAAATACCTCTTATCATCGTGAGGGCTCAGTCAGTGGCGGCTCGTGACTTTAGAACGTGGCAGTGCTCTGGAATGAAATCACCGCTCAGGGGTTGGAGGGGGGGGGGGGGGTTCTGGCGGTTTCTCCCCGTATTTTTTATGAAGTGCTTTAGAAGCCATTTTAAAACATTTTAAAACAATAAATTTCACTCAACGTAATATTTGACGAAGATCCAAAAGGTTAAACTTTCGCACACAACTTTTACCGCGACCTTTCGAAAAGTATTTGATCATTCGCTCAGGCTTAGGACGTCCATTTCGTTTTATTTCAAGTTTTTCGTCCAAAGTCTATATTATTTATTTAGAAACAATATTCACTTTTAACTGAATGAAGTAAGTATTACAACACAATAATAATATTGAAAAATGCAAAAATCAGGCGACCACTTTGTTAAAGTTCACTCCACAATATTTATTAAGTGTTAACTTGAATCTGGAACGCAAATTCTGCACTAGCTTACAAGTGAGCTTTGGACACTTCGTGCTTTCTTATTTTTTCATGCAAATGGTTCAAGTCACTAACGCCTATACGACTCCAATTCTTATCCATATTTGGAGTAAAAAATAACAAGCATGGAAAACAAAAAAGAGAATTCCTTACCGTACATCCACATATCCATTTGTTTAGTTTGTAAACGTCGCTGGTGAAATGCCTAGTGTAAGACCGACCTTCCTTTTTCTTTGCACAAGTTTGATTTAATTTTAAAACCGGTGTAGGCCTACCTAACCGTTTTATTTCAATTTTTGTGCTCAAGTCCAATAATAAAAAGTTAATTTTAATAATATTGTCAACGGAATTTATGCCGCCACCACCACAAACTAAACCACTGGAAATTTCAATATTTAAAAATAATAATCACGATAATACAGTTCACGTTATAAGCAAAGCCAGGAGCTATCTCAAACTTAAATATGGTAAACAAAAAAACAACGCCGCAGAAGTATCAATTCCTGTGTGCATATGCTTAGCGCAACCACACCTTTCAACTTCCAAGTGTGTACTGAAAAGGTGTTCGGATACGAGCCAAACTAAAAGCATATATGACGAATTTTCCCACGTCTTGCCGAGTTTTGCCGATCTCGCTCCCATATCGAATGTACGAGCACCACACCCAATAGCTCACAGTTTCAATACACCAGACGCTACACTCGAACGCCAGACGAGACGGTTGGATGTATTTGCACATTTGCACGTGCATTCTCTGCTAAGTATTTTGAAACTGACGACGCGGGATGCTTGGCGCGCGTACTATTTATTATCTAAACGCTGGAGATTAAAAAAGTTTTAAACTTTAGTTTGAATCTTATCAAAAAAAGGTTAAAAGCAGTTTTTTGTAGGCAGTGCGCGCGCACGAGCGCACTTATTGAGGAGCCGCCACTGGGCTCAGTCCAATTTTAGTTTGTGAAATTGTGGCCACGTTGTGTTTTTCCGATCGGATTAAATTTTGATTAAAATATTTTTCGCTCGAAGAATTGAGACACTCTAAGTAGTCATCAAAGGTTATTTCATTTTTAATCACGCAGCGCTTTAAACCTTTGGATTTCTTAACTGCATCTGCACCCTCTACCCGTATGGCATACATTTTCGATCGAAGACCAACAAATTCAGTCATTATCCTACCATTGTTTTCGTCTTTCATGAGGCCCAACACTTTTTTATTTACACGCGGTATGTGGTAAATATTATTTTCAGGATAGTCACTGGTATCAAAAAATGCATGGCAGTCTTGTCGAATGACCTCGTACAAATCATCGGTTGTAATTTCATAAATTAGTGAATCTGTATCTGTGTACAAAAGTTTACAATTATTGTTAAATTTCGCCTTCATGTAGTCGTAGTGAAATTCATAAATTTTCGTTTTACTAATATCCAAAATGCACATGCCTAAATATATCGGTTTGTTAAAGTATATTTCGGATTTATTTAACTCAATCGCGGCCAAATTTTCCGAGAAAATTATCGAGGACTTAAATTCTGGTTTGGCGATCAATGCACCCGCCCCGTATCGACCCTCCCATTTGGAAATTAATTTAACAATACTATGCTTGCGTATATTTTCCATAGTCTTGCCAAACACGGCGTTATTCATTAGTTTGAACAAATTTTTTTCAAAATCATTTTTGGAATCCTTTCTCAGGGCGGTATTTAAGTCGATGTAGGATTTCAGCCAAGGCGATTGATTGAATTTAAGGGTGCGATGAATTTTCGTTACTCTTAGCCCATGTTTCAGAGCTTGCTGCAAATTTCGATAATGAATTACGTAACGTTGTTTATTATACAGGGTGGCCAAAAGTTTTAGCTGTTTAGAATTTGGTGGATTTAGATGTTCGGGGCAAAAGGGAATTTCTGAATCTATATCGTGCAGATGTTCTGGGTATTCTATGTCTACTTCAAAAATGTACCCTACGTCAGCGTTTTCGGCTATGCTATGTACAGTATCTAAATCAAAATCGTCGATCCATTCGAAACATCCGTAGGGAAGGTGTTGGCTCATGGCCCAGCCATACTGGTTATTTATGTCGTTGTACATTAAAAATTTTGACGGTTGTGCAGGGTCGAAATTGGGCATGTACTGGTTATTTGATTTCGAGAAACGTTTCGAACATTGAGACAAGCCGCCGCGTATACCGCGCTCGACAAACAATATCATGTCAATATCAGTCAGCAGTTCCAGGGTGATGCCAGTATGCTTAAGCATACAGTCCCAGGTGTAACCAGGCAGAGTATAATAATGGGCGGGGTCTAGACCATAAGTTCCTAAACAGCTAATTCTGAATTCCTCGAAAACATCAGCTAAGAGCAGAACGTCGGTTTTTAAGTAGAGATCCGAATATTCCCCTAAATTTTGAATTTTAAATCTGTCCCAAACTTGCTGCGCATGCGCATATTCAGCATCAGAAATTTTAGAATTGTTTAGTTTATTATCAAACTTGGACTTTGGGGGTAATAGAGTTTCGTTAAATTTGGAAAAGGTGTCGAAATAGTCGTACGGGTAGACGCCTTTGCGCTGCAACAATTTAAGCTGATTCTCGGCCAAACTCGTAAATTCGGACGTTAATATTGGATAGTTGGTTAAATATGATGACAGCTTATCCAAGCCTGAAGCCAAGAACCTGTAGGAATCTATAAATCTAAATTTAATAACATTTTCCTCCAAGTGTTTAGTAAAGGCGATGTACTTTTCTCTTGTTACGGGCAACAAATCAACACGGCCCTGCAAATCTGTCGCTAAATTTTGAATAATAAAATGTGAATCGTAGCCGGACAAATTATGGAATATAACTGGTACCACGTGACTGTCTTGAAAATTAACGTTGCAGGTGTCATGTGCGGGACCCCTGTATGCGCCAGTCAGATGGCAATGGTCCCGTACTTTGTTCTCCCCCTGGTTAAAAGACTTTTCGCAAATGTGGCAAACCTGTGCGCTACTGAACTGCATTTGTTGCTCGACGGTCAGCTGATCCATGGGTAGAGGACAAAGAAACACAGTTTCCAAATCCTCGGCAAAACTTTCCAGTTCTTTCACAAACCATCTGATCGAATCCTCACCACGATAAGATCTAAAGAAAGAGAGTGAGTCATCATAAGAACATTTGACATAATAAGCAATACTGCAGGGCACGTGTTTTTGAAATTCGTTTTTCTTACTGCTCGGCTCCAAAATGCACTCCAAATCTGCATAAATGGTGAATGGGGCTTTGACTTTGTTTTTGTGATTTCGGAAAGATAAATATTTTTGTTTGGCGGTAGGCAGTCGAATTTTGCAGTCATTCATATTTTTACAGTCTTCATAGTGTCTATCTAATTTATTTTGACAATAGAAATAATGCAAACAACGATCGCAAAAATATTTCCTACCAGTGTGCTTACTTAACTGTTTCGATAACAGCCTGGAAAGATCTTTAATCCATAGAAAATGAAATTTGATATCACCGTTATCAAAATTATCTGATTCATCATCACCATCGAAATACTTATCTTGGATCATCAAAAGATTTACGTGCTTGTCTTGTTTGTCCTTAGTCAAGTATACGGGGAAAGTTCCAAAATCGTTCTTCTTCTTCTTCAGAATATAAACGTTCACGGAAATTCCGTTCTGCCGTTCGAAACGTGGTATTTGCTTTAATGTCATGGGGAACTCCAAATCAGTTAAATTCAATACGGTAGATGGTTCCGGATAGGATGACGTTCTATCTGAATTTTTGTCCGCAGGGTAAATACAAGAAACAACGCCCCAAAGGAAGCACAAATCGTCGAGGGCTTTCACATTGACACAGGCCTGCTTCCTTTTTATTTGCGGTGGCAGCTCGATGTACGAGGAGCCAACTTGGGGGGTGAATCGGTTGACGTTAATTTGCAGATTAACAATGGCTGACAGCGTCCAGCCTGCAACACATAAATATAAATTAAATTAAATTAAAAATTAAAAAAAGTATAATAAAAAAAACCCTTCCGAGCCACAAGTGCAGCGACAAGTTTAGACAAGGCTTAAAGCCCGCGTGGACGTTGACGTCGGGCGCTGACGTCACGTTGCAATGGCGGCCATCTTGTTCCTGTCTTCTGATTGGTCCAGCGGTTGGGAACAAAAGTTGTGTCAATCATGTAATGTGATTCCGGAGGGGCACATAGCATGGTACATATAGGACCCTTGTGTTTTATCTGCAGTATTACCAAGCGGACTTTTGTAACACATTGTATGTGTATACAGGTGTATACACCTGTATGTACTAACAGATGTAACACAAAGGCCTTGTATATACGAGCAGATAAAACACAAGGGTCCTATATGTACCATGCTATGTGCCCCTCCGGAATCACATTACATGATTGACACAACTTTTGTTCCCAACCGCTGGACCAATCAGAAGACAGGAACAAGATGGCCGCCATTGCAACGTGACGTCAGCGCCCGACGTCAACGTCCACGCGGGCTTTAAGCCTTGTCTAAACTTGTCGCTGCACTTGTGGCTCGGAAGGGTTTTTTTTTATTATACTTTTTTTAATTTTTAATTTAATTTAATTTATATTTATGTGTTGCAGGCTGGACGCTGTCAGCCATTGTTAATCTGCAAATTAACGTCAACCGATTCACCCCCCAAGTTGGCTCCTCGTACATCGAGCTGCCACCGCAAATAAAAAGGAAGCAGGCCTGTGTCAATGTGAAAGCCTTCGACGATTTGTGCTTCCTTTGGGGCGTTGTTTCTTGTATTTACCCTGCGGACAAAAATTCAGATAGAACGTCATCCTATCCGGAACCATCTACCGTATTGAATTTAACTGATTTGGAGTTCCCCATGACATTAAAGCAAATACCACGTTTCGAACGGCAGAACGGAATTTCCGTGAACGTTTATATTCTGAAGAAGAAGAAGAACGATTTTGGAACTTTCCCCGTATACTTGACTAAGGACAAACAAGACAAGCACGTAAATCTTTTGATGATCCAAGATAAGTATTTCGATGGTGATGATGAATCAGATAATTTTGATAACGGTGATATCAAATTTCATTTTCTATGGATTAAAGATCTTTCCAGGCTGTTATCGAAACAGTTAAGTAAGCACACTGGTAGGAAATATTTTTGCGATCGTTGTTTGCATTATTTCTATTGTCAAAATAAATTAGATAGACACTATGAAGACTGTAAAAATATGAATGACTGCAAAATTCGACTGCCTACCGCCAAACAAAAATATTTATCTTTCCGAAATCACAAAAACAAAGTCAAAGCCCCATTCACCATTTATGCAGATTTGGAGTGCATTTTGGAGCCGAGCAGTAAGAAAAACGAATTTCAAAAACACGTGCCCTGCAGTATTGCTTATTATGTCAAATGTTCTTATGATGACTCACTCTCTTTCTTTAGATCTTATCGTGGTGAGGATTCGATCAGATGGTTTGTGAAAGAACTGGAAAGTTTTGCCGAGGATTTGGAAACTGTGTTTCTTTGTCCTCTACCCATGGATCAGCTGACCGTCGAGCAACAAATGCAGTTCAGTAGCGCACAGGTTTGCCACATTTGCGAAAAGTCTTTTAACCAGGGGGAGAACAAAGTACGGGACCATTGCCATCTGACTGGCGCATACAGGGGTCCCGCACATGACACCTGCAACGTTAATTTTCAAGACAGTCACGTGGTACCAGTTATATTCCATAATTTGTCCGGCTACGATTCACATTTTATTATTCAAAATTTAGCGACAGATTTGCAGGGCCGTGTTGATTTGTTGCCCGTAACAAGAGAAAAGTACATCGCCTTTACTAAACACTTGGAGGAAAATGTTATTAAATTTAGATTTATAGATTCCTACAGGTTCTTGGCTTCAGGCTTGGATAAGCTGTCATCATATTTAACCAACTATCCAATATTAACGTCCGAATTTACGAGTTTGGCCGAGAATCAGCTTAAATTGTTGCAGCGCAAAGGCGTCTACCCGTACGACTATTTCGACACCTTTTCCAAATTTAACGAAACTCTATTACCCCCAAAGTCCAAGTTTGATAATAAACTAAACAATTCTAAAATTTCTGATGCTGAATATGCGCATGCGCAGCAAGTTTGGGACAGATTTAAAATTCAAAATTTAGGGGAATATTCGGATCTCTACTTAAAAACCGACGTTCTGCTCTTAGCTGATGTTTTCGAGGAATTCAGAATTAGCTGTTTAGGAACTTATGGTCTAGACCCCGCCCATTATTATACTCTGCCTGGTTACACCTGGGACTGTATGCTTAAGCATACTGGCATCACCCTGGAACTGCTGACTGATACTGACATGATATTGTTTGTCGAGCGCGGTATACGCGGCGGCTTGTCTCAATGTTCGAAACGTTTCTCGAAATCAAATAACCAGTACATGCCCAATTTCGACCCTGCACAACCGTCAAAATTTTTAATGTACAACGACATAAATAACCAGTATGGCTGGGCCATGAGCCAACACCTTCCCTACGGATGTTTCGAATGGATCGACGATTTTGATTTAGATACTGTACATAGCATAGCCGAAAACGCTGACGTAGGGTACATTTTTGAAGTAGACATAGAATACCCAGAACATCTGCACGATATAGATTCAGAAATTCCCTTTTGCCCCGAACATCTAAATCCACCAAATTCTAAACAGCTAAAACTTTTGGCCACCCTGTATAATAAACAACGTTACGTAATTCATTATCGAAATTTGCAGCAAGCTCTGAAACATGGGCTAAGAGTAACGAAAATTCATCGCACCCTTAAATTCAATCAATCGCCTTGGCTGAAATCCTACATCGACTTAAATACCGCCCTGAGAAAGGATTCCAAAAATGATTTTGAAAAAAATTTGTTCAAACTAATGAATAACGCCGTGTTTGGCAAGACTATGGAAAATATACGCAAGCATAGTATTGTTAAATTAATTTCCAAATGGGAGGGTCGATACGGGGCGGGTGCATTGATCGCCAAACCAGAATTTAAGTCCTCGATAATTTTCTCGGAAAATTTGGCCGCGATTGAGTTAAATAAATCCGAAATATACTTTAACAAACCGATATATTTAGGCATGTGCATTTTGGATATTAGTAAAACGAAAATTGATGAATTTCACTACGACTACATGAAGGCGAAATTTAACAATAATTGTAAACTTTTGTACACAGATACAGATTCACTAATTTATGAAATTACAACCGATGATTTGTACGAGGTCATTCGACAAGACTGCCATGCATTTTTTGATACCAGTGACTATCCTGAAAATAATATTTACCACATACCGCGTGTAAATAAAAAAGTGTTGGGCCTCATGAAAGACGAAAACAATGGTAGGATAATGACTGAATTTGTTGGTCTTCGATCGAAAATGTATGCCATACGGGTAGAGGGTGCAGATGCAGTTAAGAAATCCAAAGGTTTAAAGCGCTGCGTGATTAAAAATGAAATAACCTTTGATGACTACTTAGAGTGTCTCAATTCTTCGAGCGAAAAATATTTTAATCAAAATTTAATCCAATCGGAAAAACACAACGTGGCCACAATTTCACAAACTAAAATTGGACTGAGCCCTCACGATGATAAGAGGTATTTAGTGAAAAATAGCTTTGACACACTGCCTTGGGGCCATTATACAATAATGCATCAGTAGCTGCATGTAGTAATTTAAAATTCAATTTTCTTACCGCTATTTGTTGGGAATTTTGTAAATAACGATTGCAAATGTATATTTTCCGCGTATCACCAGCTAGCTGAGATGTATAACCCGTTTTTCCCTAGTCAACTATACCAGGAACGTTCCGAAAGTTTAGTATATAGAACAGATACAAATGTGTATGTTTTATTGTATATAATATGTAATTATTTTGAACTTTGTATGTAAATCACAATAAAAGTTAGTTGTATGTTATTATATATATATATATATATATATATATATATATATTATTACTGTCTGTAGTTATAGTTTTATTTATATATAAAAATATTTACGAAACTGTATTTTATTCACCGTACCTTCGCGCTAGCGTTTGCGCCGGCGCCAGCGCGAACGCTAACGTCAGGATTGCGCGCAAGTAGAGGTAAGTGATTAACGTTGGTTGCGCTATAAGAGCAGCTCTTATGGCACAAGCAATAGTAATTACGTCAGTTAATGCCCATTTGGAATACGTCGAATGTTTGTATAGAACGTATATCCGAATGAATTTGATGGAAATAAAATACATTTATTGAATACCAGGGTTTTCTGACATGTTTCTTACCTAGTCCTACTAATAAATTGAAGTTGCATTTTTGACTCATATCTACATGTATGTATTTGCAATGAACTAATAGAGGTTCTCTAGTATGTTGTGAAATATTTATGCCTTCGTACCTCGGGTATCAGAAGTAAAGCGGGAATATTTAGTTGTGTATATGTGTATGCACCGGTCCTGTTGTATTTATAGTAATAGTCTTTAACCCCTCGCACCCCATTCCTTCCATATACCTATTAATAACTTTCTGAAAATTTATTATTATTATTATTCCGCATAACCGCTTTTGATGTTCCAGAATTAATTTTCGGTCTGACATACATAAAATACCTACGGCTTCAGCAAACGGATCAAATTATGTTTTACGATAACTTCGTCCGGCAGATATTTGACAATGTCTTCTAAGAAATGCTCGTTGCCCTCAGTGACCATGGTATTTAAAAATGTATCGAGGGAGTATTCATACTGTTCAGCCAGCTCTTTTAGATCTTGTTCCGAATACAGATCTGAGATCACCTTTTCCATACACTGCTTCGTGACTCGCCTCGAAGGATAAATCGGTAGACTGGCATTCTAATCGTTGTATGGCGCTACTCAGGTCCACAGAATGGGGCCAGTTTTGTTGTCTATAAGCTAGCCACATGTTTTACGTACCGACTTCCAACAAGGACACACTTTATTTATAGAAGTATCTATTAGTATCTCCGTACTTGCCCGTGTCCTTACATGAACAGAGAAATATGTTCGCCCACTATGGAAGAACTTAATTGAATTTAAGTACACGGTCTTGTCATATAGATAATCGTTTAACCCCTCGCACCCCATTCCCTCCGAATTTAAGTACACGTCTTGTAGTATTTATAATAATCGTTTAACTCCTCGCACCCCATTCCTTCCATATATTAATAACTTTCTGGAAATTTCTTATTATTATTTCGCACCTAATTTAAGTACACGATCTTGTCGTATTTTAACATTACTTGATTCATGATGTTCCAGAATTAATTTTCGATCTGACATACATAAAATACCTAAACAGAAATTATTTATTGAGTCAGCATTATAAATTGTCATTTTTATTACCCACAGGGTGTCTTCGGTAATCTAAATAATGATTTGTTTTGATAAGACTTTCAATTCGGACATGAATTTATTATTGTTTATGTTTCATTAAAATAATAACGCGTCGATTCTACTAATTTGGCCACATTGCATCATGTACCTATATCAAAGAATAGCATTCCCATGTGTAATTTATGGGTTTGCAGACGCCGAACTTGCGCAAGAATACGTTATAAAAGAACGTCCAGATTAGTAAATTTTTAACATTCTGCACCTAGTTTTCATAAATGATACCAACTGATGTGCTAATATGAATATTCGGAGAGTAACTCACGAGATTCGATCTAGTGGTGGTCAGTGGTTACATGAGGCAATCTATAGTGACAAAATATTCCTTCGTGTCTCGGAAAGTTTTTTTTTTATTTACTTTTATTTTGTTACGTCATCGTTAATCTACTCGTACAAGTAGAACATGGCAATATATCGTGCCCAAAATTTTACATGAGTGATCCCCGAAATAATTAGACACAGGTAAGTTCCTATTTATAAATATTATACACGATCATAATAATTTTTGGATAGTGAGGATTGTCAAATGTTTGTTGTACGTATATCCGAATGAATTTGGTGGAAAATAATAAATTATAATTTACATTTATGGAATACCAGGGTTTGCTGATATGTTTCCCACCTAGTCTTACTAATTGAAGTTGTATTTTTTGATTCATATCTACATATTGCAATTAACTAATTGGTGGAAAATATAATTTACATTTATTAAATACCAGGGTTTATTGATATGTTTCTCACCTAGTCTTACTAATTTAAGTTGTATTTTTTTATTCATTTCTACATATTGCAATTAACTAACAGAGGTTATTTTGTAGGGAAAATGCATTGTGGAAATTTTCTATGCCGCCCCGCACGGATCCTCAGGTACTTACGTTAATTCACCAACTTTGAAAC
This sequence comes from Xestobium rufovillosum, assembly GCA_963966045.1. Taxonomy (NCBI): domain Eukaryota; kingdom Metazoa; phylum Arthropoda; class Insecta; order Coleoptera; family Ptinidae; genus Xestobium; species Xestobium rufovillosum. The sequence goes on from OZ014494.1 coordinate 21,644,999, forward strand.
AGAAACGTATTTATCCCATCGCGAAGCAAATGTTTTTGGAACTTGTTACGACATCGTTAATCTGCAAGTAGAACATGGCAAATGTTGTGCCCCAAATTTCGCACGAGTGATCCCCGAAATAATTAGATGACGCCTTTACACAGGTAAGTTCCTATTTACATATGTTATACACGATTGTAATAATTTTTGGACAGTGGGGATTGTCAAATGTTTACACGACGTATATCCGCATGAATTTGGTGAAAAATATAATTTACATTTATTAAATACGAGGGTTTATTGATATGTTTCTCTCCTAGTCTTACTAACTGAAGATGTATTTTTTTTATTCATTTCTACGCATTGCAATTAACTAATAGAAGTTATTTTGTAGGGAAAATGCATTGTGGAAATTTTCTATGCCGCTCCCGCACGGATCCTCAGGTACTTACGTTAATTCACCAACTTTGAAACATAAACTTATTTATCCCATGGTGAAGCAAATGTTTTTGGAAGAGTTTCAGGCTCGGAATTCTGGTATGTACTTTTATTTTGTCACGCTATCGTTAATTTGCAAGTAGAACATCGTACATCCCCAAGCATTAGTCTAATCCGGGCCTACCTATACCTTTTTTATTCCAATTTCCGACTCTAGTATGATGCTAAATATTTCTTCGCCTCTCGGAAAGTGATTTTTATTTTTTTTTTAATTTTTTAAAATTTATATTTATGTGTTGCAGACTGAGCGCTGTCCACCATCGTTAATCTGTAAATTATCGCCAGCAGATTCACCCCCGCAAGTTGGCTAGTCGTCTAACTAACATACAGGGTATTATTTAATTATAGTCCATTAACACTTTGTTCGATAAAATTTCATCGTTGTGTAAGTACATACAGGGTGTTATATTCCCGTAAACATTTTCTATATAATTTCATCATGTCAGGACATACAGGGTCTGTTGTGTAATATGTTCCAATAAAGATAATACGCAACAGTGTTTCATTTAACCTTCTCACATGCACAAATGCTGAACGCTAGCGCCGGCGTATGGCTAAACGTTGGCGCCATCTTGGGTGACGTAGCAGTGACTTGGGTGTCCGCGTGAGCCTTAAGTTGGATGCTGACGTCAGGGCTGCGCCGCCATCTTGGTTACGCCATACTCAAATCATCGTAGATGTAGGCAGGGGGGTTGAGGGGAGCTAGAGCTCTGACGTAGGGGCCGACTGTCTGCGTTTGACAGCTCTTATGGCACAACCAATAGTAATCGCGGTGCATTGTATGTTACATCTTAGCTGCTCGGTGGCGGCCATCTTGGGTGACGTAGCAGTGGCTTGGGTGTGCATCGCGAAAGCACCCGCGAGTTGGATGCTAACATCAGGGCTGCGCCGCCATCTCGGTTACGCCATACTCAAATCATCGTGGGTGTAGGCAGGGGGGTTGAGTCGGACTAGAGCTCTGACGTAGGAGCCGGCTGTCTGCGTTTAACAGTTCTTATGGCACAAACAATAGTATAATCGCGGTGCATTGTATGTTACATCTTGACTGCTCGGTGGCGGCCATCTTGGATGACGTAGCAGTGGCTTGGGTGTGCCGGCTGTCTGTGTTTGACAGTTCTTATTGCACAACCAATAGTAATCGCGGCGCAACAGCAGCGATTCCCCTCGCCGAGCTGCTTAATTTGATACCCCACATGCCGTACTTACGTTCCTTATGAGTTAATGCCTATTTGACACTAACGTTAGGGCCGGTATAACAATGTATACGAAACTATACTTTATTCACGTTCGCGCTAGCGTTTGCGCCAGCGCGAACGCTAACGTCAGGATTGCGCGCAAGTAGAGGTCCATGATGAACGTTGGTTGTGCTATAAGAGCAGCTCTTATGGCACAATCAATAGTAATTACGTCAGTTAATGCCCATTTGACACAAGCGTTAGGGCCGCGTCAGCGCTGGCGCTGGCGCTAGCGTTAACGCTAACGTTAGGATCGGCCGGTGATTACAGCTCTTACGGCACAACCATTAGTAATCGCGGCCATAAAGGCCCACGCTGCTTGGTGGACGAAAATCCCACACTTACGTCAGTTAATGCCTATTTGGCACGAACATTAGGGCCGACGGGGGCATCAGCTGACAGCTGACTCTCAATTACGGCTCTTACGGTACAACCAATAGTAATCGCGGCCATAAAGGCCCTTGTACTACGCTGGTTGGTGGACGAAAAGCCCGTCCGATTATACACGCTCCGATAAAGTAAGGCATACAGCTTTACGTCTAACATGGGTTCTGCTATAAGAACCGATTGGGGGGGGGGCAAAAAAGCAGTTTTTTTGCTCTTATGGGAGAATCAATGTTAAATGTGTCACCGTTCCTCCATAGTATATCTACTAACCATAGACGTGCGCAGGGAAAAGTTGGGGGGTCAATGGGTATTACGACCCCCCCTTTCCTCCGTTCGCCCATGGATATTTTTGATCAAAATTACACAAACATTGTGCCGGTATATGAAAAAACGTTGCACAAAAATTTCAACTGAATATCGTAAAAAACAGAGGAGTTTTTAATAAAAATAGTTTTTTAAATTTTAACTTTAACACCCTGTATCTTGAAAGAAAGAAGCCTAAATGAAAAATGGCATAAGGAAAGTCCCATTATTTTCGGCCCGATAATCTGTGGTTAACGGCTTGACCTACTAATTTGTAACACCTTGTATATATAATCAATCCCACTTATACCATAAATGGTGTGTGGTTTCTTATCTACATTACAAATCATAACAACCACATTACGTAGCTTCATGTTGGTGAACAAATTCAGCCCACTCCTTCTTATTTCTCGCCTTTACTCTTGCGTCCTCCCGCATCTACACCCTCTTCGTTCCAGTGCCTCCGCAACTCCACTGTTCTATGTCCTCTGCGGTCACCCTCTCTTTCTTGTACCCTGTGTCCTTGCTTCCCACACCATCTTTACCGGTCTCGTATTTTCCATTCTCTGTATATGTCCCCACCAGCTCAATTGACGTTGCTCTATGAACTCGAAAAGTGACTGAACTTCCAGATCTTGACGAATTTGTGTATTTCTCAATTTATCCACCTTCGTGACTCCCCTTACTCGCTGGAGATATTTCATTTCAACAGCTTGCAATTTGCTCTTCGGCCTTCTGTTGAGAACCCACGATTCGCATTATAAATATGGAACATTAGTTTTGTATCTAATGTTCCATATTTTTTATAATGCAGGGTACGGTAGAAAGATTGAATAGTGTTTGAGGGTTTGTGGAGAAGAAAAAAACAATGTATTTCAACCAATATCGGCAAATTTGTTATGATACTATTTTGGTGCGCACACAATGTTGCAATCTTCTTCTGAAATTCAGCATAACGCAAATCATGTTATTAGTCCTGGAACTGTCTGGCAAACCCTTGATTTCAAACAGATCAAACGAAAATCACGAGTTATTAAATCGAGCGTTCTTGTCAGCCACGCAATCTGTACAACAGATTCAGACGTAATTTATGAAGACCCGTTGATTGGCAGGTCAGTTAACCATGAGATATGAAACTTTTTATTTAGTATTAGCGTGCAAATAATATAACATTTTTTGATCACGTTACCTACTGATTTTCGCACAGCAAACTATCAAAAATAGTTCCAATCTCTTACTACACGAAATTGGTGTAGAGGAGAACACCACTCCACCCCTGGATTATGCGAATTCAAAAGTTTAAATTGGCTACTGACCAGTTGTTGATTGACGTTGTCTCTGATCATGTCATTCACATGATCGATGTTTTCTTGGTAGAAATGTATAGAATTCCCTAGCACAACCACATCTGCATAATTTCTTTAGGTGCTGCTTAACATTTCTTTTTTAAGTATTTGACATTTTGCATTTCTCAAAATCTTAGTCACCAAATTTTCAACTTCTATAATTCTTAACTATTAAACCTTGACCAGGGGGTGTCATCTTAATCGGAGAGTTTGAACCCAAACGAAATAGAGACTATATAGGAAGTGAGAGAATTTTCAGCCAGCGCCACCATTTAAAGTTCTGGTGGTATCGAGCTGTCAAATTTTTGTTGTTCAAAGTGCTCAAAAATGTAGGGATGAAGTAAAGGGATAGAAGAATTTCATAATCTATACAAAGAGCAAACGGCAGTTATAGAATTTGAGCAGGAACATAGAAAAGTAGATATCCGAAAGGGAGTGAGGCAGGGATGTGCGTTATCGCCTCTAGTTTTCAATTTATATATCAAAGATGCGATTAATATTGTTAAAGACAGAATAGCTGCTGGAATTAATATACAGGGCCAAACTATTAATATGCTCAGATTCGCGGATGATATAGCAGTATTAGCATCCAGCAAAGAAGAATTAGGAAGAGTTCTGAACGAAATGGAAGCGGTTTTGACGGAGGGCTATGGTATGAAGATCAATAAAAAGAAAACCAAAATTTTGGTATGTAGGGGGCGTGAAAATACGACTAAAATGAAAATACAAATTGGAAACGACAAGATAGAGGATGTCTCAGATTTCTGCTATTTAGGAAGTCAAATAACTTGCGATGGTAGGAGCTCTAGAGATATAAAACAAAGAATAGCGCAGGGCCGAATCGCATTTAATAAAAAGAAACAACTATTATAGTTAGGAAGCGGCAATAGTAAGTTAGTACTGTATTTTCTACCATGCCAGACGAGGAAAAAATGTATAGATATAAGAAAGTTGCATCTCAGTCGCTCTTCAGAGGGCGTCCGCTTAAAGTCGTTAAATTAAGAGTTGCTATTGACATATTTTCTACCAACTGATTTTTCTTTTATTGACTTTTTTCATCATAAGGACGCATTAGATAGTCGCAAGTGGGTTCCAGACGGTCCCAAATATTTAGAAAAGGGTGGGTCACGTGACATATTTTCTACCAACTGATTTTTCTTTGACTAAATTTTTTTTTCATAAGGAATGCCAAAATATCAATGCCAGACGCATTAGATACCAGTGAGTGGGTGCCAGACGACCGCAAACATGTAAAAGTGAAAAAGTCACGTGACATATTTTGTACCAACTGATTTTTCTTTAACTAACTGGTATTACCGATAGAAACTTGTCAAGATTTCAGGTTAGATTGACATAATTTTTACTATCTGGTAGTCTGTACAATCTTTCCATTACAAGGTTACAATAAAAAAATGCAGTTGCCAGAAGAGTTACTCGATCAATAGATAAACCAATTTAAGAGACCTTTACACCTGCGCCCCTAACAATTTTTTTATTCCATCCTTCTAAAATCCGCACAAATTGCTCACAAAATCAATCAGTCTTCCCAAAGCCATTTATAAATGAACCGTACATTTTTTTTTGGTTCACTGTGTTCTAAAATTTTCATCCTTGTGGTTATTAGACATCCATAATATGCACTACGATGTGACAAACTGTAAGATCACGGTGATAGAACATAAAAGGAGTGAAAATTTTATCCTTTGTAAAGAAGATTGTACTTAATGGAAAAGTAATTTTATGTAAAAGAACTGCAACATAAAAATATGATTCCGTTTAAAAAAAATAATTATATTTATTTGTGTAGTTAATATTTTCACTTTTCACTATTTGGTAGAAATCCATGATTAATTAAAAAATTACTTTGCGTACTACCAATAAGTAAACAAAATTATTTTATTTAACCGGTTTCAAGATCTACAAACGATCCCATCGTCAGAAATGTTTAAGAAAACATTTCTGACGATGGGATCGTTTGTAGATCTTGAAACCGGTTAAATAAAATAATTTTGTTTACTTATTGGTAGTACGCAAAGTAATTTTTTTAATTAATAATTATATTTATTTGTGCCAATTCTTTATTTAAATTTATTTAAGCTGTGAAGTTTTACAATTTTCCAATTTGGTGATGCAATTGTTAATACCTTATACAGGGTGTGTTTTTTAAGCGTCCGCGGAAGATTATGCCTAAATGACGAAAAATATAAAGAAAATATTTTAACTAACCCCACCTCATTTTTTACGCTCTATAATCTAAAAATGTTTCTACTTATACCAGGTTAGTCCAAATAGTTGGAATGATGGTCAACTTTGTTTTTTCTTTTGGAATGTGCATTATTTAATTTTTTACTTGATTCAGAACAATATTTTAATGGCACTTTCTTAACATAATATTATAGTAATTTTCTTTCTTTTTTGAGATATTTTTTTTCTCGATATTTTGACAGTTACATCATACATTTTAAAAATTCATATTTCTGCACTGGTTGAAGATGGAATAATGATATTTTTGACAGCGGTCCTCATGATAATCATGATTAACACTGTTTGCTCAAATTTTGTATAAAATATACGAGGAGCATTCAATAATTTATCAAATAAAAATCAGAGAAAACCATCAAGAAGTCAGTTTTTTCAAATGACACGGTATATTTTTTATTGCTCCAATGGAAAGAGCAAAAAATTTCGCTTGGGCTCACCTAATAAAACAATATTGTTCCATGAGCATAATTTTTAAATATTTATAATATTGAAATTTTCATTTCAAAAATCAAAAATAAAGTTAGCCTTGTAAAAATACAGCCACAGAATATAAAACCCTATAGTAAAACAACAACAAAACTGTAGACATTTCAAAGCTACTTTATTTTTGATTTTTGAAGTGAAAATTTTAATATTGTAAATATTTAAAAATTATAGTTATGTAACAATATTGTTTTATTGGGTCAGCCCATGCGAAATTTTCCGCTCTTTCAAATGGAGTAATAAAAAATATACCATGTCATTTGAAAAAGCTGACTTTTCTGGCGTTTTGTCGCTTTCATATGATAAATTTTTGAATGCTCCTCGTATATTTTATACAAAATTTGAGCAAACAGTGTTAATCATGATTATCATGAGGACCGCTGTTAAAAATATCATTACTTCATCTTCAACCGGTGCAGAAATATGAATTTTTAAAATGTATGATATAACTGCCAAAATATCGAGAAAAATAATTTTATCTCAAAAAAGAAAGAAAATTACTATAATATTATGTTATGAAAGTGCTATTAAAATATTGTTCTCAATCAAGTAAAAAATTAAATAATGCACATTCCATAAGAAAAAACAAAGTTGAGCATCATTCCAATTATTTGGACTAACCTGGTATAAGTAAAAACATTTTTAGATTATGGAGCGTAAAAAATGAGGTGAGGTTAGTTAAAATGTTTTCTTGATATTTTTCGTCATTTAGGCATAATCTTCCGCGGACGCTTAAAAACACACCCTGTATACTAGTATGAGTGTTTTATTATTGCAGGAGTTACTCCTTGACCTTCCTTTCATTCCACAAAAATATCACTTCAACAGCTTTTTTCTGTTCCAAGATATGTAATTTTCACTACTGTCTGCTAAAATTTGCAAAAAATGCCTCTAACGCAAAAATTTTGCAATTTAAAAGAAAAATGCTTATATAACCTTGTATTAAAATCCACTCGAATACAGGTATTCCATTTAAAACATTGTAACGTTAATTTTCGCTATTAGAACATTCTCTCTATGTTTAACGTTTTATTATAGACTAGTAGGTAGTAGGTTTATGTTCATTGTTTTTTTATATTTATATATGCATTTATTCATTGATAATTATTTTTGTTGATATCAATTGTTTTTTTTGTATTATTATATAAATATGTGTATTGTCAGATGTTGCCATGTCTGGGTTTCCTACCTATTTTGTTTTTTATTATATGATATACTATTTGACTACGTTTTTTTCTTTTGTTATTTTATTGTGCCCTATTGTGTACCAGCGGCTTTTAGGAGTTGTAGTCGTTGTGTGTTGGCTACAGAGGATCAGCCAACAACTCCTTGGCGCCCTTTTCCTGTTTTTAGCCCACCCCATCTTCGGCTTCGAGCATAGCTGCGGCAGGATCCTCCATTGTGGCGTTAGTCTTTTAGGTTACGTCACAACATCAAAGTTGGATGCAGTACAGAAAAAATGGAACTCTATATAACTGGAAATAACTTTACGATATGAAAAATTTCAAATGAAGAAACTTTTATGGAAACATTTTTTGTATATCTTCAAATACGGACAGCATCCAAGACCCGCGAGAGTCTGAGACATCCCGTATTGTATATTGAATAGCTAAAATTCGGACCAACGCAGCGCAGCGGACGAGTACACTTGTATGAAACAATTAGTTGTTTCGCTCTTTTCTTCACTTTTGTCACTTAACGTAGTTCCAACATAATCGTACCACAACAGTGCAGCATCTTTTCTGTTCGCCAAATTATTGTTAGAGTCCCATTATGTTGGAGCGACGATAAAAATTAAAAGCAAAGAAAATAGTGAAACGAAGCTAGGCAACATGTTGTTTTATTATATTCTCATTTTTGTCATTATCGTCACTCCAGCATAAACATACAACATACTTACCTTTAGAACTCTCTCTTCTCTCCCAGAACCCGTTCGCACTTGGCGGGTGGCAATTGCTAGGAGTTTACACTCTCGCTACAAATTAGAATTGAATATCTATTTGATACCTATTTGCTTTAAGTAATTCACACTAAGATAACAGAATAATCGTTTCAACCAAATTCCTATACCAAAATTTTTTATACGAACTTATTTGTTAATCAACGCCTTTTACACCGTCTGGCAAGCATTTTCTCATTATCTTTCCGTCTGGTATTTACTTTTTTGCACAAAATACATCTAAGTTTAGCAACTAACCAAATGACAGACGGTAGAAAATATGTCACGTGACCCTCTCACTTTTACATGTTTGAGATCGTCTGGCACCCACTCGCGACTTTCTAATGGGTCTGGCAGTGATATTTTGGCATTCCTTATGAAACAAAAAGTTAGAGAAAAGTGAAATTTATGAAAGACAGTAAGGAATGGGAGAGATAGGATGGTAGGACACCTTCTGAGGCACGAAGGTTTATAGTTCGCGATATATACTAGAGTCAGAGATAGGAATAAAAAGAGGTAGGGGTAGGCCCAGATTAGACTACTGCTCTCAAATAGGTAGGGATGTAGGATGTTCAACTTTTGGGGGATGCGTAGGTTAGCTCAGGATAGGAAAGGATGGAGGTAAGCGTCCAACCAGTCATCGGACTGAAAACTTTATGATGATGACGTGAAACAAAATTTATTACTACATAGTTAATATATTTTTTTCTGATAAAAATGGTCTTAGAGATTCGATAAACATAAAATGTCACCAATTTTCGTAAAATTATTATTCTCTTCTGCGTAGGTACCTGTTAAACCAAATTTACATTATTTGCATTCAAGGCTCTGTGAATATTTGCCTTTGCCCATATTATCTCAAAAGTAAAAGTTTTAAACGGGGAAGCAGGGTACATTGTCTTAGTCAAACAAATATAAGTACATATTTGATTTTTTAATTTAAATTCATAAACAATTTGTTTTTACATTCATCAAATGATTACTCTGTTTACGCAAAATGATTGATCGTTCGAAGCCTACTTTTTGTAACGAAGTCTTCAGTTCATGTACAAATTCGAACTTTATATTGAAGCCATCAATTTCGCTTTACATAAGTAAACATTTCTACAAAGTTCGTTTGTTGTGCGTGATGTACTTATATTTACTTTTCTTTATCTCGTGCAAAAATATGAGAGTTGCCATACCATTCCCCACCAATAAAATAAAGAAAGCTCCTTGCAGTTTACTTATCGACAGCACTTCAGATTCCCTGGGCTGCAGCAGGCGAGAGTTAGTGTACAGTAAATTATGTATATAACGATTTTCAGATTGTCCCAATATTTCAAGATAGAATCGGTTGATTAATCCATGCTCAATAAGTCTTTCTAATTTCGTGTTAAAAAACTTCTTAAACGGGGAGTTGGCATGCATGGCAAAGGAAATGTAAGGAATTATTAGACATTGATTTACAATATAGAAATTCCCCTTTTCATATTCTGTCAAATTATGTGCAAGTGCGATTATGTTGTCCATACGTGTTATACATTTTGCTGAAGTTGGAGATTGCAATTGTTCCTTCGGGCGAAAGCACCAACTCAAAATGCCGTCTAACGATTTATCATCTAGAGAATCAAGTGTTTTATCAGTTCCATCAATTTTAATTCGTTGTTCGATCAAGTCTGCGAAAGTTTTTATCTGTTTCGTGTATATGGGATAGGTAAGAATACTAGAAAAACCAGCATTGTAAGCGGTCATTATTAACAACGACGGAAAGCTCCATGCTAGAATTAGTACAAATTCTGTACTATATTTTTGAAGTCTTTGATATTTATGTGCTGTTACAAAGTTGTTAATTGTTTGTTTTATTAAGGAGTCAAGGATTTTTTCAAGCAGGAAAAAGGTGGTCCATACCAAAATTACTGTAATAATTGTTAAAGCCCAAAGACTTATCTGCATTGGTTGAAGTACAAATGATACGTCTGGAAGTAAATGAGGTTTTGGAACAAGGAAAGTTATGCATGACTGCGAATACGGAAGGATATTTGCAAGACCCTCGTCAATGATTAATATTAAAAAGTGTCCGCACGCACCAAGATTGTAGGCTTGATCGTTCATTTTGGTTCTGATATCGTGGAGGGGATCCTGAGTAGTTTCTTCGAGGAAATGGAACTTTGTAGATATCCCTCTCATTACTTCATTTATTATTCTATATTCTAAACCATCTATTGCCCCAGTTCTTTTATCGTAAGTAATATAAGGTGGACAATGGAAAGCAGAAATACTGAATTCTTTTTGAATAACAGGCGCCCAGACCTTCTTCTCAAAAACATTATCATTCAGTTGGTAACCTGAATTATAGTCTGAATCCCAAATTATATTTGCTTGATGATTTCTGTAAAGCTTTATAACTATTCTTACTGGAGGTTCTCTGAGTATAGTGTGCCATATAACGTTGGCATTCTCCCATTTAGCTTCAACAGTTATTATATCAAGATCAATGACACCTGTTACTTCTGTTAATAAAGTTCTAGTGCGTTCAGGGTATGGAGTACAAAATAATATAATTCTGGTGTATTGTTTTCTAAATGGTATGGATTGTTCCAATCTATCCGTAAAGTTTTGGACATTAGCAGGCTGTTCCAGAAAAAAGTATATTGGACAATGCAGGTTGCCGTCTTCTACACTTTTTATTATGAGAGCTGGAGAACTTACGTGTTGTAATAAAAAAGTCGTTGTTTCTCGAAATGCGAACCGTGTGGGATAAACATAATAAACGCAATAATAATCTCGGCTTGCTAACTGTGCAATTTTCGCCATTACATCCATATAATATTCTTGACTGAGAGAATGTACAACAGAAAAAAGTGCACAAAAAAATAAAAGTGCGTGTCTATTACCACACATTATTGCTATTTATTAAATATTCAAGACTCAGTTGAAAATATCTTGTACAGGTTGTTGCATAGCCTTTTATACCTAGCTATGAACAAAGTTTGTTTATAAATTAGCAGTACATTTACTTATAAATATGTCAATTATAATAACATTAAAAGAATAATTCGAAATGCATTATTAACTTGTGACACCCATAGATGAAAAGTAAGGTAATAAAACTAAATTATTGTTTTCGATAAAATGTTAAGTGCTGAATGATTGAAGGATATTTTAATTTAGTATTTAATGTTAAGGGCGTTTTTCCTGTGATTTAAATTTATTAGAGAAATATATACAGGGCGCCACGATGTGAAATTTATTAGAGAAATATATACAGGGCGAATTGGTAAGGAAGATAATGTAGACGGGCAGAATCTGAAAGAGAAGAAGTGGACGATCCAGAAAAAGCTGGTTACAAAGAATAGAAGAAGTGGGCAGGCAGAGAGGGAAGACGAAGGAGGAGATGAAACTATTGACGATGGACCGGAAGGGATGGAGAAATTGGGTTAATGCACAATAATCCGACACCCTTTGGGTATAAGGATTCCAGAAGGAGAAGAAGAAGAAATAAATTTTGTGAATAAGTCCCAGTAATTAATTAGTGAAATAATTGAGTTTTATACTGCTATGCTTTCTACCAATTACAATAAAATCGCTGTCTTAATTGCATTTTCGGGCAATTGCTTCCCATCTTTAGAAGAAATTTGTTTATATTCTTGCAAAGACAACCAAACAACTTCAAATAAAACCCCCTTGTCACACTTGGAATCCAAAAAGACTGCAACAAAGAAATTGTGAGTGACTGACATTAGTATTGACAGACTTCATAGGAAACCTAAACAATCAAAATTACCTAGGTGCTAGGTATCTAAATAATTTACAATAATTTAAACAGATCAGATTATAGCAAACCAATTTGTTCGTTTTTAGTAAGCCACACTTTTCATCTCTAAGCCCTTTAACGTTCTCGAGAACGTTAAGGGTTACGATTATCACTAATTGTAACAATCGATGCTCGGTCGACGACAGACGACCGAGCAAAATGCTTCCAGAAAATGTTCTTCGCGCCGTTCTTATCCCGGTGGATACCCTTACGGCATACGCTGCAGTATACGTAACGGTGTCCACCGGAATTGGCTATTGTCATTCCCTCTAGGCGATGGCAAATGGAGCAAGTTTTTGTCGTGTACGACTCGTCCACCACTTTCACGGTCAACAGGGGGGAATAGTGTTGCCGGATCGTCTGCACCAGCGAGTCGTGGAAGAACTTCCGGTGACCCCGGAAAGTGGCGGTGTTCATAAACTTGCACCCATCGCCGTACAGAATTAGTTTCCTCTCTTCCGAATTGTCCACGAAGTACTTCCGGATGATGGCGTGCCGAGTTTTCTGCTTACGGATATACCTGTCGAAATTCAAGCGCACCCTGTTGCGCCGTTCCTCGCTGCGCTGCTTGTCTTCGAAGTGCTTGAATTTGAAACGCAGCATTTGCGCGCACTTTTCGAAATCCCCCCCGTGGAAGGTGCGAGTGTCGTCGGCCTCGAAGTCTTTCTTTATCGCTGCTTCCACTTTCCCCGTCCAGCGTCGTAATTTCCTGCTCCTCAGGTGCTCTCCCATCGTGAAGTTGACACTCGCTTTCGACATCATGCGGAATTGGCCCGTGCTGTCGTACGTCACTATCGGGGTCTTCGCACCCGGATCGACGGCAATGACCCGATCATACTGCTCTCGACTACTAATTTCCGCTGCACTGTGTCCCGATCGCTTCCGAAGTGGAGAACCATTGTTCTTGACGCGTTTCACGGGGCGATTCATCGACTTCGAAACGGCCACGCCATCCGTGCTGAAGCAGCAGCCAAACATCGGTAGGGCGTGGACGTCGAAGTACCGGCACCAATGCTCTCGAGCGCTGTCGCGGAAATCCACCACGGAACCAACTGTCTCTCCTATACTGGACAGCAATTCGTACAGGCCCATTGTCGTGTAAGTGATGTGTTTCACCGACTGTTTGTAAATGGGGAAAACCTTGCTGGCATGCACATTCTGCGTGCACTGCAGGGCTTGCAGGTCGAACATGAAAGGCACGTAGGAGATTGGCGATTTCTCGACTAACTTAGCACGCAACTTGTACAGGGCCAGTGTTTTGGAAATTTCACTGTCGTTGTCGGCTCCATCCCCGTAGTAATACTTGTGGCACGCTTCGTGCACTCTTCGGCGATCTTGTTCGAGGTGCAGCAAGCGAACGAATTTCTTCACACGGTCAAACATGTGCGTTACGATATTGTTGCTGAACACTGTCGAATACTGCTTGCACGCCTCTTGAATGATGTACGTTCGCAATTTGCAGTCGTAAAAGGCACGAGATGATGTTCTGGACTCCTCGCGCAACTTTAAATACTGCTGTATGAAATTTAGGGGGTCGTCAATTTTGAATTTATTCGAACCTTTCAGCACAAACGTGAAGTGTTCGACGTTCAGTTTGTTGAAGGTTTTTCCGGGCATCTTTTCGTGATAATATTGGTAGAAAGCATTTACGAAGTACGACGTTTCGATCATGAGGCGGGAAACTACTTTCACGTCGTCATATATTTTACGTTTCAATTTCGATCGGGTGTCTTCATCTAGTAGCGGACAGAAAAATTTATTCAAGCCGTGCTTGATTGTATAGACGGCATATTCCTCATCAGCGGCCAAATTCCTTTTCCTTATGGGTGGTTTGTACAACGGGCATTTCTTGCTACTCGACCTAGCGTGGTCCGTGCCTTGGCACGTGGGGCACTTCGCCATATTTTCATCCGCTTACACCTGATGGAAAATGTTGTTGTCAGTGTAAGGCAAATAAATAAGTCGATCGGGTTGGGCAGTGTTGGTGTTGAGTTGGTACAAATAAATAACAGCTTCAGTGATTTCAAATTAATCGATGTTAATGATCTGAGGAAATCAATCTTTGACGTAAAAAATAAGAGTAGCACAAATGGAATCGAAATAAGGAATTTTTTCAAGAAATTAAATAGGTACCCCTTGCAGCACTTGATTAATGTGTCAACTGTACCTTTGGTTTGGAAGTTGGCTACAGTTGGAAAGGTGAAGGGTACGGCAGATTGTCAGGAGTTTGGACCAATTAATCTGCTTCCAGCACTCGAAAAAATCATAGAGAGAACAGTCTATACAGGGCGATTCAGATATGGTGAATCAAAGAGAAATGGCATACTCCCCATGCGAAAATAAGACAAAGAGTCTAATATATCCCTGTCCGAAGTTATACCCCTGAGGAGATATAGCCCCCCAAAGTCTTCCCTTAAATGTCGATAAAAATTAATTTCTCAGAAACTACAAGACTTACAAGGTTCCAATGTGGTGCATAATTTAGAAACTTTATAAACCATAACTGATGTGAAGTTGAAGTTAAAGGAAATGGTGCAAGGTGTTTATTCGGGGTGGGTCACCCCTACAGTTTCATACAACTATTTGATCCATTAATTAATTTGAAAAAGTTTCACGTCACTTCATGCAAAATTTAATTTTCAAACTTTTTTCACTCCTAGTACTTTTCACTGAAATGAATAGTTATTGAGAAAAACGAAAATTGCTTAAGTAAAATTTGAATTCTTTTACTTCAAAACTAGTGGTGCGTATCCTAACGGGCACAACACAGAAGTGCTTTGTGGTGAAATGGTGGATAGGTGTGGGTTAGGTGTTGAAATAATGCGATGAAAGTTTCGTTCGAAATTGGAAAAACAAAAAAAAAGCAACTCACGATGACAAGTATGCTGAGGATTGTCTGCGATCCCAATTTCTCCATCAGGCAACAAAGGTTCACCGCCTGCACCTCCAACATCGATAGGTAGCTGCCAACGAGACGCATCCTCTTCGCTTCTCGAACGGGGAAAGGAAAGCGACAAGAGAGAGAGTCCGAAGAACTGCCGTGGTGCTCCAAAAATCGTGTTACAGTGCCTGAAAGATTAAGTTCATCAGTGGGATCGGACCGGAATAATGCGATGGCAGTTTCGTTCAAAATTGGAAAAAAGGAAAAAAAAAGCAACTCACGATGACAAGTATGCCGAGTCCTCTACGCCTTTAGAACGGGGAAAGGAAAGCGACAAGAGGGAGAGTCCGAAGAACTGCCGTGGTGCTCCAAAAATCGTGTTACAGTGCCTGAAAGATTAAGTTCATCAGTGGGATCGGACCGGAATAATGCGATGGCAGTTTCGTTCAAAATTGGAAAAAAGGAAAAAAAGCAACTCACGATGACAAGTATGCCGAGTCCTCTACGCCTTTAGAACGGGGAAAGGAAAGCGACAAGAGGGAGAGTCCGAAGAACTGCCGTGGTGCTCCAAAAATTGTCTCGCAGTGCCTGAAAGATTAAGTTCATCAGTGGGATCGGACCGGAATAATGCGATGGCAGTTTCGTTCAAAATTGGAAAAAAGGAAAAAAAAAGCAACTCACGATGACAAGTATGCCGAGTCCTCTACGCCTTTAGAACGGGGAAAGGAAAGCGACAAGAGGGAGAGTCCGAAGAACTGCCGTGGTGCTCCAAAAATCGTCTCGCAGTGCCTGAAAGATTAAGTTCATCAGTGGGATCGGACCGGAATAATGCGATGGCAGTTTCGTTCAAAATTGGAAAAAAGGAAAAAAAAAGCAACTCACGATGACAAGTATGCCGAGTCCTCTACGCCTTTAGAACGGGGAAAGGAAAGCGACAAGAGGGAGAGTCCGAAGAACTGCCGTGGTGCTCCAAAAATCGTCTCGCAGTGCCTGAAAGATTAAGTTCATCAGTGGGATCGGACCGGAATAATGCGGTGGCAGTTTCGTTCACAATTGGAAAAAAGGAAAAAAAAGCAACTCACGATGACAAGTATGCCGAGTCCTCTACGCCTTTAGAACGGGGAAAGGAAAGCGACAAGAGGGAGAGTCCGAAGAACTGCCGTGGTGCTCCAAAAATCGTCTCGCAGTGCCTGAAAGATTAAGTTCATCAGTGGGATTGGACCGGAATAATGCGATGGCAGTTTCGTTCAAAATTGGAAAAAAGGAAAAAAAAAGCAACTCACGATGACAAGTATGCCGAGTCCTCTACGCCTTTAGAACGGGGAAAGGAAAGCGACAAGAGGGAGAGTCCGAAGAACTGCCGTGGTGCTCCAAAAATCGTCTCGCAGTGCCTGAAAGATTAAGTTCATCAGTGGGATCGGACCGGAATAATGCGATGGCAGTTTCGTTCAAAATTGGAAAAAAGGAAAAAAAGCAACTCACGATGACAAGTATGCCGAGTCCTCTACGCCTTTAGAACGGGGAAAGGAAAGCGACAAGAGGGAGAGTCCGAAGAACTGCCGTGGTGCTCCAAAAATCGTCTCGCAGTGCCTGAAAGATTAAGTTCATCAGTGGGATCGGACCGGAATAATGCGATGGCAGTTTCGTTCAAAATTGGAAAAAAGGAAAAAAAAAGCAACTCACGATGACAAGTATGCCGAGTCCTCTACGCCTTTAGAACGGGGAAAGGAAAGCGACAAGAGGGAGAGTCCGAAGAACTGCCGTGGTGCTCCAAAAATCGTCTCGCAGTGCCTGAAAGATTAAGTTCATCAGTGGGATCGGACCGGAATAATGCGATGGCAGTTTCGTTCAAAATTGGAAAAAAGGAAAAAAAAAGCAACTCACGATGACAAGTATGCCGAGTCCTCTACGCCTTTAGAACGGGGAAAGGAAAGCGACAAGAGGGAGAGTCCGAAGAACTGCCGTGGTGCTCCAAAAATCGTCTCGCAGTGCCTGAAAGATTAAGTTCATCAGTGGGATCGGACCGGAATAATGCGATGGCAGTTTCGTTCAAAATTGGAAAAAAGGAAAAAAAAAGCAACTCACGATGACAAGTATGCCGAGTCCTCTACGCCTTTAGAACGGGGAAAGGAAAGCGACAAGAGGGAGAGTCCGAAGAACTGCCGTGGTGCTCCAAAAATCGTGTTACAGTGCCTGAAAGATTAAGTTCATCAGTGGGATCGGACCGGAATAATGCGATGGCAGTTTCGTTCAAAATTGGAAAAAAGGAAAAAAAGCAACTCACGATGACAAGTATGCCGAGTCCTCTACGCCTTTAGAACGGGGAAAGGAAAGCGACAAGAGGGAGAGTCCGAAGAACTGCCGTGGTGCTCCAAAAATCGTCTCGCAGTGCCTGAAAGATTAAGTTCATCAGTGGGATCAGACCGGAATAATGCGATGGCAGTTTCGTTCAAAATTGGAAAAAAGGAAAAAAAAAGCAAGTCACGATGACAAGTATGCCGAGTCCTCTACGCCTTTAGAACGGGGAAAGGAAAGCGACAAGAGGGAGAGTCCGAAGAACTGCCGTGGTGCTCCAAAAATCGTCTCGCAGTGCCTGAAAGATTAAGTTCATCAGTGGGATCGGACCGGAATAATGCGATGGCAGTTTCGTTCAAAATTGGAAAAAAGGAAAAAAAAAGCAACTCACGATGACAAGTATGCCGAGTCCTCTACGCCTTTAGAACGGGGAAAGGAAAGCGACAAGAGGGAGAGTCCGAAGAACTGCCGTGGTGCTCCAAAAATCGTCTCGCAGTGCCTGAAAGATTAAGTTCATCAGTGGGATCGGACCGGAATAATGCGATGGCAGTTTCGTTCAAAATTGGAAAAAAGGAAAAAAAAAGCAACTCACGATGACAAGTATGCCGAGTCCTCTACGCCTTTAGAACGGGGAAAGGAAAGCGACAAGAGGGAGAGTCCGAAGAACTGCCGTGGTGCTCCAAAAATCTTGAAAAGATATCTGAAAAAAGAAATAAAACTAGTAGATTTGAACAGCATAAATTGTCAGTTTCAGATTAAGGTAACTTTGGAAGCGTAGAAATTAACAGATTACGTAGTTTTGATAGGTGCTTACTTTACATGCTAATGAGAATAAAAAATTTAATATCCATTTATGTGTTTCCGCCTGAAACAAAAGAAAGCCCACATTTAAGTATAAGTACCTTTGTGAAGAATTTTCTTTTAGGTATTATACTGCAGAAGGTCATTTTACGAGGGGCTATCCACTACCCAAAATCGTGTACCGGTGTGTTCAATAACTGACAATAATTTGTAGCAGGTACTTTTTCCGCTGTAATACATCAATATATTCAGAAATGGCGAGTTTGGATTGGTTTAAAATTCGATGAGTGGAATAGTCATTATTAAACAATGGCGCCTCCATCGATAAACGGCGACTCTCCGGCTTTCCGCTCAATTTTTCAAATTTTAAAACGTCGTGCAACAAATCACCACTATCCGTAAGGAATTTAGCCATCAAACTACATATATAACTTTGATTCAACAGCCCCGATAATATCTATATTCTTTGCTCTCATCAATCGATAATTTTAAATGGCGACACAGTTCATATTTCGCATAGAAATACGCAGTCACATGTTCCCGCGGAAGCTGCCTACGCAACCGTAGTCGCTCCCATCTTGCAGTAGTGCTTAGTTCAAGCACAAACGTTTTCCGAAATGCTAATTTGAAATCTACCCAAGATTCCATTACAAGAAGTTATACTTAATTGTTAATTTCTAATAATGGATGTGCGTTTTTATGTAAAGTGGATATGAAACAACACATTTTGCAGTTCTATAATCCGCATTAATAACCGAGGAAACCAAAACTGGCCGTTTGTGCATTCGCTGCCGCGTGTTTTTCCGGGCATCTAATTTATCCATACGTGGAACATAACGGCGTATTCTACACGTAATCAGAAACATTATACTTACAATGTATGTTGAAAATAAATATCTTACAAATCGATAATTGAAGAAATCACTGCGAATGTACAATTTATTCTGTCTATGAAAATGGCGATTTTCTACTGAGAAAACTTGTTGATTTTGCATAGTTACGTTGAAGAAACCTAGCAACGCCGTCTGTCCAATGAAACGTTGTAATGGTGCAATATATTTCAAAGAGTATTTGATTTCGCGATGACGCCCGCCGCGCCGGTATTTTGGAAGAATAATAATTGCACATTGATGTGCATCGGAAACGTCCGAAGAAGAAAATATGTGAATTTATTGTGCTTGTTGAAAGAGTCCGATATTGGAAAGCAATTATCGTTTTAGGATACGGGAGCATTTGCGGGCAGAGTTTCCTTAAATATTCAGTGCGAACATGTTACCATGTACCAAGCACAAAAGCAATGGTGGCAGCAAATATCTGCCCCGTTTCCATCACAGTAATATTCCCTGGAGTAAAGAAGCTTGACGAGGCTACAGTAATATCCTTGAACGAAGATGTTCAAAGAGACGTAGCGCATATTAAACATTTCAATTCATGCAGAGTCCTACACAGCATTTCTCGGAAGAACTGTCCGATATTTAACAAAAATTAGTTGGAATAATAATTGTGGGAAGAGAAGAAATGTAAAGTTTGCGAATTGCGACACATATGTTGTATAATAGGTACCAACTTGTAATATAGTAAATGGAGGTATACAGAAAACTCACAATATTAAAAAATAAATAAATTTCAGAAAATCGTGGAACACTGTTTGTATTGAATTAATAAGTTAGGTTACGTTCAAAGTTGATAAACAATCGTGAAATTGAGTGAGAAAAGTAGGTAACTGTATTACCGACACGGAGTTTGGTATTTGATTATTTGCTACCAAACAACCAAACTAATCATAACGACTAAACAAACATACAATTAATAATTTTTATTTTCAGAATTATTTAATAACATTTATTTAAATGCTTATGGACTCAGAAAGTGAATGCAGGGGATCATACTATGTGTAGGAAAAATAGCATTTCCTACTGGAGATGAAAATACACGGTTTTCTTCGTGGGCAAATTCTCATTTCACGGAAAAAACAGTATTTTCATCTCTTGTAAAATATAACATTTTCAGAGGTTTTCAAGAAATATGTACGCCACCAACAGGTAGTGCTAATATTGGGAATTGGGGATTCTTTCTTTTTTTGTAATGTTTTTGGATTTCTTTCATATTAGTAGATAGCGTGTAGCTAATGGAATTATTCTTATCTTAAAAACTAATATTTGCTGAGAACAATTCACTCACCTTACAATTTAATAAACCATCGGAATAATTTCGTAGGACTAGAGTTTGCACAATCTAATTGTTTGTTTATTCGGTTGCCATGGATGGAGTCCCAGCGAGCTACCTACCTTGGTAAAAAATTATTTTCATGTCCACAAGCGACTTTGATTAAAGCTCTCCTTGTTATAAGCCAAGTTAATAGGTTAATGAGCTCTAGATGTAAGTACATACCTGCAATAAAGTTGTCAATAAATAAATAATATGTCCAGTGGCGGCTCGTGACTTGTTAAAGAGGGAGGGCTCCGCGAAGAAACCTGACCAATTTAGGTAGAACCTTAACTCGGTCTGAAACAATGTGTTTTCTCCTCGCGGTTTTCTTTCACTTGCTCTTCACGAGAAAACAAGTGTGATATATGTAGATAAATGCAGCTGTGTATGAAGTGTTGCATACATTCATGTGTAATATATATTTGTATGTTCAGTGAATAAAGTTCAGTATTCAGTTCCACACCAACCGTCTTTTGATCAAGACAAATGATATGACATGGCGCTGCGAACGTGCGAACAATAACTCGATTCCGGTGTTTGGTGGTTGCAGAAAAATTCGAATAAATACAGAGAATTTAAATTAAATAAATACGTGCAATTTCAACAACAAATAAAATGGAAAAGAGTATTACTCCAATGGTAATGTCAGGTAATTTACCTGAAAACTGGAAACAATGGAAACAAAAATTCAAGAATTACATCATTGCCAGTGAAACTGATAAAAAATCCGAAGAAGTGCAATGTGCACAATTACTACATTACCTGGGCGAAGACGCATTTTCTATCTACAATACCTTTAACATTCCGGAAAGTGAGAAAAATAAAATTCAAGTGTTATTCGACCATTTCGAAAATTACTTTGTTCCGAAGAAAAACCTAACTTACGAGAGGTATAAATTCGTGTGTTTAAGACAAAACAGTGAAAGAATTGAACAATTTCTGAAAACATTGAAAGTTGCTGCGAGACAGTGCGAATTTCGTGAGCTAACCGAAGATTTAGTTAAAACTATGTTAATTTGTGGACTAAAAGATGATTCTCTAAGAGAAAAATTACTACAATTTCAAGATAAAGATCTTCAAAAAGTGACAGAAGCTTGCATTATTTGGGAAAACACCAAGCGTCAAAATCAAGATATTACCAACGACAAAAGCAGAGTATACCAAGTAGCGAAAAAAGAAGCGTGACAGACAACGAATCCAGGTGGCCCAGATGTGCGACAGAAAAGACACGTGTGCGTGAAGCGGCAAGCCTCAAAGGGTAAATTGCAAGAACGCGACGGCGGTTCTGAAGCTCAGACAAGGTCAGATAAACTCATAAATAATTGTAGAAATTGTGGCTATACTCATAAAATAAATAACTGTTATGCTTTTGGTAAAATTTGCAGCTGTTGCAAAAGATTAAATCACTTTGGTAACATGTGTCGAAGTAAAAATAAGCAGGTGCATGAAATAAATTCTTATTCTAGCAGTGTTCCTGATAGAAGTTTACAAATAGATTCTGCGTATTCTACACGTCAAAAAATTAATGCAATAACAAATTTAAATACAAAAGCTTGGTTTGTTGATTTAATTATCAATAAAATTTCTTCACCTTTTAAAATTGATACAGGTGCAGAAGTCGATATAATAAATGTAAATAAAATAAAATTTCACAAATTAAATACAATTAAAATAAACGCATGCAATGAAAAATTATATGATTATAATAATAGCGAAATACAGCTGTTAGGTAAATGCATGTTAGATGTAATATACAAAAATGCCAATTACAATGTAACTTTTTATGTGGTCGATGGAAATCATCAATCTTTAATCAGTTACTCAACTGCCAAAGAAATGAGTTTGATACATAATGTTAAAAATTTAACTCAAACAAATTACAATAATTATTCTTGGATAATAAAAAAGTTCGAAAAAGTTTTCAATGGAATTGGAAAAATTGGGGAGCCTTATAAGATAGAATTGACTGAAGATGCCCAACCAGCTAGACATCCTATAAGAAAAATTCCGTTCGCTCTAGAAGAACAATTCAAAGATACCCTATCCAATTTAGAAAAAAGTGACATTATTGAAAGGGTTTATGAAAGTACAGAATGGCTGAATTCCTTTGTCATAGTGCGCAAACCCAAAGGAGGTTTACGTATCTGCCTAGATCCTAGAGATCTAAACAAGGTAATCAAACGAAGAAATTTCAGAATTCCGACGATGGACGATATAAGTGCGAAATTGAGAGGTGCAAAATTCTTTACCTCTTTAGACGCGAGGAGTGGATTCTGGAATATTCCTCTAGACTACGAAAGTAGTAAACTATGTACATTTGGAACTCCCTATGGCAGATATAAATTCAAACGTCTTCCATTTGGTATAGTAACTGCAAGCGAAGTTTTCCAGGAAAAATTCAAACAAATTTTCGATTTAGAAGGGGTAGAGTTGTATATAGACGATATCTTAATACACGGTGCCACAAAGGAAGAACACGATCAAAGACTAATCAAAGTTTTTGAAAAGGCATTAAAAGAAAATGTTAAATTCAATTTGGAAAAATGTCAATTTGGTGTCCAAAAAATTAACTACTTGGGACATGTTTTCACAGATAAAGGTGTCATAATTGACGAAGATAAAATAAGAGCAATTGCTGAAATGCCAATTCCAAATACTAAACAAGAATTACAGAGATTTTTAGGCATGATAACGTATGTTGCAAAATTCGTCGATAATCTTTCTTAAAAAAGAAACGAAATAAGTATTAATACACAATATGTAACTAAAATAAATTTCCAAAATTTAAAGTATAAACAAAGAACTAGATAAGTTCTAAGAGAAAAACGAACAATGTGCGCTTTTGCTAGTACCCTTTTTACGAAAAAATTCCACACTATCGTTTCATTTTTAATGTGATAACCGATACCTAATCCAGAAAAAACGCAAACCCATTTCAATTTTTATTTTAATTAGAAATGTACATAATTTTTTGATTTTAAATTTATTTCTGCTAGTACTACGAGCACGACACTAATATTACTTTAATGAGAAGAGTTATGTAACTTGTAAGTCTTTTTAGAAGTTTCCAATAATAAATTTTACATTGGCACCATCGAATGAATAATTGTTCATTCAACGAATCTACTGAGAAATGCATTCAGAGACGTTACCGCCATAAAACTAACAGATGCAGGCTATAAAAAATGAAAAAAAGATGCCGACGCATGCCGATTGAATTAGGCGAACGCTGCTCGCCGCTGCTACCCTTTGAACGTGGTCCAATGCTGCAGTACCGAGACCGAGAGAGTATCAGATTCCGAGTCTCGCAGCTCCCGTATGAGGTACAATATTTTTGTGTTGTACTCGGGTCTCGGGAAAGTTCTCGATTCTCAAAAGTTCTCGGATACGGAGTTCTCGATTCATTAAAGTATTCGATTCTGCCCATCGCTACCTTCCACGGGGGGATTTCGAAAAGTGCGCGCAAATTCTGCGTTTCAAATTCAAGCACTTCGAAGACAAGCGGCGCAGCGAGGAACGGCGCAACAGGGTGCGCTTGAATTTCGACAGGTACATCCGAAAGCAGAAAACTCGGCACGCCATCATCCGGAAGTACTTCGTGGACAATTCGGAAGAGAGGAAACTAATTCTGTACGGCGATGGGTGCGAGTTCATGAACACCGCCACTTTCCGGGGACACCGCGAGTTCTTCCACGACTCGCTGGTGCAGACGATCCGCCAACATTATTCCCCCCTGTTGACCGTGAAAGTGGTGGACGAGTCGTACACGACAAAAACTTGCTCCATTTGCCATCGCCTAGAGGGATAAGAACGGCGCGAAGAACATTTTCTGGAAACATTTTGCTCGGTCGTCTGTTGTCGACCGAGCATCGATTATTACCGTCTGTAAGAATCGTAACTCTTAAAGGGCTTAAATTAAAAAGTGCAAGTTTCGGCAACACAGTATTGAATAGAAGAAAGGATGCCAAGGATGCCGGTTCTCAACGTACGTCTCCCTAGAAGATTCCATGATCAGCGATAAATATAAACCCACAACCCCTTTCGATCTTCATGAAATAATTCAAAATTTATAAATTATTCTCGCGGCCCGAATGATGGAACGGGCAATGGACCGTCAATGGAGAATGACGAATAGGTTTTTCCAGCAAGAGAAGTATTGCAGCGGGCGAAGAAATTACGTTTGTTTATCAACTGCAACATTACAGGTAAAGTTTTTTTTCTATGAAGTGACTTTTGTGCATGTTTAATAAATTGTTTTCTACAGCAAAGAGGCGCAGAATGAGAACAAGAGGAAGAACAAGTAGAGGCAGAAACGAAATAGCCCCTCTGGAAGGTGTAGAAGAACCAGAAATGCAAGCACCTCAAGAAAAGCCTGTGGAAAGGAAGAAAGAAAAGAAGAAAAAAGTGGCCAAGAGAAAGCCAAGAGAAGATATATTTGATGATCTAAGTGTATGTTAGGGATGCAACGCTTAAACGTTTAACCGCCCGTGTGGACACTACCCGTTTAAGGGAACGTTTAAACGCAAGGCAGATAAAATTTAAATATCATTAAATTTCAGATAAACAAAGCCGCGGCTAGCGCTAGGCGCGCACCGCGTAAGAGCAAAAGCGACGCGTCGCGACGCGTCGCGACGCGGCCGCTTAGATATTGCAAAACCGGCATGTACTTTTCAAATTTATTGTTTGCATCCCTTTGACGACTTTCGCCGCCGTTGTGGCGGCCATCATTCAACGGAATATGTATTATTTTATGATTTATAACCCAACTTACAAACGACGTTTGATATTTTTCTAATTATTAAAGTTTTAAAACAATATTGCAATATTGGTAAGCTACGCGTAGGGTGCGCGTTTAAACGTTTAATATACGCGTTTAAACGTTTACGAAAAATCGCTAAACGTTGCATCCCTAGTGTATGTCACTATCAAAATTTCCGTACGTCTGTTTTGATTAAAAATTTCATTGTTAAAAACGCACCTCACAGTTAAATAACCATCGCAAGAATTAAATAGGACAATAAATTAGTACAATCTAATGTTTGTTTATTTTGTCCCTACAAAAAAAAATTTATATTGTCTAGAAACACCCCGTATATGTATATGGCTAAATTCATACACAAAACTTATGCAAAAACATTTATTTTAACTTTACAATTCATTTAATTACAAAATACACATGAACGAAATTAATCAGTCGCAAGACGACTCAAAACATCAAAGAAATAAGAAATTGGAGAATTGATTTGAAAGAATGTCCACCCTGTTTAAGTATTTGCCGTACTATCAGGCATTAGGGTGGCTCTTCAAAGTACATATGCACTTTGCCACTAAAGATGTCCGTCACGTGATCATGTGACAGGCATCTTGATGGGAAATATGATTACTGTTGATAATCTGCGTACTTAGTGACGGATAGTAATTTTAACAAATACGCCCGTTTCGCCGCTCTAATTTGGGCCCGAATAAATTTGGCCGGTTCTGGAATATCGTCTTCTTCGGGGCATATATCATTCAGGATATTAGAGTCTGTAAAGTTAGAGACTGGGCCCGGACAAGATGGTGGCTGCGCGAAAATGTAGCGGGAAATATGATTTTGACAGAAACAGTGGCGTACCGGCGTGTATGTGAAATTTATAATTTTTTAACAATGAATTCACAAAAGTTACATTCAAAACAGGAAAATTGGCATTTTAAGGCATGAAAAACTCGCGAAACACATTAAGAACTTGAAGAAAGGGGATTTCGTCATACAGATAAATTATAAATGTGACGTTTGGTGTGAGGTTATGTCATTTACGAAATCGGCATGTTTATGTGCAAATAATCTTAATTACATAATTATTATAGTTGAAAACAGGTTTTTGAACAAGTTGTTTACTTATGTGACAAAAGAAAATTAGAATAAATCATAAAGGAAGCCGAATAATCCAATTTACTATTTTTCAGCACTGGAGATAAAGAATTGCTAAATAAACTTATTATTCTGTAATTAAAAATTTAGAGAGTTCTATTAACTACCAAAAATAAATAATTGGAATTCACATATATTAAGAACTAAACACCTTCAGAAACCCTTCAAAAAATAAGAATCCTTGGTGCTTGAGGTATGTCATGTCGCACCACAAGGTCTAATGATAGAAAGTCCTGGCATTTGTCCTGCTGGAAGGAGCTTCGGGCAGGACAGCTGGACAGAGCCGCTAGTCCTGCTAGCAGGACATTATTTTTAAATGGGATTGTCCTGTCGACAGTACGTGCGCGACTTCCAGCAGTACGGACTCAAATTTCATAGGCGACGTAACAATTTTGCTATTTATTAAATAAAACAACTGCTGAGAAACATTTTTATTCATTCTCGTACAAAATAACTTGAAAAACATTAAAAATATAACACTGCACCCGCGATGCTGATTGTTTTCTGAATCTGCGTAAAATAGGAAATTTTAATCTAATTAAATGAATTGAAAACAATAGTGTTGAAAATACGTCCTGCCAGCAGGACCCTACGTACTGCTGGAAGGACGCTTGGACACTCTATCAACTAAGGGTTAATCACTTGGTAGTGGTTGTACTCCTAAATCCTCGTCTTCGTCGTCGTCTTCATCATCATCATCATCATCACCATCATCTTCAGTTGTGACTTGATATTCTTCTTCACTCTCCTCATCAGATGATCCTGTGTTCACAGTGAACTTCAACGAATCCATTGCATCGTCCATCAGATGCTCTTTCTCCAAGAAAGTTTTTTCCACTTTTTGCACATGGCCACATATATCTTTCCACTCTTCTGAGCTAATATTTGAAAATTTTCCACGTGCTAATTCCTCCACATCACCTAATTTAAAAGTAACGTTTCTGCTAGCTACCCAGTTCTTTACAGTGGCCCATATCTTCTCTATGGGGTTCAATTCCGGGTGGTAAGGGGGGAGTCGTAACACTCGGTGACCATGGGCTTCAAGAAGCTCATCCAATTTGTATTTCTTTGGGAATCGATACAAATTTTGTTTGATAAGACCATAAAGCTCAGGTTTTGTATTTGAGCCATCAAAATGTATTTGACGTTCTTCAAGCCACTTCACCATCTCACCTTTTCGGCTCGCAGATGTCAGGTTTTTTCCAACAGGACATTGTGATATGATGCATTGTCAATCACAAGTACACAATTAGGCGGCATGTTGGACAGTAATTGTTTCTGCACCCATGTCATGAAATTGGCATTATTCATGTCATCGTGGTAATCTCCTGATTTAGAACCTAGAGACAATGTTTGGTTGCATTTTGATATTAAAATTACTTATGTATGTGTTACCTGATCGAAAAATGAGCAACGCATTGGGAATGAAACCATTTTCACCTCCGGCATGTACAATAATCAGCCTTTGGCCTTTAGAAATCGGCTTCTTTATGTTTTTAGTCGACTCATCATACCACCCTTTCGGCTGGACATGGCTGCTGTGTATATACGTTTCGTCCGTATATATAATGATTCGGCCTTCTTCTCGGTATTGCAGAATTTGTTTCAAGTATTTCATCCTTTTCAGGCGAATGTCATGGGTTTCCATTAAAATCTTACGGTTGTCTTCTGTCTTTCGCCACCTTAAATAGAAATAGAAGTATACAAGGTGTCCCACTCAAGCAAGCTCACTATTGCTATCTGTTGTTATAAAAGTATTTTCTGAACATAAACATTTAATGAAACAGAAATTTGAATATACATGTAGTAACGGCATCTGAAACATTTTGACTTTGCATATAAGTACAAAAGCAGCCATACCTAAATCCAATAGATTTCAGAAAAACATCTCTAAGTTATCTTTAGACAAATGAACAGTATTAAAGGCTCTATGTACCATTGAGTTGTAAGCAGCTATTTTTTACTTCCATGTTCCGTATAAGGAAACGGAAGTATTGTATTACCGACAAAAATTCGTGTCCGAGATAAAATCAGATTCGTATTGTACTAACTTCGAAACGTCGAGAAAAAGTTTTTTTAGCTTCGTGTCTGTGCGTGCGTGCGTCTGTACGTGTGTGTGTGTGTGTCCGGATTTCTTTGGCGTTCGATAACTGCCGTAAAAACTAACCGATTTTAATGATTTTTTTTTAAAAGTGCGTCTCGACGAGGACTCCAGACCTCTTGATTTTGGTAATAATTAAACTAGGCGTTCATTTGTTATTAACATTTTAATTCTTCAAAAAAATATTGTGGCCAAACTATAAGAGATATTAAAAATTCACAGACCTCGCATCTTACGCAAGTATCATAGGCGTATTGAAAATACCGACACAACTGCTCGGTTTCTAAGATGTCCAACAAAACTGATCTGTGCCGTTTCAGGTTAGTATATTATTGATACAATAAAATAAAAGAAATGATTTGTGACATGCACAAGGCACATAGTCAAACTGACGCAATACGTAACAAAATATTAACGCATCCGTTTTGTACTGTTTGGACTGTTATTGCAACGCGATATCCCTCTCAAACGGTACTCGCGCTCGCCGTACCTTAGTTTACATCTGGCTAGCGCTCTCCATCCAATATTATTATTAGCGGCCTCGACTGCGCGCGCCGCCGACAGAATCTGTCGCATGTCGATACAGTTTTCGTAAGATGAGTCCCATATACACGCGCCCAGAAGTATTTTCAATACTAAAAAAAAGTTTGAATAAAAATGTTGCGTATTTTAAGGTCAAAAAATTTTGTTACTACCAATTTTTCCCCTAACTCAATTATTTATTAAGTTATTTGTTAAGTTATTAACCATTGCAGTAGCTTATCCAACAAGCGAGTTATAAACGTTGTCATAGAAACATATAGGTAATATACTAATATGCTCTCTTGGATTTCTGGGACAAGTAAGATATAAATTTGACACTTCTGTGGCATAGCAACCTTGATGCTGTAACCGAAATTTTCTGATTTACCTTTGAATAATGAGCATTCTTAGGCTTCAGGAAAAGCAGGACGCACATGTAATGAAGATGTTATTTGATCAGAGCAAATAAAATTTATTTACTTATTAAGTATTTTCGTATTTTAAGAAATTTTGCAAAAATGTTTCTTCTTTAAGATATGTCGATATAGTTTATACTCTATGGTTTATAATTATTGTAGACAGTTGGCAGTAACCTACGATAGCGTCAATTTCATAGATTCTCGTGATTACTAAACCAATTTTTCGTAAAATTGCCGATAATAAATAGATAATTGATGAGTCTTCTGAATTGCTCCATATTATCAACGTTATTATTGAATTGGGGAAGGAATAATTTTATCAGTTTATAATCCTCGACACTTAGATAATTGTTTTAAGTGTTCTTTTGTTATACAATTGAACATGGAAGTCGTAGGTTCTCCATACCGATTTTTGAGAATAAAATATTGAAATGAATTTGACGAAAGTGTGATGTCTGTGTATGTAGGTTTGCTAAAAATATCGAAATGAAGTTTTTTATCATAAATCTTCTAAATTGCTCCATTTTATCGAGGTTATTGTTGAATTAGGGAAGGGATTGTATCCGTTTATAATCATGGACACTTTTCAAGTTGTTTATTATATAAAAGTACAGACGACCATGGTTTCGGGTTCTTAATCTACCAACCCATCTTCAGGTCAAGAAACTACAATTCAAACAAAAAAGAGCAAGAATGGGTGCCGGTTACTGTCACTATCCAAACAACCATACTCACAGTGATTATATAAAGTTCCTATGATTAACTAAAGGCAACACTCTGCCGGGCAATCAAGTTTATTATAATTTATTAAAGTTAAATCTAAGAGATTTATTTTATGATCATTTTCATTTTCTCTAGTAAACCTTATTTTTGGGTGAATATTATGAAAGTTTGGAAAATTATCCAACTGCCTTGCAGTATACCTTTAAAACAAGTTAAGATGCCATCGACGTACCTGTCAGCGTTGCCGATTCTTGTGTAATTCCACAAAATGTGTGGAATTTAGAGTAACCTTGTGGAACGCTTGTGGAATACAATAAAATGTGGAATTTTGTGGAAATTTCACAAAATTTGAGAATTTTTTTTATCATATTGGAAGCCCGCATACTAACCAATAATTGTGGAGTTATTTAAATTTTTGCGTGAAATGTAAATAATTAACGGCATTATTCGTCAGTGTGGCCCCAGTCCAGCATAACTAGTAACTAGTTTAGCAGTAAAACGTAAATAATCATGGTAGTCTAGTCGTTTGACAGATAGTGTCCAGTGTTGTTTTTCAGTTCCCAAATAAATGAAGCACTCACAGTTTCGTTTTAATATTTTTAATTTCAGCACTGAAATAGTTCAAACTACTAACTAGGTACCGGTAAATTGTCTTAATCGGCTTTAACTAAACCTTGCTCTATTTTCCGTACACAAATATACTAATTGACACAATAAATAGAATAAAAACACACAAATAAACGGCAGAGAACTATACAATACAAATAAAGATAATAAATTTCCAAATGTCAAATTCTGATTATTCCTAACATTATTGCTCCCTACTTTACCGATTCAAACTCCACGTAACGTTAGCTTTCTGGACATCAAAACATCAATTCAGATGACCAATCACAAGCGCTTCTAACCTAATTATGTAACGGGGGCAGCACGTGTTTCTGTTTAATTCTCTGAAGGCGCGCTTCGTGCTAAAATCGCCATTGTTTAAATTTTGGGCTATTGGTGAGTAAATAAATGTAACCCACAGGGTCATTAAACACCCAGTTACTTATTTTGGTCGGTTCTTGAGAATCGTGCAGTGTACTATTCGCAAATCTATCTGATGCCTGTTGGCAATTTTTGTTGAAACTGTCAAAATATGGATGCTGATAGTTCCAATACCTGCGTCGTAATACGTTTTTGAAATTTGTGCAAGAAACCGGGCTATTGCAAAAACATATCAGCACACTTTAATAAACGCTGTCCTGTTAGCTAAGCATAAACACCGCCTCCTGCTGAATCCACACACACAATAGAGTGGATTTAGCATCTCATGTTAAATCCACTCCGCATTTGACTGGCATATTGTTTGCTTCTTATTCATCTCGTTAAGTATGTTATGATTAATAATAGAGTATACCACTCGTGAAACCAGAGCAGCAAATTCAACTCGTCCTTCGGATTCGTTGAATCTGCCGCTCGGTTCCACTCATGCTATCATCGATGATAATCATAATACTTGTTCAGACCACCCGTACCAGCCTTTCTTTTCTCAACTCGGAACTGGCAGGAAGCTGAGGTGAAAATTTTGATAACCACCAAAGTCTATAATATGAAGAATCTAATGACATTTTCACAAAGGCGGGTCAAGTGCGTAATTTATTTATGTAACGAGTAAGCGCGAATTCGGGTGACCTCAGGTCTTATAAAGCAAAAAGAACATTGTTATCTTGGAATGTGATTCCCAATTTTCCCCTATCTAACTGGACACCGGACACACAGATTCTGAGCCGTAAAACTTTAAGGACGGAAATCTGTCTACTTTGTTTCCTGTCGGATTGAAGCCCCATACTTACGTCGCCGTCGCGTCGGCTGGAATTGGAACCATTGTGTTGGTGTCTTTTTGTTGTGTTTATCAAATTTATTGGTATGCGATTTGCATTTGCGATGCCAAGTAATAGATGTACCAGACGAAGGATTAACAAACTTAATAATTGAAACATAAGCACGTATATTTAATACTAAATTATAAGTTCATTTTTGCATAAAGATTATTTTTAAAATAATAAAGGTATTCTACCTAGGTACAGCAAATATTATAATATAATTTAGCTTTAATACAAATGCATACATACGAAAGTCGGATGAGTTTTAAAGTGTAAGTACGTTGCTCCTTCGCTGTTATTTTTTCATTGTGTTAAGCTAGAAACGTTTTTGGTATTTTTTAAGTACCTAAGAGCGATTTTTATTGTTTTTTCCCCTTCTTTCGTACAAAAACACGAGAGTTGCTACAGCGTTGCCACTTAGAATAATAAAGAAAGCTCCTTGCATTTTGCCCAATGAAAGCGCTTCGAATGCTCTGGGTTGTAGAAAACGAGAGTTTATGTATAATAAATTATACATATAACGATTCTCCGATTGTCCCAATATTTGGAGGTAGAACTGATCAATCAATCCGTGTTCGACCAGTCTTTCTAACTTCGTATTGAAGAAATTCTTAAAAGGAGAATGAACATGCATGGGAAACGATATGTAAGGCGCTATGAGACATTCGCTTAGGGAATAAAAATTCTCTTTTTCATAATCCGTTAAGTTACCTGCATAGGCAAGATCATTTGTTCGTTTCAAACATTTGGCTGAAGTTGGAGATCTGAATTGTTCTTTTGGGAAAAAGCACCAGTCTGAAATACCGTCTAAGGATTTAACATCGAGAGAATCAAGTACTTTGCCCGTTCCGTCAATTGTAATTCGTTGTTGGATCATATCTGCGAGGGAATTAATTCGTTTTGTGTATCTTGGATGGGTCAGTATACTAGAAAATCCGGCGTTGTAAACAGCCATTATCAGCAACGACGAAAAACTCCAAGTGAAGACAAGTAAGACTTTTGATTTGTATTTTCGCATTCCATGAGCTTTACCCGATAATAACAGATGGATTTTGTTGAATAACTGAAAGATTGTCCTTACCAAAAATGCTGCAACAATTAACAAAATCCAAAGACTCGTTTGCATCGGCTGGAGGACGAATGACACTTCTGGCAGTAAGTGGGGTTTCGGAACGAGAAACGTTATACAAGATTGCAAATATGGGTATACACTTGCAAGTTTCTCTTCGACTATTAGTATTATGAAGTGAGCGCATGCCCCGAGATCGTAGATCTTATCCTTCACTTGGCTCCTGACAATGCGATGTGAATACGGAGACATTTCTGTGAAGATAAAATACTTTGTAGGTATTCCCTCCATCACTTCATTTATTATTCTATATTCTAAGCCATCTACTATTCCAGTTTCATTATCGAAAGTAATATAAGGTGGGCAATGGAAAGCAAAAATGCTAAATTCTTTTTCAATAACTGGCGTCCAAATTTTTTTACCAAAAAGATTCTCATTTAGTTGGTCACTCGAATTATGTCTTGAATCCCAAATTACTCTTGCTTGATGATTACTGAAAAGCTTTACAACAATACTGACTGGATATATTTCAGCAGTTGTGGACCATTTAGGTTCAGTGTTCTCCCACTTCATTTCGACGGTTATTATATCCAGATCAACAACGCCAGTGACTTTTGTGAGTGCAGTTTTAGTGTCATCAAGAAATGGGGAACAGAAAAATATTATTCTGGTGTACTGCTTTCTAAATACTACAGAATATTCCAAAAACTCCTCCAAATTTTCCATATTATCAGGCTCTTCGAGAATAAAATATATTGGACAGTTTGAACGGTCATCTTCAGCATTTTTGAAAATGTAAGCCGGTGATTCTGTGTTTTGCAATAAAAAAGTCACTGCTTCCAGATATGCTAATTGTGAAGGGTAAACATAGAATATGCAATAATAATCTTTACTCGCAATCCGCGCAATTTTAGTTCCCACTTCTAACGTGTCTTTTACACTGAGAGAAAAAATAACAGAAAAGAGCCGAATGAGAAACCAGGCTTTCATGTGTAATTTTCTCACCACTGGCATCATTTTATATGAAATAATCAACTGAAAATGTTCTGTAAAATTC
Organism: Xestobium rufovillosum; assembly: GCA_963966045.1. NCBI lineage: Eukaryota > Metazoa > Arthropoda > Insecta > Coleoptera > Ptinidae > Xestobium > Xestobium rufovillosum. Next base: position 21,679,079 of record OZ014494.1, read on the forward strand.
CATGTAGCATTTTTATATGTGCGGCGATACCGCATGCTTTCATTATAATTTAGTGGTACATGTATCTACTGCTTGTCGATAACAAAGCAATGTAGTATTAATTATGGAAATGACAACCTCTGTGATACTAACCGATATTTATGGTAAACAATGTATTTAGATACAAAAGTATGTTAGCTTTTTCGGTTTTTTTGCTTCTCCTATTATTCATTCGATGAGGGAGTAGGAATTGTTATGCGGAAAAAAGTAGGACAGAGTGTAGAAAATTTCTTACAGCAAAGTGACAGGGTAGTTATGGTTAGGTTAGATTCGAAACCTGTAAAAACAGTAATAATACAGGTATATATGCCCACTTCTAACTACAGTGATGAGGCCGTAGAGGCAGTTTATAGTGATATTGAATATGTGCTAGATTTTGTGAGAGGGCACGAAAATTTAATAATTACAGGAGATTTCAATGCAGTCGTAGGCACAGGGCGAGAAGGCGGAATAGTTGGCCCCTTTGGATTAGGCAATAGGAACGATAGGGGAGTTAGACTGATAGAGTTCTGCGATAAACATAACTTAACGGTCGCGAACACTCTATTTCACCATCATGTTAGGAGATGCTATACGTGGAAGATGCCAGGAGACTTAGGGAGATATCAAATAGATTACATTCTCGTTAGGCAAAGATTTAGAAATCAAGTTAGGGATTGTAGAAGTTATCCAGGAGCAGATATAGATAGTGATCACAACATAGTCGTTATGAAAGCCAATCTTAAATTTAAGATTTTGAAAAAAAGAAGCGGAAGAAGGTATCTTGACCCAGAGAAACTAAAAGATGATGATATGCGCAATAAGTTCGAGAAAAAGACAAAAGAAGCACTAAAGGGCACGGGTGGAAATATTGTTAGGGACATAGAGGCAGAATGGAATTGCATTAAAAATAGTTTAGTTTCCTCAGCTAGGGATATTTTGGGTCATAAACAGAATGAAAGTAGGAAACCCTGGATAACAAAACATATTGTGAGTCTAATAGAGGAAAGGCGAAAATATAAAAATAGGTTAGATGAAACAGGGAAACAAAGATATAAGGCGATCAAGTGGGAAATTATTCGGGAATGTAGGAAAGCGAAAGAGCAATGGATCGATAATAAATGCAAAGAAGTGGAAGATAAATTCGAAGTAGGAAAGACTGATGAAGCATATAAAATAATTAGGAGAAATTTTAGAGAAATTGGATCTAGTACCAAAAACATTAGAAATGAGGCAGGAGATATCCTAATCGGAAGTGGGGAGAAGGCAGATAGGTGGAAAGAATATTTAGGAAACTTATATGCGGGACAGGAAGTGCAAGATATATTAGAAAGCGAAAGCAGTGTAGAGGGGGATAACCTAGGGAGTCCTATAATGAGAGAAGAGTTTGAGATAGCACTAAAAAGTTTAAGGAATAATAAAGCACCAGGTATAGATGGCTTGCAGGCAGAATTCTTAAAGTGCGCAGGTCAAGAGGTAATAGATCGTTTATTTAAACTAGTTAGTCGCATATACCTGACAGGCGAGATTCCAGAAGATTACAAACGGAACATCATAGTAGCTTTGCCAAAAAGAAAAGGCGCGGATAGATGCGAAAATTTTAGAACTATCAGTTTAACTTCCCATGCGTCAAAAATTTTAACTAGAATTGTGCAAAGAAGGATGGAGAAAAAGGCGGAAGAAATATTAGGAGAAGATCAGTTCGGATTTAGACGAAATAGAGGAACGCGCGAGGCCATTCTAGCTTTACGAGTAATTATAGAAAAAACGATAGAAAAGAGAAAGAGCGTCTATATAGGATTTGTAGATTTAGAAAAAGCCTTCGACAACGTAAAATGGGGGAAGATGTTCGAAGTGCTGAGAAAGGTAGGGATGAAATACAGGGACAGAAGAATAATACACAATCTCTACAAAGAGCAAAAGGCAGTTATAGAATGTGAGCAGGAACAAAGGGAAGTAGATATCCGGAAGGGAGTGAGACAGGGATGTGCATTGTCACCTCTAGTTTTCAACTTATATATCGAAGATGCGATTAATATTGTTAAGGAAAGAACAGCCTCAGGGATCAATGTACAGGGCCAAACTATTAACATGCTCAGATTTGCGGATGATATAGCAGTGTTAGCATCTAGCAAAGAAGAATTAGGAGCGGCTTTGAATGAAATGGAAGCAGTTTTGACACAGGGCTTCGGCATGAAAATCAATAAAAAGAAAACTAAAATTTTGGTATGTAGGGGATGTGAAAATAGAACTAAAATGGAAATACAAATTGGAAATGAGAAGATAGAGGAGGTCGCGGATTTCTGCTACTTAGGAAGTAAAATAACTCAAGACGGTAGGAGCACTAAAGATATAAAACAAAGAATGGCGCAGGGCCGAGTTGCGTTTAACAAAAAGAAACAACTGTTATGCTCGAGAACGGTTAATATAGAGACTAGGAAGAGACTTTTAACGTCGTATGTATGGAGTACGGCATTATACGGGTGCGAAACTTGGACAATAGGAGAAGCGGATAGAAAAAGAGTAGAAGCGTTTGAAATGTGGTGCTACAGACGCATGATGAAGATACCGTGGATAGATAAGGTTAGCAATAGGGAAGTATTAGAAAGAGTTGGGGAAAAGCGAAAGGTATGGAAAACAATAAAGAGTAGGAGAGATAGGATGGTAGGACACCTTCTAAGACACGAAGGAATAGTTCGTGACATACTAGAGTCAGAGATAGGAATAAAAAGAGGTAGGGGTAGGCCTAGATTAGACTACTGCTCTCAAATAGTTAGGGATGTAGGATGTTCTACTTTTAGGGAAATGCGTAGGTTAGCTCAGGATAGAAAAGAATGGAGGTACGCGTCCAATCAGTCTTCGGACTGAGAACCTTATGATGATGATGAGGAAAACCAACTGTCTGTTCATCTCTTGGGTGGTCGCTTTCCTACAAGTCGTTCATATTTACAAATGCGTCCAAATAAGAAAGGATGCCGGCCATATCTAAGGAACCGTTCATGGTACAGCTATGGGAAAGAAAAAATAATAATAAAAGTGACCAAGAGAAATCGCTGGAAATTATTTTCAAGTTTCTAAGTTTGCTGCTAGAGGGCGTAATAGTCATAGTCGACAAAAAACATGGTTTTCTCTAAAATATACCCAGATAAAGCAGATCAAAAATAGGAATATTGCAATCTTGAATATATTTTGTATAATTTTGGTTTACCACTTCTTGCTCTAGCTCATCAAATAGCAGCGGAGGGGGAAGGGGAACGATTGATTGTGAAGATGCTTGTAACTTCGGTTTGGTTCAACAAAATTTGGCAATTTTTTTTTCGTTGAAAAGAGCTCTCTTCGGTTAATTATATGTTTTTATGAGCTAGGTTCTTTTATTTCTGTAGTGATCGCTAGGGGGCGCTGTTTGAAAGGCCTGCAAACTTTTCAAAATTTCTTGAAAATTTTAAATGGAATTATATAATAATTATAACCTAGTTAAAAAGAGGATAGAATGATGAAAGGAATAGTGAAAACCGCGCATTGATATCTTTTTTCTAACCGGAAATATAGACAAATAAGTGTTAGGATTGGGAGGATGGGGGAAAAAATTGTTGGTAACACCCGGTTCAACATTTGCAATTGGCTTTGATGCCAGTATAAAAATTATACAAATATGATAAAATAGCTTTTACTATAGTTTGGAGAAAGTCTCCCATCTTCCGAAAATTTAAGACATTTGTAGATATCAAACACTTGACATTGTGCTGAATCTTTTTGTTTCAACGCCAACTTGTTTTATAAATATATTGCGCACACAGTCGTTGCATCAGTAACTTCGGCGTAAATTCACTATGAATTCTTAATAAGTTAACCTCACACCCTCACACGTCAAAAGACAGTTACACAGCACACCCCCGAGGACGCTGTATTTGTCAGCGAAATATGTGTTGAGTTTAATGACTATGTCACTGTCTTTTGGCGTGTGGACTTATCTTCTTAAGAATTCGTAATAAATATTGGAATGTACAATATTTTAATACCTAAAACATAGGTTTTTGCTTTAAAAAATGGTAATTTCCACATTTATAACGGCCACGAAGAAGCAACATATAATTTTAATGATTATAATATTTTCAAAATGTCTTTTATATTCGGTGGCACGTATAAAGGTTAGTAATTAACCCGTCCTCCCGCCCCTAAAACTCTTTTGTCCATATCTCCGGTTAGAAAAAAGATATCAATGTGCGGTTTTCACTGGTTCTCTCGTTATTTTGTCCTCTTTTTAATTAATTTATTATTATTATACCGTTCCATTTAAAATTTTCAAGAAAATCTGATACGTTTTTTCAACGAGACTAAATTTGCTAAATTCGGTTAAATCAAACAAGCATCTCCACAACCAGATGCTTCCCTTCCCCCTCCACTGCTATTTGATGAGTTAGAGCAAGAAGTGTATATTTAGAAGAAGGGTATATTTTAGAGAAAACCATGTTTTTTTGTCGACTATGACTATTACGCCCTCTACAGAAAACTTAGAAACTTGAAAATAATTTCCAGCGATTTCTCTTGGCCACTTTTATTATTATTTTTTCTTTCCCGTAGTTGTACCATGAACGGTTCCTTAGATATGGCCGGCATCCTTTTTTATTTGGGCACCCGGTACATATATGTTGATCCCCATCCTGCTCAAATTCTGAATCTTCAACGGTAGGTAGGTATACAATATAGGTACATGCATACAGAATAGCAGAGCATAATATAGAAAACGTACTATACCCATTTATTCTTTACTGTTTTAAATAAGCTAATATGATATTCAATTGCAACTTTTTGGTGCAAAGAAGTGGAAGATAAGTTCGAAGTAGGAAAGACTGATGAAGCATATAAAATAATCAGGAGAAATTTTAGAGAAATTGGATCTAGTACCAAAAACATTAGAAATGAGGCAGGAGATATCCTAATCGGAAGTGGGGAGAAGGCAGATAGGTGGAAAGAATATTTAGGAAACTTATATGCGGGACAGGAAGTGCAAGATATATTAGAAAGCGAAAGCAGTGTAGAGGGGGATAACCTAGGGAGTCCTATAATGAGAGAAGAGTTTGAGATAGCACTAAAAAGTTTAAGGAATAATAAAGCACCAGGTATAGATGGCTTGCAGGCAGAAATCTTAAAGTGCGCAGGTCAAGAGGTAATAGATCGTTTATTTAAATTAGTTAGTCGCATATACCTGACAGGCGAGATTCCAGAAGATTACAAACGGAACATCATAGTAGCTTTGCCAAAAAGAAAAGGCGCGGATAGATGCGAAAATTTTAGAACTATCAGTTTAACTTCCCATGCGTCAAAAATTTTAACTAGAATTGTGCAAAGAAGGATGGAGAAAAAGGCGGAAGAAATATTAGGAGAAGATCAGTTCGGATTTAGACGAAATAGAGGAACGCGCGAGGCCATTCTAGCTTTACGAGTAATTATAGAAAAAACGATAGAAAAGAGAAAGAGCGTCTATATAGGATTTGTAGATTTAGAAAAAGCCTTCGACAACGTAAAATGGGGGAAGATGTTCGAAGTGCTGAGAAAGGTAGGGATGAAATACAGGGACAGAAGAATAATACACAATCTCTACAAAGAGCAAAAGGCAGTTATAGAATGTGAGGAGGAACAAAGGGAAGTAGATATCCGGAAGGGAGTGAGACAGGGATGTGCATTGTCACCTCTAGTTTTCAACTTATATATCGAAGATGCGATTAATATTGTTAAGGAAAGAACAGCCTCAGGGATCAATGTACAGGGCCAAACTATTAACATGCTCAGATTTGCGGATGATATAGCAGTGTTAGCATCTAGCAAAGAAGAATTAGGAGCGGCTTTGAATGAAATGGAAGCAGTTTTGACACAGGGCTTCGGCATGAAAATCAATAAAAAGAAAACTAAAATTTTGGTATGTAGGGGATGTGAAAATAGAACTAAAATGGAAATACAAATTGGAAATGAGAAGATAGAGGAGGTCGCGGATTTCTGCTACTTAGGAAGTAAAATAACTCAAGACGGTAGGAGCACTAAAGATATAAAACAAAGAATGGCGCAGGGCCGAGTTGCGTTTAACAAAAAGAAACAACTGTTATGCTCGAGAACGGTTAATATAGAGACTAGGAAGAGACTCTTAACGTCGTATGTATGGAGTACGGCATTATACGGGTGCGAAACTTGGACAATAGGAGAAGCGGATAGAAAAAGAGTAGAAGCGTTTGAAATGTGGTGCTACAGACGCATGATGAAGATACCGTGGATAGATAAGGTTAGCAATAGGGAAGTATTAGAAAGAGTTGGGGAAAAGCGAAAGGTATGGAAATCAATAAAGAGTAGGAGAGATAGGATGGTAGGACACCTTCTAAGACACGAAGGAATAGTTCGTGACATACTAGAGTCAGAGATAGGAATAAAAAGAGGTAGGGGTAGGCCTAGATTAGACTACTGCTCTCAAATAGTTAGGGATGTAGGATGTTCTACTTTTAGGGAAATGCGTAGGTTAGCTCAGGATAGAAAAGAATGGAGGTACGCGTCCAACCAGTCTTCGGACTGAGAACCTTATGATGATGGTGCAAAGTACTTAACCAAAAAATATAATTTATAAATAATGCATGTAGTCATTAAAAAAATTATCAAATTCAATTTCGCCTTTTTGAAACAAACAAGTTATACCTAGGGAATGTATTGTATAAGATGTATAACACGATTTATTAAAAAGAGGAGGAAAGACTAATGGAAAATGGAATGAACACGTCGAAAGAGCAGACAAAAACCGTTTAATAAAATTGAAATTTGAAACTGCTAGACAGAAGAGCACCAGGAAGACTCCCAAAGAGATGTTGGGAAAGCTGGAATACAACCTCAGGAGTACGTTCATAAAAAGGGTAATTTGAGAGTGACGGGTGATGTGAGCGTTATGTGACGTCACAAAAACGTTACTCCAGATGGACGCTTTTCTGAACATTTTTGGGTGATGTAAAGTACGAACTTTCAAAAATGTCATTTAAACCCTAACCCTATTTCTAAATGGAAACAAATAATAATATACAAATTTATAAATTGTCACAGAAATTGTTATCAACATGTAATTTACCGCCTCTCTAATTGTAAGATGAAGAGGACAGTGACATGAAAAAGAAGATCGCTTCATTGCGGTTAAAAAACTACTTGGAGTACATTATACCAAATTTTACTGCACATCAGTTCCTGGGTCATTCCGGATTCCAAGAACTGTCTATGATGCATTATTACCTATAATATAATATATACAGGGTGGTCACTTTTACAATGTACACCATTGGAATCTTCTAAACCCGAAGAGATTCAGAGTTGGTCAAATGGTAAGAAAGTTGCACATTTTCATGCTCTTTAAGGATCTGAAAAGAAATTCTGGATAGCTCTCGTTGTTCCTGAAATATCCTGAAAAAATTGAAATATTGCGTTTTCTTATTTCTTCCACCTTTGGCAGGTTTACATAAGTGGGTATGGGTTTTCCACTGGATGTTTCAAAATTTGTCTAAGCCTACTACATCTTCAAGTTTTCACGGTCAACTTTTGAATTTCTTATGGGCGCCATATTGGATTTTCATAAGGTTGGATAGAGAAAAAAAATACAATTTCAACGATGTATCGCACATGGGTCATCTAACTTTCTGGAACACTAATTTCACTTCTTATCTACAAAATCTAGTTGCCATGATTATGAAAACTCAAAGATGTAGTAGGCTTAGACAAATTTTGAAACATCCAGTGGATAGCCCATACCTACTTATGTAAACCTGCCGAAGGGCATTACATTTGCTCAAGTAATAAATAATATATGGAAGAAATAAGAAAATGCAATACTTCAATTCTTTTCAGGATATTTCAGGAACAACGAGAGCTATCCAGAATTTCTTTTCAGATCCTTAAAGAGCATGGAAAATGTGCACGTTTTCTGTAATTTGACCAACTCTGAATCTCTTCTGGTTTAGAAGACTCCAATGGTGTACATTGTAAAAGTGACCACCCTGTATAATGCTATTCTCTCGGCTATTCTGAAAGATTCAAGAAAAGAAAGAACTGTGATTTCTACTGATAACCAAAACTGACAACTAAAACAACGCGTCTTTATGTACTGCGCATGACAAGTGAATATTCCTCAAGTAAAAAGATAGTTGACGAGGGCGTTACGCCGATGTAACTCTAATAGTATATGAACGAGGGTTAAGTTTACGTTGGCGTGACCTCACTCTTTTCTGAACGGCAGTTTTGGCGAGAGAGTCACGCTAGAGTTACCCATCTACAATTTTTGAACGCAGCCCTGAGGGGGTCGATTCTCGAATTAAGAGAATGTTCATCTCGTTAGAAAAGTAGGCGTGTTTCCGTCAAATTATGATGGGACCTTTTCTTGAAATTATTGTAAGTTCGTTCAATTCTCCTAGTGGGTGTTTAGTACTCAACCTAAAAGTTTGTACGTTGTGTCACGTATATTCACGTATATTCATAATACTTAGGTCCGGTTTTTCAAAGAAACCAACACCGGATTGAGTCTGACACTGGCTTCGTTGCTTTGATACCGGCTTTCTGATTGGTTGTATCATAGCAACGAAGCCGGTGTCAGACTTAATATATTGGATTCTTTGAAAAACCGGGTCTTAGATTATGACAAAGGAAGCGTTAGTAGGAATGTGTGCTTATCGACGCCGAGGAATAGTTTCATGATGGAGGTCGACAACGATTTTACGACAAGGAAAATTGTCCGATAGGGCTTTTATTCAATAATACAGAGGTCACGCGGGAGCTTGTTGAAATAGGTTGGTCTTACAGAGAACCACTAGCTACAGAATTGAATTGTTCGTTTATTATGAATTCTTAATAAATTAACCCAAAACGTCAATAGACGTGACACAGTAGTCAAACTCGACACGTGTTTCGCTCAAACTTAAACTACGTTGCTATAAATACCTCCCTCCTACTACACAAGTAAAATGAATCGATAAACCTAGGATTTCTTAGAACTTTCGGGACATAAGAGCCATAAAATTTTGGTTTCTTAGAACTGAAGGGTAGCAGGCAAGTATTTACGGCTAGTCTTAAATTATATCTACCAGATAAATTTATACTAGGTCGAATTTGGAATCGGACCATAATTGCTGTTAAGTGCGTTTACTTTTATATATCGCTATACCTACTTACCAAGGCGTTTAAATAGAATTTATTATTTTCTGGCTTTAAATGTTTCAGACTTATTGATATAGAATTTATGGGCCGTATCCAACGCTTTCGACGCCATGCTAGACTTATCTCTACAGCCGTATTTGTAATGGGCTTGATGCTCCTTGAAGCTAGTTAAAATAGACCGAGTTAACTGCTCGATATATTTTTTATCGCAATTTCCGTATGCTATTTCTTAAATTCCCGCTTTGTGAATGGGTTCCGTTTTATCTTTTATCCTTCGCATTTCCAAGTAGATTATCTAGCGTATGGTCTTCTTATAAGGGTCGAATTTAACTGCCTACCAAATTTAACGAAACCGTTACATCTCGCTATATCTTTGATTGTGTTTACTTCTTTGCAATATCTTTCAACGTACGAATATAATGGTAAACCCAACAGTCTACTCACTAAAAATCCAAAATAAGCCTCTTTGTGGTGACCACAGTGGTTATAATCTGCAGTTATACATATACCGAGCTGTACTGATTAGGTACTTTCTGATTATGTCTTCCCGTAATGTTTGGGCTTTAGGTAAAGTCGCTAGTAAACTTCCCACTTTCTAATGTGCATTTGATTGCATGTCTTTTTTGGATGCCAACTATCGGAGTTGCTCTTTTCTTTCCCATTATGAATACTTGTATATTGAAGTTACATAGAAGAAATATTTTAATGAAACTAAGCAAAGGATTGTTGAAGGGAAAAACTTATAATTTTGGATGGGGGGGGGGGGGGGTGACATTTTTCAAGAAAAATTTTATTTTTGAAGTTTTGACAGAAGCAGGTATTTGGCAGAGGAAATTTTAACCATTTTGCATTTCTTTTTCAAAATAATAGTATCGAGTCGTTCAAAATATGAGCTTAAAGCTCGCTGAATATTGTAAATTGTGCCATTGTGGAAATTAAATATAATAAAAAAATAAGAATTGACAGAAATGTAATTTAAAAACTTGCTAATTTTTAGGTAAAACCAAAGACATTCTATACTAAGAGGCACCAAGATCCCATGAATTCGGCAAATGTACTTTATTTCTAACATAAAAACGTGCATTTTTCTCTCTCGTTTTCCGCCTTATTTTGTCGTGTTAACGTCATCTCTCTTTTGACAAAAAGTCAAAATGATCTTTTTTTTTGGCGTAGCGCGCTGATTGAAATTTAAACGTCAAATTACCTTGTCATTTGAATTTTTATTTTGCGTACGCGAGTAAACTTATCAATTGTCGCTATTCAAGTTTTGTCTAGGAATTTCTGTTAATAATAATTTACTTTAACAGCTATACGTATACGTACATATTTTAAAATATTTCTAAGAATATTTTAAATTGCCTCCTCGATGCTCACTATCCTAAAAGATTTAATTTTCTCGTATTTAATTTGACTAACACTGACAACTCGGGAACTTGTAAAATCAAGGTTAGGTACCCAGTTAATGCTAGATTTCACTTTTTGTCGTAAAATAGATGCAGAAGCCATTTTTGCGTGTTTCAGACTAACGGAAAATATTTTCTTGTCACACGCATGTTTTCAACGATATTAAAGTGTATCTTGTATCTATGAAGTCACCAGACATCTTACTATACATGAAATTATTCTGCAAGAATCGGCAAAATTAATACACAAAATAGTTATACAAACACATTGAAACAAACATTCACTTAAATATGAATAATGAAATTCATAATTACAATACAAGAAAAGCACCACAGCTACATTTACAACATCACCGGACCAACAAAACAAAAAACAATTTTACTCATAAAACCGCAATAACCTGCCACAGAAATTGAAAATAATTGATGATACTAGTAAATTCAGGAAAGAACTCAAGGATCACATTATCAACGAACGACAAGACTGATCGAGGACTGACGCAACTGATAGTATTATTTTACCAAATAAATACCAGTAGTACCTACCTAGTAAGAGTAAGCTTATGAATGGTGTAAATTCTTGTTTTGTCTTTGTTTAATTACCTTTAGTTTTTGTTTTTTATACATATAGATTTAGATTGAAATAGGCACTAAGCTATTAATTTTATAGCAGGCGTTACGCAATATGTTATGTTATGTTATGAATAAATATGTAAATGATCGTTCTGCGATGTTGTCTATTGAGAAGATGCATCCAAAGCATACCTATAATGATATGAGCGGTTGACTGTAGATAATAAAATTCGACTCACCCCACGATTTTATTTTAGTCTGATCAATGCTCTAGATTGATGAGGAGAGTGGTGTGATGACTGGTACCTGGTACCTACCTAATTATTTTTTAGCTTTTAGTACATTATCTGCATCATTATTATGTTTCTGTACAATAAAACCGTTTAACTTAAAAATGTTTTTTTACTTATTTTATTCATATTCAAAACTTCAATACAGTTTAATTTTGATACCTTATTTACTTCATAACGAGTTAGATTACCAAAATTTGTTAAATGTAGATCTAGATTACAGTGGATTGAAGAGGGGAGGTTAGGGAGATAGAGGGCTGTGAAAAAATGACCATACCTGGGACACCAATTTATAAGAACAATTGAACAATATGTTCTTACATAACTATTTTCCTATTTCGAAAAATAATTCATTCACTCTAACAAAGGGGACAAAAGGGAATCTATTTATCAAACAAAACACAGTATTTATTAAGAAATTTATTTTTCGTTCCATTGGATATATACAACCAGAAATACATATATAATAGGAATAACCACAAACATACTACTATTGCCATGACACAATTTTGTATCTGCGGAACAGACTCTTCCTCATACTATTTGTATTTGCTGACTTAACTGTAACTTCTACCAGGAAAATTATCAATGCTAAAAGGTACCCGCAGGACAATAAAATGAATATACCTTGAAGTTTATTTAAGGAAAGAGGCGAAAAATCGGGGTTGTAAGTTGGAACAGAATATATGAAGCTATTTAGATAACGATTACTGGATTTTTCTCGCAGTTTGGTAAACCAGAATTTAATAAAACCGTGTTCCAGAAGTTTCTTCAGTTTTACATCGATGAAATTTTTAAAGGCTGAATCTTCGCGAATCGGAAAAGACACTAGATACGTTGTTAGGCATTCGGACAGAAGATGAAGATGTGTTTTCTCATATTCGGTGTACCTATCGCCTTCTTGTATAAAATATTCTCTGTGTCTTACACATCTGGGTGAACCAAGGGAACTTGAATTCGATGACAGAGTGCACAGTTGATTTAATTCAGATAGTGGAATGTCCATAAATCTTTTTATGGACAAACTGCTTTCCCCAATAGGAACATTTTGATCAACTAAATCATTTATAGTTCTGAGAGACTTCGTGTGTCTAGGATATGTTATTACAGACGACATGCCGGCATTGTAAGTTGCAACAAGTAACAAACAAGATAAAGACCATATTAACAAAAGTATTTGTAGTCCCAAATGTTTCCGCTTACCAAGAAAGCCCCCAGTCGCTGTCAGAATTTGAAGGGTGTTTAATATTGACCAAAAGAAGTTGTGAGTTAATCTATATATCCGTGTGAACAAATACAAGGTATTCGCAAACAAAATCGTAGTAGTAAATATGGCAAGCCATAAGCTGACTGGCATGGGTTGAAATACGAATGATAAATTTGGCAATAACTTGGATCTTGGAACTGTAAACGTCACGCAGATTTGAGTGTACGGGTATGTTGCAGACAAAGATCTTTTTAATATGTATACTAGAAAATGCGAGCAAGCTGCTATATCGGAGACATGATTTATCACATCCGTCCTGAGAGCATTACGTTTATCGTAAACATTTTCTTTATTTCTTATGAATTCTATTGGAATGCCCTTCATTACTTCCTTTATTATCATGTATTCTATGCCTTCTAATTTTCCAGTATCATTACGATAAATAATCTCAGGCGAGCAGTTGTACACTGAAATTCGGAACTTATTCGGGTGAATATTAGGCTTCCAAATGTTTCTATTAAATAGGCTTCCGTCAACTTTTGATTCCCAAATAGTCCTGTCTTCTCCATTTTTGAAAAATGTGATTTTAACTTTAGTTAGAGAATTTGCAACTGTTGAAGGCCATTTGTGAGTTATATCATTTATGACACCTTCTACACATATAATTTCTAAATCTCTTAATCCTGTCATCTTTTTAAGGTGAGCTCTGATAGTTTCTGAATATGGCTTAACAATCATCAGTACCCGATTATACCGTTTTTTGAAGTTTATGTTTTGTAATATTTCGTCCGGAAAAGTTTGTGAACTCTCAGACATTGAAGATATAACATATCCTTCGCATTCTCCACTGACGTTTAGAAAGTTGCAACTGCTGTAATAGGAAACCTCCGAAACTCTGAGAATGTATTGTATAAGAGAGAAATATCCATATCCCACGGTGCAATGAAATATGCAATAAAATTTTTTGAATACGTCTTGTAATGTCATCAATTCTGCAGTTTCTAGATCTTGGGCATATAGCGAAACCAAGGAAAATGCAATAACGTAAAGCAGTCTGGCTTCTTTTGTTCTATTCTTATTATTCTTTAGAACTGACTAGATCTACCACTAAAACGAAAATAAACTTTTATTTACTTCCACCGTATAAAATGTGTGTTTGTCTGTCAATAAAATTAGTTATTTGTAAAGTAATAGTGTCCCAATTTCTACGTCATTAAAGGAATGTGGCCGTTACTGAAGTCATTAAATAAGCTGCATGCGTAATGTGTCGATTACCTAGTATTGCAATACCTTTCACTGTCAAACTCATGTTCCAACGCCGCAGAACGATGTTGTTGGATGTGACGAAATTGAAGAGTGGATGCGATCAAGCAGTTCGATCCGATTCTTCGCGGCAGACAAACAAAACAGTATGGAGCAGTACAAAATCAATCAATCGATCAATCGTACTGCGACGTGTGAACGTGAATGGCCGACTTATGCTATACGGAACTTTGCGCCAACAACATTTATCCACAGGGTGGTTTCCATATACTCTTTAATACGGCAACACGCAATACAACAAAACTTAAAGCAAGTTAGTTTAAACTTTAAACGGAAGTCATTTCAGTAATACTTGTTGTTGACAACATTGAACAATGAACGGGTATGAGCTGAGGCTGTAACCACGACAAACATTTTAAACTCAACACGATGTTTTATTTTAAAATTCAACTTTTTTCAAATTAAACTTTCCTTGGCATTTATTTGACGAATACATAGGTATCCCTAAACAGGGATCTAACGCACATGTTCTGTGGGGTTTAAGCCTGGACTCCGTGCTGGCCAATCAAATCGCATAATTTGAACATTGAACCTCATCTAAATAACCGCCTTTTTGGGTCGAGCGTCATAAAGGGCATGATATGATTTTCTAAAACTTCAGTAATATAGGTACCTACCTAGTTTGTGCAGTTAGGAATCCATTTTCAATGAACACTAATTCGATGCGTGTGTCTGAAGAAATTCCTGTCCACACGCCATGGAAGTTGCTTATCAATGCATTCCTGGGCATATCTTTCTCCGAATCTTCCCGAGGATCTTCCCCATACCCGCCGACGTCGATCCGACTCAGGTAGACAGAAACGAGACTCTAACGAGAATAATCGTCGTTATTCTATGCCAAGTGATCTCGAGGAGAACGGAGGACTCGTAGTCAATCTCCAACAAGATAACCCTGTAGAACGAAGTCGTCTGTCCATTCGCTAACGTTAACATTTTCGATTCTAGGAGGCGAGTTCGACGCGTAACTAACTACCGTAGCGATAGCGGTCCGATTTCGTAAACCCAAGGACACAAAAAACCTGCCATCCCTTAGGGTAGTGGTCCTTCTTCGTCATGATCCTCGTCTTCTCGTTAGCATCCCAGTTTCTTGGGAGTGTCGGAATAGGTACCCGTCGAACTGTTGAAAGGCCTACACCAACCATTTTTGCCGTTACACGTTGCCCTCAATCATCGTGCAACAACGCTATAATTTTGAAGTAATAAAACTAACTACCGTAGCGATAGCGGTCCGATTTCGTAAACCCAAGGACACAAAAAACCTGCTATCCCTTAGGGTAGTGGTCCTTCTTCGTCATGATCCTGGTCTTCTCGTTAGCATCCCAGTTTCTTGGGAGTGTCGGAATAGGTACCCGTCGAACTGTTGAAAGGCCTACACCAACCATTTTTGCCGTTACACGTTGCCCTCAATCATCGTGCAACAACACTATAATTTTGAAGTAATAAAACGAAATGCATTCGTTTTTCAGTCAATGCAGTTCTATTTTTGGACTGGTAGTTATTATCGTTGCTGTAATATTTTTTCCGATATTTCTCTAATTCAGTTGTCCCCATTACAACCAAAATCGACGTGTTTGAGCTTTTTGCGTAAAAATTATGCCAAATGGTATAAAATCTCACTTACTGTTTTCAGTGGGCCACCCTGTATAATGTATGTGAGTTAATTAGTCATTTTGTATTAATTTTTTGCGCCGATATCGATCAATCAGGAGGCTAGATTTAGTAAAGTTATGATAACTATTAGTTAAGCGGAGAACAGTTTGTCATAACCTCACCATATCCTTTCGTGGCTCTTACTTTTAAGTAGCACTTAAACATTGCCATTTCTATCAGAAACTATTCCGCGGAAAAGTTAAAAGTTAACTGAGCGAGCGACAGCGAGCTCAGTTGTCCATGTGAGCATGTTAAACCTTATAGCGGTCGAATATTGTACGTTTTATGTTATCCTGAAGCTATTTCTATGCGAGACAGAATAAAGTAATTAATTTTGTTAATTCTTATGACGAAAATTTAGTTGCAACTTCTGTGGTCTACTGCATCAGCATTTCCAGAACTTTTGCGAGAACCCGGGCACATGCACCTGAGCCACTGCCAAAGGCCCCAAAATGGCAGCTTGGGTGCGCACTCTGCTTACTTCTTCGGCAATGACCTTGAAAGACACCAGAGGCTCTCTTCTGCTTCTTCTGAGAGACACCAGAGGCTGCTAAAGAAGTCGTTGCTGAAGACTTGACCACTTCTTCAGCAATGACCTTGAAAGACACCAGAGGCTGCTGAAGATGTCGTTATGAAGACATGACCACTTCTTCAGCAATGACCTTGAAATACACCAGAGGCTGCTGAAGGAGTCCTTGAGGCAGCCGAAGAAGTGGTTGGCACCTGGAGAACTGGATGGACTGATCTGAGGCAGTCATATCCTAACTACTGTTTTAAAATCACTGATATAGAAAAATCACAGTGACAATTCACAATGTGTTTGAAAAATCACGATATCGGTCATCACTATTAAAGTCGAGCGCTTGGCCGCTACGCGCTAGACCGCTCAGTCTGAGTAACCCTTTCAGAGTGGGACCGTCTACGGTCGCAAATGTGAGAGAATGCCACAACAGGAATGCAGTTATTATAAATCGGCGCAGGTGTTGTATGAATAATTATTTAACACGCTATCGCGTATGCGGAAATATCCCAAACGCACAAGGGTTGCAGTCTGCTTCGTAATTTTCAGTGTACACCCCCCCCCCCCCCGGTTGCATCTTTGCGAAGGTGTACATTTTTTGGGTAGGTAATTGTCGTTGCTGTAATATTTTTTGCGATATTTCTCTAATGCATTGATGATAATTATTAGTATGTTGCATTTCAAGCTACCTTAATTTATGACGTAAGTGGTTCGGCAGGAGGTATATCATAAAGTGGTTCCTAATGAGTTGAGTTTATAGAGTCTAAGTTCCACCTTAGCAAACACATAACAATGTACAGCCATTGAAATTTCTGAATTATTTAGCAATGTATTCATTAGGCTTTTTCATTATGCATTCAGTTACATTTTAGTTCCACTCTCGAGTCGAACTGCAGTTGAGAAAAGAACAGAATAATTAAACCAACTGAATGTGTCGCAAAAATTTATGAAAAATGTTGCTTGCTTGGTCCTTTTTCATTTCTTTCTCTTTAAAGGGATTGGTAGCACTCCATTCTAGATCTGTAGAGTTGAATAACAGATTACAAATTTTCAACTTTATGAAGTCTTTATTTCACGAAGAATATTGTGTATTTTATTATCACTTCGATGAATCGCTTCCACACGGGCTTACTCACCATTTATTTGAAGATTCCGAAATACCAGTTTATAGTATTACAGATATTAAATTGGCTGAGCAGACGTGCGGAAGTTATATAATGTTCAAACCAAACGTTACCCTCGTTTTAGAAAGTTTACTGAACGATATACAGTTTCGACGTCAACACAATCGCATTGTAATAATAGATTTTCGTCATTCTTCCTCAGATAAATTAGGTCTTAGAGAGATTACTGGAAGCAGAGATTTGGATGTATTTTTAATTGAACCCGATATTTATATGGAACCGTCAAAGTTTCTGACACTGGAAGTGAAGCTATCAAAGATTGCTGTAACGTTATACAAAAATTCCGAAGAAACAATTTTGGAGAATTATCTTAAGTCCCAAGTTATTAATGATTTTAACACGCATGCAATTTGGAAGCCCCATCTTCAAAAAGAATTTCGGATTTCTGCATTTAATTGTTCACCTCACGTTGTCTATGACGGAGAGTTGAAGAAATTTGGTGGTTTTGAATACAAAATGATAAAAGAAATGACAAAAGGATGGCCTTTAAAGTTCCTACTTCATAACGAAACGACGGATTCGTGGCAACGCGTCAGGGAAGATGTTAAAAATAACAGAAGTGACTTAGGTCTGTGCTCCCATTTTCTTTTCCTTTTAATACGACAAGGTATAGAAGCAACTAACCCTTATACCGCCAGATGCATGACGTTGTTAGTTCCCAAATCTGAATTGATAGATGAAAGGTTGTTTGTCTTTCAGCCGATACAGACCCGTTTATGGATAGTTATTGTCATTGCAGTGATTCTGTTTGCTATATTTCTCAATGCATTGATGAAAATTAGTGGGGCAAACAGCAACTTGTCGTCATCTCTAATTAATTCCCTTCGTGGTTTAGTAGGAAACGGTTCCATATTTGACATTACAGAATTAAACACTTTAAAATGTTTATTACTTGGGTGGTCGTTAACTTGCTTTTTGTTAATAACTGCATATAATTCTGGGGTGTCTAGTGCATTGATGTATCCAAGACATACGAAACCCATAATATATCTAAAAGATATGGCAGAACAGCGAACTCCAATTTATGGAACCACCCATTTAGTTAATGATTTCAGTAACTATTCCGGCGAGGAATTAATTAAATGGTTCCAATATCAAAGGAAATTAAAGAATCACCTATCTCCTCACGAAGCATTCATGGTAACAACCACAGGAAAAGTGTTTATAAATGCTGTTCAGTTGAAAAATAACGATTTTATGCATTTACATCTTCTTTCAGAGTGCTTGACCGGATTGAAGATAGCTTTTCCTTTAGAATCTAGTTCACCTTTTAAGCATTATTTCAACACGAAAATTCAGTGGTTAATTGAACATGGTTGGTATTTGCACTGGGAGAGAGAATTGTTCAGGAAAGAGAATTACTACCAGCTAGACATATTTCAACCTAAATTTATCATGCAGAGTAATACGTTTCAACCTCTTACGTTAAACAAACTGACCGGACTTTTTATTTTGTTTCTGTTTGGACAGATTGTAGCATTTTTAGTTTTTGTAATTGAATATAACTATGAGAAGATTAAAAATGGTGTTCTGAGATATGCATCTAATTTTTACGATTTTTACTAATTTATTATGTAATAAATTAAAATTAATTTGAGCTTATTACACTTTTAGAGTTTACGGCCGATTTTATTTTTACCTATAAAGACACGATGCAAATGCAGATTAATAATTTGCTGATAAAATAGGAAATTATGTAAGACAATGGCCCAATGCCACAAAAGAGGATCTGACGCGACTAAACAATAGCCGAAGACGGAAGTGGGCTAAAAACTAAGAAAAGGGTGCCATGGAGTTGTTGGCTGATCCTCTGAAGCCAAAACGCAATAAACCAATGACCACAGATACTAAAGATCACTAATAACAGCAAAAGGTGGGGATATCAAAAAACGTAGACAAATCGTAAATATAGTGTAATGAATATAAAAATTAAATGAATCCTTACAAAAAACAAAGGAAATGTTAGTCATCCGGTACCAACTCTCTTCCAAAAAAATAAACCAAAATAGACGTGAACGACGCCAGGAAACCATACGCGGTCGAAGCTTTACACACGCAAGCGCATCAACGGGTCGATCACACGCATACTACCTACAAAAACCTAAATTGGCGCAACCCAATGACTAAATCAAATTTTAATTACTAAAATCAAACAAAACGAGTGTGCTAAGTAAATGATGAAACTAATAAAACAATCGCAAAAATATGACTTTATAAACAAAATTGAGTGAACTAAGAGACTATTATTTTTAAAAAATTGCGCGTGTAGCACCGTATACGTGATAGAAGTGAAACTTCTAGAACGCGTGGTATCTCAGCTACTCATGCATGTATAGCTCTCTTTCTCCTTCTCTCAACGTTATATTTTTCGTCTCTCTCGTGTAACGAAATGCTCGAAAACGTGACGCGACCTTGAAATTTTACTCTCAATTCTCGGACAATTTTCGAGGTGCCGCTAAAGAAGTTTCACTTCAAACAAAATTTAATATAGGTATTGACAATAATTATTATAGTACTCGTAATAAACGTTCAAAAATAAATTGGGTGACCACAGCAAGCCATGGCCAGGCAACTATGTAATACATTTATTTAAGTATATACTATATACATACTTAAATACTTAAAAACCAGCCGAATAACGCACAGGCTGCGCACAAAAGATGATAAAAGATCACTGACACGATGACGTTCCGGGCACTACGTAATAACCAGTCGCTGGACGATTTTCCAACGGACTGGGGACAAAAACTAGGTATCTGATGTTTTCAGTCGATCGCTCGTGATGCCTTTGTGGGAAAGAATGGATGAAATATACCCCCACGGAAGAATCCTAAAAAGAAATAATAAAGATGCAAAACGTCTAACAAACCCCAAACACGGAACGGAGATGGCAACTCCGAAAAAAATGACTCGTGGCCTCGAATACAAAAATCCCTTAAAAAGGGGCCTTCTTAGGAAATCCTGGAAACTCCGGAGGGTCTGAATTCACAATAAAATTTTACAAAATGACCACGTAAAATTAAAGTGCTCAGTCTTCGAGGTTCAAGAAATGACGTAGGACTCGTCCTAAATTTAAACAAGGTGAAAACTTGAGGACTATCTTAGAGCAGTGCCGTGTCGTCGAAAGAGGAGGGCAAACCGAAAGCGATCACAGGAAATCACGGAAAGATCGACAGAACTCGCGCATAAAGCAATTCCACGGTATTAGAATACCGTGAGGAATGACAGGTAGGGGGCAGGGTACGGAGAAAAAATACACAAGAGAATATAAAAGGGAAAATAGAGCGGAAAAGTAAAATTAAAGACAGACTCAGAAGCTCACGATCATGACTAGAATATATTCAAAGTGACTAAACGGCGCAAAGTCGAGCATGCTCAAAACCAGTATCAAGAAAATAGCACCGAACAGCTGTGCAGCTGAACAACTGAAATGGATCTAAATAAACGAAAGAGAGTCAAGAATGGAAAAGAAGTGAAGACAGTGAAACAGGACAGTAAAGAAACAAGGGAAATAAGAATGAGAGTCGGGAATCTACCAAAAATAATGTAAGTTTTGAAAACATAACTAGGTACCTCAAGAATAACAAACCCAAATTTGTTAAATCAAATCAGAATACGAAAAGGCTATGAAAACAAGGGAATACAATACAAGAACAGGAAATAGGTAGGTACACCGACAGAGAACTTTTAAGAAGACTAGAAATAAGTGAGCTGGTGCAATCAAAAATACTGATGTAAACAAAACATCCGGGTTGACAAGGAAGGAAACTGTAAGCTATGTATTAAAAATAAATAAGTTGAAAAATACTTAAATGTCTAATTTAATTTTTGACCGTAACAACCACCATGGAAATCAATTATATTTCGGCTTCGTCTCATAAATGATACAATTCCTATACCGAGCCACACGAAAAACACCAGTAAAAATCAAAGTGACTGCTTAATATTTAGTCTTCACAAATTAAAAAACACAATGTGAATCTCGGGCAGTAGTGTGACAATCTCATTTTTACGTGTAAGCTCAGGAACTAATTCAAAACTAGCTTGTGAAGGTATCTTTTAAATTCTAAGGCAATTTTCCATCTGTTGGTTCCAGCAGGATGCTATATGTAATAACAATTTTCCCACAACACCCTAAGAATGCGACACGTTTCATAGAACTAAGTAGGCGCGAAAGTTGACAATTGCGTTCACCCGTGTGCTGTACTCGCAGTTGTGCGCTATCCTATAAATAAAAATCGCACGGTTATATTCAAATGTTGTAGGCAGCTTTGAAATTTTGACGTTTACTGAATAAATATCACATCGCGTCTTTTTTAAAATTTAATAACTTTTTTACCAGAAAAATCTTTTAAAAGTACGGCAGTTATACGAAAAACGAAAGGCTTCTCGATGGAAAACCTATATTTTAGGTACCAACTGGGCACTAGTAGGCTACTTAGAAATTTTGACATTTACTAACATAGATAGGTAATAAATCATTAAAAATAAAGTTACTGTTTTGTGAATAAATTTGACTTTCTTAAGAGGTCGTGGGAAAAATAGTGTACATAATTCGATGGAAAGTGTATTTCATATAAATTCATATGATTTCTGACAAAGCTTCATACTCTTACAAAATTTGTCACTTTCCGTGCTCGTTAGGTAGGTAGGTACGTAATACAATATAGCTTTATATGGTAGAATTTATTTTTATCTGTCAGAACATAATGCAAATAAAAACAATAATCTGCTGATACATAGCGTTACGTGTGTTCTATGCCTTAGATTATTCGTAATATAGCACGGAAGCAGCTGGAAACGAGTAGGTAGTGAAATCGCGAACCTTCGATAGTGTGATAAATACAAAGGCCGTTCTGTTACACAGAAGACTATCCATACAATTTTCCGGAGAGGTAAGGTATTTAGGGGTAACTCTGGATGCTAAACTCACCTGGAGACCTCACATAGATAAAACTCTTTCCAAAGCGACGGGAGCCTTTTGGGCTTGTCGCAAACTTTTTGGAAAAACCTGGGGGCTAAAACCGAAAATGATCTATTGGTCATACACATCAATAATAAGACCCATTGTCACATACGCTTCGTTCGTGTGGTGGACAAAAACAAATGAAATCACGACACAAAGCAAGTTGCAGAAATTGCAACGGCTAGCGTGTCTGGGTATAACAGGGGCTGGGTGCACAACCCCGACTGCAGCTATGGAGGCACTCTTGGACTTGCCGCCCCATCACCTACGGGTGAAGAGAGAGGGTCTACAAACCGCCATAAAAATAACCCAAAATAAGAAATTCAAACCGGGCGACAAAACAGGTCATCTAAAGATCTTGGACTTTTTACAGCCAGAACTGTTTGGAAAACCCTTGGATGTTATTCCGAGAGTTTTGACTTTCAGACACCGTTCGAAGTGGTCATTCAGGACCACAACACGGCTGGAAGTCAAATAATACAGCTGGAACCAAATTCCTCCATCTGGTATTCTGATGGATCTAAAACCGAACAAGGAACAGTTATAGGCATATATGGCCCAAAATATAGGGCATCAATAGCCTTAGGAACCTATCCCACAATTATGCAAGCTGAAATACTTGCAATAGACCTATGTGCCCAAGAATGCCTACGAAGGAACACAAAGGGTAAAAAAGTCTATATAATATGTCTGGCAGTCAGGCTGCGATAAAAGCACTGAAAGCCAATAGCTTTGAGTCTTTATCCACCTGGGAATGCAGACAATCCCTCAAGAAACTGGCTAAGGGCAATAAAGTTGCCCTGCACTGGGTGCCGGGTCATGAGGGAATTGAAGGGAATGAAATAGCTGACGAACTAGCTAGATCAGGTTCAAAGAGATTCCCGGTTGGACCCGAACCGTTCTGTGGTGTATCTGGAGCACACAAAAGGGCGGAGATTCAAATATGGGAAATGGAGTATAAAAAAGCTCACTGGTATAACATACCAGGACATAGACAGGCGAAGAAATTCATTGAGTACTCGACTACGAATGCAAAAAAGCTTCTTCTTTTATCAAAGAATGAAATCAGACTCATTACATGTCTGTTTACTGGACACTGCCCAGTGAGGTACTATCTCAAAAAACTGGGACTGATAGACAGTGACAAATGCAGACTTTGTGAACTGGAGGTTGAATCCGCCGAACACATCCTCTACAATTGCGATGCATTAGCTCGATTTAGGCTGCAACACTTAGGGCAGGCACAACTAACGCCTGGAAAGATCAAATTCCTGAGAATCCAATTACGAGTAGGGTTATGAACAAAAGATCAACACTGTAAGGCAGTTCTGTAAGGCTTACGCAGCCAATCGACCCCTCTGAGTACAATACAATACACAGAAGTAATAGTTTTTGATATAGAGAGCTGTTGAGTTTAAAAGTTTATAAGCTAAATTTCTTGTTATACTGTAGTGCGATTGAGTTGTTAATTACACGTGTTTATTTATCAAAGAAGATTTACTAGAATTAGTGAGAATAATATTTTAAGTTTTGACAATGAGCAATCGGACACTAACGAAAATTTTGCTGTTAAATCAAAGATTTTGCCCACGTAAACGTAAAAATTATTAAAAATTGAACACTTAATTTTAAGTGGCACTTAATAACCATTGCTATTTCTTAGCGGAAATTATTCAGCGCTAAGCAACATACCTAAGTGATGGTCGCAGGTGCATGTTGCACGTGTGTTAAACAGATATCTTCCAACATTTATTACGTCAGCTTCATACAGGGGATAGTTTTTATTTCTTTTCTCGACAAATGTGGGCCCTAGGCGAAAAAGAACAAAAACATGATGTCCGATTGCCCATTGGTATTCAGTATTTATTGGCAATTATGACGATTAATCAATAAGTAACATGCTAGCCGAATCACTTCTAAAAAGTTTTCAGTCATACAAAAGGGCGGAGCATTCAATTAGTACGAAACTTAACCTTAATACATATACTATAAGGCACCAAAAGTATGAAAACTTTTAGAAATACTGAAAATAATACATTTCAGTTACTACGAACACGATCAAATTTTGGGTCAGTCGCTACGGCTATCCGGGGTATAAAGTACAATTTGAAAACAATTATTATTTATAAACATTCAGTATGCATCAGAAAGGAATTATATTATTATACTTATGGCACTTATTGTGTGTTGCTGTCTGGTGCGACGAGACGGCTAAAAACAGAAGAGAAATAGTAGATTTCATTAAGTCTTCGTTTCGAGGGTACTACTGCGTTTTTTATTATCATTATTACGGAAAGTGGCCCCACGAAGTAGTGGGATACTTACTTCAGAATTCTGAAGTGCCCGTTTATAGCATTACAAATATGCAAATGGCCAACGCGAATTGTGGAAGTTATGTTATGTTTAGTCCAGCGACCAAAGATGTGACAGAAAATTTAATGAATGATATACAATTTCGACTTCAACACAATCGTATCGTAATTATGAATTTGCTAATTCCAGAAGCAGAAAAATTGATTCTCAGAGAGATTACAGGAATCAGGGACTTAGATATACTATTAATTGAAGCTACCCCATTCATAGACAAATCACTATCAAAGTGGTCTGTATTCAGAACCCCAAAGTCTAAAGATCTTGTTATAACATTTTATAAAAATGCCCAAGAAAACATTCTGAAGATTAATTCTGTTCAATCGAAAATGACCAAAACTTATTTCTGACGTAGTGCTTGGAAGCCCCACATTTTAAAAGAATTTCGAATTTCAGTTTTTCACTGTCCACCTCACGTTACCTATGACAGAGAATTAAAGAGACTCGATGGTTTGGAATATCAACTGATAAAAGAAATAATGAAGGATTGGCCTTTGAAGTTTATAGTGCATAATGAATCAGGCGAAAATGTATGGCAAAATGTCAGAAATGGCATTAAAAATGGAGAAAGTGATGTAGCTCTGTGCTCCCATCATCTTTCAATTTTACTAAAAGATGGGATAGAAGCAACTGATCCATATAGTACGAGATGCATGACATTCCTTGTTCCTAAATCTGTAGAAATAAGTGGCACTTCTTTCGTTTTTAATCCTATGCGGTTCAGTTTATGGATGGTTGTTATCAGTGCAATGGTTTTATCTATTTTATTTTTCTACACAGTGATGAAAATCAGTCACAAAAACTTTAATTTGTCGCAAGCTCTACTTCTTTCAATTCGTGGTTTAACAGCTAGCGGTGATATACTTGGGGTAACTAAAATAAATTACTTGCAATACATATTGCTTTCATGGTCACTGACTGGATTTTTACTAGTAATTGCTTATAATTCTGGAATATCCAGCTCTTTAATGTATCCCAGGTACACGAAGCCCATAACGCATGTAAAAGATATGGCTGAGCAACGTACTGCAATTTATGGAACTACCAAACTTCTGAATTCTTTCAATAATGCTTCCAGTGAAGAATTGGTTAACTGGTATTACGAACAACCTTCGGAACTAGCTAGACGTTTATTTCCAAACGAAGCATATTTAGTAACAACCGACGGGCAATTTGTGACGAATATTGACCATTTAAGCGATTACGATAAAATTCATTTGCATATTCTCTCAGACTGCTTGTTCAAATTTGGGGTGTCTTTTCCTCTAGAAGCTAGATCGCCGTTTAAACATTATTTAAATATAAAAATTAGATCGTTAATGGAGCAAGGCTTGTTCATGTTCTGGAAAGAAAAATTGCTAAATACGCCAGTTTACCGTTATGTGGACGGTTTTAAATCCAAATTCTTCAAAGAAAGTAACGAGTTCGAAGATCTCTCTTTGATAAAATTAAAAGGAGTTTTTGTTTTATTGCTAGCTGGATATGTACTGGCCTTCTCTGTATTCGTCGTGGAATTGAATATCGTAAAATTCAGGAATCTTTGTATTTATAATAATTATTAAACCGCTGGGATATATCATATCATGGTTGAGTGGAAGAACAACTGACAGATGTTTACATCTGAAAGTTGAACTTCGCCATTTTAGTACACCTTGTGCACCCTCATCTTAATGGATTTGTTTATTCTGTATATATTGTGTACTAAATAAAGACGTTTATTATTATTATTATTATTATTATATACCTACGCAACTTTATCTGTACATCATCTTTTTTAACAAATGTCGACCACATCTTCCTATCTTGTGCTAACGGTCTTGCTTCTGCAATCGTTTAGCGCTTGCGTCTCATAATTTTTGCAATCACTTTACCCCAGCTGCCTTTCGGCTGCCCTCTGTCTCTTCTTGCCTGTTGTCTTGCCTCCCACACTCTCCTCACTGATCTACTTCGCCTATTCTTCCCAGGTGTCCCCACCACACCAACTGTCTTTCTCTATGAACTGACTTGCATTCCAGCTCTTCTCTTTCGACTTGGCTTGTTAAATGGTCTCTTATGGTGATGCCTTTAACTCTGGGAAGGTATTTCATTTCACGTGCTTGCATTTTGCCGAATTACAGTATTGCTTTATAGATTTTTTGGTAGATAGCAATTTTTGTTTTCCTGCTTATTTTCGTATTGCTGAAAAGCTGTGCTTTTCTTATTCTCTTGTTTATATCTCATTCTTCGTTGCTTTCTAAACTTACTCTAAAGTTTTTAAATATTTCTACTTGCTCAATAACTACTTTCCCCGTTGATTACAATATTTATTGCAGTTTGTTCCTTCGATACTGCCAATACTTTGGTCTTTGCTGCATTTACTTCCATCCCCTTTTCTGTAAGCACTTCGTTCCAAGGATTCAGATTGTTGGTAGAGTTGAACTGTGAACAGAAGTGGACTTACAACTCCTACTCTCCTACTTGCCTCAGCTCATTTCTTGTTTCAAAAATTTCCGATATGAAGTTTTTGCTAATGACATGGTTACTGTTTTTAGCGAATAAACTCTTTACCGCTCCTTTAAGATTTGCCCTGATGTCTCTGTTATTTAGGCTCTCGTAAATGTTTTCTGCCTTCTCTCGGTTCATAAATAATGCAAAATTGACTTTGGACTGGCTCATTATGGTTTTGAAGATTACTTGTTTGGTGGCAAAAATATGATCTTGTCCACTTCGTCCCCTTCGAAACGCGCTCATTGCTCGCTCAATGTTGATTCTATGATTTCTCAATCTGTTTTCTAAAACTTCTTCGCATACCTTTTGTGTTGTATTCAGAAGAGTGATCCTATAGTTGTTACAGTCCTTGGTGTTGCCTTTTTTATACAGGGTGTCCCGGTGAAGGTGGGAAATTACTCGGGTGCGTATAGATTACACGAGAATAACACCCGAAGTTCATATAAAGTTTTCTCCTACGACCTTTCCCTGCAGAGATATTCTCACTTAAATTGGAAAAACATTGTTTCTTTACATATTTTTTTTTTATTTCTAATTGTATTTCGATAATTTTCTTGGTGACGTACGTAGTGATTGAATGTCTATAAAATAATGCGTCCCATTTTTTGATAGTGCATCACGGGAGCAAGGGATGAACTACCCCTTACCTTCTTAACTTCATATTTTTTAAAGGGCTGGATATTTTTAATTTTTAACCGCATTTTTTGTTTCCTCGGACATTTTGCTAATAAAAAGTTACTCTTGTTAGGTTTCGATAAAATGAAGCGTTTTTGAGAAAATAAAACTCAACGCGCAAGAGGTACCGTGTTTTACGATTTCCGCTTTCATTTTTCGAAATTCGAAAAACCAAAAGCAATTTTTAATGTAAATTTTCACTACCTTTCGCAAACTGTTAAGGTTATTTTTGTTTGACGTTTCGTCTGTTGTCTACATCGTCAATTTTTATATTTTCTTAATACGGACCTGGACAATTTTTAATGAATTTCAAAAGAAATAGCTAATGTAGGGTGAAATCATATTTAAAAAATTCCTAAGAAATAATTTATTGAAAGAGCTTTCGATTTTTTGATATCTTTGAAAATAATGCCAGAAAAAATAACAACGAAAATCGTAGAAACACTGTACCTCTTGCTCGTTGAGTTTCATTTTGTCGAAAACACTTCATTTTATCGAAACCTAACAAGAGTAACTTTTTATTATCAAAATGTCCGAGGAAACAAAAAATGCGGTTAAAAATTAAAAATATCCAGGGACTTAAAAATATGAAGTTAAGAAGGTAAGGGGTAGTTTACCCCTTGCTTCCCTGATGCACTATCAAAAAACGGGCCGCATTATTTTATCGACATTCAATCACTACGTGCGTCACCAAGAAAATTATCGATATAAAATTAAAAATAAAAATTTTATGTAAAAAAAATTATTTTTATTTCTCCAATTTAAGGGAGAATAACTCGGCAGGGGAAGGTCGTAGGAGAAAACTTTATATGAACTTGTAGTGTTATTTTCGAGTAATATATACGCACCCGAGAGATTTCCCGTGACACCCTGTATATTGGCATTGGCACTAAAACCATTGGTATTTTTCCTTCTGTCCGTGCTTTGTTGAATATATCCAGTAGCAATTTTGTTGCTTCTGATCTCATGTACTTCAACATCTCTGCCTGTCATGTCCAGGTGCTTTACCATATACCAGGGTAAAAGAATACTTTTACCCTGCCATATACCATTTCACTCATAGTTATATCTTTCATTACTGCATACATAATATCTTCGCTACCTTTTTGTGACACTAATAAGAGCTATTAGAAAGGCTTTTTCACTTATTTGTTATTCGTGGATTAGTATATTACCGGCTTTGTTTCTGATTGCTATAGACTTTTAGTGGTTTTTCACTTTCTAATATTTTTTAATGTCTTGTAGAATAACTTTTTGTTTCCTTTATAGTTCTTCTCCATTTACTTTTCAAATTCTTTCTAGCTTCTACGTGATGTTAACTCATTAATATTTTCATACTCACGTATTTGTAAAAATTTTGCCTCCGCTTATTTTTATATAGGTGAACTCTCGCCAGTCCTCTCTTTTCTGACCAAATCTTTCCAACTTTTTTTTCCTTTTGGTAAATATATACTCGAAATTGCCTTATCCTAGGGTCTTTGTTGATTTTGCGAAAGCATTTGGCAATAATATTGGCCACCGATTTTTATGCCAAGAAAATTGTGGGATATGGCTTCCGGGGTAAAATGTACTTCCTAATTCAAAATTATCGGCAAGACAGAACACAACAGGTTAAAATAAACCTCCAAATAAACATACAATTGAGTGAGATAAGGAATATCTAGCACTTCGCCCATTCACTTTTGTATCAGAAAATTTGAAATGTGGAAAGTCTGAAAATAAAAAATATAGAACAGAATTTAAAGATTGGAAACTTAACTTGAACGACGGCAAAATAAATTCATTCAACAATACCTGAACTTTTATGTAAGATGCTTGTTATCTTTATCTTTATATCGCTTCATTTATAGTTTTTATAATAGGAGGCAGTGTATGATTATTTCCAATTAACACTCACGCACAAGTTTATATAAACTTAAAATGTTGCTTTATTAATATTATTATGCGTGCACATATTTTTGTATTATTTGTTTGTACATTTTTGTCTACAAATAAATGTTACTATTATTATTATTATTATTATTTAATGCTGATGGGGTATTATTTGTCCAAGGAGTAGTCGTTCGACGGTCCAGTACCACTTATTAAAATTCTTAATTGTGATTGTTCTTATCAAAGTAATGGGAACTGTCATGGACTAGGTAAAACACTACGTAGGTACGAGTAAAAACGATCACATGGCCACATTGATGGGTGAGTTTTTTTTTTGATTTTCACTACAAGGATCTTGGAAACCAGCAGAGATAGAAGGTAGGTTAAATAAGGAAATAAGTGCAGGTCTTTGAGCTTAATAAATAAGCAAATTCAAATTTTCGAAAATTTGCATAGTCTGCTAGATAAAATGGAAAAATCAAATTTTGCGAGATTTAAAAATATTTTTTAGCCGGCTTGTAACACAAAATATGAAAAAATGACAAAGAAAACTTTTTCCTTTGGCACTTTTTCATATTTTGTGTTACAAGCCGGCTAGAAAATATTCTTAAATCTTGCAAAATTTGATTTTTTCATTTTATCTTGCAGACTATGTGAATTTTCGAAAATTTGAATTTGCTTATTTATTAAGCTCAAAGAACTGCACTTCTTTCCTCATTTAACCTATCTTCTATCTCTGCTGGTTTCCAAGATCCCTGTAGTGAAAATCAAAAAAACTCATCCTGTATAGGAAGTTAGCGAATATCGCTTAGCAGCGCCTCAATACGGTGAATTTATAAATTTTTGGTGGTACTTCAGTTGTCATCTGTCAGTTTAAATTTTCCGCGTATCTAAGCAGTGAATATTACTGGTGTAAAATTAAACCAAACTATAAAAAATATAAATGTCAACAAAAATTTGACAGCTCAATACCACCAGAACTGGCGCTGGCTGAAAATTCGCTAGCTTCCCATAGGTAGGCACTTAAGCCTTGGTTTTTAACAACTTTCCGTCGACGGAATTCCGTTTGCTGTGTTTTAAGTCTGTCGCTGTTTGAACGGCAGAAAATTTTCAGCTTTTTATTGGTGTAACTTAGCAACAGCCAAATTATGCAGGTTTGATTTAAGCAATTGCGCCCCAGCGCAGTGCGTCGACGGAGTCCGTCAGCGCAATTCCGTCGACGGAAAGTTCTTAAAAACCAGTGCTTAACACATAATAGTTATTAAATGTTTAACATCGTAACCTACTGGATTTATTTGGTTTATTATCAAAATCCTTAAAAGTGGTTATCTTTTATCAAGGCAGTGGGAACTATCATGGAACAAATAAAATACAACGTAATTAAAAGATGATCATCTGGCTACATTTTAGGCAAAAGTTACAGAGTTGGGGTACAGGATGCTTATGATAACTTGGGCGGGGTAGGGAAAACTAATGTTTTGATACTTGATAAATTCACCAGCAGAATAGATTTATTAAAACATTTGTGAAATAAATGACACCAGCAAAGCTTTCATTTCAATTGCATATTAGGAAGGAAACAACATGTAATTATGGCATTTATATTTTGAATTTTCAATCACAATCATTCCGCAGTTAGCTATTGAACTTAAACTTCCTTGTAAACCAGTAATCACATTTTGTATACATGTGTGGGAAACTCGTATTCCTATTTCTCATAGCATTATCGTATGATTCATTAGTAAGAAATGAACCGCAATTACCAAAAAACTTGCACGAAATTTTAAAATTTATCAGGTCCTCATTTGGTGGATACTATTGTTTATTTTATTTAGACTTCGAGAGAAACTGGCCTCATAAGTATGTAAGATACTTGTTTGAAGACTCTGACACCTCTATTTACAGCATTGATGATTTTAAAAAGGCAGATGCAAAATGTGGAGGTTATGTTGTGATTACTCCAATTGTCACACACTTAATTTACAATTTAGAGTACGATATTCAGTTCCGCCTTCAACACAATCGGGTATTAATTTTGACGACGCCGTATTCACAAGTAGATAAGCTATTTCTAAGAAGAATCACAGGAATAAGAGATTTGGAAATCTTGTTATTGGAGATGACTTTAAATATTTCACGGTCAAAGTGGAAAGCTTTGACAAGAATGGAACTAAATATGACGTTTTACAAAAATCACGAAGAATTCCTTGTTTTGAAACATATTAGGGAAAGTTCTGAAGACTATTCCTTACGTAATATTTGGAGGCCGCATATTCATAATGCTTTTCGCGTTGCAGTTTTTGATTGCCCACCTTTCGTATTCTACAATAGTAAACTAATGAAATATGATGGCATAGAATATAATATGGTAACAGAAATGTTAAAAGGATGGCCTTTAGAGATCGTAAATTATGTGGGTAATCGACAAGATTTATACAAAATTGTTAGACAAAGCCTTAGAAACAATGAAACTGACATAGGTATATGCTCCCATTTTTTAGTACTTTTGCTGCGCAAAAAAATTGAAGCAACGGATCCTTTTACTACCAGATGCCTGACTTTCCTCGTTCCTAAATCTGAAATAATAGAAGGCATTAATTTTGTTTTCCAACCAATGCAAACCGCTTTATGGTTAGTAAATCGTGTGTGCAATCGCTTCATTTGCGGCATTATTCTACGTAATAGCAAGAATGAATCACACAAATTTCAGCTTTTCTTTAAGTCTTATGAATTCTTTCCGTGCTTTGGTAGCAAGTGTTGATTTGCTGAAAATAACAAAAATTCAGTATTTGAAGTACTTGCTGCTTGCATGGTCATTGACCTGTTTTCTTCTGATGACAGCATATAATTCTGGAATTTCCAGTTCTCTAATGTATCCAAGATACACAAATCCTATAAGATCGTTACATGATATGCAAGTACAGGGCACCCCAATTTACGGAACCACAAAATTGGTCGGCCAATTCGTTAATTTTTCTGCTGAGGACTTGGCTAACTGGTATCACGATCGACCGAAATTCATGAAACGGCTGTCGCACGATGAAGCGTACTTTGTTACACACACTGGAAAACTTGTTACAAATACTGAATTTTTAAACGAATTTGAAAAAACCCATCGGTATCTCCTCAAACAGTGCTTAGTGAAATTATCAGAAGCCTTCCCTTTACCATCTGCATCGCCGTTTAGACATTATTTCAACATGAAGATTACGTGGCTGTTAGAACATGGTTTCTTTGTTTACTGGAACCAGGAATTACTCAACAGACCCATGTACCGTTACTTGAATAATTTTCAATCTGAGTTTTATAATAATAATCATGAATTTCAAGTTCTAACTCTGGCACGACTGAAAGGGGTTTTTATGCTGCTATTAGGCGGCTATGTCATAGGTAGCAGTTTTAGGATTATTTGCTGAATTTACAGTATGCAAAATAAAAAAACAAACCTAGTCGTGACACTGGCATAAACAGACGTAACTGCATAACTGTGTGTTTACCTAGCCAACTTTAGAAAATAAAGATTTTAGCACAAAACGGCATTTTAATTTTAAGACTCCTTTAATCGCAGCCTGTCGCATCCACTCAGTTGTTGGACGCAAAAGCATTAATTGAAGTTGAATATTTTGTGCATTTATTAGTATTCCTAACAAGTAATACTTCACTCTTGCCAACGTAGGTACTTAAAGAAGCTTTTCTGTTTATCCAAAACACGTTTCCAGTTTTTAAAGCTAAATTCGACACGCAGTTTTCCTTTCAATCCTGACCGCTTAAAATTTCTGCAAGAAAAACAGTATGCTGTCTTCGAAGATGGAAAGTATTCTGAAACCATTTATTTTTCGAACCATTCTTTTTGAAAGTTTCATCCTTATTGCGTTAGGACAAGATGATATAACTTGCGCTGCAACTTAAGGAATCCCTAAGTCAACTTTAAAAATCGATTCCTAAAGTCGACTTTAAAAATCGATTTCGAAAGTCGACTTTAAAAATCGATTCCAAAAACCGACTTTAAAAATCGACTTTGAAATCGATTTTAAAAATCGAATTCTAAAGTCGACTTTAAACCGATTTAAACCGATTTTCAAAACGTATAATATATGATATATATTTTGAACCGATTTTCAAAATATATAATATATATTTTGAAAGTCGACTTTAGAATTCGATTTTTAAAATAGATTTCAAAGTCGGTTTTTAAAGTCGGCTTTTGGAATCGATTTTTAAAGTCGACTTTAGAAATCAATTTTTAAAGTCGACTTTAGAAATAGATTTTTAAAGTTGACTTTAAAAATCGATTCCAAAAGCCGACTTTAAAAATCGACTTTGAAATCGATTTTAAAAATCGAATTCTAAAGTCGACTTTAAACTGATTTAAACGGATTTTCCAAATATATGTGTAGATGGTTAGGTTTTTTAAATAAATGATTAGTTATTTAACGAACAAGTCAACAAGTGTATTAATAAAGGCGATTAATAATCCAGAAATTTTCACTCACGAGCGCATCGAGTGAGTTAATTGTCGAGATCAGTAATCGCTTTTTAATACCTATACGAGTTAGTTACAAAATTTTTCCGTCGACTTTTAACGTAAAATCTTCGTCTGGATTTGTAGTTTGTTCCATTACTGGACACCTTTTATACCGTCACTCTTGTTGTGTTAACTTCATATTCAAAATCGGTTTTCAATCCAAATTTTAAAGCCCATTTTAACGTAGACTATAAAAGCCGATTCTAAAATTGACTTTAAAAATTGATTCTAAAAATCGATTCCAAAATCGACTTTAAAAACCGAATCCGAAATCGACTTTAAAAATCGATTCCAAAATCGACTTTCAAAATCGACTTTAAAAATCGACTTTCAAAATCGACTTTAAAAATCGACTTTCAAAATCAATTTCTCTCTATCGTCGATTATTCTGCCGATTTTGCTAGCACTACTGTGCGGCAGCGAATTTCCTAAACCTGATATTGTGCAACGCAAGTAACGCCCCATCAACTTTTCATTGGTCAATTCAAACTTTAATCGGTCACAACGTATTACTTCAAAGTCTAATGCGATGCAACGCAACCACACTATCCTATGCGACTTTTAACATTGGGCTCCTAAATACACACCGCGACAGCGCAACTTGCCAAAACCTAATTCAACATAACCTTCAATATTTTACCGTAATTCAGAAGTTCATGTTTCTTTGCGTTTGTTCTTGTTTCAAGTACCCCGTCAGGCAGTGAATTATATAACAATCCAGATTTTTTGTAGTAGGATATGTTACTCCAGTAAAGGCATTAAAACATTAAAAATGTGCATACGATTCAATCCAACTGCAATGGATAAAACAGAGTAATCAGGGAACGAAACAATACCTAATTTGACATAGGGAAGCAAATCTTACGCGTTACCGATGTTCTTGGACACGTTCTGAATGTGATATCTTGTGATATCTTGTACAAAAAAGTCTGGATTGATTCCTTAAATAGAAATGTGAAAGAGTGTAAAGCACTTAACTTCTAATATTGGAGATCAACATTTCTGTTTTGAATACAGCTGGTGATTACGGCCTATTTCTCTAATGGTATAGAAATATGCAATCTGTAAAATTCGATTTATTTGATTTATAGCATTTACAAATTAATATTCATAATTAGCGTTCTAAATCGTATTCAACAAGATTTTTGAGAGTAAAAGTTTTGAAAATGATATTCTTTATCTGGAAGTTAATAATCTAGATCAGAATATATAAAATATTTAATAAGAAATAAGGTGGTTTTATTTTGTTCCACCATAAACATAAAACGTGTTCGAATAATCTGAATGTTTCCATTAAATATTTTATTTCTACTATAAACGCAACTGTAATATTCTGTTTTTAAAACAATGGCTTTTT
Source organism: Xestobium rufovillosum (assembly GCA_963966045.1). Classification (NCBI taxonomy): domain Eukaryota; kingdom Metazoa; phylum Arthropoda; class Insecta; order Coleoptera; family Ptinidae; genus Xestobium; species Xestobium rufovillosum. Next base: position 21,714,667 of record OZ014494.1, read on the forward strand.
CGAAGCTCTTTCAGCAACGATCAAACTACTAGATGAGATTTAGAGAGATGAAGATAAACTGTTGTTTGAACTTAACTCGACTGCGTGGGAAATATTTAAAATATGGATGGGACTCTAACCCAGAATGAGAAAATAATGCGCAATGATCTGAAATATATTATACATTTCAATAGAGTACATTTCAGTTGATACGGGTTCAAGTTAAAATAAAACAAGATTCTGCTGCACCTAATTTATTTTCCAGGCACATTCAAACAAGAATACAATAATTGCAAAAACGTTTCCAGTCACTAATAAAAAGAATGCTCCTTGTAGTTGTTTCAGAGTTATCGGCCCGTAATTCATAGCTTGCTTCGCCAAGAAATTAAAATTCTTGATGTATCTATAATAGGACCATCCTAGTACTTGTGCATGCCAATGTTGTATAAATCCGTGCTCTTTAAGAACCTCCAACTTTCTGTTGAAATAATTTAAAAACGAAGAATTTCTAGGAAATGTCATGACCACCTCAAAAGTAGCTAGGCAATTGGAAATCAGATGAAAATTATCTTTTTCGAGAGGACTTAAATTTTCCCCTCCAGTAATGAACCCATTAGCAAATTTTATTGAAATTATGGCACCCGGGTAAAGTTCTTTTTTCTTACCCTCTGGGTTAGATAACACAGAATACAACTGTGACAGATCGTCCCCGGGCATATTCATTAGTGAAGTAATGGATTCATTAGTACCGTAAATTGGAATTCTGTTATCAGCCATATCCTGTAAGTTCCTAATCGGTTTAGTAAGTCTGGGATATGTCAGCAGACTTGCAAATCCTGCTGAATAGGCTGTTGTCAACAGGAGTGCTGTAATTGACCAAGAAATTAGAAAATAGCGCAAAGAGAAACTCTGCCCTGGTTCAAATTCATTTGGTGTTACAAGTATTCGAACGCTGGTTAAAGTAGAAGAACTACAAGCATGTAGAAATGATCTGCATTTACATTTCTTCTTTAGTAAACACAGGAAACATCCAACTATAATAACAGCAAGAACAATAGCAGTCCATAATTCCGAAGACAGTGGTTGTAACACGAAGGACTGATACGATAGTAAATGGGGTTTTGGAACAAGAAATGTGAGACAGTGTGCATCGTAAGGATAGGTCATAGGCAGTTCATCTGCTATGGCTGTTGTAAGATGCTGCGCACATATGCCGATATCAGCAGCTTCAGTTTTGAGGTCAGACTTAATGGCATCATGCAAAGTAGTATTTCCAGAAGGTATTTCAGTGTGAACGTTGAATTGCACAGGCCAGCCTTGCGTAATTACGTTTACAACACGATATTCAACTCCAAATAACTTTTTTTTCTTGGCGTTGTGCATGACAGATGGAGGACAGTGGAACGCAGATACTACAAATGGATTAACTATTTTCGGTTTCCAGTTATTTCTCGCGAAATAAATTGAGTCGGTTGAAAGATTGTAGTAATTTCCGTAAAAAAGTACTGTTCTTTTTCGATTTTGATATAGCGTACAACGAACTTGTCCTGGGATTCTCGTTTCTAGAAGACCCCCCAAGTTTGTATACTTGAAATTCAAAATAGTAACAGTAAATATATCTAGATCTCTCTCACCAGTAATGTTCTTAAAAATGCTTTCTGTCCGTTTACCGTATTCAGTGCAAAGGATCACCATTCGGTTTTGTCTCTGTTTAAATTGGACCATTTTTTCTATCGCCTCCGCCATTTCCTCCATCCTGTCTTTATGATTATAGAGAAGTAATATATAACCTCCGCAGTTTGCTGTTCCATAACGTGTGTCGTTTATTGTATAATACGCGTGTGACAGTCCTAGTAGAGTATCCATTTCAAATTTGTGGCTCATTGACTGATTTTGAATCTCAACGAATGTGCAAAAGTGTCCTTTAAATGCTCCATTAATAATTTCAGTAAGGTGGTTGGTCTTAACATACTGACACAGAGGAAACAAGAAAATAAGAATAATTTTTGTTGCATAAGACATCGAACTTCGTTTAGTTTCTTGTCACTTGTGCAGAGCGTAACATTACGTCCACGAATTGACTTCCACATCAATGACACTAAGTGATAATGAATCAATATATTCAAATTAATTTGTAATAGCGAGCCATTAAGTCCTACAGCAATAAATAATGTCTATTAAATATATTAGGTATACGTAACTAGATATTGTTTACTTCCAAGGAGTAATTTAAATAATATTTCAAAAAAACGAAATATTGATAAAATGGAACTGTATACCGACAAAAACACCAACTTGTAATAATTTCTCCGTGATAAATTAATTTGACGTGCCTTTTCGAGTTATTAGCCTAGATTAGGTTATATCTATGATATAGGCAGTATGCCTAGACACCCTTGGAATCTCGGAAACGTTTAAAGATACGAACCCGAGTAAATGAGGCAAACGTTCCGTAATTATTAAGGCATTTTCAAATTTCCTAAACAAGTCGCTGCTTCTTAGATACAATAGCAAAATTTAAATTACCGATTTATTTTATTTGTTAAGCGGGTACCTAACTTCAACTAGGAATTCTGAAATTTGGCATAGTAGCATGGAGACACAAATTCTGTACCCAACTGCTACTCTAGAATTCTATGTGGGTCATAGTTTCTAAGATCTGACCATCAGCACCTTTCTTCTTTTGGAATCCCCATTGAATTTCTACATCATATGTAATTATGTTAAGAGAACTTAACCCTAATTCTACCTGGTGCTCCGCGGGATATCTATAACCTGATTAATAAGCGAACTATTTAAATGTTTGGTCATGTGACCGTCTATCTACGCTGTGTGTACCCGTAGCCGACCGAGAGTTCGGCTACGGTGTACCCCATCTAACCATTATCAGACACCAGATTTCTAACAAGTGAGCAATTCCACAATTGAACGGAAAATAGTAAAACACAAAAATAATCTGTATTCCATTTATTAGCACAGCTTTTACACAGATTTTAGTTAATAATCCAAACATCATATTTAAATAATTGGTAGGCAAACGACTGTAGCTATTCCAAATCCAATATCCAAAATTTTGAAAAGATGGGTGATTTCTGCCCACCCTAATTGTGCAATCCTTACGCCGGTCCTGGTTAAGTGTGTTACGTATTCGTTACTAAACAAATCAATTTTGTATAGCCCTTCAAACTTATCTAATTTACTAACCAGACAGGAGAGTGTCGTAAGACAAAGGGGTGGGCAACACATGGAATGGCTTCAGCATTCAATCGGCTTCAGTTTAGACGTTGATTGACTATCAGTCAACGGTTTAGATGAGAGTTACGAAATATCAAGAGCCCCATGACGTGTACCTGACGCAATCATACATAGAAAGAGTGGGAGTCACAGCCTCGCCACAGTCTATTATTTTTTGACCTGACCTGACCCTTGATAATCGCATCACTGCCAGTAACTGTGGTGTACCATTCCATTCACAGTATCGTAATGCACAATAAATCCGACATCCAAATAATACAGCATTGCATGTAGGAGTATTGGTACAATGTGGAAGAGTAATCTTCAAAAGTTCTTTTTATCCTACATTACAGCTTCTTTGCAAACAGATATTAAATAAAGCGAACAATAACGCACTCGTATAATTGAAAGATTGGATTTTCAAACTTCGTGGACCTCGTGCAGACGAAACTTTATGTAGAACATCACTACGTGTAGATTTTCAGCCCATTTATAGGCACCCTGTATCAAGACAATAAAATGTAAAATAATTGAGTTTATCATTTTTACTACTATGCTTTCCACCAATTACAGTATAACATGTAAAGGCACTGCACTGCAGTTCGGGAATTTCTTCCCATCTTCAGAATAATTTTTTTCTGAATTCTATTGTAATTGGTAGAAAGCATAGTAGTGATAAACCAATTATGCACATAGACTACCAAAGAGTAAATAGTAATTGTGTTAACAACAAACTTACAATGCAAAATGTTTGAATGCCGGTTATTTGGAAGTCAATCTTTATGTACTCGTATGTATGAAAATTAAAATATGTATTACATCCAATAAATGTTGATTTACTGTAGCTTGTTCAGGTTATCACATGCATAATACTAGTTCCCATAGTGCAACTGGAATTCGTGATTTGTTTCAGCAAAATCGATGATGGAATTTTGAAATCTTTGACTTGCTAATTTCGTTTGGAAATTTGTTTCTTAAAGAATATTTTCCGAAAAGCTTGCATTTCACATGTTTTTAGGTGCATTAAATATTTTAGCTATTATATTACATAGATTTAATAACATATTACATAGATTTAATAACAAACAACTAAATTCGAGTAATTTATAACCAAATTTAAAATTTAAATAATGACAAGGGTAGAAACAAAACAAAAAACAAATCAAGGGTTGAAAATTGAAGAACATTGCAAACAATTTTAACGTTTGTACAAAAAGGAGTTAAGAAAATGCCACTGGGCATGGTTTTCAATATCTGGTGTGACCTCCACCTTCATTCAGTAGTGCCCTAATACGATTAGGCAGGTCGCACTGAGGAATCGCTCTCCATTCCCTCTCAAGAATTCTAAACAAGCCTCGAGGGTTGTTAACGTGGTCGTACGTCGCTGAAACTCTTCCTTGCAATAAATCCAAAGCATGCCCAATCGGATTCATATCCGGCGATTGAGCGGACCACAAAAACAATGACATGTTGAGCTCGTCTAGTGCATCCGTCCATCCCTTACAAGCCTTGCTGTATGAGGACGAGTATTATCCTACATGAAAAGAAAATTTCCACCTACAGCTCTTGCATACGGTTGTACGACAGGTAAAATAACCTGATTTAGATAAATTTGGCTTGTCATATTGCCTTGTATCCAAACGAGGTCAGTTCTTCCGCCAATGCTTAGTCCGGCCCGCACCATTATTGAACCACCCTTGTAAACATACACGTTCTGAGGAGCGTTTAGACTATTTAAGTGCCCCGCTTCTCTTCATACTCTCAATCTTCTGGTATCGGAGTATATACCGTATACCGTGATTCGTCAGATCGTCAGAAAAGAGGACAAATGACCTATGTTGATTTTGTAAAATATTGGAATTCTCGTCCCCGTAACAGTCGCTCTCTTCGATTCACTCTCGTTAAAAGTGGAACCCTCAATAGTCGTCTAGACTTCAAATTAACTTCATGCAGCTTGCTTCACACAGTTTTGTCACTAATAAGCACACCATGGGTACGATTCAAGACACCTTGAAGTTGACGAGCCGTACATGTTTTGATTACGTCGAGCATTCAACGCCATAAACGGTCTTGTGCTGGTGTTGTTTTCCGGCCATTTCCGCGATGTTGGTTTCGAACATTCCCATTGTTACGCGGCGCAAAACTTGCCGCCGCCGACCGGGAGTCGAACCCGGGTCCCCGCGCTCCGAAGCCCTCTGCTCTCCCACTGAGCTAATCGGCGACCTTGCACGCCTTCTCTCTAACCGTCCATTTATACCCAAGACTGTAACAGTTCGGCCCGTCCTGACAAGCTAGCCGTCCTCGGCTACCCTAGCCACTGGCTACTTTCAGCGCCCGCGACGCGAACCTGTTACGCACAACGCACCTCTTGTGCACACCACCCGCCGTACTCTAGCACGCGGGTTGCCTATCCCACTTCTGAAATGTTACGCGGCGCAAAACTTGCCGCCGCCGACCGGGAGTCGAACCCGGGTCCCCGCGCTCCGAAGCCCTCTGCTCTCCCACTGAGCTAATCGGCGGGCGACCTTACACGCCTTCTCTCTAACCGTCCATTTATACCCAACACTGTAACACCATTAGCTTGATAACGTCGCCATAAGCGGCTTATGGCACTTTGTGACATTTGAACTTCTTCGGAAACCTCAACTTGGCGTCGCCGTCGACCGGCTCGCAGCATTTCGTCTCACGCCAAGTGACAACGTTCCATTTGGAAAAAGACTTAAATAAACGAAAATGTAAGACTTAAATCGACTTAAATTTAACCGAGGTTAACTCCACTGGATGTAAATTTATATCAAAAACGAAGTTTTTCTATAATGTAGCATTCTCTGCAAATTTCAAACTGAAATTTGTAGCAGTTTTTGAATTATCCTTAAAAGCATCTTGAAACTAGATAAAACCCCCTTTTAAGTGATACACCTATTTATTTGTTTGTTTTAAGACCGTGTGTAGTGTAATAAATTATAAAATGGTGTTTTTTATTACCAATAGATATTCAGTTTGTTCCGATAATAACTGTGAATATTTGTTTTTTACGGGCCATTTTATTATAGGTGCTTATTGCTATCATGCGAACCGATTAACTATAAATATGAATGCTGAAACTACCGGAGCCCAGTCAAATCAAAAACCGTAACTAGAGCATTAAAAATTAATTTAAACCTCTGTTTCGACAATATATTTGTTTAAATTAGAAGAATTTTGGAAAAAGAATTAATAATGTTAATTCTTTTACATTTAATGATTTTTGTATGCCCCTGTAGATCATTCTATTTATTTTCAAATATAGCAGAAAAAGTGCTTGAGGGCTGTCGCTGTGCTTTCATCTGTTCTTCAGAGTCTGTAGATTTGCAGTTAAATATTTCTTACTATAGCAGTTGTGACTTCGAAACCTTTAGTGACAATTATGAAGACTGCGACTGTTATGTGATGGATTATATATCTATAGAAAATTTATTTCTGGAAAACATTCTGATAAATGAGCGCTTTCAAAAGCAAAGTAATCGTCTGTTAATAATGGGTTCATCACGCTATTCAAAAGAACTTCGATTGGGCCTTAAATATCTAACAGAAGTAAGAGATCTGGAAGTTACAACGATCCGAATCGCCTCGAATCTAGTTGGAAAATGGTTCATTGTAGAAAATCATATCCCAAAATTCTCTGCAACATTTTACAAAAATGGAGAAAATAGAGTCATCTGGAAACCTAAATTCAAATCCAGTTTTATATTTTATTTAAAAATGGAGAGGTGGAAACCTAAAATTTTAGGCAAGTTGCACATTTCAGTTGCCAACTGCATTCCAAACATTATTTATGATGGCACTGAAAATTTGGTCGGAGTAGAGTATAAAATCATAACGGAAATTACTAAAGGGTTACCCATAGAATTTAAGAAACATATGGGAAATATTATTACGGATTTAAACTTAAGCAGTGTGCTTAGATTGCAGGTGAAAGATAGCGTCAGTGATATTGCAGCTTGTAACCATTTAGTGTCACAAGCACCAGCACACGGTTTGGATACGTTGTATCCATATAGTTATTTCTGTTTAACATTTTTTGTCCCAAATGCGCATTTGTTGCCAACTTCCATTTTGGTTTTCCAGCCATTACATTCGGTTTTATGGATTTTAGTAATAATAAGCGTGGTTCTGGTTTCGAATATTTCATACTTGCAGGTGAAAGTATACCACGACCGCAAAAAATTTTGCTGGATACTAATGAACACTATTAGAATTCTAGCGGAAATAGGAAAACTTTTTGACAGAAATGAACGTTTAACATTAAAACTGTTTCTGCAGATGTGGTCATTGTCTTGCTTAGTGATTATAACAGCTTATAACGCGGGCATGTCTTCATTAATAACATATCCCAGATACACAACTGCGCCTGCAAGTATTGATGATTTAGTAGCTGAACAGGCCGAAATTGGTGGTACCAATGTAACCATCACCTCTTTTATAAATATGTCCTTGACCGAAGTTATAGAACTCTGCGAACTTTCAACCAGTGCAAGCTCTTCTACGTTGGCTAAATGTGTTATTGACAAAGGAATCGTATTACTCTGCAAGGAATGTTTCACAAAATATCAACTTGAAAACTTTCACTTTGTTAGCGGATGTCTTGTAAATAATCCAGCGTCCTTTGTTGTGCGTAAAAACTTTCTCTTTAAGGCAATTTTCAACTTTAAATTATTAACCCTTTCACAGCATGGATTCATTAACCACTGGTCGAAAGAAGTTCTCGAAAGACCAAATTATCGTTTTGTGGAGCATTTGGAACAGTCTGCGAAAAAAATTAAGATTTTTATACCTCTCTCTTTAAATAAACTTCAGGGCGCCTTTTTTCTTTTAATTTTTGGAAATGCTTTAGCAACAGTAGTTTTTAATGTTGAATATTTCGTAATAACAAAATTGTATTTTGTAGAAGTAGGAAGGCAATAAATAATAAAAAGAATTAGAACATAATTTGCGGTGTATTTTATTATACATATTTGAAAAATCTTCCCCCAACCCTTTTACATAGTTTATTACCATCATTTTTTAATTGTGATAACTTGCAAGCAGCTGCTGACACTTCTTTTGGTTATCGTTTTATGTACTTCTTACTTGTACAATGGGAACCTACCTGCACTTCCGGTACCCAAGTGTGCACAAAACTTAATTCATTCGTTTCCCTGAAAAACTTTTCAGTTTGTATGTGACTAATAGATTTCACGGGTCCTTGATCAAAATGTCAACCTTGTCTCTACGAAACTTGCCAGTTCTTACTGTTCTTCAGCGAATTCATCTTGGCCTTGTCTGCAAATTGGATTCTTCAGCCTTACTTCAAACAACCCAATGTAATGATATCAGCGCGGTTCATATCACGCATTTGGATTAAAGTTCGAAATCTGTCAGTTTTTCTGCAGCCGCAAGTTGACGTATACAAGCTGAGTCAATTTTTATAGCAAGACTTTAGCAGTTGATAGAAACAAAGAACAAAGTTTGGTGCTGTGCAGAAGAAATGGGGCATCCTGTATAGTCGAAAATAATTTTATAATGTGAGGAAGTTGATTGGTTGCAACTTTCATTTGAACCCTTTTTAGATATCTGCAACTCCTGTTGAGTTATGGAGGCAGAAAAAGTTTTAAAAACAATGCATTCTTATTAGATTGAAAAATCGTGTTTTTTATTTTGTTTTTCGTTCATCCAAACATTTACAAAAACATAAATTCTAACAGATCTTAACTACGTAGACATAAGAATTTCAAGTAAGGGAGAGTGGGGGAATTGTGCGCCCTTAAGGAAGATCTGCTGCTGTGACCAAGCCATTACCGTTATGACGTTGAAGTAAGCCCCCAACATGGTAGTTTCATTGTGCAAAAGTATATTTGATTGAAAGTTAGGTGTGGTAACATAAAAAATAAAATGTCTAAAGTCCCAAAAGCGCACAATTCCCCAACCCTCGGGGTAATTGTGCGCAGCAGGTGGGGAATTGTGCGCTTTACATTTAAAGCTATAAATTAGTACGAATTAACATAAGAAACATTTGTTCTAAACTACCAGAATATTTTATTCATCTAACAAAATTAACATAAACGTCTCTAAAATAAAAATAACGAAAACCAACCATTTGGATAGGTATTTATAGGTAACTACATATATCAAACTTTGGCAAAATTAAGTGCATAGTAGCATTTTATTGTTTTTCCAGCACATTATCTATACAGGGTGATTCAGAACGGGTGTGTTAAATTAAAATAGGTGCTAGAGAAACTTCAAATAAGACGAAAAGTTTATATGAACAAATGTTCTAAAGTGACTACTAACAAAGATACATAGTGTAGAAGTTTTAATATTTTTTAAATATTTTTTTATTATCTTAGTAACTAGGAAAGTTATTGAGTTGAAATTTAAGGTGTCGTTTTCATTTGCCAAGTTATAATTTTCCATAAAAAATTGCTCTGCTAACCCCATCAGTAGTGTTGCTACGGGGTAGGCCGTTTATTTATTTCCCCAATCCAATGTTACGCCACTGGCGAATGCAGGTGATAATAATGTATTTGAAATCTACGTTCAATTTGGGAAGAAATTGGTATCTTCAAAATTTTTCGTAAAATGCTTAGTTTTTGAATGAAATAACTTTTTTTTGTGAAATCGTGCACATGCACTGAAATTTTCCATAATGCAATAATGGCTTCACCGATATGCAAGGAAAGTGAAAATTGAAAGAAATAGTTTATTAAGGATAACACTAACAAAACTAAGAAGAAGAACGAGAAAACATATCAATTATTACATTACGATATTAAAACAATATTAAAACTTTTACACCCTGTATCTTTGTTAGTAATCACTTTAGAACATATTATGTTCATATAAACTTTTCATCTTATTTGGAGTTCCTCTAGCACCCATTTTAATTTGACACGTCCGTTCTTAATCATCCTGTATATTAATTCTGAATGCTATTCTATATTTATAGTATAAATCCAGCAAACGAGTTATGATGACTATTATTAAGGACGATGAAAGTTTGAAACACGAGCCCTGGGCGAGTGTTTTAATTTATCTGATTTGATAATAGCCATAACTCGATAGTTCGATACTGTACTTTTTCTACACCTATATTTAATTATATGACAATTATTAGCATTTTCTTTGTGAAATATCGTACCTATAATTCACTGTATTCGGCCAATCACAAATATACATTCAATAATTACTGTTTCCCTGATTCAATGATATTTTATATCGACCGCGATCAACTCTTGCTGGAGCTAACAATCGACTTGGGAGCCAACCAAGTGTATCGCCATATTACTTGTTTACGTTTTCCAACGTATGCACTTCGTACTACAACTGCTGATCAGAATTTCTGATTCAGAACTTAACAATGGAAGTGACAACTCCAAATTTCAATATACAGGGTAGTCCACTACGCGCGCGTCGGTCAATAGTCGCTAAACCGTTGAACTTATGGGAAATTTTTTTAAATAAAACTTGTAAGGTTCCATCTTTGCTGCAACTGAAAATTATTTTCAATTATATAGGTTGTCCCATTTCTTCTGCGCAGTGCCTAACTCTGTTTTTTTAAATGGAACACCCTGTATTTGATCGCATTTTGGAGTTCTTTGTTGAATTTAAGTGCCACTTTGTTAACCGTACATTGGATCTAAGTCCCACAGTTTCAAAGTTATTTGATGTTAGAAATCGTCATTTTTCAAGTTTCGCCATTTATAACTTTTAAAAGGTTCGAGATAAAGAAAAATGACTTACATGTCCCTATCTTAGTTTTTAATCCTCTATCTAATTTGGTTCGAAAATACTGCTTCCTGATAGGTCACTTTTTGCCATTTTCTAGCCCCATGAGAGAGAGGATTAAAAACTAAGATAGGGACACGTTAGTCATTTTTCTTTATCTCGAACCTTTTAAAAGTTATAAATGGCGAAACTTGAAAAATGACGATTTCTAACATCAAATAACTTTGAAACTGTGGGACCCATTGTACGGTTAACAAAGTGGCACTTAAATTCAACAAAGAATTCCAAAATGCGATCAAATACAGGGTGTTCCATTTAAAAAAACTGAGTTAGGCACTGCGCAGAAGAAATGGGACAACCTGTATAATTGAAAATAATTTTCAGTTGCAGCAAAGATGGAACCTTACAAGTTTTATTTAAAAAAATTTCCCATAAGTCTAACGGTTTAGCGACTATTGACCGACGCGCGCGTAGTGGACTACCCTGTATATTATCATCCTAGTAGTTCATTTAATGGAAAATAAAAATTAATGTATTATTATAGTGATAAAATTTGAGTCTAATTTATTTATTTAATAGGTGTAGAAAAAGTATAGTATTATATTCGCGATTATGACCATTATTCACTCAGATGATTAAACTTAAAGTATGTATATTTTTTTTCTATGACGCTTCCCTTCGAAGCTTTTCGCCCTTAAAGGTCAAGTCCTGAAGAACGTTTTTTGCTGGTAACTTTCAAACTACTGTATCGAATGTTATAAAATTTGGACTGCAGACATAGTAAGCAAGTATCTATGATCGAATGACATGACATCTTCCGTATCTTGTGTAGGAAGCCGGGGGTGGAACACCCCTAATGTTCTTCACCCCTTAACTTTCACGTTGATGTTCTTAACGAATAAATTTGCAATGACATTTTTAAATTCCTTAACAATTTCCCCAAAAAAGGTACTCTTTTTTTGAAACCGTTAAAACGACCCGTTTCCGAGAGAAAAAATGTATGCAAAGACATGATTCTTCATTTTTACTATACAAGCAGGTTATGAAATAAGAACTGCTTCATGAAACATATGAGAAAATGAAAATGAAATGAAAATGTATGAACAATTGGTTATGAAAACATAATAGAGGCTAAAATAAATTCTCGAAGTGTAGACGAATCAATTTTGTGTAGTAAAAATGATGAATCATACTGCATACATTTTTTTTCTCGGAAACGGGCCGTTTTAACAGTTTCAAAAAAGCGTACCTACCTTTTATTGAGAAAATTGTTTAAGGAATTTAAAAATGTCATTTCAAATTCGTTGAGAACATCAACGTGAAAGTTAAGGGGTGAAAAGCATTAGGGGTGTTCCACCCTCGGCTTCCTACACAAAATACGGAAGATGTCATGTCACTCGATCATAGATACTTGCTTACTATGTCTACAGTCCAAATTTTATAACATTCGATGCAGTAGTTTTAAAATTTATATAATTATTTGTGCCATTTTTTTAAATAATATTTTAATAATTTGTGAAATTGATGGCAATGTAAAACAATTTGTATAAAATGTCAACGTTTCGTTCCCGGTTGGGAACTTTGTCAAGACTTTATTGAAAAAACGTATAAAAATGTGACAAAAAAATTTTTTTTAATGAAATTGTAAATAACAGTAACTATGAACTTATGATTAAAAATAGAAAATATACTTAGCACACTGGATTTGGTAAAATCTAGGAGAGAGGAATAATAATGTAGGTACATAATTTAGAATCAAGTTGTAGAGAACAGATTTAGCAAACTTGATTTGGTGAAATGTAAATAATTTAGAATCAAGTGGTAGAGAAAAGATTTACGTTATTATATTTTTATAAATTTGACTTAAATTTTGAATGTCAGATCTGTCATTCAAACAGTTTTCGTCCTTTTGGATGTGTATCATTTCCAAAACGAGTCTAGCCTTTAAATTTTTCTCTTGTTCCAGAATGGTAGTGTTGTTAAAGTCGAAACCAAGTTTGGTGTCTTTAATGTGCTTACTGATAGCAGAATTACTATTTTGGTATGTGTGTTGTTTTAATCTAGTTTCAAGATGATTTTTCGTTTGCCCAATGTATGTTTTATTACAGTTATTACAATTAATTTTGTATACGGTGTGAGTTTTCATTAGTTTTGGAAATGGGGTTTTTAAATGAGAATATAAAAATTGTAAGTTATTATGCTTTTTATAAGCAATTGTAAAATTATGTTTTTTTAATAAGTTATTGATGCTATATGATATGCCTTTTATATATGGTAAAGAGATGTAATTTTTTGGTTCTTTTTGGCTTCGATTATTATTATTGTTGTTATAAAACTGATGTAGTCTATTTTTTATAATTTTGTCAATAAAATTTCTTGGGTAGTTATTTTTTATTAAACAGTTTATGGTTTTGTCTAGCGCAGATTTTCTGAATTGTGGACTTGAAAGTTTAATTGCTCTGTCAGCTAAGCAGGTAACAATACTTTTTTTGTGACAATTGGGTTGTTTAGAGTTAAAATGGATGGAACGGCCAGACCAAGTAGGTTTAGTATACCATTCTGTTTGTATAGAATTATTAATTTTGTAAAGTGTTAAGTCTAAGAAGTTAATTTGGTTATTATTTGAAATTTCAATAGTAAATTGCAATTTTGGATGATAATTATTGAATTTATCGAGAATTTCATTTTCTTTGTCAAGAGGGATTGCAGTAAGACAATCATCTACATATCTTACGAAAAAAGGTAAATTAAATGATAATTTGGGAATAACTGTAGTTTCTAAATCTTCTAAAACTAATTGGGCAATAGTGCTTGATATTGGAGAACCCACAGCACAGCCATCAGTTTGTTTGTAAATTTTGTCTTTGAATTTGAAATATGTTGTGGTTAATGCGAGTTCAATTGCTGTAATAAAATTATTTAAAGTTAGTGAGGTGAATGGTTCGATTTTATTCCAGTTTTTTCTGATTGTTGTAATTGCTAGATTTATTGGAATGTTAGTATAGAGTGATACAGCATCTAGTGAAATTAATTTATAATTTTCAGGGATATTAAAAGTTTTACTTTTTTCTTTGAATGACCATCAATCTTTAATGTAAAATTCATTTTTACCTGTGATGTTAGATAAAATATTGGATAAATATTTTGATAATTTATAAAAAGGACTTTGTATACATGATACTATTGGTCTGAGTCGGATATTAGTTTTATGTAATTTTGGGAGGCCATATATACGTGGGGGTAGAGAATTTTGTATTTTAAGTTTAGTGCCGAGTGTATAAGAAATATTATTTTCATTTAATAATTTGGAAATAAAATTGTTGTTTTTAGTTTGTAAACTAATAGTAGGGTCTTTAGGAAGAGGTGTGTAAATTTGTTTGTCATTTAATAGATTGAACATTTTATTTTCGTAGTCAGTGGAATTCATAATTACTGTTTTGCTACTTTTATCGGGTTTAAGGATTATAATTTGTGGGTTGTTTTTGAGGAAAGTTTTAGTAATTCTAATGTTAGTTAAAAGTTCTTTTTCATTTTTGTTAATTTTTGTAGATGAATCACTAAATTTTTTAATAATTTGGCAAACTTTGTTTCTAATATTATTTTTTTCCTTCAGATGGAAGTGAGGTTATACAACTTTCAATAGTGGCAATGATATTATTAATTGGAATTTCTGTATTACGTGTATTTATGGTAAAATTTGGGCCTAATTGTAAAATTTTTTGTACATTGGTCGGGATTTTAGTGGTAGAAATGTTATGTATCCATTCAGTATTGATAGAAAGGTTGTAATCATTATTGTTTTACATTGCCATCAATTTCACAAATTATTAAAATAGTAGTTTTAAAGTTACCAACAAAAAACCTTCTTCAGGACTTGACCTTTAAGAGCGAATAGCTTCGAAGGGAGGCATCCTAGAAAAAAATGTATAGATACTTTAAGTGTTAAGGCTAAATAAAAAAAAAATACCCAAACTATATGCTCCAGAAATATTTCCCCGTTGTTCTGGGACACCCTGTATATAAATGTGTAATTACTTAATTATGCATTTGGGTTTCTATGGCAACATAATTTCATTTTCATTTTAGTCCTCGAGAAAAATGCCTAAAGTAATACATTTGCTCCCGGAGTGCAAAATAGTATATTATTACCCTATACACGAAGGACTAAAGGGCACCTTTTAACCCCGAGTGTGAGTTTATTGCACGAGCGCCAGTCCCTTAGTATTAACACTGTTCTTTGTAATCAAAAATAATTGTATGTACAGCACTAAAGAAATTTAGTCCAACTTGACACTTACTTGATCCTACATTGATTTGCGTTTCTATGACAACACATTGTTTATTTTTATATTATTCCTTCGGGGACTAAAATGGAACTTTCAGACCCAGAAAAAGTGCCTTCTTCTAAGAAGTTTGGAGCTTAAACTTGCTCTGGCGTTTGTTCTTAGATGTTCACGAGGAAACTTGCCTTGGACAGAGGTGTACCACAAAGTTCAATTCTGACCATTATCTCATAATTAAGGCTGTGAAATGTATGCACGAAAAACCTTGAAAATATGCAGCATATATGCACGTTTAAAACCACAAATTATGCACAGACAGTAGTCCATATATGCTGCAATATATGCACAAAAATACACCTAGGTTTTAAAAATAATGTTTTTTATTGATCAGCAACTCCCATATATTCATAAAACTTACAAAAACAAAAACAGAACATAATTTTTTTTCAGAAAGAGACGTGTGCGTGGTCAAACTTTTTCATGCATCAGAGATGGGCTATTAAAAATATGCATTTTGGCTTCTAAACCACTAAAATATGCATTTTATGCTTCAAAACTGCTAATATATGCATGTAAAATGCAAATTTGCAGAAACGTCAGAATATGCATTTATATGCACTATAAAATTTTCACAGTTTACTTAATTTCCAGAGATTTGTACTTATATTATAGTTATACTTAAGCGCATACCAGCAAACAATTTATGCATTTGCATACAATTCACAGCTCTACTCATAATTAACCCGACTAAATCAACACTACTTTTCTTTTGCAAATCTCCCATACGTTATGACTGTAAATTCAGCATTTCTATAAACATTATAAAGCGAAACTGTGTACGGGGGCGAAATTAATTATTTCTTTATTTAGGTTTGCTTCGCTTGTATTCCATCAAAAAAACAACTATACTGAGTACATACCCACAAAACAGTAATATAAAAGCTCCATGAAGTTTTGTAAACTGTAATGGTTGGTACTCATTTCTTTGATTTTCGTCGAAATTAAATCTATTCGTATATTTATAATAAGTATTTCTCAACGCTTCTTCATGCCAGTGGTCCAGTAATCCATGTTCTATAATTCTTCTTAATTTATTGTTAAAGAAGTGAACTAATGGTGAATTTTTCGGAAGGGCGAAAACTGACTGAAATGTAACTAAACAGTCAGAAATTAAGTGGAAGTCTCCTTTCTCTGATTCATTTAAATGCTCTGTGCCAACAACAAAACCTCTTGAAAATTTAGTTACTAACATTGCCCGCTTGCACAAATCTTGCTTACGATTTTTACAATAAGTAATATTAGGATTATAAATATCTAACAATTTGCTTACCGGCATAATAAGTAAAGAATTTAGCGGCTCATTTGTTCCTTGAAATTTGATTTTACTTTTAGCCACGTCTTTCAGGTTTCTTATAGGTGCTGTGAATCTCTGAGAGTTTAAAGAACTTATATATCCTGCAGAGTAGGCCGTTGCGAGAAGTAACCCTGTAATGGACCAAGAAATTACCAAATAGCGATATGTTGACCTCTGAATTGATCCAAAATTATTTCCAGATATCAGCAATTGTAGAGTTGTTAAAACTGATAAGATATAACTGAACCAAGAAAATTTATGCGCGCGAAGCCTTTTTGGCAAATACATAACAAGCCCCATTACAAAAGTTGAAATTATTAGAACACTCCATAAAGTCAAACTCAGAGGTTGAAACACGAACGATTCGCTTGGAAGAAGATAGGGTTTTGGAACAAGAAATGTTAAACATTCTATGTCATGAGGATAAGTCATCGACAAGTTTGCTTTATAGACTTTTATGAGACGATGAGAGCAAATGCCAATGTCACTAGCTCCATTTGCTAGATTATTTCTTGCAGTATTCCATATAGTCAGATTACCCGATTTATTTACAAACTGGTATTCTACAGGCCATCCTTTCGTTATTTCCTTTATAACTTCGCATCCCGTTCCTTCAAATTTCTTGTTTCTTCTATTACGAGTGATACTTGGAGGACAGTCAAATAAAGAAACTCTAAAATTACTTTTGAAGCTAGGTTTCCAATCGTTAAACTCTAAATATTTCTTATCGACTTGTAGAGTGGAATTACCGGTATCATTTTCGTCATAAATTATTGTCTTTCCTGTGTTCTTAAATAAAGTAATGCGTAATCTTCCTAAACTCGTGTTTTTTACGGCAGGCCATAATTTATTTTCCTGCCATGGCGGAAGTATTATTTGAAATATATCCACTTCTCTTTTTCCTGTGAGGTTTTGAAGAATATGTGTGGGTTCTGTGTAATCGGTTCCGAATATCAAAATGCGGTTCCGTCCTTGTCGAAAAAGAAAACTGTTTTCAAGCGTTTCTACTAGTGTGTTCAAAATACCAACGGTACTGTTCTGAAGCACTATAATTCCTCCACAATTTTTAGAACTGTAAATAAGATTGTTCATTACATAGAATGTGCCCATCGTGTTCAAACCATAAATAATATTTGCTGTAAAATCGAGATTTTCGGCATCTGTCGGGATTTGTATAACTATACAACAGAAACCTTCAAAAGCAGTTTTTACAAATTCACTTAGAAATTTGGTATTTTCAGGATAACTCGCAGTTAAAAGTAACATTAGAGAAACAAGAGTAACGCTCTGCATGGTAGGAAATACTTGTAACTCGTTAGGCAATGCTATGTCAAATAATTCTACGCTAATCCAGCATAATCGCGCCAAAAGCCATGAAGCGAAGAGTTATAAAAGTTAATCACTATTACGTTATGCATTATAAATCGAAATTATATTCCGTTACAGCTTATTTATGAGAAGACTATATTGAACTATTTAATATTAGAGTACACTCATTTGCATCGCAGTGAAGCAAGTTTGTAACGCTTTAAAATTCAAAATCAATAAAAATTTGGCACGCACAATCCTGTACTATACCAATAATTATTGCTGGAAATTTTAGCCATGGACATGTTTTACACAATCTTGCAACTCGTACTAATTTGATAGAAAATTACTGGAGTAGCACGCTCGTGGTCTTTTAACAATAAGTATTTTACAAATTTGAGCAGAATTTAAATATCAATAATTGGCACAAACGAAATAGGGTAAAGTGGGGTAATATGAGCACGTTAAGCTAAATTGCAAATATTTTCCTTACTATCATAATTTTATTTAAACTAAAAGCTTTAAATGAAGTAGATAATATACATTGTTTACTTTTTACATTAAAAAAGCTTAATATTTTATTGTTCTATTCACTTCAATCGTTTTAAAAAAGCGTTGGAGGTGCTCATATTACCCACATCATACGGTAATATGAGCACCCCTGTCGTTAATATGAGCACATAGGTAAATTAAGAAGGTAATAAGAAAATATTTAGTTCTTAATTATTAAACACTCTATTTGCAAAGATCGCAAACTTAAACTTTGCAACTCTTTGATGTTCCTGCACATTTTTCATGCGCCCGGCGCAGTCAAGTTATGCATCGATTCATTTTTGGAAATAAATATATAAAAACATAACTTTTTGTGAGTATAACATTGTTTAGCACACGAACGTTACTGCCTCGGATATTGCAAGTAAGTACCTACCTCCAGGAAAATAAGTTATTATTTTATAGCCCATTCCCATGCGGGTAATATGAGCATCATATATGCTCATATTGCCCACACGTACATGATCTTAGTAAAAGTTTGGTTATGCAATAATGACTGACAATTGTACTTACTTCTGTACATTATCTAAAGCAGTTAGGTTCCTGTGATGTATCATCAAAAAAATCCATAAAAGATGCGGAAATTTCGGATTTATAACCTTATAGGAAAGTCCAATAAAGTTTAAGAAACGGCCCGTGTCACTGTTGTGTTTCAAAATCAAAATTTCTGGAATGCACGTGGCTTTTAAGTTGTCAAGGGGAACTCTGTAAGATAAAGTAGCACTAGTTCTTCCCTTATTTAGCACAGATGTCGCCACTATTACCTTGTAAACAGTATTTTAATATGGTGCTCATATTACCTGATATGCTCAAAATACCCTACCTTACCCTAATAGTTATTTATGATGTTAGTGTTACAAGTGTCATATAATAGTATATTATACAAGAGTTTATAATAGCATCATTATAACGAGTTGTATACTATACTTTGTCCACGACTATCAAAACAGATTCTCAGAAAGAATTTACCTTCATTTCCCTTCTCCAGTGTAAGAAAGATTCATACATATGCTCTCAGGTATAATTTTCTTGGTTTTTTGGGCAATGAATCTAATGAGGCAAGTTCTGCAGCTTCTTTTATTGCTGGTGCTGTTAAAGAAATCTCGTTTTCACTCTCACTACTCATTATATCTTCTTTTTTAGAATATGCATTTCAAATTAAAAGCAAACCATGCTGATTTAACGTTTCAATTTGAACTAACACATCGCGATCGCGGCCTACTAAATAAATGTAAAAAAGGGTCAAAGCGATGTTCCTATTGGTTTAGTGAATAATATTCATTAATCATTGCAGTGAATAATGTATCTAATTTTGATTGAAGAAACACAAGTATAAAGAGTATGTTGTAAGATAGTCGTGGACAAAAACACTTTTAACACGTACATCATACATTTCTTTAAATACTATTAAACAAGGCACTAGAGCTCAAATATTTTATTACATTCAAAATTTAAACCAAAACAATTCGAAATCTAGTGATTTGTGCTTAATTCTTTGTTGTTAGTTACATAGCAACCAATGTTAAAAGTAACTCACTTTTAACACCAGTGTTAAAAGTGAATGACTTCAAAAACTGATGCCTTAAATTTACATTTTTGACACTGACAATAAAAGTTAAAAATTTTATTTTTAATAGTGTTTGTAGAAAAAGATTTTTAACTTGTAACGTTGCAAAAGTAAACACAATGGATAATCAAAATTGATTAGTGGTTACTTTGGACGCTCTGACGTCACGCCGTGATGTGGAAGATAGGTACGTCATCTGTGTTCGTCAACACAGGTGGGAGAAGCACGCGCGCGCCATACGAGACAACAGTCAAGCGAGATGAATGGTAGTTGCGCCCGGCACTAATGTGGCGTC
Source organism: Xestobium rufovillosum (assembly GCA_963966045.1). NCBI lineage: Eukaryota > Metazoa > Arthropoda > Insecta > Coleoptera > Ptinidae > Xestobium > Xestobium rufovillosum. The sequence goes on from OZ014494.1 coordinate 21,734,985, forward strand.
ATGTATATTCATCCGGCACTACTCCTCCCGCTAGAACCGCCGAAGCTAAGCCCCGCTCTCCGCTTATAAAAGTGAAGGATCCCGAATCCCGAGAAGAAATCAGTACCTGGTCGTCCGGCCCTCAGTCAGGACCAGTACTCCCAGCATCGAGATGATGCCGGCCGCTCCGATCCGAAACAGAAGTAACTGATTGAGCTTGCCAAGGTTTGCCGTGTGATTAACTGATATGCAATAAATACTAAATTTAAGTAAGTTCCCGGTGTATGATAGCTTGTATTGAAGTAATATTAACTATCAAACACAACCTAGTTGCGAGTGGATTAGATCCAGCTTTGCGTAGCGAGGGAATAGATACAGCAGGAGCTAAGGGTGTCTGCTGGTGTGGGTTGGATCGATTCGGCAATCTCGTGGTGACATAAGTCAACAAATGAGACGACATATCGGCGGGGATCGATCACACCTGGCCGAACCGGCGGCCTTTAGTACAATCCAGCTGTAATACCGTCTATTTCCCCGATACGTATAACCCGGTGATATTCCAGAGGAGATTGTATTCTGGGGCTATCACGTAAACTCCATGAAAATGATGGTAATTCAGTTTGATCATACGACGAGCCCGTGGCGTGTCCAATTAGGATACACCGCGAAAACCGATTTAATTGTCGTAAAGAAAACCCATTTAATTTCATGAAAATACCGATTTTGTTGTAAATATTCTTTCATTATTTTTATTCTATCTTGTATATAGCTTCAGTAATAGAATCCCGATATGATTTTCTTATGTGTTGTTATTTTATTCGTCGTTTAGCAATACTGAAGAACCCAACCCTTTCTGTGACTGAAAGCTAAGGATAGCAACGAATAAGTCTCATACCGACCAGATACAACGAAAGAATTCGTTCATAAGCGAACGACCAGATCCCCGTAGGTATACACTGTGTCCCAATACGTGATACCGAGGGATACAGCTGTATATCTAAGGGCCCGAATCCAGAAGCACCGAGGAGGATTAAGATACGTCATTATACGAGTCACGTCCGAATCCAAAAACAAAGAGACTAGCAACGTTGTATAAGTGACGCCCGAGTAGGGACATTTTCAACGTTGTATAAGTGGCCGAAAAGAAGAGACAAAGTAATCGTTGTAAACTACAAAATTGATGTTTGTTATTAGGCCACACGCCACACGTTCGTAAAATTATCTAGAATTCGCGACTTCTAACAGTTTTTTGTCAAACTGTGGCATAAGAATAGTATACATAATAACAAGTATGGAAAGTGACAAATTTAGCACGAATGTGCAGTTTTATCACACGGGTACGTGAAAGACACTCTTCCGACAGCCCCCTAAGAAAGTGGCATTTTGTTTGACAATTTATTAATTATTTTAGTAAACTACAAAAGTTAAAAGCAGCCTACTAACTGTATTTGAATAATTAAAGTCTTTTTTAGGTAACAAATTTAATTTAGGGAAGAGTTCTATTTCTATCACTTCAATAACTTCTGGTGGACTCTGATGAAGAATATCGCTGCTGGCTTTTATTCTCATTTTGCAAGCTGGTACAAAGTGTTTTTCTTAAACATGAATGAATTTGTGAATTAGAAAAGCGACGCGATAATTATTGGAGTAAATGGCAAACGTCAAAGTTTGTATAAACTTCATATTATGTACCCGATTGGCTGCTGCTATTCTGTCCGAGCGTTATTATAATGCACAGTTTTAACACACCAGTGGACGAAATTGTCGTCTTTCGCGCCTGCTTAAATGTTTGGACATCCTGCATATCATCATCATGAAGTTTTCGGTTCGAAGACTGGTTGGATGCATACCTCCGTCCTTTCCTATCCTGAGCTAGTCTACGCATTTCCCGAAAAGAAGAACATCCTACATCCGTAACTATTTGAGAGTAGTAGTCTAATCTGGGCCTACGCCTACCTCTTTTTATTCCTATCTCTGACTAGTATGTCGCGAACTATGCCTTCGTGCCTCAGAAGATGTCCTACCATCCTATCCCTATTCTTTACTGCCTTCCATAAATTTCGCTATTCTCTAACTTTTTCTAATACCTCTCTGTTGCTAACCTTATCTATCCACGGTATCTTCATCATGCGTCTGTAGCATCATATTTCAAACGCTTCTAATTTTTTCCTAGCCGCTTCTCCTATCGTCCAAGTTTCTCACTTGTACAATGCCGTACTTAGGGTTGCCACCTCTCCGGGTTTGACCCGAAGACTCCGGGTTTTGACATATGGTCTCCAGTCTCCGGGTTACTAGATATTTTCTCCGGGTCAAACTGTTTTAAACAAAATAAAACAAACTTACCAAAATAAAACAAAAATATTGTAATTCTTATGTCAGAAAAAATAAATATATGGCGACAGCGCAGCAATTTCAGCACGTTCCCGTGCAGCCTGCAATCGCGCAATTTCGTTGCGAGTTTATGCACGCATGTCGCGTTCAGTGTTGCCAGATCTAATGTTTTAACAGTAGATCTGCTGCTTTTACCCTCAATCTACTGTTGTACAATGTTTAGCGGCAATCGCCAACACAGCACCAATCAGCAGACGTCAGATGTCAGTTGGGTGAAGTGAACTCGTCGGGGAATCCCAAATCCTCGTTTTTTACTTCATTTACTTGTTTGTTTTGTATGTATCGCGTTTGAATAACGTGGCAGTTTTCAATTGCGTTGTAAGTTGTAACTGTAACTTTCAAATCTTTGCATTTTAGTTGAAGATGAGCAGGTAATTATTTTAATTCACTTTGTAAGTAGATTTTAACAGGCGGGGAAGGCACGTCTACCCGAAGAACTCGGCAAAGAGGGTAAAGTATTCTGGTGATATAATTTTGTGGCGTGCAACGCCAAGTGTCGTGAATTTACTACTCGTATAATACCAAAGTTTTAATTTTATTTTTGTACGTCTATACGTATGTAGTTTATGACTTATGTTTTTGAATTGATTATTTTGTTGTTTTTTTATTATAGTTTAGTACAGTTTTGTTGTTATTCTTTAAGTCAGGTACTTAGAGAAAGGTGAACAAAATGCTTTATTAAAAACAGGCCAAAGTAAAACCAAATATAGCTTTAAGTTTAAACAAAGCAATAAATGAATATCGTTTAAGGAAGTTGCAATAATTGTATTTTAATTAAAGGGAATAAAGATTAGTTCTATTCAAGTTTTTTTTGGTCATCAGTAAATCTCCGGGTCAAGTGACTTTTAAAGGTGGCATCCCTACGCCGTACTCCATAAACACGTTTTAAGAGCCTCTTCCGAGTTCTACATTTATCATTCCCAAGCATAATAGTTGACCTTTTCCAACATACCCTTCGTGTTATTAATGCCAAAATTCTACATGCACGTATCCCAACATGCTCTTTTGTCGCAAATACAAATTCTAACCAAAAGTAATTTAGGGCAAGCGGAGTGCGACTAGCTGCATTTAAAGTCGCTTTTAGTTATTTATTTAAATATAATATAATGGTTTATGGAATACCACTGTTAATATTAAAATAAACTGAACCAATCTTCTCTAATAGTTTTATTTACCACAAGCACTCAAATGAAAATACAATAATTGCAATGACGTATCCAGATATCAATAAAAAGAATGCTCCTTGAAGTTGGTTCAAAGATATCGATCCGTAATTCACTGCTTGCTTAACCACCTTAAATTTCTTGATATACCTGTACTTGGAAATTCCCAATATTTGATCGTGCCAGTGTTGAACAAATCCATACTCTTTAAGCATTTCCAAGTTCCTGTTGAAATAATTTAAAAATGGCGTGTTTTCTGGAAATGTCATGACAATCTCGAACGTCGCTAGACAATTCGAAATTAAATGAAAATTATTTCTCTGGCGACTGTTTAAATCTTCACCACCAATAACAAAGCCATACGCATCTTCCACTGAAAGGATGGCTTCTCGATGTAACTTTTTTTTCGTTTGACTCTGTAGAGTGGATAATAGAACAAACAGATGCGATAGATTGTCTCCAGACATATTTTGTAGGGAAGTAACGGATTCGTTAGTACCGAAGATTGGAATTTTAATTTCAGCCATGTCTTGTAGGTTTCTTATAGGATTGGTAAGTCTAGGATATGTTAACTGACTTGCAAATCCTGCCGAATAGGTAGTTGTCAAAAGAAATGCTGTAATAGACCAAGAAATTAGAAAATATCGGAAAATAAAACTTTTCTCCGGCTCAAATTCATCCGATGTTACGAGAATTCTAACACTAGTTAAAACAGAAGAACTACAAATGTCTATGAAAGATGTACAGTTGTACTTAGTTTTTAGAAAGCATAAGAAGCCTGCGGCTAAGAACACTACAACGAAAATCGCAATCCATAATTCAAGAGACAATGGTTGCAGCACGAAAGACTTGTAGGGTAGCAAATGGGGTTTTGGAACGAGAAAAGTTAGGCAATGTGCATTGTAAGGATACGTCATAGGTAATTTAGCATCCACGGCGGTTATAAGGTGCTGTGAACAAATGCCTATATCAGCAGCATAATTTTTGAGGTCACTTCTGACTATATCACTTAAACTAGTATTGGCAGAAGGAGTTTCATTGTGTACAGTAAACTGAACTGGCCAACCTTTAGTAATTAATTTTACAATACGGTATTCAACCCCATCTAAACTTTCGTCGCTGGAATTGTATATTGCAGATGGAGGACAGTGAAACGCAGATACTATAAATGGATTAACAATTTTCGGTTTCCATTTATTTGGCTGAAAATAACGTAAATCTACTGAGAATTGTGAGTATAGACCAGTATAAAGTAATATCTTCTTTCGATTTTGAAATAACGTATAACGCATGTTTCCTGGATATCTGTTAATGAGAATGGCGCCTTTTCTTATTTCCACCCAATCCCAGAGAGAAACAGTGAAGATATCTAAATCTCTCACGCCAGTGATATTCTTAAAAATATTTTCTGCTCGTTTAGTGTATCCAGAACAAATAATCAATACTCGGTTTTGTCTTTGCCTAAGCTGTGCCTGTTTTTCTAGTGAATCCGCAATTTCGTCTATTCTTGATTTCATGTTATACACGACGAATACATAACCTCCGCAAACGTTAGTTCCATAATTCATGTCGTTTATTGTATAGAATGCATGGTTCAGTTCCAGGAGAGTATCCATCTCGAACGTGTGAGTAATTGACTGATTTCGCATTTCAACAAATGTGCAGAAGTGTCCTTTAAATGCTAAGTTAACAATTTCTGTAACAAAGTTAGTGTTCCCGTATCGACACAGTGATGGAATTAATACGAATAAAGCAGTTGCTGTTGCATAAGACATGTGGAACTTATTGGTTAGGCGTTTGTGTAGAATGTGGCGTTATTTTCACGACTAAACAGGATTCAATCAATTTAAGCGATAAACCAACTCAAACTAATTTGTAATCACGATTACACTATTAAATATACCTACACAATAATGTCTGTTGTAATAACACAGACTGGTGTTGTTTACGTCCCAGTGCGACATTATTTAAAAGTATAATTATTAAATTGGTTACAAAAAGTTACAGGAAGAAGACGAGTAAATAGGAAAAATGCTTTAGTTAGATTTAATTTATTATTATTCGTAATACAGCTCATTAAATTATACCAATACATAAACATAGCTTAATTTATTATTCTAAATACACTTGCTAATCTCTTTCTCTTTTTAAGAGCTTCCCCAATCCTTTGCGTGCATAACACCCCTATTTTCCTGTTCCAGTCAATATCTAGATATGTGCTCGTTCATCTAGTTACTATAATATGAGCGATAAAATTTGCTTATAATTTGCTAGATAATCCAAAATATCTTCATTTTTCCGAGTTTTAATTAGAACTTTTCATTTTATTTCTTTATTCTTGTTTCCGTATTGTTTTTCTTAAATCCCTTCCATATGGCCGCAGTACTTTATTTTCGGATTTTTCTTTCACCCATTGTTCAAATTTCATTACTCCTTTTCGTGCCTATGTTTTAAGCTCGCAGCATAGAGTTAACCTGATCGGCAAATGCATTGCAAAATGAATCATACTTCTCATAGAATATCATTCTATTTAGTGTTGGAAGAGTAGGAATGAAGGTGATTTGCTCAAATATCATGAATTCTTTATGTATACTGGTATAATAGAGTTAAACAACATTCTTACAGCATTTTCGTATTAGAAGATCCTAATACAGATACATAAAAATTAGTTTTTCTTCAAACGTCAGAAAAACATGACATTTACAACGACGTCTCTCTTCCTGATTTATCGGACGTCAGTTATGACGTCCTGGAGTCGGCCTAGGTCTCACTTATTGGGACACACTGTATATTTAGGAGGTTCTGGACGTTCGCTTATATGAACGTGTTCTGCGTTGTATTTACGGTCTGGTCGGTGGAAGATTTATTCGTTGAAAACCCTTAAGCTTTCAGTCGCAGAAGGGTGGGTTCATTTACAACTGCTAAACGTTGATCAAATTGATCAAATAATACGGCATAAACAAAATATAAATAAATTCTATTACTTTAGATATGTACAGGCGATTTAAAACGGCAAAAACGGAATATACATATATACAAAATATTTACATTGAAATAAAAAGCGGTTCTCGCTTAATATTCTGATGATCAAAACTGAACTTTTACGGTGTTTCGGAATATACGTAGTAGCACCTAGGTGCGCGGACTCCTAGATGGGCTTCGATGCGAGATTTTCGTCGCAGATCGGGATGCAATCTCGTTAGGGGAACGCCGGCGCCGCTAGCTTATCCATCGCAAATAAATAATTAGTTCTCCCTCGGGATATCACCAGGGGTGGCCAGTTACACAAGGTGCCGTCGGTTTCTGCCGGTATGTCGTCTCAGTTACAGGTACAAGTACTACACAAGAGTGCCAAATCGATCTAACCTTCACCAGCAAGCGCCCCCGATTCCCGGGTTCAAACTCGTCACTATTTATTGGTTACGAACAAGGCCAGCCAGGTTGTGACTGGTTAGTGTTTAATAGTGGCTATTTCACAATAACCGCAAGTAAACACCGGGCATTTATTCAAACTTTCTTACTCAATATTTACAGGGCGGTGACTGTCAGTTGATCACACGGCGAAGTCGGAATGGTCCATCAGGTGCTAATAGTTCGGATGGGGGCAGAAGAATTCTGATCCTCTTCAGCGGTGCGATTCTCTCTTTTATAAGCGGTGTGACGTCAAATTTTCCTACGTCAGCTTGGTGTCGTGTCCAGAGATTCATCTCGCATTCGTGCTATTTCGGAAACGTGGGCGTCAAGATCTTCTACGTCAGTTTGGGGCCGCGTGCAGAGATTAATTCGAGAATTCCTATTCTCTCGCGTGACGTCCGTCGCATCTGGGACTTGCTCATCTCTTTCATCGGTGCATGCGTAGACGGACGGACTTATTTAGTATTTCCTTCTCTGTTGATTTGCAGGTTGCGGTTTCGTCGAACAATTACGGAATTCCACTCTAAGTTTGTTAAAGCTTTTAGACATTACTTTTGTGCATTTTTACACATTTCACGACTGTATACATGAACTTAAAGTTCAACTTTATGCCAAGGCAGTAAAAGCTACTTTTACTCCCGCCCGTAAGCGCCGATTATTCATAGTAGCAATCTCGGCCTCACAATCTCGGCCGCCAAGTCTACAGACTATTACTAAAAAGTGACACTTTTCCTCCGTATAAAACAATGTACTATTATATTTATGCTTGTTATGTAAAGAACAAAATGGCTTTACCGTTTACCGTTGTAGGGCCCTTTGGCGATATCTCGTGTTCTATTATACATATTCTATGATTTGTGGATGGATGGTTTTCCTCGCCTTAGGTATTTATTTGCAATTTTCAATTTCCTCTCTTGAGCGATTTTGCTACCGAGTAGACTCTTATTTTAACGTGTAGAATTTGGGAAGGTCGCTTCTATAATCATTGTTAACATAATGTAAAGAAAAATCGTCCATCAGAATCAGAATATGAATAGGAGAGTTATAAAAGTTTTCGATAATACTAGCTCCGGTAAAAATAATAGGCAACAATTTAAATGCACATTATTTCGAATAAAATGAGCATTAGATTGGATATTCTCGCATTAAAATTTGGTCAGCTCAGGTCAGGCTTTTTTTATAATGATTTATCAAGAAGGCATCTCAACACACGGTCCACGTGAGAGCTATTAAAATTTGGATGCACAGATGCAGACTAACATGCAAGTTCTTCGTTTTAGTGTTCAAAATACTTGTAATAGTGCGCGCTTAAATCCTACCAAAACATATACGTATAGCCTCAAAAGTTATACACATAATTTCTAGTCGACTCTTTAATATTTTTCTAGAAACAGCTTCCCCTACAGTCTTTTCAGTTTTCATTCAGATGTCAGTTTTTCATACACCTCGTTTATCTGTTCAATAGCTAAAGGTCTATAGTTCTATAGTTTTATTAATTCAGCTGACTGCTTATTAAAGTGTTCCATACCGTGTGACAAACTTCCATGTGTACATGGGGAAATAACATGGGCAATTACATTTTTGGGAATTCCTGCTCCCCATGTGTAGTTACAGTGGTGGTAAAGGTAGCAATCGAAAGATTATTTTTTTCTGCGTATGAGGATATCAAAAACTCTACAACTTTCCAATTTATTTAAGCATTAAAAGCAAAAATTACATTAATAATTTTCTAACTAAAACACAGAAATTTATCAGATTATCCATGACAACTTAATTTATTCTAATCACGGACGTCTTTGATTTTTATGGATTTTCTGAACTGTCAACATTTAAAAATGAACAATAGTATATTACGTACCGAGGTGGAAAATGTTTCATTACAGCCGAGGGCTAGATAGATGACCAAGGCGCGAAGCGCCGCGGTCATCTATAGCGCGAGGCTGGAATGAAATTTTCCAGCGAGGTATGTATACTATTTTATTCACAATCGTTAGTTTTAATTATGGTTAACTCTAGTTATCCGTAGTTTTAATGAACAATAATTATTAAGGAATAAATATTTCATTTTGTTTTAAATAACTCTTGGTAAGCTGTGAAATTGACAATTATGAATTATGTCAATATTATATAGACATATTTAAATAAATCTTTTTAAAATAAAGTAGATATATAGAATTATAGATGTCTGATAGTGAAATGGAGGTCTCGTGCACTCCACCAGAAATTCGTGAAGCCGCGGAAAAGGCAGTGGAAAATTTAATACCCAAGAAAAGCAAACCTAGGTATGAGAGAGCTTATGACTTATATAAAGATTGGTGTGCATCATTTTCGATAATTCTTGGTAGGCAGTGAAATTGACATTTATATTTTTATTAATTATTAAACTGACAAGCATCGTTTTTGACAATAAATTCACTGAATATGAAAGAGCATATCTCGTGGTAAAATATGTCTGGTAGTCAGTTGGAGTACACTCAAGCAGAACTCCCCGAGACCGCAGAAAAAAACGGTAGGAAATTTTATTCCAAGTTTATTGCATAATACATACTTAAGTATAAAATCAAATAGGCACTGACTTCTCAGGTTGGAAAATTTTCCACCCTAGGGTGGAAAATTTTCCAACCCGGTCGTGAAGCAGAAGTCAGGAATAACCTACTTGCAAACTTTTTAAAAGTTGGCAATTGACTTATTACTGACCGATTGTGAATAAAAATATTTATTCAGTTCAAGAAAAGGTTTTCATTGTGAAAATATTTTACGGCGGCAATAATTTGCGCGTAGTCCGTCCTTATTTTCTGTAAAATTCAATAACAGTCCTATTCCTTCGGTATAACAACAAATAATTTAGTAAGAAATTTGAAGGCTGGGAATCTTTCATCGAAAGAAGTTAATTTTTACTAATACATAAACTTGTTTTTTTATTTAGATAATTCACATTCACATTATTATTGTCATTACCTATAGTTGACAATTAATTGATTACTGGTGTGGATGTTTGGCTGGTGAATGCTGGTTCATAGTTTAGGGTAAATTGTAGGTGTCGTCTAACCTATTAAAAAGTTTTTGGGAAAATGTTAAAGCAGTAAAATGAAATAATAAAGATTAAATTACTTTAATTTTACTGCAATTATGAAAAATTTAACAAGCGGCAACATTTGTTTATTTTGCTCTAATGAATTTTGTAATCTGGCAATTTAATACTTATTTATTTCATATCTAGGTAAGGACAAAAACTTATTAATATACAATGAAATTAAAGTAACATAAAAAAAGAAAAATAACTAAGTATAACAAATATTCAAATAAACCCCCATTCTGTATCAGACAGTATCCCAGCCTATTATAGAAAGAATTTCTCACATTCGCAAGTTGCCGATCGTTTATTAAGTTGCATTCCGCAAAAATAGCATTCCTTAAAGAATCAATATTTGGGTGACGAGCTTTATAAATCTTATTTTTTAAATGACCCCACAAGAAAAAGTCACACGGTGCCAAATCGGGAGATCTAGCTGGCCAGTTTATAGCACCACCTCGACCAATCCAGCTCTCTGGAAATATTTCATTTAACAATTCCCTCACTTGTGCTCCAAAATGTGCTGGGCATCCGTCATGCTGAAACCAGACCTCCCGATTCGCATGTGCAACTTCTTCTAATGCAGGGCCAATATGGTTAATTAAAAGATCTAAATAAGCTTCTGAATTTAAATTTCCCTGTATTTCAAATGGTCCTATAATGCGATTATTAAAAATGCCTGCCCAAATATTGATTTTTTGAGGGTATTGCGTTGTAGTGGCTAGATTTATTCTGGGATTTTCCTGGGCCCAATGCCTAACGTTTTGTGAATTTGGCTCTTGATTTAAAGTGAAGGTACACTCATCGGTAAAACAAATTGATGAGAGGAAGCTGCGATCCCGATTAGCCCGTTCTTGCAAATAGGTCTCGAGGTGGTTTATCTGCAAAGAAATTTTACCCTGCTAACAAAACTAAGCAAGCGCCTTTACAAAAATTAATTATGCAACTATTTTTCTGGTTTAGAATATACAGCGTCTAAACTTACGTGTAATAATAATTCTTCATCAATACAAGTAGGTACTTACGAGTATATTCATTCAACATAAACAGCTTCATTTTTCACCCCGTAAATATCAATTACTTTACTATTAAAATTAATCTAGTTCCATCACATTTGTAAAATTAGATTTTCATTTGATTAATGATCTTTAGAATTCAATCCATTACCTGTTTATAAATAATGATACCTACTTAATGTCAATTATACTTAATAAGTGTTTTTGATGAATTTTGTGAAATATGAGTATCAATAAATGACACAAATGAAATAACAATTTTTACTGAATAAGATTTTCTTAAACTGAAATTTTCATTATGACATAATGAGAATAATATTCTCATATTATGAGAATTTTATAAATACTCAAATTTCACAGTTTTTCATATGTGCTGCTTCTACTTCTCAAACATATATGAAAACGACAAAAAATATTCTTTAATGCCTTAGATAATTAAGACTACTTGTTTCTAGTTTAAATTTTTTAATGACGCCATTGCCTCTGACGTTACTGCGGAATTGAGGATTTTTTTGCGTTTATTGTCGACTGGTGTGTCACTCGAATAGTGTTAGAATCGAGGTGGTTGGTGCATACGCCACTGAAATTATGCAGACTTCCAGTTCTACGTACCAATCTATATCAATCCCGCATACCTAACAGTTAAAGAGAATAAGAATTCATACCGTAAGAATTCAACGATGAAAACTGTCTCTATTCCTTATATTATGCTACTAAAACTGTTAGCAACCCCTCAAAGCATAAAGTGACTGTCGCACCAGGTAAATGACAGATTTAGATTCCATAGAAAAATACACCATCATCAGTACACCAGAAGCCAGATTCGGTTAGACTACTAAGGTACCTCCCACCTTCCCCTCTTGTACATTCAAGCGAGGGTGGTACGTAATCTTTCTCTGTGACAGACTATAATAGTGCCTTTATCAGTGACTGCAGTCTTTCAGTTCGAGGAACTGACCCACCGCAGCTGGAAACTGTATTTATTGTAATCAACAAGGGTTTTAATTTGAAAATAAACTGCATGGTTCTACATATTTTATTTACCACAAACACTCAATCGTAAATACAATAATTGCAACAACATATCCAGACAACAATAGAAAAAATGCTCCTTGCAGCTGCTTTAGTGTTATTGAGCCGTAATTTATAGCTTGCTTTGCCAAAACATTAAAATTCTTGATGTACCTGTAATATGGTCGTCTCAATATTGTAGCGTGCCAATGTTGTAAAAACCCATACTCTTTGAGCATTTCCAACTTCTTATTGAAATAATGTAGAAACGAAGTATTTGTTGGAAATGTCAGAACGACCTCAAATGTGGCTAGACAATTAGAAATTAAATGAAAATTATGTTTTTCGCAACTGCTTAAACCTTCACCACCAGAAATAAAGCCATTGGCATATTTTACTGAAAGTATGGCTCCTTGATGTAGTTTCTTTTCCGCATCATCTTTGTTATATAACATAGCATATAACTGTGATAAATTGTTTGCGGGCACCTTCATTAGTGAAGCAACGGATTCTTTAGTACCATAGATTGAAATTTGATTAGCCACCATATCTTGAAGGTTTCTTATGGGCTTGGTAAGCCTAGGATAGGTCAACTGACTTGCGAACCCTGCCGAATAGGCTGTTGTCAATAAAAGAGCGGTAATTGACCATGAAATTAAAAAACAGCGGAAAGAGAAATTTTCCTCTGAGTGAAATTCATCTGCCGTTACTAGAATTCGAATGCTAGTCAATATTGAAGAGAGGCAACTATCAAGAAATGATGTAACTTTGCCTATCATGTTATGTAAACATAGGAAACATGCAACGAAAACAGCCGCAACGACTGTAGCAACCCACAATTCAAAAGAGATCGGTTGCAACACAAAGGACTTATAAGAAAGTACATGGGGTTTTGGAACAAGAAATGTTAGACAATGGGCGTCGTGAGGGTAAGTTAACGGTAGTTCAGCTGCAAGAACTGTCACAAGGTGCTGGGCACATATACCAAGATCAGCAACATTAGTTTTTAGGTCATTTCTGACTGCATCATGTAATGTATTGTTTCCAGAGGTACTTTCAGTGTGAATTTTAAAATGGACAGGCCAGCCTCTAGTTATTACTCTCACAATACGATATTCAACCCCATCTAATCTTCCATTGCTAGCGTTATATATTACTGATGGGGGACAATGGAATGCAGATACTCTAAATGGTTCAACTATTTTTGGTTTCCATTTGTTTCTCTTGAAGTGACTTAAGTCCGCTGAGAAATTTGCGAAATCTCCATAATAAGCTGTTGTCTTTTTTCGATTTTGATATAGTGTACAGCGAATTTTCAGGGGGTACCTTTCAACAAGGACAGACCATAACTTAATTTCCAACCAATTTGTAACACTAATAGTGAATATATCTAAATCTCTCTCGCCTGTTATATTTTTAAAAATACTTTCTGTTCGTTTACTATATCCTGAACAGAAGATAACAATTCGGTTCTCCCTTTGCCTAAACTGGTCCTCTTTGTCTAGTAACTCCGCGATTTCATTTACCCTTCTCTCAGTATTATACAGAATGAATATATAACCGCCGCAATTTTTAGAACCATAACGGGTGTCATTTATTATATAAAATGCATGATTGAGTTCCAGAAGAGTATCCATTTCAAACTGATGATCAATTGATTGATTTCGTATTTCAACAAAAGTGCAAAAGTACTCTTTGAATGCTATGTTAACAATGTCAGTAACGGCGTTAGTCTTTCCATACTGACACAATGAAAGTAATAAAATGAAAACAATAACTTTCGCATAAGACATCCAGCTTGGCCTGGGTACTTATATAAAATGTCAAGTTGTTGCCAAGAATCCGGCTTTCTAATCAATCACTATACATTTGAAAATTAATCAATATTAATTTGGAATAATGAACACGCCATTAATAGTCCGACAACATAGAATATAAATTGGGCATATATTATCATAATGTAAGTTTTACTGATTAAGAAAAAGGACACATAAGATAATTTCAGTTTTTGAAGGTGAAAATTTGTAGGTACCTGCATCAATATTTTGAATGATGCAATAACGAGAATGCATCTTGATATAGACGGAGAGCTAGTGACGTTTTAACCTACAATGTTTTATAACAAAAATTTTTGATATTACTGTATTACTACCTATTGCAAACGCGTAAAAAATTATCAAAAATAAGTCTCAAAGCTTATTTTTCTTTTAGTAACAACTAGTGAACTTCGTTGCTAAGGTGGTGCCAGACCACAAGACTGGCGACAACCGGCAACTTTCACTCGTGGGACGCCATTCATTCATTCGTCATTCAGACGGCGTCAGAGCGCGTATCGTTCAGATAATATCCGTTATCCGCACAAGTTTTTCCGAAAGTTAAGTAGGAAGCAAACAGCCAACGGCGGTGGAGGCCGCACTCTTCCAAGTTGTAAAAGCACCAGGGGATGTCAAATCGCCCTTCAAGATGCCTCTAGCAGCTCAGCGAAGTGTCGCTACAAGATTTAAACCACACAAAGCTCTCAGAGCCAGTGTCAAATTCCATAACGTGCCAACCAAGACAGACCCACAAGACTCTGGCAACGAACAGTCGCAAGAGGATCCAATAGAAATGGATGATATGGAAAGTTTTCCAACTTCACTACCACTGCGTTTTTCTGAATCGGCACAGACAGAAAATACCACATATTCAGTACCAGTCCAGAACTCTTTTGGAATTCTGGACGCAGTAGACGATTTTCAATTGAAGAAGACGCGGCCGGCGGCCAAAGAAACATCCAAATCCGCACAAAACAAACTCGTCAAACCACCACCAATAGTTGTCCTCTCTACCATCGAAAACTACACCGTTTTTCACAACAATGTAAGGAGGGTCGCGGGAGAAAGCTGCCGCATACAGTACAATACCAACAACACAAGAATTTTCGTAGACAACCAGAGCCAATACGATAAACTGAAGAGTAGTCTGGAAACGCAACAAGTCCAGTACTTCACGTATACAAAGAAAGACGAAAAATTGCACAAAATAATACTGAAAGCGGCTCCGTTCCTGAATCCAGAAGAGATCATAGCGGATTTACAAAACCGCAAAGTAGAAATAAATTCCTGCGTGCAGCTTAAAACCAAAGACGGAGCCAAATCCAGCTCCTACCTGATCTCCTACCCAAAGTCAACGAGCATCAACCAGCTTCGGACAATAAGAGGAATCACAAACGTAGCTGTTAAATGGGAACATTACAACAGGAAGCAGACGATCGCACAATGCTACCGTTGCCAGCGTTTTGGCCACGGTTCTTCTAACTGCAGACTTAGCCCACGATGCGTAAAATGTGCTGGTCCCCACACCACTGAATCATGTCAAGACCCAATCGAGAAGAAATGCTGCAACTGCGATGGAAATCATACTGCCAATTACACCAAGTGCCCGGCCTACATGGAGGAGCTCGAGAGACAAGAACTGAGGGTGAGTACAAAAAAACCCACTAAATTTTCAACTGCCACCATTCAATCAAATACTCAAATAAAATCTAAAGTGCCGCAACTTGTGCCTGCCTCAAACCCCCAACGTCCTTATAGTGACGTTCTCCAAAACAAACCCCCGGTACAGAAAAATGTTCAAAATAAAAATGATGCCACAAACACATTCACTGCACTACTAAACGAAGTCAAATAATTAAATTCTATATGTAATCTAAGCCACCTCCTAAATATTGCCCGAGAGCTCAAATTTAAACTGCAGAACTGTACAGACGTCTTTGAAAAATTCACCATCATCTGCGAAATCTCTGAAAAATATAATTTCTAATAATGCAAGCTATAAGATCACTCAACATACTCACCTGGAATGCAAACGGCATCCAAAACAAAATTAACGAACTAAAAGTACTAATCACAGAACACGACATTGACATTATTTTCATTCAGGAAAGCCGATTAAACGGCAAAAAAGCAGCCACCCTAGACACCTACATTGCAATCAACAAACCCCAAGGACAAAGCGGCGGACTTATTACGTACATCAAAGAACACATACCCTTCATAGCGTTAAACCCAAACTTACCGGGAGCCGAAACAATCACGATTCAAATCGACAACACGATTTTTATAAATTACTATTCATCTCCTTCATTAGTTATCAACATACCCACCATAGAAACCATTCTAAAACTCAAACCCCAGAACATAGTAGTAGCGGGCGACTTTAATGCCCGTCACCCCTTGTGGAACAGTTACGCTCCTAACCGAAGCGGGAAATCCCTTTTTAACTACTTGCTAAACACCCCAGCACTGATCCAATTTCCAACCAACCTGCACACGCACTACCCATCAAACGGAAATAGGCCATCAACAATTGACATGGTCCTCACAAAAAACGTAACGATCTCAAATCCTACAACCATAAATGCCCTTAGTTCAGACCATCTCCCGGTTAATTTTTCATGCGACCTTCCCAGAGGTATCAGCCCCCCAATACCGCCACAAACAAAAATTGTGGACTGGGAAAACTTTCGAAAGGAGTTGACAAATTACCCTCTCCACACCCAACTCAGTACAAAAGAAGTAACTACTAATGAAATCAACAGACTAACGGCCTCTATACAAAAAGCCCTCGAGGGCGCAACAACTGTGAAAGAAATCCCAACTAGGAAACTAATACTCCCACCTGAAATCCTGGAGTTAATACGCCATAAAAATCGACTCCGCCGCCAGTACCAGAGAAACCGAAACCCCCTCATTAAAAACGAAATCACTAACATAACCAATGTAATTAACTCCAGTATATACTCAATCAAGAGTAAATCCTGGGAAGATACGTTGAGGAAAATCACAACCCAAGACAAAACTAAACTCTGGCAAGTAGCCAAAGGACTTAAACAGTCCAGGAAAAAAATAACTATACCTCCCCTGAAATCAAACGATGTCTTGGTAACAGTAGAATATCAAAAGGCAAATATTATAGCTAACCACTATCACACTATCCACCTACGCAATCAAAATCTGTCAAATCCCAACACCGAACAGTTAGTAAATGAAGCAGTCTCAGTTTTTCGCCAAGAATTACACCCAACTCCACTAAACGAACTTCCCACAGACCCAAAAACACTAAAGAAGCTTATCAAAAAACTCAAAAATAAAAAAGCCCCAGGCGAGGACAATATTAACAACCTAGCACTTAAAAACCTCCCCCGGAAACCATTCATCCATCCACGACAGACTGTCCCAATTTCTAGAAAAGAACGATATAATCATCCACCAACAGTTTGGGTTCCGGCCGAAACACAGTACGACTGCACAACTAGTCAGAATAACAAACAAAATTTCCGAAAACTTTAATATCAATAAAAGTTCCGCACTGCTAACTCTGGACGTTGAAAAAGCGTTCGACTGCGTTTGGCACAACGCACTAATATACAAACTCATACTCCAAGGCATTCCTAAATATCTAATAAAGCTCATTCATTCGTACCTAGAGGGAAGGACATTTCAAGTTAAATGCTCGCAAACTCTCTCTGACAAATTCACAATACCGGCAGGAGTCCCACAGGGTAGTTGTCTGTCACCAACGTTATATAGCATCTACACGAACGACATCCCGACAAACCCAAATACAACCCTATCGATTTTTGCTGAGGACACTGCACTACTGGCTTCATCAAGGAAACCGGACATGACAATACAATACCTACAAAGACAGACACGTAACTGACTTGGAAAATTACTACAATGACTGGAAAATCAGAATTAACACAACGAAAACGACTCTAACTCACTTTACCTGGGGACGAAAACAAATAAACGGACAATTGAATATGTACGGTGAACAAATACAGTCTAATAAATTAGTTAAGTACCTAGGAGTCAGCCTAGATTCTAAACTAACTTTCCGCCACCACATCGAAGAAGCCGTTAACAAGGCAAATAAAGCCTACAGGGCACTTTACCCACTACTAATAAAGACCAGTCCAATAACATCAAAAATAAAAATTCAGATATATAAAATATACCTAAAGCCTATACTGCTGTATGCAAGTCCAGTATGGTCTTCAGGAAAAGGACCACACCAATAGTTGAGCTCCACAAAGAAGCGGACCTCCCAATAATTCATGAGGCCCTACTTACGGTGGCAACCAAATTTTACGAACACACAGTAAAAGAAAACCCTTACATCAGGCACCTTGGTACACTTAATCATGACACAGCACCCTTCAGAATTAAGCACAAGTTGCCGCACCAAATTCTACTCTAAGCAATTAATGTAAAATCAAATTTCACTAAAATGGCAGTCCGGTGGGTTTTTAGTACTCATTTCCCATCAAAAATCGAACTAACAAAATTGTTATACCTTCAGAAAATGTTTAGGTTAATTAGATAAATTTTGTAAAATAGGAGCTAGTTTAGAGTCTATACCAAATACATGAGAAAACTGTAATATTTGTTTTAAATAAAGAGTTTATTTATTTATTATTATTTTATTATTACTCGTGGGACGCGCTCCCTCGCGGATTACCTAGATACCAAATACCCATAAGTTTTATTTATAATTTATGTGACATGACTCAGACTCGCTTCTGTCTAACGGTCTTCGCTTAATTTCCCAAAACTTGACCGATTTTTGTTTCAAAAAATAAAAGAACGCGAACCTGGCCGTTGCCGGTTGACAGACATGTGTATTACTCACAGATTCAACGATTTCGATGTGTAGAGCATCCATTGATGTACTTACCTGCTTACACGGCAAATAAACACACATGCTTATTTGGTAGAATTGCCAACGCGCCTCGCGAGTGAAAATTGGCGGCTCTCTCCTGAACTTTTCATATAAATCTGTGTGAATAGGTGCGATATATACATCATAGTATCAAAGTTCGATTTTGAATACTAATTAGAATATGTTGTCAGTAGTCTGTGAATAAAGTGCCAGACGAGGATTATATTGCTAATGCATTAACAGTCTACGGCAAAAGAGCGAAAAAAATTTTCGTACCATGGATGAAGCGTAGGCACCTGCCTGCATGGTTTACGAAATTATACTTCTAATACGCCATCAGACCAAGATCGAATAGTAACTGCAGGATCTGAGGTATCCGCCCTCTCTGTATTCTTTGTAGTCCTTTAACTACTAGAACGACCACGGTACAAAGGTGATGTATTGGACAAATAAATGTAAATTTAAATTATGTCTACTTCCTCGTCACTATCAGAGCTTTTATCGTCATTGTCGTCATAGTCTTCATCGCTTTTTCGTCCTCCCCATAATAATCTTCATCGTCATCAACTTCTTCTTCATTGTCTACGTCTGTCGTACCATTGTTTGAAAAATTAAGAAGACGTGTACAAATAGTTTGACAGACAAAATTATTGACCTTCAAACCGAACAAATTCATAATGCCCGTCATTGTCCATCCAGCTTAATTCATTTGGAAGTAAAGTTGTGGGATTTTTCAAGTGAGCTTTTCTCCAAACTGGTGGTGTAACGTGCCCGCAATAACTGCTGGCGTAATTCAGGTTTGTATGATGGTAAACTGGAACCATTAGAAAATTCCTCAGTATATTAGTAAGCATTCACTGGACTGGGTGGACTTAACAAAGGAAACCAATGAATCAAGCATTTACAACTTTGGAAGAGTTTATCTGCCGCCTATACAGTGTTCAACATACCAACAAATGAACAAAGTTAATAAGGCGAGATTTCATTTATTTTCAAAAACGTACCATGCTAAGGACAACAGCGAGTTATTTCACATCAAATTCAAAAACTGCGATGCTTCGAGTTTACCACCATACAAAGCTGAGTCACGCCAGCAGTTGTTGCGGGCAAGTTACATCACCAGTGAAATGGAGAAATGCTCACTTGAAAAGTCGTACAACTTTATTTCCAAATGAATGCGGCTGGACGGACAATGAAGGGCATTATTGTGTTCTTTCATTCATTTTTTGAAACAAAAATCGGTCAGGTTTTGGACAATTAAGAGAAGACCGTTAGACCGAAGCCACCGTAATATAAAAAGCCTGGCACATCGCCCCACTCCTCGAATGAGACGTCACAAACGGTGGTGGCTCTCCAGGCGCTCCCGGTCGCGACTATTCGTATTGCTGCATAAGAATGCGATAATAATGCAATGGCAATGTATTACATTTTTTATTATAACTGAACAAGAAACTAATTTTACAACTTTAGAGGCCAAAATATTGTTGCGTTCCTTTGTGTAGGAGCAATTACGTTCGCACAAGTGAAAAAATGTCCGTGTTTCGATTTCCCAAAGACACAAGCTAAATTCGAAATGCGGTTACGTCCCATTCGTCGCAAAATTTCCTGCGAGCGAAATTTTCAGTACTATACCTAGTACTAGTACTAGTACTAGTACCTACTACCTAGTACCTAGTACTATACCTAGTACGTGCAAAACAAATAATGAAAGTTAACGTCATACAGAACAACTATAAAAACCAGAAATAGGCACTATTTTTAAAGTTTTCTATAAACATTCTCTCGGATTTGCGCTTAGTTATTACTTATAACAATTACTATATTTGGGTTTGTTAGGGCACAGTTCTCTATGTAATAGCTGGTTGAAATTAGGGAAAATAGTGGCTCAAATGAAATAAAAGTTTGTGTAGAAAAAGTATTGAATAAATCGGGGTTTGATAAAATTGTTTTTTAAGGGAACAATTATTAGGGTTGATATTAAAAAAACATTGCGTATTCACCGAATATGTTAATTTAGTCATTTGTCCAACTAGAAATTAGTTTTTTTATTTAAGGGCTTCTTATTTGTCTTCAATAGACTTGTTTAATAAAACGAGGCAATATAATTAGTAAACCCTACATTATTGACTTTGCGAATACTATTACACCTAAATAAGAACACTACTTCTACTCTTTTAACAAAGCTGTTGACTCTTTGCAGTGCCGTTTTGTCTTAAGTTTTAACTATTAATAGATTATTTTACCTAGGTAATTACATTCCCTTAACGTATTGACAGTAATATAATTACGAAACTACAATTCATTAAATAAAAATTACTATTTCCCAATATTAAGCCGAGAAACTCTACCCGCAGTATATGCTCGCCAGACAGAAATCTACAACCGCGTGTGACGTCACCAGAGCAGGGTACAGGCTTTCTATATTACGGTGGCTTCGGTTAGACCAAATTGAGCCGGAGTCATTTCATTTACATTATAAATAAAACTTATTGGTGTTTGGTATGTAATCCGCGAGGGAGCACGCCCTACGCGAGTGAAATTTGTCGGATTACATGATAGTAAGTTCACTAGTTGTTACTAAAATAAAAATCAGCTTTAATAAAATGACTTATTTTTGATAATTTTGCAGCGGTTGTCCCCCGTAACGCAACGTTACTTGCCAGCCAGACCCTCACTTTAATAGACATTGATTATAACAGAATACAGTAATATCAAAAAATGTTGTTATAAAATACTCTAGGTTAAAACGTCACTAGCTCTTAGTCTAATATTCCTGTGAAATTGTGTTGCTTTATTGCTTAGAAGTATCACTCAAAGTGCCCTCCGGGGTCCGATTATTGGACCACTTTTGTTCATTTTATACGCTTCGATTTTCATACGCGTCTACAAGGGACAAGTTCAATAACTTAGCACACGACACGTAATCATCATTCTCGACCTGATATTTATCATAATGTCGTAGTTAATATCTCTGCCGATCTCAGTTTTTGACCAACTTATAAATCAAACACTCTGCATAAAAATCCATCTTTTGGGGTTGATTTTGGAAATAAGAACATACTGTCTTTGATTCACTCTGATATTAAATTATACATCGATAATTTACAAATTCCAGTCTATAAATTCGATGAACTATTCCATAATCGGGGTATTAAATCAGGCAAAGAAATAACAGTTCGTTGATCCTTGGCACTCTGGTAATAGCGGACTCGGCAGACGTTGTCCTGCCTAAAATTACTTTTCGTTTTGAAATTTTGTATGGAAAGTGAATTTTGTTTCATTAACCAAATCAAATCCTGATTACGTTTTTGTATTACTGCAAGGCTTTCTGGTAAACAACATTCTTCGTTTGTCCGTCGTGTACGTAAATAAATAACGCCGATGGTTTGCCGACTCCTAAATATGCCGCAAATTTCCAAAGACTGTCCCTGCGCCTTATTGATATCGTATATCTGGTAATAACAATGAAATCAAACATGTGTCCCGGTGCTTCCAGGCGCATCCAGAAAATAGATTTCACCTCTTCCGTTACTGACAACTTTCATGATTGTGAACTTTAAATTTACCCAAAATCTATACGCCCATAGAAAATTATAATTTTAAATATACATGGTGACAAACTCCCATGTGTACATGGGGAAATAACATGGGTATAATTACGTTTTTGGGGATTCCTGCTCTCCATGTATAGTTACAATGGTGGTAAATGTAGCAATCGAAAACTCCTCAACTTTTCAATTTATTAAAGAATTAAAAGCAAAAATTACATTAATAATTTTCAAACTAAAACACAGAAATTTATCAGATTATCCATGACAACTTAATTTATTCTAATCAAAGACATCTTTGTTTCTGAACTGTCAACACTTATCGTGAATTTAAAATTTGGATTTCAAAATGAACAAAATATTTCTTCACTAAATTATTTATTGTTGTTGCCGAAGGAATAGGACCGTTATTGAATTTTACAGAAAATAAGTTCGGACGAATTAGAAAATCCATAAAGACGTCTTTGATTAGAAGAAATTAAATTGTCATGGTTAATCTGATAAATTTTGGTGTTTTAGTTTGAAAATTATTAATGTCATTTTTGCTTTTAATGCTTTAATAAATTGGAAAGTTGTAGAGTTTTTGATATCCTCATACGCAGAAAAAAATAATCTTTCGATTGCTACCTTTATCACCGTTGTAACTATACATGGGAATCCCCAAAAACGTAATTACTCATGTTATTTCCCCATGTGCACATGGAAGTTTGTCACTCGGTATGTGCATTCATATGAATTCTATCTAATTTGAGATAGTTTTTGTTTATATCTAACCCCTGGCCTTACTTTAAAATGAAAAATGAATTTGTGTTTTGCATCACGCATATTTTTTGACGTCAAGTTCTTGTAATGAAAGTGTCTTATTTAATGTGAAACCTGCATAGGAAAACAATCTAGTGATGAGGTGGCACTTGGACATGAGAGTCCTCCTAGTCATGGAATTAGCGCCTCCAGTTCGGACGTGCTACATTCGTCCGCAGTTACTTCACCTGCTACAGTTACAGTGACCGCTACCATAACGAAAATTTCAGACGATGAGGTAGGTGCAAATAATAAATTTAAATAGATATCTGCAAGCATGCATTTTCACTTGAATTCAATATACCTTTTTTTATTGCAACCAAGAACGTTGTTCCCATATGTGACGTCAAGTATACCGATATTGTCATATGTTACTTTAATTCCATATTTCTAATTTTTTAATGAAACTCCATACATTTTAATAATTAACATGAAAATGAAACTTTTGCAGAAGACAATGACTGTGCCACCTAAAATAAATTAGGCGCTAAAAAGTTTATTTTTCAGCTTAGATGACAACGCAGTATCTTTCAGGCCTATATTCGCATTTTATTAGTAATCTAAATCTCTAAATATATACGTCACTATCTTGTTATTACTTGCCATTTTTATATAATCTTATTTACTACTTGGTTTACTGTTTGGCATCTGAATCTGAAGTGAAACTAGACATTGACATATGAAATGACAAATATGCTGCTAAAACGACCTATGTGTTCATTGGTTTTAGTATCTAGGCATGACAACGTTTTTAGACAGTTCGAAGTGCTTTTTGGTCATCGTCACCATTATGGTTTAAGTGGGAAATTCCATTTGAAGAGGTGGATGTTTGTAAACGTTCTTAACAATTATTTTTCATAAATTTGCAACGTTTATGATGATTTAAAGGCAACCATGCACGATCAATATTTATTGTCAATATGAATGTTGACAATACACGTTATTTCTTATATACCTAATATGTATAAGAATCGTTATAAATTCTTTATCAGTTAACCTCACACGCCAAAACAGTGACGGAGTAATTAAACACGACACGTGTTTCGCTGACAACGTCAGCATTGTTAGGGTTATGCAGATTATCTTCATACACCAAAGTTTCCGATTCAACCATTGTGTGTACAAGAATCGTTGTTTAGAAGGTTTGATTATTGAAATTACCTATTGACAACATTTATATCGGCAATATACTCGTATATACAGTGTGGAAGAAAAGTATGGAATAAATTCATTATTTCCGAAACGGTGAAGTTTTATGAAAATGCCTCGGACACTTCGATTTTTAATTTAAAAAAGACACATTTACCTGTACCTGCACCTTTTGGATGCTCAATTGTTTCCGCGTGATGACGTCACCGGACATTTTTTTTAAATGGAACCGTTATATTTTATTTTCGAATTCCTGTGGAACATAACTTACTGAATTCTGAAAAGTACACTCGTAGTACTTTTTTCCTTCTGCTTTCTGAGAAAAAAATAGAAACTTATTTAAATGACTGCAACTCTGACGCCTTTGGACTTTCTTTTTTGGGGTTTTTTAAAATCAAAAGTCTACATTTCAAAGTCTACAAACTTAGAGGACCTGAAACAAAGGATCCGCAACGAAATCAGATTAGAAAAAGTCCAGTAATATCGGAAAAGTCCGGCGAGAAACGTACAACAGGTTCACGTACCATGCAACAACACGGTTATAACGTTAAACATTTAATTCATTAATTTGTTTTGTTAAATCATTTTTAAAATAAAGTATTTTGTTTTGTGATATTGCCTAGTGCCAACGAGTTCACTGTGTCGATATTAACTTAATTAACCAATTCAGACAAAAATGAGGCCCTTTTAAAAGTCGCACTCCTAAATCATTTTTTTTATTTTTTTGCGGAAGGAGAAGGAAAAAAGTACTGTGGGTGTATATATATTTCCGAATTCAGTAAGTTATGTTCCACAGGAATTCGAAAATAAAATATAACGGTTCCATTTAAAAAAAATGTCCAGTGACGTCATCACGCGGAAACAATTGAGCATCCAAAAGGTGCAGGTACGTGCAAATGTGTCTTTTTTAAATTAAAAATCGACGTGTCTGAGGAATTTTCATGAAACTTCACCGTTTCGGAAATAATTAATTTATTCCATACTTTTCTTCCACACTGTATGTATATTGATCGTGTAAGGGTCTTTAAGGTGGTACCTATTTACTACGATATTAATAGAAAAATTCCAACATTTTAACATTTTCAATTATTACTTACTGAATTCGAACTGAGTACTCCTACAGTGTTCAATATTTTACCTGTTTTCATGAGAGTATTCAAATCGTTTTGAAACCACTTCCAATACTTGATTAAAATTTTAATATTTGACATAAGTCCGCCATAAAAAAGTGCGTCATACCTCACTTGTGGCAACTGTCAAAGCAGTGTTTTGTGTTATTTGAAAACTTTAGTAGTAAATAAAGAATGAATTGGCTGATTGCCAAAATAGCTAATCTAATAACTTATCTAACTTCACAGACACATTTGACAGTTATGTCAAAGCAGTGTTTTGTGTTATTTGAAAACTTTAGTAGTAAATAAAGAATGAATTAGCTGATTACAAAAATAGCTGATCTAACTTATCTAACTTCACAGACACATTTGACAGTTATGTCAGTCGGAACTACCTAGTTTTCAATTCTACATGCATTTACGTGAATTTCAATTCAGATAAGATCCCAAAATTAGGCGAATCGACCTTGAAGCTGGAAACTGTTTCAATCCAAACTGCAAGAGTATGCAGTACCAAATGGGTACTCAGTTCGTATTCAATACCCCATGACCCCATGAAAACGTAGTAATTGTCAAGCTACTCTCAAAGCTTAAACAACGTTTAATGGTGTTGGCGACTACACGTGCCGAAAACAGAGCATTCGCATATCACCGGTCAAGACAATCAAAACCCGCCTTACTGCGGCTTCCAACATACTCGCAATTACAAAACAAGAACAGCCCTTAATGCCATCAGAAATCAAAGACTTCACAAAGAATCAGAAACAAGTAATGTCAAAGACGTCATCGAAATTACAAAGGTGAAAACTGAACAGCCTGAAGAACCCAAAGACTTGGAGAATGGACCCAGCGTTCTTATGTAACAGCTGATTTTGTTGTAAAGCCTACACGGTCGTAGGCCAGCGGGTCGCGGGTATCGTTGTTTGTTATTATTTTCCTCAAACAACGGCGTGCTGTTTCAGGGATCAATTATTAGTAAAAAGAAATAATGAAAGCTATACTTGGGCCGCCCAACAGACGGAGTGATCACCTTGCAAACATGAGCTCTAGACGGGACCACTATCAATTTAGGATGACAGAACCGCAGTGATGCGCTTTCTTTAGACCCAACGAAGTCGCATCACTTCAATTCGGTCGTCTAAAATTAATATTGGCCCCGCTAGAGCACGTTCTTGCAGGGTGATCACTCCGTCTGTTGGGCGGCCCAAGTATAGGGATAGTCATTGTTATACTAAACAGATCAATATAATATAAGCAGTAAGGGCATTTCACATCCCCTTATATGCCTACAAAGATTAATTATATTACTTTTCGCGCTTATGAACTTAACCTCAAAAGAATGAGATATTGGACGATCGCTAATACAACTTCTTTCAGGCTTACAAAAACACCTTACCTGTACATCCTTCTATAATATAAGTATAAAATGTTAAAAAACTATTAACGCCATATTTTGCGCTATCCATAAAAAAAACAAACAAAACAATCAACCAAACGAATGTTCCGCGATATTCTGTTTCCGCAGCGGTACCTGTTTACTACACAACTGGTCGGCTGCTTTGTTTTGCATTTTCCACAAACAAACGCTTAGACTGTGAGTATTCCGGATACTTCAGTCGTAAATGTAAATAGCTAAGTCCCCTCTCCAAGCCTTCCTTTGTTTGCAATCAGTCATAAGCTGAAATTGGATACAATATGGATGCATTCAGTTCCTACAACAAAAAATGTTTTCACAATGCTGCATAACTAGGTGGATCTAGCAATATTTATCCCTTCTATTACCAAATGTGGGAATAAACTACGTTCTTTTTTTGTGGTTTCTTGTATTTATCATATCAACACGTACAACATCTACAATTTACTGGTATACATTGGAATCTGTCATGCGTAGTTTCAGTATCACTTTTATAATTTTTGGAATTTCGTAAAGATAAATTTAATGTCGTCCCATAACACTTTTCTTTCCCTCATCGATATTAGTTGAGTACCTTTATTTATTATTACTTATATGTATTACATTTTTTCGTTAAATAATTGTGTATTATTTGTTGCATTTAATACATATACAATTGTTATGTTATTGAAATACCAGGTACGTTAAATTCTCGTAATTTATAATTTTGTTGCGAATTATTCTACATAGCATTTATGAATTTGTGTTTTATCATCCGGTATCCAGTTTCTGTTTAGGGCGTACGCGTGCCTAATTGTTGCACGTACCGAAAACAAAGCAGTTAGCGGTCGGACGATGCGGCGCGCGAACTTAAAGCTTACAAAACAACCAGATTTTGCGTTTTTAGCTTGCAAAGAAATAAATTTTGACGAGTGCATTAATTATTAAGTACCTATTCTATAATATGCCGCACAGTGAGAACTAGTTCAATTTATTATTATGAATTACACTCTTCGCATGGTGAAAACCTCTAGTGAAACCATTTAATTAGGTAGGTATAGGTACCTACCTACAGAGATCCATAATATTTTTCTACTTCTCAGTACTTTTGGTTTTGAAATATAGGTACCTGAATAAGAATTTTGCTTAAAAACTAAAAAAACTTGTACCGACTGTTGAAACATTATAGATTATATTGTAGGCGTTCTATTCTGTAGGGTTGGGTGTCATCTCCCAAAGATACCGTCTTTCCAGAAACTATTCCCGAAGAGAGTTCCAGCCCGGAAGAAGAGCATGTTGTCATATTTCGACTACCTTCGCTTCATGAATCCGATGGTTTTCTTCGCGATCCTTCTATTTATACGGTACACTTTCTATATCCACCTAACGTTAATTATTTATAATAGTAATTTTCCAGGCCGAAACAAGCCTCTTTCAGCTTGCAACAAAAAAGAATGGAACAGGCAAACAAAGTTTCAGAGTTGATCAAGTAACAGCTCTTTCCATATCAGAGACAAAACAACCTAAAACTACTCCACCTATTCAAAAAATTGGGTAGGTACTAGGGCACACTTTTAATGTGTATTAGGTACCTAGTTATTTATTTTTTCTTGTACCCCTAAAATAATTACAAATTTACAATATTTAACATCCGTTACATAAATTAAGAATTTATAATTTCACAGCAGTTCTTCTACTGACAAGGATTCGGTGGATAGCAAAGATGGTCCTGTTGGGGATCCACAAGGATCTAGGAAAACTTTATCGGGTTGTCCACCTGGAGAAGTTTCTGCAGCAACCTTTTTAGATGTATCTGTTTTACGTTGTTTGTTTATAAGTCACTGGCAAGAAGAAGGGGTGTACTGGGCTTTACATTACATGTATAACAGGTTAGTATTGTGTAATGGCAAAGCCCCTCAAAAAGATCAAGTTGTTCTTGTAAATGTTATGAAACAATGTTTTGCTATAGATTAAGAGACATCAGCGAAGAATCTTCTAATCAACAGCAGCCTCGAAGAAGAAGCAATTCTCTACCAACTCCAAAAACAGAAATTTCCTTTTGTCAAACTATTGATAATAAAAAGCAGGACGTTAAGGATTTCATAGAAGTACCCGAAGTCAAAGACGTATCCCCCTTATCAGGTAATAGAAATATTTTTAGAATAGCAACGCAATTGATAAAATATAGTTCTAACCCACTCAGAATCTCCTTATCACCAAAAATTAAGTCATGAACAACCGACTCATGTAAGAAGGGCCAGTGAAAAGTCCAAGAAGAGCAAAATGAAAATGGCTGACTTGAAGGCCTTTGTTGAGACAAAATTGTTGTCAAAATCAGATAAAGCGCTAGAAAAGATTGGACAAGATGAACCAAAACTATTAAGTGATCAAGCGGTGGGTTCCAGACGCATGCTTAATGTATGTATCTATATATCTCCCTCTCTTCTACTGGTTGTTCTATTCATGTTCTACTGCAAGAGTAGTCACATCTTTTCCTGTTTTCCTATGTATAGGTGTTTTGATGTAGCATCGCATATTTAGTTATTTATTATGCATCTTTTATTAGGATTATCATCATAGCTTAGATACAGGAGATGAACATCTATCAACACCAAATTCGTCTTCTAGGATGTTCGAACCTATTGTCAGTAATCTAGTTAAGGGAAAAAGTATGCCAAGTTTGAGGTGAGTATATTCTTGATTTGAAGTATTTTCTATTGCACTGCACCACTTTATTTTACATACAATATCTATTTTGCATAATGGCAATAAAGAACAATTCTATACGATTTTATCTATTCTAAAAAATTTTGATCCATTCTACTTACGCAAACTGAAAACCAAAAGCTGCAAAAATATTTGAAACTTTGGCACTAACTGTATTAAATGTTTATGAACTTTAATTAAGTGGTTTAAAAGTGAGGCAATTTCAGTTCCTCTAGTGAAGTTATCTCTTCTAATAAAAGTACAATGGCAAGAACAATGAACAACTCACCCCATCCAGTATTGTTAAGAATAGGTAACCGAATGCCCAGTTGGAGTTTCTTTGCAAGTAATGCAATGTAGTGCCATTGTAGCTGAGAGTCTAATAACATGGTTGCCACCTTTCTTGTATTTCAAAAGAAAACCCTGTATGTAAATAAAATGTCAAGTGTTTCAGAGATAGACCGAATTATTCTGTATTTTAAGTAATATGTATCCGAAATTAAAATAAAAATATGCATCAGACTGCACAAAATCCCATACAAAATAGGGGTAAATATATAAAGAAGAAAAACACAGAGACTACCCAACTCTTTCATTTAGAAAACAGTTGATTGGAAATTCATATTTTCAGTTTGTATACTGGAATTAAACCTTCTATAAAAAAATATAAATGCTCTATAAAACTAGTTTATAATTTTATACAAAACCAAAAATATTTAATTAAAAAAATGTGACGGCTCGCAACTAAGACTCGAATCCAGATTTTTAGTTGTCAGAATACCGACCGCCGGGAAAGTGGAAAACCTGAGTTCAAGTCCTAGTTGTGTGCTATCACGCAGCTTCTAATTAAACATGGTTACTTATGCTGAATATATAAGCTGCAAGTCAGAAATTGTAACATTTCATATCAATACCAAGTACCTACTCACTGGTAATCTGTCAAGTTTGTCTATCGGCTGCAGGCAGCGTTGGTCCTTATAAATTTTCGACCTGGAGGATGGATCTAGCATCGGCCTGCATCAAACGCCCTTAAGAAGCATTGGTGTACGAGCAATAAAACATACAGAATACCCACCCTGAATATTTGAAACTTGGGTTCGAGTCCCAGTTGCGTTATGTCACAATTTTTCTTGCATATTCTAATTGAACATGAAATTTAAGAAACTTATATACAATGCAGAGAAGGCAGTTAAATCCTTGCTGAATGTTTTAAAATTATTTTTCGCACAATCATATATTTTTACTGGGCGAATTATAGTTGAGCTGTTTAATGCCACCCTCTTTACTTTTTGTTATTTTATTAGCTGCCTTCATTGCTGTCGTTTATTAAGGGCTGGGCATATACAATAAACACCGGTTCCTATCTGGACCTGGCCAAGTTTGTTATGTTCATGATCCATGGTGGTTATTTATATGTAAACCATAGTCAGTGTTTGTTACTTTTTCAAGAACATAGTATCTTTTATATAATAATGTTACCGCGAACTGTTACCAGACACTAGTTTTGATTGAACTTGGATTCTTCTCTGATAGATATGATGCATAATATAAGCACATATAAGCTGGTGGTGTGCTCTGTGTGTTGGAATCTGTATCTAGTTATAATGGCTTGTACTAATTCCTGATAGATGGCTCTCATCTATTTGAATATCTTAAGAATAAAGATGCTGGTGGACTCTATGAGCACGCTCCTGAATATGTTGTATGTTTTAATGGTAACCACGAACCACATCACTACCTATGTAAAAAATACAAGACACCATAGTAAAGCAATTGTGTTGTCACACTATCACTGAGCCATCCCTATATTGGCATATAGTGACATTTCGCATGGTATATTATATGGATGATAATTTTATTATTTTTTTGCTAATTCTAAAATTCTGGAAATTCTCCTTAAGAATATTCAAAATTTTCGCTTGCGAAGACAAGAAGTTAGGAGAGAGCAAACAATTACATTACTTATCCTCCTTTTGACATAAACAAATCCAATTTAAAAATTCCAAAGGTGGCAACCTTGTCGAAGATGCCAATTATTCAATGATTAAAAATTTATAGCATCATTCACTCGCTCATAATACTAATTCCTTCAGATAAACTTCTTAAAAAAGGTACCTACTTCTATTTTTCTCAACTTTCTTTGCCAATTTCAAAGTTACATCCCCGAAATAAAATTTTAAGTTTTAACTAAAGCTTAAATTAATACAGGTACTTATTCCATATTTTCATTTTGATTGTTCTTATATTAATTATATTTTGTGTATATAATTTGATGTATCCAAAGCCTCATCGCCATTAGTTAAGCTACTCAACTTCAAGCCACTTAAATTCTTGAAAATTGTACCCATCTTTTAATTTATAGTAAACAATTCAAGAATCAATTGTACCCCTAACCACATAAATTTTGAAATACTATATACGCATTTCGGCAGCTAAGCTGCATCATCATAAAGTTCTCAATTCGAAGACTAGTTGGATGCATACCTCCATCCTTTCCTATCCTGAGCTAACTTATGCATTTCCCTAAAAGTAAAACATCCTACATCCCCAATTATTTGAGAGCAGTAGTCTAATCTGGGCCTACCCCTACCTCTTTTTATTCCTATCTCTGACTAGTATGTCACGAACTATTCCTTCGTGTCTCAGGTCCTACCATTCCATCCCTCCTATTCTTTATTGTCATCCATACCTTTTGATTTCCCCAAACTCTTTTGTAATACCTCCTTATTTCTAATCTTATCTATCCACAGTATCTTCATCATGCGTCTATAGCACCACATTTCAAACACTTCTATTCTTTTTCTATCTGATTCTCCTATTGTCCAAGTTTCGCACCCGTACAATGCCGTACTCCATAGGAGTCTCTTTTGAGTGTTTATCTTATCCGTTTCCGTGCATAAGAGTTGTCTCTTTTCGTTATATAAGCCTAACTAGTTTAAATAGACGCTCTTTTACCTCGTGACCTGCACACTTTAAAACGCATTTACGAATAATTTCCCAGTTGACCGCCTTATATGTTTGTTTCCCTCCTTTATCTACCCTGATTTTATATTTTCGCCTCTCGTCTATTAGAGTCACAATATCCTTTGCAATGCTAGTTTCTGTTCACATTGGTAAAGTGCTTTCAAGTTGCTTGAATTCAAGCTACTCGAAGTCGAGTAACTTAATTAATGAGAACAAGACTTAAATGTTTCATGTCAGTTGTATGTGGTTGTGCCCTAATCAATCTTAAATCCTACATTCTGTCTTTGTATGAATGTTCTAGTAATTGTTCTGTCTCTGTCTCTTAGCTGTTTGATAGATGAGTTGACTGCTGGAGGGTAAGTTCCTGTTACCTCATCGCTTCACTTTAGTTGGCAGATTCGTTTCTTTGCAAAACTAAAACATGCAAAATGGAAATGCGCCAACGTTTGCTCAATTCTTTGCTTAAATTGTTATGTCGTACTGCATTTTGTAGTGTTAGAATTAAAAGAATATTGTTTGGAAAGATATAATTTATTGAATTGTTTTATAGGTATATTGGGGAAATTCATTGGGATAGGAGACGACCAAGTCGATTGGAACACCCTCAACAAATGGCAAATCCAATCATTACTGTAACTGAACATACACCAACACCATCACCAGACTATTTGCGAAGACAAGTGAGTAAATAATAATAGATGCTCTTTGATTAAGGCCTAAGATTCCAGAATTTGCAACAATTATTCGATCACTTATTTTTAAAATTTAGTTGTACTTACTATAAAATTAGTCATTTATGCACAAAGGCGGTAAAATACTATTTACGGCCGCTTTTCAGGGCACTAAGTCATACATGTATAAAAAATTTTATTAATTGAGTATTTACAGGGTTCGATGGATAGTCAATTAGAAAGTTTATCAGGTAGTAAACTGGGACATTGGCATGACAGAAAATCCAGTCTGACTCGATCTCAAACTGATTCAAATATAACGTATGCTGGCGAAGATCTTCCTGAAGCCACAGGTTCTTTTTGTTACATAACAAGAGATGGTGATATAGACTTTCAAGTAGTACTGAAGGTAGTTTAATTAAAATGTAATACAGTATTGTTTCATTATGATATTCTGTTTACTGCTCTTAGGCTGTACATTTTTCTGCTATGAGAGAAAATAGTTGTTGTACTCTAAGGGTACTCGAAGTGATACTAAATTTAGTGGAACTTTTAATGGATGTAGGTGTAATGAAACATTTTCTCAGAGATGAAGCTTTAGCAGAACACGCGTCTACCCCTCTGATTGACACTAGTCCTGGTAAAGCCGGTACATCTGTAGGACATAACACTAGCACTGTTCCCACTGTCGATAGTGATAAACTGTTGAAACCACTATCACCACATAGGTTGATTATGCACATTATTGTAAGGTAAGTTTTGTTTTGTTGTCAATAGTAAGCAATATTTTTTTTTCTTCTTTTTAGTACCTAAGAATCGTAAATGTATTGCATATCTTTCTAGGGTACTGAAACATTTAGGTTGTCCTCATGGCTGTAATGATGGACAGAGAGGTCCAGCAGCAGAATTTTTACGTACCCAATGCCAAAACATCTTAGCAAAACTGAGCCGAGCTAGCAGCAAACAATTTAAAAACTTTCTGCGCGATTATATTAGGTATCAGCCATTACATGATGTTCTCGATCTGTTCCATTCATATGTTGGATTTTGTATTGACCCCAGCTCCCTGCTGTCTCCACTGAGTAAGTTTATTCGTGTATAGTTTTGTCTATAATAAATTAATGTTCATCGCATAATCTTATTGGAGGTCTGTGAGCAGATGTAATAGACATGCAAAACTCTAAGATACCTGGTGCGACAAGCCTTCAGTATAAGTTTATTTTAAAAATGCGTAAAATTCTCAAGATGTTTTAGAGTTTATACAGTCATCCAATATGTACGAACCTGAAAATTGTTTCTCCGAATTTCCAAATAAAAATTACAGTATGGGGTCGTTCACTATTTTCTGAAAACCGGCTTAAATAAAAGATTTTGTCCTAAAAAAAGATGTTTTTTTTTTCTTTTTTGCAGATTCTCACGTTTAAGTCCATATAAAGAATAATGAAAACATTAATTAGGTATTATTATTATACAGGGTGTATTCGAATAAGAGCGAAAAAATTTAAGAGGCGATTCCTTGTTGAAAATTAAAGGGGGTGTTTGATATAAACAAATCCTCATATGTACCCCCCTTAGGAGTGACGCTCCTCCAAAGTGGGAGGTGGAAATTAGGTTTTTATTTATTTTCCCAAAATCTGAAAAGTTAAGGAAATTAAATTTGGTGGAAGGCTTCTAATGTTAAAAAGGCTACATTCGAATATTTTTTGGCCTATCCATATTGTTATAAGTGGATGAAACTCGCAACCCCTCTTAATTTTTTCCCTTTTAACGTTTTACATTTTTACCGTGTAAGAATTTGATTGTTTAAAAATATGCCTTAGAAAGCTTCATTCATTTAAAAACTTTCGTATCTCTTTTGCTGTTTTTGTAAAATCAATAGTTTTCGGGAAAAAAAAATGATTAACTTCATCATGCACTGAAAGAATTAAATTCCAAGTAAAAGTAGTAGGCGGCACCAAGTTGCTTAGAGGGGTTGCGAGTTTCATCCACTTATAACAATATGGATCGGTCTAGAAAATCTTCGAAAGTAGGCTTTTTAACATTAGAAACCTTCCACCAAATTTCATTTCCCTAACTATTTCAGATTTTGACAAAAAAATAAAAAACATAATTTCCACCTCCCACTTTGGAGGAGCGTAACTCCTAAGGGAGGGACATATGAGGATTTGTTTATATCAAACACCCCCTTTAATTTTCAACAAGGAATCACCTCTTAAATTTTTTCGCACTTATTTGGATACACCCTGTATACGACCCCAAATCCATAATAGTTCGGCCGGCCGTCGATTTTAACATGGCGGTTCACAAAAATGTAAAATGACCAAATAAATGTATTACTTTCGCAAATACTGTGACAACTACCTTAAAATATAATCGTTCAACTCTCTATTAGTGAAAACACGTTTGTCATTTTTGCATAGTTTATTGTGAATTATCGAAAATAAATTACAATCTGTGATTCATAATAGTTCGGCCTTCATGTTAGTACTGTGTTACGCCTCCTTTATTGGTGTTACAGCTTTAATACGATCGGGCATTGTGCCAACAAGCTCTCTGCAATCTTCTGGCTGAATGTTATCCCATATTTGCTGCAGTTTTGCTTTCAATTCATTTACCGTGCGTGCTGGGTTTTTACGCAGTTCTTTCTTCATTGTATGCCAAATTGATTCAATTGGTGACAGGTCCGGACTGCTTGAAATCCACGGCAAAACAGGAATATCATTTTCCTCAAACCATGTTTTTATTTTTTTTTTGCCGTATGGCACGGAGCACCGTCTTGCTGAAAAATAAAGTCTCCTTCAGCAGTTTGGCATAAAGGAATCGATGGCAAAAAACTGTCGGTTAAAATGGTTTTATATTCATCAGCGTTCACAATTCCATTAATAGAACGAAGTTTCCGAACTTCCCTTCCAGACATACAACCCCACACCATAATGGAGGCTGGAAACTTAACTTTTTGAACGATGCAATCGTTGTGGTAGGCTTCTGATGATGTACGCAAAACGCGTTTCCTAGTGTCTCCAACACAAACTTCAAACTTGGATTCATCGCTCCAAATCACTTTGTATCATTGTTGTCGAGTCCAATTTTTATGTATCTTAGCCCATTTTAGACGGTTGAGTTTTTGTAATTTGGTTAGCAGAGAATTTTCTTTTGCCTACATAATGAAATTCAAAAATGTTTATTAACAGGGAAAATCAAGAAGCTGGCTGTCTACCTTGTAAAATTTGTATCCCAATTTGTGAATTGCTCTTCTAGTTGTGGTTACGGACATTTGTCGTCCAGTTACCTCCCTCCACAGTGTAGTGACTTCTCGAGCATTTGATCGTCGATTTGCTTTTATAATTCTTCTCAAAGCACGTCGATCAGCGATAGAAATCTTGAATATCTCCAGTTTTCTTGTATAAATTGAAAACATCTTGCACTGTTGATCGCGGAACTGAGTGCGAAATGGAAATTTTTCTTGCGGAAATACCATTTGAATGCGCTTTTATAATGGACCACCGCAGATCTTTGCTCAGTTATTTTCCAAGAGGCATTATGCGATTCCGAATCTTACCAGAAACTGCCAGGATATGCCGTGTGCATAGCCTAACCAAGTATTTCTTAAGCTATGGCCGTGTGCCGTTTCGGTTTTAGTATGATGAGCGTAATTTTATTACAAAGCTGCCTTGTTTCCGGCCGAACTATTATGAATTACAGATTGTAGTTTCTTTTCTTTAATACACAATAAACTATGCACAAATTATAAATGTATTTTCGCTAACAGAGAGTTGAACGATTATATTTTAAGATAGATGTAGCAGAATTTGCGAAAGTAATACATTTATTTGGTAATTTTACATGTTTGTAAACCGCCATGTTAAAATCGACGGCCGGCCGAACTATTATATGGATTTGGGCTCGTATTATATCCGTTTGTGACGTATATAGGGACAAAGATATCTATTCTCGTTTTTCTTATGGATCATTTAACGTACGTCTGAGCAATTTCCAATACAATCGGCATTGCTATATTTCCTTTTACTGCTATCATCCTTATTCAAGAAAATAATAACCCGGTTTTGACGAAAGTAGGATAAAATTATTCATGTTGGGGTTCATCGTATACTATCTTAAGAATATGAACTGATAAACATTTTGTTGGAATATATCAATTGGTTATTTTAGTATTTCTTACAAAATACTGAAGGCCATACAAATATTTTCGTGCCGTCGACGTCGACTGACAATAACCGCGACTGCGTGGAATATATATATATATATATATATATATATATATAAAGATGCTGGATTTATTGGGTATTGTTGCCAAATGGAGAATATAAACACTTGGTTACTCTGTGTTCTTTATTTACCAATATTTCGGAACTAGAAATGTGTTCCTTTATCAAGGCTATAATAAATGGTCAAATCAACACACTACAAATCGGGAAAATTACAAAATGACTTACTGTGAACATGAGGACTACTGTGAATAGTTGAAAATAGTACATGAAACTATTATTCTCAAAATTAATACATCAGAATAGAAAATAGGGCATAACATTATATGTAGGTTGACAGTGAAAGCCCGATATGACTTATTGTAACAATCTAGATTAGGAATGTATGAGAAATAACTCGCATGTAAATAATTAAGATGATGAATGGACGATTACAATTTGGTGAAATATATATTAAAATGGGTAATATTTTATGTTCAATTCTTAAAACTCGTATTATTTATCTAAATGGTATGGTGAGGCAATTTGAGAAAAATGTTTTCTTTCAAAAAGTTACAAATATCAAGATGGCAGGATGGCGTCATGTGTAAGACAGGCAGAAAAACAAGAGTTAAGAATAGGAAATAGTTAGTTTGACTTGGTGAATGTTAATAAGTATGAATATATGGCGTTAATGTCCTCAGTATCAGTTTTAAAGTTGACAGTTGAATTATTATTGATGTAAATCATTTCAAGGAATTTTCTCTTTGTGAGATTTCTCTCTTTATGGAGAATTTTGGTATCTACAAAAGAAAATGTGTGGTTCATGTCAGTATGTTTGGCTAAAGCACAACGTTCTGGGTGATGGATGATATCACTTTTATGAAGGGATATACGTTTTTTTAGATGTTGTGAAGTTTGACCTATATATTGTTTGTTACATGTAAGACAGTTTATAGAATAAATTAAGTTGGATTGATTCATAATGGGGATTGGTTGTTTGATTTGTGTATATAAATTTTTTATGGATCTGGTGTGTTTAATTGCTATTTTGACGTCTTGTCGTTTCAAGATATTTGTGATTCTGGGAGTCAGTCCATGTATCATTGGTAGAACAGCATATCTGTCAGGTGTGGATGTATGTGGTGAGGGTATGAGGGGAACAGGCGGTTGAGTGGCAGTTTCAAATGCATTTAAAATGAATTTCTCTGGATAAGAATTTTGTTTAAGTAAGTTGTGAAAGATGGCTATGTTTTTTGCGTGAAACATAGGGTGAGAGATCATTTCTATTCGTTTCTTCATAGATTTAATAAAATTATGTTTGGATTTATAGCACAAAGCAGAATGAAAATTATGGTATCTTCCAGAGCTAGTAGGTTTTCTGTACCAGTCTGTAATAATGCAATTGTTAACGGTGCGGATGACTTTAGTGTCGAGAAATGGGACAAATCCATCATTTTCTTGTTCAGCGGTGAATTGGATAAGTGGATTACGAGAATTGAAAATTTGAAGAGTGGTTTGAATAGTGTCTTTAGGTATGGCTGTTATGATATCATCAACGTATTTGTACAAAAAAGGGAGGGGAAAAGGGAGCAGAGGTATGACTTCATCCAAAAAATGGTCCATGACAATCTGGGCTATGATGCTACTAGTGTTTCCACCCATGGGGACACCCATTTTAAATGCATTTGAAACTGCCACTCAACCGCCTGTTCCCCTCATACCCTCACCACATACATCCACACCTGACAGATATGCTGTTCTACCAATGATACATGGACTGACTCCCAGAATCACAAATATCTTGAAACGACAAGACGTCAAAATAGCAATTAAACACACCAGATCCATAAAAAATTTATATACACAAATCAAACAACCAATCCCCATTATGAATCAATCCAACTTAATTTATTCTATAAACTGTCTTACATGTAACAAACAATATATAGGTCAAACTTCACAACATCTAAAAAAACGTATATCCCTTCATAAAAGTGATATCATCCATCACCCAGAACGTTGTGCTTTAGCCAAACATACTGACATGAACCACACATTTTCTTTTGTAGATACCAAAATTCTCCATAAAGAGAGAAATCTCACAAAGAGAAAATTCCTTGAAATGATTTACATCAATAATAATTCAACTGTCAACTTTAAAACTGATACTGAGGACATTAACGCCATATATTCATACTTATTAACATTCACCAAGTCAAACTAACTATTTCCTATTCTTAACTCTTGTTTTTCTGCCTGTCTTACACATGACGCCATCCTGCCATCTTGATATTTGTAACTTTTTGAAAGAAAACATTTTTCTCAACTTGCCTCACCATACCATTTAGATAAATAATACGAGTTTTAAGAATTGAACATAAAATATTACCCATTTTAATATATATTTCACCAAATTGTAATCGTCCATTCATCATCTTAATTATTTACATGCGAGTTATTTCTCATACATTCCTAATCTAGATTGTTACAATAAGTCATATCGGGCTTTCACTGTCAACCTACATATAATGTTATGCCCTATTTTCTATTCTGATGTATTAATTTTGAGAATAATAGTTTCATGTACTATTTTCAACTATTCGCAGTAATCCTCATGTTCACAGTAAGTCATTTTGTAATTTTCCCGATTTGTAGTGTGTTGATTTGACCATTTATTATAGCCTTGATAAAGGAACACATTTCTAGTTCCGAAATATTGGTAAATAAAGAACACAGAGTAACCAAGTGTTTATATTCTCCATTTGGCAACAATACCCAATAAATCCAGCATCTTTAACTTGTAAATTTGCCAAGATACTTCCACAATATATATATATATATATATATATATATATATATATATATATATATACATGAATCGCGGTTGTTACGAAGCCCGCTATATAATACAGGCTTCCCGACGCCCACCATTTACAATCAGCTCAGAAGTGTGTATATCACTTAATTAGGCCATTTATAATCACCTAATTAAAGGGAAACAGGGAGGGGTAAGTTTTATTTATATACGCGTAAATATATATTTCTCTCTTTATACGGCGCCCACTAAAACCTGCGTAGCATAGGAAGCCCTTTTGTATATAATGCATATATTCGGCACTCTATAGGAAGCCCGCCGTTGTTGCCAAATTAGGAGTGTAGATTTGTTAACTTTTCAATGGATCGCAATAAACGGATGGTGGAAAAAGCTGCTAAAAGTTACGACGGTAATGGTAAGTACAAATTATAAGGTGGGCTCTTCAAAAACAGGGAAATAATTCATTTATTTGTATTTGTTGGTATACAATGTGGGGAACTAACTGGATAAATTCATGGAATAATGGTTTCCGGGCTGGTTGCCACGTCGTCGTTGGTAATCTGTAACACTAAAATTAACATTAACACTTGACGTTTCGACTCTCATATCGGAGTCTTCTTCAGAAGCTATTCTGAAACTGAAAATCCTATCGCAGGTAACTCTATTTATACTCGCCGGTAATCACTGAAGCGCGACGTTTTCACGGAACAGTGATTTCCAAGTAACCGGTAGATCCATTCCTCCATCTCTGTTGAAGCTGGGTCTCTTGAAGATCTCTACAGCCTCCCTGATCCGACTGGGCCAAAAATTGGGAATCCTTGCTAGCGCCTTAGCATCCTCGAAACGAATCTCGTGTCCTGGCAAAGAGGAGTGTTCCGCGACTGCTGACTTCTCCGTCCGTTGGTTCCTGACGTCCCTCCTGTGCTCTTGCAGCCTCGTGCTGATGTGTCTCTTCGTTTCTCCGATGTATTCCTTACCACAGAGTATACCGGAAGCCCACGCACACGGATCGCTATTTAAATGCCGCTTCCCATCATCACCCGGCACAGAAACAGGGAACCATCAACACCTTGGTGCACAGAGCCCGCCAAATCAGCGAACCGGAACTTTTGGAGGAAGAACTAGCGCATCTGAAGACAGCCCTAAGGAAGAATGGATATTCTCTACGAGACATAGAGCATGCTATCAGGAAGAGCGACCAACGGCGAAAGGAACCAGAAATCTACATTGCGACGGCCTACCTTCCTTACATAGATGGATGCACGGACAGAATCGGACGTCTACTCAACAGACACAAGATCAACGTAGTGTACAATCCGCCTGGAAAGATTGCTGCAAGTTTCCCTAGGACCGTAGGAGAGCAGAAGAAGCATCAAGGACCAGGAGTATACAGCATCCCATGTATCTGTGGTAAGGAATACATCGGAGAAACGAAGAGACACATCAGCACGAGGCTGCAAGAGCACAGGAGGGACGTCAGGAACCAACGGACGGAGAAGTCAGCAGTCGCGGAACACTCCTCTTTGCCAGGACACGAGATTCGTTTCGAGGATGCTAAGGCGCTAGCAAGGATTCCCAATTTTTGGCCCAGACGGATCAGGGAGGCTATAGAGATCTTCAAGAGACCCAACTTCAACAGAGATGGAGGAATGGATCTACCGGTTACTTGGAAATCACTGTTCCGTGAAAACGTCGCGCTTCAGTGATTACCGGCGAGTATAAATAGAGTTACCTGCGATAGGATTTTCAGTTTCAGAATAGCTTCTGAAGAAGACTCCGATATGAGAGTCGAAACATCAAGTGTTAATATTAATTTTAGTGTTACAGATTACCAACGACGACGTGGCAACCAGCCCGGAAACCATTATTCCATGGACAACGGCCACGAAAGCCTTAAGAAGAAATTGGATAAATTCAATTCAATTTTTGTCAAAAAATGGCGTATCGGTATTTGTCGGAGAAAAAATTAAGATCCTTCTTATTGACTACTTCCAGCTAAAGCCACCACACTGTATACCTACTAAGCGAGTTAACTTTTGAACAACTTCTTGGAAAATGTTATTCTATATTAATCAATTTTGTCTTTTGGATTTCATAGTAAATTCTTCAATATCTTAAAAATTTCTTTGGAAATATTCTTGAAATTTCATATCAAGTAAAAAGTTTCCTACTACGTAATTTCACTCCAACAGTGCGAGTAATAATTATTAAGAGCTTACTTGGGAGATCCTTTTATGTAAAGAAAAATCACAAATATGTACGAGGGAAGATCCATATGCTCCACTTCTGACCTACTTACTGGAATTCTAGGGTAGTCATGATTTGACATTTTATCGAAAGTTATATTTTGACATCACTTTCGGAATTTTACAGTTCTGGGTGTAATAATAATTAAAAGAGAGTACGGAAGAATTTAAAATGCGAACCTGCAGGTTGGTCTAGAACATGCGGACGCACATGAAACCTGCTGCGGTGTGGATATTATTATTATTTCTTACGGGGTAGGTTTCTAGCCCCTAGCAATGAAGCTCAAGCTTATTGTGCCCCCATACATGATTATCTCATAAGTTCGGTCCCCTCAAAAAATTTTAGGACAAGACTTATGGGTGCATCTGTTATTACATTTGGTTCTACAAACATAGCTCCAAAGCTTGTATGTCTAGCTGCGCCAAGAGCCGGACATTCGCATAGTATGTGATGAGGAGTTTCCTCCTCTTCTCCACACATCCTGCAATCAGGATTGTCCTTCACTCCAATAGTGGTAGATGTCTCATAAGTGAACAGTGCCCCGTAAATAGTCCTATTGCCCATTTCAGCTGGTTCTTACCCAGTCGTATTAACTCTTCAGCTCTCTTGCTGGATGGTCGGCTAATAAACATCCGCGATTGCCCCAGTCCAGGAGTCCCCATCCAGTAAGATGTATCTTTTTGTCTTAATAGGTCCTTTATTACCTCTTTGGCTATCTGATATGCCAAACGACACGTAGGTTCCGGCCCTATCAGCGGGACTTTGGCTCCCTTCTTCGCTAAAAGGTCTGCTTTTTCGTTCCCTTCACTTCCTTGATGGCCTTTCACCCATCGTAGAATAACCTTGTTATGTACTGCTGGCCGAGCACGTGAGTCCAGACAGTCTTTAACTGTTCTGGATTGTATCTTTGTAGCTTCCAGAGCTTTCAGTGCTGCCTGGCTGTCAGTGAGAATCTCGATCCTCCTGTTTTGAAAGGACCTCCTGATCGTCTCCTGCGCACATACAGAAATCGCAGTAATTTCTGCCTGGAAAACGGTTGCAAGGCTGCCCAGGTTTATGCTAATATCATTCCCTGGGCTTTTGATAGCAATACCCACCCCAGTACTATGTACAGTTTTAGACCCATATGTATACCAAATGTTTCCATCCTGTTCTCTCGCCCTTTGTGAATTGCCCTCCACTACCTCTATCGTTATGGTAATCCGATAAGATTTGTGAAAGTTTAAGATTGGGACGGTTCTATTCGACTGCATGCTAAGCATGTAGGTCTTGTCTATTTGTTGAA
The DNA here is from genome assembly GCA_963966045.1 of Xestobium rufovillosum. Lineage (NCBI taxonomy): Eukaryota > Metazoa > Arthropoda > Insecta > Coleoptera > Ptinidae > Xestobium > Xestobium rufovillosum. The sequence continues at coordinate 21,778,636 of OZ014494.1, forward strand.
ATATTTCGGTATGGTATCCCGCTCTTGCGAGAGTTAGCCCATAACTGTTTATCTTTAGCCTGTATGCTGCTCCACTACAATATGTAGTGGTGGGAGTCCCAGAAGTGCCTCCATGGCCGCAGTGGGCGTTGTTTGCATCGCCCCTGTGATTCCTAGGCATGCAAGTCTTAGCAATTTCCCTAGCTTAATTTGAGATTCCCTTTTTCTGGCTTTATGCCACCATATTATGGATCCATGTTACTGTCGGGATTATTACCCTGGAGTAGATCCAAGAGACCATTGCTAGCCTTAGCCCCCACGTTCTCCCTATCATACCCCTACAAGCCCATGGGCTCCGGGTAGCCCTTTTGGCCAATTTCTCCAGATGGGTGTTATAGTTTAATTTAGTGTCTAAGGTTAGTCCTAAATACTTAACTTCTCTGCTCAGTTCGATCTCTTGGCCCCACAGCCGAAGCCTCTTCAGATCTTGAAGATTCCTTCTTCTCCTGAAAGCTATCACTATGGTCTTAGCAGGGTTCACAGTTAGTCCCTCTGCTGTGCACCATCTTTCTGCTATTTCTAGGGTTCGTTGCATGAGGTTTGAAATCACCCCTCCGAACTTCACTATGATTAGAATAGTAATATCATCCGCATAACCCTGTGCGTGTATTCCTTCCCTGTCTAGTTCCCAGAGGATACCGTCCACCACCAGGCTCCACAGTAAGGGCGATAAAACCCCGCCCTGCAGGCACCCTCTGGCAGCAGCCACCCCCCTGGTCACGTTGCCCTGTGAACTAGTAATTATCCTGCCTCTTATCACAGAGTCAATCCACTCTGCAATAGAACTATCTACTCCGCCACTTTCAACAGCTCTCTTGATGGAGTCGAAAGAGGTATTGTCAAATGCACCCTCTATATCCAAAAAGGTTCCCAATGCAACTTCTTTGTTGATCAGGGCCCCTTCGACCCTGCTTGTGATCTCATGGAGACTCAGTTCGCAAGATTTCCCCGCTTGGCAGGCATATATTGGTGTCGATGTAGGGGTGCCACTCCCAGAACTTAGTCCCTTATATGTTTATCAACAAGTTTTTCCATCGTCTTGAGCATAAATGATGTCAATCAAGCTGATTGAGCGAAAGGATTTCACCTGGGCGTATGATTCTCGCCCTGGTTTGGGTATGAAAGCTACCCTTACCCTTCGCCAATTATACGGCACATAACTTAGGGCCAGGCTGGCCCTGAAAAGTGTGCACAGGGGTGAAGCTAATGCTTCGATACCCTGTTGTAGCATTATCGGCAATATCCCATCAGGGCCCGAAGTTTTGTATGGTGCGAGGACTTCACCGCTCATATAATCTTGGTTTTGTCAACTAGCCTGTTAGCTAGTTTCCAGCCTTCCTTTGTTCCCCGCCTATGCGCTACGTCTTGGCTTTCATTGTCATCTACAGGTATAGGTCTACTCCCTAGGAAGTGTGTCTAGCAGCAAGTCCAGAGTCTTCTCCCCAGATAATGTATACCCTCCCTGTATTTTTTCCAGTGATCCTATTTTCACTGGACTGCCTTTCTGCAAGGTCTTCTGGAGTCTCGCACATTCCGGAGATTTTTCAATATCTTCGCAGTGTCTCCTCCGGGATTCTTCTTTCGCCCTTCTTATGGCGCTTACGTAATTTCGACGGGACGTTTTATAGTTTTCCCATCCTCCGGTCCTTTTGACCTGGTTAAAAAGCCTACGAGTTTCCGTCCTCAGGGAGAAAATTTCTGGATTCCACCACAGAGTCTCTCGTTTAACCTTCCTCACCTTCCTCGTAAGCACCAATTATTGTTGACTTGATAATGTCATTCATCAGTTCCACATTCACTGGTGTTCGCAGTCTTGACATACATTCCTTCAACCCTTGCTCTAGTCTCTCTCTAAAGAGATTCCAGTTGCAGGTTCTTGGATTCCTGTATGTTTTGACTTCCCCCTGTGGCAATGATAGTTTAAATCTTACGTACCTATGGTCCGAGAGTGATTGTTCTTGCGACACATGCCAATCACTTATTTCACTGCACACCCTTGGCGTACCGATCGTGATGTCAATCATTTCTCTCCTTTTCTCAGTGACAAAGGTAGGCTCGTTTCCCCGATTGACTACTTCTAAATTATTACTGATAATGAATTCTAGAAGCGATTCACCTCTTCTGTTGGTTCCTGTGCTCCCCCAAACCGTGTGGTGTGCATAGGAATCACAACAGAGCATAAGTTGTGTGTTGCTTTCTTCGCAAAGATGCACCAGTCTCCTTAATTCCGGTGTTGGTGGTTGTTCCGGCTGGTCATACGGAAGGTACCCTTCCATGATTATGTCTAACTTTACCACCATTAGGTCTTTCGAACTGAGTTCCCAAATGGGTATTAAATGACGTTCTTTCTTTGCCAAAATGCAAGTTCTTGGATGGTTTCCTCCTGGGCTGATTAACTCCCAGTCGCCTATAATCAATCAATCAATATCCATACTGATGAGCCTTACGTAGTGCTGCAAAGCTGCCGAAGCTGCTTTGATGTAGATTCACCTGTAGGACACTGAAAATGACCTACCTTGTTACTGGGGATCTTTCCCTGGTGGTTCGCTATTCGCCCCTCCTTTGTCAACTTCGATTTCGATATTTTTGATTTATTTCTCTAATTTCTCCTTCTTGGTGAATGTGAAAAAAAATATTGAGAATGCCGCATTATTTTGTAGCTGAAGATTCCGTTAATCAAAACTCCGAAAACTTGAGAATGTTGATATTTTGCCGATCTAGCTTATTGGGGAATAGACAGGTATCTCAAAATTTGCTTAACCGAGTGCTCGAAAATTTCAAAAAAATAACACGCGAAGTATTAAAAATTATTATCTCCTAAAATGCAAGAACAACACCACGTTGCCAAATGTACGGGCTTCCTATATGCTGTATTTACGCCGGGCTTCACAAAGTTGATAAATATTATGCAATACATACAAAGTCATATACAGATACTGTCGTGCGCCCCCTACAGAACAATTGTATGAACTAAAAGTGTATGTTTTGCGATGTATATAGCATTTGGCACGCCCAGCCGAAATTTTGATTTTGGATTCTACACATCATTTTAACTCTATGGTAAAAAATATACACGCTTGTTTTAGGAAGCCCGAAAGTGGGCTTCCTAAGTGTGGAGCGGGCTTCCTATCGTGCGCCCAACGTACGAATTTGGGCTTCATAAGTGCTGAATACAAATATATATATATATATATATATATATATATATATATATATATATATATGTATATATATATTATGTCAGCATATTTATTAATCTAAATTAGGTTTGTGAATTTTTACCTATTGTTTTTAGATAAAAGGTTTAAAGCAATGATTATAACTGTTTCTCGAAGTATTTTTAGGTTCAAATACGAATGTTTTGTGGTTTAAGCTGTAGTTTTTTGTGTTCAGTTCATACACTTTTATTGTGTACCGTTTCATTTATTAGTTGTGTCTTGTTTGTGTTTTAAGTTATATTCAGAAAATAAGTTATGAAATCTTATCTACAATAGGTACCTTTAACAGCCAAATAAACACAAAAAACATGAAAATCCTAAATTATAACCTCAAAATTTGAGAACTAATTTCTGGATGCATCAAGCAATTATTCAACGCACTGGTCACGTGCATTTTGCTCCACCAATGGGTGTGGAGCATACACACAGAGTTGCGTATATGTGCAACTCTGTGAGCATACACAAGGGAATTATTTTATTGGTAATTCCCCTTAACACGTCACAGATGGACTGCATTTAAAATGTAAGTACCCTAAAATTAATATAGTCGCCTAAATATATGAAAATATTTTGATTTTATTATTAGATATACCTTATATAAATGTGATAAAGCAAGTTATGGGAACAATTTTCAGGTTACCTATACATATTTCTTGCTCTTTGACTAAGAAATCAGTCAGATAAGCAACTGATTTCAGTGTCTAAACAGATTCTCTAGAATACTTGACTTGATTTATGTTTCACATGAGCGATAAAAACAGTAATGTTATATACAAATTTGTTCATAATGCACTTTGGTTACCTAAAAACACACACAATTCCATAATACCTACCTCACAAACTCAATAATAATGAACACCTTGTACTACTAGTGTTATGTGCTGTGCTATACTCCATAGATCTGGTCTTGTTTCCCTAAATTGTGTCAAATAGAAAGTAGAAGTAGCGGCAGGAAAAATGACTCTACTTTTGATTTACCGAAACTATTTTCGACAACTAAACAACAAAATTTTAAATGGTATCAAACGCAAAACCCCAATCTGCTACAAAATGCATCAGAACAAACTTCTGTTGGAAAAGAAGAAAGTATGTATAAGTGAGATAGTTCAAAAATGTACATATTTACTTTATATTATACACATATATATATTTTAATAGTGAAAGTATCAAAACTCGAGTCATAGATTCTAGTGCTGTAAATAGTTCAGCTCATTGTATTCATTATCAGACCAGAAGCGGGGTTCTAGTAAGTCGCCAGACACAGTGTCGCAAGGTGGTTATGCAACGAACTTTGGCACAGGCGTTGGTGGAGGCGGAATCAGGGGCATTGAAGGAAAAATTGTTTCACATGTTTTCAAACCACTTGTTACCCGCTTTGTGAATGCTTCCAAAGAAATAAGAGCTCCCGAAAATTTGGTAAGTCATGATATTTTAAAATTTAAAAAATGCTTAAGTATATTTTAAATTCAATTTAATAAACATTGTCATAGGCCCGGTTTTTCAAAGAATCCAACACCGGATTAAGTCTGACACAGGCTTCGTTGCTAGGATACAACCAATCAGAAAGCCGGTAGTATCATAGCAACGAATCCAGTGTCAGACTTAATCCGGTGTTGGTTTCTTTGAAAAACCGGAGTTGATCATAATAGTATGTTTTGTTTATTTGTCATTGTTTGATATTTACATGTGGGTGCAGAATCTTTAACATTCTTTAACAATCTTTAACATTTTCTGAGTTTATTAGTTTTTAAGGTTAATTCAGTACTCCTGTTTTTTCACCTTCTTTGTTATCCCAAAACATTTCCTCGACAACGATGTAATAATAAAGGAACAGTCAGGATTTAGGGCCAAACATAGCTGTGAGTCAGTTATTCAGTTAATTATATCCCACTGGAAAGAAATAATCGATAGCAATCAAATAATAGTAGCAGTATTCATGGATCTAAGTAGGGCATTTGAAACAATAAATAGAGAACTTCTTGTAATGAAATTGAAGAGCTATGGAGTACAGGGTGTAGTACTAAAATGGCTAAGTAGTTATTTGCAGGGCAGAAAACAGCAAACTAAATTCAACACAGAAATGTCAGTTCCCATAGAAATACAAACAGGTGTTCCACAGGGTAGTGTGCTTGGCCCATTACTCTTTATTATTTATCTGAATGATATTATGAAAACCATTAAAGAAAGTAATATGCAACTCTTTGCTGATGATGCATTGATTTATACTACATGGAAAGATGTTGATACAATGATCACAGTTTTAAATAATGATTTAAATGCAGTACAGGACTGGTTGTGCTCTCAATAAACTAAAGCTCAACATAGGTAAAACAAAATGTATGTTTATAACTGGAACAAAAGTTCGGATTCAAAATCTTGATGTAAAAATAGGAAATTCGATTATTGAAAGAGTTAATGTTATTAAGTATCTAGGGGTTTTTATAGACGAACATTTAACCTTTAAGCAACATGCCGAATACATATCAAAGAAAATAGGCCAAAAAATAGGTTTTTTAAGAAGAATAAGTAACAGTATTTCAAATATTTCAGCACTTAGAATTTACAACACAGTGGTATTGCCACATTTTACATATTGTGCCACAATTCTGTATATGTTGCGAGCAACGGACTTAGAGCGGCTACAGAAATTGCAAAATAGAGGAATGAGAGCAATTCTCAAGTGCAATAGGTATACACCAATAAAATATATGTTAGATACCCTGAATTGGTTAAGTGTGACGGAGCAAATTAAATTACACGTTTTAATCTTCATTTTTAAAATCAAATCTGATTTAATGCCAAATTATTTGGTAAGAAAATTAGTGAATGTGCAGGATATTCATACATATGTAACACGCCAGTGCAATGACATGTACTTACAAGTAAGGAACAAAAAGTCCACCATGAATAGTATATTTTATAAGGGTATACGTTTATATAACGAATTACCCGAAACAATAAAAATGCAAAAAGTTTAAAGGTATTTAAAAGGGGTGCTAGATATGCAATTAAACAGGCAGCGACATAAGAGACTGAAGCAATAAGAGACTGAAGCAATAGGAAGTTACCTGATAGGGTTAAGTAAAGAAAATTCTAGAATAAGTATTAGATGTAATGTGTTAAAGTATGTGCGGGTATTAAATTTAAGAAAGTAGTAATAAGTTCATTCACAAAATATGGTAGATTTTTTTTTTTAGGCAAAAGTAGGTTTAGTGTAGTCTTGTAGGATATTATTGTTTAATGATTTTTAAGATCTAATGTAGTTTTTCCAACTAATAAACCGTATATTATTAAACAACACTATATGAAGGGCCGAGTATTTTGAAAAACAAGTCATGAAATTTTGTGTCCATATACTTACCTATCTGTCTTTTCTGTGCCAAGCACACAATTTGCAGACTGAGCTCATTCAGTTAAATTGTTAATGAATGAAAATAAATTTGTATTTTTTAAATAGGCAGTGTACTGTGAAGTACGTCAGTTAATGACATATGTAAAGGAAGGACACGGAAGCATATTTAGAAGAGTTGCTCTCAGTGCACTTATAGACACGGCAGACAGACCTAGTAAAAAAGAACCTAATGTTCAGACAACAAGGGTGATAAGGTACGAGTTTCTTAAATAATATTATATGGACCAGTTTTATCACATAAATTTTTAGGCATGTACATCATGCAGAAGCAGAAGAATCAGCTGATTTAGTAAATGAACCATCTAATACTGGAGATGATCGAGGAACTAGGAAGCTGTTGTTTAAGAAACGAAGTACATCTTCGACATGTGCTGTAAGTCAAAATATCTTCCACTTTTCCTTTAAGCTTCATAAAAATTAGGCATAATTCTATAACACATATATATTACCTTTTAACATCCATTAAATTGTCATTAAAGAGTTTACTTGAAACTGAGACAGAGGAGCAAACTAAATCAAGTCAAAGTCCCCTCAGTAACTTACGAAAAAAGCACCACATATTAACGCCTCGACAAAGCGAGAGGGCACTTGGCATTACCGAACCCACAACTAAACAAAAAGCACGATCAAAAATAGGAGGCATTGGTAAGAATACAAATTGAATGAAAATTGAAAGTTATGTAGAGAATCCAAACTACAAAAAATTAACGCGCCACTAGAAATATCCCATTAATTTTTATGCGTGTTTCCGTGTCAATTTTTAAAGTAATTTTCAAAGTATTTGTTTTTGGTAATACACAAAATAAAAAAGCAAAAGTGAAACTGTAATAAATATAGGTGCATGATATGAACATTCCAGAAGAAAATGTAGTCTTGCAAATAAATAAATGAATAGAGAAAATGCAAATAATATACGAAAATATGGTGAAAAAATACAAGTGGCATGTTAATTTCTTGAATCAGTGAAAGAGCTTAGGTAATGTCTACACTATATTATAATCAATTTTTAGTAAGCTGGTTTAAAAGAAGCGATTCAACAAATAATGATTCTGCGGATAATTTAGATAGTAATGAGCCTGATGTGTCCTTTATTAGAAAACCTTCCCAATACTATCATAATAAAATACCAGTTAGAAGTGGGACCAGGTAGTAACTATCAACATAAAAAGAACTCGTATCAAAATGAACTGTTTTAGCAACGTCAGCCACACACTACAGAAGGCTAAACGTCGCGTAGAGGATAGATTTACCAAGTTTGTGCTGAAGAAAGGCAAGAAAAAAGATGGGAGTATGGAAGAACCATCTGCAGGCTGTAATACAGTATACATTTTACATATTTTTGTAACTGTCTGATTGAAATTCCTGTTTAGATCTTAGTAGAAGAAATTCTTTAGAAATGGGTGAATCATCTAGAGAATCTGAATTTGTGGTATTTAAAGAAAGAAAACTAGTTTCAACTGCACCTGTTTACAGTGGAATGCTAAGATTGTCTTTTCTCTTGGAAACATGTCCTCCCGGTTCAGTTCCAGATGCCCACCTTCTTGCTTCTGTTCTTGACCTTGTAAATAAAAAACGTGTTAAATTTCTTTTCATAATGGCAAATATTTTCAGCCTCATGCAGGTGTAGTAGCAAGAGCAGCTTTCCTTCTAGAATGTGCATTTTTTGTACATTGCTGCAATAAAGGACAATGGCCATCTTGGATGAAATTAAATTTCCCCATGTTCAGACCCTCTGGCCCATTGCCTGCAAGAGGAACAAGCACTGGAATTCGTCGTTCACATATAATGCAAAAGGCTGCAGGTAAAATGTTTTATCAGTGGGCAGAAGTTCTAGGTAGTCGACTAGAAGAAATACTCAATGAAGATAAACTATTAGAGCCTTCAATATCAGCAATGGTTCTTGATGAAACTAAACAAAGGGAGTTGTTGTTGCAAGATGAAGAAGAAGATTTCCTTGACGAAGGTAACTGTTGTAGTATGTTTTCCTAAGTTTTGTACATTATTATTCCAATGTTTAGCGAGTGTTAACACATATGGAGCAAGTTGTCCGATACCACTTCGGCTTATTGCTTGTATGTTACTGTTAGAAATAACAGCATTTTTACGAGAAACTTACCAGACTTTACCAAAGTCCTCTCGAATGACAGGCAAGGAGAGAGTGCCGCAGTGGGATAGACTTTACAGCCGTGAGGCTAACAGACGGTGGAGCATGGCACTTTCATCTATGGGCCAATCGCAGACTTCAGCTCAGAGTTTACAGTCCATTGCAGGTGACAGAGAATCAGGTGAGTTAATAAACAAGTAAACTGATATATGTAATGCTTATTTTTTGTTGCTGGACTTTGAATTTGATTTCTTTTGAGAACATGAACGAGGACAGTTCATCATTTATTCTCCCTAACATAGAAGATGTTCCCTACCTAAGAAGTTAGGAGCAATTTTAACACGGTTCACTGAAACGTTCATACATTCGATTTATCGATGCTAAAGAGTGCTTGAATGCCCTAGGAAAAAACTTAAATGTTTTGTTCCACAAGCCATTCATTTACTGCTGTCATCACTTCTTCGTCATTCTAAAAAAGGGGTCCACCAAGGTGTTCTTTTAATCTAGGGAATAAGAAATAGTCGCTGACTTTTGTCTATTTAGACAACAGCCATCTCCAGTTACTGATTTCTGATATCCGGGAGGGTGTAACATTAATAATAAACCAAATAAATTGAAAATTCAGTAGGTTATGATGCACTATTAAACATTTGGTATCTATATGTGTAAGTACTATAAACTCCAAAAGTGGTGTTCCAGTTTGCGACGCGAATCGTTTATGCCGACGTTGCTGTTTTCTTCAGCCCTGCCCCACCATAGACGATGTGATTTTTCGTTAAAAGAACATGATTATTTATCTACATTTTTTGCTGCCCTTTGTTTACTAGTGCAAGGCTAACACGTTTGTTGTCATTCAAATAAAATCGTTTATATCCGCCTTCAAAACTTTAATTGGCGGACAGTTGCTAAGGTTTTTTTTACCTCAGAATATAATTGGTTATGGCATTTTAAGCGGAATTGAACCGTAAAATGGAACAGCAATTTTGGCGTTTATAATAGTACCTACATATTGACAGAGTAGTGAGAAAGGACGTTTGGGAAAGCTTACACAGGAGGGGAATTGAAAGAGGTATGATAGAAATGATAAAAGCACTATACAGAAATAACAGGAACGTAGTAAGATCTCACAATAATGAATCTGCTGTATTTGAGTCGAAGATAGGTTTGAAACAGGGTTGTGTACTGAGCCCCCTATTGTTCTCTACAATTAAAGATGATGCCATAAAGAGAAGTAAATCAAAAGGAAGTGTAATGAAAGTAGGAAACTGGAAGATGAAAAAAATAGCACTTCAAGAATTAATGTTCGCTGATGACATGATATTGATAGCAGACTCGGAAGAAAAACTCCAAAAAATCTAGAAATCTACCACGAAGAACTGAGGAAAATAAATATGGAAATAAATACCGATAAAACAAAGTCAATGATATTAGCAATCAAGGAGAAAAATAAGAATATAAGATTAGAAGAAACAGTATTGGAACAAGTTAAAAGTTATAATTATTTAGGTACAGTTATTGAAGATAACGGTAAAATAGATAAAGAAATAAACGAGAGAATAGGAAAGGTTGGAAGAATCTATAATACGTTGCGAACGACATTTCTAGGAAAAAAAGAGATTCCTAAAACGATAAAGACGCAGGTTTATAAAAAAGTAGTAAGACCCACGCTCACATATGGCTGCGAATCTTGGACGGTCTCACAGAAAGATAAAAGCAAAATTACAGCTACAGAAATGAGATTTCTAAGGAAAATAGAGGGAATTACAAGAAGAGATAGAATAAGAAATTCGACAGTTATGGATCGGCTGGGCATGAAACCAGTTACAAAAGCAATAGAGGAGAGACAGCTGGGATGGCTGGGACACCTCCACAGAATGAGTGAAGACAGGGTTGCAAAACAAATGTATGAAGTTAGAGTGCAGGGAAAAAATAAAGTGGGACGCCCAAGACTGAAGTGGGAAGAACAAGTGCGACACGCAGCAGAAAAGAGGGGAATCAAATGGAGCGAAGTTAGGCAGACAGCCCAAGACAGGAAGATTTGGAAAGGGAAGATATGTGAAAGGATGTAAAACGTATCATGTTAATATATGTAATTTGTTATCACCCAACACCTAACGGTACAAGGATTTTTAGATTAAATAAATAAATAAATAAATACCTACATATAGCTACGCTAGACACCAAATGTTTTTACATAAACGTTAAATTATAAATCTGTGGTTTTCCAAACACATTTAAAACGTACAATATTGAAAACTTTCAACATACACACTCTTGCTAGTATGAGCAAGCAGTACGTAGAGATTCAAGGGTGGTCCAAGCCCAACGATATGTTTGGGGTAACATTTCATACGAGATCTCTTAGTACACAAAAATTTGGATATAGTGCTATAATTCAATGCTTGGCTGGATACTTGCCCGAGGAGTAGTTATTTGAACGGTCTAGTATTACTCATCTCTGTATCATAATTGGGTAAAATAATTAACTCTTGCTACTACCTGACCTATTGCACGGTTCGAGTGTGTGGAACAAAGCGCCGTACTGATGAGTCCCAAGAGGACGAAACCAGTGGTTTACGGTTTCCCATTCACATTCGAAACATGCAATATTGAGAAACTTCTAACATGCATTCCTTTATATTCTTACATTAAAATACTTTGTGTATTAATGTACAGTTTTATTTTAGGTCAAACTGAGCGTAAAATAAGTTTCGTACTGCATGAACCAGACAATGAATCTGAAGGTAGTAGCAATACAACATTGACTATGCAGGTTAGTTATTACTTACTAGTTTTCACACACCTACCTATAAAAATATTAGGAGTTATAAATCTTTTGAATAAGTTCCAAAGTCTTTATCCATGCATATATGTATATCCACATTTTTTCCTTAACGATGCACCGTAGAACCATATTCTAGCATACTGTTCATAGGCCTTAATGCAGGGTGAAGATGGTAAACGTATGGTACAACATCGTCCTTACTTACTTAGACGTGGAACTGCGTGTCCTACAGGTGGTTCCTTTAAACGGCGTAGTTTGAAATTACGAAGAGGAACAAAGGAAGGAAAAGAAATGGAAGCTGAATGTAAAGCTACTACTCCCTAATTTATTACAAAAACACTTATTTTACTTTTTTGATAGGGAAAATACCGGAGACTGTGAAGAGAACTGATTCTATTCAATCAAAACGCAAGGTCAGTTCCATTTCAGATAGAAGTGACACTTCAGAACCCGGAGTAGCTGGCGAAGCAAGTGGTGAGGAATCACCTGGTGTTTTGAGTGACGATCAACCACCTGAAAGCCCTAGTGACAGTAACGATACTGATGATACCACTAAAAACATGCCTTGGACAAAAGTTATGATACAAATGTCAAACTCCTTCTACTTTTTCTGCACTCATCAAAATTTCTGTCATCCATTTTGTCATCGAAGGGTAATGCGAGGTTGTTCGCGTTTAATCAAAGCTACTCGCAAAGTTTATGGGGAAGAGTTTGGCGTAATTGAAGACAAGCTAACAATGGATTTCGATTATAAGACCCAGAAGGGCAAAAAGGATAAAAATCAAAGCAGAAAGGTTTCTGATCAGACAAGCTCACAAGTTTCACCCATTCGACGAAAGGATAGCGTTGGGAAAAAAGACAAGTATGTTGTATTGTTTGAATAAAAAAATAGGGTATTGATTTTTAATTTATATTTTCAAATTTTATTTTCATCACTATGTAATTTGAAAAATTGTATTAAAATTTGGCTTTTGTTAGAATTGATAGAAATTTGGAAGGTTCAAATTTGAGCAAACTGGCTTCAAAGGATTCTTCTAGAGATATTGCTGACTCTGATACCGATAAGGACAACCTCAAAACTTCACCTGATGGAAAACCAAAAGAACCCCCTCCTATTTTAAAATACATAAAAACGCAAGTGAAAAATGGTTTTCACAGTCCTTTAGCAGTTCTTCTAAAAGCAGCTGTTATTATGACTGAGGAGTGCTTTATTGAAATTTTACCAGTAGCGTGGGAACTACTTTTAGAACACAATCAAGAAGTTGCAGCGGCGGCTGCTTCCATTTTTATTTTATCCGCTGTTAAAGCACCTCAGCAAGTTTCTGATATAATGCAGCATGGCTTGTCACATCCTGATTCCGCTATACGGATTAATGCTGTGCTAAGGTTCTTAGAGTTATGCTTAAGTTTTTGAATTAGAAAATGTGATACGTATGTTTTTGCCCAGATTTCAAGTCCTTTGGAAATTGCGGTATCAAGTATGGCCTCGAATGGAAGAAAATGCACATTTGCTTTTTAAAGTCACTCCTCCTGGTATAGAATTTACGTTACCTTCTCCTAAAATTGGAATTGAATCATTGGATGTAGTGGATTCACCTTGGGAATTACTTGTGAAGACTAAAGTTGAAGAGGTTACTATAAACCAAGAACGACATGTAAGCAAAAAGTATTTTGACTTCCCTTTGTTCCTGCTCACATTCTATAACTGCTTTGCTCTTTGTAGAGATTATGTATTATTCTTCTGCCCCTGTATTTCATCCCTACCTTTCTCAGCACTTCGCACATCCTCCCCCATTTTACGTTGTCGAAGGCTTTTTCTAAATTTACAAATCCTATATAGACGCTCTTTCTCTTTTCTATCGTTTTTTCTATAATTACTCGTAAAGCTAGAATGGCCTCGCGCGTTCCTCTATTTCGTCTAAATCCGAACTGATCTTCTCCTAATATTTCTTCCGCCTTTTTCTCCATCCTTCTTTGCACAATTCTAGTTAAAATTTTTGACGCATGGGAAGTTAAACTGATAGTTCTAAAATTTTCGCATCTATCCGCGCCTTTTCTTTTTGGCAAAGCTACTATGATGTTCCGTTTGTAATCTTCTGGAATCTCGCCTGTCAGGTATATGCGACTAACTAGTTTAAATAAACGATCTATTACCTCTTGACCTGCGCACTTTAAGATTTCTGCCTGCAAGCCATCTATACCTGGCGCTTTATTATTCCTTAAACTTTTTAGTGCTAGCTCAAACTCTTCTCTCATTATAGGACGCCCTAGGTTATCCCCCTCTACACTGCTTTCGCTTTCTAATATATCTTGCACTTCCTGTCCCGCATATAAGTTTCCTAAATATTCTTTCCACCTATCTGCCTTCTCCCCACTTCCGATTAGGATATCTCCTGCCTCATTTCTAATGTTTTTGGTACTAGATCCAATTTCTCTAAAATTTCTCCTAATTATTTTATATGCTTCATCAGTCTTTCCTACTTCGAATTTATCTTCCACTTCTTTGCATTTATTATCGATCCATTGCTCTTTCGCTTTCCTACATTCCCGAATAATTTCCCACTTGATCGCCTTATATCTTTGTTTCCCTGTTTCATCTAACCTATTTTTATATTTTCGCCTTTCCTCTATTAGACTCACAATATGTTTTGTTATCCAGGGTTTCCTACTTTCATTCTGTTTATGACCCAAAATATCCCTAGCTGAGGAAACTAAACTATTTTTAATGCAATTCCATTCTGCCTCTATGTCCCTAACAATATTTCCACCCGTGCCCTTTAGTGCTTCGTTTGTCTTTTTCTCGAACTTATTGCGCATATCATCATCTTTTAGTGATTAGCTGTGCTACTATAATTAAAAGCCGTTATTTAATGATTGAAGCTGTGAGGCTGTCAATAATTAAATATACGTTAGTTGGTCAGGTGTAGAGGTATAATAGGCTGATGAAGGCTAGTTCTTAAATTCTACGGGTAGCCGTGGATGTTCAAACCATAAACTCGCACAAGCCGAAAGCAGATTGAAACAATGCGGTGCAAATAGCATATGCTGTGAGAATAGCACGTCTGCCTTCGACCGATGCAGTGAGCGATTGAACATCCCGTACGGTTGAATTTCGGAGCAATTATACACCTGCTTACGTAACAATTAATGGCCATCCGATTAAGGGATCGCCGAGAGTGGCTGTTACGTATATCCCCGATTTACACATCACCCGGTTGCACACCTGTGCGGCAACGTTAACCAGATACCGAGTACCAGGGACGTAGCAACAGGGCGTGCGAGTGGTGCCGTGCACGAGGGCCCGGCCCCGGCGGGCTCCTCGCCCCTCTCCAAATTGTTTTTTTGTTGGCTTCAGCTAAGCAAATTAAAAATATTGGAACTTATTCTTTTTGAATAATACGAGTATAAGCATTTGGTACTACCGATTTCTTTTGGGGGCCCGTTGTGGTCTTGCACCAGGGCCCGGTTTCGACTTGCTACGTCCCTGCCGAGTACGCAGTATAAGTCATCCCACTGGACGACAGTCAGTTACCAGAAAACCGTCCAGGAGAGAATCGCTTGCGACACCTGGCTATCAAAACCCAGTACCGTTTGCTATTCCCTCATGTATATAATTACCGTTTAGATTTTACCGTATGGATCATAAATTTAATTTCATGTAAATATTTTATATAAATAATTCCGTTTGACCAGTTTTAATGTACATAGTTAACTATAATAGAATCATATTTATTTGTTTCCCGAGTGTATTATTATCTCCGTATAGCAATAGAGAACCCAGCCCTTCTTCGACTGAAGCGAAGGGTATATATCTTTCGACGAATAAGTTTTCCACCCGACCGACCGAGATGCAACAATTTGATCGTTCATAAGCGAACGACCCGAAATAATCTAGTATACAGTGTGTCCTAGGACGCACGAGGGAAAGTTCGTTGCAACCTCTCAAGAGGAACTAGACTGACTGTTGAACTCTGAAGTCTACTTCATTGTCTGAGGGAAATAATCTAACAAAAACACTAGCAATGATTTTCAGCATTACAAAGTCCAACTATTCGCATGAATGAAACATTCCGGAGTTGCACTGGCAGTTTTTGCCACATCTACCATACTGTCTGCAACTCAAAAGAAATTTTGAGGTTTTATGCCAGTAGATTTGTTTACCACAAAACCCACTTTTACATAATAAAATGAAAGTGGTGCTACAGACGCATGATGTAGATACCGTGGAAC
This sequence comes from Xestobium rufovillosum, assembly GCA_963966045.1. Lineage (NCBI taxonomy): Eukaryota > Metazoa > Arthropoda > Insecta > Coleoptera > Ptinidae > Xestobium > Xestobium rufovillosum. Next base: position 21,794,424 of record OZ014494.1, read on the forward strand.
GTGAATAGATAAGGTTAGCAATAGGGAAGTATTAGAAAGAGTTGGGGAAAAGCGAAAGGTATGGAAGACAATAAAGAATAGGAGAGATAGGATGGTAATAAGACACCTCTTAAGACACGAAGGAATAGTTCCCGACATGCTAGAGTCAGAGATATGAATAAAAAGAGGTAGGGGTAGGCCTAGATTAGATTACTGCTCTCAAATAGTTAGGGGTGTAGGATGTTCTACTTTTAGGCAAATGCGTAGGTTAGCTCAGGATAGAAAAGGATGAAGGTACACGTCCAACCAGTCTTCAGACTGAGAACATGATGATGTTATGATGTTTAATTTTCAGCGTTCATTGGTTACCGCAACTAAAACAAGAAAGAAGCAACAAACAGAACTTATTAAGATGGCGCTACAAGCACAAGATGATAAAAAGAGAGAGGAACGTGAGAATTTCCTAATTACCTCTGTTCCCATTACTATTCAAGCTGCCCATGAGCCAAGCTTATACCATACCAGTGAAGAACACGATGAAGCCGATGATGAGCAAGTAGAGGGACAACAGCGAAATACTGGTCATCATTTGCAATCAGCCCATTCATTATTTCCTTCTTGTCTTTGTTCTGCAGTTATACAAATTATTAACCTCCTGGATGATGCTGCCGTTTCACCAGATGGCAGTGCTGTTTATGAAGTAGCTTACCAAGTGATCTGGTGCTGCTTAGTGGAGGATAGTTCTCTCTTTCTACGGTACATTCTTGAACGATTGACAAGAGAAAAACAAGATCAAATGTTCAAAATTCTTCGTCATTTAATAAGATTTATACCAAGATTACCACATCAAGCTGCTTTTGCTTTATATAATTACATAATTGGTTATGTAATGTTTTATGTGAGAACACCTCATGAAGATGGGCAAAGGTTAATTGGGACAGCATTGTCATTACTATGGATGGTAGTACACAGTGTGCACGGAATTATGTTTAAGGATTTGAAACAGATATTAAGGAAGGAACAGTGTGATGCTTCTATTCTTTTAACAGCAAATGTCCCTTCTGCAAAAAAGATCATTGTTCATGGTCCTCAAGGTGCCAATTTAATTAAAGGAAAATGGAGATCAAATCATTAAATACTTCTTTTATAGATCCAGATGCTGGCGGCATTCCTTCACAATTTCCTGTTCAAGAAGATACTCAATTCTATCAGATTTTGAAAGAGTCGTTAGATTTCTTCGGGATAGATGAATCAAAACAACAAGAATTTTTCTTGGTGGATTATAAAACACGTAAGCATTACCTGCATAAGGTTTAATTATGACAGTATTAAAGGTAGCAATAGTAAATGAATTTTTCCATTGGCAATGTATTACAGAAAAATATAATTTGTACTAGGTGGTCCACAAACCCCACACTTTGGACTGCTGTCATACGTTCAGACTGGACAAATTTTCCACATCTACCTATTTGATAGTGTAGTATTACTGAACTTCTACTTGGACTTTATAAATTTAAGTTCTTTCACAAGGAAAAACTTAAGTTTGTATCTCTAGTTCCGGCTTATGTACTTGATGGTAATAACGCCAGTTGGAACTTATAATTTAGGATCTGTGCACAACTGCTAGATAATATGAGTGTGTACCGATACGGGTTGTGTGATCTGGTCGTTCTACCAGCCTTTCCCTGTTCCAAGACTGCACTGCTTTAAGTTCCCTACTACTAATAGATTTTGTTGTTGGTAAGTACTAGCGTCACTGGTACCTCAGTTACTGAAATAAAAACATACGTAAGCCATAACTCCCAATACGACACCCAGCCAAAAACATTAAGTTTGCTTTTGATGAAAATTGAAGTCCACCAAGGTGCACACCTTCCAGCTCAATCTGATAGGTCATTTGTCGGCATAGTTTGAGTTTCTTATTTTTTTTTTATTTTTACGACATTGGTTTTTGCCATTTACATGTCGAAAAAGATTCTATAAATTAGTGGTGGATGGATCTAGAAATTTTGACGGATCCGTTTAAAAAAGAACTAGATCCGGATATATTAGTTTACGTATTTTATTGCAAGATCTGAATGTGGACATGGGATTCGGACCTTCACGAATCCGATTTTTGCTACCTGGATCTGAAAATAGCATCGTTTTCTGAAGCCAGTATTACTGAAACAATATAAGTGAAGAAAATAGAAAGTTTATTTGGAAATAGTTATATGAGTATAAAAAAATTACATTTCCAATAAAAAATTCCCTTTTGCATTATGTCACACATTTCAGCTTTATTATTTATGGGTTGGTAAAAAAGGTCGCCACAAAGTCAAAAAAGTCGACATTCAATTGTTCTTTGATGCAGCGTCAAATGCCGATGCCATCTCCTGCAACTCAGATAAGTCGGAAAGGATTCCGGATTCACATATTACTTTCCTAAACCCGTATTGTGCCATCTGACAAATCCGAATCAAATCCTTTTCTAATCCGGATTTCAAAACAATCCGGATCAGATGTACAACACTACTACAGATGCTGCACCTTGAATAGATAAGATTTTTAAGGTGGGCGTATTAAAAATATTTAGGAAAAAGTTAAATATTTGAAAACATACGATAATAGAATACCTTCTGAGAGTGGCACTGGACCGTTCAAACAACTACTCCTCGGGCAAATACCCTGCCAGACATTGAATTATAGAACTAAATCCAGATTTTTGTGTACTATGAGATCTCATACAGGATGCTATCCCAAACATGTCGTTGGGCTTGGAACATCCTTGGATCTCTACGTACTTTCGTGCTCCACTAGAAGTAATAGTATGTGTGTTAGAAGTTTTTCAATATTGCATATTTCAAATGTGCATGGAAAACCGTAGACCACTGGTTTCGTACTTTTGGGACATCAGTACGGTGCCTTGCCCTACACACCCGAACCTTCTGAGATGGCCAAATTTCCTCTCATGGTGTAGACACTATCAAGGTCCACATAGACACGATAGAGCTAATATCACAAATAGGTACCTTATGATGATGAATGTTTACAGCACGAAATTGATCATAAGCTTTTCAATAAAATTATTGTTTTACATTAAATTTTGCTCAGATGTTAGAGCAATTGCTTCAACATCCGCAGTTGGTGACCCTGTGGTAGTATGGTTATGTCCATTCTAGGATATAGCAATACCACGGCATAGGGCTTGTGGACTATAGTACAAATTATATAAATATCTGACACTTGTGGGCGCATAACCTTTGCTAATTCCAGTGGTGGCTCGTGCCATTTGCCGAAGAGGAGGCTACAATTCTTTGGAGGGGTTATTTCTTTGTTTAGCAGGTTTCCACATAACCCAAGAGGTACTACTATCTATGCGTTGACCTATGTCTCACCATAACAGCAATACAAAATATGTGTAATTACCACGATTACCCGACTCAGTTGTCTCATTGTGCCCTCGAAAAGCTAAATCCTGGGATACTAAAAATATTGTAATATCAACTAACCCTTTTCAATCAGCGCGATCTTCTCTAACCCGATTGTTATACGAAATTATCGAAACTTTTCTCCCACTATCCATAGCCGTGGCGATCTTATGCCCAGAAAAAAGTTTAATTTTGCAAGACTCTGAAATGTATTCTACTGAGCGCGGTAAATTTTTTAAGTCAGCGAAACCTGTTTTAGACCATGAAGTTTCTGTTTGGGTGGAAGACAATAAGCACAGCCAACAAAATAATTGTTCCCTTTTCGTAGACCCCGTCAACCACTCACATTTGTCATTCCGAGCATTATTAAAACCACGATTCTGTCGATTGTCTGAAGATTTTAAAGTTATTAAGTTCGGATGGGGTTTTCCTACAGTTTTAGTCACGTACCTACGACTTTGTTTCTATATTTAATAGATTAAAAGAATTACTCACCAACCAGTCAACATCCTCACAATTGCGTATTTCTTCTAGACTGTCCATTTTATTAAACTGCACAATTGCACTTAATCAAACAAAAAAATTAAGGAACTAGAAACCAGAAAGGTTTATTTAAATCACCCCTGCCCAGCAAATCATAGTCGTATGTTGCTAAACAAATGTGGTAATACGATCCATACCGAGTGTTCTCGAAGACCAATGGAGGCTGAGTTCCGTTGGTAGTTGGTAGCTTAGATGCCAGTATTAAGTAGCACTCAAATAGGTGCATGCAGCATCGAGCCGCCTCTATGACGTATGTACTATGTGTTTTAGGGTGTGTTTTGGTATCACAGAGGCGCGTAGCCTCCTCGGTATATGTGGAGGCCTGCAAATAGGCGCAACTTAAATAAAAGTTGTGTCCATACGAGAAGCGCAACTAGGGTTGCATGTATGGATGCTTTCTAGTTTGAATCTAAACTACACATACATTATTGATGATTAATACATGAAAATTTGAAAATAAAATGCGTAAGAAAAATAATAACCTATTTATCAATAAATGAAAATATTAAGGTGAAAGATATAAAAAAGTGTAATTTCTAGAAAATTTATGGGGAGGCTTAGCCTCCCTTGCCTCCCCTGAGGAGCCGCCACTGGCTAATTCTTAAAATTGTGTATTAATGTACTTATTCATTTGTTGTTAGATCAAATACGTAACCCTTCATCTTACGTAAGAGATTATTATTTCTTCAAACGTTCCCAGTATCCCCAACTTGAGCTAGTTCATATGAAACCAGAAGATGCATTCAACGCTCTCCAAAGACAAGAATTGTTGCATAAATTTGTAGAGATCGGTAAGGTTTTACTTACTTGGGCAATACTTAAAAATGTTGATATGGTAAGTATAAGCAACATACTGATGAAGCAGTTTAATTTACTTTTCAAATGTAGGTTGTTCAACGAGTAGTCTTTTTACATGAAGAACTGATGAAACTGCCTTCATTTCCTCGTAAAGCTTTGGAATCAGATTTAGATTTGTATAAAGGCGGTGAATTGGGAAAGGTATAGAAAACGTTGTTCTCACAGGCGAATACATTATGTGTAATATTTTTATTCAAAGGAATTGCTCGGTTTAGATGTTCTTCACAAATTTATGTGGATACGACTAATTGCGCGTATGTTTGAAGCCATGGCAGGAAACTTTGCTTATTCGGGAGATATTCACCTTTTTCTCAATGTTCTCAATGGAGCTTTCATTTTGCATTCAGAAGATGCATGTATTCTCAGATATGTCATGGCCACATACATCAATGCTGCTTTCCATTTTAAAAACATTTTTTCCACTAATGGGTAAGATTTATATTTTTTTCTCAGAATATTGTCTTAATTATTGTTCTACATTCTGCCAGGTATTTATTAATCATGCCAACCCTGCTTAAAATATATTCAAACCATCAAACAAATCGTTTAGTAACGACGACTGTGGAGTATGCAGTTAAACAATTCTATTTAATGAACAGGAAACCATTTATACTTCAGATGTTTGGATCGGTTTCAGCTATGTTAGATACCGACGAAGCGGGCACTTACGGAGATGCTCACAAGGTAAATATAAATTATGCATTAGTTTAATCCAGAAAGTTATGGAAACTTTATTTTGTAGATTCAGTCAAGCTGTTTATTTAATTTGCTACTGAGTTTGGAAACTCCATCTCCAGATCCTCTAAATATCGCAGAGCTTGTTAAAGAAGACAAGCCACTTAAAGCAATTGATTTTTGTTATCATGATGAAAACGAAATGGTAACAATACTTGATTGTATTTCACTTTGTGTAATGGTCGTTTCGTACTCTTCTGAAAGTGTACGTGGCTACCAAATGCTGGTAAGGTGCAAGAAATTCTAAATACTTAGGGTAAACATTTTGATTATTTATTACCAAAGATAATTCTGGAAGCAATTTTACCATGTTATGTAAAACACATACAACTTCCCACATATAATAGAGAAGGAAAAACGGAAAAAGAAATTATACATCAACTAGCAGTTGCCATAAAAACTTTAGTAAACAACTGTGAAGCTCTGACGAAGTAAATATGAGTCAATATTCCATGGCTAATATTTTAATTAATAATTTCTATTTAAGGAGTTATAATGGACCCTATCGTTCTAGTCCTGAACATAAAGGTTCGAGTCAACGTAATTATAGTAGAGGTCCATATTCACCAGGCTTCGACTTCGAAGATGACTCGCATTCTAAATTTATGAGTGAACATTCTAGAGCCAAGAGCATGTACGAACATGATGTTGAAGATTCTGAAGTTTTGAGAGCAGAATATCGTAGGCCTAGGGATGTTTTATTATCTTTAGTGGGTGAATTTGTTTGTAGGGCGACGATGCGATTACAAGAGTTGAACAGAAAAAATAATCAAGAAGGAAAAATTATTGATCTACTTGATATTCGCTCGCATATTGTAAATATTAAGTTAAAACCCGCATTTATTTAAACATTTACTTTTGTGAATTGCAGAGATTAGCAGACATAGCTCACAGCTTATTAAAAGTGTCTCCGTATGATCCTGAATCTATGGGATGTAGGGGTTTGCAACATTATATGAGTTACATATTGCCTTCAACAGAATGGGCAAATGATGCTATGAGGCCAGCACTAGTGACAATTTTACGAAGACTTGATAAGGTTTTCCAGAAAATTTCAAAAAAACCTTCCATACGTGTATGTTACATTTCTTAAAAATAACTTTCCGTTTTAGTCATTGTTCCTTATGTTTGATTTTAATCATTAGGATGACATTAACACTTTTATTGCGATTACTTATGGACACATGTATTAATAAGATAACTTTTCAGCGCAACACTGATTGGGATGCTGCTGCTGGTTTGCTAAAAGGAATTTATGATACAATGATGAAATATCCTTACATTATGCATTGGCAACATATTAAAGCTCTTATAAATACTTGTCAAGTATGAGTCAAAACCATATTAAAATCATGATCTAATCGTTTCAACTTTCTTTTAGACTTTGATAGTAAGTGAATGTTATGCAAGTGAAGGAATATCTGCAGCCACTGCTGCTCTTATGAATCAGCCTCCTCCTGCTCACTTTTGTTCAACTGTGGTCAGGCTTATTGCTTTGCAAATATTAAATACAACTGTAAGTTTATATTGAGTTTATTGGTTCAATATTAAATAAATTAAAACCCCATACTGATTGTGGGTCTTAGGTATCTACTAATTTGTACCTTCCAGTTGAAATTTAATACATAATACATAAATCACAGACATTGCCATCTTTCAAAACAGTATTTATAAACATGGGAATTCATCAGAAATAAGTCCATTGATTGTACCATCCATACTGTCGGCCAATTTCGCCTGCACTTGGGCAATATAAAATAGTACTATGTACGTACATGTATTTATGTACCTGCTGTAAGAATGCTGCTTTGATTGGTGTCAGTGGCACAGCAGGTAGTGCATCGGACAACCATGCCTCGTGATCTGTATTCGATACTAGCACGGGTCATTTTTTATTGCTTGTTCTATTTTCTTTCTATCAGCAAGGGATATCTTTCAGATTTATCATCAACTGGACAGGGGCTTTTCGGCTGTAACATGACTGAATCATTTGAAATAAATAAGCAACATAAAATTAAATGTGCGCAATTGGGGGTTCGGATGGTGCGGATAAAGGACATTTGTTCTTCAAAGAGTTTCGATAAAAGTCAAGAGTCCAAAACCACCTTGGATGAGTTGCCAACATGCTTAACGCAATACAGTGAAATCTCCCATAACGGACACCTCTTTTACCCGGACACCTCCGATAAACGGACCCTTTTTAGGGAACGAACCGTCACTCTGGGGCTTTCTGATAATTTCCTCTCTATTAACCGGACACTCTAATAACCAGACGCGAACACTGATTTTAATTTTTACATCTCGTGCAGACATGGGGTAGCATCTTTGAATGACACGGCGCTTGAAAGCCGGTGGAGGCTAAACACAAACAAGTGGTCACCTATTTTTTGCATGTGCAGGTGGTTGTCGGCAAAAATATGGGATATGTAGCATGTGTTTATCCCCAGCTTTTAGAAAGATTTACAACAAATTACAAACTGAACTAAAATTATCACTGTTGATCAGGAAACTGGAAACTGTCCAGATATACATACAACATGGTATGTGAATTTATTAAAATTATGCTCAATCACTAGAAACTCTAGAACCCTGTGAACTCAGAATTCGTAGACCAATACCAATTCAATTTAACAGATCTCCAAAATTTGGTATGACAGAAATATCTGCTGCAAAAACTTGGACTGTCAAAGAAACGGACATGAGACATGCAAATATCAAATGTATAGTGCATAGTAGTATTTTATTGTATTTCCCGCACGTTAACCATACAGCAGAGTATGTCGAGCTATTTATAGTCTAGGTGTCTAGGGCAAACCTGATCGAAAGCAAAGGAAGATAAACTGAAATATTTATGGATTATAAACCATCTGCAAAAAAGCTGAAAAAAAAACATGATTAAGACCGACTATTTCTTTAGTTTAGTGAATATGAGAAATGGTTAACCGCACATACAGTGCTCGTCTAAAGTCCGTTCCCCCACTACTAATTTTTGAATCATTTGAGGAACATCCATGAAACTCGGTACAAGGTAGTCACAGGTCACAAGATATTTTTTGGCGTAATAATGACAGCTGTCAGTCTCAAGATGGTGGTCGGGCGCCATTTTGAAAAACATTTTTAAATGGGAAGGAATTTACATTTACAGAACACATTCGTAAGCCTCGGGATTTCCCGGTAGGCGGTAGTTTTTCCTTAATAAATGCTTTTCGCCTCTTATTGGTCGACTTCATTAAGTAGATTTCATTACTACAACGATTGCTTTCTCCTGATTTCGGACGTCACTTATACAACGATAAGTTTCGTCTGGGTTTATTTCTTACGCCAATTCTGGACGTTCTAGGTGCGGTCCCTAAATATGCAGCGGTGCCCCTCGGTATCACTTATTGGGATACGCTGTATATTTAGGCTGGTCGGATCGTTCGCTTATGAACGTTTTTCTTGGGTTGTATTTACGGTCAGGTAAGACTTATTATACGTTGGTCACCCTTTTGCTCGTAGTCGCAGAAGGGTGGGTCCAAATATTATGTCACTATTGCTAAACGTCGAATAACACAACAGAAAGAAAATGAAACGGTACTCCATTAATTTATCTATATACACTTGTAAAAATCGGAACGATAAATAAAATAGAATTGAATAGATAAAAACATAGTATATACAAAAATACGGGATATTTACATTTAAATCAAACACGGTTTTTACGGAGTGTCCAGATAGAACGCTTGCGGTCCGCCGGGTGATCAATACTGAATATTTACGGGGTCTCGGAGATTTCGTGGGAGCACCGAACGGTACCAGCTCCGAGACGGGATCGGCGGGCAATTCTCGTTATAGCACGCGAGTGCAATCGCCTGGGGGAATGCCGCTAGCTCCTCCGTCGCAAATAATCAATTCGTTCTACCTTAAGATTTCACCAGGAGCCGCCCGTTACCCGGATGCGATCGATTTCCACCGGTATGTCGTCCTATTACAGGCGCTAGGGCCCCCACAGGATGGGAAAATCGATCGATCTTCATAGACAGCACTCCCAATTCCCCAGCATGAACAAATTGAATTTATTTGATACGAACGAGGTAGGGTACTTACTCAAAGTTACTTACTTAAATATTTACGGGATAATATAATTACTTTCGGTTTGATCACACGGCGAAATCGGAACAGTCGATCACTTACTTCTAGGTCGGATGCCAGCGGCCAGCATCATCCCGGATGCTGGGAGTATTTGTTCCAGCTGAGGGCCGGACGGCCAAATACTGAATTCTCTTCGGCGGAGCACCCACTTTTATAAGCGAGGAGCGGGAGGTCTTCGGCGGCGGGTCACTTCGAGTTTCTAGCGGGAAGAGTAGTGCCGGGTGCAAAATGCAGGACGTCAGATTAGTAACGGCCGCAACTACCATCCATCTCGCTTGACGGTCGTCTCAACTGGCCCGCGCTTGGTCTCCCACCTGTGTCTACGAACACAGGTGACGTGCATCTCTTCGGGATCCGGGCGTGACGTCAGAACGTTAAAAGTAAACACAATCAATTCTTGATTACCTAATGTGTTTCTTTTTGCAACGTTACATTACAAATTAGAACAAAATTTAGTTAGAAAAATATAAAATGTAAAAATTGAACAAAAGATATCGACGCCATAGTTTAGTATGATATTGCCCCCGATAAGACCTTTAAAACGAGGTGTCACATGACCCTCCTTCCCATTTAATTTTTTTTTCAAAATGACACCCGACCGCCATCTTGACCCTGACAACTGTCATTATTACGTCAAAAAGTAACTTGTGACCTGTGACTACCTTGTACCGAATCTCATGGATGTACCTCAAATGGTTCAAAAATTAGTAGGGGGGAACTGACTTTAGACAGGCACTGTATAAACAAGTTGTTTATTTAATTACGAAGAAACTAAAACCTTTATTTGATTTTAGGACATGTATACCTTAGAGCAAGTATGTGGAGGTGCTTCAGTGTTCCCTTCACAAGAAAAAACAGAAAACATGATTATGAATTTGATAATGCCATTATGCCTAAGAGTCGGAAGTGGAAGAAAGGGTATAATTAATATAAGTTAGAAATAACCACTTTAATGATTCTATTAATATTTCTAGACACTAATCCAATGCGGCAGTCTGATATAAGTTTCGCTTTAACTCTAGTATTACATGCCATGAGTCCGCCGAATACAAAATCAGCAATGTCTGGTGGCCAGAATCTTAAAGTAGCAACAGAAATGAGAACTGGTAGTCTTACATTCACTGGAACTCGTGATACCAAAACTTCGGCAAAAATAAATGCGTCTCTCTATCAAGTAGCATTTTTAGGTAAATTGTATTAAATAAGAGTGTCATCTCTAGTAGGTATTTTAAAATATGATTATAGCACTTAAGGTAATGGCAATATGCTTTGAGGGCGAATTAGTGACAGACTGGTCACGAATAGCTCGTACTATGAGAGAATTAGGCAAAAGAAATGAAGCAACTACATATCTGTGGGACTTCCTGGATTTTGTGGTAACTCATCGTACTCCATTGTACATATTAATGCAGCCTTTTATATTTCAAAAAGTGAGTTAAAAATCCAACACTTGCACAATATCTAAAATAAAACATCTTAAAAATAGTTGGCACAGCCTCCAATATCAGATTTTGAACGTAACATGCACACGAGAATTAGAGATAAAATAAGAGGAATAGGATTACCACAGCCAAAGAGTCGAGGAACACTTCTCATGGAACTTGCACATGAAATGAAAGAACTAAAAGAAGAACTTGAAGACAGTAGGTCACTTACAATATTTTTTAAAAACTTTCAGTTTTTTGTATAGTTTCAGAAGAAAGTGCTGATACAATGAAGAAATCAGAACCTGAGAAACCCACAGTGCAGATGACAAGCGAAGTCCCACAAAGCCGTCATCAACGGCCTTCACTTATAGAGTTTCTTACTGGTGGTGAACTTGGAGGACGCCATGCCTCCAAGTCCTCCAGTGAACAACACATCCAACAGACCCACCAGAAAGGTGAAACAGTTTTACCTAAAGGGACATTGTTAGAAGGTTTAAATGTCTTAGGATCATCTTCAAGCACAAGCTATGGTTCGACACCAAACCAAGCAAATGTTAGTGCAAGTGAAGGACAAGATCCAAATGCCAATGGAAGTTCTACACCTTGCAATGCAGCTACCGGTATATTAATTTTGCTTTAAGTAACAATTATTGTTTAATGTTAGATTATATGTAATTTGTTTCCTGGAAATTATACCCCAATAACCCCCTGTAATTTTTAGTAAATTACAAGAAAATTTCAGTGATCAGTAACAGTTGTTCAGGGTTCAGTAACTGTAGAAAGCATCGTATAAAACTTTTTGAAAACATGAAATATGTTAGAACTATAACCACATAATACTATACAGAAGCGTCACTCAAAAATGAAACCCCATTTTAGAGAGAGATAAGTTGACTATACCAATTTAAAGGGCACTTCATGATGACTCGATTAATTTCGATTTATGATAAACCTTCAATGGCCACACGAAAAACCAGAATTGTCAATATGGCATTGTCAAAAATTTGCTGCCATATTTTGGAGCGTACAAAATTAAACTTGGGCCGCCCAACAGACGGAGTGATCACCCTGCAAGAACGTGCTTTAGCGGGGCCAATATTAATTTATGACGACCGAATTGGAGTGATGCGACTTCGTTGGGTCTAAAGAAAGCGCATCACTGCGCTTCTGTCGTCCTAAATTGATAGTGGTCCCGCCTAGAGCACATTCTTGGGGCGGCCCAAGTATAATAATAAATTATATGACATTCACATTGTCAAACTGACATTTCACATTTTACATACTTATTTTTAAAAAAAGTTTGCAGGACTTTCTATCATGGTTTAATGAGCACCTGTTTAATAATTTAGGGTTCGATATTGCAACTATAGGTACAAAGTAGATAAGTATATTAAAATTTACGAAATTTAAATTACATACCTACCTGATTTAGAACCAACTTCAGAACTAAAATGCGGAAACCATTAAAGAAAGATATGTATATTAATTTATGAATTTGTATTCTTAATTTATGTCGTGTAACTTCACTTCACCAAACAGAAAATTTAAAAGTTTTACACCAGAGTTTTTTTATTCTCGCATGAAATATGAAAACGAACTGTCTGTTAGACATTGTCGAAAACTTATGTGGTACTGGACCATTCGAACCACTACTCCTTGGGCAAGTACCCCGCCAGATTTTGCCTGCTACGCGATCTCTTACGAGGTGCTACCCCAAACATATCGTTGGACTTAGAGCACTCTTATATCTCTACGTACTTTCATGCTTATACTGGCACTAAGTATTCATGTTAAAAGTTTCAATACTGCATGTTTACATGTATATGGAAAAACCGTAGACCACTGATTTCGTCCTTGCTAATCCCTTCACCTAGTGTGTAAGTATATACAGTACCCGTCTAAAGTCCGTTCCCCCCCTACTAATTTTTGAACCATTTGAGGAACATCCATGAAATTCGTTACAAGGTGGTCACAGGTCGCAAGATATTTTTAGACGTAATAATGACAGCTGTCAGTCTCAAGATGGCGGTCGGGCGCCATTTTGAAAAACATTTTTAAATGGGAAGGAGGGTCATGTGACACCTCGTTTTAAAGGCCTTATCGAGTGCAATATCATACTAAAATATGGCGTCGATATCTGAAAACGTTACAAAATGGTGGCTAATCAAATTACTAAATAATCATGAATGTTCCTTTCAATCACATATTGTTGTATTCTTGGAAACAAAATTCGTTGTCGCGGTAACATCTTGTTTTATACTTGTCAAATAATGTACTTAGTCTGTTGAGTTCCTTCATTTAAGAAAAGTGTGACTATGGCTCGTAGCAGACCATAAATTTGGAGCGATTTTGATTTTTGGAGAAGCTGGAAGAAATTACCATCTTAGGGGTTTTCTTTTCTGCAAAGCTGCAACAGTTCGTTTTAAATAAATAAATAATTTTTTGCAACCAGCTATTTTCTTCTGATTGTGAATTTACATTATTTACAAAACACATTCGTAAGCTTCGGGATTTCCCGGTAAGCGGTAGTTTTTTCTTAATACTCTTCATTAAGAGATTTCACTACAAATTAGAACAAAATTTAGTTAGAAAAATATAAAATTTAGAAATTGAACAAAAGATATCGACACCATATTTTAGTATGATATTGCCCTCGATAAGTCCTTTAAAACGAGGTGTCACATGACCCTCCTTCCCATTTAAAAATGTTTTTCAAAATGGCGCTCGACCGCCATCTTGAGACTGACAGCTGTTTTATTACGTCAAAAAATATCTTGTGAGCTGTGACTACCTTGTACAGAATTTCATGGATGTACCTCAAATGGTTCAAAAATTAGTAGGGGGGGAACGAACTTTAGACGGGCACTGTATGTATAAAGCAAGTAATTTTGTATGGTTCGAGTGTGTAGGACAAAGCACTATACTGATGAGTCCCACGAGGACGAAACCAGTGATCTACGGTTTTTCCATGAACATTCGAAACATGTACTATTGAAAAACTTTTAAAAATGTATGTTAAAATTTAATAAAATCCCACCAGTATAAAACTGAAATTTCGGGCATTGTCATCTTTTATCGTTCATTGACTAATGTTGGACATTCAAAGCTTTTACACTTTCGAAAACATCTATTTCTACTGAATAAACCGAAACATAAACTATGCAGTTGAAGAATGCCTTATTATTTTGCAAAAATTAGGAATTGAAATTGTTTAACACGTTTTGAACTAGCCTTTATTACCCACGATGTTGTGATCACATCTTTTACTATACCATAGTACTATATGTATACAATATAAATTATTGAAAGGGACAACAATACTTCATGAGTCATGACAAACAATTAGCAACAATGCGAATGAGGCTTCTATATAGTATCTATTCTCTGCTATAACTACAATTACCTATTTGAAATTTGTTTATAAATTTGTGGGTATCAAGTATTTAATACATAAATACTTGCACATAGTAGATTAAACCAATAAATCTTGGTGAAGTTCAGTAAGAATTGTTGAATACTTAGGCTATATAATAATTTTGCAATTACTTGTATAATATATAACATGTTCGACAATCTTCCCCACATATATACTGACTACTCCATGTGCCTAACCGTTCCTGAATACCCCTTGTTAAAAAGTATGGGTGTTTCCTCTTGCTAATGGATACTTTCTTACTAAAAGTGAGAAGCAGGGGATGTGCCGTTGCCCTTAGCTCGATGTTAGAGTGTGTTTGGTGTTTGCATGTTTCAGATCGATCTCAGCAATCTTCCGTAAGTGATGAGCACGCTGTTCCGCCTAAACCTGAATCTTTTTCTCAACACAGAGCGCATAAGCTGCGTTTTGTCTCTTCTGTAGAATTTAGACATTCCTCAGGTAATTTACATTTCAAATTCTATGGGTACACTTTGTTGTACCTGCGGATTAAGTTGTATTTATCTTAAATTAAGAAATTCTGAAAATGTACATACGCTTGATGTTTCTGTTAAATGTTTGACTTTGAATTGTGTAAATTTATTTGTTGCACATTAATTTGTATGAAAATGAAATTAATAAAAATAAATAATAATTTGTAGGCGAAACATCGACAACTCCACTCAGCCCTGGCAGTCCAGCTGACGATAGTTCTGGAGAACTTCAACCAAATAAATCTAGGCTTCAAAGAATAAAACCTCAAAGCCGTAAGACTTTTCGATTGCGAAAAAGTCGTAAAAGTAGTCGTGTTGAAGTAAGTCCACTTTTCTCTCCATTTTAAGTAAAATAGTACAAGTCTTTTAGAGGATCCTTTTAAATTAGATCACATTATTAGATTTATTATTTATTGCATTCAGAAAGCTGTTTTTGGTTTAAAACTATTGTATCCTCATAGACATTATCTGCCTTATACCACTAAAGCAATGCTTTGCGAATCGCTTATCTTGTCGCATTTTACTTTTTGTTCGCCTGTTTTTTCGCCGGGTTTGGATTCTGTTACTATGGGACGTATTCAGAAGATCCAGAACTGTTGTTTGAGGTACATATACGGGATCCGCAAGTTCGACCATATATCTCATAAGCTGTTGGATATTGGCTGGCTGAATATGCAGAATCGGTTTAACTTGCAATCGCTTTGTCTGTTCCACAATATTATAGTGAGTAAATCACCAACTTACCTCTCCAATAAAATTAAATTTCGCACAGATGTGCATAATATAAACATTAGATTCAGGGGCCTTATTACTCCACCTCTTCACAAAACTTTTTTATACGAACGCTCTTTCTTTTTTTACATTTCTAAAATTTATAATGCACTCCCCTCTGAAATGAAAAAATGTACAAAGATTGGATTTAGAAACAATTTATTTGAATGTTACTTTAATAGACAGATGGGGAGGTGATTTCAATGTATGTTTGTTTGTCATGGCGGAGATGCGTGAATACGCGATGGTGGTGTGGCGCGCGGTTCGGGGTTTTGGCGACATGCGAGATGGGGGTATTCGGAAGCGACTGGCTCGTTGGGTGGATCATTCCGGAATTGCGAGCCTGCATGGGATGTTAATTTTAATTTAATCATTGTATATGTAGCTGCAGAATATTTTATTTTATTTTTGTCAAGGTCTTAATGGTAGAACGGGGGACGAATTTTTCGTCTGCCTGAATTAATACCTTGTGATTTTTTCCAATTTTTCTTTTGTCATGTTGTGCTGTATTTGTAATTTGGGAAAATAAAACAATTATTATTATTATTATTAATTAGATGACATGTCTAACGTATCCGAAATTGTAATTTATTTGAGAGCCCAAGTTTTCAGTAGATTCTCCTTAATGTGAACTCAAGGTTTGTATGTTCTTCATGGCTCTATTCTTTATTAGTTGTAGCCACTATTACTACACAATAATTGATAGTTTGAAAAAAATGCTTATTGTCTGTGTGCCTTTTAGAAGTCATTTTAGGACACTTGCTAATTCATCCTATTAGTACTCTATGCTGCATAATTAAAAATAGATATACACCGCGTGAATCCCGTAAATATTCAGCATGCCATCCATATTAGTGAGTGCTGCTGTTCACGTTAGGTAATCAGTATTTAAAATTGGCTGTTCACATTTAGCAGGTGTTCACGCTAACCTGAGTCTGCTATAGTTCCCTGAAGAATGCAGATAAAAATTAGTTGTTAGTTATTGCTACTCATTATGAGATATGATTTTCAAAAATTGGTTAGAGTACTTATACATACCATGCAGAATGCACCTTGTCAATTTATATTAATTTTTGTAGGTATCTCATGTGAAATTGGAATCAGAAGAAGATTCAGCAGCCTCTGTAGTATCTTCTTCGCAACCATTATCTCCGCCCGCATCTCAAACTTCCATACAACCTTCAGCTGAGCCAACACAAACTCCAACACAAACTCCAATTGTCCCCCAAAATATTACCGATCAACATCGTTTACGCTTATCTGTAAGGGGTAAACCTACAGATGGCTCATACGATGAGGACAGTATGATATCACAAACATCCAGCACTTCGGGATATCGAGAGTCTTATCCTGTGATGCACTTGAAAGAAACACTGGATTCTAGTCCAAAAGCATTTCCTCCTTTAGCATCTCCAGATATTCATGATTTACCATCAACAAGCAGCGCTTGTACTGCTACTAATTATATGCAGTGTGACAACAGTTCGCCAGATTGTTCTTTGAATGAAAACGGAGAACGCACGGCTTTGTTGAGTCATACTGATCGTACTTTATCACAACATTCGTTGTTACTGATGTTTGATCAGCAAGATGAAACTACTTTGATATAATTTTTTGATTATTTAAAGTTGTTAATTAGATCTCTTAAAGAAATTCCAGTATTAAATATGAATAAATCAGCATATTATTAAGTGTTAGAAGACATATTATACAGTTGAACTCTTTAATAAAGAATTAAGTGCTAAAGAAGGAATAAAAGTTCGGAGAAATATAACACTGCAGGCTAAGAAATAGGAATATGAAAAACTCTGATATTGAATATTAATTATATTTTATTTATTATGTTTACGAATTGCTATATTTTTGCCTGCATAGGAAAATAGAAGAAGACCTTGAATTCAATGGGTACAGTCAATGCAGTTTGTCTCAATATATCAGACCATTATTGGGTTTCAGATACGCATCTCAAGATAATTCCATTTAAGAAAAAAATGTGTATGTACTTTAATCTTCAATTTTTTTACTTTAAAGAGTGGTATCGGTATTGCTTAATACCTGCAGCAAAAAATTATAAATATTACTAGTCGGTAGCCGCTATAAAAGAGTTTAAGTGTATATATTGTTCGTCGAAGTTAAATGTCTTAAATTGTTGTTCCAAAGTATTTATTTAATGTTTATACTGCCTAGGGTACAGTAAAATTCAACAATTTTTAGCCACACTTGAAACATGATTGCATTTCCCATTGCATTAAAAATCTTGCGTTAATTGTCTTTTTAACAAATCAATTTATAAGTATGTATGTCGAAAATGCTTTTCAGTATATTAGATCGCGGACAATTTATCAGTGTTTTTTTGAAAACCATAACTATTCTTTAAGTAGTTTCCTCTAGTCACAGCTTAAATTATTTGTTGTATTTATAATCTAAGTTGCCAAATAAATTATAAGCTTACAAACAGAACTTTGCTTTTGAATTCTTTTTAAAGAGACAATAATTGTCTATTTGTCCCTAATTATTAGGGTTGGAGACCGGATCTGTATAAGGTTCTAGTATCCGACCTATCTGGACGTTATGCTGGAACTGGGTCCGGATACAGCAAAGGTATACCAGTATGCTAGTTAGGCAGCATCATTTTGTCACCACGCATGCAGGACGTAACGTATGAAGCATAGATTGGCTGGAAACGTTTTCCCATATAGTACTCATCAAAATGAGTCTTAAAGTTTATAAACATTTGACCTAGAAGGCACCCCCAGGGAGTAACTAGCCCTGAAAGCGGTTCAGTTGAAATTTATTATTTTCTATTGGTTGAAAAACGGTAAAAGATAAACAGAATTTTTGACATTTACTTAGTTTTTCAAACTAACAAGTTGCGCTGGGTCATTTTTGCTTTAAAGGGGGGTTGGTTAAAAATTATCAGGACACACAGCAATAAAACATCCGGTGTCGCATCCAGTCGTCAATGAAAAAGAAGTGAAAAATAAGATACGATTTGACTTGATAATGACAAATATGCCTTAGGTACATAGTTTTTTGTTACTTATAGTGTATCTAAATTACAAGTATTTTTTTCCACGACCCCCTAGGAAAGCGGTACGTTGCATACAGCATAGTAGGCAGGAAACTTGACAATTCCGTTGTGCGTGCGCTAAACTCGAATCTGTGCTGTAATATTTAAGAAAATCACATAGGTTCATCAAATTTTGTAGGCAGCTTTGAGATCTTGACGTTTACTGAATAAATATCCTGTCGCGTCTCTTTTTAAATCTAATAATTTTTTATCAGAAAAATCTCTTAAAAGGTACGGCAGTTGAACATTTTAATGGCTACTCTGTGAAAGACCTAAATATTTTAGGTACGAACTACTGATAATTTATGAATTGACGGGCAAAGGGAACAAAAATCAACGTGTCATTCATGAGCCGGTCGGAATTATTAGAATATTATGCTCATAGTAAGTTAGTAGGCTACTTGGAAAGTTTGAAATCTGTTAACATAGACAACAAATTAATATCCTTAAAAATAAAGTTACTGTTTTATGAATAAATTTACCTCCTTAAGGCGTCGTGGAAAAAACAGTGTACATAACTCGATGGAAAGTGTATTTCCTATAAACTTGCGTGATTTCTGCACTCGGCTGCACCTCGTGCAAAAAACTTTCATGCTCATATGAAATTTGTCACTTTCCATGCTCGTTACGTAATATACTATTTTGAAATGCATGAGTATACCAATATGGAAATGACTGACGTGCATTTTATTTGTTGCCTTGCGAATGGTAATTTTACTAAAGATTGCCGACTTTAATATAATAGTAATGTCTAACGTCTTCAAAATTACCAGTCGCAAGTTGCTAATTCCACCTCTCTTTTAACAAAGTGCTGCTAGAAAAACTACTTCAGTAGCTAATTTGGCGCTCAACAATTTATTCAGAATCGCCCGTGCCTGGAATCAGATAAAACAATTCACTGAAAATGGAATATTCAGTGAAATTTGGGATAGGTTCATAACAGAATGTTCCTCTTCCTTCTCGATGGCTGTCTGTACTGTAACAAGTACCTGCACTTTCTATTTCTACTTGAACTTTTTAATGTTTTAGGTTTGATTTCTAAATATGTAGTACCTAATTATAGCAGACTTATCTAACCTTTTACAGATACAATCTTTTCTTTTTCTAGCTCGTTCATATTCACTATAGTTTTTAAACAAAATGGGAAATATATGAACAAAGTAGTATAAATGTTACCCAGCATATCTTATTTTAGCTCGAAAGACTAATGGCCGGTTGTTGGAACGCGGATCAAAACGTAACGAGATGCTGCATTTAATTCGACTTTCGTTGCTATGATCAATCAATCACGAAGTCAGTACCTTAGCAACGAAAGCCGAATTAAATGTAGCCTCGTGTTACATTTTGATCTACGTTATAACAACCGACCCTAAGTAAATCAAAAAATGTTGTTTATTTATTTTTTACCGTTCTTCAACCACTAAAAAATCAATTAAGGGCTTGTAACTCACTGGGGCTACATTTTAGGTCAAATATTAATATAAACTTCTGACAATATTTTTTTAACCCACTGTATTATTCGCCAAGAGCAAGACGGGCGCTTCGATCGTCAAGATAAAGGCACTTCATTTATATTACATTTAAAGCCGAGGATAAAACCAAATAAAATTAGGAATGACATTTCTTGGTTGGAAATGCATCAAAATGGCTTCTAAAGTACTTAAAGACAAAACCGGCAGAAAACCCCCTGACATCCCCCGCAGGATTTTTTTGGCTCGTCCCGTTTTGATACCAGAAATAAATGGTCACTTTAGGTAGGTACTATTGTTTTGTTACGAATAGTGTACCATATTGCTATATAATTGCTCGAGAATTGCCAGAGAATCATCTTTTCAACATCAGCTAAAAAACACTTTCTTGCTGCATTACTCTTTCTTTGAATTCTCCATCTGCTGGCAGTAAACCAAGGCAATATTTAGAAATGATTCTGTGTGAAAGAACAGATTGCTAGAAGCTGTAATTACGTCAAAGTCAAGAGTAAATGATCAAAGTTTTGTTAAAAGACATCCAGGGGTCAACGGTGCTTATAGTAATTGTGAGAAATAAATTGTAAACTGCAAACTTTTACCAGATATTAATGTTATTCACGCTGTTAGCATGAGACTACTTTTTTGAGATATGAAATGTATCGAACAATATGCTCTTACTAAAGTTTATTTATGTCTGCTAAATAGAGTATCTACTTTAAATGAATGTATTAATGCTTAATTTATTTGGACCTTCTTGTGTTTATCAACAACTGATAACTCATTTCACAAAAAATATGAACTATGAAAGATACGAATCTTTTGTCTGGCTTTAAGCAGAATGTGTGCTCAATATCCCGTAACATGAGTTTGCACTTTTAGTGTCAGGACCCCCACACAGAAAAAGTTAACCTGAGCAAAAAAGTTCATATAAATATATGTCTTGGAAGGTTTATTTTTGATGTTTTATATATTTTCTATATCAATAAATCAGTTGGTCACAATATAAAATATAGCAAGGTCCAGAAAAAGTTCCACCCCTCCCCAAAACCGCCTAATAAAGTTCCAGGGAATTTTTTCCTAGCTCTTAGAAGAGATAAAGCTATAATTCAGATTTTTAATTTTTTGCTCAATGGAAACACTCTTGTGTCACGTCCCTACTCGTACCTACCGTAAAAATTGTATATCATGGTCAAGTAAGGCCAGTTGTGATACATTGAATTGGATGGGCAATATATTTGGTTAATAAGAAAAAAATACAGTAGTAACTTTGAGGTAAAGTTGTTTATAATTAACTTCGAAAAAACATTCTTTAAAATCTCTTAATTACCTATTTGCATGACTTTTTAAATACAGTGTACACTTTTAACGACAATGGCAATATATTTTGTATCATACTGACTTGTTCAAGGTAGAGTTCTTTGGAAAATCGATGCTCATGTCTGCGATAACATAAGCAGCTGAAGCCCAAATAGCTGTAGCAAGGTTAAGGGAAACTGGATCTTCTACGTCCATTGTATCAGCATTACTGTGGTGATACCAAAAATATTTATCATTCTCATTCAGCAAACTTGCTCCAGGAAATCCACTGTTTACCCAGAGCTGAATGTCTGAACCAACACTTGAAGACTTTTGAAGAACTGTTGCATTAATGGAAACCAGTAAACTGTAAAGTGAGCTAACAATCATAAAACCGAATTACACATTGATCAACATACTTTAATATCTCCTGCAGAATGCAGGCACCATATTCACTTCCGGCATATTCCAAACCATGCGGAGTGAAAGTGCCTTCATCAGATTCCATAATAAACATCCATTTGTCTGTTTCATTCACATGCAGTTTCGCATATTGTTGAGCTCCTACTAAACCTTCTTCTTCTGCAGTCCATAATACTGCTCTAAAAGAATAAAAATCTGCACCAGTTAAGAGCCAAGTCTCCCTGCTGCATTTTCGAGCGATTCAGACGTTCTCGCCTTTACAAACTGTACTGCTATTTATTTATATTTTGCTTTCTAATTTTGCAAGCATATACAGAAAGCATTCCCTAAGAGTCGTCTCGTCGGCGATTTAAAAAAAAACGAATAGAAGTTTGTCTTTTTCGGCTTCAAATATACCCATATTTTGCGTACTTATAACTTACTAAAAAATCACTCTTTTAAAAATCCGAGACGAGAGGCCTATTTCCACCAGTTTCTTCTTTCAAACAAAACAAAGAATTTCAAAATCGGTTCATAAATAAGGAAGTAATTTGTAAAGAGAGCTGCCCTTGCAAACACAATTTAATGCCCTGCACTGTGGCGACCTCTGCTTCGGAGCAAAAAATTCTTGATGTTCGCGATCGGATACTTGGCTCTTATGATTTCTGTATATACTTGCAAAATTAGAAAGCAAAATATAAATAAATAGCAGTACAGTTTGTAAAGGCGCGAACGTCTGAATCGCTCGAAAATGCAGCAGGGAGACTTGGCTGGGTGTAACATATCAAACGGTAATAAACACAAGAACATAGAAAAATGATATAAAACATGCTGATGGTGGCGGTAGAGGTGAAACCTAGGAAATTGACACAGGAAAACACATTTTGTAAAATTCCTGCTTCCTAGGAAAATAATTTAACAAATTTAATCTATCGTCTACCGAAATTGAATATCCTGAGCAGGTACACGGGAAAAGAATATTTGAATACGTACAGTAGAATCCTATTATAACGTACCCGGATATTACGTACAATCAATTAAACCTTTGTGTGTTTGTGTTTGTACGGTCCCGGTCCAAGCCCCATTTATATTGTATTTTTTTTCCTTTATAACGACTATGATTTGAAAATTCAATTTTCTGGTTCCCTACGCAAATACGACTTCTCTTATAACATATTTGTTGTCCACACGCTGGAAATTTACATGAAAGAACATCTGACATATGGTTTATGATATCAAAAGGCAGGCGGCATATCAAAAGCAATGCCGGGACAAATAATTGTCTTGGAACGTGGTAGATGCTTGATAGAAGCAGGCCGCCAGTCAAGAAGACTGCGAAATAGCATGATTTATGGCCCATCGGCACGGTAACCGATAAACATTCGAATTGGTTCAGAAAACATTGGAAGATGTCATTTTTATTACCTTATGCATATTGCTTAATGTTTACTGTACACATTTATTCTGTTACTAGCTGGTACCTGGCTCGTTGCTGCCGTTTGACGTTTGCTGCAATTTTTAAATTATGTTGAAAGGAAAGAAGATATTGTAGAATTGCAGAAATATTCTTTCAAATACATTTCCCGGTACGACGCGTGCCACCTATTGCCGATTGTCAATTGTAAATTTTTAAATTGTGTTGAAAGGAAAGAAAATAGATAATTGAAGAATTGCAGAAATGTTCTTTCAAATACATTTCCCGGTACGACACGCGCGCCACCTACTGTAAGTTAATTGCACTATGCCTATAACCTTCGCGCAAGTGCGAGCAATAAGTTGACTAAGTTTTATCGCAATGGGATGAACGGTATGGTAGCGCATACAATACGAACAAATATTGATTTTTATATTATATAGCGGTACCCGGTACGCATTGCTGCGCCAAAGAAAGAAGCACAATGGCAAATATTTATTTTTATTTATTTATTTATTTATTTATGTATTTATTTGTTTATTTATTTAGTTATTTACTTTATTTATTTATCTATTTATTTATTTTATGTATATGGCACGTAACATGTGTTCATAGTATGCGCATGACACAATCCGACTCCTAATTTCTACATTTTTCAATTTCTACACAGGAAACCTAAATATTTCCGAAATAAAAAGTAGTCTAGATTAATTTTTGAAAAGTCCTTTACCTGATAATGAAAGTCTCATCAAATTCGGTTCAGCCATTTCCGAGATTAGCCCGGACAAACAAACAGACAGACAGACAAAAAATTGAAAAATGCGATTTTATGTTTTGGTAACTTGCGAAGAATCATATGAGCTTAGAAAAAAGCATTTATTTCGAAATCACAGACAGACACTTCATTTTTATTTAGATGTAAGATGTAAGATAGGATAGATAACGTTATTTTTTCTTGATTCCCAGAGGGAAGTTTGGTATAACTAGAATCTACTATACCTACAGGGTAGTCCACTACGCGCGCGTCGGTCAATAGTCGCTAAACCGTTGAACTTATGGGAAATTTTTTTTAATAAAACTTGTAAGGTTCCATCTTTGCTGCAACTGAAAATTATTTTCAATTATACAGGTTGTCCCATTTCTTCTGCGCAGTGCCTAACTCTGTTTTTTTAAATGGAACAACCTGTATTTGATCGCATTTTGGAGTTCTTTGTTGAATTTAAGTGCCACTTTGTTAACCGTACATCGGGTCTAAGTCCTACAGTTTCAAAGTTATTTGATGTTAGAAATCGTCATTTTTCAAGTTTCGCCATTTATAACTTTTAAAAGGTTCGAGATAAAGAAAAATGACTTACGTGTCCCTATCTTAGTTTTTAATCCTCTATCTAATGGGGTTCGAAAATACTGCTTCCTGATAGGTCACTTTTTGCCATTTTTTGACCAATCAGGAAGCAGCATTTTCCAGCCCCATTAGATAGAGGATTAAAAACTAAGATAGGGACACGTAAGTCATTTTTCTTTATCTCGAACCTTTTAAAAGTTATAAATGGCGAAACTTGAAAAATGACGATTTCTAACATCAAATAACTTTGAAACTGTGGGACTTAGACCCAATGTACGATTAACAAAGTGGCACTTAAATTCAACAAAGAATTCCAAAATGCGATCAAATACAGGGTGTTCCATTTAAAAAAACAGAGTTAGGCACTGCGCAGAAGAAATGGGACGACCTGTATAATTGAAAATAATTTTTAGTTGCAGCAAAGATGGAACCTTACAAGTTTTATTAAAAAAAATTTCCCATAAGTTCAACGGTTTAGCGACTATTGACCAACGCGCGCCTAGTGGACTACCCTGTATATCAGTGGCGACTCGTGACTTGGTGGATGGGTAAGAAGCTTCATTAATACCGCTTTTATTCCACCCATCTATTAACACTACCAATTAAACACGGTATACATCAGAAAAGCTTATTCAAATAAGTACCTACCGCACAATCACCCGAATTCGGGGTTCCACCCTTTTTGAAAATTTCACGTTCATTTCATCGTGGAAATGAAGTTTATAATATTCTTATAAAACACATCCCCGAGATTGTACAAAGGAAACATCGTTCAGCGCGCTTCACGTGCTAAAGGGTATACGCAAATCGAAGTTCAGTTTCACAAGTGCTATATAATAGCATAGAATAATCATGTGGCCTAGTCACATGGACAGACAGTTGCCATAGTAACCACAGTTATACACGAGTATTAAAGAAGCAAATTACCACCAGAAATTTGCCAGGCTTATTCGTCGAACAATTGGCAGATGTAACTAACTCTCACCGTACCAGCGGTCAGCGGGGGAGAGGAATAAATTATACATCGGATGAGAATAAGCTAAAAGAACTACATAATTATAAAAGTATAATTCTAATTATACAGTGTGTCCCAGAAGTGACGCCCGTGCGAAATTTGACTAAAACAAATCGAAAGTTAAGAGTGTTGAAATTTCTGTTTGGCCTTCGTTAACGAGTTATTAAGGAAAAACTAATAAAACGCATAAGAAACTAATCAGAGCCAAGCCGATGTGATTGTCATATTAATGATATTCCGTTGATGGCAGCTAGACTAAACTGTTGGTTTCAACATGACGGAGCACCAGCGCATTATGGTGTACAAGTACGACAGTTTTTGAATAATTCTTTCCCTGGAAATTGGATTGGAAGAGGTGGACCTGTATCTTGGCCACCTAGATCGCCCGACTTGAATCCCTTAGATTTCTTTTTTGGGGATTTTTGAAGGACAAGGTTTACTCCATACCTGTTGCGGATGCTGAAGATGTCGTGGCTCGGATTCATAATGCTGTGGCATTAATAAATGAAGAAATGTTAGAGAGTGTTCGTGCTTCCATGATACATCGGGCTGCTGTTTGCATTGAAGTAGAAGAAAACCTAATTGAGCATATTTTGTAAAGACTAACTAAGATGTTATGTAGAAATTAAATTTAAAAAATTAAATAAAATCTAAAGTTGTTTTCTCAACAACTCGTTAACAAAGACCAAACGGAAATTTTATCACTCTTAACTTTCGATTTGTTTTAGCTCACAAAGTCAAATTCCGAAAGTACGGGCGTCACTTTTGGTACACCCTGTATAACACGAATTGTTTAGAAAAGGGAATTTTGGTTGAGATCAAAATAATCGGCAGAAAAGAGAAAGTTAACCTCTGTAAATTTTAGTTGCTTCACCTGCGTCATCGGATAAGCTGCCACTGTTGTATACGCTTTCACATTCCCAGAAAATAAACTTTTATTACATTTCCTATAGAGAAAAATATTTCCACATGCCAGTTTAAAAGAAACACCCTGTCAATAAAGTTATCAATTACCTCAGAGTTCTTTTTGCCCTTAGATTTAAACTTTTCAAAACTACCAAAGCACCCCAAGATATAAATGCGCCACCACCATCGTCCATAGCTCCTGTTCCAACATCCCAACTATCCAAATGACCTGACACCAAAACAACTTTTTGCGGCTCCTCTTTTCCTGTAATTTCTGCTACAGTATTACGAGATCTCTTAGATGGTTGATATGCGGCTTCCATTTTTAATCGTATGATAATTTTTTGGCCGCGCTTTTGAATTCTGTACAACATGTGGGCATCTTCTGCAGTAATAGCAGCTGTTGGTATTTGAGTAACATTTTCTGCATAGTCCTGCCATCCTGTATGAGGTGTATAGAGTGAGTATGGTGTTACTGATCGAACCAAAGTTGCAACAGCTCCATGAATTGCAGCTCTTTCTGCTCCATGAGAGCGATACTGAACTGTTCTACCATATGATATGTAGTCTTCGTTAAAAACTACTATTTTGTTCTTGACCTATACAAAATATTATTGTAATTGCAATTTAACTAACTAGAAAAATACAGACCTTTTGAGATATTGCTTCAAGTTCATCAAATGATTTGACAACAATTGCTTCAGCTTCTAAACCTTTGGAGGGTGTTGCGATGCTTCCGCCTAAACCTAGAATAGCTAGATTTTGATATCTTGGTTCTATCATTGCTGCAGATTCACTTCCTCTAAAATTATGAAAACTCAGATTCGTAATTTGCAAAAACTAATAAAATGAAATGGATGAAACACAAAACGGAACAATTTTTTAACTGGTCATTTTAATACAAACTAATTTTCAAACTGATACCACCATTTATTGAAGATTGCTATTATAAAAGTGTGTGTGTCCAATTTAATTAATCTATCTCTAAGAATAATTCAAAACTAATTTTGAAGGGTTCCTGTTGGCCACCGCAATGTATCTGGTAAGCATTCTGGGATATGTGATATATACATCTTTGTATGGACTCTTTTTATTTTCACACACAGAATTACTCCTTAAAATTTTCCCTCATTATTAGAAAATCAAGTTCAGAACTACAAGTGCTTCCTGTAAATACAGTGATTAATTTTAGATATGATAGTGCCAAATTTAGAAAAATAATTTTTGTCTGTAAATTAAATTTTGTGTCTAAAGAGCCATGACTAAAAGCGTTAATTTAGAGTTCCAAACTTCTGTAAAAACAAAATCGTCAAATTGATTCAACTAATATGAGTAGTTCTATGAGAGCCGTCTTAAAACTAGTTTTTAGAAATGGGGCCCATGATATTATTCTATTTTATAAAAAATTTATGTGACTATAGTTTTATGAACATTTTCTAATTGACATCAAACGTTTTTGTTCAAAAATAACTCGGTTAAATATTTCGTTGTACATATCAATAATTATTTAAACAAATGAAAACTAATAAACATACTTAAATCATTGACCATTAAACCAGTTGGTTACAAAAAAGAAGTACATATACTTAAATAGGTATGTATTTGCTTATGCTAGTTCAGGATTCCAAAATAAGCATTCACTATTCAGTAATTTCACTGAAACAATTCTTGTGTTATATTCTTTACGCATTTAAAATGACTCACTGAATCGTAAAATATAAATATTTAGGCCCGGTTTTTCAAAAAAAGGACCTACCACAAATGTAAGTCTGACACCAGCTTCGTTGCTATGATACAACCAATCAGTATCATAGAGTTCTCAATTTGAATTCATTTGCATTGTAGGTAAAATAGGAAGTGACAGGAAATTGTAAATTGCTCCAAATAAAGCAAACTTAGAAGTTATTTTAAGTTTCCCAAAAATTTTAGAATAACATGTACCTATTAATCAACAATAGATAACTTCAAAATCACCCAATATGTTTCAAATTGATTGAAGAATATATCAACAATCAGCATAAAAAATTACCATAACGAAACTGATCTATACAGTGATTTGTTTTTGTAGGTAGTTATATCGTAAAATACGACATCAGATATTTAGAATATTTAGGAACGAAAACGTCAACGGCAAGAATATTTAAAACTTAAAATTCTGAAATGAACGGCGGTTTGCAGAACCTTTCAAAATCTATGTTTACTCAAATAGAAAAAAAATTGACATCATTATGAAGGTAGTTGCCAAGTACTTAACAGATTTAATTGTTTAGGTAATTATTACCATTTACCTGACCCAGTGTGGTACCCAGACTTCTTCACCATGTACATTGTCAAGTCCAAAACTTTCTAAGTGTTTTAACATGTAATCGATAGCATTTTCCAAATTGTCCGAGCCAGCTATTCTGTTGCCAAATTTATCTACAAAATCGGCTAATTCGTTATATGTGAAATTCTGATATTTTCCATAAACTGTCGCATTTATTATTTGTTTTACAACTGGTAAATATGATGCAATTTCTTCCTTTAATTTTTCAGAAACCTTGCATACATCAAGAACTTTATTGTCATGTACATTACCACAAACAATGGGAATAATAATACTAAACATCAATAATTGATATTTAGTCATTGTCACCGCAACTGAAACAAATGGCAAGAATTTAGCTTATATACCTACATGTGATTGTTCAAGTGATTGATTAGATAATTAAGTTGAAAAATTACTCAAAGAACTGTAGGTGAGTTGAATGCAGGGTAACGAGTTACTCTTTCATTTATAAATAAGAATATTTTACACATACTTTTTATCAGAAAGATAAGAATTAGATATTTACGAATTTTAAAACATCGAACCAAATGTAGAAACTCAAATTGTTTGAAGCTGAATAATTAAAACCAGATTGGGCAAAATAGTAAGTAGTAATAAGTACTGATTACAATTGATATTTTAGTGTTTTTAAATAGTCATAATCATAACTTAATGTATGTACATATTTATGTCAAGTATATCAAGATTTTACACAAAAAGAAATATTTTCAACAGTGAAATTAAATAAAAAATAAATTGAAAACTAGAAATATTAAAACCTGTGCATCTAACAATAAGTAATGTTGTTTGAATGAACAGATGAACACTGAACGAATTATCTCAGTCATGCAGTGTTATGTGATTTAAAATAATGACTCCTCTTCTATGAGAAGTATAGGAGTCTTGTAATTCTACCATATATATTTCACAATGCATTTACTTAGTTTGGCATCTCTCCATAAGATGGTGCTGGACAAGAGATAACTATTTAATTTTCATGTAAATTTAATTTAATATTGATGTATCAAGATATTCTAATCTAATATACTGTATTTAATGATTCTAACCCCATCCTTGTAAAAATGTCAAGGAAACCTTGTCCGTAACCTACCTGTACCCCCCAGGTTATCTAACCTGATTAATCAAACTATTTAATTATTTGACCATGTGATCTATTGATCTAACTATTATCAGACCCCAGATTTATAACAAATGCGAGCATTTCTACAAACTGTAAAAAAAGAAAATAACATTTAATCCATTTATTAGCACAGCATTAACTCGGATTTGGGGCCAACTATTCCACCTTCTCTCCCAGTGCCTACGACTGCAGTGAAATCTCCTACAATTATTAAACTTTCGTGCCCTCTCACAAAATCTAACACATATTCAATATCACTATAAACTGCCTGACCTGACCTGACCTCATCACTGTAGTTAGAAGTGGGCATAAATATACCCGTATTATTACTGTTTTTATATGTTTCAAATTTAACCTAACCATAACTACCCTGTCACTTTGCTGTAAGAAATTTTCTATACTCTGCCCAACTTTCTTATGCATAACAATTCCTATTCCCGAATTTCCCCCTACGGATCTCCGCTCCAGAAGTTTCCAGCTTCTGGCCATCACACCTTACTAATACCTTGTAACGATGCAAAATAAAATGAGGCAGTTATTCAAACAAATGAATAATCATTTTCTCCAGTCGTTTGAAGCGAAATGCCCGCTGCTATATTTTGGGAAAATATAGCAGCGGGCATCTCGCTTCAAACGCCGCGCGCCGAAGTTTCCTTCCAAAATCTCCTGCCGCTGGCCTCTCAATATAGACCGACCACGCCGGGGCCTGGACAGCAATTCTCTGCTAGCATTGCCGGATACCAGACTTGTTCAGGGTACACTCCGAAGACGTAAACATTTATGAGATTGAATGTTTATTGTCGTACCGCCGCTAGAACTGCTAAATACTTGATGGTTGCTAACCGAAACCGCCGATGGTATGTCGTTGTAATACCTAGAGTTTAACAAAACTGAGTACTAAATTGGAGGTGGGCCCGAACCTACGTGAGGGCACATTTTTACCAATAATACATAAATGCAGGTAATCGATTAGAGCTAGTCGCAAGGCATGCCTAATTTATTACAGACCTAAGTTGCAGGCGGTGAAATATCAGCCGCTCTTGGGGTTAAATACGGTGCAGAGTTCTTTAGCATAGTATTTGGCTTGCTATTACATGACGCAACACAGCCATCATTTACACTGAAGAGAATCGGACAATCGAAAGACGGAATAATTCTCTTCTCCGCTCACTCATTAGGGAAAGCTTGCGTCGAAAGGCTGCAAGGGTCCCTAGCCGTTACATCACACTGAAACAACATTTACTCCCAGCGAATAACCACAAGGTAGTACGATTTACAATCCTACGTTGATTT
This sequence comes from Xestobium rufovillosum, assembly GCA_963966045.1. Lineage (NCBI taxonomy): Eukaryota > Metazoa > Arthropoda > Insecta > Coleoptera > Ptinidae > Xestobium > Xestobium rufovillosum. The sequence continues at coordinate 21,825,840 of OZ014494.1, forward strand.
TGGCTGGTGATTTTCCGAATGTGGGTGCCCGAACCGTAACCTACATCGCCAAGAGCGAAATAAGTTATCTGTCAGTCACGCGCTCCGTATATACAGCCGTACCGAATTTGACCGCCGGATACCGCTGGCCGTCACTATTTTGATTAAATTTGTATACAACTTTTTATTGTACATTCGTTTTGGTTTTAGTGTAATTTTCCTGTATACAGTGTGTTTGATTTGATGTGTCATGGCTGATATCTCGGCTTTTGTAAGAATTTCAAACAAATGTTATATATGAAAGTTGTTAGACATTTTATTTTCAATAATTTATCAAAATCAGAAAAACAATTGAGCATCAAATAATTCAGATAAGTATAGCAAATACATTCAAAATTTTAAATGTAACATACCCAGTAATATTGCATGTTCTAAATCTGTATGAAATTCCCTTTACAACGATATATCACATGTTATATTTATCTAATCGATTAGAGACATAAATCGATAATTAAGTATCTACAACGCTTACGCTACTTATAGCTTCATCCGAAAGAGTAGGCGGTGAAAATAATCAAACTCTCATGTCTGTTTCTACATGATACAATGTTACTTAAGACTAGCTTGACAATATCAGTGGCGTAACAAAGGATGACAGGGCCCGTATGCAAAACTGCTTAGTATGCCCCCCCCCCCGTGTTATAGAAATATTTTGAATGCGAGGTTTCAAAATTAGGACCAACATAAAAGTTAAAAACTTTTTTTTATTTCACTGCTAAATACAAATAAAATAAAACCCAGATAAAAACCAACGTATGTATTAAAATTATTTTCAAACTATAACCATCTTAATAACTAAAATATTATTTTCTTCTGGCCTTACTATTAGCAAAGCCCTCAACTAAGTCTTTGGTATTCTTTGCCGATGCAGCTTTATGCTCAATAGCTAGAACAGAAAGGTCATGTAGGCGAATTTGACTAGTCGAATTTCTCAAGTAATTTTTGGTAATTTTGAGTTTACTAAATGACCTTTCCGCGGTTGCAGTTGTAACGGGAAGAGTCAAAAATAAAAGTAAACAGATTAGCACTTCTGGAAAGTCACTTTCTAGAAAGCCGTATTTTTGAAGCAATATATTTGTTAAGTCTCTCACATGTTTTAATTGATAAGGTCTTTCACCATTGAAACAAACTGAAATTAACATTTTTTACTAACTGCTTCCGAATATTTTAACTGTATCCTGTCACAGCAATCTACAATTTCGCTGTCTTTCATTCTAAGAAAATGTTTGGGTTGTAGAAATCCAAATATATTTGTAAGTCCATGGAAACTTTTGAAACGGTTTTCAAGTTGCTGGATGACTACGTCAGTTGTTAAATAGAACACATTAACCTTAATCCTTAAACAGCATTTCTGGAGTTAGAAAAAGTGTACGGAGTGGTGAGCCAAAAAGCGAGGTCCCACGCTTTGAATACCATAGTCGGGGTATTTGATAAGAAGGACGCAAAACAATTAAAATCATAACAGGACACGACAAAAGGGGATACAATTAGAAGCAAAAAAAGAACATAGTTAAATGTATAATTATTATATTACAACTAATCAAACCCAGGATCGAGCCCAGGAGAAATTCGATTCGAGGCTCTTTTAGAGGTATGGTCGGGTCGGTGTGGTCAAGGGCCCCCCTAGGTGTTGGGCCCGTATGCACCGCATAACAGGGCATACCCTTCGTTACGCCACTGGACAATATAAAACTATTCAACATAAACACGACATAGCAACAACACCAAGAAAGTAACAATAAATTAGTGGGCAAGTTAAGTTTAAAATTTAAGTTAATAAAATGTAAGTTTTTTTCAAAGTGACCTCCGTTATGAAAATTAAGAATACGCAGGAATTTACTCAAGTAATTTGACAGTTCACGCGATAGCAATTCTTATCAAAGCCTACTCTTTCGATCAAAACTCTTAAGTCGTGTAGACGTGCAGTTCTTACTTAATTATCGATTTATGCCTTTAATTGATCAGATAACTATGACATGTGATATATCGTTGTAAAGGAAATTTCATACAGTTTTAGAATACGTAAAAACACTGGGTACGTTCCATTTAAAATTTTGAATGTATTTGCTATATCTGAATTATTTGATGCTCAATTGTTTTTCTGATTTTCATAAGTCATTGAAAACAAAGTATCTCACAACTTTCATATATAACATTTATTTGAAATCCTTTCAACAGCCGAGATATCTGCTGTGACACATAAAATCAAACACACTGTATAGTTAAAGTAATAGAGTGTGTTTAATTTTCATCGTGAGTATTACTTTTGTTTTGCAATAGTTCCAGAGAACCCTATCTCTGACAAGAGTTCAAGGTATATTTATCTACGACCAGAATTCCACCAACCAACCGATTGAAGCAACACCCTGTATGGTCACAAAAGGTGACGCAACGGGATAGGTCGTTGTAACCTCCACGTCTAATGCTAACCTATCCATCTCAATTTTCTAACTTTCCTACTTGTTCCATGCCTCTAACATTCCACACTCCGACTCGTGAAATGTTATACTTATCATTCCTGACGACTCCCCCAGAAGCAGTCCCTGCTCGGAGATCTGAATGTGGGACTATTTTACCTCCGGAATATTTTACTCCAGAAGGTGCCATCATCATAAATTAAGGTACGCTGTACTAGGGATAAAATAATGTGGTGGTTTCCCGTTGCCTTCCACATCGCAGTAGTTGTGTATCACAGTACCATACCACCCTCACGATCTCTGCCACTCTGATTACTGATAGAGCTGCTGCCTCCTTTTAGCGACTTGATTTAGTCGGTCTTCTCAAATAAAAATTCCTCTAATATGGTTAAACCTATGGTTCGGCATTTTAGATCATGAATCACGGAAGCCATCCCACCCGTTCCAGTATTACTAGAACTACGTCAAGGTACAAATCCGTTGGGATAGATATATGTTTAAAATTTCATACATTTCTTAATTATATGATAGGAGCATAAAAACTCGTTTCATTGTTTGTCAACACTTCCTATTTACGTGAGTAACCAGTATACCAAGATATTTATTATTTTACTTAAAACTCATCGTATAGTAAATTAATCAATAAAATGCTAAAATTTAAATAAAACTAAAACGATCATGCCTTTCCTTATTTTATTAATTGTTAAAATAGGCCAGGGTTTGGTACACTACACTACTAATTTGATTTTTATTTAAATTATATTGCGGTTATTTACATAGAATGGAGTTGTTATTGTAGGTACATAAATATGTATTTAATAGATTTTCATAGTTCATTTCTTATCCCCAACAGTATTAATGCTAATTTCATATTGTTAAAGAAGCATTTCGTGGAAAATCAATACTAATGTCTGCAATGACAAATGCAACTGAAGCCCATATAGCTGTAGCAAGGTTGAGAGAAATTGGATCTTCTACATCCATAGTGTCGGCATTAGTATGATGATACCAGAAATATTTTTCATTGTCATTCAACAAGCTTGCTCCAGGGATTCCCTTATTTATCCAGATATTAATGTCTGATCCAACCATTGGCAATTTTTTCACATGGGTTGCATTTATAAAACCCAGCAAACTATAAAATTAATGTTTTTTCAGTACAAAGCAGACTGTCAGAAATAATAAAATCACTTTACTACTTCCTGAAGCATGCATGCGCCATACTGGCTTCCAGTGTATTCTAAGCCATGTGGAGTGAAAGTGCCTTCGTCAGATTCCATAATAAACACCCAATTGTCTGTTTCATTTGCATGCCTCTTATCATATTCGTAGGCTCCTACTAAACCCTCTTCTTCTGCAGTCCATAACACAGCTCTAAAAATAATTAAAACCAAATTTGAAAGAAATACATCAGAAATGTGTAACAAGATTTCCTCTTCCAAAAGGTGAAAAAATGTGAAGTTATGGTTTTACTTAATTCCTTTTAAGTAGAATTATTTTCAGAGTAGTGATATAATTGTCAGAATACATACCAATACTGAAACTGATTGCATAGTTCCAAGAATTCTTTAAAATTTACCTACCTGTTTAACCGATGAACCAAAAGTAAATATAGTTATCACCATAAGAGAATGCGGAAAATTTATGAAAGGCATGTCAAATTAGCATGTAGTTGAGATGGTACTTATTTAAAGATTTCTCTGATTTGAAAAATAATAATGGTAGTAAAACTAACCTACATGCTTTTAAAAATAAAGACATAAGATATTGAGAAATATGGTGTAAAATTCAAACCCTGGTGTTATAGTGCTGTTTTGAAATTTTGGACATTTTTGTGTTTATTAATACAATAAATTACCTCAAAGTCCTTTTTGCCCGTAAATTCAAGAATTTCAAAATTGCTAAAGCAGCCCAAGATATAAATGCACCACCACCATCATCCATGGCTCCTGCCCCAACATCCCAACTGTCCAAATGGCCTGATACCAACACAACCTTTTGTGGTTCCCCACTGCCTCTAATTTCTGAAACGGTGTTACGAGATACTGATGGTGGTTGAAATGAAGATCCCATTTTTAATTCTATCACTATTTTTTCACCACGTTCCTGAATTCTGTGCAACATATGCGCATCTTCTACAGTTATAGCTACTGTTGGTATTGCAGGAAAATGAGGATCATAATCCTGCCACCCTGTGTGAGGAGAGTATAACGAGAATGGTGTTATAGATCGAACTAATGTTGCAACAGCTCCGTAACGTGAAGCTTTTACTGCAGCATCAGACCGATACTTAACCGTTTGTTCATATGATATATAGTCTTCATTAAAAACGACAATTTTGTTCCCAACCTATATAAATTATGTTCCATTAAAATAAAGCAATGATATTTCTCTACTTATATAAAAACTTACCGAACTTGATAGTTTCTCAAGTTCATCAAATGACTTAACAACAATAACTTCCGCTTTTATATTTTTATATGGGGTTCCAACACTTCCACCAAGACCTAGAATAGCTAATTCTTGATATCTCGGCTGTACCATTGCTGCAAACTCGTGTCCTCTAAAATTTATAAAACATTAAGCTGGAAATTACGTGGTTTGAAACATATTTTTTTATATTCGAATTTTTTGGGAAATTATTCCTTGAAAAATTATGATCTACTTTAATTTATTCAATTCGATTTATTCGATTTCGATTTTTAGCAGTAGATTGTGGAACTGCTTATTCCAAGAGAGATTGCTGAAGGTCACAAGGTTAAACAAATTTTTCCCATTTACTAAAATCGATCTACTTATTGAAAAAGTAAACCAGAATAGATTATTAGTGCACTTCTATCTAAGAACAGTAAATGTTCAAAACGAAAACATTGTAATTATAGGATTTCAGTATTACTGCTATTTACCTGATCCAATGTGGTACCATAACATTTTCACCATGAACATTTTCCAGGCCAAGCTTACGCAAGCGTTCTAACATATAATCAACAGCATTTTCCAAATTTTTAGATCCAGCAATTCTGTTACCGAACTTATCTACAAAATTGGCTAATTCATTGTAAGTGAAATTTTGATATTCTCCATAGACAATTGCATGTATTATTTGATTTATAATAGGTAGATAAGATTCAATTTCATCTTTTAATTCTTGAGGTACATAACATTCTTCATTAACTTTATTACCATATACGACACTATACACAATGGTAATTAAAATATTGTACATACACAACAGTTTGTATTTAGTCATTATTAATGAATAAGGTAACTGAAATAAGTGAAAAGTCTAAATGGTTCTGCAACTACTATTTTTTTTTAGTTTTACACATTAACAAGTGAGGTATTTTACAATTTCTCAAAGTAATTATATGAAAAGAATAAGAAAGCAACAAACTTGAAACCGGGTGCCGAAAACCTAATCAGTAAAACAATGACCAATTACAATTTACTGTTTTTGCTTTTAGGTACCTCAAACCAATTACTTGGGTTAAAAGTTATGGTCACAAATTTATTGTACCACATAAGCAGAATGCGACATTAAAAAACATTATGTAAGCAACATCAAATAAAAAACTAAGTTGCTAGGAGTCATGGGTGTAGCTGTAACACATTGAAAAGGACCCCTAGAAAAGTGCCCCTCCCATAGCTATACATTCTTCAGGAGCATGAAAATAAACTGATGTCCTAAAGATTAAATTCATCACCCATAGCCATAACCAACATGCGTGAGGCCATACTAGACTTATATGATGATCATGGTTTGTAGTGCTTAAAATGTTCGTTATAACTAGTGAAGACAGATTGAATCAATGCCTGATATATTTTTTGTAACAATTTCTGTACGCTATTTCATAAATTCCCTGTTTGTGGATGTTTAATTTTATCTGTGTTTACTTCTCTATACTATTTTTCAGTGGATAATGAGCAATAACAAACACAACAGCCTATTAAATAAATATCCAAAATTAACCCTCTTGTGCTTCTTGGGGATGGTAATTTTGTCATCAAAACAACGCATCGAGTTTAATTATTACTGGGTCGCTGCTTAGGCGTGTGGGATAAACTTATAAAGAATTCATATAAGAGCTAAAAAGTTTAATAATTGGTCCTGAGCCGTTGCGTTGCGCAAGCCATTTTTAAAATTTTTTTGCTATCTAAAAGGGTTTTCAGATAATGTAGCCAGGACACTGCAATAGTGAAAAACGATAAAGAAGCGTTAGAAATATTCCCAAAAAATCATCTTTGAAACATACCTGACCTGACCTACCTTGATTGAAAAGAAAATTTGATGGAAATTACACGTTGCTGTATTGTTTTGCACTGTCGCAATTAAAGTATCTAATATTCGGAACAGTTTAGTAAATATTTCAAAATTAGAAAGGCAGGTAAGCTGCAAATATATTATCCCCCCAAATCTTGCAGTTTGTTGTACTCTTATAACATCTAACACCGTAAAACATAATAATTTTGAAAAAATATCTTCTCTGATGGCTTTAGTTCATAAAAGTAACAGTTTTACATTTCCAATTTTTACACACGAAGCAATGAAGGTATAGTAGAGAAGTAAATGAAAGTATACAATGTAATAAGAACATCTGAGATAACTGCCACGTACTATGGACTATTGACGAGTTTAAAACTTGCAGTTATTTATGACGGCCGCTTGACATTATTTACAATTATTATACACTTGTACAAAATTTTATAAAGAACCCTTTTTAAAGGTCGCCTTTCAACAACCGAAACACTGCAGTTAGTCGATGTCACACAAAAATAAACCCCAGCAAGAGACATCTGGCAATTCGTAAAAATTCTGTTCAAAAGGAGCTCTAGTCCTGGTCAACACATTCACTAATCATTTTTTGGTGTTTGTGGTGAAAATTATTTGGGTAATCATCTGAATCGACCAGGCGAGCCTCCTGATGGCTCCAACACAATGTGGTCATTGCATTGCTATATGATAGCTTCAGCCTTAGCTAGAGTAGTTAGCAGTACGAATGCTTGAATACCATTATTATTACATACACTCCTGAAAAAATGTGTTTAGCTATTAAAATTTGAAAGAAGCATACATAAATAACAAAAAAGGAGCTTATTATATTATAAATGTTTCCTGTACCTCCTATCCTATCTACCTATTTGGCATTTGTGGACTTATTGTGAATTTTGTGATTGTAAGGTAGATCAAGAAGACAATTTTGAAGATATTGCTTAAACGATTCATATTTGCCATATAGAAATTCTATAAAAATTTTACGATTACAAATTTATGAACACGGTACAGATTTTCTATGTCTCCTAATCTCACCTCGGTTTGAAATAAATTGGTCCACAGTTTATTGCATAACAATCCTTGACGTGATTATTATATGGCCCTGACTATTGTACTCTCTAACAATTTTTCCTTCTGGATAGTAGCAGCATCTATTTTCTTATTTTTTTTAACTAGGTCTTATTGTCCGCTAAAAGCTAAAAATATACATGAAACGGCGAAAATGGTATTACTGGGTAATATATTTAATTGGTGTAATCATTTTACCTTTTTCGTCTTCTACTTATTTAAGTTCTGACAATCTGTTCAATTCTGAAGACGTTGGTTCTCTTGTGACATGGATTGCCAGCTGTCTCTCCATCTCTTAGGAGGCCTTCCTACTTATTAAGAAAAACCACTTTAAACGAGCCATGGACCTAACTCAAAAATAATGTTTTTCTGTGCAAAATTACATTCATATAGCCAGCTCATACGAATTACTAGAGTTGCTGCTCATAGAACTAGTTAGAATAATGTAAAACCATTACTTACATATTTAGAATATATAGCACAATAATTGTTTGGAATTTGAATGTCATTATGGTTAGTGGGTTTTTGTGTAGCCCTTCGTCCGAGCAAGTGCTGTATTTGTCACAAATGTTGTTCTCAATTATTATGTAACGCAAAATTCCCTTTTACCCAGATTTATGCGTGATTCGCCAAGATTAAGCAAAGCTTTCACTAGGGTACTCTTACTCAAGCACTGCTCTGTCAAATATGAGTGAAGCAAAACCTCGAGTATTGACTACAGGTATGGACATTACGATGTCCACTCTCGATAAGAATAATGTTATTAATGCCAAATCCCTCATAATCATCAAGAGTTGTTTATTAGGTTATTACTAAGCACTGAAAATTCCAAAACCTTAATTTTAAATATAAATACAAATACATCCACTGTATGATTAGTGTATGTTTCCATTATACCTCGTCTGCAATACATACTAGGCCTGAGAAATTTTATCGATATACTGACCCAAATATAAAAAATGACATCAATATGTAGGCGTATGAAAATATCGGAATATCAATATCAGAAAGCTGATATCACAAACTGAATAAAATATTTCATCCACGTTTGAACACAAAACCAAGCGGCACTTGCAGTAGTACTCGAAAAATACCAAGCCAGAAGGAGTTAAGAAAAATTGTTCGGATGCTCTCCTTTGCCCTAGAACTCATTTCAAGCTTGTGCAAGGTGTCTGAATAAAGTATTCAAGAAGTGATTCTACACACATAACATAATTATTTTCAAAATCTTACTATTAGTTTAAGTTTTTCTTATTAATCATTTGTCATAACTTTTTTACTATTTCTTGTAATAGCATACTGGCGCCATCTCTTTTCCAACAGCAATTTTAATAGCACTTGCACTTGGGGTAGTATTTTTTGTTATTGCTTTGGAGACAGTCTTATATTTTTCTCAACTTAAGTACATTTTGTTTTAAATTATTTGAAATACAAATTTGGACTAGTATTTTAGCAGAAATAAAATAAAACCAATCAAGATTTATTTATATTATATTTTTGTAAAGACAAAATATTACAATAAACTATATAATAATAAAGTACCATGACTTAAAACTAAATAAACTATACATACAATGATGAACTTGTAACTGAAAATATGTGTTACATGCTAAGAGTAAAATATTCTGCATGTTAAAAATTAATTCTATATGTACACTCTGTCAAAATTCTTTCAATTTGACAGTATCACCAAATGTGTAATAAAAACTGCAGCCTATGTAGGCTACCTTGTCTGAAAAATTGTATCTCTGAAAACTGCTAAAGCAACAAACAAAATTGTCTCCATTTAACATAGATAACATTATTACTTACTGTTACAAATATCTATCTCTAACGTGACCAACCATGCAGTTTTGACAATTATCACATGCTCCTGGACGTTGTTTGGAAATGTCCTATTTTGTTTGTTGTGCATACATATATAAGATATAGTTTAACAAATATAATTCTGATTTTTGTTCACTGAGTTTGATCCTGAACGTGTCTGAGTGATACTATAATTGTTTTTCTATATATAAATATAATTTTGTCCTGAACTGCGCTGAGAGTAGATCATTTTCAAGACACATTTGACTTTAGGTACGACGTTAATTACATTTACAACTAACACTCAATTTAGAAAAATTTACAAAGGAGAACTAAATGTACAATCACAGAATGTTACAAAAGTTACAATTTAGAAAATATTTCGAAAATTAAAATAAATACTATACAGAATGTACACTTGGTATAATAAAACTAGGGAAGAATAACTGAGAAGCGAAAGGTGAACATGACCCAGGTATAAGTACGATATATTGCATACAGTGTTTTAGTTTTCTTCAGAACTGTGTACATCTGAGATCAACCATTAAATAATAAAAGGGAACAGAATTTTGCTGCTGCTGCAATTGCTGCACTGACAAAACACATCAAGAGAGCTATTAAATATTGACATTTTTCAACGAATATAATCTTAAACATTTATTATAGATGAATCAATCTTTCAGGCACCGCACAGTCTCATTTCCTAATAAGAGCACCGACCATTATATCTAAAATATAGGTAACAAATTTTGCTTAAAAAACTGTTCCGAAATATCAGTTTTTCTTATCACATTTCGCGTTAGACTCGCGCCATACCAAAACTTTTATTTAAAACCTACCTACGGTATCATAAGACTTATATATCTACAGGTATATATATCCTCTGGTTTTTTCCTTAAAAATTCTATAACTTCACTATTTCATACAACTATTTTGTTCATTTGCTAGTTTAAACTTTTTCTCACAGTGCAACTTGGTATGCCGCACTGCCCCCGATTATCAACGATAATCATAACGCAACAACTGTATATATATTTTTATTGTACAAAATGCTAATAGAAAAAAGCACCAGGGTTATTACTTCTACACCATGGCAAGCAGTTGGACCTCACACAAGTTTCTGAATACCTACCAATTTTTTATAGTGGTACTAACAAATGAGAAATGAACACAGTTCCTAAACAATTAATGCTATCTGCTCCCCACCATTTACTCATATTGGTAACTACTGAAGTTACGTCACCACAGACGTAACATACATTATCCGTACGATCACATAGTGGATGTATGCGAAACTTAAAAATTGAGAAATGACTGTCGATTATTAACTTGTGCTAGTGTAGTCCAGCGTTCAAATCACTGTTGCCAGATTGTCAGTGAGATGATAAAATTTTAATTAACTTTTTGGACTGTCAATAAACTTTGTTACTGTAATTCTTTGTGGGCACATTTTAAAATTAAAAATGAATTTAAGATTTGCCGAACCAAACCATCGGTTGATTCTCTAATTCAATATTTTGAAAATGATCATGACAATGAATGTACTTAATATTTGTAATGCGGATTTCATGATGTGCAACTGAAATTATGCTGTTGTTACTATATCAATAATTTTATTGTTTCTGTGAGACAAGTTTTCCATAAATTTGAAAATATTGGGGTTTGCACACGAGTAAGAATTTGAAAAGAGTAAATCTTTCAAAGCTGCAACGGAAACATTACATGGTAAAATTCCCACAACAGAATTTCAGATTCAGTTTTCAGTATGCACGGAACTACTGTCTTTGTACATTAACACCTTTCTTTATCCACGTAAATAAAACAATCGCTATACGAGTTAAAAAAGTATCCTGTATCTTCTTTATACAAGGTGTTACAAAAAAGTAGATCAAGCCATTAGCCACAGATTATCTGGCCGAAAATAAAGGGACTTTCCTAATGCCAGTTTTCATCATTAAGGCTTCTTTCTTTCAAGATACAGTGTGTTAAAGTTTAAATTTAAAAAACGATTTTTATTACTTATTTTTACGATATTCAGTTGAAATTTTGTACAACATTTTTTCATATATCGGCACAATGTTTGCGTAATTTTGATTAAAAAAATCGATGCACGAAAAGAGGAAAGAGGGGGTTGTAATACCCACTGGCCACCCCACTTTTCCCTGCGCACATCTATGGTTCAAAGGTATTGTTTTTTATAACAAGCGTTCCTTTCTTTAAATTTTTTCACTCTTCTAAAATTTTGATTTAGGGCTTGGTTTACGAGATGTTGCAACTCATTTGACTATGTGTTGCTGATCTACTCACTGTTGTTTAAATCTCATAATTTTTCTTAGGTGACGAACTAAGCTCCAGAAAATTGTCCTTGGATGGATAAGTTCCTGCATATTAGAATAGGAATGAAAAACAGGTAGGCGTTTAGTTGTCAACAGTAATTTGACGAGTACTTTTTATTTTGCCGGATAAATTTCTGTTTTGAACGAAATTTTGTTGCTTGGCAACAAAATTGAGTTTGCAAAACCAAAATTTATCCAGGCAAAATAAAAAGTTTGAGTCAAATTCGGCTAGATAATTTAATGAATATGAGATTACGCATTTACAATCAAAAATACGAAATTTGGGACGTCGCCATGGCAGCAAAAGGTAAATAAAAAAATTATCGCTGTAATGGTAGCTTTAGACGATGCGCTTTTTCCTGCATCTTGATGCATGCGTCGTAGCGCAAACAAGCGCATGCCCGCCTGCATGCGTTACTTTATAGTGCACCAGACATTTTACCGAGAGGCAAGGTGACGCAAGTATGTCCCAAGTCAGATGGGAATCTACTTGCATCATTCGTGCGCTACAATAATAATATTTTAATTTTGAACGAAGAGACTGCTTCCATCACTTCAAGAATTGCCATTGAAGTGAACTTTTGGTTTAGGTTCATGCACGATGGAGCTCCTACTTATTTTACATCAACTATTTGGGAACACCTAATCAAAACTTGCGAAGAAATGAAGTGAATCGTCATCTAATCTACTAGTGTACGTTTGGTTGCATAGCCAAACGAGGAACATATTTTGAGTTTGCCTAATTTTTTCACTAGATAGAAAGTCAAAAGTTAGAAAAGATGACTTAACTTGAAGCCTTTCCAAAATGTAAGACAAATTGCTATTGTAGTTCTCAACGTTGCCATCCAAACCGTAAAAATAAACAATGAGATATAATAAACCAAAACATTTTTTTAGGTTTTCAAAGATGTCTGTCAACTATAATTGTTTAAAGTCCGTCGAAGACATTCTGGTGAAATTTTGAAAAAACCAGCCACCATCCATCACCATTTTTTCTAACGAGCAATAGTCGCCCTTTTCTTTTAAAAATTCTAGAGTCCAACATTTTCGTTCGCGTTTTTTGTTCTTTGCTATTATAATAAAGGCAATAACAAAACGATCTAGACTTGCTCAAACAACTACTCCCCAGGCAAATACCCCGACAGGCATTGAATTATAGAGCAAGCCCTGACCGACGATGTGTACTACGCAGTGGTGTATGTGCTACTCCAAATAGTAGATTGGAATCCATATTTTCAACTAGCGCAGTGAAACGAACTCCTGTTTAAATACTATGATGCATGAAGAAAAGGGCATGCGTTTTCTGCCTTATATGGCATGCACAAATGCATGCAATTACGCATGCATTGCCGCACCAAAAGATGCATCGTCTAAAGTCACCTTAATAATTAGGGCTAACTTTTCTCGCTGTCATTCTGACAAAAACGTCGCGGCGTACGAGATTTTATACATATGAATTAAATTATCAAATAGAATAAGAATGAAAAACAGGTAGGCGTTTAGTTCTCAAAATAATCATTTAAAAAAGGTCCCATCCAAGGGCATTTCTCTAAAGCTTAAACGTTATGCAGGAACATATCCATCCAAGGACATTTTTCTCGAGCTCAGTTCGTTACCTAAGAAAATTGGGAGTTTTAAACAACAGCGAGGAGATCAACAACACATTTGATCTACTTACTGTTGTTTAAAACTCCCAATTTTCTCAGGCGACGAACTAAGCTCGAGAAAAATGCCCTTGGATGGGACCTTTATTAAATTATTATTTTGACAACTAAACGCCTACCTGTTTTTCATTCCTATTCTAATATGCAGGAACAAGAACAGTCAAATGAGTTGCAACATCTCGTAAACCAAGCCCTAAATCAAAATTTGACAAGTGAAAAAATAAACGAAATTAAGGTTTGGTGTAAAAAACAATACCTTTGAACCACAGACGTGAGCAGGAAAAAGTTGAGGGGTCAATGGATATTACAACCCCCTTTCCTCCGATCACGCATCGATTTTTTTGATCAAAATTGTGCCGGTGTATGAGAAAATATTTTACAAAATTTCAGCTGAATATCTTAAAAAACAAAGGATGTTATTAGGTAATAAAAATAGTTTTTTAAATTTTAGCTTTAACACCCTGTATCTTCAAAAAAAGAAGCTTAAATGAAAAATGGCATGAGGAAAGTACCATTATTTTCGACCATATAATCTGTGGCTAACGGCTTGACGTACTTTTTGTAACATCCTGTATATTAGAGAAACCACAGACTACCAATTTTTAGTTGTGCAAAAATTTAGTCGAATTGAGCTCGTCAAACAATTCTTAAATGATTAAACTGTTTAATTGTAGTGAGCAAGCAGACTGTTTAATCGAGTATCACTCAGTTTCAACCCGAGAGTACGTATGCCTACGTTTACATAGGCATGGCATGAATACTTTGTGAAAGAATATCTTTTCTAGAAATACATTAGCTGTAATTTGTATATATGCATAGTAAAAAGAAGAAAAAATAAGAAAACAAGAAATTTCATACCCTCTATTATATTTTAAGAGAATATTCAGAATTTTTTTTTACATTTTATCGGTGAGCATATCGAACTTTGACTAGCTTGTCAAAATAGTAGAATCGGAATTTAAAAAAAGAAGACAAATTTACGATGTGCTCAATTGGACGTAGTCGATGGTGTGCACTCCTCCATGGTATACTAGTGGTCGATACATAGTTGTTGAACTTTTAAATAAAAAGGAAGTTGAGCAGCCCATTTAGTTGAGTAGCTATCGAATTGATAAGGTGTGCACAGTGGCGGTTACTCCATTGGAGCACATGAGCACGTGAACCCCCAAACACTACCCAAACCAAAACACTACAAGACTCCCATTTAATTCCCTAAACAAAACATTTTCAATGTCAAAATGGTTATTTTTTTACTTTTTGCCTATGCGAAGTAAATTCATGGAGTACAATATTATTGTATGCCGTCAAACACCTAATGTAAGCTACGGTAGAATCCGGCAGACCGCTGTCGCAAGTCGCACGTGCGATAGAGATGCTAGTGGATATTGCAGCCAAGACTGTTTGAGTTGTCGGGGTGGGAGTACCGCTGCATAAGCTACTACAGGTGCACACATTAGTTGTGCTCAAGAGAATCAATTGCTATGCGTCCCGTTGTAATTTTTAAATTTTTCGTTGGTTCTGCGTGTTTGTTCTTTTAATTCTATTAATTTAAATAGTGGGAGTCAAGCGTAGTGCTTTATTTAAGTGAAACATGAAAGGGGCGAATTTAAATTTATTTTATAAAAAAGTCATGGCTTTGAAGAAGTTAGAAATTTCAGAATTAAAAGAACTAGGAAAAAAATAGAAATAGAGCAGAGTGCGGCAGACAAACTCCTCAGCTTATAATATAGAATAAATAACAAAATCAAAAAATAGGGGTTTCAAAAGGGAGTGTAAAAAGGATATTTAGGAAAAAATTCTTAGATTTGGGGTTGAAGTAGTATGTGAATTTTGTGTTTTTCTGCGCCAAAATGGCTCCTAAAGCACTGCATTTTTCAAAAAATTTCAGGGGGAGAAAGCCCCGGACCCCCTATGGTGGGGGACTTCGACCCCCACACCCCCTTTGAGTGTGAACCCCCATACTTATGACTCACGAGCCGCCACTGGGTGTGCACATCCCTTACGAAACGTAATACCAAATGTGAAATCTACTAAACTGTCTAACAACTAAAAGTCGGTAGTGTGTGGTAGCCCTTACTTTTTGATGCTGAAAATAATAATAATCGTCTTTATTCGTTCAAATAACCCAAAAAAAGTGAGACATCAACAGTACCAACGAAATGGCGAAGTTCAGTAGCAAGATAAAGAGCTTCTCTGTATACTGTTCTTTCACTTAACCATTAGGTTAACAAATAGGTCATACTGTGTAAAAATTGTGCTGGTGTTGAACAGATAGCCATTCATTTGTTCAGAATTTTCAGTATTCTCTTAAATTTAAGTTCAGGTGAAGCCAACTGTAATTTCCTTTTCGTAATTATTATTGTACAGTATAGCTATTAATTATTATTTGGCAGTTAATGTTAATTTTTTGAAAACGAAGAATCTAAAACTACAGTATGAAATAGTGTTACAAAATGTTTATCCAATCTTCACATTATTGTATATAAAACCCTGCAAACTTGAATAAATACAGATTCCTAATTGAAGTAAGGCAAGAAAACAGCGCGTACGTTCTTGGAACAATTTTGCTACCTGTTGCATTTCAAATTTGCTAAGTTTTAACTAACCTACACTCCGAACACACTTTGTAAACCACGCTATAAAACCAACAGCAACTTGATATAAATTTAGTCAATTCACAACCTTCCTAAAGCCTCCGTCTGAGATCCAATTTAAACTTATAATGGTTTGAGTGCGTGTGTTATTATATTTCTTCTTTAAATTCGTTGCTCAGAAGATGAAAACGTTGGGGCTGTCATGATAGTTTTTAGAAGTTTTACTAACACCATCCACTCAAGAAATAAATAGTTTAAATTCGTGAAGATTAAAAAATTGTGTAAATCCCATGAGCTTGGATTCATTTCTTGTACTATGGAGAAAGTGAATTTTTTCACCATTGGGCCTTTTGGCCTAAGTCTATGGTAACAGCGGTCACGCTCCCGAGCAATCGATTTCAACGATATCTTTCGGGACATCCACAAATTGATACACCAGGCGCTGCCCATCCACTTTGGCTAAAATACCTCTCTGGTAGTAATACCTGAGTGCGCGACCCATCGTCTCATAATTCATATCAGGTTTGTTCTTGTGCAAACCCCATAATCTTGAAACAGCCTTTGAGTCGACTAACTTGAAGACACCCTTTTCCCGATTCGTCCATTTTATGTATCTTGGGCAATATTCTCGGTCTTGCAGTAATTTGAGCAAAAACTCCCACAGATACGTTGTGGAACCCTCCCTGCTTTTCCTTTTAACAGAGTTGGGTTCACCTGTTTTAGGTTTCTTGACTTTCTTGAGTTTTCTCGGAGGGAATCCTAATTCTAACATGTAGGACAGCTCATCATTGACACTCGATGTTGCAGCCTGTATTACCGATGTGGGTATGGCATGGCCACGTGGTGGTGATGGTATTGATGGTGTAGCGAAGGGTGAGTGTATACTCGTGTGATGGTAATTTTGCATGTGAGAGTTTTGTTGTACTTGATGCTGATGTTGTAGGGAGGACAGGTAACTACTGTAGCTATCGGGAACTGAAATAAAAAGAAAATTATGCAATAATTTTGTTTCATAAATTAATTAATAGTTGTGACTCAATATGGGGACTGAACCCGTATTTTCTCATGTGACCATGTTTACTAAACTTACTTCAGATGTTCAATTCTGATCAACCAATTGTAAAGAAACGCGTTTTTTAATGGGGGCAAAAATAATGTGATAATGTTGACGGAACTACAATACATATTAGTTCAGATAAAAAATGAAGTCATAAACAACTATATTTTTAATCTGTTGATGAAATATAATCAAGAATATTATGCATGGAAAAATATAATTGTTGCATTTATTGCATAAAAAGACCTCAATTTATTATTCCAACAAATAAGATAGAAACTGGAAGATAATATACTCATTCTATATACAGGGTGGAAACTTCAAATGGAATAAACCATAACTCGCTGGTAGAATAATATACGAATGCATCTCTGAAATGAAGTGAATTTGGGATGTTTTCAGGCCAAAAGTGGTGTATTTACCAACCATGTACCTGTTCCAAATTTCATATTTGTACGTTAAATACCAAGGGAATAGCGCTGTTTAAAGATTTCATGGGCCCTCCTTATACCGGATGGGGATTTAGTGTGTGGAACTATTTAAGATATCAAAATGAAATTTTGCACGAATGTGGGGCACCACATGGAGCATTTCCCAAAATTATTTAGGTATATACAGGATGCTCACATTCTAAGTACCAGACCAAAGTTCTATTTCTTTAAATAGAAACCCTACGTGTCCTTGCATAATATGGATTCCCCATAAATTCCATGAAAATTGATATACTACATGATGTGGTTTTGACTAAGGAATGTTGATATATTGACATTTTTGTGCCATTATGGACCCAAATTTATGACGCTACTGACGCATACTAACCAAAGCCACCTAAAATTTCTTTATTGAAATAGGTTCACACACTGCTGTATTTTCGAAATCTATTAATAATTTTACCATAATACTTGAGATAATACAGGGTGGTTAAGTTATGCAAAACATAATTTTTCTCAAAAATTTCAAATGGAACACCATGTATATTATTTGTACAATAATTGATGGTCATTTTACTGCTTTTTATTGATGTGGATATTGTCAAGTCTACCAGTAAAAGTTTCGACAGAATTACAATTGAATTATAAAAATGGAGTTTCGTCAGTATTTTGCATTACGTTTGACGATCTCCCCTATTTTGTCACCCAAAACTTCAAAAAAGGTCTGCATTTTGTTTCTATAAAATATTTAGCAAATGAAGTTTACATTAACATAAAAAATCCCATTGCAAGATTATTTCTTAAAGATAATATTTTCTTCCATGGCACTCCTTGTTTAAACATTATACCCGACTTCAAAAAGACATTATACATTCAAGAAGATAACCATCAAGAAACAATTTTACAATAAGATTTATTGTCTTTATATTGATACCAATTTGCAAATACAAAATATAAACATTATTGTGAGTTTTGAGCAACAGAATAGGGGGAATTCGCCAAAAAGAGTATAAACTAATAATGAAATTCAAAAATTTTGATGTTCAATCGTAATATCTGCCGAAACTATCAGTAGTAGACCTGGCAATATCTACATCAATTAAAAGCTTAGTTAACTGACTGTCAGTTGTGCAAATAATATGCATGGTATTCTATTTGAAATCTTTGAGAAAAATTCCCTTTTGCATAACTTAACTACATTGTATAATCCTAAGTATTATGGTGAAAGTATTTATAGATTTCACAAATACAGCAGTGTGTAAACCCCTTTCAATAAAAAATAGTTAGGTGGCTTTGGTCAGTGGACGCCAGTAGCGTCATAAATTTGGGACCATAATGACACAAAAATGTCAATATCTTAACAGTCCTTACTCAAAACCACATCATGTAGTATATCAATTTTCATGAAATTTTATGGGGAATCGAAATCACGCAAATACTTGTGGGGTTTCCATTTAAAGAAATAGAACTTTGGTCTAGTACTCAGAATGTGAACATCTTGTATATACATAAATAATTTTACGAAATGCTCCATGTTGTTCCCCACATACGTGTAAAATTTCATTTTGATATCTTAAGCAGTACCAGAGATATGAACCGATTACACACTAAATCCCCACCCGGTATAGGCCAATGAAAAACTTAATTATAAACATGAACCAGAATGAAACAAGTAAAACGACCGATTTAATTCATTTGCCATTTAAATGGAAAACGACGCCATAGACCCACATGTCAATTTTTTCAAATTATCTCAATAAATTATTATTATTTGGCATATTGTTCATTTTGAGGCAAAAAGGTGGCATATCATTACAGACAGTCCACCAGATGGTAAACATACTTTACAAGGGATATAACGACAGATTAGTTTCACTTAATTTTGTCACTTCCTTAAGTGCAACAAACAGCTTTAACAATGCACTGACCGAGTTAATTGTCAAATAATGACCGCATAATCTGTCTATGCTCTCTTGATAGGCATAATCGACATTTTCCGGACTCTCTAGACTGATTTACAAGGCCGTCGAGTCGTCTCAAATAAATGTACTATGTACTTCAAAATCACTGTGGGTATACTGAATTAACCGCCAAAATAGCTACAATAAATTGACAGTCGCGACAGAAAACAATATTGACGTCACCGCAGATTTTAACGACTTAAATTGGCAAACAGGACCAGATCCTTTATATCAGTAAACATTCGCATAAAATACGTGATGCTTAGGACTATAAAAATTTGGTGGGCAAAAAATGAGTTTAGGTCAGGAATTAAACGGCACGAAGAAATGTTGATATAACCACCGCTAGTTTCGTAATTCTCCGCGTTTTATGCAGTCTGGCGACGAAGCAGGAGCAAAGAGACGGTGGCCGGCCCTGCAGAGAACGTTGACCAGGAAATGACGTGCTAACCTTCAACCAGCACTGTCCTTGTACCGCGAAAATAGATGCACCGTGATCCTATGCTACCAACGCATTGCTGCACATTAGCGAACCTTTCACTAGGTATGTTCACTTTTGTTTTCGCTACGCCATTTTGCGAGTCGCTTATTTTACTACGTACCTACATGCTTCGCGTTCAATTGTTTTACGGTCACGCTGGCGTTTTGCGAAAGCTATCTAGGTATTATCCGTACCTGTAATTTAATCTGGTTTACTAATTACAAGTTAAATATTATCGCAATTAACTTTTTATTATCGAGAAAAATAAGCGCATCTAAGTAGATAAGCTATGAGAGAACGGGACCACGATTAACATTGGTTGTGCCATAAGAGCCTGAATCACTGCTTTTTTGCCCCCCCCAATCGGTTCTTATAGCACAACCCATGTTAGACGTAAAGCTGTATGCCTTACTTTATCGGAGCGTGTATAATCGGACGGGCTTTTCGTCCACCAAGCAGCGTGGTACATGGGCCTTTATGGCCGCGATTACTATTGGTTGTGCCGTAAGAGCCGTAATTGAGTGTCAGCTGTCAGCTGACGCCCCCGTCGGCCCTAATGTTCGTGTCAAATAGGCATTAACTAACGTAAGTGTGGATTTTCGTCCACCAAGCAGCGTGGGCCCTTATGGCCGCGATTACTATTGTTTGTGCCATAAGAACTGTAATCACCGGCCGATCCTAACGTTAGCGTTAACGCTAGCGCCAGCGCCAGCGCTAACGCGGCCCTAACGCGGCCCTAACGCTTGTGTCAAATGGGCATTAACTGACGTAATTACTATTGGTTGTGCCATAAGAGCTGTCAAACACAGACAGCCGGCGCACCCAAGCCACTGCTACGTCATCCAAGATGGCCGCCACCGAGCAGTCAAGATGTAACGTACAATGCACCGCGATTACTATTGTTTGTGCCATAAGAACTGTTAAACGCAGACAGCCGGCTCCTACGTCAGAGCTGTAGTCCCCCTCAACCCCCCTGCCTACACCCACGATGATTTGAGTATGGCGTAACCAAGATGGCGGCGCAGCCCTGATGTTAGCATCCAACTCGCGGGTGCTTTCGCGATGCACACCCAAGCCACTGCTACGTCATCCAAGATGGCCGCCACCGAGCAGTCAAGATGTAACATACAATGCACCGCGATTACTATTGTTTGTGCCATAAGAACTGTTAAACGCAGACAGCCGGCTCCTACGTTAGAGCTCTAGCTCCCCTCAACCCCCCTGCCTACATCTACGATGATTTGAGTATGGCGTAACGAAGATGGCGGCGCAGCCCTGACGTCAGCATCCAACTTAAGGCTCACGCGGACACCCAAGTCACTGCTACGTTACCCAAGATGGCAGCCATCAAGATGGCGCCAACGTTTAGCCATAAGCCGGCGCCAGCGTTCAGCATTTGTGCATGTGAGAAGGTTAAATGAAACACTGTTGCGTATTATCTTTATTGGAACATATTGCACAACAGACCCTGTATGTCCTGACATGATGAAATTATATAGAAAATGTTTACGGGAATATAACACCCTGTATGTACTTACACAACGATGAAATTTTATCGAACAAAGTGTTAATGGACTATAATTAAATAATACCCTGTATGTTAGTTAGACGACTAGCCAACTTGCGGGGGTGAATCTGTTGGCGATAATTTGCAGATTAACGATGGCGGACAGCGCCCAGTCTGCAACACATAAATATAAATTAAATAAAAAATAATAATAAAAGGGAAAAACTTCCCGAGGCACGAAGGCATAAATATTTCGCAACATACTAGAGAACCTATATTAGTTCATTGCCAATACATACATGTATGTAGATATGAGTCAAAAATGCAACTTCAATTTAGTAGTATGACTAGGTAAGAAACATATCAGAAAACCCTGGTATTCAATAAATGTATTTTATTTCCATCAAATTCATTCGGATATACGTCCTATATAAACATTCGACAATCCTCACTGCCCTATGACGTAACAACATTTCTTAGAAGACATTGTCAAATGTCTGACGGGTGAAGTTATTGTAAAACATAATTTGAACCGTTTGCTGAAGCCGCAGGAATAATCTTATGTAAATAAAATATATGTATACCTGCTGTATGTTTGTAACAAATAAAAGTAACTGCTAGTAAGAACCTACCGTGTATAATATTTTGCATTTTTAAATTGACCCCAAGAGATTAGTATAATAACCACTATACACACATACACATCCCACGCAATGCTCTAAAGTAAAGTAAATAAATAAGGACGCCGAACTTGTATCTGTAGGTACCTACCTTAAGTTTGTCAACTCAAAAGAACCTCATAAAAATTAATTGTGTATAAACCGATCTGGAAATGCATAGTCTTATGTGTATATACAACTACACGATCGTAATAATTTTTGAGCAGTGAGGATTGTCAAATGTTTACACGACGTATATCCGAATGAATTTGGTGGAAAATATAATTTACATTTATTAAATACGAGGGTTTATTGATATGTTTCTCACCTAGTCTTACTAATTGAATATGTATTTTTTTATTCATTTCTACGCATTGCAATTAACTTATAGAGGTTATTTTGTAGTGAAAATGCATTGTGGAAATTTTCTATGCCGCCCCCGCACGGATCCTCAGGTACTTACGTTAATTCACCAACTTTGAAACAGAAACTTATTTATCCCATGGTGAAGCAAATGTTTTTGGAAGAGTTTCAGGCTCGAAATTCTGGTATGTACTTTTATTTTGTCACGCTGTCGGTACTCTGCAAGTAGAACATCGTACATCCCCAAGCAGTAGTCTAATCTGGGCCTACCTATCCCTCTTTTTATTCCTATATCAGACTCTAGTACGTTGCGAAATATTCCTTCGTGCATCGGAAAGTTTTTCCCTTTTATTATTATTTTTTATTTAATTTATATTTATGTGTTGCAGACTGGGCGCTGTCCGCCATCGTTAATCTGCAAATTATCGCCAACAGATTCACCCCCGCAAGTTGGCTAGTCGTATAACGTACATACAGGGTGTTAGTTAATTATAGTCCAATACAACTTTGTTCGATAAAATGTCATCGTTGTGTAAGTACATACAGGGTGTTATATTCCCGTAAACATTTTTAATATAATTTCATCATGTCAGGACATACAGGGTCTGTTGTGCAATATGTTCCAATAAAGATAATACGCAACAGTGTTTCATTTAACCTTCTCACATGCACAAATGCTGAACGCTGGCGCCGGCTTATGGCTAAACGTTGGCGCCATCTTGATGGCTGCCATCTTGGGTAACGTAGCAGTGACTTGGGTGTCCGCGTGAGCCTTAAGTTGGATGCTGACGTCAGGGCTGCGCCGCCATCTTCGTTACGCCATACTCAAATCATCGTAGATGTAGGCAGGGGGGTTGAGGGGAGCTAGAGCTCTAACGTAGGAGCCGGCTGTCTGCGTTTAACAGTTCTTATGGCACAAACAATAGTAATCGCGGTGCATTGTATGTTACATCTTGACTGCTCGGTGGCGGCCATCTTGGATGACGTAGCAGTGGCTTGGGTGTGCATCGCGAAAGCACCCGCGAGTTGGATGCTAACATCAGGGCTGCGCCGCCATCTTGGTTACGCCATACTCAAATCATCGTGGGTGTAGGCAGGGGGGTTGAGGGGGACTACAGCTCTGACGTAGGAGCCGGCTGTCTGCGTTTAACAGTTCTTATGGCACAAACAATAGTAATCGCGGTGCATTGTACGTTACATCTTGACTGCTCGGTGGCGGCCATCTTGGATGACGTAGCAGTGGCTTGGGTGCGCCGGCTGTCTGTGTTTGACAGCTCTTATGGCACAACCAATAGTAATTACGTCAGTTAATGCCCATTTGACACAAGCGTTAGGGCCGCGTTAGGGCCGCGTTAGCGCTGGCGCTGGCGCTAGCGTTAACGCTAACGTTAGGATCGGCCGGTGATTACAGCTCTTACGGCACAACCAATAGTAATCGCGGCCATAAGGGCCCACGCTGCTTGGTGGACGAAAATCCACACTTACGTTAGTTAATGCCTATTTGACACGAACATTAGGGCCGACGGGGGCGTCAGCTGACAGCTGACACTCAATTACGGCTCTTACGGCACAACCAATAGTAATCGCGGCCATAAAGGCCCATGTACCACGCTGCTTGGTGGACGAAAAGCCCGTCCGATTATACACGCTCCGATAAAGTAAGGCATACAGCTTTACGTCTAACATGGGTTGTGCTATAAGAACCGATTGGGGGGGGGCAAAAAAGCAGTGATTCAGGCTCTTATGGCACAACCAATGTTAATCGTGGTCCCGTTCTCTCATAGCTTATCTACTCATCTATAAAGAAATTTTGCATTTTGGGTTTACTTAAAAAACATCAACATAGGGTATGAGAAAAGGGTATTGTTCAAGTAGACGGTTAAACTTCTAATAAATTGAAGAATAGGTCGATTAAAAAAATATCAGTAATTTAATATTACATCCATTATCAACCTCCTCAATTCCACATAATTGTAAAGAATATCACAGACAAGATTCGAACGACAAAACAGCAGGGGTTTTTGGCTCTTTAGGAAAGTAGGTCAATAGAGGGAGGGTTGTCAGACAAGGTGGCCCGTACAGGTATAACTGTAAGGGTGAAAGCATGGGGTAGTCCGTAGCGGAAACTTATTATTAAAGGGAATCGACCCCTACAGGTAGCAGCCACAAAAATTCGGGGTTCCCTTTGTGTTAATTGTAGGTCAGGTAGAGCCCGATGTTGCTTCGGGAGTTGATATTTGGTGGGAGATACCTAATTTGACTGGAGTTTAATATTTTCTTTGATTTATTAACTACCTGTGCACAACATACAATTTACTGTTATTTTATACTCTATAGCACTGTTTAGATTATCTTTTGGTTCATGTACTTCATACTACAAATTTTATAGTTAAATTACAGTAACAAGATTCCTAAACTCACGAGTAGATATTGCACGCATGAGACAGTTTTATTTTAGTTAACTAGGTGTATACCTACTATTGTTCAATTCTAATTAGGTATGTATTTTTCTTAGCCAGTTTTGATGCACATAAAAATACAAGCTACCGTTAAAAACCAATTAAGTTCTATCTGCAGACGTTTCTAAAAGATAGATTAAGTCTTCACTTAACCTATATCCGATTAGAACTAATAGGTCAACAAGTTATTTCGTGTACGACAGACAGGATCAGCGTTCTCACTTTCAACATGCTCCTAATCTCTCATTAACTGTGACACTGATAAGTTGAGGAATAACAGAAAATACTTTTAAGAAGCTTTATTAAAGACCAAGTTGGCCGTTTCCGGCAGAATGGAGAAGAAGAAAATATTGCCTACAAGAATATTTTTAAAGACGGCTGCGACGCGTCGCGACGCGCAAATCCACGTATAACCATTTATCTTGCACGGTTATGTCAAAAATAAAATGCACGTTTTCTTTTATTGGTGTTTCGCGTCTGGCATTCGCAAACAGGAAATATAACCGCTAAATTTAGCTAGGCCAATAATTTCGCTCTCCTCGAGTCCCAACCCAATTAACCAATCAAACGTTATTTGTTAACTGGTGTATTTACATTCGAACAAAGACGTAAAACAAGGGATTAGACTACTTCTACTCATCATACATCATAGATAGAGCCAGGGAAGCTATAAACGCCAAAATATTTTGTTTGTAAACATTTGTCTTTTGTTACGTGGGTACGCCAGTGAGTACCTATGTCGGACCTTGAATCGGACGGTCACCCCAGAGGAGGCCCGCCCTCGCTCCTCAGTTGGATAAGAAGTCATTCGCGTGAAGAGTTCTAAACGAGCTGCACTATGTGCTTCCAGGCTACTGCAATGATATAATTATAGAAACTGCACTTGCACCGTGGCCTTCAACGAGGCTTTGGTGCACTTGCGCTATCGTTGTCACTGTTGGTTTTATTATTGTGGCAAACTGACCGGAAAACATGAGCTATTTTCACTTTGTTACCTACACCGTTTTAGACACTCTATTAAGCACAACTAGTGGGTACTCAAAAATAAACTAAAATTTATAACAATTTAGTGGGATGCAGTGGTGAGCCATCAAATTTGAAGTTTGCTTTTGGCAGATCTTAATAATTTTGCAGAAATTAGTTTTCACAGATAACATTCATGTACGAGAACGTTGTTCTTTGGTATTTTGCAACTGCACATACCAGATACTTATTACGAAGTAGTGTCTTGAACTTTAATTATAAAATTATATTAAACAACGAGTTAAACAACATATTATAGGTATGGCAGGATGGTATCTACTTCAAAATTTATTGTTCCGTTCTGCACCATTGACACAACACTAATGTAAATACACGGTGTCCCAACGAAAACTTGTACCCCCGTAAAACTCAGCAAAATAAACGTTTTGATAAAAATCCAAAAACACGTCGATTTTTATATCAAAGGGGGCCAATTTTTATGCAATAATCATTCTTGCAACTCTAGTCCTGTACGGGGTCTAGCGACGCCCCCAAAATTTTTAAATGGGACGGGGGTCAAATGATCCCTACTTTGGAAGGGTTTTTCTTTACTTACACAACCGTATTTGTTTTATTCAATTCGATCAATTTGTTCCCGAGAAATTGCTTCTTGAAATTTCCAAGTTAAAAAATTAATAAAAGCACAAAAAGGTTTAAACTATCGAATGTATTGCTCGAAATGACCTCCACCAATTGCCATACAATAATACATTCTGGATTCAAATCCAGATCTTACATTTCTCAAGACCTCAGGAGTTATTAGCCGGCATTCTTCTTTGGAATAAACCATTTTGGATTTTGATTTAGTAAATAAACACGATTTTATACTGTGGTGAATTAGTTTATTTTGACATTAATTTGTTCTGATGTTCTTTTGTTCTTACTTTTTATTCTTATTAGTTTACCTGATTTTGTTACTTTTCCATTCTAATACATTCGATAGTTTAAACCTTTTTGTGCTTTACTAATTTTTTAACTTGGAAACTTCAAGATGCAATTTCTCGGTAACAAATTGATCGAATTGAAGAAAACAAATACGGTTGTGTAAGTAATGAAAAACCCTTCCAAAGTAGGGATCATTTGACCCCCCGTCCCATTTAAAATTGGGGGGGGGGGGTCGCTACCCCCCGCATAGGGCTAGAGTTGCAAGAATTCATATTGCATAAAAATTGGTCCCCTTTGATATAAAAATCGACGTGTTTTTGGATTTTTCTCAAAACGTTTATTTTGCCGAGTTTTACGGAGTTTTCGTTGGGACACCGTGTATAGATAATATGTATGTCGAGGGGTAATCACTTACGATTTTGGCGTCCCACACGTGCAATATTGCACGTATTGCAACTTATTGCATACTTATTGCAACTTATTGCACTTATTGCATACTTATTGCAATTCATTACACAGTTATTGCAACCTATTGCGTACTTATTGCAGCTTATTGCAGTCCATTGCGTACTTATTGCAACTTATTGCAAGTGTATTGCATCAACACTTTACGGACATTACATAGGCAATGAGAGTGTTGGTTTCCCTCGTGCTTACCTAGAATTATTTTATTCCAATGGTAAATTATAAACTGAGATAGAAAAAGGCCAAATATAAAAAAGTTGTTTTAAACATAATTAATCTGTGTATTATTAATAAGAGAGAATAAGAGAATTTGAAAAACATAAAACATAAATAAATCAAAATTGTGTTTGAACTATAAATATTTAATGTATTTCAAATAATTCGCAAATAATTCCCAAAGCCCTGTAAATAATTATCGAATTTTATTGCTCGTCTTATTCCATCTGAAACACCCTGCATACAATTTACAGGAAGTGAAAAATAAATACACGTGCATAGGGCTTCCAGTGGAATGTTCGGTGGAATTGTGAAAATTATAAATTGTATAAATAAATAACCAAAATGTCGGGCCACAATGTAAACTTACCCAGTAAAATCTTGAATTTCGCAATATTGTTCCGTAAAATTCCAAAAAAATCTATTTTCTTATAGTTTCTGTTCATTAAGGAAGACAGTTCTGTTCTAGCGAAAATATCCATTTCATCAAAACTATTTGGCGTCAAATTTCTTAAGGCTACATACTGCTGATTCATAGCCCAAAAATGAAAAATTGCAATAAAACTTTGGTATGCATAGGGATTTTCACGAGGATTTTCACTTCAATTTCTTCGTGGATTTTCGGTCAAAACTTGTTTTGACCATATTCAGTACAGTTGCTGCTGTGCTGCAGTTATCATTTTCTCGATCTAGTCGTAATTCATCTTCGTCCTTCATTTCTTAACGCGCTTCTCCGAAAATGTCTCGGATACACGCACCCAAATTGGCCTGCGTACAGGTATTGCTGATTATCTGTTCTCTGACTCCAAATTTCACAAGTCGAATAAAATTTACTATCATCATCATAAGGTTCTCAGTCCGAAGACTGGTTGGACGCGTACCTCCATTCTTTTCTATCCTGAGCTAACCTACGCATTTCCCTAAAAGTAGAACATCCTACATCCCTAACTATTTGAGAGCAGTAGTCTAATCTAGGCCTACCCCTACCTCTTTTTATTCCTATCTCTGACTCTAGTATGTCACGAACTATTCCTTCGTGTCTTAGAAGGTGTCCTACCATCCTATCTCTCCTACTCTTTATTGTTTTCCATACCTTTCGCTTTTCCCCAACTCTTTCTAATACTTCCCTATTGCTAACCTTATCTATCCACGGTATCTTCATCATGCGTCTGTAGCACCACATTTCAAACGCTTCTACTCTTTTTCTATCCGCTTCTCCTATTGTCCAAGTTTCGCACCCGTATAATGCCGTACTCCATACATACGACGTTAAGATTTACTAATTTACTAATAGCAATATAATTTAGATGTATCCAGCTAACTCATACCAAACGCGACTACGCACTATGCTCGAACTACCGAGCGGACACTTGATAATTATTATACCACCCGATATAGCAATATATTGTTACGGAATACCCAGGGGAATACCCCTGTTGAGACGACTATGATAGTGCCGTCAAGAGTGTATAATTTATGTAACCAGTATGCGTTATGGGGCTTTGCTTGGCTAAATTCGGGCTAATTCTTTCATTGCAACACGTGTTGTTAACTATTTCTAAGGTGTCAGGCAACTCCCTCCGTGTTCGGATGGCTAACGCGCCGGCTCTGTACTCGAGATATCCGCAGATCAAACCTAGCTTGCTGCCGTTTTTTGAAGTGAAGCTTCTTTTGTCTTGGTAGAGTAAGTCCCTGTGTTGGCAAATGCGAGCGTCACGAAGAGTGAAACGAATGGAGGGGAGCAGTCTGAGAAGACGGGTAGAGGAGAAAGGGAATATCTAACGCCCCACTCTTTAGCCACGCTCTGTCTCATGTTTCGGGCTGTTTCTCTCAGGCAAGTGTCAGTAAAGCGAGGACACAGCGTTTCAGTTCTCGTGACGCCACAAAGCGCTTGGTTAGAAGCATTAAAATTCGATTTATTCTTTCATTATTATTATTTTGATAAGGACAATATTATCGATCGTTTGTGTATTTGAAGTGCGATTGGTAGTCTATAAATTAATGAGTTTTAGATTTGAGTGAAGACATGGTAGTTGATGAATAAAGATATATTTGAAACCATAAATGCATACACTCCAATCATCTGCTTACCCTACAAATTTTTCATTCCTCTAATAACGTTGAAGTTTCACTTCTATCGCATGTGGCGACCACGCACCCAGTTTTTTTTAATTCTAAAGTTTATTGTAGTTTAAATAATTTTGCTTTGGATGCGTTTGTCTGGTCTCCGTCACAAAAGGGATTTGTTTAAAGAAAATCCGCGATTACTATATACAGGGTGATTTTTTTTGACCGTCTATTAGAAGTATCTGGAGAAATAAAAGAGATATTGATTTGAAATTTTGGCTGTGGCCGAAACCGGGTCGGATCTATTTAATGAAATTTTTTTCAAAATGGTGGCATTTCCGGGAATACCGGAAGTTGACACCAACTTTGTTATCTTAAATGGAATGCTACCATTTTCTATTTTTTTTTAGATTCCACGGAAAATTTTAATGTCAATTCAATGAAGGTTCGCTATGTCTAAAATTAATATTTTCGGAGATATAAATTTTTTTCTCAATATTTTGACAGTTGTGGTAGATTATGTAAAAATTAATATCTCGATAACGTCTAGCAGTAAGATGTTCGATTTTTTATGGTGGCAAGACGAGGTGTTGGAATTACTAATCAGGCAAACAAATTTTCAAAATCTATTACACAAAATTTTCTAATCAACGACATATGTTGATCGCACAAAAGTAGCAAAAAGTCATTTTTCTTAAATAGAATGATACCATTTTCAATTGTTTTTTAGATTCCACGGAAAATTTTAATGTCAATTCAGTAAAGGTTCGCTATGTCTAAAATTAATATTTTTTTAGATACGAATTTTTTTCCAATACCTATTTTGTCAGTTGTGGTAGATTATGTAAAAATTAATATCTCGATAACGTCTAGCAGTAAGATGTTCGATTTTCTATGGTGGCAAGACGAGGTGTTGGAATTACTAATCAGGCAAACAAATTTTCAAAATCTATTACATAAAATTTTCTAATCAACGACATATGTTGAACACACATAAGTAGCAAAGAGTCATTATTCTTAAATTGAATGATACCTATTTAAGGAAACCAATTAAAAAAGTGAAAAAATGCGCATTTAACAATGTATGATGTTTCTCTACCCAAAATGAATAGTATTTTAGATACCTATTAGATGGGGCGCCAGGTCATTGTTCTGCAGCAGTTACTAACGAATTGTACCAGATGTTTGAAGATATATGGATACGGCGTTTGGGTCCATGGAGTATGGAGTTGGCCTGCCAGGTCTCCAGACATTACACCGTTGGATTTTTATCTTTGGGCCTGTATAAAGGATAAAGTGTATCAATATCCACTCAACAACAGGAATGAATTGGTGGAAAGAAGTGCTACAGGATTTGCAGGCTTAGATCCACATGAAATTCATAATGCTACTACACACTCCGTAAATAAGCGAATTATTAAATGTGTAGAAGTTAATGGACTACATTTTGAACAGTTTCTTTAACATTGTTTTACTATCACGTACCTACTTTATTTTTTATTTAGTTAAAATAAGTTCAGTGGTGGTAATTTAGGATAATGTTCTATTAAATGTTCTGTATGTCCTGTTAATTATTTTATCGCATTTTCCATGAATGTTGAATAAATTCATAATATCCGAGTTAGAATAATTATCATTTGCCATATCCTATTCGTTAAACACCAACCGTACTAAATTACTAAAAACTACCGATTGCTTTTATTAGACATTTATTTGTGAAATTTGTGAATATTTTGTTTTGTCTACAAGCCAAGGTCTACTTACTAGAAGGCGGCGCTCTTCAATTTTGATCGATGAAATACGAAAACAGCAAATATCTAAAATACTATGCATTTTAGGTAGAGAAACACCATACATTGTTAAATGCGCATTTTTTCACTTTTTTTAATTGGTTTCTTTAAATAGGTATCATTCAATTTAACAAAAATGACTTTTTGCTACTTATGTGTGATCAACATATGTCGTGGATTAGAAAATTTTATGTAATAGATTTTGAAAATTTGTTTTCCTGATTAGTAATTCCAAAACCTCGTCTTGCCACCATAGGAAATCAAACATCTTACTGCTAGACGTTATCGAGATATTAATTTTTACATAATCTACCACAACTGTCAAAATAGGTATTGGAAAAAAATTCATATCTCCGAAAATATTAATTTTAGACATAGCGAACCTTTTTAGAATTAACATTAAAATTTTCCGTGGAATCTAAAAAACAATTGAAAATGGTATCATTCTATTTAAGAAAAATGACTTTTTGCTACTTTTGTGCGATCAACATATGTCGTTGATTAGAAAATTTTATGTAATAGATTTTGAAAATTTGTTTGCCTGATTAGTAACTCCAACACCTCGTCTTGCCACCATAAAAAATCGCACATCTTACTGCTAGACGTTATCGAGATATTAATTTTTACATAATCTACCACAACTGTCAAAATATTGAGAAAAAAATTTATATCTCCGAAAATATTAATTTTAGGCATAGCGAACCGTTATTGAATTGACATTAAAATTTTCCGTGGAATCTAAAAAAAAATAGAAAATGGTAGCATTCCATTTAAGATAGCAAAGTTGGCGTCAACTTCCGGTATTCCCGGAAATGCCACCATTTTGAAAATATTTTCATTAAATAGATCCGACCCGGTTTCGGCCACAGCCAAAATTTCAAACCAATATCTCTTTTAGTTCTCCAGATACTTCTAATAGACGGTCAAAAAAAATCACCCTGTATGTTTACTATATTAATTATTTTTTGTTTATTACCTACTGTTTAATGTAATCTTAATCATTTGTTCACTGCTGTAAAAATCGGTGCATAGTCATTTGTAATTTTAGTCACGAATAAACTTGTTCAATTTTGAAATACGTTACATTTTAGGCGCAAACGCAGCCGAGTGCGACCATAGGGTATTCCCCTGTAGCCAGCAATAATAGGGTAACAATAATATAAATACCTCTTCGGTGCTGGATGTAAAAGGTTCTTATTTTGTCTGTAAGTAGGCCAGCAGGTATTACATTCAATCAATACTTAAATATTCATATAGGTATGTATTTTCCAATCCTAAGAATTCTCGAAAAAATTCAATGAAAAATTTCAATAAAATTTTCAAAATCTCTAATTAGGACATTAGCACGTTATTGGATGCAGAGTACACGGCATTTCCCACATATTGCATTCTTATTGCATACGTATTGCAAACTATTGCATACTTATTACAACCTATTGCACACTTATTGCAAGTTATTGCAACCTATTGCATGCTTATTGCAGCCTATTGCATACTTATTGCAACTTATTACAACTTATTGCATTCACAAGTGACCCGCATATTGCATAAGTGATTACCACCCCGTATGTATATACTGTTGTCAGTGATGAAAGTGTGCCTAATTCTTATTTACTTCTACTACATTAATAGAGTGGTAAGTTGTGAACAAAATGACACCCAGGGCATTTTTTTCTGATTTCAAATAAACTCAAAATTGAATTCAAAATATTTATCTATGTAGGTGACGCCCAAAAAACGGCTGTTGGTCTCTCACACTGCATTACCACGTCAGAATGTAGGTATGGCATATGGCATCGCTTCTGACAGTCAGTAATTACGTTGGTATTACAGTGTTCTTCTATTAAAAACTAAATTTTGTCATTTTTGAATAATGAACCCCAAAAACTGAGAACAGAAATACTGTACTGTATACCTATGTGTTAAAAGTACCTACCAACAAATCTCTATTTCTATATTATGTCAAAGACAGAAAAGATGCACCAATGGACCGACCTTTTCATTTCGTTTGATTTCGTTAGTGCGCATGTGCTGACAATCGGCTGTTCTTAAGCTGACCGCACACGATCAATATTATTGACAATAATATTGACAACATCGTTATTTGACCAATCAAAACACGGTATTATTGGTCAAATCACGAGATTGTCAATATTATTGTCAATAATATTGATCGTGTGCGGTCAGCTTTAGTTTTTCGGACGAATGTCACTGTCAGTTTTTGAACTTCGTGTAGGATATTCGCAAGTACATAGAGAATCAAATAACGAGGGTGTTAAAGACGGAAAATTACAAATGTTAGTTCCCAGTGGCATCCCTCATAAAATTATGAGGCTGAATCCTGAAGGCGTGCCTGGCCTGATTGAAATGCGGGAATATTAACCAACATAATTTCAATCGCGCAGGTTTTTAATACGTAGCGGTGAAAATCAATCAATTTTTTAAAAGAAAAAGGATCTAATAGACAGGTGTATGTATGTAACTACAAATAATTATAATGACGTAAAACCTGGAAACATCCAACACACTTTTCCATTTCGAATCTTGCTTCTTACACATTTTCATTCACGCAACACAATTTACACAGGTGGAACAAGTCCTCACTTGGTCACCGACCCAGTTATTAATTTCGATTTACCCCATCAGTGTTAGGCAGGGTTTGGGAAATGGATAAAATCGTAATCCCAAGCGATAGCTTGGCCTACCCACTCTGCTAGCGCCGTTGCAGTCACCAAAAGCACAAAGTTTGGATGCTCCATATTAATTTTGCACGTTTGCAATAAAATTTTACTGTATAGTCCAAAGAATTTAAAATAAACACTTTCAAACAATACAAAACTTTGACATCTGTCTGAAAATGTCATGGCGCGATCGCGCATGCGCCTCAGCATTCTCTTATAATGAAAAGCAATATGTATTTCGTTTGTGTCAACATCACCGAACACGTAAAAAGTGAACACACTCCACACTCTTTTGTCGTTTATTCAGTTTAGTCTTGCAGAAAACGATTTAGACCATTTTCTATACTTGCATGCTTGATAATGTTTCGTGAATTATGAGTCTCCACGCCATTCGATTTCACTTACCAAGGTTACAATTTTTTTGTCTTTTTAAAAGAATCATGAGTGCGGGTTGTAATGTAACCGTAACCAAACAGGTTGTTAGGCTGCATTGTGACATCTCGATCACGTTGCCCCTTTAAATTTGCTCACGATTTAAAAAATTTTTTGGTCCCGCAAATCAACTTACTTGATTTAAGATTTGTGTATTTTCCTCATTGAAGATTCTTGCATAACTCGCTAATTAATTCTATAATTCAATAAAAAGTAATTTTTGTTTTATATGTATAAGGTTAGTTATTAGATATTTACACAAAATCGAAACAGACAAATTCATATTTCCGTTGGATTCGGAATTATAATGGAATATTAATTAATATAATTTTCCTGTACTCTCTCTTGTTCAATGAAAGTGACGTTCCTGAGAGCAGTGAAAACCAGGTCTTGTAGCATTAGAAACATTAGAAACTTCCTTAATTCACATGTACCGCTTTATCAACAATGTGGATAGAAAATGTGAAAACAAATGCACGCGGGCTTCAATTGGTTCCCATCTCAATTGTCATAACGCCATACACCTCATGTTAATCAAAACGTACACGGAAGAAATGTTTATCACAGCCAGTGCAGTCGACCCTATAAACAAACATTTCGTTAAAAATTTATTTTCCAATGCCTCCTTGTATTATAATAACATCGACCAGACTCTTTCGAGTTTTTGCATTATGAGTTGGATGCATCCGCTTGGTGCATAGCTGATTGTTTTGTTCACGATCCGCCTTTCGCGGAGGGTGCGGTGTCTAAAGCGCCAAACACGCGGCCGATGCACCCGTGACATTGTCGCGGTTTTGATCCAGGTAATAAACCCGGGGCCGGTGAGTGGTGTGCACGTTGCACCCTCTGGCCACGTAATCTTTAATCCCGCGGTTTAACAACATGACTACCGCAATGCCAGCGACAAACTGCTGACCCATTAAGTTCAGATAACAACTAGAACAATACTAGGTCACTGGATCATCAACCGCATGATCTTAAGGGTACCTAATTTCAGAACAAGTTAAACTTAGTTGAAACTTTTATCTATTGTTTATATGTAAACAGGTTCGCAAAACCCTCTAAGACAATAGATTAGGTAAAGGTACGGTTTAGTCCCATTTCGTTCGTTCCCGTTTCGGGCGTCGATAAAATTTGTGCCGTTTCGTGCGTCGTCCCAAACCTCTACCTGGTTTGAGTGCCGTTTCGGGCGCTGACCTGCTGATAATGCAGTAAGCCCCTAATTCCAGTTTATCTTTACAACACAACGCTGTTAATAACTAGACTTCAATGCGGAATTGTATGTTGATTTCGCTCCTATTGTTTTCAAATAATGTTTTTGCCCACAGACCAAAAATAGTGGACCGTGGAACCACTTTTTTGGCCGTATTCAGTAACGGGCAACTATAAAACAAAGTAGTACGTTTTGTGTGCCTTTATTGCAACAAGTACCTATAACGCATGAACTGGCACTATTTAATTACCCAGTAAATTCTTGACGCTCGAATCGGCACGAAAACAGGTAGAAACCCAAAAACGCCCGAAACGGGAACGCACGAAACGGGAAGATACCATAGGTACAAGCGGGGGTACAAAGATAAGCTACACCGCCAATTAATTTATACGAGCTCATCTTTCGTGGAGTGGACTGTATGCAGCTCTTTGGATGATTCAGCTCAGGTAAAATTGAATACATAGGTACATTTAAATTATGAAAATAAAGTTATCGGCCAGCAAAATGAGTTATAACACCATAAATCCTAAAAATCAGCAATTTGCTGTTACAAAAACTAACACAAAAATTGGAAGCTTCTCATTTCAGTAGACCAAGCTTGTCCTGCTTACGAACGTCACAAGAAAAAATATGGAAAAATTACAATGAGAAGAAATTCAAACTGACGGTATTTCCATATTATCAAAACAAGCGCAAGTAGATTTATCAGATACAGACGAAGCGTGTCCTTGAAATTGTTTTAAAGAGATAATTTTAGAACGCCCGATTTAGTACAAACAATTAACGCCGTTGAAAAAATGAAAATCCGCGGGGAACGTCTTTATTTTTAGAATTGCGGATAAACACGTTACCAAACAGAAAACCAGGAAATTGCCAGAGTTTTGCGTAACACAGTCACTACACTTATCACCATAGTGATAGTAGGTAGGTACCTATATTATGTTTAATATTAAACTTGCTGTAGAGGGGAGCTGCTTGTAGGTGGCAAAACACTCATGAAAATGTAAAGATCAGATAAGATATTTCTCGATATAGAGTAAGTAGTGGCACCAAGTGAAGCGAGATCATGAAAAGATAACTGAAAAACAATACAAATATAGATACTGCTAAACAACCAGAAATGATTTATGGAAGGTACCTACCTCAAGAGAATTTAGAAACTTACTTTGTCAGCGCACGCGGCACGCCCATCGTTCATTATTTTGAGTCGAGTAACAAAATGTTCGCACGCTAATGAGTGAGGGTATGCTACGAACACTCTGTAGCTGGTCGAGCTTCGGAAGGCACGTAAAGTCGGAGGTCACATCAGTCACAGTATCGCTCGATAAATAGACCCTGGGCCTAGAGTAAGAGGAAGAAGACTTTGGGCAAAGTTAATATGCCGCAATTATTCTTTAACAGATGTTCTTAATATATTTGGCACATTGATGCAGCCCAGTAAGATGTCTAAATCTCGAAAAAATTATGGAATTGTGCATGTCCTTCGTGTTTGTTACGTTCGTGTATCTGTCTTGAAGGAGAAAAATAAATTAATGAGTGTGTATCTGTTCATAAACAACTTGATCTGCACGCTGCACCAAGTAGAAAAACGTGGTGGAAAAGGAGCGGAGGGATACGCCAAAATGTACGCGTGCTTCTTGTTACAACTTCCTTATCGATTGCTGACGTAGCGTATTAGATGGGTAAATTTCTAGAGTGCAAAGGCAAGGTTAAGGTCACAGAGATTTTCGCTCGCGCACCGAACTTAAATTGGCGGATGTGCCGTGGAAATCGAAAGGATGAAATATTATTTGGCCGTGCCCACTGGCATCGTCTGTGGGTACCTACACATAAATTCCGCAAAGGACGTCATCCTGTTATTTTTGGCACACGTCAGTGATACAACATTACAGAGAACTAAAATTATAAAACATAACCGGAGAGAGTAAACATAAGTATATAGGATATAGGTGTTTGCTTGGGGGGCCAATAATGCGAATTTAGCGGCCAATACTACATATTTGATAGCGTCCTATTTATAGGCGATTAGGGGGGAGGGTGCACGTGAATCGATAATGTTAAGTCGGAAATGTGGACGCGGCGCTGCTGCTGTGTCTAGATCGGGTGCCTGCCCCGCCACGCCGCCCTCGATCCCGCACGTCCTGCTCGGTCACTAGTTCACTGACTCCGCGACTTTCCGCAAACTGAAGGTCACCAATGCAATGCGCGCGCGCTACACAACTCTCGGTTTCCTCGGGCCCCGCGGCTGCAATGTCCGACTAACTCAATAAAGTTGTTATAAAGCGTCCTAGAATGTCTTCCGTCCACCATACCCCGGTTTCCTAGGTTATAGGTTTCCTACACCGTGACACGTTATCCCTCCGCGAGCTGTCACGTGCTCAGATTTACTTTCGAATAGGTATGAACAGACGATAGCACTGAATTGACATGTAAAATGTGGATGGATGGACCCATCGGTTTTTTTATGTTGCAAAAAACTGATTCGCCACGCTACTGCGTGTTTCACATTTTATTAAAAATTTGTGTCACTAGTCAAAAACTCGTTTCTTCCAAAATTTTAAACTGGAATTTTCATTTTGATGTGGTAAACATTAATTAATTGATTCAGTAAAATCATATGAAATTCTGAATATTTCAGTAGTTTCAAGATAAGGAATGTAGAAAAGCTGCATAAGCGCATATTTATTACAAGTCTATTGCAATTTTTTGTTAAATCATAATGTAACAGCGCTACGGAATTTTTGGATGAACATTATTTTGCGATGAATATACACTCATGGACGAAAATATGGAATATTTTTAAATTTTCATAATAACAGATTACGAAGACAGAAAACTAAAGAATCAAGTTATCTTTGTCTATTTTAAGAGTAATCTAATAACAACGGTTCATCAAGTAACTCCTCAATAAACACCAACTAACAAAAACTTAATTTGTTGAATATGTATAGAATGGACAAATTACGGTCTGACAAACATTAACACCAAAAGAACTAAACCAGTTACACTACATGGGCTGCTCAATATCGAGTATTGCCTCCCCGAGCGCGGACTACGGCTTCCATTCTTTTAGGCATGCTGGAGGTTAAATTTTGTATATATTCTTGCGGAATTGCATCCCACTCCTGATGTGCGGCAAATCTTAATTGATTTAGCGTCATTGGCACAGGATTCCTAGCTCGAATACGAATTTTTAGTTGATCCCACAAGTGCTCTATTGGGTTTAAGTCTGGACTGTATGGTGGCCAGTCCGAACTTTAGATTCCCACTTCATTAATATACCGGTTTACAATTGCAGCAGCATGTGGTCGTGCATCGTCATGCATTAGGATGAATCTGTTGTAACAAATGAAGTCAACGTATGGCACAACATGTTCTGACAAGATGTTTTCAACGTAATTGTCAGCTGTCATCCTTCTACGCACTTCTACAAGTTCTGTACGACCCTCCCAACTAATGCCTGCCCAAAACATTATCCCACCTCCTCCAAAAATGACGTTTGGAGTTAGTGCAGAGTTGGAGTATCTTTCTCCAATTCTTCTGAACACATGGTTACGTCCATCTGGCTTCCACAGTACGATTCTTGTTTCGTCGGTAAACATAACATTCTTCCATTGGCCAACCGTCCAGCCACCATATGCTCTAGCAAATTGTAATCTGCGAACCCTAGCATTTTGAGGGAGTCGAGGGACTTTAGCAGGCCGTCTCACTTTCAAATTTGCTTCCTTTAACCTTCGACGAACTGATTTGGAGCTAACATTAACTTGATTCGCATTTAAAAGTTGGTTTTTTAAATGAGTTGATGATTAAGTAAATGAGTGAGTAGTGACTGCAACATTAAAAATCTGTCATCCCGGCGAGTTGTACACCGTCTCCGTCCTTGGCCAGGCCTCTTCTTGAAATTTCCAGTTTGTTTGTGCCTGCTTAAAATTTTTGAAACCGCAGACTGAGTTATTCCAACAAATCCTGCAATATGACTTTGTCTCCAACCAACATTTGACAAAGTTACAACCTTTGCTATCTCAACTTCAGTGCAACATCGAACTGCTGGCATTATCGAAGACAGTAATGCTACAGAGTAATCAACAAATGTTAAATTTTACCTCTGTACACCTAGGTTGACGAGTAAACTTACCTACTTAGAAAAGTTAAAAGTCAGGTGTGGACACGAAGTTTACTCAATTCGATTTTTAGAACACAATGACAGTTTCTGATACTTACTTGTTATTGCTAGGCTTACTAGATGCCTCAGAATCTAATATAAAATGCTGTCGCAGCTGTTCGTAACTAAGTTGCCCGAGAAATAAATAAAATCAAGAATATTCCATATTTTTGTCCATGAGTGTACATAATCGAAATCATTCTTGGCTACTAAGTATAAAAAGTATTTACCTAATCGGTATTTGTACAAAGCGTACTAACTGGTCGTCAATAAAAGGTCGATCAACTAGAATCCAGTGCATTTTCATTTCGATTACTCAAAAA
This sequence comes from Xestobium rufovillosum, assembly GCA_963966045.1. Classification (NCBI taxonomy): domain Eukaryota; kingdom Metazoa; phylum Arthropoda; class Insecta; order Coleoptera; family Ptinidae; genus Xestobium; species Xestobium rufovillosum. The sequence goes on from OZ014494.1 coordinate 21,866,212, forward strand.
TGAGTTGAATTTTTTAGGTAGTAAACAAAAAACGATGTAACAACACATTCCTTTCTATGTATCTCTCCATATGAAGATATATTCTTATTTCTTATAGAGTAATTCAAATTTGGATCTCGTAGGTAGGTAGGTCTACGTTCGGCATTTTTTCAGAAGTTAGTCTTCATTAATATGGTATTGAGAAGTCTGATCGGTCATACATTATTAGAATAATTCTTCTTGCTATATCGGCACATCCTCTTAGATTTACAGAAAATGTTCCGTTTAGGCCAGGCTATCGCGAACTTTATTTTTTGTTATGGACGCCATTTTTGTCTTATGCTTTGTTGAAAGAAGCCTATGTTTATCTATATTGTTCTGTCAGTTCGTCGGGCATATCCGTTCTACTGCATTTCCTTTTTTTGATGTAATTTATTGTGCTTTGTTTGACATGTAGTTTTCTTATTTAATTTTTGCGATTTGTTTCTTCTAAAGTGTCTACAATTATTCCTTCTGCAATATTTCATTTATGGTGCTTCGATCTTGCTTTTATATTTCTTGTATTTATTTCTCTGTTCCGTAACTATTTTTGTATTTTTCTTCTTCTCTCACAGCTTTTTAGGTATAGAATCGTGCGCTTTAAAATCTATAACGTGTATGCCTTAATTTTTTGCTTTCTAAATGATACCTATGATGGGCACATGCCTTGCCGGAAGTACATACAAAGTCTGCTATTTCCCCTCCATCCATTTCTCTGCTTCGTTTATTATAACCTTCTGATTTTTTACAAATTGTCTTCGTTTTTCCTTAAAGATTTTCTAAGTACTTTCCTGCCTTCTGAGTAAGCTTTTGCTCTGCGGTTTACTCTTAGCCATTTTCTGCGCTTTTCTTTCTAAATGCCTGACTAGAGATTCTCAATCTAGGCATTTTAAGAAAATTTGCTTTTGTGTATTCATCAATTGATCTTCAATGAAATATAATTTACCTATTGTTGAATGTATCGTAAGTTATATCTTCTCCAGAGCAACATAAAAATAAAGCGCATTAACCCATTAACGTACGAGTAAATACTTAACCGTTATATAATTTTATTGATATGAATTCAACATTAGCAATAATCATTCTAAGAATTTACAAATCAACGTTGCACCACTTCCATCAGGTCAAGAAACCAAACCACTTTCGTTGGAATGGTGCAAACGCGACTGTAAATTGATAAATTCAGCCGGTGCAGTGGAGCGTTTTATAATGTTTTAATGGTCAGTTGCATATAAATTTCGAGATTCTCCGGTTGGGTCGCGGAGTAGATAAAAACTTGTCTGGGTTAAAAAGCATCAACAGGACTGAGGGGAGTCTGATATAGCGGGGACTAGCCCAACTAGTCTGAGGAAACAATATCAACACCGAACTGACCTATGTTAGGTGCTGTATGATAGTGCATGTACCTACCTAGTTTGCATGTCTAGACCGACTTCAGTTCAATGTTACAATGACCCCGTTGTTATTCACTTAAAATGTGGTTAATAATAATTATAAGTTATTTGCGTCTGGAACAGCCATTTTCATTACCGTTCATTACAAATGAATATGGCATTAAAACATTAACATCTAACACAACCATCAGAAAGTTATAAATTTGAGTATATCGTACGTTTTATTTAATTAATTAATTTAATTCTATATGTTTATTTTGTTTATTTGAATATACAATGTGCATCTCTTGCACATTAATAATTAATTGGTGAAATTAAAATATTTGTGTGCCAGTGCAAAGGCAAGTGGTCTAACCACTTGAGCACATAAGTGGGGGAATTTTTAAAATATTTTTTGAACTCACCGCTCTCAAAATGACATTTCGCCAACCCGACAGACAAACTCAAACATAGTGTTCGCGCACTAGTGCGCGAAATCTAGCAAAAAGTACTGGCCCTTTCAGGCTTTCTAGAAATAATTTGACTTGATAGTAATAAAGTTTGGTTAAGAAAACGCCATTTCTCCAATTTGGATGTTGAAAATAGTGAAAGAATAAAGATAAATCGCTATTAATTCGATTGACACTTTGACAACTCAATTCAATAAATTAAACCAAATGTCATTTTCTACAATTGTCAAATGGAAATCTGTCAATGTAACTACTTGATTTTTGAAATTTTAAATTGGAATCGTATTAGATAATAATTAAAAAATTATAATGTTCGTTTCAAAAAATATTGTACGAACTTCGATGCGCGAAGACGTCTTCGGCGTATTCGCACAAATGAAGCACTCGCTCCTTCGTCGCTCGTGCTTCAAACATTGCGCTCATGCGCGAAAAATGTCTTCTCGCACTCGTTTCGTAAATAACTATTACTCTACTGTACCTAGTCTATACGAGTATAGAAGAAAATGTATTTTCACAATGAGGAACGTGCAAATAATTTTCATTTATGCTTTAGGTGTTAACAGAACGGTACATCCTGGAACAAAACGGCACCTAAAACACTCCCTTCTGATTTCAAATAAACTGAAAATTAAATTTTGAAATATTTATCTAGGCCACGCCCCAAAGACAGCTGATGATCTCTCGGCCTTCATTATTATTATCTCTGATAATAACAAAGTTACCCATGTTATCCTATAATTAAGTAGGTATTATGCGAGGTATTATGTCTTCACGCCGTTTGGCTTCACTTATATAGGTTAGAAATTTCTAGACATTTTATAAGAATCAGGTGTACCTCCTTGAAAGCAACCGTAAACGAACAGTCAAAGCGGCTATCAGACTGCATTATGACGACACGATCACAGGTTTTCCCTTTAAATTTGCTAATTTTTTAAAACAATTAACTGGTTCCTGGCATCGAAAACGTCAGAACTATAATATCAAATGTTGAAGAAGAAATTTCTTCAACATATTGTGTAAAAAGAAAAAAAAATCGTCTTCAGGGCACCATGTACCATGAGTTGGAGTATGTGGTTCTATCTTATAAATAAAAAAGTTTCTCTTTTGCCTTGGTAACTGATATTTCCCATGGGGTTTTGAAAAAAGGTGATATCATTACAATTCATACATCAAAACAGCCCACCACACTTTTTCCCGTAGTGAGAAAACATTCTTAATCGTATATGCAATATAGAATATCGCAATTCCGGTTTGGGTTTAGAGAAAAATGTAACTTCTTTCATTCATTTACGGACAGTGAGAATAAAGAACATTAAATTGGCTGCTCTATTCTTAGTTATTAATAAGCTTTTGATAGTGTGTCGAATGAAGGCTCTTGAACTTCAATAACTTGAAACACCCGACTATCTCATTTACAGAACCAAGCGGTTCTTTGAAAGATAACGAGTGGTCTTGTGCCACAGTAAGTTCTCCTATGTCGTCAGCGCTATATGACCTGTATTGAGAAGGAAAATTAGTAACAAACGAATAGCCAAAACAAATTCATTCTGAACTAGCCGAAATCCGACATCCTAGTAATCTTTACAAGAATCTTTCAAGCGTCTTAAAATCCTGTTCCTGATTTTTGCAAATAAGCAGCATGGAACTCTTATTGCCAATGTGTATATGTTGAGAAACGATAGTTATGGTAAAACACTAGTAGTCATAGGTCATTTAACCTTAACTGCAAGAAGAGAAACCCGACCCACATGGACCCCTAAAACTAGGAAGTTTTAGCAAGAATTGCATAACGTATTTATACAGTACCTATGTATTATACAACAGAAGACTGTTGTGTTAAAAAGAAAATTTGATTTCAAGACCTCTTCAAGCGGTACATATTTTTATGCCGTTTTACGTTACTATATGACCTGATGTTTAGGTGCTTATCGCTTATTCGCCTTTGTGAATGTAACGGATTGAAAACTATGTATTTGTGTTTATGGCAGTGGGTGATTTTGATATCTGATGATAGATTTCCGATAGCAGGTATCAAATAGTTGATCTATCAATGAATTGATTTACTTAATTCATTAATCAAAATGACATTAACAATACAGTAACTAGGCAAGTAATTTTGAGTAAAATTTTTGCGAAGAAAAACCAATTTGTAGTGGAATAGACGTGAAAAACGCACAACTGAATAAACATATTTCAAACTCTAGCATAGTTAACAAAAAGTAAGAACTACAATAAACGATAAAACCGTGATTTCATGAACAACCTTCAAATGACCAAAGTGTTTACATTACAATATATGTATTTAAATAACGTATTCAAATAACAATCTGGTAACCGGATAATTTTTATTGAGGTGACCGAGATCAGTGAAATATTCTTAAATCTGTATTATTATTTCAAAAGGGCATCTTTAATTGTGAATTCAGGTTATCAACACCCAAACTGAAACCATAAACAGAATGCAACTTGTTTTGATGTAGAGTTTATTTTTAAAGGCAGCTATCGATATGGTTGTTTTAATACCAGTTCCTCCACAAAGCGGTAAGGCAATCAGACAAAAAAAGTTATGTTTTTTTTACTCTGTAAAATTCCTTTTATCCGTACGTCTATACCTAATATTTATTTAAAAGTCTAAAATAACAAATTTGATAAAAAAATCGGTTTGATCCTTAACAAAGAGTACATAATAAATGTGTATTGCTTTTTTGTCAAAATACTCTTGTTCTGTCTACTAAAAGGTCAATAAATAAATAAATAATTTTAAGCATATACTTACATGAAATAAGGTTTATCAAGCATTATTATCCAAGAAGTTTATTTTCAGTCAAATTAAATAATGTAGGTATCATAGGAAAAACAACCTGCATAAATGAATTTTAGCCTTTTATTTACTGTAACAAATAAATTTAAACAAATTAAATAACTATAAGCCTGTTTTTGCCATGACCTAGGACAACACATCACTGCAACGTGTTCAAAACGTTTTATTGTTAAATTTTATGACAAGTCTTAAAAACAAACTTATAAAAACAGGCACAATCCTTTTAATTTCTTAAATTTAATTTATTTTGTTGTTGAAATTCGGCTAAACTCTTGTTTTGTTATGCTATCATCATGCATTTCCATTGGGTGCCGGTAGCAAACTCTGGCGATGTAATTTTTTCCATTATTTACAGAGTGCGACAATTTTAAATAAAGTTAAACATTTTTAATCTTGTTTTGTTCGCGACCTACCACAATGCATTGCAGTTTGTGTACTATTGTGATTACAGCTGGCATTAATTTATGCAAAAATATGGAAAGTTATCACCTCTAAGCCGGTCTTGTTGCATTATTTTTATTCGCACAAATAGCAGGTATTTTTAGAGACGGTTGGCGTAGATACATCTAGCGGAAGTTTCGTCCATGTTGCCGAGCTATCCGAGGTGTAATTTTGGCGGCTGCGACCTTCAAATGAAGGAAATTGACGACGAAGTTAGTAATTAACTTATATTTCCCAACCGGAGGCACCAAAATGTTGGTTAAGTAAGTAACTTCGTCTTAATTTAGCGTAGCGAATCGACCCTCGAATTCACGCCGATTTTCATCAAATTCATTTTAAAACAAACACGCAGATTCGGCGCCCTTTAGGAAGCTTTGTGAAAGCAAAATTAAAAATATGAGTTTACGTAGGTCAGTCTAAAGATATTATGCATTAAATCACTTCTGATTATGATTTGGATGTTTGAACTTTCTGAATTTACTATAGTTTTGACAAAACGAAAATATAATAAATCTTTTGTGATTTGGTCGTGGCTATTTTTTAAATATAATATCATGTACCGATTCTACAAAAATGAATTTACACTGCAAACAGTTTTGATGATGCTAGGCGATCAACAATAAGTGAACGTTAAAAGGGCTCTGGTGATAAAGTATCCTATCATACAGTCAATTGATGGTACAACGAATACCAGGGGGATAGAGTTTGGCTCGTGGGGTAGTTTTTGAAGAAAACATTCATACTGCATAGTAAATGAAGAAGGCACCTGTACAACTTGATGCTGACCTTCCTTGGATATAGTCCGGAGTCAAATAAAAAAAAGGTGTTCGATGGATGCCTCACAATTTGACCGCAGTTCAAAAACAGGCAAAAAGCAGATGCTTCAAAGGTTTTATGTGTACGATGTCGTGGTGAAGAAACTTTCATTCAGTGTTAAGACCCACGAAGCAATAACCGCCCCTTCTAAATGAAGACAATCAAAAGTTAAGCATGATCAAAGCATTGCCTAAATATATATCTACCATCTTTCGGCAAAGCAGGTTTGCCACGATTCCACTAGCAACCACTTTCCTTATAAGAATTTGTACCATGGGACTTATTTTTTTTCGGGAATATAATAAAACAGACGCGTGGGACAACCTTCAACTTGAATGAAGCTAGTTCTGAGGTGCCTAAGTGGCGTATTCTCAAGATGAATAAAATTTTGCTTCATAATATTATCACTGCCAGACTGGGTGCCAGACGATCCCAAACTTGTCTGAAGAGAACCATCGGCAGTGCGACTCAGATGCAATTTTCTTATAAATATATCGAAATGTCAAAACTACAAAAATTGGGTACATCCAAACGCAGTTCAAAACAGTTGCACTTGAAATCACACCATTTTAGATTGTCATTTGTTTTCAAAACAAGCTGGGTGCTTTTGTGCTATCGTGTTGCAAAATTATAATCTTCATTGCATGCATAAAAATGAAAACATTAGCATTAGCGACGAAGACATATATGAAAAGAACGATAAATTTTTTGTTAAGAAAGGTCATGGCAATATTCTAGTGCCCATAAATTACGAGATTAATCTAAATTGCTGCCACTAAGACCAGTAATCTGCACTCAGGTTTAAAAGTAAAATACACAGTAAAATATACATATACATAATAAATGATGATTAAAAATTTGATAAATAAATGAACGCAACAAGAAAGGATAGCTTCCATATCCCCTGTTATCAATACTTGTACACGATTTACTATGTTGCAATCGACATGTTCAGCGACAATGAATGAATTCATTAATATCCTTATTATAGTATAGGATGTTTTGCAATAATTAATAATGAATTGATACGCTATATAATATTGGTCCTAAAATAAAACCCTACGGGACACCCTAGGCGCATTGTGGTGCTAATAAATTGAATCCAAATCTCATATCCTTTGGAAGATCTAAGGCGGTATTGCTCAAAGCTTTTTGGGTATAAAAATTATGAACAAACAAGGCGAATACACTATATGAAAAACGTGAAAGACTGACAAAATTCTGCAACGTCAGTTATCATCAAAAAATCATAAAATTCAGATTTGCATTTTTTGGACAATAGGCAATTACGAATGCATTGAAACGAACCAAAATTGAAAGGGAAAAGCCAATCTGATTGAATTATAAAACGCAATAAATCCAGTACTGTTGAAAATTCTGCCTACGCCTGTGCGTTATAACGCATTTTTTTGTTCATGACTGGTTATTAGGTACTCATGTAATTTAAGATGCAGTAAACAGCATAAAATTATTAGCAAGTGCATTATCATATTCTGCAAACGTAATTAACAGTGTTTGTTTATGCATATATTTGGCAATAAGAGCAAAAAGCTCATTTTCTCCATTTGTACAGTTGGTTAGATATTGCTGCTGCGAAAAACAACAAGCACCCAGTAAGCAAAATACTTTATTAATACCTACAAAAAAACCATATTATATGAAAAAATTCACAGATCTCGCACCTTACGCAAGCATCGTATGTATTGAAAATGCCTGACACAATTTTCAAATTTAAAACACTTATGAGTTATATCTGCCACAATATAACAAATTAATTATTATTAATTTATGTTTACCGATTTTGCGGGGTCGAAATCTTGACACCCGAGGTGACACACAGTAAAAATAAACAGCCATACTTTGCGGTTTGTTTTAAAACAATAACTGCTTCCGCGCCGTTTCGGTGTCGGCATTTCATATGTCACGAAATCCAATATTATCCGTATGCGCTGGTCGAGGTCACGCCATCCTCACTAAGTTTGCATAAACGTGATCCCAATAGCATTTTCAATACTAAAAAAACATCTGTGTAAAGAAATTCAAAACGTAGAACTATTCCAAGTTAATTACGGTTTGAGACAAGAGGCTCTAAGGTTCTATGCTGCAAAATTTTTCAAAATACTGCCTCCTCTAAAATCCATGCCCTTCTGAATACTTCGAAGCTTATCGTCACAGCATTTTATATATCGAACTAGCATTTTAAAGGTGTCAACAACAGCCTTAGGTGAGTTAAAGGTCCCTCCTCCTGGAAACTTTTGGTTTTTAATGTTCAGAAAAAGAAAGAAGTCACAAGGTACAAGATCTAGATTAAAGGGTAGAAGCGAGGGTAGAAGGCTCACTAAATAAATTCCAGAAGAGCTCAAAAGGGCAACAGTTTAAGCGACTATACTATTTTTGACTCTGAATAATCTCCAGCGGTCGTCTTCTTCAATCATGCGGAGCATAGCATCATGGTTTTCTTGCTATTGCTTGTCTATACCACACCACTTGAAGGTGCTTGATCACCAAAGAGCCGTTTTACATTTTCCGTCTATTGTCGACGGTTTAGCGACCATAAAGACATAAAAAATCACTGCTCGAGCTTTAAATCAATTTTTATGGAATACCGTCGAGGGTATTTGGCAAACGTGGTGTACAAAGACCGTCAAATGTCTTACAAATGTGTGAAATGTTCTACAAATGTTTAAAATATCCTGCAAATGTATCAAATGTCCGGCAAATGTGTCAAATGTCCGTCGAATGTTTAAAATGTCCGGCAAATGTGTTAAATGTCTGGCAAATGCGTCAAATGTGTCAAATGCCCTACAAATGTTTCAAATGTCAGGCAAATGTGTCAAATGTCCGTCAAATGTATCAAATGTTCAGCAAATGTGTTAAATGTCTTGCCAAATGTTTCAAATGTCCGGCAAATGTGTTAAATGTCTGGCAAATGCTTCAAATGTCCGGCAAATGTGTCAAATGTCAGTCAAATTGTTCACATGTCTGGCAAATGTATCAAATGTCTGGAAAATGTGTCAAATGTCTTGCCAAATGTTTTAAATGTCCGGCAAATGTGTTAAATGTCTGGCAAATGCTTCAAATGTCCGGCAAATGTGTCAAATGTCAGTCAAATTGTTCACATGTCTGGCAAATGTATCAAATGTCTGGCAAATTTGTCAAATGTCCGGCAAATGCGAGGGCGAATGTTTCAAGTGTCAAATTGGTGTAGACAATTTCTGCAAGTGGTCAACCCCCCGAATACCGTTTTGTGGTTTTGTCTAAAAAATCCATAAGATCAAACCGTCAAATTTATTAATAAACTGAGAAAACGTCAAATATCTGCAAACATTAACAACATAAATGTCAAAAAATAATATAAAATTAAGGCACATTATTTCCAGACTGACCTACGCAATAACTAACTTGCAAACTGCACAATGGCTGCCGAAGTGCTTCCGACTTAAGTGTAGATATAATGTAAACAGCTAATGGTTCGCAATTTTAAGATAATCCAGGACGGAACATTCAAATAAATAAAACATAACGGAAGGCCTGCAGACAAAAATGTATTAAAATTTAGTGTTGAAACGGTAAAGGTCAAATCGAACAAAAGCACAATGGCATCTATGCCCGAAAACGCTAACCTAGGCCAACTAGCCTGGCTTCGGTCGCGTCAGTTAAATTACGTCAATGCTATTCGCGGATGTTTTGCAGTCGCAGTCGGTGACTGCACTTATAATTAATACGACAAAAAGGCTGATAAACAACTTCTAAAGTCCAAATTCTTAACAAATATTAGCTGACTGCCGAATTTAACGCGCTAATCATTATTTGTCTCGCGTTGTTTGTCCATTTTTTATCAAGTCTTTGAAAATCGAACTTGCATCCTGCTAATTTCGTGTTTACGTATTAATCCTCAGGAGCTTGAAGTACGATTTTTTACGTTCTAAAAAGTATTTTCATTGGTCAAAAGGATGAAAGGTAGCGCAAAAGTTAAAAATTCGTCAACTTCGTACGCTCTGTTTCGTTTTACGTAAATCTGTAACGTTATAGCGACATGCTTGATCTTTTAGTGTGAGTTTACGCTTACATACTCCTTTCGAATCAGCATGGAATAATAATTGAACGCAACTCAATACATGTGAATTAAAATTTGGCATTAACGTAGGTTTTTAATCCATAATTTCTGTCAATACTATCTATGTTATAGTTTATTAGATGTATTCCAGCGATGCCGACAGATCCCAATCTGAATGCCAAATTCCGATTCAGCGCAAAAAGCTGGTAGCTAATTAACAAACAAATAACTTATGGGACCACTTCAAACCGAAAACTGATCTATTTCGGCCACCCAACGTCATTGCATAAGGTCATGGTTTGCGTAGATTTCGCTTAAAGTAAATAAAACAAAAGCTTTCATTATTTTAGTAAAGGTACGATAACCAAAAATGTCACAAAAGTCATAAAAAGTTGTCTGGACTTTATTATCTTTTTGTTTAGAACAAGTGTAAGCTCAAAATGCAAGCAAGGGAAAAATATAATTTTCATAAATATTTTTATCCTCAGATAAAAATTGAAGGTTAGATAAAGCTTTACGATCCGATCCGCAATTTAGTTATTTTTTTTGTTGGTAAATTATGCAAAAATATTTCCGGATTCGATTATGTATCTGTGGCCAAAACTGAGATTCTTTTGATAAGACTGCCAAACAATTGCCATGTACTTGACACAACTTTAGGATAAAATTTCAGTGCTACCAACCTTATGTTTTTATTATCCTTCACGAAACTTAGCCCCACTGAGCATCAGAACACAAGATGTTAGAAAAACACTTAAAGACAGTTAGTACCTAGTTATTTTAAGATGTAGGCGACAAACATGCAAAAATAATGTGTGCAGCGTATTTTCTTGGCAATACCCAACAATTTACAATTTAGGGCAGGTCATATTATAAAAAATGCCGGGAACAGGTGATGTAAAATGCCTTAAAATAGATTCTGCCAATTCCGAGAAAATCAAATACAAACTATTCCCTGCTTCAAAAATTGTAATTTATTCTCAATGTGTTTTTTCATTGCCAGACGTATTTGAAAAATGAGATTCGATGGGTTATTTTAAGTTAGTTCATATATTATTTGCTTATTCCTACACTTACAGTAATAAAAATCTGTGACCAGAGTGGTACTTTAAACTCCAGATTACCACAGGTCAGTGTTAACCAATCACAATTACTTCAAATTAAATAAACTGATAATTATATCGATACATATTGAAAAAATGAACAAATCCCACAAGTAAGCGCCGGCGGCATCTCATTTATCTAGTTCTAGATCACTAACAACAAGGGATTAATTTTTTTGGTAACGTTGATAATAATTAGTCCTTGAGCTAAAATATCTGCAATAGTGTGTTGCAATTTACTGATAATATCGACAATGTAGCAATATTTGGTTAATACCGAAGAGACATTATTAAGGACACTTCTTACTTTATTGGATTATAAATAACCCATCCGTACAGACATCAAGTTCTTATTTATCTAACCTACTGCAAATTTCATCCGACGAATTTTTTATTACCCGTAGAAACTGAAGTAATTTCTCAACATGCGTTTAGCAGAGTAAAAGAATTGTGTTAGTCGTAGAAAAAGTATAGTGTACAAGATACACAAAGGGATTGCGTTATACTAGTATGAATTGTGTTCATTCTCGTTTGAAATTGCTATCAATACACGCTCATTGGACGATATATGTATACTCACTGTTTGCCTCTCGAAGCACAGCAGTTTCTTGAAAAAATCATTAATCAAGGAAATTGATTGTGACAGTACTAAATTTGGCGAAATAGAAATAGGTCAAAATAAGCTATACTTGGGCCGCCCAACAGACGGAGTTATTACCCTGCAATCATGAGCTCTAGGCAGGACCACTATCAATTTAGGACGACCGAACCGCAGTGATGCGCTTTCTTTAGACCCAACGAAGTCGCATGACTCCAATTCGGTCGTCATAAATTACTATTGGCCCCGCTAGAGGACGTTCTTGCAGGCTGATCACTCCGTCTGTTCGGCGGCCGAAGTACTTATAACAGCTTATTTTTTCATTACCAACTGTGTTATACGCAAGTGAAACGTTAGTTTGGAGCAGAGATGAGATACTTGCGCAAAATAGCTGGAAAAACAAAATAGGATATGGTCAGAAATGAACAGATCAGAGAAATGGCTGAACATAAAACTTTAAGTAGGAAAGTGGAGAGAAGATAAATGGAATGGTATGAAGCAATATAGAGTACAACAAATTGCCGGAAGAGATAATGGAGATGGAAAAACGAGTGGAAAAATTTGAACATCAAAGCAAGGGAAGCAATACATGATACCAGAGAATACAGGAAACTGGAATGAGCTAAAGGAGAAGGGAAAGTAACGACAAAAATAAACAGGCTATCAAAAAATAGGAACGAGTGGAAAAATTGGTCACAGGAAATAATTCCTAAATAAATTTATATCTTTGTGTTGCGAAAAATTACCAATAACGAGCAGATAAAAAGGGCTTCCTCAAAAAATAAGTATCCTGCATACTTACCGATTTTTATAAAACATATCGATCTATTCCAAAGTTGCTTAGGTATGTTGATCCCCATACAGGGGGTTCTATCTCGATATGGATGCAATTTTGTACATACATAAATTAAATCAAATTATTTTATCCTCCGGCATCTTATATTTTCCGAGACAACTTGTATGTTGGTGAACGGTGATACCAAAAGGCTCCATGCGTTAGCGAACAAAATGGTTGGCAAAAGTTGGTGGTTGTTTCTAATCTAGTTGAACTTTTGAGTAGCGCGGTTGGAATCTTGTTGTAGCGCACATACCGCTGCCAGTAAAGCGATAAACCCAACAGCTTTGGGCCGTGTTTTATATTATAAACCTACCTAAATGAATATACCACAATAGCGTTTCCTAGTCGTGACAAATAGAGGGAGTTAAACGAGGTCAAGGACATTTCATTAAAATTAGAATTCCCACTCAAATTGATGTTGAAACGTAAATATTTCAACAATTTGCACATGTGTAAGAAAACATTGTTTTGTTATTGAAATATTGTTTAGGCTATTAAGCGCGTATCGGCGACCGCGTGCCTTTGGCTGTCTCAGAGGCAGACGTGGTTCAGAGGCGCGTTGGGGCCAGTTTGATTATAACCAGCTACTAGAGATGTTGTATTTTGCAATTGGCTAATAAAGTATATTCTGACATCTATTAAAATAATTGTTGTCTCACAAGTCAGAAGTGGGATTATTACTCTAATATGAGTACACCACCCCCACAACCCTCGGGTCGCAAGAGGCGACATTTGAGAGAAGATGAGGAAGCGATTGATTGGAAGAGAAAATACACTCAACTAGAAGAGCGAATTAAAGAACTGGAGACACAAGAACGTACTCGGGATAGAACGGAAGAAGTAAGTACCCCAGTGTCTGGTAGGATGGTGACGTATACTCGTCCATATCTTGGCGACGAACAACTGATTCCTACATTTGATCCGGACAAAAATGAGGACACCGTCGAAGACTGGACTTCTAAAATTGATGAGGTAATTCGACGTTATGGATGGGTAGATAGTGATGCAGTACGACTAGCTGCATTACGGTTGCGAGGCCATGCGCGTACGTGGTACGATGACCTGAACCATCTCGACATAACTTGGGAAGAAATGAAATCCTCGTTAGTGAAAAAGTTTAAAACGGTAGTCAGGTTTTCCAGTTTGTTACAACGAGCTGCGACTTATGAAACTCGACCAGGACAATCGTTGGGCGATTACTGCTTCCAGAAATTGCAGCGTTTACAGGCATTGCGCGGGAATTTCTCGGAGGAATGTTTGATTGATGCTGTAATTGGTGGCGTGAGGGACGAAGGTATTGCACGCACGTTAAGTTCTATACGGTTTGCTGATACCGATGATATGTACTCTCGCATGCGCGCTATGGGGTGTGTTCCTCAGAAGTCTTACTCGGTACGTGGTCGCGAACGTGAACATCCGCGTGATAATGCATTTGTTGGGCAAAAACCAAGGCAAACTGAATGTTTTAATTGCAAAGAGCCAGGACACATGGCTCGCAATTGCCCAAAACCTCGCATGGAATGTCGTAAGTGTCGACGCCTGGGGCACAAGGCAGATAAGTGTCCGAACGCTACTACGACGGCGACAGAAGTACGTGTGCAGAAACGTGGAAAAATGACAACCACCAATCAAGTAATAATAATTGCTGAAAGCAAGAGTAACAACGAAAAGAATATGTTTCTTTTAACTGCACGAATTAATGGTATAAAAGTTAAATGTTTACTAGATAGTGGAAGTTCGGGAACACTTATGAAATCATCTGTCGCGCGAAAATTGAATTTGACTGTAGAAACTGGAGTTAAAAACGTAGTGTGTAGTTTTATGGATACGACCGCAATTAGCAATTGTAAAACAAGGGTTAATGTTCGCATAATGGACGTTTGTGCAGTTGTTGATGTATTGATACTGAATGACGAATTTATGCGACATGATTTAATTGTGGGCAGAAACTTTTTAGACCAAACTCACGTATTAATGCTTAAGTATACCGATAGACTTGTTTTGCGTGAGCTGCCGCGTTTGAAATATGACGCCGAGCTAAACAGTGTGGATGTTTATTCTAACGAATTGTTGACGGTTTCTGACTTTGTGTTTGGTGATATAACTGACGATGAAAAGATTACTTGTGTGGCACTTTTCAATCGCTTCGCGGATAGAGTGACATCATCGGTTAAAACTCTCGGTAAAACTAACACTGTTGTTCTAAAAATAAAATGTTCAACTGATGAGCCTGTTGTATATCGTCCATATAGATTACCCGAACCCGAAAAAGCAATTTTAAGAGACATTATTGATGAACTTTTAGAAGGTGGAATAATTCGTGAATCGTGTTCCCCGTATGCGAGTCCTATTATTTTAGTAAAGAAAAAGACGGGCGATTATAGATTATGTGTTGATTACAGACGATTAAATGCTGTGACAGTCAAAGATAAATACCCATTACCACGGGTGGAGGATCAGATTGCAAAATTAGGGGGTTATAAATATTTCACGGCGTTGGACTTAGCTCAAGGGTTTCACCAAGTGGTCGTAGACGAAGAGTCCATAGAAAAAACTGCCTTTGTGACGCCGGAGGGGCATTATGAGTACTTGAGGATGCCCTTTGGTCTCACAAATGCTCCTGCAGTCTTTCAGCGTCTTATAAACACCGTTCTAGGGCCGCTAAAAAATCAAATCGCATTCCCGTATATCGATGATATCGTCATACCTGCGAGAACAGTGTCAGAGGGACTGGAACGCCTTGAAATAGTGCTATCAAAATTAAGGGACCATAATTTGACATTAAAGTTAAGCAAGTGCACATTTTTTCAAAAGACTATTGACTACTTGGGGCAGGAAATCAGTGAGTATGGTGTTAGACCAGGACGACGTAAAATTGATGCTGTGCTACGATTGCCAGCACCAACATGTGTTAAGGAAGTGCGTCAATTTATTGGCTTGGCTAATTACTTTCGTAAGTTTGTGAAGGACTTTGCCGTGTTGGTTGAACCACTGACTAGATTAACACGAAAGAATGTTCCTTGGACTTGGTGCGAACCTCAACAAAATGCCTTCGATCGAATAAAGACTGTTTTAACAACTAGACCTATTTTATCTATTTTCGATCGTACACTACGCACTGAGCTTCACACAGATGCCAGCTCACTAGGAGTGGGTGCCATGTTGCTGCAATTTGAGGGTTCTGAGAGAAGAGTGGTGGCTTATTTTAGTAAAAAAACTACAGAAGACCAACGCTACTATCATGCATATGAGCTCGAAACAATGGCAGTTGTTTATGCACTGCGTTTCTTTCGGGTGTATGTTCTAGGATTACACATAAAGATTGTTACAGACTGTGCTGCACTCCGTACAACGTTTGCCAAGAAAGACTTGTTGCCTAGAATAGCCAGATGGTGGCTAGAAGTGCAAGAATTTAATTTCGAAGTTGAATATCGACCCGGACCTCGCATGGCACACGTAGATGCCCTTAGTCGCAATCCTATTGGTGCTGTGGAAGTTAATCAAATCGACATAACAGAAGGAGATTGGATACAAGCTGCTCAGTTACAAGACGCGGACATCAAGCGCATTCGAGATATTCTGCTTACGGAAAATAATGTTGGTGAGGCTAAACATTATTTTGACGAATACGAGTTGAAAAAGGGAAAGGTATATCGTCGTCTGAAGGACGGTAAGAAAGCGTGGGTGGTACCCAGAATGGCACGAATGCAGATATGTAGACTATACCATGACGATGGCGGACACTTTGGTTTGGAGAAGACTTTAGAGAATATGCAAAGAAATTATTGGTTCGCGGGGATGCGACGTTTTGTTAAAAAATACGTGAATGCGTGTCTGAATTGTATGTATTATAAATCCAATGAAAGTAAAAAGCAAGGAAAACTTCACCCTATTGACAAAGAACCCATTCCTATGCACACTCTCCACTTAGACCACGTTGGACCTTTTGAAACAAGTAAGAGAAAGCACACGTTTTTGCTAGTGATAGTGGACGCGTTTACAAAATTTACCATAGTTGAACCAGTTCGCAGTACAAAAACAAAGGCAGTTGTGCGAGTTCTATTAGATTTGATTCATCTTTTTGGTGTACCTAGTCGTTTAATCAGTGACCGCGGGAGTGCATTTACCTCACAAACATTTAAGACATTTTGTGGATCGTACAGTATAAAACATGTGCTAAATGCTGTTGCGACACCGCGCGCTAACGGTCAATGCGAGCGCTATAACAAAACTGTAGTTAGCGCATTAGCTGCCACTGCCGCTGGAAAACCTGAAAACGAGTGGGATTTGTATGTAAAGAAAGTACAGAGTGCTCTAAATATGACATTTAACAAAGCCATTAATACTACACCTATGGAAGCCCTTATTGGCTACCGCTCTAAAAGCGCTGCAGAATCGGTGGTGTTGGATGCAGTACGGGACGAAATGCACCGTGTGGACTTGAAAAACTTACGAGAAAATATTAGCCAGCATATAACAAAGCAACAGAAGAGTCAGAAAGAGCGTTATGATAAAACTCGTCGCGAAGCTACCCGGTTTAAAGAAGGTGATATTGTAATGGTTCAAGTCACCAGCATTAGCACAAGTGGAAGCAGCCGCAAGCTAAGGGCCAAGTATAAAGGACCCTTTGTAGTTACCAAAGTGTTAAAGAATGATCGGTACCAGGTGCAAGATCTACGGGAGCAATATAAGAATTCTTTGACAATTATGGCAGCGGAGCGTCTGAAGCTGTTCGAAGGGGTACTCGACGAGTGAAGTTTAGTTTTAAAGTGAAGTTATAGTGCTTATAAGTGATCAGTTTATGTTGTTTTATGTTATGGGTTATGAATTAGTAATCAAAACTGTTATTTGGCTTTTGGCTTGAAATGGTCTTTGTATCTGACCTATTTACGCTTTCGCTTTTGTATTGCTGACCATATTATTTACTTTGTGTTTGAGATTAGTTGTTAAGAGATGCAGTTTGTAAAACGTACACTGTTCAGTGAAAATCTGTGTAGGTTGTTCACTGAATGATGTAGTCGAGAACCACTGTTGCTATGGTTGCTGCGGCAGAGAAGATTTGAAAATAGCTGCGGCTACAAAAGACGAAGTTATAGTCAGGCTGCGGCCACTAGAGAGAAGGCGTGGAAGGTCGCCGATTGCTCAGTAGGAGAGCGCAGGGCTTCGAAGCGTGGGGACCCGGGTTCGACTCCCGGTCGGCGGCGGCAAGTTTTGCGCCGTGTAGCATTTCAATGAGCTAACGCTTGGTAATGAAAGGTTGCGGACCGTCATTACAAGGCAGATAAGTAGATGTTGCACATGAAGGTGACAAAAATGTGCATTGTTGCTTTGACGATATAGAGTTATGGTGATTAAGAAAGAAAAGTAGCGTGGTTGTTAAATGTGATGAAGTATGGAGAGACAACGTTGCAAAGACGAAAGTTCAAGGGTGTAACCCTCACAAAGTAGCATTCGCTAATGCTAAACGTTTTGGCAATATGTATGGTGGTACATAATTATGACTAATGTTACTGAGACTCTGAGATGACGTTTTAAGGGTGTAACCCTTACACGTAGCATTCGCTAATGCTAAACGGCTTGGTAATATGTACCGTGGTACATATGAATTGATTAACATGATTATTTTTGCATATCACTTAATTTTACGAAATATTTGTTCTCGACCTAAGTCAACTACTGTTTTGTGCTATTTATAATTTACGAAGGTTGTGGCCTTCATTGTTATGGTTTATATAACTGTCTGAGGACAGACGTTAAGGTCGGATGGCCGAAAATGTAAGAAAACATTGTTTTGTTATTGAAATATTGTTTAGGCTATTAAGCGCGTATCGGCGACCGCGTGCCTTTGGCTGTCTCAGAGGCAGACGTGGTTCAGAGGCGCGTTGGGGCCAGTTTGATTATAACCAGCTACTAGAGATGTTGTATTTTGCAATTGGCTAATAAAGTATATTCTGACATCTATTAAAATAATTGTTGTCTCACACATGGAACATATTTATATAAAATTAAATACTCACGTTGTGGTCTGACAGGGTAGTGATGCTGATGAGGCATATGGCCACGGTGATGGGGTTGTCCGTGTCCAGGGGGATAGTGGTACGGGGCGAGGAACTGCTGCTGGTTCACAGGATACCCTAGAGGTGAGTGGGGGCCAAGACCGGAAGGTTGGAGTCTTGCTTTCAATTCATCCGTAGATGTGTGTCCGCTGGAAGAACTGTCCACGTCTGACACACCGGAGTCTGCTGGACTCGGAGGGAGGGAGCCTGAAACATGGTGCAGCCAATTTCAATATCTAGAAAACACTTTACTTCTGGATATATTTATTTTCATTTAAGCAAATTTGTTGAAAGGAAGGTCGGAAAACAAGTTAAAACTTATCCTTCATATTAAAGAGATCTTTTGACAGAACAACATCAAAGTATGAATACAGAACGAACAGATCATGTAACGTAAAGCTCTTTGGTGAGAAGGATCTTTAGGGTTGACCTAATCTCTCCTGGCCCTTGCACCTTTATTCTATTATGGAACCCTGTATCTATTACATTGTTTACATTCAAGTGGTCCATGTATATTGTTCCAAACTTATCAGGTGACGAAATCTCTTGTAGTACTATTTGTAATGACATTGTACTAGCAAAAAAGGTGCAAGAACTACCTGAAAAATAATTCCGGAATAGCCTAATGCGTTTAACCCGTTTACTAACTGACTCGGTAAGATTAAAGGACGTGTAGACCCTAGTCTGAAGATAGATGAAAAGGTGATAGTAAGCTAGGGGTAATATTGTTATACTGAAGTCAAAACTAAGAAGATTTACTGATACCAAGTAATTTTAACATGAGTGCTGAATACTGTTAATATTTATTAAAGGCTAGATTCCCCATGGCCTCCCATTTATGAAGGCTCATGTACGTCACACTAGGATTAGCAATATTTTAAAAAGAAAATACCTTAATAATTTATTTTTATCTACCTAACATACAGATGAATGAATTATGCTAGTGTTCACAAAAATAAAATACTTTAAATTTTAATTTTTTCTGCCAAAAAATAAAATAAATGCAACATTTTACGTGTACGCAACTGGTTTTGTTGTGCATCACCATAACAATTTTGAATCTATTCTCGTAGGTCAGTTTTATTTTAAATGGGGCGAAACTAACAGAAATGGGGAAAATAATACACTAACCAACAACAAAAATGGGTCGGTCAATGACGAATGAATTTAAGCAAGCTGCCTTTACTACGTATGTTAGTTTCTTCAAGATCTGCTGAGCCAGGAATTCCAATTTATTATATTTTTATTACTTGCTGACAATTTTGAAAAAGCTAGGGAAATTTCAGTAGTAATATCACAATTCACAAGTGAGTGAGAATAAATTGAAAATAATTCGACAGTTTTTGGAAAACTCCTTGCCAGGCAATAGTCCTATTTTGCAATGCCCCCTCCTACCTGGCAAGTCGAATTATTGGGAACAATTATTTAAATGCGAAATGCACATCATTTTGAATACAATGAGCATTAGATTTGATATTCTGGCATTACAATTTGGTACATTTTTACTTCTATCAGGTGGAGGTCAGGTCAGGTCGGGTCATAAGGCTTCTTTTATCATGATCAAATAATGATTTATCAAGAAGGCATTATCAACACACGGTCCACGTGAGAGCTATTAAAATTTAGATGCACAAATGCCGATTAATGTGCAAGTTATTCGTTTAAAGTACTTACACATAATAGCGTACGCTTAAATCCTATCCTTTTCTATTTATCGAAATCTTGCCCGACATTAATTTGAGAAGATTACTTTTTGGCGCAAATTTTTAATGCATTTCTTAGTTTGAGATGGAGGTAAATCTTTAATTTTCATATGTTTTATTAGACACTAATTCCCGAGAATAATTCAGAAGACCATTATTCTCATACATAATATCACAAGAGGTTAGATTTTGCCGGAAATTTTTTTCGACTGTAGCGAGAAATTGATGACAACGAGATCGAACAAACTCAAACGTCAACTTCTTAAGAGAGAAAAATGCAAGTGATGAAGTGATCTAATTTTATTTTCCCCATGACCCCCTAGGAAAGCGGCATACAGCATAGTAAGCCGGAAACTTGACAATTGCGTTGCCCGTGCGCTAAACTCGCAACTGTGCTGTAATATTTGAAAATCGCACAGGTTCATTCAAATTTTGTAGTCAACTTTGAGATCTTGACGTTTACTGAATAAATGTCCTGTCAGGTCTCTTTTTAAATCTAATAATTTTTTATCAAAAATATCTCTTAAAAGGTACGGCAGTTGAACATTTTAATGGCTACTCCGTGGAAGACCTAACTATTTTAGGTACGAGCTGGTCACTATCCATGCTCGTTACGTAATATACTATAACGATGTCAAAATGCTGACTTCGATCATGTATGAAATGAGTTGTTAGGCAGCAGCCTTGGTAACCTAGGAAACTTTAAAATTTTATTGGTGTAAAACTATGTAGTTTGCTGAATCCTAACGGATCATTAGCTGAGTACCCCCCCCCCCCCCCCCCGGTAAAATTTTTAGCAAGTATTTTTCCCGCTAGAATTCAATAATATATCCAGAAATGGCGAATTTTGATTGGTTTAAAATGCGATGAGTGGAATAGTCATTAAATAATGAAACGAGATATTAAACATTTCATTGGTTCTAGAAATCGTCATAAAATAATCATTTTTTAAATAAAAACAGTGTTAAATTTTAATTTGGAGTACTAGTTGAATAAAAAATTAGTATTTTAGATGTTTTTACAATTTTAGTGAAAAGAAACGCTTTCCATAATGCCACTTACAGAAAGCTGCCTTGGTTGAGAGCAGTCTTAGGAGAAGAGAAGTGATTAGAGGTTAGAGGACTTCAGTTAGCGCGATGTCGATGTAGTGTCTAAGATCCGTGAAAGTTTGGAGAGCCAGTGGGCCAGGTTCTCACTACCCTACGAAAACTGGAGCTCGGAAGGATACATTTGCTGTTCCCTCTTCTCCAAAAAATACGCATATGAGAGCAGTAGAACTAGGGCATGATCCGGAAAAAACATACGATATTAATTCAATTAGTTGGAGGGCCATAAGGCAAAGGTTCAAGGCTGATGGATTACCTGCTAGAAGATCTGCAAAAGACCCATGTCATGGACGGTAGGACAGTGGAGCAACAATCTGTTTACTAATGAGTCCAGATACTGCCTTCGGTTCACTTGGTGGCCGAGAATACCAAGCGAACGTTACCAGGCATGCTGGTCAATAGAATTTGACAATTTGGCGGGGGAGGGTATTAACAGAGGCAAAAATGGACTGATTTTTGCGAATGTGGGAGCTATAATGGATAGGTACCTGGTATGAGGAGAACATTTTGGAAGATCATGTTCAATATCAACATTTTCGTTGGCCAAAACTTCATGTTTGTGCACGACATGTATACTTAACTCGAAAATGCCTAACGAGCTGGAGTTGAGACAAACACCTCTTGAGGTGTGGGACTCTATTGCTCAGGAAGCGCCATGGTGAAGAGTATGTTTTATGGACTGTAAGTTGTCGTCAGTGGAGCAAGAGCTGGCAATATAGAATACTGAATATGGTTTTACGGTTGATTGTTATTTGCGAATTTATTAGGCGTTCTCAATATGTAGTTGCTTAATATTCTTATGATTACTTATAGTTCATCTAAGTCCCAATAATCGGTAAGAACATGAACGAATAAATTGCTAAGTGCATCCTAAAATGTCACGATAGATATTTAAGTCGTATTTAGCTCACATAACATACGGGTGCCGATGAATTTATTAATACATTCAGTAAAATTTCTTAGATAACAAATTAAACAGTTATAGTATTTTTTACAATGCCGCCAGACTGATTTAATGGATTCGTTGAACAAAGCAAAGTAAATTACATAATAATTATTGAGGAAGTTCTGTAGCCGATTTTTCGTTAACTATTGATCGGACAGGATCGCAAATTTATTTACTGGGTCAATTCCTCCACCAAAGAATGATTTCTTAAAAGTAACGGTTGAAAAAAGACCTTGAGCAATTCGTTTTCCATTCAAGGTGAGCGTACACCCTTTCCCTGGGAACATTCGCAAAGGACTGTCCGCAATTATCCTCCATTAATAACAATAATCCTTGCGCATTAATTTTCCGAGATTGATGGTATTACGTATTCGAAAGAGGTCCGGTGGCGGTGGACATTTCATTCTGTGCTCTAGCGGCCGGTTCCTATTAGTTACGCATGCATTGCACCCCTTGGACGGCAGTAAATAAACAACACACCCCTGGCATGTGCAACCCGTTGCTTTGTTAAGTCTAACCTGTTTCCGAGTCGTTTCAATTCCGCGATTTCGATGTCCGGTTCATCCCTTAATGTCCGGCGTGACCTGCCGACCCCGATGCCCATTAATCATATCTATTATACAGGCCGGGGTCATCACAGGGTCAAGTTCCAGCGGACCGGGTTGACTCAATTTCTTTTTCACCCTTCAAAGCATAATCGTCGTACAGTTGGGTAACTGTAAGATCCTCGATTATGTCGTTACCTACGATGACCGTTGCTTAGTTTGATGGTCGACGTGATTGCGATTTACAGGATATGAAAGGATACTACGTGAGAACTTGGGGTTTTTAAATGGTCAACAGTTCGCTCCTTTTTTCGGTCTTGCACAGCCCCAATTTGCATACATTCAGCACATGAAATGTTTTGATTTATTTGAAATCTGGTGGACTCAACTGATTCAACGGATTCGCACTTTGTGGGTCATGCCCACCAAACTTGTGACCAGGTTCTTCGGCTATTCGAAAGCCAAGGATTATTACGTACAGGTAGTTTTGAATTCTACAGAATGGTATCTATTCAAATATTTAACGTTTTTTTACATAAACATGGAATAGACAATAGAACACCAATAGGTATAATGCTTATTTCTTTGTATTGTTGCTTGCAAGTTGTTAATGCCCGCAATTATGACCAGTCACAAAGTTGTTTGTTGGGCTTCGCTCAAGCCTCACCTGCGAATCCCGTATTTTCATCGTCCAATGGTGTACCATGGGGTATTGATATCTAGTTAGTCGAAAACAATTTGAAAGAAACTGAAAAATTACATTTCAAAAAGTTAAAGCACTGCTATGTCAAAATAAAATACATAAATAAAATTTAGATAATCCCCGTCGGAATCGAAGCATGTCGAAGAAATTTCGTGTTAAAAAGTTCAAGCACATTTTTGGAGTAATTTTGAGTGACTATCTGGATAAGGATACAACAGTAACTGGGCAACAGTATCCCATCATAAAGTTTTCAGTCCGAAGACTGGTTTGACGCGTACCTCCAACCTTTAGTATCCTGAGCTAACCTACGCATTTCCTCAAAAGTTGAATATCCTACATCCGTAACTATTTGAGAGCAGTAGTCTAATCTGGGCCTACCCCTGCCTCTTTTTATTCATATCTCTGACTCTAGTATGCCCGAACTAAGCCTTCGTGCCATCCTATCTCTCATATTCCTTACTGTCTTCCATAGATTTCGCTTTTTTCCAACTCTTCCTAATACCTCTCTGTTGCTAAACTTATCTATCCACGGTATCTTCATCATGCGTCTATAGCACCACATTTCAAATGGTATACCACAGTATAAAAAATTTTAAGAGAAAAGCATGTTAGAGAAAAGGAGCAGCTCCACACAAAACGGCAGTTTGCTATGAATACAATTCGTTATCCAGGGTTCACTTAATTACCCGAACATCCCCGCGAACATCCCCCACACCCACTAAATCCGTCTCTCTCAAACCACCGTATGTTCCCTCAAATGAAAAAGTATGGAACGTCGTGATTTTTCTTCTAAAAAAGAGGTAATAGAAGTTGTGGAGAACTGACGTGCAAAGAAATGTTTCTACTCGCAGGTTTGCTGATGTTGTAACAGGATTACTGTAATAAGTACTGGTAACGACTGCAACTCTGCATTAATTTAAAATACAAACGTAGATTCATGTCATGTTGCATGCAAAATTTGGAATTTAATCATTGAATTGAGTCACGGGGATTTGAAACACAAGATTTTGATTTTCAGTTGAAAACTCTGCCTGTTTATTGTCATTGACCGTACTTACTTCTCACTGAATGAAATTTGGAGATTGTTAAATTATAATGGTATTTAACACTGATTTGTAAAATGAATAAATTAATTTGAAAATTAAACCGAATTTCAATTCCACAACCTGCGTAATCTGGTGTACAACTCTGTGGTATTTATACTGTATTCCTAAAGTATTCTACAGTTTTCACATGTATTCCTAACTTATTCACATATTCCTTGCGTATTCAAACGTATTCCATGCATATTCACACGTATTCCATGCGTATTCACACGTATTCCATGCGTATTCACATGTATTCCTTGCGTATTCACATAACCTCAACTTCTGAATTAGTTCCCTGTTTTTGTTGTTTGATCCTGTTCTGTTACTCCATTGAAGTATGGATAAAAATGCAGTGCAGGTAAATACCTACATAGTTCCGTTCCTAGCTTCATTTTATTATTTTTAATTGAACACCTAGCGGTATACGGGGGACTTCGATTATACCGGGTGGGGATTTAGTGTGTAATCGGTTCATATCTCTGGTACTGCTTAAGATATCAAAATGAAATTTTACACGTATGTGGGGAACGACACGGAGCATTTCGTAAAATTATTTATGTATATACAGGATGTTCACATTCTGAGTACCAGACCAAAGATCTATTTCTTTAAATGGAAACCCCACAAGTATTTGCGTGATTTCGATTCCCCATAAAATTTCATGAAAATTGATATACTACATGATGTGGTTTTGAGTAAGGACTGTTAAGATATTGACATTTTTGTGTCATTATGGTCCCAAATTTATGACGCTACTGACGTCTACTGACGAAAGCCACCTAATTATTTTTTATTGAAAGGGGTTTACACACTGCTGTATTTGTGAAATCTATAAATACTTTTACTATAATACTTAGGATTATACAAGGTGGTTAAGTTATGCAAAAGGGAATTTTTCTCAAAAATTTCAAATAGAATACCATGTATATTATTTGCACAGCTGACAGTCAGTTAACTAAGCTTTTAATTGATGTAGATATTGCCAGGTCTACTACTGATAGTTTCGGCAGATATTACGATTGGACATCAAAATTTTTGAATTTCATTATTAGTTTATAATCTTTTTGGCGAATTCCCCCTATTCTGTTGCTCAAAACTCACAATAATGTTTATATTTTGTATTTGCAAATTGGTATCAATATAAAGACAATAAATCTTATTGTAAAATTGTTTCTTGATGGTTATATTCTTGAATGAATAATGTCTTTTTGAAGTCGGGTATAATGTTCAAACAAGGAGTGCCATGGAAGAAAATATTATCTTTAAGAAATAATCTTGCAATGGGATTTTTTGTATTAATGTAAACTTCATTTGCTAAATATTTTATAGAAACAAAATGCAGACTTTTTTTGAAGTTTTGGGTGACAAAATAGGGGAGATCGTCAAAAGTAATGCAAAATACTGACGAAACTCTACATTTTTATAATTCAATTGTAATTCTGTCGAAACTTTTACTGATAGACTTGACAATATCCACATCAATAAAAAGCTTAGTAAAATGACCATCAATTGTACAAATAATATCCATGGTGTTCCATTTGAAATTTTTGAGAAAAACTTTGTTTCGCATAACTTAACCACCCTGTATTATCTCAAGTATTATGATAAAATTATTTATAGATTTCAAAAATACAGCAGTGTGTGAACCTATTTCAATAAAGAAATTTTAGGTGGCTTTGGTTAGTATGCGTCAGTAGCGTCATAAATGTGGGTCCATAATGGCACAAAAATGTCAATATCTCAAAATTCTTTAGTCAAAACCACATCATGTAGTATATCAATTTTCATGGAATTTTATGGGGAATCCATATTATGCAAGGACACGTAGGGTTTCCATTTAAAGAAATAGAACTTTGTTCTGGTACTTAGAATGTGAACAACCTGTATATACCTAAATAATTTTGGGAAATGCTCCATGTGGTTCCCCACATTCGTGCAAAATTTCATTTTGATAGGAGCACTAAAGATATAAAACAAAGAATGGCGCAGGGCCGAGTTGCGTTTAACAAAAAGAAACAACTGTTATGCTCGAGAACGGTTAATATAGAGACTAGGAAGAGACTCTTAACGTCGTATGTATGGAGTACGGCATTATACGGGTGCGAAACTTGGACAATAGGAGAAGCGGATAGAAAAAGAGTAGAAGCGTTTGAAATGTGGTGCTACAGACGCATGATGAAGATACCGTGGATAGATAAGGTTAGCAATAGGGAAGTATTAGAAAGAGTTGGGGAAAAGCGAAAGGTATGGAAAACAATAAAGAGTAGGAGAGATAGGATGGTAGGACACCTTCTAAGACACGAAGGAATAGTTCGTGACATACTAGAGTCAGAGATAGGAATAAAAAGAGGTAGGGGTAGGCCTAGATTAGACTACTGCTCTCAAATAGTTAGGGATGTAGGATGTTCTACTTTTAGGGAAATGCGTAGGTTAGCTCAGGATAGAAAAGAATGGAGGTACGCGTCCAACCAGTCTTCGGACTGAGAACCTTATGATGATGATCTTAAATAGTTCCAGAGATATGAGTCGATTACACACTAAGTTTTACTTAAGAATCAGCTTCATTTTCTTGTGTGTTCGAGTTGTATAGAGGGTGTCGAATTAGAGCACCTTGCTCCCCGACTAAAATGTTTAATTTTATTAGGCATTAGGTGGTATTACCTAAATTAATTTTTATAAATAAATAATTGATGAAGTTGAACCAAGTAGGTAGTAAGTAGGCATTATTTTCAATATTTTGTTTCATGTTAGGTCCAACACGAAGAATGTGAAATACGGGGTGAAATACAAATATCCTCAAATCAAAATAATTAAGGTGATTTAGCAGAAATTTTTTTTGGACTCAATAAGTTGTAATATACCTAAATATATCATTAATATTCTGAAATTGGCAGGATATGATAATCATAATTCATAATACATACATATATTGTATTTAGATGTACAGAGCATTGAAACTTTCGCAAACGAAGATATTATGGCAAATGTTATTCTCAAAAATGCCAATTTGAATAATTTTTATGGCAATCACGCCGAAGAAAAAAGATCATTCAAATTTGTCCCGGGACATAGGACACTTATTTTTGAAATGAAACATTTCATAATTGAAAAGTCGGCAGATTACTTCGACATAAATAAGTCGAATATCTTAAAGGTGACCTCAAAATTTAATGTCTTCAAATATAAATCATATGTATTCCACGTATTCCTCAACGTATTCGCAGTAAATAATTCTTGTAATATGTATTCCGGTGCACATAAAAAATCATAGTTGTTACCGCTGGGGAACTTCCATATCAAGATTTTTTTTCGAAAAATGTTGCTCTTGGATCTCAACTTAGTTTCATGTTGAACAACATTCTGTATTTAAGTTACTTCCAGTATTCATAAAGTTTATTCGAAAGTTATGAGAAAATATAACAAAATCAATTAGCGCATCGAATTAAACTATCGTTAGGTATTGAACAATCCAAATTGATATTGAAAAATTATCATTATTATTGGTTTTTGAAAAAAAAATAAATTGCGGGAAGATGCACTAAAAATTCCAAATTCACACGTTCTTATTCAAAGGGTTCTGTACAAAACCCCACTTGTAAGGTGTTGTCATTATATACAGAAATTGGCAGTAGCCACTCAACCCTATCCAAGAAATGCTGTTAAAATGCAAATGTCTTTGTGGAAGTGTTGGGAAGTTGGGATGCACTCCCCGGAGTCACCCGTTTTAATCCTCCGTCAAGAAGAAAACAGCTATCGAATTACTAAATCCGTGGCGGCAAACTGAGTTAATTTTATGTACCTACCGGCCACTGGTCAGTCCGAGGCTCCTTTAACAGTTTTCCCATGCGCTACCAAGATTAAGAAGAACGAAGGGTCCGACCGGAAAACCGGACGTTGCGAACTGACCAGCTAAAGTTCCATTCTCTTTTAAACGCAAATAAGTGGTCAGTAATTCCTCCAGAAACTAGTTTCCCGGTGTACGGTTGACGTAATTTTTACGATTCGCATTGTGGCGGTAATTTCCGAAGGGTGAGGCCGTCGAAAAAATATCGAATTTGCATTCGGCCAGTCGTGGAATTATTTCTAGAAACTAGATTTTCCTGTTTCCAATTTGATGTTCCGACGGAAATTCACAAACGGCCACACAAAACGTTTGAACGTGCCAACAAGAATGTTATTGTTCAATTCTTTGATTCATTTACTTGAAACGAAGGCAAATTTGTTATTTGAATTTGGGCATATTAACAAAATAATTGTGAAGTTTTAGGTATAGTAGCAATTTAACTGAGATGAAGAATGAAAATGAAAAGCACCAGTTTTGGAAAAACTCTTTTGGGTTTAGGCAAGAACGTTCTTTAGTAGGCCATGCAAAATTTCAAAACAATTGTGACGTTTAATTTCCACCACACAGTTGTAGTTGCCCAACGCAGACGTATTAAAAGTCGTTGAGAACTAAAAGGGCCGCAGTTAGAGATAAACATTTGAAGGAGTCTTCGCCTTCAAATGCGGCCAGTCGGCCAGCATTTTCTGTAATACATGGGGGAAATATTTACTCATTTTTAAAAATGGTAGAACGATAAAAAAATTATGAACACCTACTACGCTGTTTAAGTTGTTCGATGGGGAATTGTGAAAAAAGCGGTATCATTTGGTAAAGAAGAAAGTTCTCTTGCAGCAGGACAATGTCCCGGCTCACACTTCCATCATTGGAAAGGCCAAAATTCATAAGATTGGCTACCGACTTCCTCATGTTTCCCAACAAAGAAATCGCTTGTCGATAAGCGTTTGGTGGACAATTTAGAAGTTATCCGAGGTGTGAAGAATTATTTTGAGATAATAAAGCATGTTTACAACATTCTTCGTTATTATCAAATTGCACTAGCATTTAATAAATTCACTTCTGTCATCTGAATTTCAGGCGGATTAAACCAGCGCGTAAAAGAAGTAAACTACCCCTTTACTATTATACTATGTTAATAAAGTTTCTTGTCGGTTTGGGAATAAACTGACCGAGTTATGTTCCAAAATTTGAGTTACAAATCATAGACAGAAAGTTCAAGTTGCGTCAGAACCTGGAAGGAGCACTGAAACAATAAAGTAACCTACCCGCTGCCACATAGTACAATAGGGGTGACAAAAACATAACGCAGCTGTCGGGGGTGTTTTTCCTGAAACTCGGATTATATATCGACAAACACCTTTACCCTTTCGGATTACGTACAGATTTGGCAATTTTATATGGACATATTGGGTGACAAAATACACAATAAAGTCCTAAAATTGCATTCGCTTGCACTTTTATATAGTCATTTGGGAAGGGTTGTTCACCCTTTCGCACGTGTTGTTTATTTTTCTTTGAGCTCTACAAACACATCTGTTCGTCTGTTTTCGATGTTTCCGAGAAATTTTGTAACACGATGAGATGTATCTTGAAAGCAATAAGAAGTAATAACAGAAGAAAACTTAGAAGTAGCCATAAATTCGAAAGGGGGGTGATTTCTGTTATGGCATAAATTAGTTTCAAAATATTAATACTTCGATACGTACCGGTGGTTGTTGTCGTATACGCTGAGGTACGATGTGCGGTTATAAGAGCATGTGCGTGTAATCCTGGATGCTGACCTGATAGTATACCATGTAATAATGCCCTCTCTGGCCGATGATGCTTCGTAGGGGGTGGAGACGGAGACCCCGTCAAGGGACCATACACTACTTCGCTATTGTCTACTGAAAAGAAAAACATGCATCAGATGCATTATAAATATTTATTTATTTCTTCTGTTGCACCTTTATTGAGCATTTTAAAGAAAAATGCCATAATGAGAGACCCGCCTTGATTTTGATTCTTTGTTATATAAAATTATTTTCGCTTATACAGGCAGTTCCATTTCTTCTGCACAGTATCTAACTTTGTTTTTTAAATGAAACACCCTGTATTTAATATTTTGACAGATGTAGAGGGATTTTGAAAATTGAAAAACATATTCGCTAATTCGCAAACAACAAAAATATTTTCATATTGTGAAGCATTTTTTCAAAATTTAGAAGTAATTTAAAGGTGAAATACCGTTTTAAAGTAAAAACCACCCTCAAATATCTAAACTATCTCGAATTAATAAGCTTACTCCGATATGTTACTTTTATTTCACCAAAAGATCATCGCTACAGCTTTGTTTAATCCGAAGCTATTGAATTTGTAAAATTCCTCTCCATCTGTCAAAATCTTTATAAAACTGCCGGTAACGTTAAAAATATGCATTTTAGGCAAAAAGTATCTAATACAATATCTAGTAAACTTAGGTAATGAATCCAAAAATGCAATCGATTACAGGGTGTTCCACTTAAAAAACCGAAGATAAGTACCGTGTAGAAGAAATGGGACAGCTTGTACAAGCGAAAATAATTTTGTGTAACGTAGGGTTAAAATTCAATGGGATCCCCCATATTATATTTTTCCATAAAATGAGTAATAAAGGTAACAAAAGAAACACGCTTAAGTGGTGCAACCTGTATAATATAAAATAATTCGGAGGCAAACACTATGAAATCCGTAAATGCCAATCATGTTATAGGATACATACTTGCCAAGGAGCAGTTGTTCAAAATGTCATGATGTGCTCTTAGATAATTACTGAAATAATTTATTGTATCCGCGGTTTTCCGTACACATTTGGAACAGGCAGCATTTAATTAGAATTAGAGTGTATCACAGACTTGTACCATCATCTAAATGCTTTAAAAATCGCCTCAACATAATTGTTGCAATAAAAATGCGGCTTCAGTATGCGCAATGCATAAAACGAAGAGGTTCATTTCTGACGTAACTCTTTAAATACATTTTGTTTCGTTACACGTAACCTGCAATACCTAGATAACATCGTGGTTTGTTACTCATTCGTCGGCCAAATAAAATTCATTTGGGTCAAGGGAACTTTCCCTTCCGGTGTAGGATTTCTTGCGGCGACGCTGCTTTTAAACAATGACGAATGAAACGAAGAATACCCGGGCGTCCCCGTCCTCGACGACGCAGCATTACGTCGGCCGGTAGTGTTTTGTTCTCTCGATTTAATTGGCGGAAGTTGGGTAAGGGATAGTTATTGCGATTCTGGCAGGCAATTTGTAGGTTGGATTCTGTTCGGAATTTGCTCAGGCGTAATTGATTGAAAAACAAAGGGAAGTTGTATAGTAGCGTTGCAGATTATAGACGACTGATAGACTCCAAGCCAGAGTAGGAAATTAATGCCATAATATACTTTGAATTGAATTGATAAGTACCCGATTTGATTGTTTTTGGCAAAATATGTGTAGATATCTACAAATCTTGGTAAACAGACCTTGGAGGTAGCAAAATTGTAATAGACTAATAAACATGAAAAATGAAAAAATACTATACCCTAAAGCAGATGAGTCAGCACTTCGCCTTTTAAGGCTAGTTTCATCTCGTATAGAAAAGGTTGAAGCAACTTTTCGTAATGTCTGCGTTAGCAGGAAACGTTAGTTTCGCTCAGCTTACATTTGTTATCATGTAGTTCTCCTTCTTCGTTCTTCCCATAGTTCTATGACCACGACACAGCATAATACAGCAGAACAGATCTACCTAAATTTTCTAGCTCGCGCAGTGTAGCCCGCGCAACTTCTCAGGCTACGCACGTGTTCTTTTTCGTCTGTCGGCGAGTTAATACCAGTGTCAAACCGATTGATAAAACGCCGCGGTAGTAAATCACTTACAGTTGGAGGTCACCAAATGCAGCTAAAATAGTTCAAAGACACCGCCAAGAACTTTAACTGCTGTACATATTATGCTGTGACCACGAACACAAAAAAGTGCCCTAAAATTATTTTTTCGTTATAGAAAAGATACATGTCAACAGAACTTTTATTTTTCGAGCACAACTGGTATACTGTTTTCGACAGATCACATTTCTCAACGGCAAATTAATGCATAACGTCAAACGTCAAAGATGCAGTGACTGATGCGGGTGCTAGGAATGTAGGAATTGAACCAGCGAACACCCGCTAATTATTTAGGTATGAATTATTATAGAACTTATCTTGGGTTTCATGGAAAACATAAGCTGGGAAAGATTACTCATAATTTTCGGTGGAAAAGTATACCTACCGAAATAATTGGCGGACTTTTATGGTCCCCACGTTACTGACTTCTATCCGAATTAACTAGAAGAGCCAAAACAAATAAACTCTCTTACAACTTTCGTGATGAATTTCCGTAATTCCGGCAGTGGAGCCCATAAAACAGGAGGGTTAATGACTACTTCACTTCCTGATTTTGTTTATCGTATCTCCCTTATAGGAAGCTAATAAAACACAGTCTTCTAAATTTCCTCCTGTTTTAGTGACTCTGGGGGCTACTCGTTAATTTAATAACAATCAAATAATGTACAACGCAAAAAATGGCAGATACACTTGCCGAAACCTACCAAACTATTAAACGTGGCACTAAAACCAGTTATTTAGGTATAGGTACGTCAATCAAGAATTGATTGCAATTTCGTAATCTGATAATAAAAATTAAACCTGACCCGAAATAAAGAAGCAAGGTATTTTGATAAACAAAAGTAAAGCAACAAAAACATTAATAAAAGAATGAGATTACAAAACAATATTATGGTAATATTTTAACACGTTTTAAAGAAAGAAGAGGAAAACCAGCGAAAGGTATACTCCAACCTCGACTCCTGTTTATAAGGCCCGCATTGCCACTGCTACCTTGGCTACATGCGGCTTTGAACAAATCAATCATTCACCGCAAAATCCTAATTTGGCTCCCTCTGATTATTACCTGATTAGAATTTTAAAAGAAATCTTTATGAAGGGCCTCGTGGAGGACCTTTCAAAAATGAAGTGTTATTACAGGGTGCAGTATCTAAATAAACATTCTGCAGATAAACCAAAAAATTGTTTCCGCGAATAGAATAGGACTGAAACGAAAATACAAACTGGAAACGAGAAGATAGAGGAAGTCTCAGATTTCTGCTATTTAGGAAGTCAAATAACTCGCGATGGTAGGAACGAACTCTAGGGATATAAAACAAAGAATAGCTCAGGGCCGAGTTGCATTATTTGATAAAAAGAAACAACTATTATGCTCGGGAATGATAAATGTAGAAACTCGGAAGAGGATCTTAAGAACGTGTGTATGGAGTACGGCATTGTACGGGTGCGAAACTTGGACGATAGGAGAAGCGGATAGGAAAAAATTAGAAGCATTTGAAATGTGGTGCTATAGACGCATGATGAAAATACCGTGGATAGATTGATAAGGTTAGCAACAGAGAGGTATTAGAAAGAGTTGGAGAAAAGCGAAATTTATGGAAGATAGGAATGAATAGGAGAGATAGGATGGTCGGACACCTTCTGAGGCACGAGAGCTTAGTTCGCGACATACTAGAGGTAGGGGTAGGCCCAGATTAGACTACTGCTCTCAAGTAGTTAGGGATGTAGGATGTTAAACTTTTGAGGAAAGGATAGAGGCACGCGTCCAACCAATCTTCGGACTGAAAACTTTATGATGATGAATAGAAAATACTCCCATCGCAGCTCCAGCCTCGTTATTTTATTTACTGATATACCCTCGTAGTCAATAGTGTTGCTTTACTTTCATCTAATAGTGTACGTCGGTGTTCAACAAATATAATTTAACTTGTTTATTGCTAACCAATAAAGTCAAATTGGCCGCTTAAGGCTACATTTAAGAGTACCATAATAAATTAATTCACAGTTTAGCGAATATAGGGAAATTATTTAACAGGTTGGAGCCGCACTGCATACATGAAACAAATTACAATCGGCAACGATCAAACAAATTAATCGGGCCAACTTAGTACTATAACGCGGAAAGTGAAAGACACGAATAAATAAATAATTTTCCGCTTTTTTTGAGATGCAACATTCCGCCATTTAGAACGGAAACGTTGCTTGTTTAACATATGGGTGTAAGTTTGCCAAAAAATCCTATATTCTAATTGTCGATTTAAAAACATTTTTGTCAGCGCGTTTATTTGCGACATTTCGCCATGCCGCTAAGTTGTGAACGATTTTTGACGGGAATTATGTCAAAATTATCAAGCGGTGGACTTTAGTCGATAATTGGTGTCTGTTCACAAGTATATGTGCGCATTCACGTAATTTATTTCTGTTGGAGTAGGTACCTGCATGATATTTTTTATACCGGCCGGCCTTAACCCAAATGCCGGGTAGTTTAAGCAAGTCTTGTGCAACAGCCGGTTCAAGAAAATATAATCCGCTTCCTTTAAATGGAATTGATTAAAACTACGCTGGTGACACGGATTTCTCCATAGGCCACCAAATTCCGTAACAGAATGAGCCTTTCATACTTGCTTGTTGTACCCAAGGGAGTTATTCTTGCATTCGCGATTTCCATCAATAATTTTGTCGTTCAGAATGAAAGAAATGTTAAACAATTATTAAATATTCTAAATATTATCTTAACTGCATATGTAAGTACCTAGTCAGATCAACAGATTCTATTTTCCGAGAATATAAACACCACGGCCGATGCTGCTTATGCACCCCGCTGAGGCAAATTCGGTAACGCTCCAGAGAGAAAGACAGAAAAGTTGGGCCCATTCTCTCGCATCTATACCTTATCGCATAATGTGCAACGGCGTTGTAAGATTTCATTTATTTTCGAAACGTAGGTAGTTATGGGGCATATAATATGTGGTTTACCTTTGTACACAAATGAGGGCATAAGAAATGATAAAAATGCGGTACCTATTACATAAAGAGAAGAGCATTTTCTTGTTAGTATTGGGGAAGTATCTCTCTTGTATAGCGTGTATGGTCTTGGTTTGGGGACCCTTGAAGTATTTCTGGTGCAGGAACCAACTCGCCAACTGCCAGCGATTTTTATCAAAAACAAGGTGACGGGGGAAACGAACCACCCAACCGCACATAGTTGTTACAACATAACATTTTGTTTGACGTCGCTAGAGCCTACTCCATGGGTATTAGAATCAAGCAGGAATCCCAGATGTGGAATTAAAATTGGAAGAGGCCGGCAATAAAAATGTGCAGTAGACAGATTTTAGCGTGTTGTCAGATGAAGGGCGAATATCGCTCGTCATTCGTCAGCGGCGTGCTGATAAATTTCACGATTAAATTGGCTGCGCAGCTTTAGCTCCTCCCCTGGCCTCTTCCAATTCTAACACTGCTCTACCTCCCTACTTATTATTGCCTTGTCACCAAGCGGCACCGGGTCATCATCATAAGGTTCTCAGTCCGAAGACTGGTTGGACGCGTACCTCCATTCTTTTCTATCCTGAGCTAACCTACGCATTTCCCTAAAAGTAGAACATCCTACATCCCTAACTATTTGAGAGCAGTAGTCTAATCTAGGCCTACCCCTACCTCTTTTTATTCCTATCTCTGACTCTAGTATGTCACGAACTATTCCTTCGTGTCTTAGAAGGTGTCCCACCATCCTATCTCTCCTACTCTTTATTGTTTTCCATACCTTTCGCTTTTCCCCAACTCTTTCTAATACTTCCCTATTGCTAACCTTATCTATCCACGGTATCTTCATCATGCGTCTGTAGCACCACATTTCAAACGCTTCTACTCTTTTTCTATCCGCTTCTCCTATTGTCCAAGTTTCGCACCCGTATAATGCCGTACTCCATACATACGACGTTAAGAGTCTCTTCCTAGTCTCTATATTAACCGTTCTCGAGCATAACAGTTGTTTCTTTTTGTTAAACGCAACTCGGCCCTGCGCCATTCTTTGTTTTATATCTTTAGTGCTCCTACCGTCTTGAGTTATTTTACTTCCTAAGTAGCAGAAATCCGCGACCTCCTCTATCTTCTCATTTCCAATTTGTATTTCCATTTTAGTTCTATTTTCACATCCCCTACATACCAAAATTTTAGTTTTCTTTTAATTGATTTTCATGCCGAAGCCCTGTGTCAAAACTGCTTCCATTTCATTCAAAGCCGCTCCTAATTCTTCTTTGCTAGATGCTAACACTGCTATATCATCCGCAAATCTGAGCATGTTAATAGTTTGGCCCTGTACATTGATCCCTGAGGCTGTTCTTTCCTTAACAATCTTAATCGCATCTTCGATATATAAGTTGAAAACTAGAGGTGACAATGCACATCCCTGTCTCACTCCCTTCCGGATATCTACTTCCCTTTGTTCCTGCTCACATTCTATAACTGCCTTTTGCTCTTTGTAGAGATTATGTATTATTCTTCTGTCCCTGTATTTCATCCCTACCTTTCTCAGCACTTCGAACATCTTCCCCCATTTTACGTTGTCGAAGGCTTTTTCTAAATCTACAAATCCTATATAGACGCTCTTTCTCTTTTCTATCGTTTTTTCTATAATTACTCGTAAAGCTAGAATGGCCTCGCGCGTTCCTCTATTTCGTCTAAATCCGAACTGATCTTCTCCTAATATTTCTTCCGCCTTTTTCTCCATCCTTCTTTGCACAATTCTAGTTAAAATTTTTGACGCATGGGAAGTTAAACTGATAGTTCTAAAATTTTCGCATCTATCCGCGCCTTTTCTCTTTGGCAAAGCTACTATGATGTTCCGTTTGTAATCTTCTGGAATCTCGCCTGTCAGGTATATGCGACTAACTAGTTTAAATAAACGATCTATTACCTCTTGACCTGCGCACTTTAAGATTTCTGCCTGCAAGCCATCTATACCTGGTGCTTTATTATTCCTTAAACTTTTTAGTGCTATCTCAAACTCTTCTCTCATTATAGGACTCCCTAGGTTATCCCCCTCTACACTGCTTTCGCTTTCTAATATATCTTGCACTTCCTGTCCCGCATATAAGTTTCCTAAATATTCTTTCCACCTATCTGCCTTCTCCCCACTTCCGATTAGGATATCTCCTGCCTCATTTCTAATGTTTTTGGTACTAGATCCAATTTCTCTAAAATTTCTCCTAATTATTTTATATGCTTCATCAGTCTTTCCTACTTCGAATTTATCTTCCACTTCTTTGCATTTATTATCGATCCATTGCTCTTTCGCCTACATTTCCTACATTCCCGAATAATTTCCCACTTGATCGCCTTATATCTTTGTTTCCCTGTTTCATCTAACCTATTTTTATATTTTCGCCTTACTTATAATATTTTTGAATAACTCGATGGCGCTTAGCTTTTACTCTATGATATGATCTTCATTTTATCGTATACTTGACTTGATCATTCAGTACAATGTAAACAATTTTTCAACTTTCCACAATTATTGATAATCCCATATCCTAGGTTACTCTTGTTTTGAACTTTTGGAGCCTTTAATTATTTACTTTGTTAGTTTATGTGCGCAAAATAAAGTTCGCTGGTCATGTTCAGTCCAAAAATTCAGACGAACTACACCACAGCAGCATAACGAAATGACTTAACATAAAAAATATTAACATCAATCCCGTTTTGGCAAGGTTTTTATTGGTGCCCAACAAAAGATTAGGAAGATGTACAAAACTTATGCCGGTATCGGTTCCGACGCTCAACTTATTGAAGTTATCACCGACTGTATTTAGAGCGAACGGATTCCGGATCTGCAGAAATACTGGGCCTGGACCGGCTTACTTGTCAAATGTTACGTCTATGCCTCAAGGAGACCTTAATCATCTACAGGTAGGATTTAAATATGAATATACAAACACATTTTTTTTTATTTTCGTTTAAAAGATTTCTGGGCATTACCTTCTAAATAACTGCTGTAACTCGCTCATGGAAACATCAATAGGTAACTCGATATGAGCCGATGGGTCAATTAAGTTTTTTGAGAACAGTTATATTTTGAGAATTAATCTAGAAAAGGCCCAATATGCGACTGAGCATCCAGTAATGGATGGTAAAAGGCTGATATGTAATACAAAAATGTTTAAGAAAAAAAAACTGAATAAAAATCGGCAATCAAACTTTGTGAGTGCACGTCGCCGTTATTTTAAAAAATCTTCAAATCCGAGTTCAAATCTAAAATTTCAAAGTCGTATACCTACAAAGTATTTTTTAGTATGTATCGCATAAACACACTGTAGGTACTTAAATTCAATTAGGTAATGGATCTATCTTATCCATAAGCCGTAATTGCACATTTCATGAACAGATGTCCATATAGAATGTCCATTTCTGGTTTATGTCGTTATGACAGTCCCGTAAATTTTTCCTGTCTTCGTCGGTGGGAAGAATGTTTTGATGACATCAGTTTCGTCAAACATCGCGGTCCCAAAAGTTTGACACCCTTTTTTTTAAATGTATAATATGCAATGAGTTATGGGTAAGACCAAGGGTGCGACGTATCCGCTACCTAGGTACCACAAGTTTATACAAATAATTGTCTCGATTTTAATTGTACCACCTTGTAATAATTACCTGTTCGACATTGTAAGTAATGCGTTGCATACCTTTACGCCAATATACTTAAAATTAAAAGTCCACGTGTCGTTTTTGCTATTCAAGTTTATTATTTTAATTATTGTTGTACATAGTAGTTATGTAACATTACACTATCTAACTATACACAGCATAATGTATCTATTGCTTATCGGCTAGGCACAATAGCGGCCTCTATATAGGAATAGTAAACACCTCATCCTAATGTTTAATAATTCGTCGTGTTAACATCTTATTTAATATTTATTTATAGCAGCAACCCAAGTTGTTATCGCATATCGTAATACACACGAAAGCGGCTATTTCCTACTGTTGACATTGACATTGGACGATTTAGATCATCTATCTGAAGTTTTTTCTGGAATAAAAACACCGGATTATTTAATTTCCTTTCGGGGTTTTCACGGATCAGCAAACAGGAGTCAATGAACAACTAAATCATTCAAAATTGCGATTTTGTTATTAAAACTAGGCCCGCTATCGCTTGCATGTTTTGCACTACAACAGGTTTTACTAAAAATATTGTCGTCAAATTTTTTGAATAAAAGCGATAACGATATCTTATTAGTGCGCAATAGAAACGGTATTAGACAAATATTTACATTCTAATGTCGTTGACTTGGTGCTCGACCGGATTCTGCGTAATTTCAGGGGCAAGTTTTGACATTGTTATCATGCATCCGAAAAAACTTGTAAGTTTCATTATCTCACTTTCATAATAACTATTATATTAAGTTATAACCGAAACGAAGGTCACACTAAAACACTAAAAATACTATTTACACGCACAAACACCGTCATGTGCCTGAAATGACAAAAAATTACGAAATACGCAAACTAATTGAAAATAATAAAACCGTACTCATACTACGACTGTGGCATACACATGAACAGGTATATTAAAACAGGTGTTGGGAATGTACCGGGATTCAGGTTTGCTTACAAAAAAGCCGGGGCTTGGAAGAAATTAGTGCACTTCGGACATGGACTCAGTAGTGCTTCTAAATCGTCACCTTGCAGCTACTTACGTCCAAAACAGATTGATGGCGGTGTACAACGTCAATAAGAGAGTGGAAGGAAACGATTTGCTGAAGCTGACTTAGGGAGCGCGTAGACTTCCAATAGGTCCCGAAGCATTTAGTTGCTCTTGCTTTATTTGTTGAAGAACACCGAAACTTTTAGTCGGCACTTTATTTTCTGATTTAATTGAACTGATGGGCGTGTAGGTACCTATTCCGAGATAGTAAGAGGAAAGAAAAGCTCCTGCTTACGTGAAAAATGCGTAGAACTTGGTGCTTGGTGGTGGATTAATTGTGGCACAGAGGGACGCACACGGAGCTTGTCTGAAAAGGCAAGTTGACGAAATTCTCGACGAACATACCATTTTTAAGTAATTCTTATGTATATACCTATAATGGCTTGGTCACGTACTGCATACGAATTGTGAATACTTATTTAAAGGAAGTCTACATCGCAACTGAACGCCAGCACGAAGCTCAGACATGAATCCAGTAGAATGTCAGTTAGGAAGGCGACTCGTGCTAGACTATTCCTCCCCAATAACCTTTACGAGTTTTGGAAAGGCATTCGACGAAGATGGGATAATACCTATGTCATAAGAGAGGATTCGAACGGTATGATTTTATGCATGAGGAGCCGTCTAAAACTGGGGTAGTCAGAGCTCGAGGTGGTAGGCATTATAGTTTTTAAAATTCAATTCCTAATTATTTCCGTATACCTAATTGAAAAAACGCAAATTATTTTTACAATTTTCTACACCCTGTACTATAAGCAAATCTTCTCATTTTCATGGGTAGGTGAATAAATAAATAAATGCAGCTGATAAAACCAAAAAGATTTCAGTTTTCCTTTGGAAGATTAGACTTTCAAAAATCGAAAAATTGAATCACGCCGAATTTTATTATTATTCAAGTACCTATATATATTATTTTGTTATAGGTATCTAATAAATAGATTATACTTATTTTTGCTAATCAATAATAGTAAAATAATTAACCCCATTTTTTGTTTTCAGGATTGGCCGAGATACTACCGAGTGAAGGTTAATTTTACAAACGACCAATTGTTGTATACAACGTAAATATTTGATAACAAAAATAATTTCTGAATGAATATATTACAATAAAATTTTTTAAATTTCCTTTATCTTTTGTTTATTCAAACAATGCAGTAAATACTCTTAATCGTAAATTTTTTGTAGGAAAAAATATTTCTGTACTTATCAATAATGGAAATGCTCGTTCATCCTACTTAATTGCAATCCCGTTAACGATTCATCAATAATATGACAATAAATTATTTAATATTATCATAAAAGTGGAAATATTTTTTGCTATCAGGATTCAGGACGCGATTAAGCCAATGTTTTTTTTATCTGTTATGTGATAAATACTACTTTCACAATTGTTCGCGAATAGTACACGCTAAAATTCGAAATACTCACTTATCATTAAAGTACTAAATCTGATACAACGGTAACAAGACCAATAATTATAGCCTAGATATTAATGTTGCAAATTAAATGTTTTCGTTATAATTTTTACCTCTTGGAAAGGATTGGTTGAATCGTCAGGATTGGAATAAAGCTATCAGTTCGTCCATAACCACCGAAAGAAAAACAGACAAGGAGATGATGAGAAAGTTAGCAAATCCTTCCTCCTTCCCATGAGGATATGTGGTGATCACTTAAAACTTCTCCACCTCGACAGGGAGAACGTGCCCAGTCATTCCGTTGGCTTGATCGACCTCATGATCGACCCAACGTGGTGGCAACCTTCCACAGTTATCTTGTTCCTTGCAAGTTGCACACTGCATGCCTCATAACGTGGCCGTGGACTTGTAGTGTAGTGTATATCTTCCGGTAACCCTGCCTCTTAGCCCTAAGGTATTAGAATTGGGAACACCAAGTAGCTCAACAAGCGGATATTAATCTGAGTGGACAGTCGCTTATCTCCCTAAATCTTCACCAGAATCCCTACTTTTACCTTTGTCAGATTGCTCCCAAGCTGTAGAAAATCCCCAACTTTCTGTTAATTTTGAAAGCAGTTTTTGCCCAATAATAAACTGAAAAAACCACACCAACACTTGCTATTACCAGCTTTTCTGCTTTTGTTCCATCCAGGCTATACGACAAAATTACACATTATATAATTCTGTCAAATCTGCAAGAACCACACCAACACTTGCTATACCAGCTTTTCTGCTTTTGTTCCATCCAGGCTATACGACAAAATTGCACATTATATAATTCTGTCAAATTTGCACAGCTCATGGTGGCGTAAGAAAACTCCCGCATTTCTATATTGACAATGTTGCGTTTGCTCCCATAAAGTTCACATGTTGCTGCCTCTTGAGTTCCTCTTTATAAAATTGTTCTTCTAACAAATATGTTCCATTGGAAATAATTTATGAGCAACGGAATGCCCCATCATCTCGTTGACATTGTAAGAAAGTGTTCCTCTGGGGCTCTCTGAAAATCATTTTCTGAGGATCTTCTATACAATATTTAAGCAGACTGTTAAAAATATTTAACTTGCAGTGATCTTAGCTTAGCCTTGACAGTGGTAAGAGACGTAAGTATGTACCTACGATGTAAAATACATCCTATACATATGTATACGTATGCGATGAATTGGAAAGACAAATTCTTTCCACTAAAATTAATTTCTAAATAAAACTTTCACGATGCATGAAAACGGTCTGTCCCATATGAAAATCACAGCAAAAATATCGAGTTAGGAAATCCGAATAGTCTTTTAAAGAAATAAAACACCTGTTATGTGCCAACTTGACAGCATTTGCAAATGGTGTATCATGTTTCAAACGGAATACACGGAAAGCATTTTTGTTTCTTTAGCATCTTTGTCTTTGACCCAGATATTCTCCACTAGCACTTGTGACCATGAATGACTCTATTTTAGTTCGGTTGAAGATAAAGTCGTCTACTAACTGACAAGCAATAATTATCTAATTGCTTAGCTCATTTAACTCATTATTTAAGGTCGCTTATAATGAGATAGAAAATATCAAAATTAATATACACTATAACTACTATAAAAAGACCATAAATATCCAAATGTGAAGTCAAGAGTTAATGGTTTTTTCTTTCGGAAACGGGAAGCATCACGATAGCTGCACAGATCCGGTGACAAGGTACTGCGCAATAATTTTATGGAAGTTATAAGGGCATTGTATGGGGGCAGGTCGAATCTTATCATGATCCAATGCGACGTTGACCCTGTCTAGTCGCATCGATCCGCCCATTCCAAAGATATTAACACCAACCCTACATGCAAGCTACAAACGCGACAGCATAAAGATGAGAGGTGGCAAACCCTATTTGCGTATTCGAGCTTAGCTCTGATTGAATAATATTCTGCGTGCCTGGAAGGAGAAAGGGTAAACCCGCGACAAGCTGATATTTAGGGGTTAGTGAACAAGTAATAGAAATGTAACTTTACCACTTACAATCGATTAAATCGTATTAGAAATAAGAAATCTGTAATTAGCTTACAATCTTTTAAATAATTATGTCTACGAAAATACCTACGATTTTTATATTTAGGGATTCCCTTGCTTACGTGACTACATGGAATGAGTGCACTTTGTTTACTCCGTTAATAAAATTCTCTTAATAGATCTCCCCTCTGAACCAGTCATTGGTGATCAGTGATGTTAAATTACCGTAATTTATATTTTTGGTAATTTACGGCGGTAATTTACGATTTTTAATTACCAATATTAATTACCATGGTATTAAATTTGTTTTGTAAATTACCGTGGTAATTTACCGTAATAAATATTGCGTAAATTACGGTAAATTACCGTATTTTACCAGTAAATTACCGAAATTTACCTGTAAATTACCGTAATTTACTAATAAATTACCGTAATTTACCAGTAACACAGTAATTTAGCATTAGATGTTAGATGAAAGATGATGTCACCAAAATAGAAATTTTATTTGTATAAAATATAAACAAAATTACTATAAAATATGGTAATTTACTTCGTAATTTACTGTGTAATTTACGGTAATTTTCCCCGTAAATTACGGTAACTAATTTTTGGTATTTTACGGTAAAGTACGGTAAATAACCGCGGTTATTTACTGGTAAATTACCAGCTCACATCACTGTTGGTGATGGATTATTTATTAACCACTACCCCTCGGAATTGACTCTAATTTAATTCGATAGATGGCGCCTATCATCACGTCGTTTTTATATAATTCTAACAAGTGGCGTATTTCTTAAAGTAGCGCTTTATTCACGTACTGCTTGGACTTCAAGAAGTAGGTACCTTCAATTTTTTTCGAATTTTCCGCATACACTATTGTTTATGATAGAATCATGACGCACGCAAGTTGTCTGAAAACCATGTT
This sequence comes from Xestobium rufovillosum, assembly GCA_963966045.1. Taxonomy (NCBI): domain Eukaryota; kingdom Metazoa; phylum Arthropoda; class Insecta; order Coleoptera; family Ptinidae; genus Xestobium; species Xestobium rufovillosum. The sequence continues at coordinate 21,910,701 of OZ014494.1, forward strand.
TGCTTTCCGATTGGGTTCTGATTATCTTATCGGGTTAAATGCACTTGAACTGAGTAACCGGAAGTAGGTGTTAAATTTTGCAGTAAAACAATAACTGGTGATCGTTTTCGACAGGCGGAAATTTTGATGGACTCGATCTTCACTTTAAGGTAAGTTCAGGGGAGAACATAAAATTAAATTGTTTTCTGAAAATTAAAAACTAATACCTTGCCCAATATCATATCAATGGTATTGAATCACGGAAATTGAGTATGGTAATATGCGAAATTTATCATAAGACTCGTCAGCACGTTTGTGCTTAGAACTAAAGTGCATTTTAATTTGATATTTATCGATTTTCATTGTGCTTATGACTATAAATAAGTATGTACATGCATACATTGATCACGTAGTTTCAGGAATTGGAATACAAATTGCGAATAAATTTAAGAATGTAAGTAGGTATGGGTACGTAAGGCTGTAAGCGACCAAGCAATTGTAAACGCATTACAGTGGTTTGGCAATACACCCATAAAAACAGTATTTTTTATGGAAACGTGATTTTCTTTCATTGATTCATAGATGAAAGAATATTACAGGATTTTAGATTTGTTAATTATGAAATATGTAGCGTAAAAAACAACAAATTATGTGTTTTTCAATCGCATGAACATTTTTGTGTAGACTTTTTTAAAATCTAACGCTATGAAATCATGTGGTATCCTTTAATCTATAGTTTACCGAAAAAATATGGTCAATAAATAATGTTATGGCAGCGGAATTTCAAAACCAATATTTTATAATTTTGCTCCTAGCGGCCTTTGACTGCAAGGTACTCAGGAGGTGAGGGCTTACTCGAAATAATTTTAAAGTTTTTTGGAAATATTCTCAGGACCCATTCGACGATTTAGTCCCATTTCGTGCGTTCCCGTTTCGTGCGTCGATGAAAATTTTCCCGTTTCGTGCATCGTCCCAAACCTCTACCTGGCCTGAGTGCCGTTTCGTGCGCTGACCTGCTGATAATGCAGTAACCCACTAATTCGAGTTTATCTTTACAACACAACGCTGTTAATAACTAGACTTCAATGCGGAAGTGTATGTTGATTTCTCTCCTATTGTTTTCAAATGTTAATGTTTTTGTTTGGGGAGGATACTTAAACGCTTAGCTCGTTTCGCTCGCTAAGCTTTCCCAGAGACCGGAAAAAGTGGGCCGTGGAACCACTTTTTTGGCCGTATTCAGTGACGGGCAACTATAAAACAAAGCAGTACGTTTTGTAAGCCTTTATTGCAACAGGTACAACATGTTCAAAGTAAAGGATATCGTTGTACAACGCACGAACTGGCACTATTTAATTACCCAGTAAATTCTTGACGCTCGAATCGGCACGAAAACAGGTAGAAACCCAAAAACGCACGAAACGGGAAGATACCCCATTCGACAGGCAGTTTATTATACTCAAAGTTGGCGACTCACCGAGAGATATAAGTACCTAGATCTATACAGGGTGTCCCAACTCGTGCGAAACTATCTATGTTGGCTAAACCGTATGCGTTACCAAAAAAACTTTAGAACAAAACTATCAGGTAAGTGTTTCATCCGAGCTACAACCTGTTCTGACGATCAATATTTCTTAATAGATGGGAGATTTTCAGTATGACAATAGTGAAAGTTGTGCCTATTCACTAAACCATTGCCAAGGAAGGTTGATTCGTCAGTAAACATGGCAAACGTAAAAAAAATCAGGTTCTTCTTGAATTTTTCCTAGTGCCCATTGGCAAAATTTTATCCTCTGTTCTAAATCTCTTTCAAACAGTTCCTGATGAAGCTGTACGTGGTGCGGATGGAACTTGTTCCTTATTAGCAGTCTGTTGACAACGGTCTTGCTAATCCCAGCAATCCTGCTTATCTCCCTGGTACTTCGGCTGGGATCTTCAACATCAGATGCAAGAACTTGAAACTGATTTTCTGCATTTAGGGTCGGCTTTACTCTGCGGGGTGTCTCATATGTGACACTCACAGTATTCATAACTGTTTGAATAAGTTCTTAAAAAGCTTCTTTTCTTCTTCTTCTTTCTGGGTACTTCTGGCGTAGACTCTTGAAGCTAAGAGACATTCCTAGACACTTCTATCAGCAATAACATAATTTTTCTTTCTTCAACAGTATAAAAACCCTAATTTTGCAAAAATGGGAACAAAACAACAACGACGACGACAACGAATACGTTAATAGTTGTTAGGTGCAATTTTTTATTCAAAAATATGTGAGGTTAAGGTCAAACGGAGCGGAGCGAAGCGAAGTGAGCGGAGCGTTGTAAGCCTCGTCGTATCTGCCCGACAGGAGATGTGACGGTTTCAGGTAAAAACTGACAGTGAGGGGAACGATGCCCAGACCCTTTTATAGATTACTTAATGGGAGGATTAAAAATATGGCGGTGAGCGCAATCATGCCTCGTCCAATCAAATAGGTGGTGTTCCATCAGTTGGAACACCCCGTATAAGTTTAATTAGAAGCTGTACGAAAAATCTGACGACACGCAACTGGAACTCGAACCCAGGTTTCCCGCTTTCCGGGTAAACTTCAGACCACTAAACTACCGCGGGCCACGTATCATCTCTCGCACAGCAGTCCCTCACAAGATGATGTTATTAATTGTGTTTATAATTAAGTAGAAGTTATATGAAATTCTTGAGTTGCTCTAAATGCAAAACCGGGATGTAATGACAAATATAAGACCGTTTACTGCAGACAACCGCGGGTTAATTTTATATTGGAAGTAATTACCAGTTGTTATTATACGCAATCGCTGATTACGGGGAACACACAATTTAATCATCGCGCTGCTCGAAATAGAGCTTGCAAATCGAAAATATTGCACAGAGTAGCAGTGTGGCAATGTTAACCTAAAAACGTCGTCACTTTTCCTAAAATTTATTTCACCGCGAAAATATCGTAAAACTCAATCTATGCCTGCGCGCGATAGCGAAAATATAAAAAATTCAAGACGAAAACGAATCGGTGTCTGTTGTTTTTCTTCAACTCGGACGGAATCATTAAGCGTAAAGAGAATAATAATTATTTCCTTTAATTTAGAATTTAGGTGTGTTCATGCCATCGTTTCCTATAAGAAAGCAACCGGAATTTATGTAAGGTTAAACACAAAGCATTGATAGATAATCCCAATCTGTTTTGCAAAAAGATTCATTTATCGCTTGTTTTTTACCACTCAAAATTACACGGATGGAATTTTTATTTCTCGGAAAACACCTGGTACTAATTGTTAGAACATGAGTGGTAGTTTATTTTTAAATTTTTGGAACCTTCAGACGTTGCTCTTAAAACATCAGGGCTCCTGGCTTTATTTCAAATTCTTAAAAACAGGAAAAACAAATTATTGATTTCTATGCCAAAATTTTCGAACATCCAATGAAAAATGGTTTATTTGTTATTTTAAATCATTTGCTAAATGGGACATAGCCGTCGAAGTTTTTCTTTCGTGTTTCGCTAGTTGATGGAGATCGCGCAACACAACAAGAAATATCGTACAATATTTTGAAGGAACCCTAATTAATTATGCGTGATTTATTATAGTCAACAGCAAACAAGCTTTTAATTTTTCTGTGGACCAATAGTTACGAAAAGGGAAAAAATCAGTTTAAAAGTCATTAACTTCTGAGAATATTGGTGTGCACAACTGAAAGGTATCGATTCACATATAAAATGTCCCACAATTCCATGGCGGGCCAAAATCCACCTAGATCTCGTTTGAATTGTGCACATTGCATCTGTTAACTATGAACACAAAGCAGCCGATTGGGGCATCCCAGAATAAAATTCTTATCAGAGTCATGCTTTATCACGGTGTGGTATAACAAATTTCCACAACGAACATGCTAATGTAGGTATAAATCCTACGTGTTCTGAAAGAGAGGAACTTTTAACACGAATTTACAACGATTGGAGAAGCAGATAGGAAAAAATTAGAAGCGTTTGAAATGTGGTGTTACAAACGCATGATGAAGATGCCTTGGAGGTATTAGAAAACGCTATAGGGAAAACATAAATATATGGAAGTTGCAACAAAGAATAAGAGATTAGATGGGAAGACATCACCTTAGTTCGCGGACATTCACAGAGGTGGAGATAGGAATAAAAGAACAGGCAAAAATATTACAAGAAATGAGGCGGGCATACGCCCCTCAATCCTTTATATAAAGGTAGGTCAAGTTTTCACCCTTCTCGGATTTTATAAAAAATGCTATGCGCATGGTAACAACACCTGCATACCAATTTTTTTAATTTTGGAATTAAATAATGTTTTTGAATTACGTAATTGAAAAACAAAAAGGAAACTAGGTTCCTCCCACCCGCAAACGAAGCATTCGTGTATGGCCATACAAAAATACTAGGTAAGAACCAAGATAGGGGAGGGGTAGAAGCTAAAACTGTTACTGTCTTTCAATTTTAAACCAATGGTACTTGTTACAACCGGAGATTTGTCCCTCCTGACTAATTTTATAAAGGCAGAAAATTATTAATAAGTAAGTCCCATGCAGACGTCTCCAACTCATTATCGTTGGTAAAATGTAGCCCAAGAAGTATTCTTTTTAATCTTGAATTGCAGCTTGTGAAACAGCCGCAGTATAAACCGGTGCTATGTCATGAGTTTAGTTTCCTCTTCTTTTTTGCAGAAGCAATCGCGTAACTTATGCAGTAAGGAGGCATAATGTGGGCCATTTACGGTGGTGCTTCATTCTTTAAAATTAATAAACAGTATCAAAAAATCGTGACCATGATTTTTTCTCGGGGGTGGTTCTTCGAGTCGTCGCCAATCCATGGATATTCTTTCCGATAAAGATTCATAATGAAGGACAATGGTTTCATCACCAGTTACGAACGTTTCCAAGATCTGTTCCATAGAGTTCTAAAGAAGCGCTATACGCTTGACGCTGACGTTGAACAGCCGATAGATACCCAAATGTTCATGCAGAATCTCACGGGTTGTACCTATGTGAAAGACTAGGCGTTGCTGAGAGTTCTCGAACGATTAGACGGCGCGGCGGTGACTCATCATCACTACTCTTCAACAGATCATCTCTCAGAAATCCTCCCCCATTCGAAATCTTTTGACCAATTCTTTTACTGTGGAATACCATACACGTTATCCAAACGTCCTTTGAATACGTTCGGTGCAATTCTTTCATTTGAAAAACTTCCTGGCTGCATGGTACTCGATTTGTGACACTTCCGTCATCGCATTGGATCCGCGTTTTTTTCGTCTGGCATACCATCGCCAATGAAGATATTGAATTAAAAACTTCTACGCTAGCCTACTAATACCTATATTCTACCAGTCCATTAATATGAACCAGAGAACTTTTGACGCTTACCTCGTATTTAGTATAATTGACTTATTAAGTCAAAAATTCGAACAGAAATCTATGATACTGGGTCAACGAAACACTGTATAAGAAACAAAAATCAGTGTGTTTATTAGCATGGAATTTCCAATGTCAAAAGGTTAAAGCACTATATAACATTGGGGGTGCTCCACAGATGACACTTAGGTTCCTCAATATTCTGTACTTTTTTAATAATATACCTAGTTAGGTGATATCTGTACAAGTTTACGAAACAAATGCGAGATTTATGGTAGGTGTCCACATCACATTTGGCTCAAAAGAGAGGAATAACATTTTTGAGGCCAGTGGAAAACTGCACGATGTAAATACGAAGCCGTAGAAGGGTAACATACAAACTTTGCTTTGCATTTTCCACAAAAATGTGGAAATTTCGACGAAAAAGTGGATTTTCACAAAAAAGTAGAAATTTCGACAAAAAAGTGGAAATTTTTATAAAAATGTGGAAATTTCGACAAGAAAGTGGGAATTTTCACAAAAATGTACAGCTAGAAATTTCGACAAAAAAGTGAAAATATTCACAAAAAAAGTAGAAATTTCGACAAATATGTGGAAATTTCGACAAAAATGAGAAAGTTTCTGTAAAAACGTAGAAATTTCCATAAAATGATGGGTATGCAAGATAAGATGATTTAATAGGTTAACAGAGAACGCAGTGGAAGTTAGCTCCAGCTTCAGATTCGAGATTCGAAATCTTACAGTGGACCAAATAAATACCGAGTGGAAATTTTTGAAACATATTAATATTGATCAAAAACTGTACGTCATTAATAAGTCCGTAAATATTCCTCTAACTAGCGGATAAAGGCGTGAATTCAACCCCCTTAAATCATGTATTTTGGAATATCACGATAACCGTATATAACTCTGAGACTTCAGAAAAATCGTATTAAGAAAGAGTAACGTAAGAAAAGAATATAAACCCGATTTTCAAGTGATAAGGGGATGAATTCATTCCCCAATATTCAAAAAAAATTCGTAAATGCGGAACAATAACTTGTGGACCAAATAAGTACCTATCTACCGAATGGAAATTTTTTTAACATATTAATTGAACTGTCCACATTAAGCTGTTAGCAGAGTACCGAGATCTACAACTATCTTAACTTTTCTTATACTGTATAGATTAGACTTTACTTTTAGACATTAATATTTGATTCTTGCGTTGTTTTATCTGATATAAAAATAGAAGTTTAGACTTTACTTTTAAACATTAGTGTCTCGGTTTTTATATTGTTTTTTGTGAAAAGCACGTGAAAGAAAACAGAGGAGAAAACGTTGTTTCAGACTTTATAAAGCGGGGTGGGTTCTGAGTTAAAATTTTACAGGTTTCTTGGCAGAGCCCTACCTCTTGAATATGTCACGAGTCGCAACTGGCTTCATATATGTATTGCATTAAAGCATCTACATTGAAGTAGCAGATTATTATCTTTTGCAACAATTATTATAACTTAATTTTTAATGCCACTGTGATGTACCTTGTATTTCTTTTTATTGTAAATACGTATTAATTACTGCATGCACTTTCCTTTCTATTTGAGTTTATTTGCTCGAGACTCTCAATAAACTTAGTACCAACCAACTTATTATATAAACAATAATAGTACCTGTAGCAGTCTTTTGAAAAAATATGGCACGCGGTTCAAAACAGGGTTAATTCAACAGTGCTATTTTGGAGGACACCGGCATCAGTAAAGAAGACATGGTCGTTGCTGCAAATAATCTGCAACTTCCACGGACAACTTTCTACCGCGAAATCATAAAGATCATCGAGCAAAAACATTACGCCATTCACACGTAGGAATTCAATTTTACATACAGTTACGAAACTCCGTATTTGATAATACCTGCCGAAAATGTGGGTATATGATGTCAGAAGTAGCAGCAGCAGCCAGTTCCGAGTGTACATGATGTTTTGAAATTAGGTATATAGGTCGCCATCGTTGTCCGCCACGCAAAATCGCTCTCGCTCTCGCCAAAGGTTTCTCAACACATCGGTCGACGAACGAGTTTCAATTTCTTTTCGCGTTCCTCTTACTGCGAACTTAAAAAGTTAATTCGAGAAATACTGGCTATTTATTTTTAGATATTTACTTGTCAAATTCAGATGCTGTCGCCTCCAGAAAAATTCTATATTCAAACTTACTGCACACCAATTTTCCGTTTCTCAATTCGCAGAAGTTCCCCTCTTTATTAATTGTATGGCTGATAATGAAGTTCTATTTTTCGACATTACTACGTGAAGCTGCAGACCTTCAAATGCGTGAAGTAAAATTTGGGACTCCTTCGAGCACCTTCTTTACTAGTGCAATGAAACAGAAGGTAGTGAGAGCTGTGCAATGTGTACTCTCGCTTTTTAAGCTCGCGTATGAATGGCGCTACTACGCTGGTCATGCACATCGATCGATGACGTTGCAAGCAGGAGCCCAGAAACTCAGCGGCCTGTTATGCTCTCCTGCAGTTTCTCGATAGGTGCAATTTACATGTTTTTGATTATATTAATCAGCCTTAAACTCATTCACTACATGCTTTCGGCCTCCCCTAATGGGGGTACTTGACAATTTACTACGCCACGCCACGTTGGCGGATTGGCGAAGACAGTTGATGAGATCGCGGCATGCCATACTGGATAAGCTTTCATTTGGACCACTGCTCCAAACGCAAACCGCGACAAGTGCTGTTAACTTTCGTGATCCAAAAACTGCCAATGTATTGGCTTAGCTGCACTGAACCGAAAGTGAACTATTATGTACCTACAAAGAAAAATTTCATATGATGAAAAGTTGAATAAATGAACTAATAATTCGTTGGTTTAACGAATACATAGTATGTCCCAACTTACTGAGTACATTAAGTTAGCGTATAAACACGGATTCATTTCCATTGTACATTATTCTTAATCTAATTTTCTCATGCCTGAAAATTTTTTATTTTTTGTCTTTCCGCCACCGTTTCTAAGCTTAGGTACTTATTTGCTCATTCTTTAATACTTACCTCCTCGCTTACCTCAGATATTTTGTGTATCTATTAAGTACGGTCTCCAGCTTTTCTTGTTCTCCATCGACAAATTCTTATTGTACCATTTTTCAGAATTCATTTTCAGATTTAGCAAATACAATTTTATGGAAATTTTAGTAGGAAGTTCAGTCATATTTTGCTACTACATAAATACTCATTGTACTGCATTACATTTATTGTTTTGATAACATTTACATACATTGCAAAAATTCAACCTTTGACACTGACGGTTATACCTAAATTTTTCATGATTTCTGGGAAATCTGAATTTGTAGTTCACAAAATTAAAAAAAAACACAAAATAAAATGTGCCAAAGGGACCACATGAACCTATATATTTGCTGAGATTACTATTTAGAATCTGATGAAGAAAAATACTGACCCAGAATAAAAAATTATTAGATTTAGAAAAAAGTAAACATTTTATACAAGGTCGTGAAGTTCAAGACTTTGGCAAAATACCGCTAATGTACGTGCTTATTTTTCTTCGAAATTTCCTCCGCAAGTACGCCAAATATTTATAATTCATCGGGCACGTAAATGATACGTGAAAAGTAGTAAGTATTTATCTAAACGCAATAAATTTTAAATTGCAATTTGCCTTGAATTACCTTATTAAAGTTTAGATAAAAGTAAAACTAGTTTGAAATCATATTTCTAAAATTTTAATTTTATATAACCATCTACTTTGATACCTCCTTGAAATAGACATAAGTAAAAGCAAATTTAAAATGGTTATTACGAGGTCGGAACGATAAAACGGTACCTGTAAGTATAGAAATAGACGCAGGTAATATTGGTATTTAAAATAATTTCAATCTCCAGAAATTGAAAGGAACCAAAAGGAGTCTTCTATAAAGAGATACAAAAATCAATTTGCAGAAGAAATGGAAGAAATAGATTATTTTTAAAGTTACCACTTTGTAAAGTAAAACTAGCAACCCCATGAGTTTAGAAATAGATTTCGACCATAAACCCTAAATAATTCGTAAATACATACCTAATAGAATCTGTAAATTGCTAGGATATGAAATTAAAAATTTAAAACTTAAGGCTATCGGAACGCTTGGAATATTTGAGGGATGTAACGTTCCCGCTGCCAATGGATTATTCCAACATGGTTTAAGATATTCGCATGATTATTTTTCTCTTGTTTCAATTAAACATAGATCTAGGACTGTTCGCTAATAATTTTTATTAAAAACCAGAAATTCAACTTTAAAATCTACTTCACGATCTATGAAAATCGGACATATTGTAGCTAGAATATTTATCACATTTTTCGTTTTTTTAGAAATTATAATCGTAGAGTCATAGATTAGACTTTTCATTTTGACGGTATCAAAAAAAATAAATTTTTGATAATAATGAAGTAATCAATTGGCTCCTGCACCTGCATTCGCCTTTTCAAGGGCCTAGAGGTGGCGGTGTCTAGCGGCGATATGTTTAAACTTCCCAGATTCAAGAAACAGGCGTGGCTAGTTTTTGTATGTATTCAGGTATTATTCTTGGGGCCTATTTTTCGTATCGACGACCTTCCAAAGTAATTTCCGATTCTTCCTAAAATTTATTATTGTTACACATATGAGTTGAATATGCAGGTGCACAGGTATCCCATTTATCAGAAAAAGCGATTCATCTGTATTGTGTAATTTAGAGAAAAATGCCAAATAGATACTCTCTTTGTTTTTAAAATTCCATAATTCAAATTATGTACTTGGATTTCTTTAATAGAATACCTGTAATATCATCTCACTTTTTATTTCCTTGTTCGATTTTACTATATGATTGTGTAAGAGTTGCATTCTAGACTGAACTTATTGTGAAACTGGGCATCCCTACGTGTGACAAAAATTTTAAAAGAAAATTGAAACACAAAAATGACAACACATTTTTTACCGTTTAGGAATTTGGAACACAGGTTCATGGAAGTCTGTTCCAAATGTTAGAAAGTTATGGAAAAAAATCAGTTACAATACGTAAAGCGCTAAAAGAGGCTTTACTGAGCGTGTCTGACTGCGGCAGATGATAACGGTACAAGTCATTATTAAGGAAATTTAGACTCTGCAAACCATTTTTTGTTTATTATTTTTTCCACCGCGCGGTTAGCTCTGGGGTACTGCGGCAGTACCCCAGAGGTAGTGGAATGCTACGTCCCTTCCGATACCCCTCCGCAGTAACTGTTCGTCGGCGTTCCGACAGCCTTAATGAAGTTCGACAAATTCTAACGGGTGTATCCTACAAGACCGAAAAATCCCTTAACTTGGTAAAGCGGCATCAGCGTGCATCACGAGAGAGCTCGTATATCTACGAAATCGAAAATTACTGGTGCGTAGTTCGTTTTACACTATTGCTTACTAATTTCTTACCGAAGGGTAGGTAAAAACCTAAAAACTAGGTGGTTACCGAAGTGGTTACCTAATTTCTGTAGCTTCACGGGCTCGAGTGAGTACTTCGGACGTACTTAACTATATAATGAGGAATCAAATTTAAATCGGCTACTGCAAAACATCACGTAAGATATAATAGAACAAGGTAAGTAAGTTCCAGGCGTGATCATATGGGATCAACACCAGCACACTATTTAGGAAAGCTGTAAACAAAATACAAGTTACCTTGACGGTTGTCAACGGCCTCGGTTACCATGGTACTTGGAGGAAAAGAAGACCCAGATACGCTTTATGAAAAAAACAAATAATTCTTCTTAATGGAGAACACAATTTTAACCTTTACTTGGTACATATTGTTCGGTTACTAATTACGCCATTAACTTTGCGACATTGACAGATATAGATCAAACAATATTGTAATAAATGCAACAATAACAGAAATATGCAGACAATAGGCACCCACAAACACAAATACATAAGCTTATTATCTAGCGTAGGTACTATAAATAAAGGAAACAATGATGAAATATTTTCCAAATGGTAGAGCGAGTGAAAAGGACAGCAAACAAACGAACTCGTCATGGAAGATAAATCTTTGAGGCACACGAAGTGTATTCTACAGGTAGTCATTATAACACGTTTGTATTCAGGTGGGGGAGTTGGTATAGAATATCCGGAAATGTCTGTTCACATTCCACCCGCTCATTTCAATATTCGTTGCGTTTCACAATGGAAATTGTAATGCAAATGCTGTTTGGTCGGCTGGATTCTTGGCCTTGTCTAACGCACCAACAGGAAAACGGTGGGACAATGCCTTTAATAATGTCTGATTGTATTATCTTGAATTGCCAGACGTTACACAAATGAAGACCGCAGTAAAATATAAAACCACAACGATAATAACACCTTACACTAGGATCTCAGAAGCCATAGCATTAAAAACAAAACAATAACTGCTGTCAAAATAAATCAGCCACGCATTGACAAAAAACGTCACTTTTATTGTGCACCTACCTACCTACTGTACAAATTTACCATTATAAATGAAAATGCTAATCAGTATTGGCGACTCTGTTCTCCATCGTAGCCTCAAGCATAAAACGTACTTATTTATTGTTATTAACCAATTAAGCATTGAGTATAAAATTCAAGTCTTACTTCATTGAGCAAGTATAGAGAGGTGAGGGATAAACAATTAAAAAGTAACAATCTTTCTACTGTCTAATTAGTCGAGTCGAGTACAGTCTAGAGTGAACTCACCATCAAATAAGAGAAGCAAAACGCGATGATAGACTATCGATTAGAAACCGCCTCTAGGTCGTCCATGACCTACTATTACCAATAAAACAAAAGGGTGTTACATGGAACCGACGGCGACTCTCGGCAGGGAGTTTCTTTCTCTATTAACCTCGCTATTAACCCTTCGCATCTGTCGAGAGAAAGTTGAAGAACCAGGCAAAAATTTAAAGGGGATATTCTATTTGGTGCATCGCCTGTTAATTACACGAAATTGTTCAGGAATCTATTCACCCTCTGGTTAAAAGCAGAATTTCCCCTAGCTAAAATTAAAATATCCTGGAAAGTTTTACACTCCTTCAAAGATTTATAATGAAAAAATTCAGACTCTCTTGTTTTTGTGCAAACAAAAAGTTTGGGAAATATGTAGAGCCGAATAAGAATTTATTATTGAGTGGAACCCACAAAAGTGGCTGACTTGAATTTCTTAATCGATCAATGGCGTAGGCGGGCAAGTTATAACGTCCCCCCACCAATATGAAAAAATTCAGAGGCACCCACCAAGAGGTCGAAACGAAAACTTACTATTAGTACTGAAATTAGTAATTAATTACCGGACATATTCAATTTATTTGTATCTTCTGTCTTACCCCTATGACTGGACTGAATAAAATACTATGGAAATATACAGTGCCCCCCCCGCCCCCACCGGTGTCCCCATTAATCCGAGGAATATTGAAAAGGTCTTCGATGATTTCCATCGATTACCTAAGCTTCCTGCTCGGCTTCCCATTAAAGAAATTGAATGTTATGGATGTCATTTAACCAAGAAGTATGACTATGCGATCATTGTGAATATCGGAGATATGAGATGGTTAATGATGGTGGTGTTGCCAGACTTTGAGCTAGGAAGAATTAGGTTTTTGGAGATAGCTTGTCACGGGGTTTATAATAAATTAATATTGGTCAAAGTCTGTCATATGTTAAAGCTCAGATCAGGCTTTGGATATGGCGACGTCAAATTTATATTTACTTGTCAAAAAAACCAAAGAAATCGTGTATGTATTATACGTTTCTTATGGTAACATTCGCTCACTTGTATAGAGTAAAAGGTTTAGTATATTGTTAAAAGCAGAGCTGGGTACGGATAGCATAATTTGAACAGGATGCTAGGAGCATGATGGGGCTAAATACTGAGCTGACTGGTCTATTTCCAATTTCACACGCTTTAATAGACTGTTAAACAACATGCAAAGCAAGCAACACTTGTGGCTCAGTGCCAAAATGCGCAAGGAGTATTTGCTCGAATTCAAGCGGATCCTTTTTCTTTTTTTCTTCTAAAGTTTATTGTAATTTACAGAATTTTGCATTCGATGTGTTGTGTCCGGTGTCCAGTCACGAAAAGTATTTTTTTTTAAGAAAATTCGGATACGCGAAGATGGTACTCGAGTATCGGATACGAATACAATTTATTACGACGGATACAAGATACAAAGTACGGATGCTTTGTACCTAAGGAAGTATCCGAATACAGTTTATCGGATACCAGATACGGATACTTTGCCATTATGTAATTTGTCATTTTATTAATATCATTTGATTCATTGTAGATTTTCAAAATTCAAATTACTAGTAGCAGACCTAGAGTCGAGTCTAGAGTATACTTAGAGTGATTTTTCAACTCTAACTAGATGGACCGGTAATTAATCATAGTAGAGTTACGCAGGGTTAATATTCTAAGTAGAATTTTTTACTGTGTAGTCGCAAAATGTCATGTTTTTCTGGCGTTTGAAGAAGAAAAAAGTATTTCTTGTGTCTACAAATTACATATTTCTCCGCATCGGATTTTAAAAAGTGATTGCACACTATTATTTATTCTTCACGAATTAAAGACAGATATACAGTGTCTCCACGGATGAACTTAACTATACTTGTAAACACTTTTATTTTCAGTTTTCCGAAAAAGGCCATTTTTGATCATTTCTTTTGTTTGTTATATAAATACGATTCACGTTGATAAACATCGATTTTGTTGAACAGGGTGCGCAAAAATATAAATATGTAGATTTGCAAAATTAAAAATTTTTGAATCAAACATTTTGAAGCACCATAATGAAAGAGCTTAGAAGGAGAAATCGAAAAGCCAAATAAAGTTTTTTCGTAGAAGTCAGTTACTAAGATCCTTAATATTAAAACTAAAATCGATATTTTGTTTTTCCATATCTTAATATCGATTATTATTTTTTCGAGACTACTACTTGTAATGAAACGTTATGTGCAACTATTATTAGAAAATTTAGGTGTTTTAGGGTGGTTTTAAAGTTGACATTGGAGGGTTTAAGGTTTGTCATTTACCCCAATGTTTAAGTTACTTAAATAAATATTGATTTTTGGCTTTTCGATTACTCCTTCTAAGCTCTTTCATTTTGATACTTCAAAACAATTTGATTCACATATTTTTCAATTTTGCAAATCTGCATTTTCATGTTTTTGCGCACCCTGTACAACAAAATCAAAGTTTCTCAACGTGAATCGTATTTTTATAACAAGTAAAAGAAATTATTTTTTCGAAAAACTGAAAATAAAAGTTTTTACAAGTAGGTATAGTTAAGTCCATCTGTGGACACGCTGTATTTAACGGTGGATCTCAAAAACTATCGATTTCAGAGGTACATAATAAAACAACTGTGACATAATAGTATATTGTTCTACGAGCGAGTAATAGCCCTAACTTTGAGAGTAGAAATACCTTACTTCATCTGCAAAAACTCATTGAAAGTTACACTTTTACGGTTGCATTAGACCCCTTAGTTTAGATAGGTGTACAAAACATGTAACCCTTAAAAGGAATGTACTAATACGTATGTACATACATGATTTCTCTTTTCTGCGTCAAACCAACCGCGGACATGCTACAACAGGAATTTTTAATTTAATAATGAACCTCATTATGGGTTCGGAAAGGAACATAAGTAATGAATGAATAATTTTTAAAATTGCTATGTACCCTGAATGATATTTTTGGTTTTCTATTACTGTAACATTTACTTCAGGTACTGGACTGCTTTTATAAAGAGCTCACTGCGGTATAGCGAATTCACGATATTGAATTTTCAAGATTCCTTTGCATCTATCAAGATCTTCTAAAAATGCCTGAACTAAGAGAATCTTCTGCCTTGATGAAAAAAATCTGATACGACCTCGTAGTAGGTAATCAAAAAATGCAATTATGCGAGAGATTCCAATAAAAAAGCAAAGTTAGGTGGTGTGTAGAGGAAATGGGATAGTATGTAGGTCTTTGATATAAATGTTTTCCCTAAAATTTAAATGTAATAAAATTCTGGATGCTCTTTTTCGGATAAATGAGATGTAAGGAATGAATTTGACGTTTCCAAAATAGAAATGAATAGATAGATGTACGTATCAAAATTGCGATGATACTAATTAAATGTAAAACAAAATGGCAAACGTAAATTAAAAAAAAAACATTAAATAAAAAAGTTAATGTTTCGAGTTTGAGACGATCTGTATATTTATCTCCCATTTATATTTATTAAATGAGATAAGTAAAATGGTAATTTAAAAAACTGTTGATACATCTATAATATTTACGGTGTTCATAGGCTATAACAGTTTGATTGAAACATACAGGAAGTGTTTGATTGCTGCAAGAATTTAGTTATTTTTATGTTACCCGGAAGTACGTCAGCGAAGGTTGCTTTTAAAACAATTCGTAATTTCCGGCAGCACACATTTTTAGGTTGTTTTGACCAGTATGGCGCTTCATTTTTAGAACAAGTGCGTCGCATTCATTTTACTTTAGCGACTCCAATTGAGCCTCCGCGTTGGTCACTTTTCGATTGCAATTTGCCGCAATTAAAACTATGCGTCCGACCTAAATATTGCTCTTGCAGAAAGCGAATTGTATTATTGATGATACAATTAAATATGTTACTGTTTAAGTAGGGCGATGTTCCATTTGCAAAATGCATGTGCATCCAAATTATTTTTAAATTAATCGCGTCTGTCTCGCGAAAAATAAGCACACAACTGACCCAATTCCTTCCTCTTATTTCGAGAAAGGATTTTAATTAAGGAGCAAACATTTCGACATTTCTGTTTACGAAACCAAGGCGACATAAAGATTCGGGGTGAAAATTTTTTAATGTGTTTTTCGAGCAAACAGAACTAATGTCAAATAAAACTGGATATTGTTTACAAAAGCAGTTCCCAGTACTTAAGATAACTTTTATTGAGCCAACGTAAACCGAAAATACCTCCCCGAGGACGTAAACGGATTCGCTTCCAAGGAACAAGGCCGTCAGTCAGTATCTGTTTTATGAGACAATAAAAAAGAAATCTTAATATATCTAACCAAACCCACCCTTCGTGGGGGTACGGTCTCGCTGCCCGCCCGAAACGCTCCGGTACAGCTAGAGCACACAGCCTACAACTGTCCCAAATTTTATGAACACTTAAAAGGGATGATTATAAAGCCAAGCTACCGATAGTAAACGTACCAATAAAATTAAATTTGTTCCGTTATTTATGGTGTATTTTGGAGGAACGGCGCTGCAGATGCGGTGGTGAGGTCTGCTAGACAGATTGAGACACAACACTTACTGTTATTTACTCTCTTGAACTTTGCATCGAAGATTAGTCGGGATTATCATTCTCTAGGAAGCTGACTATAAACAGACTAGAGTCTCGCTCTTCTTAACATACGAGGGGTAGATTTTGTATTATCGGATTCACTAAGATACAGCATATATGCAGAGATATACAGCAAATTTCAATACATTCCCCCAGTTACTGAATACACCTACTTATAACAAATTTTTAGGTTTTCAGTAACACCTGTAACAACACTA
Organism: Xestobium rufovillosum; assembly: GCA_963966045.1. Classification (NCBI taxonomy): domain Eukaryota; kingdom Metazoa; phylum Arthropoda; class Insecta; order Coleoptera; family Ptinidae; genus Xestobium; species Xestobium rufovillosum. The sequence goes on from OZ014494.1 coordinate 21,927,614, forward strand.
GGTACATGATTTTTTCTCCTGAAAATGACCCTCTACGATTTCTGATTAACTGAATCACGAGTAGCCACAGGGGTCAAATCAAGATCCTTTGGTGGGTAATTCAAATCTTGAAAGTCGCAGTCACCTGCAACAGCAACATACCTTCTGAGAGTCTTGCAATTCCAGAAAACCGTCATTATTTTTCCTGCGGAGGACTGCAGTCAGCTACACGACATTGCTTTGAATCTTGCTTAAAGTCTGGATCATAAGTAATTAAACTATTATGCGAATTATCAAATCAGGTTCCTCTCTATAAAGCTTCAAAAACTCGTCACATGCTGCATTCTTCTATGTATATACTCAATGCTACTTCTGAACTGTTGTGGTATTATACCTAACCCGTTCAAAATTTTGTCGTCCAAATATTCGCCCAAAAACTCGAAATACCGTATTTTCTGATCCGACTGTAGGCTACTTATTGGCAAACAATCAAACATGAAGAGGCTACATCGGTCAGCGTGATTAACTTCGGTCATCAATGCAGTAATTGTTTCATTAATTGATATATAGTCACTTATCACACCCCAGTAACAGAAAAATTATTGTTCTGATTATTGAGGTTACCCAAGTGATATGAGATGCGGCCTGGTGTAATGGCTTTGTGTCAGACTATTAAAACGCAAGTGCCGGGTTCGACACCCAACTAACCCAAATGAAATTTTTACTATCTTTCTCCCTCATAAGATTATCCTGGTGGTTCCCCAAAAAGGTTAAAGAGATTTTATAAGACTAAATTAAAGAACTACCTACGAGTCCGAGAATATAAAAATTTTCCTCGCATTCCACAATTCCTGAATTTTCTAAACTTTTAATTTTATGAAGAAAAATTTCGGAAAACGTTTTAACAAATTTCAATAAACCATCAATTATTAAGTATACAAAATGTTCGAATCACAGCTGAAATAGGTCTGTCTAAATTGATGAAAGAAAACTGTTTATAAAGAACGCATAACATACCAAAAGAGATACCAGATCTATAAAAAAAGTTTTTGATATATGTACCTATAGGTACCTATATTTCATCCTTATTATAAAAAAATTACAAAGTAAGCCTCGAATTTGTAAGTAGGTATAGAGGAGGGGGTGAAAATGTGGAAACATGACGGTAATGTGGAAACAGCAAGTATTTCGACTGCAGAGAGCTTCACTCTAGCGGCGATTGCCGTAAACAGTCACTCTCGTTCCTATTCGTCACGGCGCAGCGCTAGAAATCAGTCGGGCATTGTAGTTAATGGTGGTGCGTCGATTTCAAAAACCAAAACTTTTATTCGCGAGTTGTTCGCCGATATGCCACGATCGTTATGCGGCTCGCGTGCAAATTCAAAATAATTATTGTGGAGTATAACAAACACGTTTGGGCGAAGTTCCTGAACTCACTTCTTGATGTTACCGCTTCTAGAGAGAACGCCGTATGGTTCGCGATGTATTTTCTTTTACCGTTCGCGCTGGGTTTACAAAATGTTCGCAACCGAGTCTTAGGATTTATCGACCTTCCTTAGACTAAGGAACCTATAAGGGCATAAATGACTGCTGAAATTCGAAAATAGTGAGCTTAAAATTAATGGACAACGCGAGAAATGAGGAGATACGGATTGAAGAACTGAAGTCGATTGAATAAGGCATACTGGTCAATTCCATGCGATGGTTGGAATGCAACCAACAAGTAGGTATAACGAAAGAAGCGAAGAGAGTACGGAATATGGGGAGGACAAAAGACAGACCAAGACATAAAATGAAACAACGAAATAGGTACAATTGAAGCAGATGAGACTTCACTAAAATGCAGAAGGGCAAATGGCAAGTGACCAGGAAAATGGGGAGAAAGAAAACTGATTAAGACAGAAAGTGGAAAAATTAACCTCAACACTGGCATTAATCGGTAGAATAGGACGAATTTTGTTGTTGCATCAGTTAGATCCTTTGAGGAGGGAAGAAGAGAAGGAGTAACAAAGCAGATGTTTGTGTTACCATTTGGCACCAAAAAGGGGAGTAACCTAAATTTCTCAGTCTCTTTACGCGGAAACTTGGACAAAAATTCTTAAAATAATATGACTAATTGTGTTATTACAAACGTTGCTTTCATTATTTTGAGTTAAATTACACGAATTCTAAACAGTAACCTGGGTTCACCACTTTGTTTGGCACCAAATCTCCTCAAATTTTGGTAACGCTCACGAGCAAGGCAAAGATTGGGCGTTCAGTATCCATACTCTTCACTCATATAAGGTTAGCTTCCATTGGTGCACGGAGAATTTCAGGCATCATGTATAAGTACAGTCAACAATAACTGTTCATAAAAAAATTAATTAAGCCACTTTTTCTGTATAATAATCTTGAAAAGCAAAATTTATAGGAAATATTTATACTCATACGCGTAAGTGCTATTATAGGCAACTTTCCCAGTTATACAAATTAAGGTCCGAACTTGAGGGGTATACCTAACAATATTTTAAGAGAAACTTTTGAAATATCACGGTAGCCCAACAATTTAGATGGTCGTATTTGAGAGAATACTACGTAGTACTCTTACCAGAATCAATTTACTCCAAGGCTGTGAGTGACTTGTTCTAAAAATACCACTGAAATATCCATTAGTTCCCTTCCGTGAACTGCTTCAAAATATAACCAACAATATAAGATTTTCTTCCATAATCAGATTTATAAAAGCGTATACTGAATATAAACAAGACCTCGTTCTATCTCTCTTTGACAAAATATAAGACACAAAAATAACTCGGATATCTTTGCGGAAAAGAGTTATCAGAAGCAAAACGAAAATGGCCACTTCCACATCAAATAGGTAAAAGATAAAACTGGCGCCCGACAGGTGCAAAAAGATTAAGTTTACAATCTCGCACCGTTTAACTAGGACTGTTTTCCGCTATTATCAGATATAAACAGAGATTATGCTTGCTAAAAGTTTGCGGAAAATCAACCGAATAAAAAAGCTTATCACGGATTGTACGAGTCAAAATTCTTATCGGTATCTCTCCTGCAATTTCAACTGTGCAGTTTTAAAGAACTAGGTAGGTAGGTACTTCCGATTATCATGGAATTTTATAAAATCTGGCTGTAATGAAGCATTCGCTGATTGCGTGCGCGATTTTCTTATCGATTTCTGTCGAGTATTTCACGCTCTCTTTCCTATTGAGAGTTTACGAAGTTCAAGGTTGTCACTGCTACCTTTTATTAACTATTTTATTTATTCGTATTATCTGTTTGAATACACACTACATTATTGAAATTTGCATGATAAAAGCAAACATGTACTTTTGACTCTCTGGCCAGCACAGCCTGCTCACCATTCTTGCTTTATTGTGCACAAATTAAGTTAAAATAATTAGCATTATTAATGAGACACTCTTTATAATATAAACTTAACTTTCTCGCGTAGAACAAAAACAATTTGGCTACTATGAGCGAAATGGATAACGACAATTGTCGCTGACTGCATAGCTGTTAAGTAGGTGTTAAGCAGGTGTGTTTTCGGCCATTTCGACACGCAAAGTCGGAGAGCAACCGAACTCTCTTTGAGCAAATTACCGACAAGGGCCGGTAAACTTTGGTACGATCGACTTGACTCAAGGACTAACGTCTAAAGGAGTATTGCTTGGCTCGATTGGTTAGTATGGAGAAAAATAATACCGGACGAGGTTCCATTCGAAGGTTCGGCTCGTCAATGTAGACATGTCGATATTGTCGAGCTCGCGAGGTTCGGTCCTCTCAAGGAAAGGCATAAGACCAGTCGGCAAGCTGACTATAGCCCGCGACCCCGCAGAACCCCCAAACCGGCGAAACCAGGCATGCTGGATCAAGGATCAGCATTCATCCTCAGGGGCGTTCCTAGCCCTCTGGCCGCCTGTGTGAACATTTAAGAAATCCGCCCCCCATCGAAAATTTAAAAAAAAATGAGTTTCTACATAATTCATTATGTTTTTGTTTTTCTATCGGTCATCTCCAGTTATCAGAGAATACAGTGCACAAGTAACTCCGTCATACGTCAAATTTTCATTCTAAACAAAAGCACGTGTCATTTGACGTTTAGTCGTTTATCAGTTTTAATTACAACGTCTTGAGCTAATTTTTGCATTATAATTATAGAAGTTTTGCAGTGAAAACAACTTATTTTCAATTTGTGTGTTGGACTTGAAAAGTACTATAATTTTATTGCACAGGTTAGATTAAAACGCCAGGTAGCACATGGCTTTGTTTTGTTTGGAATGAAAATCTGACGTTTGTGACGCGCTACTTTCGAGGCTACTTTAGTGGTGTATTGCCCCGTACAAAAAACAGGGTGCGTGGTCGCCACACGCGATAGAAGTAAAATTTACACGTTATTATAGAGGAATGAAAAATTTGTAGGGTAAACAGATGATTGGAGTGCATGCATTTATGAGTTTCAAATATATTTTTATTCATCAACTTCCATGTCTTCACTCAAATTTAAAACTGAAATGATAGGTGTATGATAGCCAAAATAGGATACAAAAGTTCGAGATTGAAGTCTATCTAAATATCTACAAAATACTGCGTCAATCGTTGTTCCAGATCTTGTCGAAAGCGCACGAAGCATGAGAGAAAGCGTGGCTAAAGAGTGGGGCGTTCGATATTCCCTTTCTCCTCTGCCCGTTTTCTCAGACTGCTCCCCTCCATTCGTTTCACTTTTCGTGACGCTCGCATTTGCCAACACAGGAACTTACTCTACCGAGACAAAAGAAGTTTCACTTCAAAAAATGTTACGATGCACACAAACAGAAACATACCTTTTACAAACTACAAAATGCGAAGCTGAACGGCTGAGCCTGAATTCACGAACTGTCTCTTGGAAGTGTATAAACTAAACTGACTTAAATTTTATTTTACTGGGGTTTGGGGTAGTTCGCCTCGCGGCGTATCTTTGAAACCGGCGGCGGTGCGTCTGATAAAGTAATTGCCGCAATCCGCAAAGGTGCCGTCAAATCGCTGCGCACGGTGGCTTCGCTTTGTTGTGCAAAGCAATGCCAGTATATTGTATATTGCAAAACTATTGACGGCGTTAGTTCCCGTTATTATTTCTGTTTCTTTATTAATTTTAATTTTGGTTGGCTACCGGCCCGGCCGCCCCCAAATTCGGCCGCCTGCGTGTTTTGCACGCAATGTCCTTATGGTAGGAACGCCTCTGTTCATCCTTGTGTGATTCAGGAGGACAGTACAATATCTCGACGGATTATAGTATCGATCATTTTGAATAACAATATCCCTGGAAAGACTTCTTTCTTAACTTCTTAATTTTATGGTATTTTAATGGCTCTAAATATTTGTTCCGAGTGATCTAGGTCAGTTCATATCAAGGTTCATATCATGGGATACCCAGAGTTGGTCAATCCTACTGTTTCTAAAAGACGAAATACTCTATATCTGCATATCCAAAGAAAATGGTCATTATCTCGAAAACGGTTAATGCTATCGATTCCCAACAAGAGTAACATTCTCGAGTGAATTCAATGACAGAATTAAAAAATTTTGTTAAAATGAGAAAAAATTAAAGAGTTCAAAGTTATTAATGAAATAACAACCATTCAGATTTTAACCACCCTCTTGCTTTAAGGATCTAAAAAAAGATATTGAAGTGTCAATATCTAAATGACTTCAAAAATTTTTTGTTTAGATATATCCAAATTCACAAAAAATGCTTTTAGCCAGAAATTTGAAGAGCCTTATCTTAAAAACGAAGTCTTTTCTGTGGATATATTTATATGAACTATTTTATTTAGAATAATAGATACGACAACATGTTGTTCATATGAAACGGGAATTAACTAAAATACGTGCTTACAGAATGAAGATACCCATTTTCATATTTGACCACATATTTTATATTTTACATGAACCGTGGAAAATTTCGTATAAAGTACCTAAACGGCGACAGTAGAGGATAGAGGTTCTCTACATATAAAAGAGCAGTTCTGATGTAGTCGAAATAAATCTATCATTATCAACAAACTCTAGAACGTATGTGCATTTCAAGTAGACGCCCTGCCCTCTTGAAAAATAATGTTCCTCTTTATTCATGCATTCTTAGCAGGTAGGCAGACATAGGACCCATTATTAGTATTATATTAATGGTCCACAAAAAGCACCTAATCCCTTAACCCTTTCAAATGGAATTTCAGTATTTGGTCTACAAAGGGCCATTAATTTAAACACACAGTTTGTTTTTTATTAGGATGATCTAAAAAAGGGTCTGTCAGAGGAGATAATTTTTTTAGTTAAGGTGTAAGTAAATGGTAGCATAAGAAAAAGAAAAGACGCACCTCTTAATATGCTCTTAATTAACGAACCCATCTTCTACTAATTATATTGAGAGTTGAAATCACGAACATTACTTCATTATTTATCAAAAATAATAACGAATGGCAATGAATTACCACGTAAAATTTATTTATACACTATTTACCTCACAATTTAAAGCATTAATTGTCCACCCAAGTTCTTATAAACGTAAAAATATCTGACCTTACACGGTCGTGCTAAAGGTGTGCTGGACTGACCTGCGAATTGCCACGTAAATTTAATTAGAATTTGTAATAGAGTTTTGATTAAACACCTACTGCCTTGATGACAATGCTTATCATTTCAGGACAGGATTGGCAGTTCAATTTTTAGAACATACAGTTTTGAAAGGAAAGGGTGTGTCTTACGAAAATTTGCGTTATCGAAGATGAGCTAAATAACTCGTGTAGCGATTATTATACATATACATACTGTAATTAATCATGGAATGAAAGATAAAACACAGATACCTATATACACATATGACAGTTATCGCTTCCGAACGGCGTTTTGTGCGAGACTGTAACGCCCTTAACCCAATTACATTTTTATTTCCGCACATATCTCCTGAAAACAAAAAAAAAATGCTTCGTCAATACCGCTCAACCTGCTTTTGCTATCATGTTACAATTAAAAGTAGTAATGTCTGAAATGTGAAACTTCACAATAATTACGAATGTTTGTGCGTACGAACATATAGAAAACGATACAAATCTTCACTCAACTTTCTTCGTTGGATTCCCATAATTTCCTATACCTGGCAAGAGCGTTAGAAATTTACTCTTTTCTCGCTTTTTGTGCCATAAATGCGTTTACAGCATGACCTAATTTTTCATTTTGTACCGTTAGTCAGATGTTGCAGCCAACAAACGGGTCTTGGGGCAGGTAGTCGAGGGCTCTAAAGTTTTATAATGGGGGTGCTTCAAGGATTTTATTGGATTCGCAGTTTTTGCAAGAATGCCGACAGTTTGAGGGCGGGTCGTTAACTGTGAAACCTACGGCAACAGTTGTAAACATAGGTGGCATCAGGTACACGGATTTTTTATACAGGGTATCGTCATATTTTTTTAACTAGGTTTTAGTTTAAATAGTTTTGGGAAACATATATTTTGCATCCCAAATGTGTACAAAAAACTGGACTTCTGGCATCGTCATTGTGGGACTCGTCAGTTTTTTATATACCTACATTTGGAATGCAAAATAAGTATTTACGGAAAACGTAAGTATATAAAGGCATGTTACCTCGCATGTTACTCTTATCCTAATCTGTGCGTTTCATATTTATTCAACTTGTTACCGAAAATCTGACCGAATCTGACTTTCCAAAATTACGAAAAATTAGGAAATTTGAATGTTCACATTGAGGTTCACATGTAGTTTGATTTATAAATGCCTTCACCATTACTAATTTATAATTGAATTTGAATCCTATAATTTAAAATAGTTTTTCAATTTTTATATTTGTTTGTAATTTATTGAAATATTTTTCTATTCACTTTTCTTTCTGCTCTGGTCTTGTATGTCGTGTTTGTTTTTGTTATCATAGGGTTAAGTAGCAATAAATTATTTTATTTATTGTTATTAAGTTACTACCATGGGGTATGGAACTTTCGTTAAATGGGACTTGGCACTCACTAGAAATAGAAATACTGAAAAATATAGTTAATAAAACAAATTCTTTTCTACAATGCTGAATAGGTAAGTGCGGCCAACGAGTTTTTTACTTAGGTACTTATACCGGAAGCTGCGAATTTAAAAATTCATTACGTATCCCAAGTCCGTCCAGAGAAAAAACACCGATGGCCACATAACTCTAAGAAAAAACTGAACACAAATAAATACAGGAAAAGTTTCGGGAAGAATTTTCCAAACAACGCAGTGGAGATGAGCTTTTCCTCTAAAATTCATTTAACATTTGATATTTATATATTTTGTTGTGCCTGCACATTTTATTGCATTCTAATTCGCTGCACCATAAAAATGCGACAAGCTTCAGAATCTAAAATAAAAGGAAGGCAATTAAAGGAAACGAATAAAAACACCCTGTATTTCGCGAAGCTTCTACAGAAACGGATGCTAGTCGAGTGCGTTGTGCGATTATTTGTCCCTGAAGAGGTCACGCACCCGCTCTCCGATTCAAAAACGACTGCGGAGGCAACTCTCACTCGCGGTTTTTTGCACGATAGATATTACATATTAACAAATTGTACATAAAATCGAAGGCCGACACTTCCTGTTCAATGACCGCTTTACCATTTTGACTTGTTTTTACGCAGGAGCTTGAAATTAATACTGGTATAACCTTTACTCGGAGAATTTATAAATGGATATTTTATTATACATAACGTTCGGGTTTGTACAAGTTTCCCAAAGAGGACTTTTTTAACGAAGCTATGAGTTTGGGAAAGTCTTTGATCGCTAACGGGCGAGCTTTAACGTTGGGGTGTGAGAAAAATTATTGAATGGTTAATTACCTAACTTCTAAGAGAACGGATGCTTGAATATTAAAATTTTAAGACATTAAACATCTTAAGTTATTACCAGGGTTATTACAATTTTTCATGGATTTGAAAAACTTTATTTATGCTGAATATTCTAATGATTTCTTACACCTTCTCGTTCTTGAGAAACTACATACCAGATATACCTTAATGTATGTACGTATATTTAATTCAGTACCTTGGAAACTTACGAATTCAGAACAGGGAAGTTATAGCAGAATAACGACAAAACAATTTCGAAATTTGGGACATACTTCCACTTTAATATTTATCAAGGTACGTCATGTTTCAGAATTGACAGGATTTAGAAACGAATATCATTATATTTTTTCATGACAAATGGACAGGTACTAAATTGTGTATCAACCCGAGTTCTTCGAGTCTTCTTAAAGTCGAGTTAACTAAAAGCGTTCTCAAACAATTCAAGAATTCGCAAAGAAGAAAACCTCAATAATGACAACGAACTTTTATATATTGGTGCGTTATGCTGAACTTCAGAAACACATTGTAGCTATGTATAGAAGCGGATGGACATCTTACGGATGTAGCATTTGTGCACCAATATAGTTTAGTAGGAACTAACAATTGGGTCCTTCACAAGGTAGGCATCGAAAAAAGGTCAACGCTACTGCCAGACCTTGTATAATGGATACACACTATATTTTCATTGAACAGATGCAGTTCAGAAAATAAAATTAACAATATCTTAAAAATCATTTATTATGTAATATTTTCCTCTAAAATAACGTTATTTTGTTGGTCTTTCAGAGTTTTCAAATTTAATTATTGATGAGCAAATTTCATCTCATGAGGAAGACCTGTCCTTCATATATAGATAGATTTTCTGGAATAAATCAATGGCTTTCATCAGTATATATATCTTTCTGAGAGTTTCCTGTACCTAAGTAATTGTGGAAATATTTGCAACGATTTTGTTTGTCGAATGATGGCTAGGTTGAAATTTCCACCAATTTGTGGCGTTGGCGAAAGTATTGCCGAAGTAATGGTAAGAAATTTCGAATTTAAGTCTAATATGCTCTAAATCTCACATACAAAAAACTTTTGAGTTAAGAAAATAGATCCAATAGATGATCAACTCTGATAAAAATTTCGAGGTCGACTATTGGTAGGCACAAAATTTGCAAAAGTTGCTGTTAGCGTGGGTAGATGACGAAAAATAATACATACATAAAAGTTGTTAAAAATGGAAAGAACTTCTTTGGCAAAAATATTTTATAAATTCTTGATTATACATCATCGAGTCAAAAGTCAAGAATTTCAAAAAGTTAACGTTAACTCTTCATAGAGAATCAAATTACATATGTAAATAAATTAAGATATCTATTTTTATAAATAGAGGTTAATTAAGTGAAATGTTTTAATATCCTTCATTATGTAGTTGAGACTAACACTAAAGACATAACAAAGTGTGGGTAGGTAGGAAGGTATTTCATGCTGCATGAAACAATCCGCAGTTGTTCATTATCTAGACAAATTAATTTGAAAAAGAACCTATCAATGAATGACTCACAATATCTCTTCATGAGACTTTTCTTGTAAGCCTTGCAGTCGCCCTCCGGCGAACATCGTCCCCCGGAATCGTCACTATCTGTTCCGGAATCCCGGAGTCCCGGACTCAACCTTCCACCATTTACACTCAAGTCCAACGGCACACAATCATAGTCATTGTTCTGTTTCTCCTTTTTAACTATTACAGTTTCCGGGGATCGGGACCTCGCCGGAGACGTCGGTCCCAAAGTGGCCGCGGAGTATCCCTGCAGTAACATGCTTCTAGGTTCTAATGTCTGTATGTGCTGTAAAATCATGCCGGGCACACGAGTTCAGGTGAACTGAGAACCCATCGCGTCACTGCACACCTTTTGCACTTGTGAACACGGCGCAACGTGGAGTTGTCACTGGTTGTTCGCCTCGCAGGTCTTCACGGCTATGGAGAATCCCACGGACTAGCCTACTCTGTCCTACTGACTCAGATACTACTAGGGACGTCGGTTCGGTTCGCCGCAGTTCGGTTGAATCTTCACTTTCGTTTGCCGTCGCGCGCGCGCTGGTTTCTGATGCTCAACTGTTGAGTTAGGTCAATGCGTGTGTATGTGCGAGTATTTCATGGCTGGCTCAGATACTGTATTAGATAGCATTTGCTAATGTCTAAATGTTGAATTATTGTTGTAAACAAACAACTTCCGCGTAGGTGGCCGCCGATGCAGACGCTGGCGTTATCTAAACGCAGAAGGATGGCGGTCTGGAACTCTGCATGTCACTTTCGTTTTATCTTCAGTAGAAAGACTGCTTTTAATGAGCATCAGAGATACCAGCAAAAGAAACCAACATGTGTGTGGATAAGAACCTGCTGCGATTTCAGAGCTTATAAATACACATAAAGATAATAATTTTATTATCAATAAGCAATAAAATAACAACAGGAATATTGTAACAGAAATAAAGTTGAACTGAAACTTGAAAGCTTCCTCAGAGTACAAATCAGAAGATTTACGATATAAGGAAATGACAAAGAGGGAAAGCGGAAGATCATCAATTATTTTCTACGGCGAACATAAAATGGTATCAAGCGATAGAAGATGGCAACTCTTTCGAAAAAATCTACAGGAAGTGCATTTGGAAGAGCCATTCTATAAATAAAATGAAATTCTTAAAGTGTCGAATTTCTCGGCGTAAGGAGGAACAAGATCGGGGAACAATCGTCCGAGTATCTGCTGAAGAAGTAGTGATGAGAAGAAGATACATTTACGATAATCTTATGGAATTCCATTGTCTCAGTGGGATGTGTCAACGATGTAACCCCCTGGAAAGTTTCCGAGCTTTCTTAACCTTAACCCTGCCAGAAAGCACACAATACTTAGGAAGTAGGAACTGGTCGAAACTGAGATTTGCAGTTTGCAGAGGACTGTAAGGAAGCTGCAAGGGTTAATGTCGTTAATGTCGACATCTCACATTCGTCTCGCGGATAATATTGTTCTAATTGGTATAAATTTAGAGGAACTCCAAGACTTGCTGAAGGAACTTGAAATAATGTTAGAAGAAATAGATCTCACTACGAGCTTGAGAAAGGTCATGATGTTAGAAGACAGTATACAGTATTAATGTTTCCAAAAAGTGGAAGAGTCACACAATAAAACTTGGTAAAGAAAATCAAGGAACCGAAATAGACAGACGTATATTACAATCACATGGGCAATTACAGGAAAGTTGGGATTCGTCCTTCCAGATGACAATATGGTATGAAAGTTGTGTCTGCCAATAAGCTAAGAAAAATCCAACGCGCTATCGAGCGCACTATGTTTGTAGTAAGCTTATAAGAGAACGGATTCAGGGCGAAGAGATTAGGAAATGGACGGAGTGCAGGATGTCATAGAGAAAATTGCAAAGTCGAAGTGGAGCTGGGCAAGACACGTGGCAAGGCAAGAAGTGACAAAATGGACAAGTGACATCGTAAGATAGATGCCAAGATAAGGTGTAGCACCAAGGCTATGGGCAAATGATATCAGGGAAACTGCCGGAAAGAATTGGATGCAGGTGGCACAAAAGAGAAGAGTGCAAAAGAGAAGGGGAGGCATAATGTCCAGGAATGAACAGACAAATGTTGCAGAAGAACTAAGGATTAGAACACTCTGACACGCTACAACAACTATTAGGACAAAAGTAGATAAAAAATAAAAGTACGCTTAACCTTTAGTTCTCATAAGAGCGAAAGAACTGGGATAAGTGATACCAGTCAGAAATAAACAGCAAGTATTCCATCGAGAAGACGTTAAAATGTTTAACTGCCGTACCTTTTAAGAGACTTTTCTGATAACAAACTAAGTACTTGATGTCTTCTGGGCCGCTTTGAGCACTGCTGGTGGTGTACAACACGCGCGATCGCAATTGTCAACTTCCGCGCCTACTTAGTTGTATGCAATGTGTCGCTTTCTTAGGGGGTCAAGTTGTTGACGCAGTATAGAGTTTGCTGCATTGTAACCTGATCATACAAAAATTAAGAATTGACAGGTGGTTTCGTTTTAGAAAAAGGTATAAAAATATTAAAGTTTGAGTTGCGTATATCAAGTTTTGCATTTGAATAAAGTGTTTAATTTGCGACAACTATTTCCTGCAGTGTTCCTTCATAGTTTGAAAAGTGTTATTCACATTCTTACCAACAACTTTGTCTAATTCCTGATATATTCATTTTACTTTTACTAACAAATACAAACTTTTCATGTAGATTCTTCTCAGATTCGTGCCAGTTTCAAAACTTTAAGTTTTCTAATTTTGTGAATTTCTGGCAAAATAAACACGTGTGTAGTTTTTGTCGTTCGACGTTTCCCCTCCGATTAGAGGCTTTGTCAAGAACTTTTATTTAAATAACATAAATATAAAACTTATAATAGGTGTAAATAGAAAGTTTGACAAAATAATTATTTTGTTCTTGACAAAGCCTCTAATCGGAGGCGAAACGTCGAACGACAAAAACTACACACGTGTTTATTTTGCCAGAAATTCACAAAATTAGAAAACTTAAAATTTTCATGTAGAATAACAGTTTTTCAGAAATCAATAATAAAAAAAAATTGCAATATGTTGCACACTTTCTTGAACACACTTTATATGAAATTATAACGCGCCTCACTTTATATAGCGCCTTAGTTAGAAGAATGTTTTCTCCTACTCTTGACAAAAAGAAACGAATGTCCAAAATAATTATTTTTATTTTCGGTAAACACCGCACCTATCCACGACGTTTTTTGATACACACTTTTATGAAACCGTGCTGCCAACGAACTAAAATTAAAATTCTTTTGTTCACTGACTTTCATTTTTCCAAGCACGACCGAAAATCAACGGCTTAAATTCTCTCACGGGCTCTGAAGTAACCGCCCAACGGACTGGCTAGTGAGGTGCATATAAACTTGTGTTGCCGTGGCATCGGCACGTACGACAACAAAGTATGGGGTTCTGAAGATTTACAGTGCTTGCGCATCAGCCGTGAACTGAATATGCTCTGCTAGAGAGTGACGGGCCCCAAAGTTCTTCATTACAAGCCAACCCTGACCGGTCTAGAAGTGAATTATCGTCTTCTTGTTGCGGCGACATAAACGCAGATCTGCCTGTACCCTTAAAAAATGGTATTTTGTGCTATGATCCAGAATTTGACAGGAAAACGTCTTATTTTAAAAATATTAAATAATCACAATTTTATCAATCAAATTTAATACCCTGTATCTAGGAAATTACCATTTTTCTGACTAAAGGTCATTAAGAATATTCTCGTGTTAGGTATATGTACTTTATACTTCGTTAGACAGATACCTTTTCTTTGTTTAGCTTGCCCCGAACAAGATAATAAATAAAATTGTCCACCATTCAGAAATTTAGTACTCAACGGGTGCACTTTTCGGGGCAGTTTAGAAATGTTTTAAGGAATTAGCAGACGTAGAAAAATGTCAAGGCTGGAAACGAGTATGAATGCAGTAATATCAACGGAGGTTTGTCTATTTAAAGAAATTGAATTCTGTTACGATAATTGCAATGTAAATCATCATTCTTTTTTCGAAATTATCGAGTGCAGCGCAGTAATTATGATGCCCACATTGCAAAAGTTCCAATAAAACGTACGACCTTTAAAAAGTGAAGGGTTTATACGATGCCGCTTGCATCTTTATTAAGTAGGTAAATACATTCAATATTCAAACATTATGAAAGTAAAGTGGGTCTGTTATTACAATACCAATTAACGACGAAGGAGTCTGTTTCTTCATTGCAAGTTGTAGGTACCGGAATATGCAGTCGGCAAATATAAGCTTTAGGTAGGTCGTGTGCATTTTCTCGAATTTTTGCCGCAAGTTTGTGCTGATAAAGTATATCCTAATAAGTTTGACTCTTGAATTTATTAGCATCAAGCTGGTCACAATTTTTTCTTCATACGGTTTTACAAGTACTTAGAAAGATGCGGAAGGTAAAGAGAAGCCAACTGGAGATTTTGGAGTGACAGGATCAGCAGAAAATTCAGTGATAACAAGAAAGTCGGGTGGAGCGTAGAAAATTTGTACATCAAAGTGACAAGGCATACTTATGGTTACGTTAGATTAGGAAAAATTGTCAAAATGCAGGTAAATTGCCCATTTCTACCAATACAGTGATGAGGATGTAGAGGAGATTTACGGTGAACTCAAATATGTGCTAGATTTTTCGAAAAGGCATGATAACTTAAAAACTAGAGGAGATTTTAAGCATTTATAAGTACAGGCAGATATGGTGGAATAATCGGTCAATTTGGATCCGCTGTGTCTAGGTGCACGTTAATTCGCACGGAAAACTAAAAATTGCGGGCACGCGAAACGTCATCGTTTTATACAGGGTGGGGCAATAGTGTGCAGTCGGCCCATATCTCTGGTTCTATTCAAGGTATCAAAATAAAACTTTACACGTATGTGGAGAACCCCATGAAGCATCGGATAAAATTATTTTGGTGTATACAGGGTGTTCACACTCTGAACACCAAACCAAAGTTACGTTTTCTTAAATGGAACGCCCCACATTTGTTTGCATATTTGAATTCCCAATAAAATTTTATGAAAGATGGTGTATTACACGATGGGGTTTAGAGTGAGCGATTTTAAAATATTACCATTTTAGTGCCAGTGTGGACCCAACTTTGAGGAGCTGCTGACGTCTACTGGTCGAAGCTATTTAAGATTTCTTTATTGGACTAGGTACACAGACTGCTCTATTCGTAAGTCTTGAGTTCTTTTGTCACTAAACTTAATATCATACAGGGTGGACAGCTTACGTAATATTAATTTTTTTCCTAAAAATTTCAAATGGAACACCCCATATATTATTTCCATATTTGATAGTCAGTTTACTAAGCTTTTGATTGATGTAGATATTGTTAGGTCTGCGACTGACGGTTTCGATAGAATTGAAAATTGAACTTTAAAATGTAGTAATTTTACCGGTATTTTATTCGTTTCTCCCATATTTTAGCGCCCAAAACACAAAATATGATTTCCGTTTTGTTTCTGGAAGTTGATTTCACATTTAGACAAAAAATTTCATCCCCAAATTGCTTCTTCATGGTCATATTCTTAATAAATGGTAACTTATTAAACCTAGGTAAAAATTGAAACAAGGGGTGCCGTGGAAGAAAACCGTCCTTTCAAGAAGTAATCTTGCAATGAGATTTCTCGTGCCGGTGTAAACTCTGTAAAAACAAAGTGTAAGCATTTTTCTGAGTTTTGGGTGGCAAAATGGGGGAAATTCCCCAAAAATTGTACAAAATTATGGCAAAATTTCAATTCTTAAGATTTAATTTTTATTTCTGCATAAGAAAGAAAGAAAACATTTTAACCGAGAGAACCTAAACGATAAGGTATGTATGATGAGTTCTAGAAAAAGATCAACGAGTTACTAAAAGGTGGGGGTGAAAATAATATTCCGAATGTAGAGGCAGAAAGGAATTGTGAGAAAATGCGCGTCCTACCACACTTCGTAGGTACTTAGGTAAATGATGAGGTATATTACTAATGGCTGAAGAGGTACAATATAATCAATGCCTGAGACGACATAATATTAAGTATGTATTTAAATATATATTTGATTTTCACATCATATTAAAAGATGATATATTTTATTGTCTTCCGTCGCCTCCTCTAATATAATATCTCGGGTAAAATTTGTATGCATGACAAAGTACTTGCCTCTCCAACATAAAACATAATAAACTGCACTTACAATTAATCACTTCATCGCTTCCTAGATTAGTTAATTTACGATGCAATAAACTTTACGACATTTTCTGTACACTTAGATTTCGGCAAACATCTTATTTGTATGGAACCTGTCATTTGCATTTGCAATTTTGTCTGGGATGCCACTACATATTTCTTTCATTACTGTAATGTTAAAACAAAGGTTTCAATAGAAACCTTCATTTTGTTAGATTCAAATAAGTTGTTGACTTTTGCAGTAGAATTACGCAATTAAAAATTACGTATGTGCTTTTTTATATTATCTCAAATAACATTAATTTAAAAAATAATTTAATTGCATAAGTTTCCCTTTCTTTGGATTTTTTATGCTATTTCTAGCGAATGTTTTTGAAGATGTTAAAACTAGAGCAACTTTGCCTTGTCGCAATGAAGTGAAATACCAGCCTGTTAGCACAAAAATGAAACTGTGCAAACCAACTACTTAGTATCGCAGCGAATAAGAGAGAAATTGAAAATGATAATAGAAAACGCCGAAAATGACCCTATACAGCTGAACGCTGATCGAATTTCAGGCACAAAAACCAAGATTATAGGTCATCTCCAACAGGTCAAAAATGACACTTGAACTTTACCAAACAAATATCACATTTAAATGATCTCAGATGACATGTCTTCCACCAAGACGTAAACATCAAGTTCCATAAATAACAATACGTATGTGGAAACTCATCAAACCTTAAAGAACAAAACAAGGAAAGTTCGATGAAAATACAATGGAAGACCTTGGGTGAGATCTGTCAAATTTAGGTGATAAGGGAGGGGCAGAAGTACAGGAGGCAAGCAAGAGAAATTCAATTCTTTAGAAAAGGGTAAGGATTCGTTAGAATAGAGACGACACAATATAAAATT
The DNA here is from genome assembly GCA_963966045.1 of Xestobium rufovillosum. NCBI lineage: Eukaryota > Metazoa > Arthropoda > Insecta > Coleoptera > Ptinidae > Xestobium > Xestobium rufovillosum. Next base: position 21,945,102 of record OZ014494.1, read on the forward strand.
AAGACATCGGAGAGAGACAGTCACATGCCTTATTAAAGGCCAAACAGACAACCGTAAATGATAATGAGACGTACACTTAGAATGTAAGCCCCTCCTCGAGAAAAAACTAACAAGGTTGGGTTAAAGCAGCCACCGGGCAAGTAAAAAGCCCGAGTTCGAATCCCAGGTGATCAGGTGAAGTTTGTTTTGTATTTTTCTCGAGGATATCTTGTCGTTGCTTTTATTTGACCCTTATGCTCAATCTAACTAACTATTCTTTTTGTACACTTTTCTTTTAAGCCATTATTATGCTATTAACATTTCTCGCAAAGATCCAAAGGTATACAAAGGCCTGCTGCTTAAAAGACTAGCGATTAGAGCGCGAAGAGTGCTTGTCCTAATTAATTTCTTCGAGACTGTACTTCGAAGATGCAATTATTGCACTATGAGAAACATAAACAACAGAATAGCGTCACACTATCTAAAAAACGTTCAACAAGTTAAAAATGAGGAAGCAGGCGTGCACAGATTCCTAAATAACAACACCTTTTTGCTTCTATAATAAACTAGAAAATGAAATTTGAATGGAAGTCAAGTTCGCGATATGCTCGTTAAGCTAGTTTCTCGATTCGGTTTCTATTTCCGTAAATAGAGCATTGGAAACGTGATCAGTCTAATTGCACATAAAAGTGAACGCAATTATTCAGTTAAAATGGCGGAAAAGCGCACGCGTTTAATGTTGATGTGTGTTGGATGTTTCCATTTCTAAACCAATTTTGAAGTCATCGCATGTTGGGTTGGGAATAAATTAAAACTTATACTTTTACTGATAGTATGGTTTAAAAATATAATGTCAGTGCTGCGAAAAAATGTAAATACTCTGCCAGTTCCTGGTTGATTGAAGAAAACGCAATAGAGACATATATTTTATCACCACAGTTTACCAGACATATTTCTGTTGAACTATATTTTGAAAATATTGTCATTAATCTTTTGAACACACATGAAAGCCAACGTTTTATTTATAATTCACAAAAATGAACGACAGAAATATGAAATGTCATGTAATTTATCACAGAAAGATGTAAGTGCTACTGGAAAGGTCAATACTTCAATAATGGAGGAAGGAATTTTGATGAAAAAGACAATGGTCAAACAGAAGTATAGACTGCCGGAACTTTTATTATCCGCTACATAGATTTAAAGCATATCATAGTTGGAAAGTTAAGCCGGTGAACATAAATCCATTTTGCAAATGAACGTCACCGTAAAGTACCTGAAAATTTGCTTGTGTGTGTGTGTGTGGGCGTGTGGGTGCGTGTGGAGTAACAATTATGGGGTAATGGACTATTCACTTTAGAGGACTTTTCTCGAGAGAACCTCAATGTCGCAAACCAAATTTGGTTATCGGCTTTTATTTTCCAGTTATAGCTAAGTATTCGATTTTCCACATTTTCCCTAAAAGCTAGGGTTTCGCACAAGACCAAGAAAAGTCTTGGTCTTGTCTTGTCTTGGTCTTGAATTCTAGACCAAGACCAAGACCAACATAAATGATCCAAGACCAATACCAAGACTTAACCTCCAAGACCAAGAGTCTTGGAGCAAGAGTCTTGGGAAAGTCTTGGTCTTGATATTTTAGAAAATGTTTGGCAGTTATTTTTTAGTTTATTGAAAAATTTCATAAGAAAAATTATAAATACCTAATGCTTAAAATTCGTATACTCGTAATACAAAATACTAACACCATCCCATCATTGATCATTGCATTCGCACAGCACGGAGAAGTGTCTCCAGCGAATCTCTGTTTCGCACTTACGTCATGCGCGAGTGGTGACAAAATTGGGCTGCCTACCGAGCATACTATACAGTGTGATCATTTAAAAACGAGTCACCTCAAATATCTTAGGAACGAATAGAAATACGTCAAATCGCCGAGACACGTAAATTTAGGAATCGAAGGGGACACATATTGACGTATAGTTGACGTTGGTGAAACCAACCCCCCAACCTCCAGCCACCCTCACTTTAAAATCTTAAATGGCACTATATTACTTGTGACACCTCATTTTAAAGGAAATCGAACGAGCAATACAGCAGTGATGTTTATTTTTTAGTTACTCCTTATCTCAGATTGCTAGATTTTCTCCTTTGGTTCTATTTTAAATCAGCAGTGTGTCAAACCCACACAGAAAATTTAATTAATTTGAGGGGCACAATATCAGAAACATGCCGAAATATTCCCTCCCAAATATTCCTGAATGTAAGATGGCAATTCGAGAATATAGGCTTTATTATTGTTTTGCAAATAACTGGGCCTATTTTGAGCATCTAAGATAGATTTTCCTTAAATTATTCTACAAGTTATATTTTCCTGTTTTAAATTCCAAAGCTTCTTTTTTGTATGAAATGTTTATTATCTGATATCTCCAAGGTTTAACTCTTATTTTGTATCAAATTTAACCGATTATTTTTCTTATTTACTGAAAGGTTAAAATGACCTTATTTTATTTTCAAAGCTCAAAATAAGGAATAATTAAAAAATAAATATCGCTGCTGTATTCCTCATTCGATTTCCTTTAAAATGAGATATCACAAGCGATATGATGCAATTTGAGATTTTAAAGTGAGGGGGACTGGGGGCTAGGGGGTAGGATTGACAGACATCAACTATACATTAAAATCTGTCCTCCTCGCGTCATAAATTTACGTGTCTCGGCGTTTTTTCATAATTCTATTAGTTTCTTAAATATTTGAGATGGTTGGTTTTTAAATGATCACACTGTATATCCTTATACTATAATCTGTACTAGAATAAATAAAATAAATTTTATGGGAAGTAAGTACATTTCAGATGTCTGATAACTTTTTGCAGCTTTCATTTTGGTTTTTAAATTAAGTTTATTATATTACATCTTAACACAAAATAATTATGTACCAATTTTAGTAGAGCCATGAACTAAATACAAAAGTTGTATTCAGTCAACTGTACAACTTATGGAATCATTATTTTCCGAACAAAAAATGATAAAATTATTGAAATAGGACTTCTTACTTTTGAACTATCTCCCATTCAGTGGGTGTGGAAACATTGAAATTCATAAATGTCTCGTACCTACTCTTATAAAAACCAAACAAGACCAAGAAAAAACAATACCAAGACCAAGACTTATGTGGTTCTCGTCTTGGTCTTGGGTATCAAGACCAAGACCGAGACCAAGCCCAACACGAGGATGCAAGACCAATACCAAGACTGGTGTAAGTCTCGTCTTGTCTTGGTCTTGCGAAACCCTACTAAAAGCGGTGTTTTTTTCTCTTTTCAAAAACATGTCCCCGGATTGAATTGCAAAGGGGACAAAAATGAATTATTTTTATCTTCTCAAAAAATCTCCACAAAGAGCAAAAGGCAGTCTGAGAATTTGAGCAGGAACGAAGAGAAGTATATCCGAAAGGGAGTGAGACAGGTGTGTGCATTGTCACCTCTAATTTTCAACTTGTGTATCGAAGATGCGATTAATATTGTTAAGGATAGAACAGCCTCAGGGATTAATGTACAGGGTCAAACTATTAACATGCTCAGATTTGCGGATGATATAGCAGTGTTAGCATCTAGCAAAGAGAAATTAGGAACGGCTTTGAATGAAATGGAAGCAGTTTTGACACAGGGCTAGGGCACGAAAATCAATAAAAAGAAAACCAAAATTTTGGTATGTAGAGGGTGTGAAAATAGAACTAAAACTGAAATGCAAATAGGAAATGGATAGAGGAAGTCGCGGATTTCTGCTATTTAGGAAGTCAAATAATTCGCGATGGTAAGAGCTCTAGGGATATAAAAGAAAGAATAGCGCAGGGCCGAGTTGCATTTAATAAAAAGAAACAATTATTATGCTTGGGAATGATAAATGTAGAAACTCGGAAGAGGCGCTTAAAAACTTATGTATGTAGTACGGGTGCGAAACTTGGATGATAGGAGAAGCGGATCGAAAAAGAGTAGAAGCATTTGAAATGTGGTGCTACAGACGCATGATGAAGATACCGTGGATAGTGATAAGGTTAGCAATAGGGAAGTATTAGAAAAAGTTGGGGAAAAGCGAAAGGTATGGATGACAATAAAGAATAGGAGAGATAGGATGGTAGGACACCTTCTAAGACACGAAGGAATAGTTCGCGACATACTAGAGTCAGAGATAGGAATAAAAAGAGATAGGGGTAGGCCTAGATTAGACTACTGCTCTCATATAGTTAGGGATGAAGGATGTTCTAATTTTAGGGAAATGCGTAGGTTAGCTCAGGATAGAAAAGGATGGAGGTACGCGTCCAACCAGTCTTAGGACTGAGAACCTTATGATGATGATGACTAATTAATGAGTAGGTAAACGGGCATAGCAGTCAAGGAAAACTTACACACAGGCCTCCCCCACGAAAAATGTGAAAAGGCGCTGACCGGGATTCGAACCCAGATCTTTCGCTTTCATGGCGACTGCTCTAACCAATTGAGCTATCTGCACCCCAACACATTAATTTATCTACGTACAGTCGTTTAACATTTAATATTTGGATGATGACTAATGACATGAAAAAATATTTCTTAAATTTTTGTTGAAAATTTTGTAATTACTGAACGGTAGTATTAATCGCCAGTACCACACAGTACTGAAATAAATACATATATTTTTACTGCAGTGTTGACATTAGTAGGGCTGTTTGCGCGACGAACAAAATACTTAATTGATGATTCGAACGAATATATTTAATTTGTTTTATCTTATTCATAAGGGGATGATGAACAGGTTAATCTCCAAACAGTTTTTCAGACGGAGGTCAGTACCGCTCGCCGTCAAATTATGCGTTTGCAGAGGTTTGGCTGTTAGCAAAGTATGCATTTATTTAATTTAATTCTTATGGTTCGCAGTGAAAGTTTAAGTTTTGACACACGCCCGGATGCTATTTTTTTCTTCTAAATGAAAACCGTTAGTCTGCTATCAGTAGTCAAAAAACACCAATGTTCGGTACAAAAAACCGCGCTTCGTATTTTTTTGAAAAAAAGTGTTTATCATCCGGGGTACAAATATGTCATGTCTACATAGCGTTCAAGTTTCAAAATAAAATATTAATAAATGGCCTGGTAGTTTGCTAACAGCGGAAGGTCTAAACTATACCTACTCTTTCGACGGTGGCAGATAGGAGCATTAATGAACATTTTCTAATTCGAGAAATGCATAAAAATTAATAAAACATCTCCTGGACAAAAAACGGGAGTTTAAGAACAAGCAGGATTTTTGTGAAGAGTGACTTTATCTGAGAAATGAAAAATACTATATTTTTCCTCTTTGTAACCCCATCCGGGAACATACTGTATATACCTATATGTGTGATAATTTTCATTCCTTTTTATCAAAATTTTCAATTCTCAAAATAAATATCGTATTTCAAATATTTTTGGCAGCAGGCTGCTGTAAGGCTGTAAGCCTACCCAATCTTTAGTTGTATGTTACCTACCAGTAATGACAATTCACAAAATTTTATTCCCTCTGGAACTAAAATGAATTTTTTAATCCTATAGGAGTAAAAGTGCACTTCAGTCCGCGAAAAAGGCGAAGGAAATAGTATTTTCTCTACGGGGAGTTCTAACAAGTATTTCTGAGAGATTAAAATAAAGGATCATCAACAATTAATCAATTATGGGCCATCTGATTAACCAAGAGCAAAGAATTAAAATATTGAAAATACGAAACAAGCTGCTATTAAAATTGCTGTTTTAGGTGCCAATTTTTCAATTTCAAATGGTAAATCGAAGCTGGAGTATCACGATGTCTAGCGTTAAAAATACAGGGTGCCCAAAATTAAGTTTGCATCATTTCCAATTTATTACTGGGCCTACGGCGTCGGTTAAATAGAACAGAATGACCAAGTTGATGAAAGTAAAAAAAACAATTAAATATCACTTTCTGGAGTTACTCACACAAACAACATTTTGTAAATTGAACACCTGTTTAGATGTTTTTTAAGATCTAGTAAATTCCAAAACTAAAAATGACATTACTTTCAAAGGATTAAAATTGCCCAAGATATAACTAAATCAAAGTCGTTTAAAAAAATACAATTTTAAATTTAAACCTTTCTGATAACTTGAAATTTAGTTAGTCTGAAAATGTTAAAACTGTTATATTCTTCTTAAAACGATGCCTGAAGAACGCGCGAATCAATTTTTCATCATTTTGCAAACAACCGAGTTGCCCCATACAGACAAGCAAATGTTCCCGCCTGTATATCGGCCACTTAAAGCAAATTATCATGTTTCACTTGTAGATAATAGTATATGAATAAAAGTCGTTTCGATATCTGTTCCGTTTGCGATAAATAATAATAAATTAGACCTAGAGTAATTAAACCACTTCCCTCTTAGATTAAACATTAATCGTGTAAATTGTGTAAATTTACTTTATAACAGTTAGTTGTTTGTTAATTGTTACATTATCTGTCAATATTTGAACATTCAGAGTGGCAAAGGACTTACTATTTTAATCATCGGAAAGAGCACCAGCATAGACTTACCTGTAAAAGAAACAAAAAAGTTACAAATCTTGATAAATTAGGAAATGCGTCATTACTTAAATATTATGTAAACAATATTATTGTTTACGGGTTTCAAAATGCTTTATCAATTCATAAATGTCTAATCCGTCCATTATGTACATTATGTACAGATGCATTTTAGTAACAAATGCCCTCCTAACATACCTATTAGCAGACAAATAATAAAATACAATGGGGAGGAATACAGAAGCTTAAATAATAGTCACTCCTGAAAACACCAAAATGAAATATGGTTACTTTCTTGATTATAGGTAGAATATGGTGATTTCAAAGTAGTGGACATTGAGGTAGGGCAAAACAGAACGTTACTTAACACAGATTTAAAAAGAGATGACTCAGCTATATTACGTTTAGAACTGACGCTTGTACTACATCACAGTTTGACCGGCTTGTTTATGGGATGAAGTAAACAAAGCAATCGACCAACTGCGCGCTGTAAAAGCACATTTTTAGTGATGTACTAATCAAACCACGGTGACATAATCTTACAAATTCATTAATAAGCCAAACTCGACCTCGCCGGAATTTATTGTAGGTACCACCACCAATGAGTAGTTGTACCTCAGGTATCCAACCTAATTTTTATAAATATTATACAGTTGGCTTCTATTTTCCAACTTTTAAAATAAAAAGTATCTCCTGGAAAAAGTTAATAAATTGGCCTTCCATCAACATGACGTATTGCAGGTTATCGGGCAAGTTTCTTGAAAAAATGTGCACGTGTGCCGTGTGCACGGTCTTATAGTAATGTAATACTAGATAAACAATATATTTACTCCGTACAAATGCAAACTGATAATTAGCTTCCTGTATAACTACTTGCACTTCAGCCGTAATTAGTTTGATTTAGTTTTGACGCAAAAAACAATAAAAATTTAAAATACACGTATACGTAGTATGTACTACTATGTATGATCATTTTATGTTGGTTTCCTATAAAATTTTATTTCCTGCTCATTACGCAAATGCTTATGAAATGATTTCACAGAAACATAAATAACATAATTTTCAGACCAAACAATTTCAATCTCGATTAAATTTCTCATTTTTGTAACATTTCGCAATTTTAAATTAGTAAAAACCGTTTAAAAACATAACAAAATAATTCGTTATTTTCTAATCAGGTACAGGCAAATAAGAGATTTTGAACAGCAAAGCTGCTGCTCATCAGATAGACGAAAAATATTTAGTTTTATCAGCTGAATAAACCAAACTGGTGGATATACAGGATGAGTTTTTTTTGGTTTTCACTACATCAGGGATCTTGGAAACCAGCAGAGATAGAAGGCAGGTTAAATGAGGAAAGAAGTGCAGTTCTTTGAGCTTAATAAATAAGCAAATTCAAATTTTCGAAAATTTGAATAGTTTGCTAGATAAAATGAAAAAATCAAATTTTGCGAGATTTAAAAATATTTTCTAGCCGGCTTGTAACACAAAAAATGAAAAAGTGCCAAATGAAAAAGTTGTACAGAATTAGACTTAGTACTATCTCAAATAATCAAAAGTTGTATTATACCAGTCGTGTTCGAGAAATAATGCAAACTTTTGTATTTTTTAATGGAAACCATATGCGACTATGGCACCACTAAATAGGATAATTTTTACTGATTTCGGCGATATATCATATTCCATGTTTATTTAAAAAAATGAAGGAGTTATAAGCATTTTTCAATTTTAAATTAATGAAATATGCAAGTTATCCATGGAAAACAAAAAGAAAACAAAAAATAACATAAGTATGTACCTACAAGTGAATCACGGTGGCGTAGTAAACCTTCAACTTGCAATTACCGATTGTTTTCTATCTTCATGCATTTTATACCCTACAACTGAAAAATGTTTTCAAATAAGTATGGACAATGTTAGATCGCAGAAATCAGTAAAAAATATCCTATTTAGTGGTGGCATAGTCGCATATGGTTTCCATTAAAAAAACATAAGTTTGCATTATTTCTAGAACACGACTGGTATAATATAACTTTTGATTATTTGACATAGTACTAAGTCTAATTCTGTACAATTTTTTCCTTTGCCATTTTTTCATATTTTGTGTTACAAACCGGCTAGAAAATATTTTTAAATCTCGCAAAATTTGATTTTTCCATTTTATCTAGAAGACTATGCAAATTTTCGAAAATTTGAATTTGTTTATTTATTAAGCTTAAAGAACTGCACTTCTTTCCTCATTTAACCTACCTTCTATCTCTGCTGGTTTCCAAGATCCCTGTAGTGAAAATCAAAAAAAAAACTCATCCTGTATTTGAATAGTTTCCTGTTAACGAATTCAAAGAAATTGTTGGTTAGTAAATCCCACGATATGTAGGTACTGTATTATCCTAACCTACACGCTGCTGGTTGTCAAAGCAATTATTCATCGTAAAGGTTTTCAGATTTTTTTTACGGTAATGGTTACTGATTTAACATTAAACTTAAACTTATTAAAATTATGAATTACTACAGACCATAGCACATGTCACTGGCACAATAATGTGATCGGATACGGAAGTAGTTACGCGTTTGTAATATAACTGGTGTAGTTCATTATGAATTGCCTTGAAACTCGTATACGTGTAAAATATATTTTTGTTTATGGTACACATCTGAAAAAAATAGTTGTATCGTGTTCTTGTCAAAGTATTTTTCAATGCCTACAGCGTTTATAAGATCTTGGCCTAGGCATGTGATGGCATGCTAAAATAAGAGCGCCAAACATTGCCGTGTACGCAACTGTAAGTATCAGAAAAAAATTATTCTGTTGCCTTGAAGCATCTCACACGTAAAGCCACTTGTCGAATCAAACTCTCAATTCCAGAATTTGTCGTTCCACATAAGATTTGCTTCGTCCGTCTATCAAAGGCGTACGGTATCGTTGCGGATTTCATGTGGAACTATGGAATGAATCGCATTTTATTTGTTAATGAATAAATAATATTGAACCACTTTGTATTTTGCGTAAAATTTATATGTACATTGTGGTGCAGCAGCAATACCCCACACGCCCACGACAATGCCATGAAAGAACGCTCCAACGTAATCTGCGTTTACAAGTAGTCGCCTCTCCTGGCCTACTTATTATCTCTGCTGTTTCCCTACCCTACCAAAGGAATAATAATTGCGTATTGGCGCCGTTGTCAGCTGAAAATTGAATCCGTCACCATTTTGATAAATGTCAAATATTTTTATAAATGTATTACCATAGCTTCCATGAAGGTTCACGGAATTTGGTTACTTTACCCCACGCCATACAAAAGATATGAGGGGGGATACATTACATCTCACTCATTTCTCCAAATACGATTATTATCGTAGATACAAAAGTTGTAGTTTTTTAGATTCACCGTCAGCATTTAGATTTGATAAGATAACTGAACACTGTGTACAGAAGTTATCCGGTTAACAGATTACAGGCGTTTTTTCTTAATTGGAAATTATCTGGCCAAAGAGTTCTTGCCTTATTTTAGTTGTTTATAGTTTGACTGTTTTACTTTAAATACATTGTCCGATGCCTCTATTCATTCAATATTATTCTTTGAAGTCTCTTTCACTCTTGCATTTCTTTACTCCCTCCGCCCATGGCTTTCCTAGCCTCTCCAACTTTTTTCCATCCCTTAGTGTTCAATTCAAGATTCTCTTTGGGATCCTGTCGTCGTTCATTCTCCTAACGTGCCCGTATCAAATTAGTTATTTCCCATCGACATCCTCGTTAGTGGTAATCTACAGACATCCAATTCTTGGCTTACACATTCTCCAGTTTGACTTCTCCTTCATTTCTGCCCTGAACTCAGTTGACAAAATCTGGGCTTTAACGAGTTCAACTAATTGGACCATTTTTGCAAACCTTAGAAAGTAATATAGCCAAACTATACATAGGTATCTGAAATCAGAAAAAACTCTCTGCCTATAGATATCTAATAATGATTTTAACAAATTTAAATTCAGGCGGCATACCAGTCAGAAATTTTGTTCCTACATTTCAAAAATGTACGAGATAGAGGGGAATTAAAATAAAACCAATAACCCTGTATATTGCGAACTATATTTTGCTATCATATTTATATCATGCTTTATATTTTAAAATACCTCAAAAATTATCAGTTCTGCAATTCAGTACATATTGCAATATAATGTTCTAGGAAATTTACTATCAAGTTTCTTCAAACTACGATTTTGATAAATTATGTTTACATGTCTGAGAGCTGATAAATTATTATTTGCATACTTTCAATTACGGAAATGGAAAAATTACATTTCAATTGTAAAATTCTTGGACTCTTGGTAGATTTTTAATTTACAAAAATTTTGAATTAAAGTTGACGGGAAGGGAAACTGGGGTACTTAAATCATGCTACAGGTGCACAGGTTACTTTATCTACAATATTACTTCAACTTAAATTTAATATTTGCAGTAAAACATAAGAGAATATAAGCATAAATATAAAAAGCAAGAATCTGAGCTCCCATAATATATTATATGTGACAACTTTAAAGTAAGTACTTTATATTATACTTTAAAGATATTAAATCTCTGACAATCTTTTATAATTTTTCTAATTCAAACTCTAGGGAGTAAACAAAACAGTTAAGACGTTGTTTAATAAAGTATATTTTGATGCAGCTAGGTGACGTTTGTTACCTACTTTAGAGTACAAACACACGTCATGGAAAATTTAAAAAATCCAACGAACTTTTCGAAAAAATACGGAATGTTGCTCACAGTAAAAAGTCTACAAAAACAAACTGCATGAGATTTTTATACATGTAATTTAATCAAAATTTACTGGAAGCATCCTAAATGTAACTAGTAATTCACCCACCTACGCTTGCATTATTATAATATTAATAACACAAGATAAGCCATAATCCATAATTTCGTGCTTCAACAATTGTTGCTTAAAACTTGGATTCTAGCCCTAGCCAAGCTGACATTTAAACATTCATAACGTGTCTCTGTGTATTCTTATACTAGTAGGTACCTAGGTTACGTCAAATTAAATATTGCGTGTTCCAAAAGGGTACGGAAACCGTAGACCACTTAATTCATTTGCAGAGTATTTAAATTACAGATTTTTTCATGTTACTATCCGTTGTCTGAAAGTCTCTTCGTAAGCAGGGGATTTTAAAGTCCGCACGACAAGCCTTTAGCATAACAAACAATTATTTTACCTTTTACCTATAATTTTATTGTTCTTTCATGTTTAAATTGTTTGTCCAGTCCCAGAAAAAAAACGAACAATACCTCACGTGAATCACGACAAACTTCTTCTCATCCTTAACCTAAATATAACAAGAAAATCAGGTGGATTCCAGTAATATGTATGAAAACAAACAGTCAACACTATCTGTAAATATTAAGTTATGTTTTATTGTTGCCTTGTTAAACAACTACAATAATAGATAGAGTTCAAACAAATTGTTTGCTTATCGTAAATATTGCACTGGGGGTCGACACCAACCAGATATTAGCTAAAAAAACTGTTCTCGGCACACAAGACAGGCGCTTCTTATGCGTCTTTTAAGTGACGGTATTCCAAACGGAGATTCGGTTCCAAGTAGGGGGCAACCACGTGGTGTACTCTATATAAACATGAGCACGTGTGCCAACACATGAAAAACACTGAAAAATGTTCCAGGAATAATTCGCAAGTAGTTTTTATAAAGAAGCTTTTAGTAAAAATTATTTTTCTGCTACTTACTTAGGTACTTTTAAATATACATATTTAATAATAGTTTTTGACCTTACTTTATCATTATTATTTCCGTTCAGTTTTAAACAATAGTAAGTCACTAAATACGAGAGATAGTGAATCTATTCATAGAACTGTTATCTGGAAAGGGCACACTCTATGTAGGGAAATTTTACAATCAGTTAAGAATTAACACCAGTTGAACAATCAATGCCTAATTTTGTAGTACTGAATTTGTTGGCTGACGTGTTGTGCGTTGTGTTGTGGAGGGCAATCAACAATGTGAAGACTCAAAATGAAAACATGTTTCAACGAAACTCTTATGTCTAGGAGGCCTTGTAAAATTTTAAAACTAATTTTTTACTTTATATTTGACAGTGTTGTCTAAAGCAGATATGCAGAAGTTTTTGAAAATTGAAAACGAAATCTGGAGGAGTTTTTGCCTTGATTCTTCAACGGTGATTGATATGGACTGTGCCATGCTGAATACAGAACCGGAAAACATTGAAAATGATAAGTCCACAAAACCATTGCAAGCAACTGAGGCTGTGGGTTGTTTGTTGATTGAACGTATATATAGCATGAAAAAGTTTTCTGTGAGATAGGTGCCGCACTTGTAAACATGAGCGCAAAAGCAGTAACACACGCACATTTCTTGCGAGTGTTTGACCCGTTTCGAACGAAATCTGAAGGACTTCCTGACACAATTGGTAACTGGTTGACGAAACTTGGATTCAACACTGCATATGTTAAAACAATGGGCGAAGCGAGATGAACCATGTCCAAAGAAGGCCAAAGTGATTCGTCCGGTTGGTAAAGTCATCGACATAATTTTTTGGGATGTTCGAGGATCTATTTGCACGGAGTGCCGAGAAAAGGGAAGAACAATAACTTTATGTTGGTCTGTTGCAGCGGTTCGTTATGGTACTGCGAGAAGAATCGACGTTATTCGGCCAAAAAGAAATATAACTTTCACCTGAATAATTCTCCGGTGCACACTTCCTTCATTGCAACAGTCAAAATTGATGCGTTGGGTTACCAAGTGATGCTTCATCTGCCAATTTGCCGAATTTGGTTTCGGGCGACTGCCTCCTGCAGGCAATACAGAAGGCATCCGAGCCATCAAAGATGATTTTGAAGCCCTCTACGAAAATATTAGCGACGAATCCTCAATAGGTCGCCCAAATTTCTTTTAAAACAGCCACAAGAACTCCAACAAGTGAAGCTCAGAACATGCCAGTAATTAGTCTAACCTAAGCGAACTGAAGTGCTCCGTGACTTTAAAAAAATCGGCTTTGTTGTGGTGTTAGTGCCAAGAGAATATTCTTAGTGTGAAAAGAAAAATATTTTCTTACATGTCTTTATGAATAGCAAAGAATAAAACACAAAGTAGTGAAACAAGAAACTTTGTATTTTATTCTTTAATATTTACAACGTTTCACGTCGCGCCAACCGCGAAATCCATCAAAGTTATTTATGAATAGAGTTAATCTGTTGACGTCTTTCATTCATGGTGAATTCCGCTACTTAGATGAACACTGAACAGGAAAGAGAATTGGAAGCAGGGAACTCGAAGAGTTCTAGCACTGATGGAAAAAACGTTTAAAACTTCCATGTCTTTTTCTAAATTTAGACATTGTAATGACCCAGCTCTAGTAGCCCCGAGAGTGCAGAATGCACGTATTCACGTGAACACATAACAAGAGGAACAAACACATGCAAAATTTAAACAAACACATCGGGCCCAACATAAAAAATATTTGTAGGTCCAGTACACCTTCCATAAATGAGTCACCAGTACGTCCATGTCATTTTCCAAAACCAGAACTTCTTCCATGTAATGGTCCCCCACAATGCAGACTTGTCTTGCATCTCGACACTTGATCTACCAAGAACCTTAATATGACCCACGATAGTTAAAAAATCAGCTATAACCTAATTTCTTATTTCAGCTTCTGCAAGGAGTTCCACACTTTGTTTCTCGTCCTCCATACCATAATTTTCTGCTTCTCTGTATTTCTTTCGAGCAGCCCTGTCTTCTTGAAGAAACATTTTCGGAATCTCGTCTGCTATACATCACGATGATTTCGCGTATTTTGCGATACTTTCTTCTTTATACTTCTGTTGTTTCTCTCCCATCACTTCAGGTGGTGCAATAGTTATGTGGTTGAAGTTCTTTTAGTGTTTAGCAATTGCTTAAACAAGGTTTTATGATCAAGGTGGACGCCCTGCATTTAACTATTGTTAACACATTCTCCACTTTTGTAAACGTACGAAAACTGGCATAGCAGCAGTTTGCGTTGATTGGATAGTTGCTAACATATCTATTATACTGCCGGGGTGGTAGGACTAGGGCTGCCAGACGTTATCGATATATCGTTTTATATCGATAATGTCAATGAGCGATATTGTGAAAAACCAATATCGATATATCGACATTTTCGATAATATCGGTATTATTCAGTATCGGAAATATTGATATATATTCTCATTATCGCCCCTAGCTAGGACTGTTCCCTGAAACGGGGCCATTGTTCTGGTACCCCCATCTGCTGTTTTGCCTGCAGTGTTACAGAAAAATGACGACTTTTGTGCGTCCACTTGACGAAGTGATTGACCTTGGTTCTCAATCGAAGTTTTCTCAAACAAAAAATATTGCAATGCTTTTTCCACCATATGCACTGAATTATTCACTCGAAGAAATAAACGTCTAAAGGAACGACGTATTCTTCATGGTAGTTTGAAGCTTATAAAATGTAACTAGCTCTTATAACTTGCAAGTGTATCTGTACGATATATAAAATATAACGATATGTATATCAGAGCAGGTTTTTCCAGTAAATTCGTTCATGATATATTTTTGGGTAAAGCAATCTGCTGCTGACCTGCCCTGACCTATCCTATTTTTCAGGGCATAGCGAAACCTATATTGTAGAAGAAACGCAGACGCACTTGGTGATGTTGGGCAAACAAAAGGAGATTATAAAGAGTATCAAACTGTGCAATAATTGGAACACCTTGGACATATTTGTGTACCATGTGAAAATCAATTGCTTAATTTTTTAGTAAAGCAATAAAGTTCCAAAAATGAAAAAACAGATTCAGAAAAGAAAAACTCTTGACTTCCATTGCCTCAGCTGTTTCTTCTCTTCCATCACCTTTTTCTTCGTCCAGGTGAGCTGTAGTCCTTCGCCATGTTTATTCATCTTATTCTATCATCTCGTCGGATCACTACAGTCGCTTTTCTTTCTTGTTCGACGCACATCTTTTTCTTATTTCGGTCATTTTGATTATGTTTCTTCTAGCCTACTCTTTATTTCTGCTTCTGTAGTCACGTTTTTTATTAGATAAAATTTTAAATCTAAGAATTTGTCCGTACTGCCTATTTTCAGTGGTAGTCTTATTTCTAAGGTTCTCGATCTTTTTTCTGATGCTGTAAGATATTCTAATTGAAGTCTTCTTTGTCTTGTGCAATTACGTCTTGGACATTAGTAAAGCTGACTGTGTATAATAATCCAATAGTCTTCTCTCATTTTCTCCTTTGCATATTCTTTTACTTTTTCCTTAAAACAAAAGGAGGGACATTAAAGGATGGTTTCGGTTTGCTCTCCAATCACTGATGGTTGCTTTCTCAAACATTTTTTAATGCCTCCTTTTAGTCTGGCGATAACCATGTCTTTTTCGCTTTCCAGTTCTTCTCCCGAGACCTTCGTGCATGCCGGATCTGTTTTTCTGTAATATTGATAATACCAACCTTTTGCATATTCTTTATGAAAGACATTTTAAGTGATTTAACTACCTAATCATGTTATTAAATAATTTGAGGCGACGGTATCCCAAATATGTAAAATGAAAATGAAATGAATGGTCTGGTATGAAAATTATTAATGCAAACTCTAAAATACGAAAATAATATGTAAGCGTTGATTGAAGGAATATTCCTTCAATCAACGATGTAAGTATAAGAATTTTAATCTATACTTCTCACGTAAGGGCTATAATTTGTTCAACTGTAAGAGATTAAAACAATTAATTTTTATTTAAATATACCTACAATACAGCACTTTCCTTAGTTCTTCAGGGTGAACGGAAGATTTCTTTTGTTTGCGCATATAATGCAGCCTGATCGTGCACGAAATGGCGTGCATGATAAATATGCAATCGTGTCCGTCTGGCTGGTGTAAAACAGTGCGTCGGGTTTCTGGTCCGCGAATCCCAAAGAGTTCATGTTGTTGTTGTTGACCTGACTGGTCCCAGGCACACGGCCCCACGCTAGTGTATAATAGTATAGTTGACTGACGTATACAGTCAACAAAGGAATTTTATATCAGCGTTTAAAGTACTTTTTCTTCCTTTTTTCCTCACGACGTATCGGTGGCTGTATAATACGAATTGGACAGTGACACGCAACTGGGACATGTACGTCTTCATGGAAATGCAAAATGTAGCATTTAAATGTGTCATAAAATATTTGTCTGAAAACGCAACCCAAGGGACATTACTCTTTTAGCTTTACTAGTCAAATCAAACCAAATTAAGTCATGTCAATGTTGAACTACACGTGCCAAATTATCAGGTTTGTTCCAACCAACGACTTGTAGAGGGGACTTAGCTACATATTTACATTTTCGACTGAAGCAGGGGGAATACTCACAGTCTAAGCCGCCACCACCTATAGGAGATGTTGTCTAAGCGTTTGTGTGACCAGTTGTGTAGTAAACAGGTGCCGCCGCGGAGACAGAATATCGCGGAACATTCGTCTGGTCCGTTGCTTGAATCTAATAACAAACAACGCTACCCGCGACCCGCTGGCATACGAACGTGTAGACTTCAAAACAAAATCAGCTGTTGCATAAGGACGCCAGGTCCATTCTAGAAGTATTTGGTTCCAACAGTTCAGAACCGTCAGGATTCTGCGCACTGTGAAACACAAGCCGGTTCTTACACGGTGCGCAGAATCATGAGGAAATTGTAATTTTGTTAAAAAACTTTTTGGCGGATTATTGAGTCCTTAAGGAAATTATTTCTATGTATTACGGATTTTTTTCAAATCTTTCCCCATCAATGAAATTAATAATTAAAAATGTGTATAGGTATCTAATATTTAACTGAAGACGTGGTTTTCATCCTCGTTTTCATCTTGTTACTATCTTTTCATTGTTCTAAATTTTCCAACTGTACTTAAATAATGAACGTTGTACTATTTCAGTTTTGATTTGATTTTTTTGTATATACTATCCATGTACTTGCATATTTGGCTAATACTTTCTGAATAATTTTAATATAATTCATTAATCATTAAAATCGCTCCCAAAACCACCAAAGAAAACCTCCTCTAAAACAACCCCCAAAACAATTCCTAAAAACCACTCCTAGCAACCACCCCTAAAATCACCCCCATAAACCACCCCAAAAACCACATCTCCAAACCACCTCTAAAATCATTCCTAAAAACCACCCTTGAAAACCACCCCGAAACCATTCCTTTATTTTATTTAAATTTTTTTCTTAATTTTTTTTATTTTTTAATATAAAAAATTTAAAAATAGTCTGTCATTGTCAATACAATACATACAATTTTATCTAATGAATCTTGACAAAGACCCTGAGAAGGGCCGAAACGTCAGCAATTCAATTTTAGGTATTATTTTTTCCGCTACATAAACTTATCCACTTCAAATTTCAGAAATAAAAAAATTTAAAATAAGTCAGTCATTGTCATCTATATTTATATACAATACATTCTTCTTTCTGCTACTTGTACTTTTCCACTTCAACAACACAATATTATTTTATAATTATGATACTTTCCTGACAAAGTGTGGCCAAAAGTAAAATCGGCATTGTCTGTTTGTCTAAAGCATTTAAGCATTTAAAAGTCAGTCATTGTCATCTATATTTATATACAATTACACAATTTTACCTAATAAATCTTTACAAAGGCCCTGAAGAGGACCGAAACGTCAACAATTCAATTTTAGGTATCATTTTTCTGCTACGCGAATTTTCCCATTTCAAATTTCCGACACAACGTTATTTTATAATTACGATACTTTCTTAACAAAATGTATCCAAAAGTAAAAGGCGTTGCCATAAAATAATCAATCGGCATCGTCTGTTTGTCTAAAGCATTTCTGATTTCCAATATTGGCGGCTTCAGACATGCGCATGTAGATTTGGATTATATTAACCCGGACCGTTGTCGCTCCTTGTGGTTGATATTCTCTGTGGGTCTGAGCGAACCTACCTACATTCGAGTGCGCGCGCAATTCGCCGTTACGGCCTTGAAGTCACATCTCGATTTTCTGAATAGATGAGGAAATACGGAAAAATGGCAAGCCTTCTGTTGACTTTAGTTTCAAGATATTTGATTTTCAACATTCCTCTTCTTCTAATAAAATTTTCAAATGAACCGCAAGTACCTCAAAAAACATGTAGTTTAGAAAAGAAGGAACTCAAAAGTGCAATAATTTATAGGATGTTCCATTGAAATAAAATGCGTTAGGTATTGTGCAGAATAAATGCGGGATAGTCTATATAAGCAGTATGAGAAGACGGGCAGAGGAGAAAGGGAATATTGAATGCCCCACTCTTTAGCCACGCTCTCTCACATGCGTCGTGCTCTTTCTCTCAGGCAAGCGTCAGTGAAGCGAGACCACAGCGTTTCATTTCTCGTGACGGCGCGGCGCCCCACTCTTTAGCCACGCTCTGTCTCATGCTTCGCGCTGTTTCTCTCAGGCAAGCGTCAGTTCATTCTTCTAATAAAGTTGAAGTTTCACTTCTACCGAGTGTGGCGACCACGCACCCAGTTTTTTTTCTGAAATGAATAATCAAGGTGTAATAGAAGAAATATATCTGTTTTATACATGAGAACTACTAGATTCTGTTTCAGAGAACAAAAAATGATCTAACTCTAATTCCTGAAATTTGATTGCATTGTAACCTTTCGATAAAATAATGTTTCGTTGCTTATCATTGGTATTACCTATTATATTATTATAAAGGAGATCTACCGTTTAGTGTAATTTCTGAATTGAAAGTAAAATTCCTATTTCGAAAAAATTTTAACTTTTGAGAGCATGAATGCAAAAAAATCTTGTTGCCAATACCGAACACTGTATCGGTTAATGTATCAAAATTGACATACGCTGCAGATAAAATTGAAATGTTAGGTATCTAAAAACGAACAGTCCTCTTGAGATATACTTGCCGAATATGGAGTAGACGATTTTACGGAGTAGAATATGGCTCGAGAAGCATTAGGTATATGCAGATTTATTTGATAAAATGCCGCTAGTTTATACAATGGCCGGTCATTTTGTAAGATGACTAGTCCTTACATTTTGTCGCCGACTCACATACAAAAATAAAAAAGTGCCCATTATCAATCAGGATTCTCTCAAGCGGTTGGTATTTGGGGTAGATCACTTCCATTCAGTGAATCTTTCTTCGTGACAGATCAGCAAAGTCATGTTGTAATTTAAATGTTGAAAATTTCGAGGTATTTTATACGATCGTGTACCTAATTAAATAAAGCTGTCTGCATTTACTTGTAGTTAAGGGAACAAAACAAGAATCTGGAGCAAGAAGCTCAGAATCAAAACATTTGTAATTTTAAACTCTTTAGGCGACTATTGTTACGATATATCAGACGCTGCATAGGCACCAATACATAGTAATCAGATTTAATTATTTACGTCTGCTAGAGTTTATTACCTGCAGTATCTTAAAATATAAACTTACGCCTTGAAACTGTAAAATGTAAAATTATAATTTGTTTTACAGCATATTAGTTCCATCCTTTTTATAGCAAGAAGGTAGTGTATTAATAATTGTTACACTTATTATTAAATTTTATTTATGGCTTTCTAGACATAATGAAAAAACAAAATTTGTAATTGAAATATTTTAATTTCCGGCTTATACTTGCCGTGAGCGAACATACTTAATCAGAAGCTACAGGAAAAATGTTTCGGCACGCTACTGGGTCTTGAACTCAGGTTTCTCAATTTCCGGGCAGGCGTCTCAGTTGCGTGCCGTCACATGCAGCTTCTAATTAAGCAAAATACGTACTTTTTTGTCTTGTAAATAACTTGTTTTAGAGTTGCCTGATTATAGTCGATCAACGGTTCTAAGTGACTTGAAATTTGGGATACACATTATCAATGAAGTGAGAGTTTACATGGCTACTTGGCTTAGAGTGCTGAATATATTTGTATCTTTAACATCTTTAATTATGCATAGATTTTAAAAATTTAAAAACTATTGTAATCAGAATCATCATCATGAAGTTGTCAGTCCGAAGACTGGTTGGATGCGTACCTCCATCCTTTCCTATCCTGAGTTAACCTACGCATTTCCCTAAAAATAGAACTTCCTAGATCCCCAACTATTTGAGAGCCGTAGGTAGTCTAATCTGGGCCTACCTCTTTTTGTCCCTATCTTCGACTCTAGTATGTCGCGAACTATAATTCCTTCGTGTCTAAGAAGGTGTCCTACCATCATATCTCTCCTACATTCTTTATTATCTTCCATACCTTTCGCTTTCCCCAACTCTTTCTAATACCTCCGTATTGCTAACCTTATCTACCCTTGGTATCTTCTATCTTCATCATGTGTCTGTAGCACCACATTTCAAACACTTCTATTCTTTTTCGATCCGCTTCTCCTCGGCTTCTCCTATTGTCCAAGTTTCGCACCCGTACTGTGCCGTACTTCACCGAATTACGAGGGCGAATAATTAACATGACAGTCGTTTACTTCATTGATATTGATACAAATCGACGCGGAACCTCCTTTTATGTACCTATGTGGGTATTCCAAATTTCAAGCCACTTGAATAAAACATAATTTACAAAAGAAAACAACGGCGGATTTGTTTTTTTTTATAATATCTAGAAAGCCACACATTCTTTAAAATTCCGTTTATCCAACACTGCATCCCCAACAGTGGTGAGCTTAGTTCAGTGGAACGCACCTATAATAGATTTCTATATACTCTAGATAATTAGAGCGGTCAAGTAAATATAACTGAGATCAAAATAAATTAACAAAAAATAGCAAAATGCAATATTCTTTTTTATGGCAGCACAAATCATAG
This sequence comes from Xestobium rufovillosum, assembly GCA_963966045.1. NCBI lineage: Eukaryota > Metazoa > Arthropoda > Insecta > Coleoptera > Ptinidae > Xestobium > Xestobium rufovillosum. Next base: position 21,966,459 of record OZ014494.1, read on the forward strand.
AAAACTAAAAAGATAATCCATCGGTATAGTGTTATATTTATTCATTACTGATTAGTAAATACATGCTTATGAGTCATCAGCATGTATTACTCTTCAGTGCGCCTGATAATTTTAGGCTTCGACAGAAGCCAACGTAATACGACGCAAAAGTAAAATCTGTATCACTTGTAGCATGCAGCCTAACCACTGGCACCGGCCTAGTCGGTAGGCCCAACTGTGCGAAACATGCCGTTGTCATAGCAACCGTCCAATTGGTAATTGCATTGAAGCAGCATATGCGTTACACCGAAGCCGTTTCATTTAAACAGTTAGTGCCTACATCGGCATCGGTAGCTTCTTCTGTCTTGTAAAGTGTCGTATGATAATAAGATAATAGTAACGGTAAAAGTAAAGTAGGTAATTTTAATCTTATAAAGAAAATTAAATTAAAAAAAGCTATTTTAGTTGAGATCATATTAATATTTGAAAAAAGCAATATAAATAGACTTAAAATAGTTAAGGGGATATTCGCAATGTGTTAAACTTGCGACAGGAGCTATTAATTACTAATACGCCTACCCCGATATTTCAGAACATGAAATTAAAACACAAGCAAACCGATTAACAGTGTTAAGCTTTTGATTTCTCTTTTAGATTTTCGGTAGTAAAAAAATATGAAAATTAGTAGAAGTAGAAGGAGAACCGGTACCCGACACTTCTTCTTTTACACATAATTAAAGAAAAGTAATGTCTGCGAAAATTTCCTTAACCCCAGAAATTCTAGGTGAAACAGTGCTTCACCTGCATCATTTGTCTAGTCGTCATTGATATGTACCTAGGTGTTAGGCCCGTGCGAAATTATTGATTAATCAACAAATAATCGATTTTTCGAGTAATCGATTATTGGGGTCAATTTTATCGATTATTTTACCAATCGATTATTATTTGATTAATCGTTTATTTGAATAATCAGTTAGTCGATATATCGATTATGTTGGTAAATGAATCTTCGCTGTTCCCAGAGTTGCCACCTCAGCGGAGAGAAACATAACTTTCTGAGATTTCTCTTTGTCTTCCTGTCGGATGTACTAATGGTGGTGTCGCGTTTTCCGCAACGAACACTTGAGGAAAGATCCTTACCGCCTTGGCCCGATTAATAAAGTAGATTAATCGAATTATTAAAAAATCAAATAATCGATTAACCAAACAATCGATTAATCAAATAATTGTTTAATCAAATAATCGATTAATCATAATTATCGATTATTTTCCGATAATGATTATGAAATATACCTAATAATCGTACGTATAGGCCTAATGCGTACTGCACAATAAAATTAGTTGGTTTGCTGAATATAGAGGAGCTGGGAGCTTTTTAAGCAATAACCTTGAGTTAATCAAAATTCTTGATTCCTAATCTAGACAGAATCTATAGCATTGTAATTTTGACAAGACTTCAGGGATAGGTTTCTTGTACACTCAGATTTTGTTTTTTTTCTTGAAATTTAAAGATAAGATAAAAAATAGCAAGTCTTGTCTTATCTCTGGAAGACATCACTATATCGTAGAAGAACTAACAAAATAATAAAATAATGCATACCTATCCACTCATTTTCTCTGCGTAATAAAAAATTCACAGCCTTCGCAAAGATGCGAAGCAGACTGTAACCCTTGTGCGTGTGAACTATTTCCGCATACGCAATAGCGTGTTAAATAATTCTTCATAAAACACCTGCGTCGATTTATAATAACTGCATTCCTGTTGTGGCAGTCCCTCACATTTGCGACGCTAGACGGTCCCACTCTATGCTCTGAATGAAGCTTAATCAGACTGAGCGGTCTAGCGCGCCGCCAGACCGCTACCGCTCGGCTCTCACGCGTGACGTATGTGGCAAATGCAACACAATCTTTTCGGTAAAAATGATACCCATACTAGGATACTAATAACATTCTCAATGTTAATAAGTTAAAAACTCTAAGCACGAATACTAGGTATAAATATTTTCGCAGGAATTAAATGAATATTAAAAGGGATAAATTTATTATTTTAAGCAAAGTTACATTACCCCTGTTTTGGAAAAGTTTTTCAGTTCAACTCTTACACAGCGTCCGATTTCAACGAACAATGAGCAGCAGCACACCCATGCAAACGAACGGTTCTACAACCGAAAAAAACATTTTTTGGTCTCCTAATTTTCATTTTAAATACAATGTGTTTGTGGTAAATAAAGTGAGAAAAACATAAAAAAGAAAATTATTGATGTCACTTAAATTTGCTTCCTTTGTCAAGGAGTTTCTGCTAGGACATTCCATGAGATTACGAGAAAAACAAATTTTTCATATTTCTCCAACTAGGTACTAATAGTAAAAAACTATTTTGCATGTTTTTCAATGTATCAATATTTTTAATGTGTGTGTATGTACCGCTCTAAGGAGTGGAGGTGATTGTTATATAAGTGCCAACTTACTGGCTTCGGACTGCTAGCTATTAAATTTCAAGGATTACACGATCCTTTTCGTATCCTTTCAGGACGCAATTGCCCGAAATAATCCCAGACGGCAAGTAGGTTTTTAGGTTAAAAGCTTTGCAAAAGTCAACCTCAGCCGATGTTCTCAGAGCGGACCGCGATGCACATTATAGCGGAGGTATGCAACACTCGTCCTTGAATGCGTACACTGCACTTGCACTTCCCGCTTCGCCTGCATGCCCCGCAGACCGCGCCATCGTCTGAAGCAGACAGCTAACCCTCTCCGCCTTTCCTCCTGTTGCAAATCGCGAAAAATAGCACATGTAATGTTTTGCTAAATCCGTTCGCCGGAGTTACTGGCTTTCTGTAGGTTGCTGGTACAAATTCGAACATGCATTATTCAAGGTGTCGGGAGGTTAATTTCTTGAAGGAATATTAATAACAGTAGGTAGATGTAGCTTTTATTTATTCAGAATTTTACTAATGTATTAATAAATGTAAGTGCAAACAACGAATAAATTAAGGAACTTCCCTGGGGAATAAATTAACAGGAGTGAAAAAATATTGCCTTGGCAGAAAACAGTTACATTAAAAATCAATGTTTCTGATTTTTCAGGACATAAAATGTAAGTACATAATATACAAATTAATGTATTCATCAACCGAATAAGCTAATTTTCAGGACAACCCTAAAATCTTTGGTTAATTACCCTACCTATCAGGTGATGATCGGTAAAAAGTGACAAAAAACTGATTCTCAACAGTAATTTGACGAATACTTTTTATTTTGCAGGATAAATGTCTGTTTTGAACGAAATTTTGTTGCCAGGAAATTTGACGAATAAAAATGACAGCCAGTAAGAGCGCGAAGGCGATGTTACTAAATACGTCTGCGAACAACTCTCCTTGTTTTTCCAATTTAAGTTTCTTGAAAATTCAAATAATTAACAGCCCGTTTAATAATGGAACGGTTACAATTCACTGTTTTATTTATAAGATTTTCTCGTTTTGTCTCAATCATTTGTCATATATGTACAAGGTGTCCCAAACTGGACGCGTTCTTATGGGAACACCCCATATTTGAAGAGATAGAAAAAAATTAACCAAGGTGTCCGGAGCTCAAATTTAATGAGAAAACCACTGGCGCAATCAAAACTTTGCTATCTCTTATCGTATGGCCGCTAGAGGGCGATTCTCAAATTTCGTCGATTTCTTTTATGTCCTATAACTTGTTTATTAATAAAGATAATTAATTTTGGTAAAAACTTTCTTACGGCACTTTTTTCCGTAAAATCCATTGCAATAGGCAGTTTTTTTACAGGGCGTTTAGATTTTCGTGCACCACCCCAAACTCATTTTTTTATATAGACCACCCTATATATTATGAGATTTTTGGAAAGCTCGTAAAATTTCCTAAATTTCGATGTATCACTTGCCATGTTTATCTTAAAAACCATTAGCAACATTACGATTTAAAAATTAAAATATTGTGCCTACAGAAATCAAGATTGCCATGACTAATAAAATGACATAGGATGCTAACATGTTATGATTAAAACCACAGATCTAAAGTTTGATGATAAGATTACTCATAGTTATTATATTAAATTAATAATTCTTTAAATGTTGCTAATGGTTTTTAAGATAAACATGACAAGCGGTACATCAAAATTTAGGAAATTTTACGAGCTTTTCAAAAATCTCATAATATATAGGGTGGTCTATATAAAAAAATGAGTTTGGGGTGGTGCACGAAAATCTAAACGCCCTGTAAAAAAACTGCCTATTGCAATGGATTTTACGGAAAAAAGTGCCTTAAGAAAGTTTTTACCAAAATTAATTATCTTTATTAATAAACAAGTTATAGGACATAAAAGAAATCCACGAAATTTGAGAATCGCCCCTAGCGGCCAAACGATAAGAGATAGCAAAGTCTTGTTTGTGCCAGTGGTTTTCTCATTAAATTTGAGCTCCGGACACCTTGGTTAATTTTTTTCTATCTCTGCAAATAAGGGGTGTTCCCATAAGAACGCGTCCAGTTTGGGACACCTTGTACATAGAAATTTATTCGGATTTACAATAAATTATGAACTGAAACATCCTGGAACATCCTGTATATTATAATTTAATTACTTATCCATTACTAAATTAATAAAAAATGTTGCAATTAAGGAGAAACAGAATAATGTATTACCAAGCAAAAAGCAATCATCTCATTTATTTTCAGTCCTGTTTTTCGCTGCTGTATTTCTAACCTGTATGCTGGCGGCGATACTAAAAATATATGTGTATCAAGTGCATGTGTGAGTCGTGGTTGTTTTGTATTCTGCTTCTCTTTTCTCTTGTTTCCGATTATTAAACGAGCTTTGGAAGTATCATTTACGTTACGCTTGAAATGAGAATTATGGAAATTTGAAGCAAGTCTTTAAGTGTTTAATAAATGAAGTGTACAGGTGTGTTCGGCACGAATTGTAAAACTGCGCTCATCATTTTAAATTTTTTAAATTTAGAATTTTAATGCCAGTCAATCAAGCAGCCGCTCTTCAGTTGGTTGCTCTTTCGCTTGGCTAAATTCCCGTATGCAGTCGAACAGACTCTCGTTGTTCGGGGCTAAACTTAAATGCTCGCTTTTTCAGTGTTTTGTGCGAACGAACTGGAGCTTTGCGTGGTTCCTGGTGCACCACACAGAAACATCCCTGAATTCGAAATACGATCAACTGTTGAAGTGGCACAATGTTGATTAAGTCGAGTTAAAAAGCGAGTTGGTTCGCTGCCGAAAACTCAGTTTGGAGTAGCCCACAACCAGACGACCAGTAAGTAAGGCTTGTTCTAGAGTCTGGCTCTCTGGATGCATTATCTTCCAATTACACCAAGTTGATTTATGACTAATGGTGGAAGACCAACGGCAACCTCCTCCTTCTCCATCTTTCACTTTTAGAGAGAGGACGGTAATACTATGTGATGCCATGTCTTATGAATATAAAAATGTTTGTTGGTGTCTTGTGCCTGCTTTTTTGCTTTCCGTGGTTTCTGTGACTTGACCTTTCTCTGAGTATTAGAACTCTATCTTGCTCGACTGGTGCATGGTTGCTTCTTGTCAAGTATCCGAAATTGTTAGCTGGGTACGCAGCCAACAAAACAGAAGATGAGAGCGTTTACAATACTCAGTTTAATATTTTTTGATACATTACCACTTCCCATATTTTTATTAATCTTATTGTTGCCGCTCCTCTATGGCTAATCGACGTTTGATTTCATTCCTACAGGTGCCATTATCTCCTGTGAGGGAGCTCAAACAGATAAATTCGAATTTTTCCCAAAACTCTACTTGGCAATACCTCCAACTAAATAGTTACTGACATTACAACTAAATTTTCTAGTTAAATTCTGTTTGGGAACATCTAACTGGATTTTTAACTATATTTTCCGGAAGATTCAGTCTAGTTACATTTTAACTGGAATATAGGAGGAAAAGTAGGAAAAGTTTTAGGGTATAGTATAGAGAGAAGGAAAGGCGAATAAGACTGGGAAAAACCAACAGAAAAACAAGAGCGGTCACAAATGCAACATTTACTTACTTTGAGATAATGTTAGCGACAGTAAAGTGTAATATATCGTGCAGTGCCTGTCTAACTAAGCAAAGAACTTTAAACAGGTAATATGCGCAGGTGGGCCATTTAATGATTTTCCCCGGATATCTATGTTACCTACCTTATACATCGGTCTATAGCGTATTTTTTTAATGGAATATAATGGTGAACGAGATTTGCCTCTCATATTTCACACCGTTCCACAGGATTCTTGTTACAGCTAGCTAGTGATGGGCAAAACCGGATGATTTGAATAACCGGATTTTCGAATTATGGATGAACTCAATATTCGGATGATAATCCGGATTATTTATCATTCAAATGTTCCGTTCCACAGCGTAGCATATAAGCAATGCCGGTTGCGGGCCGTAGTCGGACTTGATTCTCGCTTTCACATTGGCTTCGCACTCGCAGTTCGACTGTTTTGTGGTTCGACTCGACGCGGCTGCGAGTTCGGATGATTTTGCATCGGGACACAAAGCATAACCGGATTAATCCGATTTTTTTGAGAATCGGATTATGGATGATTTTTAATCCGGATTCGCCCATCACTACTGCTAGCAGCCGAATTCCAGAAAGTTGAAAGCAGCATTATTAATTGTGCCCCTACAATGTATGTAGTTGTAGACCGAACCGGGTACGGGTCTATCCGAAAAACGCAAATGCCCTTCAGGAGATTCGAACCCGGGACTTCGCCATCGAAAGCTAGCTCTCTTACCACTGAGCTATCCAGCCATTTTACACCGCAAATGAGTGTCAAGATAACTTTTTCATACCAGAGCACCTACCCGCTGTGATGATTAACATATGCATTTTTGACTTACTTCTGCTGTTGTAATTTTATAACAAAATTGTGAAGTATTTGTATTAATAGCTTATTACATTGCAATAATGTGTACTGCATGCGGAATTGTTTTCCGTTCTCCATCGATTACAGCAGTAAATAGGAGTACTATAAAGCACTTTTAGTATCAGACAAGCTATCTTTATAACGACTTATTTCCGACAACACAACTGTTTGTTTCGCCAAATTTATTATCAATTATTGTTTACTTTTCTAATCATCTTCACCTTGATAAATTATTGATAATACCAGTAATCAGTACATTTCAAGTAAATTGGCAATACAGATATCGCCTGAAAAAAATAGAAAACCAATTTTTTTATATTTATTTTCTGATTAAGGTTTGATAAAATCAGGTAGGTATTGAATGTCAGCTATATTTCTTTGAAGTTTTCGCCGTAATTTAAAAAACGTGACAATCATGTGAACACGCGGAAAACGATGTCATTATATTTAATTTTTAGGGCGCCGTATAAACTATATTCCGCAATTTATTGTTTATAAATCGAAAATGCACAAGCCATTCGTCTACCTCTTGTCAACATATGTCATTTAATTCGAAAATAGGGCTTTTCATTATAAAAGAAAATGCTGAGGCGCATGCGCGATCGCGCCATGACATTTTCGGACAGATGTCAAAGTTTTGTATTGTTTGAAAGTGTTTATTTTCAATTATTTGGTCTTCTATACAGTAAAATTTTATTGTAAACGTGCAAAATTATTATGCAGCATCCAAACTTTGTGCTTTTCATGACTGCAACGGCGCTAGCAGAGTGGGTAGGTCAAGCTATTGCTTGGGATTACGATTTTATCTATTTCCCAAACCCTGCCTAACACTGGGGTAAATCGAAGTTACTAACTGGGTCGGTGACCAAGTGAGGACTTGTTCCACCTATGCAAATTGTGTTGAAAATGTGTAAGAGGCAAGATTCGAAATGGAAAAATGTGTTGGATGTTTCCAGGTTTTACGTCATTATTTGTTCGATCCGAGGTTAGGTCTTTAAAATAATTATTATTTGTAGTTGCATACATAGGTACATTGCAGAAAAATACGCACCTGTCTATTAGATCCTTTTTCTCAGTTTTCTTTTAAAAAATTCATCGATTTTCACCGCTACGTATTAAAAACCTGCGTGATTGAAATTATGTTGGTTAACATTCCCGTATTTCAAACAGGCCAGGCACGCCTTCGGGATTCAACCTCATAATCTTCTGAGGGATGTCACTGGGAACTAACATTTGTAATTGTTCTTCTTTCAAACACCCTCCTTATTTGGTACTCTATTTACTTGCGAATATCCTACACGAAGTTCAAAAACTGACAGTGACATTCGTCCGAAAAAACTAAGAACAGCTGATTATCACATTTGCACATTTGCACATGCGCACATGCGCACTATCGAAATCAAACGAAAAAAGGTCTATTTCGGAAACCTATTTTTTGCTCTTATTTGTGAAACTACTGATTTTACTCGTTCTTAAAATGACGCCACAATTATATTGTTAATTCTGAGGAGTTGACTATTTTTTTCTACTCTTATGATTATTGCATGTTTACTAATTATTGCTGGAAATGCCTGCTCCACATACCTACCAATCGATTAAACATCTGTTTACTAACTTTTGGATAGGTAGGTAATCAAATAATTATTGTCAGTCAACACTAAATATTGTAGATGGTACTTTATATAATCACTATTTCAGTTATATTTTCCGTTTGCTGTGAAATTACATTATTTGCTATGATTTTCGCAAAGAATTCCCAAGAATTTAATATCCTCCGAGTAATTATTAATTTCAAATTTAGCTTTCTACAAAGCAATGCCACCCTTTTTCATGAATGTTCCTGAATGTCGTTCTGAATCTGACGTATTTATATTATAATATAACTCCCTTTTACACGAATGAATCACGACGATACACAAATTCTTGTATTTAAAATAGACTTCAAAAGAGTTTTGCAATAAACATTTCTATCTATTATGTTTACCTGAATTCAACAAACGAATGGAATGTTCCATTGCTTCAATAACAAAAACAAATTATTTAGAAGGTAGCGAAGTACGCGAAATTTTTGATTTTAACAATTTATGAAACAGGTAAAATACCTACCTGGATTCGAGGAGTCATCCTATATCGAAGGGAAAAGCAGGTGTGATAAATTTTACTTTATCTAAGCAAGATATAGGAGACACAAATTACAAAAAATATAAGCCAACAATTTTAATTATATCAATGCTGCTAACTGAGCTAACTGAGCGGCTATTTCTTCACAATTGTATCCACCAACCAACGTCGCGAGCAGTTACAAGCAGTTACAAGCCCTGCTCATGGCCCATGGCCCTGCTCACGATCAGCTCACGCGCAGTTCGCGAGCAGTTACACGTTGACGTCTATTTGAAGTTACCGACAGCTGACGAGAATTCTGACGAGCTCAACGTGAAGAAGATAACGACCCTAATGTTACGCGAGCTGATTGCGATATTAATGTAAACATTTTGCGCACACGCTGTTGGTGGATCGCGAACTGCTCGCGAGCGCCGGTGAATACGTACCTTTAGCGATTTTCTAATAGAATAAAATTGTTGGTTCCCCACGACAGGAAAAATTAACGGGACCGATTGGCGGTAATAACTAAATATAATGTTATTGAATCGACGTTGTCTTTGAGATGAATATTATGGTGGCAATCTGAATTCAGTGAGTGATAAGTTGGGAAGTTTGAATAGGTACATAATAATTTTGATATATTTATAATAATTTATAGTACACTAACAGAAAATACAAACCTAACCTCTCTGTACAATAATAACACGTCACGCACTAAACGCCAAGCGGGGCAGTTCGAGATCACCAAGTACCATAACTGCACATGCGCGTGGCATATATGGCTTCTGACGTCATACTAAGAGGGGTGTTTATCGTGATCTTATGTTGCAGTCAGATGCACATACACATGCACACGGCAAAATCTTTTAGCGTTTTAAGGCGTCTTCCCACGGCGCGTAGCTCGGTGAATCAAGCCAAGTCGAGCCGTGACCCTTGAGTCCGCGAGTCTGGACATGACCTTTCACACGAAGCACGCCAGATTGCTGTTTGCCAAATCTGCGTGCGTCATTGTTTCGTAAAGAGACTCGGCTTTTCCCGAAAACAGACGTTCAGTGGTGTACATGAAAATGAGGCTTCAAAAGAAGTGGAGTGCCGTATGTGCTGCGGCTTACGTTATTTTGAGTTGTGGATATTTAAGAATGCAAGAAAAGAGACATGAAAAGAATAATTTGTTTTTTTTCAGATATAACGGCACAGACATGTTAGGAGATAAAGGTCGAGAACCTTCTGGTTACTTTGAAAATTTTTGGCTTGAAAACTTTCATTTCCAGTAGTTGTCTCTAATTTTGCGGCAATTTCCGAAAGGTTGCCATTAGCGCTATCATTCCAGGCATTCTGCACTTGATTTCTGTTTTTGTGTTGAGGATCTACAGTTCCATATATTTTGGATGCCATTCATAAATTCCAAGAATTTCTAAAGTTGTCTCGTTGCACCAAGACGTGTTTTATCCGCGAAAATATAGTCTCAACAGGTCAAACCGTTGTTGTTGGTAAATATGGCACGAGTCGAAGGAACGCAAGCGTTTGGGGGCTGGATAGGCGTAGGATGAAATTAGAAAGGGGAACTAGCTGTATGGAACCCCAAACATTCTCAACACAAAAACAGAAATCTAGGGACGTCACGGCAGTCCGCTTCTGTTGACTTCATTTTCATCTACATCACTGTATGTGTATTTTCCCGATATGTCGAGGCTCTTTACGAAACAATGACACACGCAGACTTGACAAAGAGCAATCTATCGCGGTACGTGGGAAAGGTCAGGTCAAGTCAGGTCAGGCTTGAGGAATCGCGGCTTGACTCTCCGAATCACGCGCCGTGGGAAGGCACCTTTAGCTTGTTCTGAAATTTAGAACCGACTTGCATATGGAATGTTTATTCTTTTGTTACATGAGTGAAATTTTGACAATTGACGTGTTAAAATGACTGAGCAGTTTTGGCATCAACTTTTAAAATTTAAATCATGTAAACAGAAAAATAAGGACTTCGCTTTGTGATACTAAGGTTTATGTAAGCAAGCTGCATTACACAAGGTGTTTTGCCAGACCTTCTGAGCGTGTCTCTGATGTGACAGATGATCGCGGTAAACACTTACTTTTAAGCTCAGGTTTTTTGATGATTTATGTGGGTTTTGACATAAATCTTGTTAAAAATAACAAATATGGGTCAGTTTATTTTAGCGTAAACTAAAACTGATGGACGACCCCATTGAACCACTCAATGCAACCAGCTTTTTGAAAATGTCAGTCTGCAAAGTATTTAAAATTATGTCTACATTAGCGTGAGAATAATACAGTTGCACGCCAGCCTGAGTCTAGACGTATTAATGGTGGCAATCAAGTCCGGTAGTTCCATTCAATTGCGTTCGATATCAAAACATTTTTAATTACGGAACACTGCCGATGGCGATTACGTATAGAGAACATGCAAGTAAATAAGCTTCCAGTTTCATTTTCGAAGAGCTTCCGCTCTTAAACCCGCCTCTGCATGTGTTGAGAGGGAGAGCGCACCTCCGAAGCGCTTCCCGTTCAAGGCCAGAAGAAGTGGGCAATTGACCCCGCCGGCGGGCGCAGATCTGCTGGACGATTTGCGTGGAAATAACGGAAGACCGTCTTATGCACCGCCGACCACCTCTTGGTGTACGTGCCACGCATAGCCTAGTGGGTCAGCCAGACTGCCCCCGTCTCCTGCTGCGACTATGCTGATCTATGCGAGTCCCGGTTTACCGTTGTCCACCATGTCTGAAATTGCAGATTCACGTCTAGGCGCGTTGAAGACCGTCTGAGCTAGTTTTTTTTCGAGTTCGCCGGAATTCAACTCTCGCTGGCACCATCAGGCATGTTTTTATTTTTATACGGGTTGTGCAGGTGGGATGGACGAGTAGGCCATTAATAATTGAACTTTTAGAGACCTGATACTCGTGACAGTCACGAAGGAAACACTTAAAATAAGAAGTGTAGTGGCCACCGTAACCAATTATCATTAAAAATATTGTCCTTGTGGAAACGGGTAATAAGGCATGGACGACAGTTGGCTTTTTAATGGCAAATAAAGTGTTTATTTATTTATAATATCCAGATGGGAGATTCTAGGAGGCATTTTAGTAAAGGTGGGCAGTTTTGCAACCACAAAAGGAAGTTCCATTACCACAAAATGGTACTATGAAATATCAATTGGAAAATCGATCAATTAGAGTATTGAGCAATGAATAGGTACTTGAACGAAGAGAGACAGTTGAATTGGGTTGCAATGCATATCTGAGACATTGAAAATTTCGTAGGAATGCCTTCTTCACATAGTTCACCTCAATTTGAAAATGAAAGAAGTTGCCTTAAAAATGCTTATTAAGATCAGAAGTGAGTGAAAGTGAAAGTGGTGATTTCTTGAACCATTTTGTTTTACCATGGTACATTCTTGCGGCTCAGAAGGAAAACAGCAATCGATGTAATAAGAGGCATTCTGGTTCTCAAAGGCCTAAGAAAGTTCGTTTTCAGAAATGTAATGGGATGACCGCGGAACAGTTGACTGGCTACCTAAATAACTAAGAATATTATAATGGACTATAATGGACTATATGTATATTATTCTACGTTATTGACAACTATGAGAAAAATTATTACGAAAAAGTGACGCAGAAAATTGACCAATGGCGTCTTGCATTTTGAAGCTTGAAGAACAGAAGCTGTGAAAAGCTGCGGTTTGCGAATAAGAAAAGCATTTTAAAAGTGGTTTACGTTCCAAGATCGGTGTAACGAGTGTATGTAAATCTGATATATTAGGTGTGTGCCAACCCTTCACATAAGAAGAAGTTGGTTTGAGGTACAGATTTCAGTTGCTACAGTTAGTTGTCTGCGTACCAAAAAGACTAAAAAACAACAGTTTGGAATCGTAAGTTTAGTTTTAATTAGAAAATAAATTTATGTTTTTACTATACGGCCACTTTTATTTTGTATCTGAGCACATAAAATTATAAACGTAAAAAAATAAAATAAAATACTAGAAATCTCAAGAAATTACATAATTCCTCAAATAAGGATGCATTTTGATTCTGACGGAACAATTACATTGAAAAAACTTCCAAGGGTTACGGAACTTATTTTTTCACTTTGAAATAATCTGCAACTATAGATACATTTCGATGGTCTCGTCGACAAAAAATTTCATCGCAACTTAATAAAAGATACTGTTTGAGTCGAACATTCTTCAGAATACAAAGGAAGATGAAGATTTTCAAGGTGTACATGCAATAAACTACACTGATCCTGATGTAAGAAGAAATAGCTTAATTTAGAGCGCAACATTGAAGAGATCACTGAACTGACAACTATTGCTGGTTGAACCGGGGGGTTGACAACTCTGGAATTACTTTGTACATATACCTGGAATTAGTTTGGAATTACGGGAATTACCGGAATTACTATGGAATTATCGGAATTATTGTGGAATTACTGGAATTACCATGGAATTACTGGAATTACCATGGAATTATTGTAATTATCGGAATTTATTTTAAATTACTGGAATTATCGGAATTACTACGGAATTACTGGGATTATCGGAATTACTGTGGAATTACTGGAATTACCATGGAATTATTGGAAATACTTTGGAATTATTGGAATTATATGGATATCTGGAATTATATGGAAGTACTTTGGAATTACTGGAATTATATGGGAGTACTTTGGAATTACTGGAATTACATGGAATTACTGGAATTATATGGAATTGCTGGAATTAAATGGAATTATTGGAATTATATGGAAGTTCTTCGGAATTACTGGAATTACATGGAATTATATGGAATTACTGGAATTGTATGGAATTACCTATAATGGAATTGGAATTCCATTGTACACTTTTTTGTGGAGTTGTCACCCCTCGGGTTGAACCCTCTTTCACTTCAGATTTCTTTCAACACCCCAAAACACCACACAGCTGCATCCTCTACGATCACTTGCCCTCGCTATAATTGCAGATTTTCAGAGATTAGCCCAATTCACAACTTTTGTGGTCGAAGGTTTCTAAGCAACCAATGACCAATTCGTACCTACATTAGGCCGGTTATTTTAAACCGCACATTAAGAGTCGTTATGGTATGGATGCTTACAGTCTTAATAATGAACTTAACTTCCGCCTGTGATAATGAAATAAATGGCATGCGACTTCCGGTCATAGACGCCGTGTCTCGTGGGGTTATATTGTCCACACGTATTGTTGTGATGACAAATCAAAAGATTAGTCGTATCCTCATAAGAATGCCGTTTATACGTCACGTGTTTCATTTATATGGTAAGTAGATATGTCCACAATGATTTGAATAATATTATAATTTTGTTGTAAATAGAAGCTCTATTGACATTAAAGAAATCATGATTTTAAACATGATTTTTATTTCAGAAGAGGAAAAAAAGATAAATATTAGACGGGCTATACATTTTTAATTTTCCTTTTATGCTAATGTTTTTGTTTTTTGTGTTATACCCCTCATCACAGCGTGAGTTTTGAGTCGTAGCAGTTCTGATGTCCAGAAACCTAGGCAAATTATTGTCTGCTTATTTTCGTTCCTTGAAGCATTTATTCGACAAGTTGGTACCTGTCACAAAAATAACTGATGACTATACTGCTCAGAATTTTGACTATTGATTGCTGCAAGGTTCTGTTCAAGTGGCTACTCGTTTCAAGAAATGAAATCTGTACTCGAAGCCATCAGAATTAGTTCACAGCCTGATTGAAGAACCTATAGGGAGGTACTTTGTATATGTCGCAAGCGTATTACAGAATTAAAGCACTTTATTTAGGAATTTAGGAAACTTCGCAGTCTGAAAAAAGTGAAATCGCCCCAAAACTGATGGTCATGGGTGGTGAAGATTAGAGAACAACCCCCACAAGAAAAAGAAAGAAAAAGAACCAAAGCGATTCTGAAGTTAGTGAATATGCAGCCATGTAACGCTGGGTAGGTATTTGGAAACAGCAAATGGTAAAAAAATGAACCTCCTGTAATTGAAGGCTACAGGCTCATCAAACTTGGATGCAGAGAAAAAATAATGAAATTTATGAAAAAATAATGAAATAAAATAAATTTATTTAGCATCACCAAAAATAACATCAATTCCGCAAATGGTTCAAAAGCTTCCTGTTGAAAATTCTTAATACTACCTCGCAGGGCATTGAAACATCGAACCCCTTCATAAAAGAGAGCTTTTTGCACAGCATGTCCATCGATGCGCTTGTGTCAAAATATCTAAGCTGCACTTTATCGAAAGTTTCAAGAACCCATGAAATGTTAAGACATGAGTTTAATAATTCTCAGGGAATTCCATAATTGTTTTTCTGCGTAGAATTATTTATGGGACCTAGCAAAAATATCAAAGTGGGAGTGTTAGATGAACATTATTTGTTTGTAGCAGGTAATATTATACAGCGTTGTAGTTCCAAATAAATTCATTAGCGTATCTCTGCGATAGCTATACATTACGCGCCCGCCAGACATAGATTCTCGCTTATGCCTGCATAACATTATAAGCAATTCGCTTTGAAAACAGGATGGTAAGTTATCACACGAAAACCTGTTTGCAACCTGTTGTAGTAAACACCGGCAAGTAGACTATTATTTCCATCGCAAGTTGACGCAATTGGTAGATATAAAAAGACTGTACCTACTATACATATTATGAGAAATCTCACCGGAAAATAAATCCAGTTTCATGATTACCAACTTCCGGCGAGTTTTTTTCTTTTTTAAGGTGAAGCAAGACGAATAAAAAAATATGGATTTTGTGGGCATCTTTTGACAAAATATTTACTTTTATTTACTCTATAAGTAGGCATAACATTTATTTTATGCGAGTAAGTATTATTCGAGGTATTATTGTGTGTACATACAATTATTTTTTAAAGGAAATATAAGTACGAGTAGAAACGCCCATACCTACATTACACTGCATACTAAACGAAGGCCAAATATCAAAAGGGAATTTGGTAGGTACCTATTTTTGCGAATGAGAACAGACCATTTTGAATAATGTTGGTGATTCTAGAGACCGCCGCTAATGCGCTGTTTCCGCTTGCATTTTATTTCAAAAGCTGTCCAATCAGCCTAACGAGAGGTTTGACATATCACGCTCGGTTGCGTTTTGGTAGTCGAGATTTTATTGCGCTTTCTATTGTAGATTTTTAGTGCACCAGCATCCAAATATTAATTGAGAAGCAAATTATATTTATGCTTTATATTGTAGTATTAAAAGTTAGGCAATCATTCGAAATGGAGTATCAATGAATCATTTCAATAAGTTACTGTTAAAGGAGAATTTATTTACAATTAATATAGGTATTTATACGGTATCATAAGATGAAGGTATTACGATAAAAAATAATAATGAATCACAATTAACTGGAACTGCTCGATAATAAAGAGATTATATCATTAGTGTTTTAAACACACACTTTTTAAGTTCATTAAGCATAATCTGTAACCAGTAATGACAATAGCACCAATGCTATAATCATGAAAATTAAACATGTACTTGATTTGTCAAAATCTGTTCCCGTACAATTCCATTGTGCATAATTAACAAAAAAATTCGCGAATAAATATGAAGCTTTTTACTCATTTCCTAATTATGACACTCAGTATAGCGTAACGCGTGATCTTGTAACTGAAGTAGTTTTTTTTTAAATAAAATTATTTGCTCTTGATGGTTAACCAAATCTCGAATTAACTTTTGATAATGAAATGTAAAATATTTTACATTGAAACTTACTGTAAGTGACAAAAATTATAGTACCGGCAAGCAATAAATCGATACATTTGTTAAACCAATAAAAACATTGTTTATAAGTAAAATTTGGTTTTTGTGGATTAATCTACGCTATATAAATAAAACAAACGTTTTGTTACCGGTTACAACCCGCTCCAAAGAATGTTTTCAAGATTTGTTGTAATTTCTGTTATCTATTATTTAAAATAATATGACTTTTTTCCTTTTATTGTGAACTAAATTACACATGACTCAGTTTTGCGTTTAGCTACTACCTGAAATTAAAAATGGAAAATTTTGGACATTATGATTTTGAAGTAATTATGTTAAATAAAATTAAATGAAGTGCTCTGTTCTAAACTGAGACTCTACAAAATTTAGAAACTGGTTGATTTTTCATTTTTCAAGCACACATTTCTCATATTTTTTCTATAACGAGTCATTTCGAACGCGTTTGCTCGTTTGCGGCAGGCAGGGCTTAATGTTAGAAATTTGGGCCCCAAGATATGTGATTTCGACTTTAATTACAAGGGTAGAGTCTGTGCACATTTTCTCGATTATAATCAAGGTACATTTTGATCTGTTTAAGGAAGGCCAAGTTTAGAACTGATGTCTTAACACGTTGTATGAAGTTCCGCCAGTTCCTCTTCGGAGATTGTCGTAATGGTGGTCCGCGCATCACGATCTTAGATGACTTAAAGATCTGCTGCTCGAGCGAATGAGTTATCAGATACAACGAAGTGAACTTATTAGATCCAGCGACTTCAGCCATAATACTTTACGGTATTAATGGTTTTCATTTATAGTAAGTAAAATAGAAGGTATGTACAGGAAATCTTAAATTAACATTATACTGTCCGATTCATGTAACTGTCATAATCTAAACAAAATTACTTATTTAACGTAGTTACTACTAAATACTAAGCATGGATCAAGCTGGGCGATATCACATATTTAAAATAATGTCGATATTTGTCATATATCGATATCGAGGGACTAATTGATTTACTTCTCCGGGTGCAGATAAGAAATGATGTGCCCAGTTTTGTTGCGGTCTAAATTTGGAGGTAGTAAAAGATGCCGGCAGACATGAAGGTGCCCATATACATTTCGTACTTTTCCAATAAAAGCAAAAGCATGGAAGAAGGAATTAAATGCTCAAAGATACAGAACGGCGCGGCGTCTCGACATACAACTCTGTGAGGCAAGTCTGTTGGAAAAGTATGAGCATCTGAAGTTCGAATTGGAAAAATCAGTAGCAAATTTTGTGCCGATGAAATATTTTGATATAATATTATCAGAGCTGGGGAATATCTTGCATCTTAGATACTTTTTTGTATCTTAGATACTTTTGGTATCGTAGATACTTTTTGTAATGAGTATCTGTATCTGAAAATAAAGATACTTTTATAAAGAATCTAGTATCTAAGATACTTTTGGAAGTATCTTAGTTACTTTAGAACTATCTCAGATATTTTTAAGTACCTAAAATACTGTAACGTATTTCGATTTTACACTATTTATTTACAGTGACTTAATGTATATGTACAAATATTTACAATGATTAACAGTGATTTGAGAACCTAAAATTAACAAATTGAACAATAAGCAGCGAAATATATACAAGCAGTAAGTAACAACAAGCAGTGAAAATTTAAACAATTAAGCGAACAATTAAACAATTAATTACCTAACCTAAACAATCCACAGTACACAAGTCCACAGTTCAAACTCTCTAAAACACTCCTCTTCAACCGACGGTTAATCACATACGAAGACGCCCCGGTACACTTAAAACGCCACCAAAGAATTCGCACTCGCGTACCGTACCGACACTAGACGCGTATTAAGACTTATACTCGCACGGAACTATTAAACGCCCGGTTCTTATCGCATTCGACATCCGCTGCCAAACTTCAGACTTCAAACTGTAAGACTGTCCACTCGGCTTCTTGCTTCCACTTTTATAATGGTCTTAGAAGGTTCTCGAAAATTATCGATCGAACATTGTTCCAGAATGAGAATCTTCGAGATAAGCTATTCTTTTCGGGAATCATAAACAGCGACAAGGTCGCGCCGTAATAAATCAAAGCCTGCTCGCCGTAAACAAATAATGTGTCACCACCAGGGGCGTCGCTGACGGGGCAAAAGTTCGTATCACTGCCCCCT
Organism: Xestobium rufovillosum; assembly: GCA_963966045.1. NCBI lineage: Eukaryota > Metazoa > Arthropoda > Insecta > Coleoptera > Ptinidae > Xestobium > Xestobium rufovillosum. Next base: position 21,985,376 of record OZ014494.1, read on the forward strand.
CCTTAAAAGACTGATCGCCCCGATCAGAAATTATCTCCTTCTTTCCCATGGTACGGAGCAAGCCGGTCCAGATGGACTACCTTCATCTTCGATCGTGGAGAACGTTGAATCCGGTAAACAACGTCGTTGATCCTGGTCAGTACTCGGTATGGACCTTCCCAGTTCTTCTATAATTTCGGCGATCGTCCTTTCTTCCGGGCTGGATTATAAAGCCACACCAGATCGCCAGCTTGGAAACCCACAGAATTCGCTCGGGCATCATACCGCGTCTTCATTCGGTCGCTCTCTAGGCGCATGCGATCCCGAACAGCCTCATGAATTGCATCGAGTCGTTCTGCCAATTCCCGGGAATACTCATCTACAGGCACTGGCCTACTTCCGAATAGCACACTGGCAGGTGTCCTTCCGGTTGACTCGTGCACAGCCGATCGATAAGCCATCAGGAACAGTGGAATATGTCGGTCCCAGTCTGTCTGATGTTCGTCCACCATTATCCTCAGATGGTTTTCTATGGTCCTATTGAATCTCTCAACCATTCCATCTGACTGGGGATGTAATGGAGTTGTCCTGGTCTTCCGTATTCCCAGCAACTTACAAACATTTTGGAACACCGCAGACTCAAAGTTCCGTCCCTGATCAGAATGAAGCTCCATGGGTATACCGAATCGGCTAAAGAAATTGTTCACCAGAACTTCAGCCACAGTAGTGGCTTCCTGATTCGGTATCGCATATGCCTCAGGCCATTTACTGAAGTAGTCCGTTGCAACCAGGATGTACTTATTTCCATCAATTGATGTAGGAAACGGACCTGCCACATCAATTGCAATCCTCTCAAATGGAGCTCCCACATTATATTGGCGCATTCTGCCCCGGCTCCTTGTCTTGGGTCCCTTGCTTGACGCGCAGTCATCACACCTCCGGCACCAATTCATTACGTCTGTTCGGTAGCCCAGCCAATAGTATCTCTCTCTGACCTTCATCGTTGTTTTGTTGACACCTAAGTGTCCCCCACTCACTCCATTGTGAGCCTCTGCTAGGACTTCGCGAACCTTGTCCTTCGGCACCACGACCTGGGGCTTTCTCTCTCTTCCGTCGGTGCTCTCCCACATTCTCTTCAGAAGACCGTCTTCGATCACAAGAGAATCCCATTGTGCCCAGTATGACTTCAGGGCCACACTCTTGTCGGAAACTTCTATCCACTCCGGTCTTCTACCAGCTTCTTTCCATCTTAGCAGAGGTTCCAAGGTCTTATCTTTCTGCTGGGCGTCTCTCCAGGATTGCAGATGTTCTTCTTCAACTTGGATCCGGGTTTGATGGCATCTGATGGGGTGTACATGCTCTTTCAACTCTTGCCTCACGCAGTACTTGCAATCTTCCGGGCAAGGTCTTCTCGAAAGTGCATCAGCATTGCCATGTTTTCTCCCAATCCGATGTTGAATGACGAAGTTGTACTGCTGCAGCCTCTCAATCCAACGGGCTAACTGACCTTCTGGGTTCTTAAATTGCAGCAACCACTTCAGGGAAGCATGGTCAGTTCTGATGAGAAAGTCCTGCCCGCACAGATATTTATGGAAGTGCTCGATGGTCCGCACAATTGCTAACAGCTCCCTCCTAGTGATGCAGTAATTACGTTCAGGTTTCGACAAGGCCTTACTGAAATAGGCCACAACCTTTTCTTCCCCATTCTCTTCTTGGGATAATACACCGCCTATGCCCACATTACTCGCATCGGTATCCACAACAAACTTGCTTGCAGGCCTTGGATACGTCAAAACAGGAGCCGAACACAGAGCCCTCTTCAACTCTTCAAATGCTCCTCGGCACTCCTTCGTCCACTCATACGGCCTTCCATCTTCAGTCAACCGATGCAGGGGCTTCGCGATGTCTGCAAACCCTTTTACGAAACGGCGGTAGTAGGTGCATAATCCCAGAAAGCTTCGAAGTTGATGTTTATCTTTCGGAACAGGCCAGTTCCTCACTGCGTCTGTCTTCTCCGGATCTGTCGCAACTCCTTTGTTGGAAATTATGTGCCCCAAAAACTTAACCTGTTTCTTAAACAGCTGGCACTTCTGTGGACTTAATGTCAGGTTAGCTTGCCTCAATTTCTCGAAGACATCGCACAAGTTCTTCAAGTGCTGATCGAAAGTCTTCCCTATCACGATGATATCGTCGAGGTATACCAGGCAAGTCTTCCAATGTAATCCTCGCAGCACTGTCTCCATCAGTCTCTCAAAGGTGGCGGGTGCATTGCAGAGCCCAAACGGCATTACCGTAAATTGCCACAAACCAGTTCCGGCAGAGAACGCTGTTTTCTCCTTATCTTTGGGATGCAACTCGACTTGCCAATAACCACTCTTCAAGTCGAGGGTGGAAAACCATCTGGAACCCGCCACTGTGTCCAGGGTGTCGTAAATCCGGGGTAAGGGGTAACTATCTTTCTTGGTAACATCATTCAACCGCCTGTAGTCTACACAAAAACGAGTGGAGCCATCTTTCTTGCTCACCAGCACTACAGGGGAAGTCCACGGGCTCTGCGAAGGCTCAATTACCCCTTGTCTATGCATGTCTTTAATCAGGTTGTCCATTTCGGTTTGTTTTGCTAAGGGTACTCTTCTAGGAGCTTGCTTAATGGGAGTATGATCACCGGTGTTGATGGTGTGTTCAATTACTCCCGTACGTCCTAGGTCACCATCTTGCAAAGAGAAGACATCTTGGTATATCATCAGAAGCTGAGTCAGCTTCTCACCCTGTATCTGATCCAGATGTTGGGAACACTCTTCTACCATCTTTTCCAGGGGAGTCGGTAAACTGGTCGTTGACATCTTCTGATCTTCTCCCTTCTTCTCATCCTTCTTCACCATGGCAATCCTAGATACTGGCTCACACATACCAATTAACGTACCCTTGCAAATCTTCTGGTCAAATTCAGCAATGTTCGCTATTCTTACGAATACTGGGTGCTGACCAGGTCTTACCAACGTCTTTCCAATAAGTAATCCTTTCTTCACTTCTTCGTACATCGGCTCGACCAATCCCACCAAGCAGCTTGGAGCACCATCCACACGGACTCGTACGATGTTTTCGGATCTGGCAGGCATCAGGACATCTTCTTCGACCTTCACTCGGTATACACAGTTCTTGCGCCCAGGAGAACTCATTACTAGTTCTTCTTCACCAATTCGAAGTAAACCGGCGCCAATATCAAGCACAATCCCGTGCTTCTTCATACAATCCAGGCCCAGTATAACTTCATCCACAATGTCGGCTACAAGAACTCTCTGTGGAATGACGACATCTTCCATCCCTATGTCGATTTCTGCCTCTCCATATATAGGTGCTGTCTCGCCGGTAGCAGTAACCAATCGGATATTCTTATTGGTCGGCCTAATTCTCCACTCAGCCACAACATCTTTTCTGACTATGGTGTCACTGGCTCCTGTATCGATGGTAATTTCGGTCTTCCTGCCATCAATAATCCCATCAATCATCAAACTATCCCCAACTCGAGCCAATCTTGACACATTCACATCTTGTACTGGGGCTTGGTAGGATTGGACCAGCTTTCGCCCCTCAAAACTGGTCGACTTTAGTTTCCCTGGTACCCGGAGGTACCAGCCTCGTCGTAGTGCCGTCTGGATGAATTTTGGCCCCGGTTGCGGAGATGGCCTTTCTCACCGCAATTCCAGCATCGTAAGAAATTCTTCCTCTCTTGCCATCCCCTTCGAGTCCCATTATTGTTACTGATCTCAGTTCTTCTGTCCAGTTTCTGTACAACTTTCTCTAAAACTTTTTCCACCAGATTTTCGTCTGGCTCCTCATTGGTATGCAGCTGTCGCACCTTGGAGTATCCTCGGGATGTTTGCTTTGCTGCCTCAAACTCCAAGGCGTGGGCCAAAGCGTCTGCCAAAGCTTTATGTCTTGCTAGCTTCAGCGCCATCTTTGTTTCACTGTCACGCAGCCCCTCAATGAAATTTTCCACAGCCAGGCTTTCGAAGAACTCCTCCGGGGCTGTTGGGTATGCCAACCGGACCAGTCGGGCGATGTCGGCCTCAAACTCTTGCAGGGTCTCATTGGAGCGCTGAGACCTACCCTTTAGTTGTGCCTGGTGGACTTGCTGGAGGTGTTGATGGCCATACCTCATCTCCAGGCGCTTAACTATCTCCTTATAGTCAGCCTGTTGTTCGGCTGTCACGGTATCCAGGATATTCAAGGCGTCACCTCGGAGTGCAACTACCAAATTGACTGCCTTCTCGGTACTGGCCCACTGGTTCGCCGTTGCCGCTGCCTCGAACTGCTTGATGTAGGTGTGCCACGAGGACTTCCCATCAAATGTAGGAGGCTTCACCTTAACAACAGAAGCTCTTCTTTCTTCGTCCAATCCAGTATCTTCTGTCTTCAATGTCTTCTTCTTCTCTAGTTCTGCAACTCTCTCATTTATCTTCGATATTTCTTCATCCACCACCTTTCTTATTTCTTGTGTTTCTTCTGTAATACGTGTCTCTAATTGAGTTGTTCGTGTTTCCAGTTGGTCAGTTATTTCAGTGATTTTCGCAGCTACCTGTTCTTGACTTCTTTCTATAGCTGACTTCATTTCTTCTTGGCTGTACTTCATTTCTTCTAGATGGTTCTTCATTTCTTCTTGAGTGATCTTCATTTCTTCTTGACTTCTCTTCACTGTTTCTTCGAGGTGGTTCTTCATTTCTTCTTGACTGCTCTTCATCTCTTCTAGATTGGTCTTCATTACTACTTGGTTAATCTTCATTGCCTCTTCTAAGTTGTTCTTCATTTCTTCTTGACTGGTCTTCGTTGTTTCTTCAAGGTGGTTCTTCATTTCTTCTTGCCCGGTCTTCATAGCTTCTTGGCTACTCCTTATTTCTTCCAAATTATGCTTCATTAGCTCCATAAAGGCTTGAAGTTGCTGCTCCATCGCTGCGGCACTTCTTGTAACTGGCATAAAAACTTAAAAGTTCAAACACAAGTCTCAAACCACTAACAGTCACTAAGGAGTCCAAACAACGTCGAAATTTTCACTCAGCTCGGCCAACTTCCAGAAAATTCTTCAATTTTCCACCGGCTTCCACGACGTTCTTCGTTCTTCTTGGCTCACAAATCCCACTTCTGACACCAGTTGTAACGTATTTCGATTTTACACTATTTATTTACAGTGACTTAATGTATATGTACAAATATTTACAATGATTAACAGTGATTTGAGAACCTAAAATTAACAAATTGAACAATAAGCAGCGAAATATATACAAGCAGTAAGTAACAACAAGCAGTGAAAATTAAACAATTAAGCGAACAATTAAACAATTAATTACCTAACCTAAACAATCCACAGTACACAAGTCCACAGTTCAAACTCTCTAAAACACTCCTCTTCAACCGACGGTTAATCACATACGAAGACGCCCCGGTACACTTAAAACGCCACCAAAGAATTCGCACTCGCGTACCGTACCGACACTAGACGCGTATTAAGACTTATACTCGCACGGAACTATTAAACGCCCGGTTCTTATCGCATTCGACATCCGCTGCCAAACTTCAGACTTCAAACTGTAAGACTGTCCACTCGGCTTCTTGCTTCCACTTTTATAATGGTCTTAGAAGGTTCTCGAAAATTATCGATCGAACATTGTTCCAGAATGAGAATCTTCGAGATAAGCTATTCTTTTCGGGAATCATAAACAGCGACAAGGTCGCGCCGTAATAAATCAAAGCCTGCTCGCCGTAAACAAATAATGTGTCACCACCAGGGGCGTCGCTGACGGGGCAAAAGTTCGTATCAATACTTTTTGAGTATCTAAGATACTTTTTGAATATCTTAGATACTGGAATTATTTTGCAAGTTGTCAATGGGCCTCTTGGTTCTTGCCTGCAGCCCCATTACCTTACCTAAGAATAAACACTGGGGTGTGGTTTGCGATTTAGCAAGCGGCCTTTTGATCAAAATAGGAGAGCAGTGATAAAAAGTGTAAATAGGTACACTTATTTTTTACATTTTACGTACCATGAGAATAAGAATCTTGGCTGCTTGTTTTTGCCCAATAATTGATCATATATTTTTAACAGATTCAACAAATGGATGAATATTTTTAACATTGGATATACACGGTGTGATTTTTGCGTCTTTATTATGCATTCCAACGACCCAACTTTATTTTTGATTCTCTATATTACAAAAAATTTTTTTCACTCATACAGACTGTCCCATTTCTTAAGCTCATTACCTAAGGCGGTTTTTTTAATAGATCAACTTGAATATGGGCGCATTTCTGAATTCCTTAATTAATTTTAGTATAAAGCTATATAGGGTGTACTTATTTATGGCATTACCAGCATTTTTTTAAATTTTGCTACTAATTTTGAAAATTAAAAATCATTAAAGTGAGAATAACTGTAGCGGGTGATATTTTGTTGGGACGAAGGCAATATAGAGGTGCAATCGTAGCAGCAATAAAAACCTAAAACTTAGTTATTTTGATAAAAGTATCTATTTCTACTGAAGTATCTTAGATACAAAAGTATCTTCTATCTAGATACTTTAGATAGAAAGTATCTTGTATCTTTTATCTTATGTTAAACTATTGGCTGGTATCTTGTATCTAGTTACTTTTTTGAAGTATCTTCCCCAGCTCTGAATATTATGCATTTTACATTTCGAATAAAAACTGAAAACGGCCAATTTTGCTTGTTCACGGTACTGAAGAAAATCGCACATTTAAAAGAAGATGTGTTTCTGGGCAGCTTTCCTATTTGTCCACAGTACTACCACCAAGAAGAAAGATCTGAGAGATGCTCCAAGAAGATCAAAATAAAACTGATTCTCTTGAATAAAATGTGTAGATTATTAAGATTTGAATAAAATCCATTAGGTGGGTGCTAAGGGAATATTTCGAGGAAGATTTGTTGCAATTACTGTGAAATAGTAACTGTATAAAAGAAACTGTTAACAAAATTCAAACATACTCGATGTACTTAAGTTTGAACTGCTTTTTTCGGTCTAAAATAACTTTTAACATACCTGTCCATAGGAGTTCCCTCTTTTAAAACAATAATTTTTTATTTAACATAATTTAAAACATGCAAAGTTAATTTTTCCTAATAAAATATATCAGTACATTGGCGGGACTCTGAAGCTACTCTATCTCGTCGGCCTATACAAGTGATGACTTGTGGTCCTCTTGTTGACACTTCTTCATTCCAGTTCTCTGTAGATGTACGTATAATTACGGATAACTAGAGGGGAGGATGTCAATCGCCGCTATTCCACAATGTAAATCGCGTGGTATCGTTCTTAGCTATGTCAATTTGAAACCGCCAGATGTCAATTGAATCGCTAATGCCCTGATTTTTATTAAGGGTTAAACGGAGCGTCCCAGAATTTTATTCCATATTTCTGAATATAAGGCAATAAAATTGTTCCAAAAATTTATGTGGAAGCTTTAATTATAAAGAAGTGGTATAACATACAATTTTATTTTTATTTTCGCAAAAAAACCTGTAACTAACGTGTACCTACACTCAGAAAAATGTACTTATGGCATTTAAAGCTGCCAGTCTAGCATTGTTTTTCTTTTTCTGAAAACTACAACAAATAGTAAGGGTTGTATCTAGTATACGCAACTGTCCCAACTACACCTTCTAAACAAACAAATACAAATTAGTAAACTGTATTAGTAAAAAGCACAACTGCGTTTGTATGTAATACTATGTCGTAGTTGTATAAGCTAATATTCTAATAAAACAACGTTAACATTGTTTATAATACTACTACGGGAGCAGTTTGCAATACGATTGGTTGACTTAAGTGACCAGTTTTAAATGGTGCACATGCGTTAAGCAGACCGAGTTCTTCAAGTTTCTAGTCTACAATCGCAATGCTCAACCGTCGTCCGTCTGCAGTCTCGTTCGCGTTCAGCCCAACCGCCAATAACCGTTGTAGAGGAGCATTTTTTGCTTCCAATTTACATTTACGTGGACCGTGATTTACAATTTATTTGGGATACGTGATGTTAAGTGGTCTCGTCAGGGTGTTTTATTTAGAGTCGTGGCCGTTCATCATGGAGAAACATTTAGAAAACGAATCTGACTGAACTATTTCCGGTTTTTAAAGGTAAGGTGCTAGTGTGGTGCAGGGAATTCATTTAATTATTAAATGCATGTATTTGTCGTGTGGCGTTCTGATTCTGAAATCATAATTCAAAAAGCACAAGAGACCCATGTGTATTTTGTACATAACCTCAAATATTTCAAATCTAAAACCACAGATGAATCAAATTTATCTGTATTAAACTAAAAGTACTCTCTACACCATTTTTGCTTTTTGAATTACTCTGTGGGTTGTGTGTGGGTGCGTTGATGGAATACATTTTTTATTTAAATTAATTTGATGCCAAGTAAATAGAGTTGGCATTGTTTTCCTATGATTGCCAACAACAGAAAATTATTGTAGCAGCAAGGATTGTAACGGATATTTCTCATTTCTTTGTTCTTATTTAGATAATTATATTGACGAAGAAACAGTTAAACTTCTATTGGAAAAAGAATGATTTCCCAAAATGGATTGCTTGTAAGGCTGCATCGAGGGGTGCTTCAGAGTTGGAAAACTGCATTATTATTTATATTAGACATATTTTATTTGTTTATTTCAGAGAAATAAATATTTATTTTTTTAAATATGTTATACTTTTCCACCCTGCATGCAGCAACGTGGCTTTGTTTGCACCCATGCGTGCATACGTACGTGCCAGTGCGGTACACACACCCAGTATTACACAAAGTGGTTGGATCGAGAATTTTGACGTAAATTCACTATAAATTCTTAATATGTTAACCCCACACGCCAAAAGACAGTAACACTGTAATTAAAATCGACACGTGTTTCGCTGACAACTCCTGAGGATACTGACGTAGTCAGCGAAACACGTGTCGAGCTTAATTACTGTGTCTTTTGGCGTGTGAGGTTAACTTATTAAGAATTCATAGCTCACATAGTATTATAATACGAACAATTGAGAGTATTTTATAATAAAGATTATTGTAACTTTATACAAGAAGAAATGTTATGTTTTATATCTTAATAGGCACTACATAAAATGTATTATGAACTATGCAATACAAACAAGTAGTTGTAAAATTAAAAAATACGCACCCAGTGGGTATACTACATTGTAGTTGTAGATGATACAACTGGTAAGTGTAATATTAATAGTTATTTAGAGCGCAATATACAACAACGAGTATATTAATTTGTAGTTGTATTTGATATTATGTGTTGTTTTTGGCGCCTATTTAACAGCTACGAGTAGTAAAAGAAAGTGTTTTTCTTGTATATGTAACAACGCATTTTTCTCAGTGTAGGTAACCTATATAACCTATAAAAGTTTTCCCACTTAAACTTTTAAAACAGTAAACAAATGTAAAAGATGCTCTTTGATATGCATGTAAAATTAAGAACTAAATTAAGCATTTAAGCGTTTATGCACAATAATTACGAATTATAAAAGTTTGCAAACTCTCAACTTGTCAACCTAGTCCGTGCAAATTTGACGTCAATTTTCGACCTAAACAACCAAAAAAGGTCCAAAAGTAGTATAATTTGTTCAATCTATTTCGCCGGGAAAATATTTCTAATTTTGTGTTGAAATAATATTTTAGGTTATGTTTGGATGTCAAAAAATGTCAATCTTAATTCTTCGTTCAAGAAGGATAAACTTGTTTTAAGTCTCAAATGTAGTAAGTTAAACATGATAACACTTTGAGAATACCAGTAATCGGTACCTTTATTGCAGAACTTAGTTTAATTTCAACTATTTATTTATATGGCTGAGATGATAGTGACGGCTGACAAAATTATAACTAAGTGTGTCCGAGTTGCATTTTATCGTTTTATGGCTGATGGATGATGACTACAAGGCACTTCGAATTTTACTGTACTGTGTCGGTGGGTGTATCAATTTAATTTGAAATGGAAAAATTTAAACCTTAACTATCTCGTAAACTACTTGAAATCTTAAAAAGCAAAACACTAGATTGACAGATTACTAAAACAAGGGAGTTGCCAAAAACTCAAACTAGTGACAAAGCGTGTAATTCATAAATTTGTAACAATGTCAAATATCACTTGCTTTACCCTTAGATAATTAAGAATCCCGGTGCAGAACCTTGATTCATGAAACTGATTTCCTTTGACTAACTCATTATGGACAATTCATTAAAAAATTTCACCCTAATCTTATCATTTTCTCGTAGAAACGTTAATATATGTTTGACATTTCTATAAGAGCCTATAATAAAATCAGGGCATTCCAGCCCTGAGCGCCGTCGGTGTGAGGCGAGGAACTTCAAATACAGATAGAAAACGTGACCTGTTTTATCGCTGTCGTTTACAAACCTCTCTTCTAGGTAATTATACGTATAATTCATTCACCATAAACAATAAAGTGTTTTCATGATGCAGACTAGATGATCTGACAGAACCATTTCTCTCAGTGTTCTATGGTTGATTTCGTTACGGTGGCAAAGGCTTCTTTTATGTAGTCTAAGAAATAGAATAATGCCGGTATATTGTACTTGGAAAGTTTTTCGATTAGCTGTCTTATGTTTTGTAATTGGTAATTCGTGTCGCGAACTGGTACACAGACTACCTGTTTTTCTACGTGTTTAAAAAGGGGAAAAACTTTATAATTTTTGGATCACATCATGTACGAGCACTTTACTGTGACACTGAAATTGGCCGTCCTCGCATTTGTCTCGAGAGCCTTTCTCGTCGAGTTGATGAATGATTCCTTCAACAATTCTGCAGCTTTCCGTTTTGAATCTTTTACTTCTGATATGATTGAAGCATAAATTAAAAGCGTTTACCGTTTATTTTGAGTCATATCCAAATTTACATTGATTTGTATTGTTACAGTAATGTACAAATTAAAAGAAAAGGTACAAAAACCCCGAAACATCAGAAATTGCATTGAAGTGGGTTCTAATAGAAAACATTAAGTTCGGCTACAAATTGGGAACTAGTAGTTTAATGACTTCTGTTCATGGACCATACAGATGAAATGAAAATTCAACAAATATTTTGGAATTGCGTGTAATCCAAAAGGAGAAACGGGGAAAGAAAGGCAATCTTCTAGAGTATTAAGAGTATCACTCCTAATGTGAAGATACAACACATCAAATAAGTTGATTTTATTATTATTCTCCTATAGATAAAATCTCTTGATCTGTAAGGTATAACATGAACATCATGGACGAATCTCGGTTAAATTGAAATATTTAATAATACCTGTCATTGATAGCCGGACCTATGTAACTCCTGACGTCACAGATTTTAATGATAATCTTTTTGTATCTGTAGGTATCCATGACTACGTGATAACTGAGGCATAGCTAAAGAGTTTTACCGAATACTGACCTAGACTTATTAATTACTCTCAATTGCTCTTGATTAGAGCGAAGAAACAACGGTATGTGTGTTATTTTCAGCGAATTCCGGTATTTTAGTACTGAAATAGATGCGACTTTGACCTAAATCAAAGCGCCTGAAAGCTCGCGTAACGCAACAAGCTAAGCAACTTAGGAGTGCGGGTTTCAGAGATGGGTCGCGTATACTTGCGCCTTACTGAAGCCAACTCGTCGTGGGAGACAGATAATATTTACGGTATTTTCTTTTCCTTGCGGCTAAAATTCGCAATGCATAATCCTTTCACTTGCACTCTATTATTGTTTGTTTTAAGTTGCGGAACAGTCAAAGAAACTCGAGTCTATTCTAGGATAGTGGGTTAAGGTCAGAAATAAGCACGCTCTACCTGGATCATTTTGTTAAGTTGAAGATTAATGTGTAAGAAAAACAGGCAGCGTAGCATGACAAACGTAATTCAAGTGAAAAATAGCTCAAGTACACGGCTACACAGTATTATCAAGTGCGAGATTAATTGAATTAAGACTAAACAGGAACTTGCGGTAAAAAAGCCGATAAAAACAAACAATTCAAGCGCCTCCATGTAACCTTTGCCCATTTCATTATTATCCACTATTATACGATAATTTAGCTGTCACGCACTATACCTATGTACGTTATTAGGTGACTGTTAACAAGAAATTGTGTTAATAAACAAGTGTTCATCTGTGCTTTCTTCTTCCGTCGACCAAGTTAACACATCCTTAAAGTGTGTAAATAAAGTCTGGAATATTCAATTATGCATTAAAAAGGGCGATTTATGGGAAGAAACCCCAGAGCCCGAAGCGTTACTTTCTAAGTCGTATCTGTTGTACTTTCTAGCAAAATTTTTGTTAAGCTGTTCAGCTATTACAGACGTCATCGACTCTTTTTCTTTTAATAGCAACCCATACGTCCAAAGCTTAATTTTTGCTTATTACGGCTTTCTGATTTTCAATAAATTATACATATATCCAGGATAACTGCATATTAAATTATCAGAATATACATAACTATACAGTCGGTCGAGGATATATTTCCACGATTCACTATCTTTTTGGATCAAGCGAATGAAAAATTTTACATGGCAAAATGTCAATTCTTAACTGGTGAGCGACGGCTGACTGGATTAGTGTGCAGAAAATCGGTAAAAATTTTTAAAATATAAATTATCCCAAAAGTCCCTGTGCAGTGAGATATTTTTGTTACTTTTTAAACATTGCTCGCGTGGAATCTGGCCTGCTCGTTCACCAGATCTGACATATTCAGACTATTTTGTCCGGGGCGCATTGAAAGGAAAGGTTTACGAAAACAATCCGCACCCCATTGATGAGTTGAAGGCAGCAAACACCAACCACATTCAACAGATTTCCCCGGATACCCTTCAGAAATATGATATGAGAAAGCGTATCCAGTCATGTCTTGATGCACATGGAAGACACTTTCAGCATCTACTGTAGGAAATGTTTAAACAATGTTTGAAAATTAATAAAAATATTTCACTGCACAGAGACTTTTGGGACCCCAGTACTAGAAAACTGCTGTGATGATATTTCTGTATTATCGCAAATTTAGACACTAAGATTTCCTTCTTTAAAGTCCAAAAAACACTCCTTGAATTTACACAACTTAATACGATGAATATGAGAAAAGTGGTTTATTAAATGTCGTATGAGGCAAGTTGTAAGGAAGATGGTTCCAATAATTACGTGTAATAATAATATTATTCCAATTTTGCGAAATTCTGGCATTTAAAATTATAATGAATGTTGGTATTCGACCTTTCGGTCCCGTTTTTGTGTCAAAATTTATTTAAAGTTGCAACAAGTATAAAAATGATAAATCTAATAAACTTTTTAAACCATTTTCAATAAATCTTGACAAATCCCAAATGGGGCCGAAACGTCGAATCAGTATTTATTATGTTTTTAAACTGGCGTAAATTAAATAGGACTGCGGAATTTGGCGAATAAAATATCGATTTCAAAATCGATTTTTTCCTTGTCGGTATTTTCATGCATGATGCATACTATTCTGGAGGCTTCTGGGGCCTGTGTCGGTTTTCTGATGTAGACCAAGTTGGCAATAGAGTCCATTAGTGCAACGGCGAAATCAGAGCGCGAAATTTAAAACGCTATCCTAAGAGAATATAGTAGGATAAAATTTTTCAATGCATTTTAAATGGAGCTCACATGACCTTGCACTTCACATTCTATTTTTACCTTTCATCCTGATTTCTTAACATTAAATCAACATATGGCGATTACTTTGAAGTTTTTTTTCGGTGTTTGTCTTGTAAAAGCATTTATTTATGCAGCCATTTTGTTTAAAACTAAAATTCAACAAACTACTGCCAGTAACAACACTAATTTTTAACACTGTCCCTTCCATTTTACACTTTTAAATATAAATGAATTCTTAAACCCCCTATTAAATAAAGATTAGTCAATAAATAACTCGGAGAAATAAACAACTTAACTTCAAACCCTGTGCACCAAACGTCAAAAAATGGTCTGGTCTAAACAAGACATGCGTTCTTTTATAATAGTTACTGTGTTCCGTTTTATAATATTTCTGAAATGAAGTTGTATTTTAAGTTGTTTTTGAAAGAGCATGTCACTTGGAGAATCCCTGTTAAGAAATGCACTGAATTTAAATAATCAGTGTTTAAAATCTATGTCCCATAAGAGCTCCATGATAAGAATTTTGAAGTAGGATAGAGCGCGAAACTAGTAACATAACCTAACTAATGGACTCTGTGGGATAGTTGCAAATATTTCGTCCCCTGTCACAAGTGACATCTTCAGAACTGCAGAGTTAAGATTGAAGTGAGAGGATTAATATGAGGGGGATTATTTATATTAAAAAATGATTTGGATGATTATTGTGGAGTATGACAGTTTTGAGTGCTTTGAAAGGAGAAGTCATTGTTGCTGTAAACACACAAGTACCGATGCACTGTCTAATTTCACCAATATCAGACAAGACCGCAAAAACAAGGAAAGCTATACACGCCGCCTGGTATGCAAGAATAAGAAATCTTTGGACGCAAACAGAAAATTTTAAATAGTTTTCTAAGGAGTCAAGACGGCCTTGACGATGTTTGTGAAGAAGTGTCCCGCATTCCTTGTCCTTGTGATCTTATCTACAGTGGTAAGACTAGTCGATGTATCGGTACTCGTGTGGCTGAACATGATCGATGCACTAGGTCGCCCAATTCAGCTGATTCAGCATTGACGAAGCAGACCATCGGTCATCAAACCAGTTTCTCGAATAGTAAAATTCTGTCTCGAATATCCAATTTCAACAACAAGAATCTTAGGGAATGGATCGAAATAATCAAACAACCTTTTGTAATTAATCTCGATAACGGCTGTAAAATTCAAAGCTCATATACTTAATGAGTATAAGCATATAACCACTTACCCGAAGTTCTTGCACCCCAAAATTAATAACCCCTCTGATGGTAGTTATTTCAAATATCTCCTCTGATAGTGGACAAAACTCTGACATTCATTCAATCAACATTACGGTCTTTTCGTGGAAGCTGAAATAACCATTACATTGCAAACTTTAAACTCTTTTATTGCTTCAGGTTTCTGAAATTTTCAAAGGATTGTTGAAGGTAAATAAATATTTCTTAATCATTTAAACATTTTTCCCGCGGAATAATTTCCTATAGATTGGTTTATCGTCTTAGAATTTGATGATTCTGTAGACCTTTATGTACTACATCTAAACTAAATATTATCATTTATTCCCTGTCAATTACAAAATTAAGTTAATTAGTACAGAATTTTACTTGGTTGAGTGCAGACTTTATCAATTTATTTACTTCCCTCAAAGTAAAGTCTATATTTAAAGATTTGTTGACAATTCTGCCGTCTGAAACTCACCCCAGGGGCCCTTATTAAAATAAATATAGAAATTACATAAGAGGAGATAAATGTGCCTGCTCTTTTCAAGTATAACATAGCATAAAATACTTTATATTATGTAAGGTCAGGTTCCCGCCGGGAACGTTATTACCAAACAAATTATATTTTCGTCCTGATGAATCGAATAATTCATAACGAGTTATTAAATAACTAGCGAGTTTCGGTATGCAGACTGCTGTAAATGATACGTATTTCATAAACTAATTTGAAAGGCGGTTACGTGCTTGGTAAAACTGAATCACTCGTTAACAGGCTAATATAGTTTGTGCGCAATTCGTTTCAATTTCAATGTAATCTTTTTTCACCTTCGTCGAAGCCGTAACAGTGCTGAAAATTATTTATGTAGATCTATGTAAAGTAAATGAATGGTATAGTACGACGCTCAACTGAGTAGGGATCTTGTTAGAACGTCAACAACCAGTAGACGTCGGGTGTGTGGGTGTCCGATTTGTTTGAAGTGTTTCGGTGAGAAAATCCCTCCGTCGCGACGCGGCGGTTGTTAGGGTGCACGTTGGGTTGCTATGGTTTGCTGACATCACAAATAGGGGACAAGTCGCTGTTTAGTGGCCACGGTCAGGGTTGCCAACCAATAGAACGCAATATGCCCATTTTTTGTATGGCATATGTATACGGCGAGCTACTTCAAAAAATATTTTCGTCCTTGAGGTTATAGTGCTGCGTGAGATCGGGTAATTTATCTTACGTGACAAATATATTGCGGTTTTTGTTATAAGTATTTAGATATGTTCAGGTTCAAGCAAAATCAGACACGAAACTCGAGCGCACGGACCGAAAACAGAGCGCCAAACGACATCACTTTCTAATTTTTGTTTATTCTGCAGTTGTTAATTTCAAATATTGCTCAAAATCTTTATTGACAACTAAAGAATCAAAGAGATTTTCTAATCGACCTACCCTACTTGATCGGAGGTTAAATGTAATAAATAGTATATAAAAGTAAAATGTGCTTGGTACCTATGTAAGTGTACACAGTGCTTACAGTTTTGGTGATTGTAAACGGCATAAATTTGATAAAATAACATTAATTAACTGAAAATAACAGTCATAGTGGGTGTTCAATCTATTTATTATCAACTATTAAAATTACAAAATAATTAACAAAATTATGAAATAACAAACGGAAACCCACAAAACAATGCTGAACTGTTAGAATTTAATCGGAAACTTAATTATTTTCTGTAGTAATACAATAAAGTGGTCTGGAATTGTCGGAAATTTTACGAAAGCTGTTGCGTTGCTTGGTAGCCACGAGTGTAAATTTGACAGTTAAAAGATCGCGAGCGCTTGCGCGAGTGATCTTCTGTCAAATTTACACGAGTGGTTAGTAAAAGCAACAGCTTGAGTAAAATTACCTAAAAATTCCAGACCACGAATTGTATTTAACAAGATTATTTTTTGAATCGAAGCAAGGTAGTTCAAAACGAAATTTTATTTCAATTAATTCACATACAAAGAAATGTGTTGGGAATATTTGACGTTTGGTAGGTACTAAAGTAACTAGATTATATATTACAAATGAACCTACAAATTCGCAACTATGGCAACTTATCAACAAGCAAAATTATCGAAAAAATTACCGTATGTAATATCACAAGAGAGTGAGAATTACTTGAAAATAATTCGACAGATTTTCGAAAACTTGTCGCCAGGCAATAGACACGAGAGCCCGTAGGGCTCGAGTGGCTATTGCCGAATGGCGACAAGTTTGAGTAAAATGTGGAGAATTATTTTCCAAGTTATTCTTACTGTCGTGTGGTATTCGAAAGGTTATTTTTTGACGTTCAAATATGAAACAACTGTCAATATTATTCTTTCAATGTCACAATTTGCGATTAAAACATATAAGACAATATGTCAAAACCAGAAAACAAGTCGTTTTATCAACAAAAACAAAATACTAAAAAAAATTCCCGCTGGGATAAGTTAGGTAAAAAATTCTCACTATAATAATGATTTAATTGGTCAGAATTAAACGCGTGATCAAAAATACTGTTCATTTATTGGAAAATAGAAACGGCAAAAAATAACCGAAATAATACACGTTTCTAGACCCAAATGAAATGTTCCTATTGGTCAATTTGACGATGAAAAAAATAATCGTTTCTATTCAATTAAACTGTCAATATTCCATGGCTAACTCATTTTCTTTGAGAGTTTTTGGTTTTTACTTTAATCTTCATTATTTCGAAAAATACCAACGTCAATGTCATACTGTAGCATATCATTGAAATCGTAATTTCAGCCACTATCCAACAACGACTTCAAAAGTATGGGGAGCCATTTAAAAAATTAACGATGACGTCACAGTACGAAATTAAAACACTATCGAAAAACGACAATTATCAGAAAAGATGCACTTTAAAAAAATGAGGTTGACGTGTCCGAGCGTTTTTTCCAGAAATGATTCCTGAATGTTTTATGGAATTAGTTCCAGACTTTTTACTCACACTGCATATTGAATTGCTAAGCAGCAGTCTAATTTCACCCAGGCAACTATAAAATTATACCGTCGTAAGATAACGTATGTTGCTGAACACCTCGTTGGTTGAGAATTTTGAGCAGATTTTATTTCCACTAGAATAGAATATTATTAATTGCAGCAATTTCGCTCTACTATTGATTCCGAAGTGCTCGTTTGCTGAATTATTGAAGTGAAACTTCTTTTGTCTCGGTAGTGTTGGCAAATGCGAGCGTCACGAAAAGTGAAACGAATGGAGGGGAGCAGTCTGAGAAGACGGGCAGAGGAGAAAAGGAACATCGAACGCCCCACTCTTTAGCCACGCTCTGTCTCATGCTTCGCGCTGTTTCTCTCAGGCAAGCGTCAGTAGGGCGAGGACTCAGCGTTTCAGTTCTCGTGACACCACAAAGCGCTTGGTTAGAAGCATTAAAATTAGATTTCCATATTCTTTCGTAATTATTATTTTGATACGGACAATATTTATTATCCAGTCTTGCTTAATTTGTGCCAGTTCAAATTTTAACTTTTTAAATTTTGCGAATTTCTGGCATGTAGTAAATAAATAACTGTATAACTATACAATAATATCGACGTTTCGTCCCCGTTCGGGGGTTTTGTCAAGTATTATTAAAAAGTGTAAAAAGGTATAAAATATTTGACATTTTTTTTGTTTTTTGTTTTTTTTTTTGTTTTTGTTTTTTTGTTTTTGTGTTTTTTTTTGTTTTCATAGAAAATCAAACCGCACATAGACCTATCATTTCAGTTTTAGATTTGGTTGAAGACGAGGAAGTTGATGAGTAAAGATATATTTGAAACTCAAATGCATACACTCCAATCATCTGTTACCCTACAAATTTTTCATTCCTCTAATAACGTTGAAGTTTCACTTCTATAGCGCGTGGCGACCACGCGTCTTAGATACAATCTAATTTTAACGATTTATAGATGCAAGGCCGAGTTGCATTTAATAAAAAGAAACAACTATTATGCTCGGGAATGATAAATGTAGAAACTCGGAAGAGGCTCTTAAAAACGTATGTATGGAGTACGGCATTGTACGGGTGTGAAACTTGGACGATAGGAGAAGCAGATATAGTTGTTTTCAGTTATTTTGGCTCGTACGTCAATATGACAGTATGGGTCAAATATGTATTGCATTCCAGCAATTCTCAACAAGTAGAATTTATGATTATTTGAAAGAAGGCACCATAGATTAATAAATTGCTGGAAAATGCATGCACTTATCTATGTATGTAATTCCCAAAGTAGTTTAACGATTCAATCAGTATAATAATTACTATATTTTCGGGAGTTTCATTGGAATATAGCGACGCAGATAAATTACAGAAGTTCAATTTTAGCTAAATGAACAAAACTTAATGCAGACAATAACTAAAGTGATGCTAAATAAGAGGTCGGCAATACGTAAACAAGTATAATATAAATAAAATACAATAATACATGTTACCTAACTGAAATAATGAACTGAAGAAAGTTGAAAAGAAAATTAATTTGAAACATTTACGAAAGAAAAAATTTATAAAAAATAATTCTAATTAATTGTCGTAATAACTACATATTAGGATCTTAAAAAAGTTCAAAAAATGTATCGTCTTCATCTTCAGAATCTTCAGATGAATCATTCAAGTTTATTATAAGCGGTTCAACTTCATCAAAGCGCACTTCACGTTCCCAGTCTTCCTCCACAATTTTTTCCGTGTGATTTATACAATTTTTCCAAACATCTGGAGTGACTTGGTCTAAAGCTTTTTGCCACATATCTAAAACTTGTTTGTCTCCAAAACCAACTTCTCCAAAATGCAGGTCATAATATTGTTTGCAAATACCCCACACCAACTCTATTGGATTATACTGACAGTGGTAGGGTGGCAATCTTAGGACTTGATGACCATGCTCTTGGAGCATTTCGTCTATAGCGTACCTTGGCTGTTGTTTATTCTCTTTACATAAATTCAGAATTTCAATTTTCAAAGCCGTTTCCGAAAATGGCACATTTTTAGTTACAAGCCAATCTTTTAATTTTGATTTATTCCAGGATGCATGGGGAACTGGCTCTACTAAGAAGCTATGGTATGATGCATTATCCATTACCACTAGCGACGGTTCCTCAAGGTTTGGTATTAGTTTTTCTAAAACCCACTTTTTGAACGAATTCTGATCCATTGAATCATGGTAGTCCGCCGATTTTGATTTTGTAGAGAACAGCAGCGATGCATTCGGTACAAAACCATGCCTAGTTCCTGAATGAAGTACAACAAATCGCTTCCCATTTGAAGCATGGCCTTTCTTACAGCTTTTAACGCTTTCATCTTGCCATGTGCGCTTACTTCCTCCTTTAGCAAAAATCCATGTTTCGTCGAGAAACACAAATTGTCTGGAATGTTCGCTTTTCATATTTTGTATGTATTCTCGTAAAAACGCAATGCGCTTGCTTGCAATGTGAGGTTGCTCACAAAGAAAACGGCGATTATTCTCCGTTTTGAAACAAAACCCCAAGTTCTTTAAAATACGCCACATACTCGTATTAGATACATCTGTGACACCCCTTTGCTTTGCTAATTCATTCAGCGTTTGAATTGTAATGTGTTTCTTGTCTTCTCTCATCATATAAAACGTGTTGCGAATTTCGCATTTTATTTCTTCACTTACATCGTCACTCTTAAACTTTCGCCTGTTATGCGATTTTCCGGGGGTAGTAAGAGGATCACCAGATGTAGATTCTGCTTTGATACGACCTATGGTTCTTAAACTTATTTTCAACGCGGCAGAAACTCTCTCGTTCACAGAAGAAAATGGAATCAAAGGTCCTTTATTTTCTGCTTCTGCCTTAAAATACTCCATAAGATCTAGTACAAATTGCCTGCACTGTTTTGTTATAGTACACCCAGGCATTTTAGTTTAGTATTTCAATACCAAAATTGTTAGAAATAAATATTGGAAATTACTAATTTGACAGTTAATGAAATAAACGTGACGTTACAACTTATGAAATGCCAAAAAACATTTTTGTGCGTTCTGTTTCCAAGGAATTAAGATTGCACGTGCGTTAGCTGCCAAAGTAATAAAATTTATACATATTTTGATTGATACGTATGGCGTTTATTGCATCAACATACGTTCAATACAAAAACCATTGTGATTTGAACGAAAACATCATAAACATGAGGCGTTGCTTAGTGCATACACACGCCAAGATAGCTGAAATTAACTATAGAACATTAGAAGCATGTGAAATGTGGTGCTATAGACGCATGATGAAAATACCGTGGATAGATAAGATCCGCAACAAAGAGGTATTAGAAAGAGTTGGAGAAAAGCAAAATTTATGGAAGACAGTAAGGAGTAGGAGAGATAGGATGGTAGGACACCTTCTGAGGCACGAAGGCTTAGATCGAGTCAGAGATAGAAATAAGAAGAGGTAGAGGTAGGCCCAGATTAGACTACTGCTCTCAAATAGTTAGGGATGCAGTATGTTCAACTTTTGGGGAAATGAGTAGGTTAGCTCAGGATAGGAAAGGATGGAGGTACGCGTCCAACCAGACTTCGGATTGAAAACTTTACGATGAGATGCAGTAAATGATGAAATAATTCAGAATTGGAGTAACAATTAAGCAAAAGCATTTTAATATATCAGTAAACAGTAAGTTATTTTGAATTATTGAACCACCAGTTCCTGTGAATTTTGCATTGTTTTCTTTACAAATTGAATTGAAGTATGTATTCTAAAATTAGTACGTAAATAATTACAATTCTACAGAGTCCTTGAATTTAACCAAAAACAGCCATTATAAGAAAAGTCATAAGGCGTTGGCATGATGGTTGCCGAATAAAAGCAGGATTTTAAAATTAATAATCCTAAAATTTGCTACGTTTTCATGTCTTTTACACAGTTGGTATGTTCATAATGGAAAATAAATTAGGAAGAATTTAATTTCAAATTTAAATACCTAATTCAAGTGTCCACGTTTCTCATAATATTTACATCTGTAACTAGAACACAAAATATTGCAATCAAAATTTTGTAAAAAAATGAAAATTCACAAAGAATCTTGTATCTATCTAACGTGAAACATATTTCTAGATTGATGATAAGGGAAAGTTCTACTGGATATCCGTTTCAAGTACATCATTTGTAAAAAGAAAAATCACTCAGTGATTGTATAGAAAGTAATTAGTGTTGGAACAGCAGCTTGATGTCGAAGAAATCGTCGGTATTCACAGCAGGCTGTCAGACTGATTCATGATACAATATAAATAGTTATGTATTTATAATTGTACACAATACCCTATGAAAGTAAAATAAACATTTTGTAAAGTAATCAGGCCTTCTTGTAATGGAAGGTTGTGACAACCACATTACCAAATTAAGTAAAGAATGTATAAAATGATTTCCGGAAATTGATAATAAACACCTCGAGATAAGACAGTTATGATTATTTAAGACGGGTATACATAAATGTTTTTTATAATTTTTACCAAACCCAATTTTTTCCAGATTATTGTACTAGGAAAGATCTATTGTTTCAGATCTTTTAATTTATTTGACTAGGATCAGAAAAGTAGGTTCCTACAAGATTGGCTAAAACATATTAGACAATCTTTATCCAACTATTTTAAACTATCTTAATATCCTAAATCCGGAATTTTATGAAAATCGAAACAATTTTTTTGTGAACAAAATGAAAATTTTTTAGAGCATCTCAACCAAACAACCTTTAATACGTTTTTAACTCCTCTATATTATTTCTACATCAATCAAATTTCGTAAAATTTGGATTTAGGGGTATGGGATAGTTTTTTTGAATAAAATCTTTCGATAAAAATTATTGTGATTTGATTCGTATGTTTCACTACGGAGAGTATGAGAAATGCCATTATTTTTATAAGTGTTCAAATCTTGTTGAAAGTTCCTTAATTTCGTAAGACGTGAAAGAAATTTTGTGAAAACTGAAACGAGGAACAAAAACGATAAAAAACGTATTGTATCCTTTAACAGGGCGATTAAATTTATTTTAAATTAGAAGTCGTAAGGAAACAAGTTCTGTTATTCCGTTAACAAGAAGAGAAATAAAATATTTCAAGAAATCCTGGAATGATTATCGTATAAAACTGAATGTTATAGCTCAAATATTTCCTTATAAACTGGCTCAATAGAAGCATTCATTACGTTATTATTAAAACTTTGATAAACATAAAACACAGTAAACACTAGAAAAACAAAATAAAAACTCGGAAGTGCATTAGCATTTGATATACATAAGTTCAATTAAATTGATATTAATATTGTTATTATTATTATTATTACTAATCATCTCAGGCACTCTTTGATTATTATTTTCAGTTTCAATTCGGTTTCGGTTTGAGCTCCGATTGAAATTTCGGTTTTCGGTTCGGTTCTGGTTAAAGTGTCAGTCTTAAATTACGGTTTATCATTCGGTTTTGATTCAAGAAAAGCATCTGGTTACGGTTTGGTTATGGTTGTGTTTCAGGTCCCTGATTTTCGTTTAGAAAAGGTTGCTTTTAGAGGGATTTGTAACTAATACAACAAGTGGCTCTTTTGGAATTCAGGTCCATTCCTTTCGGGGCAAGGTAAGCTAGCTTTGTTACAATATTATCTCTTTTTCGGGTTCCTGCTAGGGGTACATTTATCCCATATTCCCCTTAAGAGCATTAACCATAAATAGGCTAAAACAATACTCTTAAGGTCAGATAAATTACTCATTTCTTTTTTGAGCGGGTATCAACTACGTCGGCCGAAAGTTCAGTGAATAACCTGCTTAACACTATTTGTTGTAGTTGATTTTTAGCTTCTACTTTTCAGAAGTTTTCAATTTTTCCTCCGTAGTTAAGTAGTTGCAATAGTTACGTTATTTTTTATATTCACTTGTGTTTTTTGCACTTTCCCGCCCATTAATAGTGTCGATGCTTGCTGCTTGGATTCATTCATCGAAGCGCCTGCGCGAGTGAACTTCTACTGAATCTGAGGGCAATTTAAATGTTTTATTTTAACAAAGGATGGTTCCGGGCTGTTAATTTTGCACCGCCTTTCTCTTTTTAGATTTCATTATTACAGGCAGGCCTCTTTTTGTAATTTTGCTGATTATTTCAGTTAAACCCAAGACATTTATTAATATTGCTTTTTCACACATATTATGTTTTGTATTTGACCACGTTATCTTGCTGTCCATGATTGTTTATTTGCTAGTTGCTTTTAGGAGCCGTGATCACTGAATTGTTTGGTATTTTCCGGAGGCTTAATAAACAGCTCTTAGACGTCCTTCTTATTACGAGAGCGATTCAAATATTATTGTCCCTGTCAGAAAAGAAAAGACTTGAAAGGGTAGATTTTTTTATTTTTCAATACAACCTCCAAAACGTTGACACAGTAGGTATAGCGATTGTTAAGAACTTTAACACCAGCAGAAATAAATGTTGTGTCCTGGGCTGTAAACCACTTGTTCATCTCCATCATTACCGTCTCATAGTCACGAAAGTGAGTTCTTGTGGCAGGAGCATTGTCTTGATGAAACAGCACACCATATGTAAGATTTCCCCTCCTTTTCTTTTTGGTGGAATCACGAAATTTCGAAATTAAAGCAGCATGGGTAATATTTCCCTGTTATGGCGTGACCACTTGGTAAAAAGTCTACAAGGATAACGTCCTCGGCATCCCAGAAAACTGTGGCCATGATCTTCCCTCCATTCCATGCTCTGCCGTTTTGACCCAGGATCATAGTGGTGAACCCAGGCTTCATCCACAGTAACGAATTTTGCCGGGAAGTTTCCAGGATCTCGGTTTATGATGACAAAGTTCGTCTCTGAACTGACCTGTTGAATGCGTCTTTGTTCTGGCGTCAGCATTTTCGGTACTCATCGTGTAGCCACCTTCTTGAGATCTAATTCTACGTGTAAAATGGTTTCAACGCTGCCTATTGAAAAGCCACAAGTCTGAGCTATGAATTTCAAAGTGATTCGTCTATCTTGCAGGATCATGTCATGGGCCAAAAGACACTACCTGACATGAAGGTACTTATTCACCCAGTACTTGTACCAATTTATTATTTTCGTAAAAATAGGTAACAACACCTTGTAACAATCGTCTCTCTAACTTAATAACCCAATAACATACACCAACGAAAGCTTATGTGACTTATCACAAATAATTGACAATTAAGTGACATCAGTCACAAATATTTAAATCTGTTACACAAATTGTTACGTCACGAGCTCCATGCATGTATAGACATTCAAAGACAAGACGTCTAATCCACTCCACGCTTGGCAAAATACCTCAGTAAACATTTAATGCTAGGTACTGAGTGTTCCCATTCATGACTTAATTTGCAATACTGTAGTATTTCCGGGCATCAAAATGAAATGAACAAGCGAGTAGTAGTTCCATTACATTATAATAAACCAACTATGACATATTATGTCAACTAAGAAGACCTTACATTTTTTTCTTAGCAAGTTTTGGGCCCCTCAAATGAAGAGGTATATTATACCTATAAGGTATTGTACTTTCTAAGAGTTTGGTAGTATGTATTCAGCATTTTTTAATCCAGCATCTATGGTTTCCTAGGAAATCGCTGCCGTCATAAATATAGCGGTCGTAATATGGTAATAGAAAAGCGTTATTATATATGTATAATAATCAGTGGTTTCCTAGGATGTTGTATTGAGCAACGCAATATAATAATACGGTACCGTCATAAATGAGACGAGGGCAGTACAGAGGATAAACAATTCGTTAACGTTTTTTGGAGGTGCAGTCTGACGGAACGGCGGTTTTTATTTCAATTTTAATTTCTTGTGCAGATCGGCGGCAACATTGATCACATGATATTTATTAGCTGTTGTGTTTGAGTATTACACAGTAAAATAATTTATTACAATTATTTATAATTTATTATCATAAGATGTGCTCGAGGTGGGCTGGTCTACAGAAGATGACGAAATATCAATGGATTTTTAAAGTAGCAATTTTAAGGCATGAGCCTCCTTACAAACGAATGTCTACACAAATAACAGCGCCGTTAAATTTTTTAACTTTACATTTATTTCGGCGCTCTACGATGTATTTTACCGCTATATTGCGGCCGCTATATGACGGAACCGCTTTCCTAGGAAAATTTTACCGCTATATTGCGACCGCTATGTGACGGAACCGCTTTCCTAGGAAACCGTAGCTTAACGTAACGCAGTAAAAATATTTATAAGTACTTAAATTGCATTACATTATTTTTGAAATAGTCCTATTCAATACTAAGTAAAACATTTTTTGTAACATGATTGTTCGAATAAAAATTTCCTATAAATATACGTAAAGGACGCCACTTACTTACCAAAGCCTGATGATGTGTTACACATTTCTGTTGTTTACTAACCTGAAACGAAAATGTTTTCTTTAATAAAACAGCAACTTAATATCAGACAATAATAAACACTGCAAACAGCAAAAAATTCACCCGTAGTTAATAAAAATCTCCCCAATTTCAGGAAAATTTCCATCGACTGAGTGGAAAATTTCAACACTCATAATTAAAATCTATGTTCAGAAGTACATCATAAGAGCCAACTCTAAAAAAGACGCCGCGCCGCCTCTTCGAGTAGACTTTGTAAAGGATTCGTCAGAAAACGCCTCTCTCGGCCTATTAATTCCTGTCTAGGGCCAGACAGCCTTGAAGGCAAGAGAATACCTTTCAAAGCTACTGAAACTTGTGCGAAGCATAACTTCACAACACTCATAAATTAGTTTAATGAAAACTGTTAGACTTTCCCTTATATAACGGTAAACTTTGTGTAATGTGTATGTCACAGACAAGATTATTAAATTTTCAAGAAAGTTGCGTCGAGAGAAAATTAAATATTCACCAATTTTGTATCCTTGCGTTCCCCGGCTTATCATAACCAATAGAAATTAACCGCGTAAGTTTGGAAATATTAAAACTAAATTAATTCGGTGATTACATTCTCACAGGAGTGTATGATAACCAATTTTCTCTACAGTCAATTGTCTATAACCAGAAGTTTCTTAATTTTTTGATTAGAAATAGAGTTAAGGGTTAAGCAACACTTTTCTAAACTTGAATGCTCAAATGTGTCTGGGGTCTGGGCCCATAACCTATTAAGGTTTTTAAGGTTCAGAGAGTGGACCAAGTTCAAACATAGCCGACTAGTTGAGTTTTCTTATAGTAGGCATGGTAAAACCTGAATACATCTCACACAAAAAAATTGTAATACCTGAAGTATTTTTTCTTCTTTATATAATATTGGAATGTTTGATGCAGTACAGCGGTGTCTTTATCTGACACGACAACTGCTTGGACCTAATGCAGCTGGTGAAGCTTTAGAGTTTAGAATGTGTACAGGATACTATTATCTTAAAGACAAAATCTTTCTTTGCAGCAGTAAACGAGGAAAAAATTACGAAAGGAAGTTATTCTTGTTTCTGCTCAGTCC
This sequence comes from Xestobium rufovillosum, assembly GCA_963966045.1. NCBI lineage: Eukaryota > Metazoa > Arthropoda > Insecta > Coleoptera > Ptinidae > Xestobium > Xestobium rufovillosum. The sequence goes on from OZ014494.1 coordinate 22,012,722, forward strand.
TCTTTCGTGTGTTTATTCTTCAATAGTTCATATTTATTTATGTTAAGTCGTTCTCTCTCTGGCGCATGTATCTTGTTCTGCCTCCAAGCTATACATTTCCCTAATTGTACTTGTCTGGCTACTTACTTTGTATCATCTACCTCAACTTCAACTTATTCAGGCTTCTTACTTTATTCAACGTCTACTTCTTTGTGATTATTAATTTAGAGTTCATAGGTGCAAATGTTCCGTAATATTGCGATCAAGACCGTCAAGGCACAAGTCAAAAAAATGAATGTCTTATGTCGTTTTTCAAGTAGAAAATTTTAAAAGTCAAAACGAATTCTGAAAAATTTCTAACAAAGTTACTTTTGCCGTATTCAGTTTTGTTCTGCAGGTCGTATATCTTGCTCGACTGCAAGCAGAAAAAGCATAGCAAAAAGAAACGTAACCCCGAAATTCTTAATAGTAATAAAAACATCAAAGATTATTAGCTAGTGAAGGGTGTATAAACTTTTATTTTGAACATTGTTACAAGGAAAACCAAGGTAATGGTGATAGCCCAAGAACAGGACACATTGAAAATACAAATTGGAGAAGATAATACAGGACGGGACACACATTTTAAGCATCTGGGAACAATAATAGAAAGTAGGAGAATCAGTAGAGAATGAAAGCATTGACAAGATGAAGAACATTAATACCTCGCAAAGAGACAAAAAGACATCGAAAGAGACGAAAATAATGATATTTAAAACAGTTTGTATAGATCACTATTTGGAGAGACATGGGTACTTACATGAAAAGCAAAATTCAAGCGATAAAAATGAAATACCTAAATAGCTGTATAATGAGGAACAGGAAAAGAGTATACAAAACACAGGAGAAAACCTAGAAACTGAGTCACTATTTTGGGACATGCATATTTGTAATGTTCTGTTCATTTTAAAAAAAGTAAATAAATAAATATTCAAAACAAACTTTCTTATTGTCATGCAGCTTAACAAGTTGGTTCTATAGACAGAAGGAGATGCCGTTCTTCTTCAATAATTACTGCATAGGAAGACCTGTGAAACGCAACTGCTATTGTCAATTTTATTATTGCAGACCGGAGTAAAAACAATCGCACTATTTCTATAGCACTCTAAACAATAGATGCAATGTTTATGAAGAAACACAATTAATCAAGAAAACACAAAAATTAAACAGTACATGCCTGAATTCGAAACTTCAAATGCAAATGCTATTTGGTTCTCTCAGGAAATGCATCAGTCGATGCACACTATACAAAATTATCTAGAAAGAGCAGACTACTAATCGGAGTCATTTGACGAGGCAACTCAGCTAATGGCAGTCCAGCTTAAATTCGTGATCAAACAAAATGAAAGCAGAAAATTCACACAGAAACGGAAGTACCAAATTAAAGTCCTTCGGGTCAAAGGACCTTGCAGATATTTAGTTAAATTCAAGACAGTGTATTCTAAAAGCTGAAAAGTAGTTTAATTCTCTTTTCAGTTGTCAGTTTCTTAACCACCTGCCCTCGAATATTGCCTGAGTGCCTTAAAGTTAGTGTTATAGGCGTCTACCATCTTTCGAAAACATTAGAATTATTTGGCTCTAATAGGACAATATATATTCGAGAATTATCGTTCTAACTAAGTTTTTATTGCTTTAATGATTATCCTAGATTTTATTGTGGGCGATAGATTCCAGAAGCCTAAATATAATACATTCTCGGTGATATAAGATTGTTTACATCTACAATTCTAGAAACATACCGGTGATGTTTATCAAAACAAAAATACAGTAAGTGCAGTAAAGCGTGTCAAGGCATACTACGATTGACGCATAACCATATATGCGTTATTTGTTAACCTGGTATAAAATACCCACCGTACCTGCTGAGCTGCTGACTACATTATGTCTCCATGCCGTTGGATTTTTATGTTTATTTGGGTCGAATTCATATTCACCTTGAAGTAACGATCATTTCGAACAAGCACATACCTACTCAATTAAAGAAATTCGCCTTATGTAATGCGTCGCAAAAATGACTAGTGGATACAGGGCGTAAAATAAGTTCATTTTGCAGGCGACTGTCAAGGGGTTATAAGCTGTAAGGACTACCAGGACCAAATATTTTGTATGCCGATGCCGTACAGAATATTGCCAGGCACTGGTTTATCTTTGACCTGTGATCTTTGGTTAGGTAACTAAATTTTCAACTATTCTTTTTTATTTTCGTATACATGATTTTGCCAGAAAAATCTGTAGTGATCATGAATATTTCACAAAAGTAAATTTTATTAAGTGAGAAAGATGCAAAGCATGTACTCGTATTAATGATGCCAAACGCTGGATTTGTTGTGTATATGATATATCCAGTTGCCAAGGAGCAGCCTAGGTAACCCAGGCAACATTAAAATTTTGTCCCAGTCATGTAGTTTATTGGGAATATCGACACCTTACTATCTTATAACCCTTGATAGAATTTTGAGCGGGTAATATTTCCACTAGAATACAGTAACATATTCAAAAACAATATGCTTTGAGTGGCTTAACATTCGATGAGCGGAATGGTCAAATAAAAATTCCAAACAGAGATTTAACAACGTACATTAAATCTGGGAACAATCTAGCACTAGTTGCTCGTTCCACGTAACATTTTCCCACCACCATTGTTAATAAAAGCCATATGCTTGGAAATTCATAACGTTCAGTAAATTTCTAGGTAAATTTAGACACAACTAGGCGCAACGCAGAATTCGGTCTTCAGAACTCTTGGAAAAGAGAAATCCACAACTTCCATGAATTCCTAAACTCTGGCTGGATTCGTAAAGCCTTCAAGGATATTACTATCGGTGCGTTAGGCCATATCTTTTATTGGACATACTTACGTACATAATCCATTCTTTTTTAGCGGAAGGTGTCAAAATTTCTTCTTCATTTTTAGGCGTTTTCGTTATTACGAACCTTGATAACTCCATGTCCAATCGGTTTTCGTTTCTTTTGTAAAGTTTCAACTTTCGTCTGCTTCTTTTGGAATTTTCTCTGATCGCTCTACATTTACTTTGGGCCTAATTTTCTATTTTTAGCATTGCATTTTGGTCTTCCACAATCTCCTGAGTTTTGCCTTTTCACATTCTTATGAGTGTCCGAGCGAATTCAAGTTCTTAGTTAGTTCGAGCAAGTTTGTTCCAGGCGTTTTCTCTGATATCCTCATCTCTTTGAATTCCCGTCATGTGCTCTGAATTATTATGTATTAAATCTCGGTAGTTTATTATCATTTCTGCTCTCTATCTCCGCCAGTACAGTTCTCTCCTTCATTTGGTAGCACTGTTAAATGTATTGATAGTGAAATTTTCTTTCACTTGCTAGGTATATTCCATTTGCTACCTATATTGTTCTGTGTATTTCGTCATTGCTTCCCGTAGCTTTTTACTGTAACTTACCTTAAGGCCAATTCGTTTATTTGAAAGAACCACAGTGTTTGCTTTCTCTATAATTCTATGAATATACCGTGGGTAGATAAGGTTAGCAATAGGGAGGTATTAGAACGAGTTGGGGAAAAGCGAAAGGTATGGAAGACAATAAGAATAGGAGAGATAGGATGGTAGGACACGAAGGAATAGTTCGCGACATACTAGAGTCAGAGACAGGAATAAAAAGAGGTAGGCCTAGATAAGACTACTGCTCTCAATTAGTTAGGGGTGTAGGATGTTCAACTTTTAGGGAAAAGAGTGGGTTAACTCAGGATAGAAAAGGGTGGAGGTACGCGTCCAACTAGTCTTGGGACTGAAAACATTATGATGATGAATTTGTTACATTGCGTTTTGCATTTTTCAATTGTCTTCTGGTACTTCTTGATAAGGTAATTCCTGTATTCCATTCTTTATGTATTTATTTATTCTTCCATAGAAAATTAACCATTTAGGCAACGCATTGCCTGAAAGCCAGAACTGCTTCATCAAATTGTCTGTCACTGTTAAACTGCTAAACGAGCTAGACGTCATTTTAAAACATTCGTCCGTTACTAATCCACTCGATTGTAAAATATCCTCGGCAACCAAGCTTTTGAGTGCAAGAAAACAACCACCTCTCCAAAATTCACAATCAACTCGTTAAAGCGCACGAGGAAGACGTTATGGATCTTGAAAATCCCTGAAATCGACATCGTTTGTGTAATTGGGGAAGAACAAACTTTCATATTAAGGAACGTTCTGAGCGTCCTATCGTGATCACAGACTAATTTATTGTAAACGACTTTTGATCCACATATTTGGGAAATAGGCGCTTACTACTAATGAACTGCCTAAGTCTTTTGGACACGTCTCGATTTTTATCATCTACGACGCTGTTACTGATCACCTTCAGTGCACACAAATCTGTGCCAAATGGGCTCCAAGACAATATACAGACGAATATAAAACGATACGTATAGTTGGGACTCCTGGATTTTCTGGAGCGTTACAACAAGGAACGGGAAGCATTCTTGGATTGAATTGTGACAGGTGACGATACATGAGTCTCGCATTATACACGAGAGAGTAAGCGGCAGTCTCTTTGATGGAATCATGGCACACGTGAATTTAAGCAGGCGCCTTCCGCCCCGAAAGTGCTGGCTACTGTCTTTTGGGACACGAAAAGCATTTTCCTGGTTGATTTGCTGCCTCGCGATGAAAACATCAACGTCAATCGATAATGTAAAATGGCTGCCAAAACGCAATAGTTACTGCAGAAGTATTGATGGGAATCTCTCTAGCATCCGCCTTACAGTCCCGATCATCGTTTTTTTACAATGTTCAAAACGGATGATAACGTTAAAGATGCAGACGACGACTGGTTAAATGAAATGATGGCCGACATTTCCGACAAGGGGATCGTAGCGGAAGGATGAGAGTAATTGAAGAAATAAATATTTTGAGATCACGATCATTTTTTATACGTACAATGCTGAGTGAAAGAAACGGTTTAAAGGCCGTGTAATTTTCAAAATAAGAAATACAAAGGCATTTAAATCCAGAACCTACGAGTAGAAACAACTCAATTATTTTTCTTAGTTACAAAATTATCCTTTCTATGTATGTGTGGTACTTTAATTTATATAACGAAATATCCCTGCCGGAAACTGAAGTTTCCATAAGCTTTATTAACTCTCTTTGAAACAAGTTTTCCAGTTCGCATGAATATTTTAGGAACGGTAATAACGACAACATACAATTTTACTTTCCCAGTTTCCGCTACAAAAAAGAACATGTGTTGACCTACCCTCAAACGGTATTCCCAACAGTTTTCATTTGAGATTGCCCAGTACGAGGTATTGGATCGTATATTTACCGGTATTGTGTACAATGGGATTTTAAAAGAGCTGGTCCTCGTATAAATCTCTCTGTCTGTTAAGCCTTTTCAGGATATTCGTTCAGAAATAGGTAGACTTCTAAATTCCGGATCACCCCAATAAAGAGTTTCTGCGTCTGGCCGGTGGGTAGTTCATAATAATTTAAGCGTTTAATTCTTTAAATTATAAACTATTAAATTGTACTTAATAGTAAAATTTCGTGATTCGTTCCAATATCTAAAAAAGGTGTGTACTTATCATATTATGAATGTTTTATCCAAATTTTGATTTCTAGGTAAAAACAGTATCAAAAACTAACTGACATTTACGTCATTATTATAATGTACATGTATCTTCAGAGGTAACTGGTTAACATCGTTAAAGAATTAATTCAAATTAGACCCCTAACCACACAAAATTTGAAACACTAAATATGTATTTCGGCAACTACATAATATTTATGTTCTAAGTTGCCATCCTCAGTAGTACCAAAATATACGTAACCCACGCTGCTCCGAAAATATCGAAGTTCACTCGGCCAGATCTCAAACAAGATCTAATTGATTTTTGAATTCATTATTTAACAGCAGTCTCTATTATCTTAATCATCGTCAAAGAAATAAGAGGTTTCAATTAGAGTTTTCATGGCAGAAAAATAAATCTGTTGAACAATATCTACATGCCATTCTGCCATAGTTTGGCCAGACACAAAAACTCGAATATTTTATTATCACGATATTACCATCCAGGAAATAAGAATTAGAAATAGCCTTGAACCGCCTTGAACCAAACAGAAGCACTATTAAGAGAGGTATGGTAGATAAGATAAAACCAAAATTTTAGTTTGTGTGGCCCTAAAATATTGCTAAACCATAAGTTAGAAGTGAGAAACCTGAAGAAGTGACGGGTTTCTGTTAATTGGAAAGCCAAGTAACTCGAGATGGCAAAAGCGGTAAATTTAGTAACTTAGAAGAAATTCTCAAAAAACGTTCGTCTGGGATAAGGCATTAGAAGATTGCGTATCGTGGACGATGGGACAAGAGGATACAAAAATGGGAACATTCTAAATGTAGTGTTTAAAACGCATGATGAAGATACCGTGGATAGATAAGGCAAGTAATAAGGAAGTATCAGAAAGGAGCAATATATGGAAAACAATGGAGAATAGGGGAGATAGAATGCTAGAACACCTTCTAAGGCTCGCGATATTCAAGAGGCACAGATATGCATAAAAGGAAGTAGAGGTAGTTCCAGATTATAGTCGTCAGGCTGAAAACTTCATGATGGCGGCAGCAGATCTGCTATTTTTTTGCAAGTGAAGTATGTCCTATTACCATACAGTTACATCGAGGACACAGAACAGGTCTGTAGAATTTGTAAGGCCCACCAGCAGGAGAGTTCAGATATAATACTGAATAACAGGGTTTGCGACTGATATTTATCGAGAAAGATAGTTTGATGATACCCGTTTATTATGACGAACCATTGGTGTCCCAAGCAAATTATTTCTACGTGGCCTTCACCTTGATGCTGGGGAGGGATATCATTTGGTCAATAACTGTTGACTAAATTATTTCTAAAATAGTTTGATGAAGCAATCATAATTACTGATAATAATTTAAAATCCGACGAAAAGCTAAAATTTGCTTCATTCTCTTATTTGCCTATTGTGCCGTTGAAGAAATTATATTTATTATTTTTACATACTCAAACTTCGTTTTGTATTGTGGCAAAATACCAACAATTGATTCACCACGGTCATTAGCCTGTCTCATAAGTCAGGTCAATGAGTTATTAATGCTGTAAGGGATAAAACATTTATCATCTCGAGAAGCTCCGGGCAAGCAATATCTCCAGATGAGATTTTAAAAAGTGTAACAAGATCCGAGTTATATCTTCTCTTCTCCAGGGTGGGGACATTTAATTGATCCAAAATGTCCAAATAGGTACCGTAACTTATACCCATCCTAAATTCAGTGTCTCAGAAATGTACTCTTTACCTTTTCAAGACTCATAACATCAGTCTAATAAAACGGAGACCAAGTAACTGAACCATAGTCAAGAATTGGTCCAACAAGGGCAAATTAAAGGGTTCTAAGAGCAAATATTGATAGATCAGCAGAATTCCGAGCCACAAAGCTCCTATTAACTATAGCACATATATGGCTCTCTATCCATCATCCGCATAGAGGAGAACCTTGCGATACTACTACTAACTAAGTTGTTATAAAGATAGGAAAACCCAAGTTCAACAAATTGCCTATCAGTAGTTTGTGACTAACCCTATCAAAGGTCTTAGTATAGTTTGCGTAAATAATGTCTAGCTCCAGATTGCAGCCTTTCTTCTTCTTGAAGGATAAGAAGATTTGTCACTGTTGACTTTTCCTTGGAAAAAACATGTTGCTCCTTAACTATGATATTTCTGGGGATATTTCTATAGTGCCAAGAGAGAAAACTAGTCACTATTTTTTCAAAAAGTTTGTTTATATCCTTACGTTTGCCATTCTTAAATATTGGTGTTTACATAGCCATATTTCCATACAGAAGGAAAAGTACATGACCGGAGAGAGAGATTAAATATGTAATGAACAGGTTTGGAAACAGTAAATGCACAACTTCTTAATACTAGCAGGAACACCGCCAGAGCCTGAAAACAGCTTGTCATTCAGAGCAAAAATGCCACTCAAGACCTCTTCTAGAGTTACAACTATAAAGGGAATATCAAGATTCGAACTGAGTGAGCCCTGCACAGGAGGAACATCATAAACGTATACAACGCTAAAATTCTTTGCAGAGAGATCAAAAATACCATGACCAAACGAAACGGCCGTTCATCCGGAAAAATATTATCGGGAACAACATTAGTCTTCTTGAAGGAGTTTGTGCCTCCAAAATTGATTAGGATCAAGTACATATAGAATTATCAAGTTTGGCAATATAAGAAGAATAGCATGAATTCGAGAGTACTTTACAATGAGATCTTAAGCTGCAACTATCAGAGACCTCAACTCCTGGGACATCCATTTCGGATATGTTGAAAATTTTAATCTGTTGACACCAATGTTCAAGATTTCATAGAATCTAACAACAGCATCCAGGTCAGCAACATCAAAAACCTGATTCCTGATTAGTGTTAAAAATCATAGTTTCCATTTCTTGTACTGCAAATATTTTTCACTTTTAGATAAGGAAAAATTGCAAACAATGGCTTTATGATGGAAACTATTATCAAATTATGGACCAAGCGCATTCTCAAAACATCAAACTGGAAAAAGGGGCAAGAACTAAAATCAAGAAAAACATTACTTTCATTGCAAATATTATTAAATTGAGTTAAATTTAAATAGGAAAAACTTGCACTAATCACTGTTGCCAGATGTTCCGAAGGACAGCCTGCCGACAACCAGTGGTCATGAGAAAAGCTCCATCTGGCCTGTGGCAAATGGAAATCACAAAAGAGATAAATTTGGCAAGTGGTACAACGTTCAACAATGCTTTCTACGGCATTACAGTGATTTACATAAAGACCATTACTCGATGCAGGCGGTACATAAACTCTTCCAAGTATAACAATTTTGTTATTAGCATACAAAGCAATAAAAACATGTTCCATCAATTCACCAACATTATAAATACGTTCAACTCTCAAAGTCCTTCTTGAAGCTATCTGGACGCCACCACCTCGTTCCTTTTCAGCATATCGTTTGTAGTTTATATGAATGTAAAACCCTTTTGAATAAGTAGCAGTTAGAAATCTCTGTACCTTGAATGAGGAAGATTATTATAAGAACATAAGCAAATAATGCATAAATTTGACACCGGAAAGATGGTGGAGGCGCCGGGTAAATTCTAGGGTTTATTTAAGGGTTTGTTTCAGGTATAATAGACCAAAATATACATAGAATCTGGAACGAATTTAAAGTACTCGATTCTTTTGATCTAAATTAATGAAGGTTATTATCAAAAATTGGAAAACTGTACGGTTTCATTGAATGGAGAAACGACTAAATAAGCTTTATTGAAGCTAATTTAATATCAAACAACCTAAATTCGAATTATTTTGTAAATGAAAAATGGATGAATTCTAATCTGTCTTTTCTTCTTTTTATGTTTAATACGCGACTATGACACTGCTATCGCAGGCCTGTGTCTTCACTATTCCTTTATTTGCAGACGCACTAGAACTTATCAGGGCATAGTGCAGAACTGTTTTAATGAAATACTTTTATCTGCATATATTTACAATATGAATGAAGATAGTCACTATTCCCACATCTTTTATGTTTCAAATGGAATGCTATACTTTTCAGGGAATTTTCAAATGCTACAGCGGATTTTAGATCTAAATCGTATTAGAAAAAGAATTCTAAGCTGTAGCCTTTAGAGATTTTTTGATTTTTAAAAAACAAATTATGCATGCAGAGTTCTATAGTTGGTACTTGAACTTTAGAGTTTCACTTCACAAAATTTTATCACCAGATGATGACGTAGCCGTGTAGTACATTCATTAAATATCTATGTACTTTGAACAAAAAGGGGTGCGTGTACATGAACGCATTATATTTATGAACTTATGACAGAATTTAAACTAAAGAACATAAAATTTTTCTCACACTGTAGACATCAAACGGCTTCCTACCTCTTTCTCTTACTGAAAATATAAATCAGGAAATTTAATTCTGAACTAACTTCCGGTTTTGTCTTGCAAGGCCTTCGGCATTTTCGAATCGACGGTTAAAAATTTGCAGAGAATATCACGACGAATGACACTTGACACTATTTTCTATTTAGTACTAAAAAATTCTACAATGGGGAAACCCCGCAAATTTTAAAAGGGAATATTTTATATGAGCACCAAAATAATTACTGAGCACCAATTTCTGCTAACAATTTTTGTACCTTGCCGCCTGGGTAATATTTGTGAACCAAAATTAATAAAGGAGCACCAAAATATTGCTACCGGAAATTGAGACTTTGGAGTACTAAAATATGTTATGAAAATCACCAGAAATAGTAAACGAGTACCTAAACTAACTTTATATTAAGTAGGTGTCTACTTACAATATAGTATACCTAATATTATTATTTCGTTAGAGTAATTTGTCACTGGTTTCCGTGGGTAGATATCGCATAGAGTTCGATATTCTTAGGCGGGTGGAAGGTCGACTCCCGTAGAAGTTAGTTTTCTTCTTACGTTTTACATTATTTTTTTATAAAAAATGTGTGTCAGGTCTCCGTCAGTTAGGTGGGCTGTTTCAGAAATGCATCTTGTCGCTAACACAAAACACGCCTCCATCCATATTATCAAGAAAGCGACCGCTTAAATACTATTTAATTAAGTGCAATCGGCAACACCTCAGTAGGTAGTTATGTGGTTCCTTAACAAAAGTGTAAGTCTCGGGCTTCGCGTCTCGCCGCGGTGGATTTGTTTTTTTTTAATGATTCAGCTTTCTTCTTATGAACAAAAAATCGGTCAGGTCCAAAGGGACAGAAAGGTCATCGCCATCAATGCCAGAGACATTTTCACTCATTTGACTTTTATTGTTGACGTCTTCGCGCGAGGCGGGGTTTGTGCTCAGACAGGGTACATTTTGTAAAGACGCATCTCGGCGGGCATTAATCTTATTTCCCCATTTAACGTTTTTGACCGTAACATACCTATATACTATGTTGAATATACTACCAAATTTTGTTTTATTTGACATCATAGCTCATATATTTTGGCACTCAAATGTTGGCGTTCAAGTAAGATTTTTGGTGCCAAAAACAAATATTTCATGCTGAAAATGATAAACAGGCTACAAAACTTTACATTTTGGAAATCAATTATGAATAATTTGGTGCTCAAATTTTATTGCTCCAATATAATTTTTGGTGGCAAAAGACAAATATTTAGAGATCAAATCAATATTATTTTGGTGCTCGGTTAAATACAACCCATTTTAAAAATGCTTTTAATCAGTACGTGGCTAGGTATTCAAAACAAACTCCGTAACTTTCGTTTTTTTTTTTATTTGAGACTTTATTTAGTCAAAATTAAAGGCCGAACCTTATACAGTGCCTTTTTTTAGAAATGCACCATATGTATTTACATGTTATAGACTTAATCTAGTGTTAATGGATTTTCTACTGGGAATTTCAAAATTATTTTTGGCATAATGTAAGTTTACATAATTTATGGCCTTTTCTGATTATTTTTAAAATTTAAGAAGTGATAAACTTTACGCAATAAAATGAAAATATCAAAAAATTATAGCCCATATTATAAAACTGTGTTTTACGTTATAGTAGGCTATTCTACTGACTACCAAATAAACAATGCAAGTCTGTCACTTTGTTTTACATCTTATAACCAGAAAAAGTAATTAAACATGAAATTTCTGTTGTTATACGACCAAAGAAAAGTGATCATTGGTATTGTTCGTTATACTCGTAATGTAATTCTGCTGTTTCACGTATTTTTATCAAAAATTTCTTATATTAAAGATAAGTAATAATTAACCTATCTACTGGATAGACCTCTGATATAACCAGTAACCATTTTTACTTTCTCTGCGGTAGTATAAACTGCCATTTTTACGTTTTAATACTAGTTCGACTTAAAAGTGACAGATTTGTACTATTTAAGTTCCTACTACATTATTGCTGTCAGGGAACAAGGCCTACTAACTTAAAAATTATTTCAATGGAATGCGCTATTAATTATCAAGCTTAGTTCCTCTTTATCGTAAACAATTTCCCTTTTTACATTTTCAAAACTATCCAAAAAAGTCAGAAATGATGTAAACTTGAAGTGTGTTAAAAATCATTTTGAAATTCGCAGTAGGAAAACCATTAACACGAGACAAAGTTTATAGCATGTAGATACATATGGTGCATTTATAAAAAAAGGCAGTGTATATCCCTTTGAAACGCTAATATAAATGACGTACTGTTCCAAAAGTTGAGAAGGGCATACGCAAACACGCTGTTCCTGTCCCCACTTTATTCATTCGGGGCAGCGACCATTATTGTTATTGGCGCAGCGGTTGGAGGGGAAGGCGAGCAGGCATTGTGTTGGGACAATCGGGGTAATTTCACGGAATTGTACGTCACACCCGGCCACAGTAGGCGCGCTTTGATGTTCCCGATTTTATTAACTTTTCAATTTCACATTTCTCTGGTATGTTTATGTTGCCATACTAATATTTGCACGTAGGTTACTAAAGGTAAATGTAATAATATTACGAATTTATTTAGCATTTAGCTATTATACAAACATTTCTACCATTTCACACATACAATCACTTATCTAAATAGTACCTCTTAATCTCTCTGCTAAACAAGTAGTAGCTTCTTCTTACTAACTGATCAGTAACAGATATTAATATATTTACTTGACGTAACAAATATCTATTGGAAAACACATCTCCCCAGCTTTCTCTAAGTAAATCAAAGTAGGTATATCTAAAATAAGCAATTCATATTTATTTAAATTGGGCGCAAAACATATGTACCTACACAGTCTTTTTCGGTAGTTTGGTGTTCGACGCGGCAGAATAAAATTTCAGGCCGTGTGGGTGAGCGCGGCTATCCTCACGGAGCGGCGGCGTAGGTATATCGATAGCGAGCGCAACGTGGTGGGAGAAAGCTCGCTGAAAAATTATGAGATACCGGAAAGGCACGGAGGAAACCTGCTCTAGCTGGCATCTGAGCGACAAGCGTCTGGGAATTGAGGTAGGCACACGCCTGCGTGCTGAGGAACAAGCGCGCCCTCATGGCGCGAAATTGAGCTTGACTTGTACGAGAGAACGCTACGATAATATTAATGTTTTCGGAATTATTCTCCTACACTTGTCATTACGCTCTTTGACCTGGGGGTGGAGTTTTGAAGTTAGTTTTTAATAAATGAACTTGTTCCTATTTAAAAACAAAAGAAAAAAGCGGGCACTAATACTACTAACTTCCATTAAAGATGAACAACAAAATTTCTGAACCGTTTATTTTTAAATCGGTGAAAGATAATTTGGGGTGCCTATATTGTAGTGTCTAATAAGTTTTATAGCAAAGAATTTTGTGTTTCAGGTTACAGCACGTATCTTAATCCAAGGTTGACTCAATCTGCTGCATTGTTCTTATGCAGATACACCATCTAGTCTCAATATGTAAATACGAGTAAACAAGATTAAACAGATCTAATGTTGTGCATGCAAAGAAATTAACTATCTTGGCACGTCTTACTTACCAGAGCCAAGGATTTATAGGATACCAAGCAAAAATAATTTGATTCTGTAAATGGTATGCGGAAAATTTCAGCAGAAGGGTAGAATATAATTTTCCTGTCATTTCTATGCTACTTAAAAGTTTCAGGGGCAACAACATGCCCTGTTCATTCTTGGGAGTGGGAAAACAATCAAGATGCAAGAGCAAACTAAACGAAGAAAGACAGAAAGTGAAGAAAGTCATTCACGTTTGGAAATGTATACCAGTACCGTTAAATATTGTGTTGAAACTTGTAACAAAAAAGAAAACTGAAATGATTCAGGTTCGTGTGGCCTAACGGTCTCTGCTTAACTGACGGGAAACCTGAAAGAACGCATTTCATTGCCGAAAAAGGATAAAGCCAAACGTAACAGAAGACAGTCGCTACGAGCATCCACCCCACCTGCTGTTAACTGAACTTTTTACACGAAACGAAAAGATTCTGAAAGCTGAATCCCAAATTGTCATTTTCTTCGGCAGAAACCAGTGGCGTAACAAAGGAGATAACTTCCCATCTTGTAGCGGCGCCACTGGCCGCAGTAAGAAAGCAAAACAAACTAAAAAGTACGTATGCGGAATACATGGGATCTTGGTGTCTATTAGTATAGAATGTCTTTGATTTTAACATTCCCGTCGTTGAATCGGTTCCTGACGAAATTTTGAGCCAAAAAGTTTATATGAACACACGCCCTAATATCACTTACCACTCACTCTGAAATTGCGATTATATCATACAAAAATTGTTCTTTTCTATATAGGGTGTCCCACGCTAGCGTATTTCCTCAATAACTCAACAGGAGTATGTAGTACTTAGATATCGAAAAATGATTCAAATGAAAGTTGCATCCAATCAACTTCCTCACATTATAAAATTATTTTCGGCCATACAGGATGTCCCATTTCTTCTGCACAGCACCTAACTTTGTTTTCTTTAAATGGAACATCCTGTATCTGATTGCATTTTGAAATTGTTTATCGAATTTAAGAGTCACTTCGTTAACCATACATTGGGTTTAAGTCTTAACGGTTTCGGCGTTATCTGACGTTAAAAATTGACATTTTTCACATTTCACGAGTTGGAATCGGTACGAGATAAGGAAAAATGACTTACATGTCCCTATCCTAGTTTTTAATTCTCTATCTAATAGATCCGGAAAATACTGCTTTTTGATCGGCAACATTTTTCCATTTTATGACGAATCAGGAGGAAGTATTTTCCAGACCCATTAGATAGAGAATTAAAAACTGTGAAAGGGACATTTAAGTCATTTTTCTTTATCTCGTACCGTTTCCAAGCTATAATTCACACAGTGGATGGATCAAGAACTTTGACGTAAATTCACTATGAATTCTTAATAAGTTAACCCCACACGCCAAAAGACAGTGACACAGTAATTAAACTCGACACGTGTTTCGCTGACAACGTCAGCATCTTCAGGAGTAGAAGATAATCTAAATTCTAAACTTAAATTACGTTGCTAAAAATATCCAACCCCCACTCACCCACCCTCCACTACTGAAGTGAAAAGGATCGATAAACCTATAGGGTTTCTCAGAACTAATTTGAACATGAGAGCAATAAAATTGTATTCTTAAGTGAAAGGGATCAATAACCTATAGGGTTTCTTAAAACTATTAGAGCAATAAAATTAGGGTCTGAAGGGTAAATATTTTTGGCTAAACTTAATCTATCTACCTGATAAATTTATACAGGGTTGAGTTCGGAATCGGACCATAGTTACTGTTAAGACAACTACGTTTATTTTTATATATCTCTATACTTTCCAATGCGTTTAAATCAAATTTATTATTTCCTGGTTTTAAGAGTTTGAGATTATTGCTATTGAATTTATGGCCCGTTTCCAACGCGTGTGACGCCATGCTAGACTTATCAGTGCGGCCGTATTTGTAATGAGCTTGATGCTCCTTGACACTAGTAAATGTAACATTGAAGATTTTTTGAGCGACTTAAATAGTAGATTCAATTCTATCAAATTTACCCATGAAATAGAAAGGGAAGGACAGCTTCCATTTTTGGACATTTTGGTAATTAGGAAAGACAGTAAGTTAGAATTTGACATCTATAGGAAAGAAACCAGTACAGCTCGGTATATAACTGCAGATTCGAACCACTGTAGTCAACACAAAGAGGCTAGTTTTGGTTTTTTAGTTAATAGACTGTTGAGTCTACCGTTACCCGTTGAAAGGTACCGCAAGGAAGTAAATACAATCAAAGATATAGCGAAATGTAATGGTTTCGATCCAGAGATTGTCAATAGGTTAATTAGGAAACGAAAATTTAAAATGCTATTGCGAAATTCCACCACTTTAAATTGGGATAATAAAATTACTAAATTTATAAAAATACCATACGTACCGCAAATAACTACAGGTATGAATACTATTTTCGGGTAAGCGGGCTTTAAAGTGGTTCACACTTCGAGCAACAATTTACAAAATCTACTAGGAAATGCGAAAGATAAAACGGAACCCATTCATAAAGCGGGAATTTACGAAATAGCATGTGGAAATTGCGACAAAAAATATATCGGGCAGTCAACTCGGTCTATTTTAACTCGCTTTAAGGAGCATCAAGCTCATTACAAATACGGCCGCACTGATAAGTCTAGCATGGCGTCACACGCGTTGGAAACGGGCCATAAATTCAATAGCAATAATCTCAAACTCTTAAAACCAGGAAATAATAAATTTGATTTAAACGCATTGGAAAGTATAGAGATATATAAAAATAAACGTAGTTGTCTTAACAGTAACTATGGTCCGATTCCGAACTCAACCCTGTATAGATTTATCAGGTAGATAGATTAAGTCTAGCCAAAAATATTTACCCTTCAGACCCTAATTTTATTGCTCTAATAGTTTTAAGAAACCCTATAGGTTATTGATCCCTTTCACTTAAGAATACAATTTTATTGCTCTCATGTTCAAATTAGTTCTGAGAAACCCTATAGGTTTATCGATCCTTTTCACTTCAGTAGTGGAGGGTGGGTGAGTGGGGGTTGGATATTTTTAGCAACGTAATTTAAGTTTAGAATTTAGATTATCTTCTACTCCTGAAGATGCTGACGTTGTCAGTGAAACACGTGTCGAGTTTAATTACTGTGTCACTGTCTTTTGGCGTGTGGGGTTAACTTATTAAGAATTCATAGTGAAGCTATAATTGATGAAATTTGAAAAATTACGATATTTAACGTCTAATAACGGCGAAATCGTAAGACTTAGACCCAATTTATGATTAACAAAGTGAGCCTCAAATTCAACAAACAATTCCAAAATTCGATCAAATACAGGGTGTTCCATTGAAGAAAACAAAGTCTTTTTCGGTAGTTTGGTGTTCGACGCGGCAGAATAAAATTTCAGGCCGTGTGGGTGAGCGCGGCTATCCTCACGGAGCGGCGGCGTAGGTATATCGATAGCGAGCGCAACGTGGTGGGAGAAAGCTCGCTGAAAAATTATGGGATACCGGAAAGGCACGGAGGAAACCTGCTCTAGCTGGCATCTGAGCGACAAGCGTCTGGGAATTGAGGTAGGCACACGCCTGCGTGCTGAGGAACAAGCGCGCCCTCATGGCGCGAAATTGAGCTTGACTTGTACGAGAGAACGCTACGATAATATTAATGTTTTCGGAATTATTCTCCTACACTTGTCATTACGCTCTTTGACCTGGGGGTGGAGTTTTGAAGTTAGTTTTTAATAAATGAACTTGTTCCTATTTAAAAACAAAAGAAAAAAGCGGGCACTAATACTACTAACTTCCATTAAAGATGAACAACAAAATTTCTGAACCGTTTATTTTTAAATCGGTGAAAGATAATTTGGGGTGCCTATATTGTAGTGTCTAATAAGTTTTATAGCAAAGAATTTTGTGTTTCAGGTTACAGCACGTATCTTAATCCAAGGTTGACTCAATCTGCTGCATTGTTCTTATGCAGATACACCATCTAGTCTCAATATGTAAATACGAGTAAACAAGATTAAACAGATCTAATGTTGTGCATGCAAAGAAATTAACTATCTTGGCACGTCTTACTTACCAGAGCCAAGGATTTATAGGATACCAGGCAAAAATAATTTGATTCTGTAAATGGTATGCGGAAAATTTCAGCAGAAGGGTAGAATATAATTTTCCTGTCATTTCTATGCTACTTAAAAGTTTCAGGGGCAACAACATGCCCTGTTCATTCTTGGGAGTGGGAAAACAATCAAGATGCAAGAGCAAACTAAACGAAGAAAGACAGAAAGTGAAGAAAGTCATTCACGTTTGGAAATGTATACCAGTACCGTTAAATATTGTGTTGAAACTTGTAACAAAAAAGAAAACTGAAATGATTCAGGTTCGTGTGGCCTAACGGTCTCTGCTTAACTGACGGGAAACCTGAAAGAACGCATTTCATTGCCGAAAAAGGATAAAGCCAAACGTAACAGAAGACAGTCGCTACGAGCATCCACCCCACCTGCTGTTAACTGAACTTTTTACACGAAACGAAAAGATTCTGAAAGCTGAATCCCAAATTGTCATTTTCTTCGGCAGAAACCAGTGGCGTAACAAAGGAGATAACTTCCCATCTTGTAGCGGCGCCACTGGCCGCAGTAAGAAAGCAAAACAAACTAAAAAGTACGTATGCGGAATACATGGGATCTTGGTGTCTATTAGTATAGAATGTCTTTGATTTTAACATTCCCGTCGTTGAATCGGTTCCTGACGAAATTTTGAGCCAAAAAGTTTATATGAACACACGCCCTAATATCACTTACCACTCACTCTGAAATTGCGATTATATCATACAAAAATTGTTCTTTTCTATACAGGGTGTCCCACGCTAGCGTATTTCCTCAATAACTCAACAGGAGTATGTAGTACTTAGATATCGAAAAATGATTCAAATGAAAGTTGCATCCAATCAACTTCCTCACATTATAAAATTATTTTCGGCCATACAGGATGTCCCATTTCTTCTGCACAGCACCTAACTTTGTTTTCTTTAAATGGAACATCCTGTATCTGATTGCATTTTGAAATTGTTTATCGAATTTAAGAGTCACTTCGTTAACCATACATTGGGTTTAAGTCTTAACGGTTTCGGCGTTATCTGACGTTAAAAATTGACATTTTTCACATTTCACGAGTTGGAATCGGTACGAGATAAGGAAAAATGACTTACATGTCCCTATCCTAGTTTTTAATTCTCTATCTAATAGATCCGGAAAATACTGCTTTTTGATCGGCAACATTTTTCCATTTTATGACGAATCAGGAGGAAGTATTTTCCAGACCCATTAGATAGAGAATTAAAAACTGTGAAAGGGACATTTAAGTCATTTTTCTTTATCTCGTACCGTTTCCAAGCTATAATTCACACAGTGGATGGATCAAGAACTTTGACGTAAATTCACTATGAATTCTTAATAAGTTAACCCCACACGCCAAAAGACAGTGACACAGTAATTAAACTCGACACGTGTTTCGCTGACAACGTCAGCATCTTCAGGAGTAGAAGATAATCTAAATTCTAAACTTAAATTACGTTGCTAAAAATATCCAACCCCCACTCACCCACCCTCCACTACTGAAGTGAAAAGGATCGATAAACCTATAGGGTTTCTCAGAACTAATTTGAACATGAGAGCAATAAAATTGTATTCTTAAGTGAAAGGGATCAATAACCTATAGGGTTTCTTAAAACTATTAGAGCAATAAAATTAGGGTCTGAAGGGTAAATATTTTTGGCTAAACTTAATCTATCTACCTGATAAATTTATACAGGGTTGAGTTCGGAATCGGACCATAGTTACTGTTAAGACAACTACGTTTATTTTTATATATCTCTATACTTTCCAATGCGTTTAAATCAAATTTATTATTTCCTGGTTTTAAGAGTTTGAGATTATTGCTATTGAATTTATGGCCCGTTTCCAACGCGTGTGACGCCATGCTAGACTTATCAGTGCGGCCGTATTTGTAATGAGCTTGATGCTCCTTGACACTAGTAAATGTAACATTGAAGATTTTTTGAGCGACTTAAATAGTAGATTCAATTCTATCAAATTTACCCATGAAATAGAAAGGGAAGGACAGCTTCCATTTTTGGACATTTTGGTAATTAGGAAAGACAGTAAGTTAGAATTTGACATCTATAGGAAAGAAACCAGTACAGCTCGGTATATAACTGCAGATTCGAACCACTGTAGTCAACACAAAGAGGCTAGTTTTGGTTTTTTAGTTAATAGACTGTTGAGTCTACCGTTACCCGTTGAAAGGTACCGCAAGGAAGTAAATACAATCAAAGATATAGCGAAATGTAATGGTTTCGATCCAGAGATTGTCAATAGGTTAATTAGGAAACGAAAATTTAAAATGCTATTGCGAAATTCCACCACTTTAAATTGGGATAATAAAATTACTAAATTTATAAAAATACCATACGTACCGCAAATAACTACAGGTATGAATACTATTTTCGGGTAAGCGGGCTTTAAAGTGGTTCACACTTCGAGCAACAATTTACAAAATCTACTAGGAAATGCGAAAGATAAAACGGAACCCATTCATAAAGCGGGAATTTACGAAATAGCATGTGGAAATTGCGACAAAAAATATATCGGGCAGTCAACTCGGTCTATTTTAACTCGCTTTAAGGAGCATCAAGCTCATTACAAATACGGCCGCACTGATAAGTCTAGCATGGCGTCACACGCGTTGGAAACGGGCCATAAATTCAATAGCAATAATCTCAAACTCTTAAAACCAGGAAATAATAAATTTGATTTAAACGCATTGGAAAGTATAGAGATATATAAAAATAAACGTAGTTGTCTTAACAGTAACTATGGTCCGATTCCGAACTCAACCCTGTATAGATTTATCAGGTAGATAGATTAAGTCTAGCCAAAAATATTTACCCTTCAGACCCTAATTTTATTGCTCTAATAGTTTTAAGAAACCCTATAGGTTATTGATCCCTTTCACTTAAGAATACAATTTTATTGCTCTCATGTTCAAATTAGTTCTGAGAAACCCTATAGGTTTATCGATCCTTTTCACTTCAATAGTGGAGGGTGGGTGAGTGGGGGTTGGATATTTTTAGCAACGTAATTTAAGTTTAGAATTTAGATTATCTTCTACTCCTGAAGATGCTGACGTTGTCAGTGAAACACGTGTCGAGTTTAATTACTGTGTCACTGTCTTTTGGCGTGTGGGGTTAACTTATTAAGAATTCATAGTGAAGCTATAATTGATGAAATTTGAAAAATTACGATATTTAACGTCTAATAACGGCGAAATCGTAAGACTTAGACCCAATTTATGATTAACAAAGTGAGCCTCAAATTCAACAAACAATTCCAAAATTCGATCAAATACAGGGTGTTCCATTGAAGAAAACAAAGTTAGGTGCCGTGCAGAAGAAATGGGATACCTGTATAGTCGAAAATAATTTTATAATGTGAGTAAGCTGATTGGATACAACTTTCATTTGAACCACTTTTCGATATCTACAACTCCTGTTGAGTTACGGAGGAAATACGCTAGCGTGGGACACCCTGTATATGAATGTGAGAGTCATAATATGGTGCGGTTATAGGCATTTCATTGGGACGGATAAAAGAGGGGGCCTTTCGTTAGGAATCAAGGCCCCTCACCGTAATGAATTTGGTGTTTTTGACATTTTTCCATTTATTACAGTTGCCAAAGTTAAAAACTTTTTGAATAATATAATTTTGTTCACCCCCCTATAAAACACCGTCTTTATAAACTACTACTGTTTTTTCAAATGTTTCAAGTGTTTTTCAATCATCCCCTACAAAGTAACCTCTTTTTACTAATGAATTTTTTGAACATTTTCCCCATAAATGTATATGCCTCCTTGCAAACCATATTTATGTTTTAGTATTTTGGTCACATTGTCGTGTAATTGGTTTCAACAAAACACGCGAATTTATCCACAGTTCTTGATTTTATCTTTCATAGCCATGTACGGCGTACGCGGCAAATTATGATTTCGGTTAGATTCCTAAGTAGGTTATTGTCTAGTTTCGAATGTTTTAATTTTTGGTAGCAATCTCACCCCCTTTCCTGGAAAATTACATTACAATAGATTAGATTACAATATATGTACTTAATAATACTTCTGTAACGGAAAAAAGTATTTATTTTTATTATGCCCGACAACAGTATTCACTCCGGGTCATTGAAAATGGTTTAAAAAACATTAGTTAGAGTTAGTTCCAACAGAATATATACATGACGTCATGCGCAAAAACCAACTTTCGTTAGCATCTTCACGGTTACCAGGCAACATCAAACAGATAGTTGACTTTAGCAACGCCTTCGCGTGGGTGCAATGACGTCTACTGAAACCACAACTTAGCAAAAACAGGTGTAACCAATACTGAGCAACAGACCATTAGAAAAAAAAACATGCCCAACTGTCTAGATTAAAATGTTTGCATTTAAGATACTTTTCAATCATAGAATAGTTTTATTTTTACTTTTAATTTTCATTACTTGAGACGGTAATATAAAGAAGCGATTTATTCGAGTAAGAAATAATTAGCATCCTACAAAACTTTTCGCATCAACAAGTTTTCAACGTTCACTTAATTTTATAACTCCCAGCTAATTAATACCGAAGGTACAACTTGTTTCTCAAAAGGTTTTCAATGTAAGCTGTACATTATAATTCTGGGTTAGTTTTAGCAAGAATAAAACTCAGGAGGATGGTCGTATAAACAAAATCAATTATTCCCGTTGGAAATGGCCTTCTAACAAAAACAGAAACAGGCGAATTTCCTTTCCAATCTCGCGGGAAAGTATTCCCTAGAAATTGTGGTGATGTAAGTTGGCAGTAAATTAAAAGTTTTCTCATGCTCGAAGTTTTGGGAAAACGTCGAATGGAGAATTTGTTCATATTTTATGGCTTTAAATTTTTAACGCGTTTCGTGTTTCTTGTATGAACATATTTGTAGTTTCCCATGTAAATTTCTAAATTTGCCGAGACGCTTCTAACCGTTTGGTTTACTGTCAAATATTTGCTCTTGAGTAAATACGAAATCAGCAGATGCTATGTCTACAGCGAAACTGGAAATGTTTTGAGTTGCGAATCTCTAACACGTAATATTGCCCTAGATACACAGAAAATGGCATAATACTTAGTTATCTTATATTCAGGAACACAAAACCTTCGAAGATGTTTCTTGAGGAACAATGTAACGCGAATTGAATAAATTTGAATATTTGGGGCGATAGAATTATACAAAAATCATGCCTCTCACGCACTAACATACTTATGAGAAATATACATAATAATATTGTGTGTATCAAATCTTATAAAGTGTAATCTATATTGGTCGTGTTTACGTCAACCGAATTCGCCCTTGAATCTTCCACGGTCTTATTTAAACTAATAGTTTCAAAACAACCTTCTGCGATTAAGATTGGTCGGAGTATTGAAACACCTACCACACTACCTCGCATCTAGTGCTCTATCCCAACACGCTAGCAGCCATATTGCAACTATGTTTTAGGTTTTACTGTTACAAAAACTCGACGTAGGCTAAACGGTTTCCGGTACCAGAAGTTATTAAAATCATTGTAAAACGTCGACATCGCGCTAAAAAGACGGGTAGTAAAAGCGCCAATTCGACTAATAGGTCGCGGTATAACCTCCTCTTAACAGGGGTAGCATATAGCAGGGTTCAGGGTATAGTCCAAGTGAACATATTGTATAAGTATTTCGTTAGTGAATTACGTATCCGTATCACGTATATGTGTTGAACACTTATTACGTTATATTTCAGCGAATAGCCGCTAGCCGGTTGTCAATTAACGCCCTTTCCATGTAAGGTTATAATAATTATATGGTTAAGTATTTGATCATTATTATAAGTTCATTAGTATAATTATAATATAGGTAGGTTAGGTAGTAAATAATTGAAAAAGGTACCCATAATATCGTAACATTGAAATATCGACATATTGCAATATCGAAATATCGAAATATCGACATATCGATATATCGAAATATCGAAATATCGACATATCGAAATATCGATATATCGATATATCTAAATTCGATATATCGACATTCCGGTATCGTTATTCGATATATCGACATTCCGGTATCGTTATTCGATATATCGATATATCGAAAAACGTCGCAGGCCTAACCATGACTGCCAGAAGCGTCCATTCTGCATTAGCGGCTAGAACCCACGCCGTCACAATGACGCACTCGCGTTGATTGGTCAGCTCTACAATCGGTAGCTTAGAATTGAAGCGGGTAGCAGTGTTACCGATACAA
This sequence comes from Xestobium rufovillosum, assembly GCA_963966045.1. Taxonomy (NCBI): domain Eukaryota; kingdom Metazoa; phylum Arthropoda; class Insecta; order Coleoptera; family Ptinidae; genus Xestobium; species Xestobium rufovillosum. Next base: position 22,036,599 of record OZ014494.1, read on the forward strand.
TGAGACGTCAGCAACTGCGTAAAGCTCAACAGAGTTTACACTGTGCATGCTAAAGGTGGGATTTCCTAGCGACGTCCACGCCGCGACGGCTGGCAGTTAATGACCCAACAATGCATTTTGAATGCAACTGTTTTCTTTGAAGCGTCGCGACTCGTCGTCTCAACGTCCGGCCGTCAGCGGCTGCGTCCCGACTGCTCAAAAACAAGTCGAGCCGCGAACGTAGACCCCAGCAGTCACTTGTATCAGTTGAAATAAGCATATTGTGGTGCATATTACGACTGAAAATCTCACAAATTTACACATGCAGTCAACGAAGTATTGATTGATCGTGTACGTGAATTTCCTTGCATTAAGACCACGAAAATAAAGACTTCAAAGATTATCAAATTCGAGAAAATGATGTTAGAATATTCCTATTCAACATGACAACAAGTCACTGTTACTTAAACTGCAGTCAATAGTACCACCTGACCACAAAAACACTTTTGATACTGCGGGCGGTTCTCTCGCTACTACAAAAACGCGAACGCCAGACGTTTCAACCAAATCTAAAAATCGTCGCGGCCAGCCGTTACTGCTGGACGTCGCGGCGGGCCGCGAACGCTGGACGTCGCTAGGAAATCCCACCTTAAACTGTCTGACTTACGGCAACGGGCGTATCTACTTATATACTATTTTCATAAACGATTTCGCCACACACGTTCCTCCAACGATGAACTTGACATTACAGAGAAGTAGATAAACCATCTGACCGGAACTAGGAGATCGTCGTTCAACTTCAGTCTCTCCAAAACAGCTTTTCATGTTTGCTATGATATTCGTATATCATGGACATTCGAGTAACAAAAGTGCCGATCAAAACTTTTGCAAAACAGAACTTTCAGTAAATCTCCCCATCCTCCCAATAGTTTATTAACTTTGATTTTCTATGTCCGTTAACTTTGTTGTTTTCTGTCTCAAAGTCACTAATTTTATCTCTCTGTCGTAAATGCAATTTAACTAATCATAAAAATAAACTTAATTAATAGCTGTCCAGTCCAATAAACCATGTAATAAAGTTTGAGCAGTGTCTGGTGCTCCTCAAATTCTATGTTAGCGTCTGACTATTCCTCTACTAAGTTAACGTAGTTTAACCTCTCTCTTTTACTGCTCGTATCTATTATTTCCAATTAAAATTTATTTGTTACATTTCGTAGCCTGGTCGCCCAAATCAAAAAATGACAATAGCTACAAAAAATATGAACCTAATTATTTGAATCGATGCGGTATATCCATACATGGTAAAGTAAATACAAAACATAAATAAGGTGAAAAAATTTAGATAAAAAATGTTTGGTATTATCAATTGCTGGGCCCGCCTGTAGGCCAGTTTAGACAACAAAATATGAACACTTCACGTCAAGCCTTCTGAATTTATAAATAAAAATGTATGATTTCTCCGTAACTTTTAAGAGGTGCAACTTTGATTCAATCAACTTATTTTTGACCTCTAGATTCACTGGTAACATTTGCTGCTTCGTTCAAAAACACCCTGCACGGGGAGTACGGGTGCGAAACTTGGACGATAGGAGAAGCGGATCGGAAAAATTAGAAGCATTTGAAATGTGGTGCTACAGGCGCATGATGAAGATACCGTGGATAGATAAGGTTAGCAACAGTCGGAGAAAAGCTAAATTTATGGAAGTCAGTAAAGAATAGGAGAGATAGGATGGTATGATACCTTCTTATGCACCAAGAATTAGTTCGCGACATACTAGAGTCGGAGATAGGAATAAGAAGAGGTAGAGGTAGGCCCAGGTTAGACTACTGCTCTCAAATAGTTGGTGATGTACGATGTTCAACTTTTGGGGCAATGCGCAGAATAGGAAATGATAGAGGTACGCGTCCAATCGATCTTTGAACTGAAAACTTTATGATAATAAATGTTTTCCCATTTTCTGTTTCCAAACGTAAGCCGGATAGTCAGTTCTGTTGGAGCTTATCTGGGATATCCTGTATATCTTCATTTTAGGTAACACGGGTTACTTTTATAACTTGTAAGTAAAATTGAAATACTGAAGGTTGAAACATTCTTACAGGTAACGAAACAAGACAAGACGTAGCATCTTGCACTGCAAATTTAATTAAAAATTTCGCATAGTTTTACTGCGCCAGATCCCCCCATTCCCCAGTTAACTGGATTTAGTCATTTATTATCACTTACAAATTTTACATTTGCAACGCCTTTATGTAGCGAAACCCACTCGAGTAATTCGGGTAAAAATAAAACCATAAAGACCTTTTTTTATTGTTGAAAAATGATTGAACCCGAAAAGCGTAATGGAAAATAAATTTATCGCGCTCCCATCAAACATTTTTAGTTTGTGAAATCGATTAAGCGTAAATGCGTAGCAAGCAAAGGACCTGTAGATGGGGGAGATGAAAATAATGCCGGGCGTGATAGAAACTAGACGTTGGGAAAGGTTAGTGCGATGCAAGGTCGGGTTCGTAGACGGTGACGCCTCCGCAACGCAATTGTTTGAGAGAGCGATAATAATTAGATCCCCAGACCCTGGGTGCGAGAGATTGAGATGGTGGGGCCACAAATGTGCGTAGTTCAGGAAAGGCGGAGGTTATTCGCAATTACGAAAACGAGAAAAAAGATAAACATTCGAATAATGCTCAATTTGGGGTATTTTTACCCCGTCGGAAATAAGATCTGTAATCTGTAATCAATTTCAGTGTAACTCAAACGCAATCGAATTATCAGATCATGTTAAAATCGTGGTCACTAATAACAAGTAACTATATTTTTATATTATTATATTTTTCTGATAATGCGACACTGTATCACTGGGTTCTGTAATGACACTAGAAAGAAACATTGAAAACGTAAAGTTAAAAAGGCTAGCAAGAATGTTTTTTGTATCTTGAAGAAGACAAACATATTGGCGAAACATCTGACAATGTATGTTAATTAATATACAGTTGTTTAGCATTCTATCCTATTTATATTCTATTCTATTCTATTATATTCTATTCTATTCTATTATATTCCATTCTAGTCTACTCTACTCTACTCTCCTCTACTCTACTCTACTCTACTCTACTCTACTCTACTCTACTCTACTCTACTCTACTCAACTCAACTCTACTCTACTCTACTTTACTCTACTTTTCTCTACTCTGCTCTACTCTACTCTGCTCTGCTCTACTCTGCTCTACTCTGCTCTACTCTATTCTATCCAAATAGGTACAAAAACCTCGAAATACAATAAGAACGCTCGGTATATGAAATGTATCGACATGAATGAAGACTGTGTACACAATAGGAGCAAATGAAGTTAAAAAACTGAAGCACGTAGACCGCTTATACAAAAGAGCGAAATAGTTTCCTTGACCTCCTGTAATTTGCCGAGCTTTCTGGGCGCCAGACGCTCCTATCGATTTTTCATGGGCTTTCACTCTCTGTTCCCCTTCTCACTGTGCTTTCCCTCTCGTTTTTTCACTTTCATACACTGTATTGAAAATACTTCCCCTCTTCTGGCTGATGTTTATGCGACGCGCCAATCGGAAATTTTGTTATTTATTTCTTGTTGGTTTTTGGGACGTAACTTAGGTAACTAACAGAAGGTAGACAAAAATAAATCGCCATCCTTGGGCGTTCTGTTTTATGGGTAAGTTATAAAAATAAAACTCGAAAGCTACTTATACAGGGTTTCGACTATACTACTTTTGTAAAAATTGGGGGAGAGAATTTTTCATTCTAAAAATTTAAATGTCTGTTATCACATAAGCGAATTTCCTAGTTTATCAATATTATTCTTTATTGCATTCTAGTGAGGATTAGGTAGGTACCTTTAATGCGATGGGTTATAAGTGGTATGGTGTCATTTAAGTTTTTTAGGGTTGGGGCTATAGTGTGAATAATTTAATAGTCGCATAGAAATGGTACCGCTGTCGTACTTCTCTCTAAATTCTATCTAAACGAATTTTTCTCTTTTTAAAAATATGAGGAGGAAGCTTGCTCCCAACCCTCGCTAAATTTTTCTCCACTTCTCAATTCCCAGTTTTGTCAAATACACTCCTTCTGTTTCCAGTCCATGTTTTATCATCATTCCTCTTTTTCTCATTCCGATTATTCCTCTTCTAATGATATTCTAATTGTGCATTACGTACCCCCAAACATCTTAATTTCCATTTTTGCCATTAAACTCAGATGGATATATATATTCTACTTTCTTCTCATCTACGCGCTTTCCACCATAATTTTCCTCTGGAATTTTATCACCTATATATATGTAATTTTCTTTGGTTCACTTCTTATTTCTCTTGATCTTGGTAATTTTGATACAGTTTTTACGCAGTCACTTTTTCTGGCTATAGCCTTGCATCTATTTCTTGACCAAGTTTATTTCTGGTAGCCCTTGGTGATGCTAAAGTCAATTGAATTAGTCAATCAGTCTTAAAAACTCAAAACTTTCCATGAGAAAGAAACATGACGACATTAGACAACAAAAAATAGGCACATCGAACGATCAATACAAGACGGTGAATATTTCTTTTCTCTGACTGCCTGTTATTTGTCGCGACAAATCTCACACTCTGCCATTTCACATATTATAACCAAACAACCGTAATTCCATTTCGATTTTGCTTTCAAGGCATTCTCGCACAGACATTTACTTAGTTCATCGGCCTTCCTGTCTGATTCAAAACCTCTGAGTGTCACTTAAAATGATAAAAGAAAGGGAACGCCTCACCTGTAAACTGAACTTTTTATTCTTGTTTGAGCTAATCACCAGACTTTAGCGTCGAACGTCAGTCATTGATTTTTTCTCCATTTTACGGCTTCATTCCGTCCGAAATTCTTTTTCTACTTGGTTTGGACGGCGGACATTCGAAATTGACATGAAAAGGGCTTCTAGGGGATCCCTCAATGCACGTCAAATCGAATAAATCAGTAGGAGCTAATATAATTTAGTTTATCCGAAAAGCTCCTGCTATAATATCGGGAAGAAATTCAGTAGGAAATATAAGGCAATATACATACCGAGTGACAAACTTCCATGTGTACATGGGGAAATAACGGGTAATTACGTTTTTGGGGATTCCTGCTCTCCAAAGTGGCAAAGGTAGCATATCAAAAGGATATCAAAAGCTCTACAACTTCAAATTTATTAAAGTATTAAAAGTAAAAATTACCTCAATAATTTTCAAAGTAAAACACAGAAATTTATCAGATTATGCATGACAACTCAATTTATTCTGATCAAAGACGTCTTTGATTCTTATGGATTTTCTAAATCTAATTCGTACCTATGAACTGTTAACATTTATCGACAATTTAAAATTTGGGCTTCAAAATGAAAATCTTTTCTTCAACAACTGAACAAATATTTTGTTCATGAAAACCTTTTCTTCAACAACTGAATAAATATTTTGTTCATTTTGAAACCCAAATTTTGAATTGTCGATAAATATTGACAGTTTTACGCAGAAAAAATTAGCTTTCGATTGCTACCTTTACCACCATTGGAACTATACATGGGGGGGGGGGGGGGGGGGCAGGGATTCCCAAAACGGAAGTACCCATGTTATTTCGTCATGTACCGCTGTCGTACTTCTCTCTAAATTCTATCTAAACGAATTTTTCTCCTTTTAACAATAAGAGGAAGAAGCTTGCTCCCAACCCTCACTAAATTTTACTCCAGTTCTCAATTTCCAGCGTTTGTAATGAGGTGTTACAGACAAATTTTCAAATTTCTTGAACACACGATGAAAATGGAAGTGATGGAGACATTAGTGACGCATGACAAAGTCCATGGTAAAATAAGTCGTGGAATACATCCCGATAGGTTCATCGATCAAATAGAATCACAGAAACCGAAATAATGAGAAAAACGTGGGGACCCCTATTAATTTGTAGAACCCACGTGAAGGTCAGGATACTCGCACAGGAACAAATGCAAGGAAGAAGATATAATTATGGGAAGAGTAATGTTTGTCTAGAATAGAAAACGGATATTGAAAACTAACCTTCTCTTAAAATGAAAGGTTAACTGGCACAACACGGAAACTGACAGAAAACGAAAAAAAGTTCAAATCCGTTTTACTACTGGTAAAATAGTTATTTATGTGTCAAGATCGTAAACAGGTTTTTACGGTCCGAGGTTTAATTGAAGCCCGAGACGCAGAGCGCCGAGGGATACAGCACGTCGAGGTTCGTAGAAGTTCTTCACGTCCGACGTATCTACATACAAAATGTTATGCACGATCGAACAATTTTAATATTATAGTAAGTAATCAAAAAAATAAAAATACATTTAGCTGTCAAATTAAAAAATCATTGTTGCCAATGATACAAATGATACATATGAAAGGATTTTAATGCCCTGGAGCCATAAAATGCCATTTACGCTCGCTTTTCAAGGCGCTAAATCATAGATTATAGTCCGATAGTGTATAAATATACGAACTACAAAATTTATTGTTTAGATCACAATAGGCTAAATTGTATAGGAATAATATCTGCAATCAAAAGCTTGATCTAGCCCAGAAGATACGCCACTGGCTGATCACTTCCGTTTTATACCAATGATTTTTCCGTGCCCATTAAAACGGTGTGCGATTATCCTTGTTATATAAAAACAAAGCTCAACCCGATATCATTCCCATTACATAAACCTATTACGTTACATTTTCATGTGCCTATATGTATACCCCAATCGATATCCATCTAATTCAAGGTTACGAGAGTGGTGCAGAGGCGGACTTTGCAGTTTATTCAACTCGATTTCTTCGCTGCGTAGCTGGTAAAATTAATGGAAACTATCAAAACAAGGCAAACAAGAAGACCTCATGGTGCGCATTCTAATTGGGGTAGTCGACTGTATTAGTGGGTGCAGGGAAAGGACAACTACTCGCTGACGTAGATGTGTACTTATCTAAAGTTCTAGAAGAAAAACGGCGCTGAGAAACTCAGCTCATAATATGCAGTGCCTGAAATTATGCCCACGGGACTAAAATATCAAATGAACTTATTATTCTAAGGATACTATTCTTCAAGATACAGGGTGTTAAAACTAGAAACATAAATGTTTTCCACAAAAATCGACACTGAGGGGTGTGCTTAAAATATGTGTTGGACATTTAAAGCACATTATTACTAGAAAATAGCATTTCTATATGTATATGCAGGCATAAAAATAGTTTAGGCTAGCATAAGGTTCAATTTGGGTCACAAGTTGCATAGACTGCTCCACCGGTATAATTATCGTTGTTTATTTATTTTATGTGCGTATATTTTTGATTTTAGAATTATTATTTTTTTATATAAAGACTTATAAATTGAATGTGCTATTTAGGGCGTAAAAAGAAGAACAAAGCAGGTACAAACTGGGACAAAATGACAACGAAGACGTACACGCCAGATGATAAGAAACTGATATTTCTTAAAAAATATTAGTTACATGTGGGTGATACCTACTCAAAAAAATAGTTTTGCCTTGACAACACTCACACATATGCATATGCAGTGCACCGTCAAGAAATCAAAAATCAGAAGATATGAAACAGTTTCCCAAATTGTACAACAGTTTAATTCGAGACACCGTTACCGTTTCGGGTCTCATATTTTGAAACACATGACGCTAGGGGCATGGCGCTTATTTGTATCCCAAGTAGGTTTTGCCAACGCAGAGATTATTATACTCGTTATTATACTCGTAATTCCCTTGTTTTCATTAATAATCGCGAATTTTCTTTAAAAAAATACCTTTCCTAACGGGACGCCGGACACAACGCATCGTATGCAAAATTCTGTAAGTTGCAATAAACTTTAGAAGAAAAAATAAAAAGGATCCGCTCGAATTCGAACAAATACTCCTTTCGCATTTTGGCACTGAGCCACGTATGTTGCTTGCTTTACATGAAGTTTAACAGACTATTAAAGCGCGTGAAAATATAAGTAGACCAGCTCAGTATTTAGTCCCACCATGCTCCTAGCATCCTGTGTTTCAAATTATGCTTACGGGTCCAGTTTGAGTAAGTGCACTGCTAAATTTATACAATGGTGTCAAATTTAAGAAACTGCCCAGTCGAACAAATTGTCGAACAAACGAAGGTTCAAGTAGGGAGTGCAAGTACGAATCAATTGACTTATTTTAACCCCTAGATTCACCGGTATCACTTTGTGCTATTTTATTTAAAAGCATCCTGTACATGACTAACAAATAAGTTTGTAGATCATATCTTGAGCAAAGAAATGGTGGCGTGACCTGACCATGGAGTTCTACCGCTTCCGGATTTTCTCTTGAAGTTAGCGAGTTGCGCATTGAGCTATTTTGGTTAGACTATATAAAAGCGTCGGTGAATGAGACAATCCATTCCCTTATTTTTAAATGTTATCAAGGATAAATACTGGTCTTCTTATATGTTTTCAAGGAGTCGTTGTAAAAATACCTTTCCTGTTGAACACATAATCCGCTTTGGATAGAAGCTCTTCACATGTACACCTCTCCCGACTCCCGAAGAATTATCTTTAATCCGCTTTAGTTCAGCTCGTTGTTTCCCTCAATTCGTCTGTTTGTCTGGTGTTCAATAACTGACCGACCCTAGTGTCTGATCTGTTTCATTTCGCCATTATACACAAACATGAACTGTGTAATTGCCAGTGGCCATTTTAGGGGGCCGGATAGGCAGACTGGGGTGACCTTTCCAGTATCGAACGCACAGTGAGGCCGGGAGACGGCGCGTTGCCAGGATACGACGCCAGTGCTCCTGACGCCGTCGACGGGCCTGTGTGCTCTGCCAAGGTCGTCCACTGACCCACCTGTCTCTCCTCTTGGCGGCTTGATTGATTGCTGGTAAATACCCATCCCCCCAGGAAACCGGATGCTTGCGCTCAGACGCCGACCTCTGCCAATTTGTCATCGCTTTCGAGGGGGAAATTTGCCATCAAGAAACGAAAGATAATGGGGAAAAGGCGAATAAGTTACTGGGTTTATGAAGAAGAATCAGAGTTACGACGGCTTTTGCATATTAGGAAATATTGGCGCTCAGAGCACAATTTATAATGGAATGAATAATTTAAGTTTTGCTTAAAATTTTCCTTAAGCCGGCGCCGATGAGATTCTGGTAAGAGAGGGTACCTTAGTTCAGTCACTTCGTGACATTATTTACCCTTAATTCCTTTTAAATTTCTTATGTCGTGTTAGGTAACTGCTTTTTACAGATCTCATCGAGGGAAGAAAAATTTATAGTTACAAATATTTTGAAAAGCAATTTCCATGCCTCCAATATGCTTGTATACATTAATAAATGAATTGCTAAATGATAATATTTAAAGAAATGAACCTGTATTTCAAACCAAAATTTATAAATCCCTATACGTATGTTTTTAACTTCTCCTTGAAGACTTTTTTAAATACACAATAATCCTCATTAAAAGTGAATTGAGGCATCCTTCTAAAATAATTTCACCTACTCTTTAACGGTAAAGTTTGCTACTTACTTATTCCGCCCCCAAACTTTCTTTAGCACTAATCCAGCAGAGTTCTTGCCTAATTTCAATAATTAAATTCCGTCACTTCCCAGGTTTTCTAATTTGAATTTTACCGCAATTCAATGAAACGTTCGAAAAGAAGTGGGGGAAATTACATGTTAACAAAATAGGGGCTGAGCTGAAGTTTGAATGTAGGTCATTTTTTGCTCTTGATTTCAATGGCGGAAAATATTAAATTATCCTGGTTTTCAATTAGCATCTTGTTTTTCCAGTTGCTCTTGATATCAATTTTAGAAACCCAATTTTAGGCATCCGCCTTGGAATATGTTTAAAATACACAGTTATGAAGCATCTGTGTTAAAAATTTGCTGGTTGTTCTTGTGCATAAATTAGTGAAAATTGATAAATTTAGAACGGGAAATTCTGAGCAGAAATTTCAATAATTTCCGATACACTTTTTGGTGTTATATCTGGTAGTCTCAATCGTAGACTAGCTGCAGATATGCATTAATCAAAACAAAAAAGGAGCCACTTTTAAAAATGTTGATATTTTTTCACCGGAATGACGTATTGTTACAATATTGTGGGCATTGAGTAAATTTTGCACTATTCTGGCGATGTGTGGGCGGGCATTATCTTGCTGCAGAATGAATACTGGACCCATATTTTCGGCAAATGGTAAAACATGTGGTTCTAGAACTTCGTCTATATACCTACGTGCAGTCATAGACCCCTCACAAATTACCACCAGCTCCGTGCGCCCATTCAAATTTATCCCGCCCCAAACCATGATGGATCTCCTCCAAATGGAACCCTTTCTTCCACAGTGCAGTCTAAAAAACGTTCACCTGGGCGTTTCCAGACTCGAACTCGTCCATCAATGTGATTTAAACAGAACCTGGATTCGTCAGTTGCCTCCACTGCTTTAAGTTCCAAATAACATGTTCTTCAGCAAAGAACTTTCTTGCTCTGCGATGAACACGGCTTAAAGGAGGAACCTTACCTGGTCTTCTTGGGTACTTATTCTGATTCCTGTGGCCTCTACGAGCTGATTTTGAAGCGTTTTAGCGGTACTCCGGCGCTTTCTGGTGGCCCAAATCCGTATTAGACGGTCTTATCTCCTGTACGTTGTCCATGCGCGACGCGGATAAGGTTAACAATACCATACATTTGAGACCTTATCCAGGCCCTATTTATGGCAGCTCTACTGACATTTAAAATTCGGGCTACTTGCCATCTTGAGTGGCCCTCTTGAATGAGAGTTTGACCCTAGCAATCTGAATTTCTGTTAGGTACACTCTATATCTTCGTGGTCTACCAAGCACATGAACATTCATGTTAATTCTTTCACATTTGAAACGAAACTAAAGAAGCAAAAAAATGTGATTTTTAGGTTTTATTGCTTCAATAAAAAACTGTTGAAAAATGTTTCGCTATAAATTTTTCAACTGGAATATGTTTACTAGCTTAATAAAACTTAGTTAAATCAACAGAAATAAAGTCGCCGAAGTACCTAATTTTTGATAAAACAATTATTTAATTGTAGAAGAATTTGAGCACTAACGAAATATTAATATCTTGCGGATGCTCTAACAATATTTCGCTTGCTAGTAAACCTTCCACTTTTGCCTAAACTAAAATACAATGGGAATTAATTATTATGGGCTCTTGGACTTCCTCCGCAATGGTATCGTTACATTAGCGGAAGAACTTTGTTGTTGAAAGCGGATGTGGAAAATTCTTATGTGTATTTTTCCTAAATTATATTCAGCTTAGAAGGGTTCTGTATGAGGAACTCGTTCCGACACGTGCTGCGTAATACATATATTCTCCCTCATTCGCCATGAGTACAAAATAAATTTTTAGTCTTTCGAAGCACCTATAGCAAGACTCGACTAATACTTGCGACAAAGTCGAATCAGTTCCCTACTGTTTTCCATCGCATACTTAAAATTCGCAGATGTTTTCTCCGAGGTTTTCTCTAAACCCCGAGCTAAAACCATACTATTTAAGAAAAAAACGTGTTTGACACAAAATGTGTTTTCTAAAAGTTGGTGTAGAATTCAAAAATTTGAATAAAAGATAGTGTTCCATAAGAAATTAGAGAGTTCTTGCGAATTTACAGTTTCCGAAACGTTTTGAATACACCCCGAGAAATCTTAAAATTTTTGCACGAATGCTTTCGCTTAATTGTTAGTTTTAAAGTAATTAAAAATTGACAAAAGCCCTACTCAGGTCAAATATTGCTTAAAAATCAAGTTAATATCAATTTCCGGTAAAACCGGAAGTAAGTACATGAACGACGAAATAAATTCTTAAAATCCGCTTCAATGTGTGCAAAATTCCGACAACAATATTCTACTGGTGTCTGAGATAAGCCTAACGTAAGCTAAAATTGAAATACCCCCAGTTTGAGAACGAAAATAGAACTTTTCACAGCATGTGTGTTCAAAAGAAACTCTACATCTATAAAAAGAATTTGCTGGCTCTTTGAACCTGAATTAATTGAGGACATTTATAGTACACAGCATTTCCTATTAAGGGCGCACCTACTCAATAACCCTATTAAGAACAGATTCGAAAAATCTCACGCCATCAGAATGCTCGCAGAGTCATACTATCATTCTTGGCCGTTTTCAAAAAACTCCCTCTTCAACGTACAAAAACCGCCACTAAATACACGGCAGGCATCTGTTTGGGTTTGGGCCAATTGTTCCACCACACCACATGTTGCTAACTATTTCCATTTTAATTCGAATGTGTCAAGTAACTATCGGGATGGCCAATACGCTGGTTCCGTAATCGAGATATTCGCGGATCAAACCTAGTTTGCTGCAGTTTTTTTCGTTTGTTGCTGTTTTTTGCGTTAACTCCGAATTAATGTTTACAATCATCCACATATCTAACAAAAAATTGCGCGTATAGCACCGTATACGTGATAGAAGTGAAACTTCTGAATGAGATTTACGGTGAAAGATAGAGAGAGAGCATTTCACGGGAACGTTCAATCGTTTTTTTTGACGCAATATAAGCATACAAACGCCATTATCATTAGAATTTTAATATTTTAAATATACTTACATAATAACTGTTCACGGATATAATCGAATATTCATAGGACACAAACGTAAAAAACGTAAATAATCACAAAACAAACAAAGTATTAATTATACAACTACTCTCTTTCTCCTTCTCTCAACGTTATACTTTTCGTCTCTTTTGTGTAACGAAATCCTCGAAAAGGTGACGCGACCTTGTTAGAATGTTAGAATGATAATGTTGATAATTTATAAAATGGGCTTTGAATACAAGAAACAATTATTGGCCTGAGAGAAATATTAGTATTATGTAATTTTGGTAGGCTATGTAACCGGGGAGGTAGATAATTTTGAATTTTAAATTTGCTACTGAGGTTTGGGGGAATGTTACCTTCATAAAGTAATTTAGAAACAAAATTCTTGTTTTTATTTTGTAAGCTAATAGTAGGATCTTTAGGAATAATTGTATATGTTGATCGATCATCTAATAGTTCATAAAGTTTATTTTCATAATCTGTGGCGTTCATAATTACTGTTTTATTACTTTTATCAGGTTTTAATACAATTATTTGTGGGTTATTTTTGAGGAAGGTTTTTGTAATTTTAATGTTATTTAAAATTTCTTTTTTATTTGTTTTTGAAGCAGAATTCCTGTATTTTTTAATAATTTGACAAATTTGATTTCTAATTAAATCTTTTTCTGTAGATGCAATAATGTTGTTGATTGGAAAGTGTTTACTATTTGTATTTAGAAAGAAAAGTTGGGACCTAACTGTAAAATTTTTTGAATATTTGTTGGAATATTTGTGGTGAATATTATGTATCCACTCAGTGTTAATTGGGTTAATGTTTTCATGTTTGTTTGTAAGTTTTATTAATTTGGGCTGTTGTTTTTCTTTTATGTTGATTAATGCAGTATTGAATTTTTGGTAGGCATATATTGTGAATGATAAGAAAAATTGCTGAAAGTTTGTGGTAGGATATTGTTAATTTTAAATTCTATATTTTTAAGTTCTTTTTTTGTTCTATAAATATTACTATAACAATTGGAAATGAGAATATTTAAACATGACTTTTGGCATTTTTCAAAAATTGTATTATTAACTTTAAATTTATAGCAAGAATTTTCAATATCAAATTGTTTGGGGGTTGATATAATTTAAAAAATTTGGAATAACATCATGCTCTCTGCACTTTAACAAAAAAAAATCTATTATTTTCATGTGTTGGTTTAATATTTAAAAAAATGTTTTAAAATATGCATTTGTAACTTGCATACCGAAATTATGTTTAACTTCTTTGTAAAAATTTGTTTGTGGATATTGACCATAGTTGTTCATTTTCTTCTAATTTCTTGTATTATTAAATAAATTTCTTCTAAGTTTCTTGAGATTCTTGTACACTTTTTCTTCATATGTCGTTTAAAATTGTTGTTTAATTTGTGCCAGTATAAGTTTTACTATTTTAAATTTTGTTAAATTCTGGACTAAATAAAATTACTATACATATAAGGTAATCGATGTTTCGGCCCCGTTTGGGACCTTTGTCAAGATTTATGTATAAGTATAAAGTATAAAATTGACATAAAATATTTGTCAAAAACAAATTTTTCTAAACAATAAAAAATATTTATACAGTAACTATAAATGCAAATAAAAAAAATTATAAATTAGATTCAAAATTCAGACCACCTGACAAAAATACATAAAACGTTAAACGAATGTTTTGTCTTGATGAGCGTGTGTTCAACTACGACAGATGATAAAAATAATAATAAGTCATTTATTGTTCAAACACAGTTTCTTGCAAAATTATTACTCAGCAGGTTTAGTGAAAGATAACTATGGAACGGAGACTGATATTCCCTTCAGCCCTGGCAAAGCTACCCTAAACTTAAACGCATGGTGCACAAGGGAAAGGAAGATAGCAAGAGAAGGAAAACGAACAGGATGGAAGGAAAGAGAGGCAGAGACAGACAGAAAGGGAATGAAGTTCGATGAAAGAGACCGAACGAAAACCAGTGATAAGAGTATTTGAAGCATCAAGGGCGTAGCTGTCCTCCATCGTAGGCTATAAAAATTGCAAGTGCCGTTCACATTGTACGACCAAGAACGCTTAAATATTTCTTTATTGTGGCGGGAAACTAAATTTAGTTGATGTTTATTGTTAATGTTTCCGTATGTTGATGTTGTGGATACATCAGAAAAGTCTACAAAGCGATTTTTAAAGTTATAAAAGTAGAAAACAAAAAGTTCTAGGGTTTACAGCCAGCATCAAGTGGAAGACGGTATATTGCATTTATGACAAAGATAAGGTTATTGCTTATTGATAAGTTTTGCAACTGAAAGATCCTTTTGATTCATATCCTTAATAGAGTCTATCTGAACTTAACAAATAACTATTATTGCTGTACTTCGACAAAATAACCTCAGTTAACATTTGCGTTAATTAATTTGTTGTATAATAACCTAAAACATCGTACTATCGCAGTGAGATAGCTTTATTTAATTTAAATTGTATTTAATGCATGAACTTCTAATTAAGCATCCTGTTTACTGTCTTACAAACATTCTCTCACATTAAAAGCCATAGTTTATCAGACAACAATAATAAAGTCATACATTACGGTCATTATTATTTCCCTGCCTAAAATATTTAGCAATGGCACAGATATGTAGCAGTAATTTATGGGAAGGAGATGGTGTGTTGCATTATTAGTGTGTCATTTTGGGCGTAGTCCAATCTGTGACCACATCTGGGTCATTCGGAATGTCACTTGAACTTGTTTAATTAAGATAACGAATCTTGCGTTTGCTAAATTCGGGAGCAAGTAGCAGTAGGAAATAAATAGAGGTTCAGTTGCAAAAAATTCGGATTACCCACTCCCAGAATTATGTATTTTGTAATATTGTTGCAACAAATGAAAAGTAACAGTAATCTAACCGAATACGAAATTTTATAAATTATAGCAATTTGTGTGTTGTCAAGTACGGGGGCAGATTGACAAAAGAGTTACTTAAAAATATCAAGCAGAGCCTAGAAACCGATAGTACCATAGTAAATTAGTAAATTAGGCGAAGCTTTAAAAAAGTGTAAGAAGTTAACAACAGAGCTGTAGTTAATGTTTATAACTTCAGCGGATTAGAAGACTTAAAAGAATTTTGTTATAAAACAATTAAGTTGTTCCTACTACTGGAAAATAAAAATTTAATCATTTTCGATTTCCCACGTTAATTTGCTATAACGGTTGGAATGAAATTGAGTACTATAGCGCAATGATAGAGCCGAGGATAGAGCTTAGAGAATGGGGTTGCATGAAAGAGTATACAGGGTGGCCACGATCTCCCAACTGCGGCATTTGTTAAGATGTTAATTTGAAGCTTGGGAGAACTAAATAGTTTCTAAATTTGTATTATTTGAACCGACTTAAATTTTTCTGACATTTCCGGTTTAACTGGTTTAAGGCTGGGATTTATCAGCTCTGTTAGTCTATAAAGTGCAGCCACCTATCGCCCAAAAGTGTGATTAGGATTATGCAAAATATTTTCACAATCTATTATGATTGGCTTCTATCATAGCTGCAAACACTTCAGATGAAACCTCTACAGCTTGGAATTTTCAAGGTTTTTTTGCTTTATCGGCAACCGAATAAATCTGGGAGGATTAGTCGGCGGTCCTTTAAATTATTATTTTCTATTTAGAAATAATAGAATAAACTGAAGCACCACCGCAATCTGCATTGCAATGGCCACACTACTACTACTACTACTGTCAAACGTCCACTTTACTGTGCTTGCACAAGATGGAGACATTGCAATATAATTTTCATTCCAACACGCCGGTTAAACCAAGTAACGTATCAAGACATTCTTGGTCGAAAATGAATAACGAATAATTAACTTAGACAACCCTACTTTCTTACACACAGTAGATGGATCAAGAACTTTGACGTAAATTCACTATGAATTCTTAATAAGTTAACCCCACACGCCAAAAGACAGTGACACAGTAATTAAACTCAACATGTGTTTCGCTGACAACGTCAGCATCTTCAGTAATTCTAAACTTAAATAGCATTGCTATAAATACGCAACCCCCACTCCTAAAGTGAAGAGAATCGATTTGCGTATTTATAGCAATGTAATTTAAGTTTAGAATTTGATTAATCTTCAACTCCTGAAGATGCTGACGTTGTCAGCGAAACACGTGTTGAGTTTAATTACTGTGTCACTGTCTTTTAGCGTGTGGTGTTAACTTATTAAGAGTTCATAGTGAACCCTACTTTCTAATTACGATAAATATTTACAAATAGTAAAAAAGGTGTCGAGTTTATGACGGATTTATGACTGATTTTTCAATAATTTGAGATTTATTTAAGGCGAACGAAAAATATTACTATAAAAGTAGTGCCAGTCTCTAAGTTGGTCCTTTATTGATACATTTTTTTTTATTTAACGCACTATCTACTTTAATTTCAGAATGGTGTTGGAATAAAAATGTGTCTACATGGCCCGCTTTTAGTGCTCAAATTCCGCACCCTTAAGTGGTTTTTCAGGAATAAGTCTGATGTTCTGCTAATAGAATCATGGTGGCTCATGGCGGTATTTCGACAAAGCATCTTTTATGAACATTTCGGTACTAACCACATAGTTCGTCCAAAAATAACTGAGAAAAATATTCTTCGTATTTTATAAATAATAAAAGAAATGAAAACCAGTAAATTAAAAATCAATATCCCTTCAACCAATTACAAAAAGTAATTAGGTATGCGTTGTTCATCTATTACAAGCAGCCTTTGGCAGAGTTAGTAAAATAAATGTAATCCAAGATACCAGGTGAGTTAATACAGGTAACGGAAATGACATTAGATCAAAGGCAATTGTCAAATAAATATAGATTTACGCTCCAAGGGGATGCTTAATCAGTGATTACGTTTAATACTGCATTAGAACATAGTAAGGGACGTAGAAGGACAAGGGGCAATAACCAATAAGTACTAAGGGAATTCAAAATATTGCTTATGCGAAAGACTTGGACATGGGAAAGTGAATTGAAAAATTTGAAATGGAAAAAGAAGTGGACAAGAGAGGACAGAACAAGATATGTGAGATGTACCTACAACCTACAAGTAAATAGTAAGATCCAAAGGAGACAACAGATATGTATAGCGAAGAATACCAGCGTAGAATAAAAAGCTACTGAAAGATCATCAGACGTCTGTAAGAGAACAAAGAAAAGAACATGCAGAGGAACATGCAGAAACGTTGTATGTAACCAAAAGGATATGAAGAAACAATAACAATATGGGGGCGTAAACTATTGGGCACAAATAATGATGACAACGTGTATAGACATCAGATAGGACTTATGTAAGACAAACGTAGTGAGAGAAATTAAGGTGCAACAATCAGATAGTTCAGTCATACATGGGAAATGGGGGAGAAACATGGGTTAAAAGAATACCACAGCGGAAACGCAGGTTATGGAGACCTAAGGGAAGATTGAATACGAGATGGTTAGACGAGGAAAAGATGGAAATCTGGAACTGAAAATCACGATTTAAAGTAGGAAACAATGGAAGGAGATTGTGAAAAAAAAATACAAGCTGATTTCTCGCCATCGTTTTGTAGAAGGTGTATTTTATTTACTAACGCGGTCGCGTTCCCCAGACAATGCATCTTTATACTTTCGAAACAGACATGTATGGGATGAGGAAAATCTTCCTGCTACATACTCCAGGGGATATCAGAAATGGTTCTCTTGATAATGGTTTTCCATTTCGAGTAGCTCCTGTAGCAATTGCTGTTATCTAATTGTTAAAATTTCCTGTGCCCGCTTTCATTTATTCCGCCTGTAATGTCGAGGGGGCACAAGTTCTTCTATGAATTATTGGGAAAGCGAATCACACGTCTTCCACATACACATGGAAGCCCCTGTATCACAATGAAGAATATCCTGTAGACTCTTCAATGTCGTTAAAATATCGGTATTTGTTTCTCCAGTAACTCAAATTAATTCGTCTTCTACTTTCAGAATCAATGACTAGGTACCGTAAAGCCAGAAGTGGAAAACCTGTATTTCTATTATTTGGTCTAATTTATTGTACTTTTAAGGTTAGATCCAGCTCAGCTCTTCTGGACAATTTCCTATTTGCTGTTTCTTTCAGTCTTGCATCCGCTTCCGATTAAAGATTAAAGATATGGGTATACAAACTTTAAGTACATGTGTCTTAATGATGCCATTTCAGGTCTGCTACTGTTTCCCTGACAGATAATGAATACTTCGGATTTACCTCAGATCAGGTACGAACTTAGGTAATTCCGAAGTATTTAATGTAGTTATGGTTCTCCTTCTCATTGAGCGAATATTTTTTATTTATAGGCACGAAGAAAACAAAATGCAGTCATTGTTGGTACCTATCGATTATCATTTATCAGTTACTTTTCGAGTGTGAATCTACTAAGTAAAGGGTGTTTCACGCGACACGGCGCAGCCTGATCGCCATATGTGTCGATTGAGCCAAAAACGCCGAAATAAAATTTACGTTTTAAGGATATTTGGTTTCAAAAATTATGTATCTACGGTTTGCTTTATTATTGGCAAGACGCATCTCAGATTTCTATTCCAGATGTCAAAATATTGACCCTAAGCAATAAAACATTAATAAAATATGATTTTTAGGATTAAACGCCTTGTAATTCCATTCTGAACTATTTTATTAACGCTTATTTAACTCAATTAACATATTAGTACTCGGGAATTTAAAGTTTCACCCTATCGCATTAATAACTAGACTGCCCTTTACAGGGTGCCTCAGAATTCGGCCACGGAAAATTGAGGGTAGACTACTTGATCAAAAATGTTAAGAAAAACCCCTATAACCATATACCTGATTCCCAATCAGAGAGGAGCTACGGTCTTTTGAAGAAGAAGGGTTGCAGAAGACTTCCCTACATTAACTTTCAAGCCACAACAACCTAATTTCAGGAAAAGTGAAAATTCACAGCCCCAGTAGCTTAATTTTTTGATATTGTTATGCCATTTGATTAACATCCTCCTTTCAATGTTTTAGATAGTGTGTTCAATTTAAAACAAATTACATATTATGTCTTCCTTCTGAAATATCATTCAGAGAGGAACTATTTTGGTTTGAAAATTATTGCAGAAAAATCTTCTGCAAAGCCCCTTCTTGAAGAGGAGCTTTGCTTCATATTTCTGGTCAAGGAATCAGCCCTTCAATTTCTGTGGTCAAATTCTGGGACACTAGTATATGAATATGAATGATAAAATTCGCTGCACAGGTTTTTTATATTTATGTAATAATCGATCAGAACTTGCTCCAACAACTACTCCCCGGGCAAATACCCCGACATGCATTGAATTACAGAGCAAGTCCTGCACGACGGTATGCACTAAAGGGTGGCAAAACATATATTTAAAATTGTTCCTGGGTACTTCAGTTACAAACATAACCCCGCATTTCACAAAAACAAGTTCGCTGTATGTTATCAATTAATAATGTACCATATGAAGGTGCGAAGCTGTAGGTCGACAAGATTAACAATAAACCATAATTAAGGTCATAAAAACTTGATATATTGTTTCGTTCAGTTTGCCGGACGGCTGTGGCGCTGACATAAGTTATTACATGAAACCAGGATGTTAATTGTTGTTAAAGCATCGAGATTACAGCAAGAGCATTTACTACTTCATGTACACGCCATTGTGTAATACCGCAGATTTCGACTTTCGATACAACAGAGAAAACTTTCACTTTGTCCTGTATTGGGCCCTCCAACACGAATCAAGACCTAATTTTATACGTTTGCTTTGTTCTTCGAGTGCTGTGTAGAATTCTATAATATTCAAGTTCTTTTATGACGAAAGCAGAAAAAACTAGAAATCTGTAGTTTGTATGTATTGAATGTTTATGAATTCCACTTCCCCTTATAAGCTGGAATTATACATGGTGTCCCAGTGAAGGTGAGAATACCCGGGTAAGTATAGAATACACGAAAATAACGCCGTAAGTTCTTATAGTTTTCTCCTACGACCTTTTCCTGCCGAGATATTCTCCCTTAAAATGGAGAAATAAAAATAGTATTTTTGCGTAAAATCAAAATTATATCAATTTTCTATTTAGTGTAACGACCCCATTATGGCTGTAAATTTCACGAAACAAAACATAGTAATAATATCACGAGACCGCAGGTCGAGTGACATGTGTTTCTGTTGAGTGAAATTTGCATAATTTGTAATGAAATGGCAAAGTAGTCAAGAAAAATTCCAAAAACTTTTAACGTTAGGACCATAGTAGTTAGAAAATGAGAATACTGGATACGAACCCGTTCGGAGCACATAGCGCCATCGAGTTCTCGAGGTGCCATCGACTTCTTCGGCAGTGACCTTGAAAGAGACCAGAGGCTGCTGAAGGAGTCGTTGAGGCATCCGAAGAAGTGTCTTCAGCAGCGGCATCTGCAGCAGCCTCTGGTGTCTTTGAAGGTCATTGCCGAAGAAGTGGGCATGTCTTCAGCAGCGTCTGGTGTCTTTCAAGGTCATTGCCGAAGAAGTGGTCTTCAGCAGCGGCCAGGCGCATGCGCCGGGGCTATTCCTCAGGTCAGTCCATCGAGTTCTCCATCCACTTCAAGTGGGCGTGTCTGCAGCAGCCTCTGGTCATTGCTGAAGAAGGGCCTCTGGTGTCTTGCCATTGCGCACCCAAGCCGCCATTTTGGGGCCTTTGGTTGTGGCTCAGGCGCCTGCGCCGGGGCTCCGCCTTCAGCAGCTTCTGGTCATTGCTGAAGAAGTGGTCTTCAGCGGCCCCCCCTGGTGTCTCTCATTCTGTTGGGCCTTTGGATGTGGCTCAGGCGCCTGCGCCGGGGCTGTCGCGTACAAAGCACGTGTTGCTCACTGTTCAGGCCAGTCCATCCTGGCCCCATCCACTTCTTCGGCAATGACCAGAGGTTGCTGAAGGAGTCATGTCTTCAGCAACGGTGTCTTTGGGGCCTTTGGTCGTGGCTCAGGCGCATGCGCCGGGGCTCTATGAGAGTGGGCGGGGCAACAGCCAATGAGAGCCTATCAGAACTGATCTTGTTGTTAGGTGCTGTTGAGCCTTTGGATGTGGCCCAGGCGCCTGCGCCGGGGTTTTCGCAAAAATAAAAACGTTGAATATATTTTTACATCAATATAATTAAAACTATAATCTGTATACAGACTAGGCATGCGTGTATTTTCTGGGCAAATCGAAGCCCTGCAGCTTCTCATACCACTCTTCTGACCGATTCATTACCCGGTGTATACTCAACGATGCGGTCATGCAGGATGAGACAGTATGCGGTTGTGTTGGGCGGAAAATTCTCGCTCGACTCAAATTCTAGACGCATATCTATGGGTCCAGGCTTGATGCTTTCCGACTGCTTTGATGCGTCAATCACCACGATGGGCGCTAGATCCTTGAACTGTTCCTTGCCGTATAACGGCTCGCCAACTTTTCCATAGTATGAACTCTGGAAGTTCTGGTACATTTCGTATAGCAGGGCGTATTTCCCCGTGGAGAAATCCAAGTTTAAATTCTCGTAGGGGAAGCACTCAGAATTCAGGTACAGTTTGACGTTTGTCAGATTGCAGTGGTCAAATTTGCTTGAATCCGTGTCCAAATTCGCTTTGCGATTCGTCTGGAAGGCGACAATAACGTAGCGGGGTTTTTCCAACCGTGTTGCAGTCTTGACGGCCCACGTTTGTTTCGTAGCTTGCGGCAACACCGGATACTCGTACAGCTCCCAGCTGCGAAAACATATCTGCAACGTTCTCTCTTCCTCGACAATATTGAGAAGTTTTAGGTATTCAGCATCCGATGGATAGACGTACGGCACCCTCCAATGAACCTTGCTCAACTCAATTCTGGTGTCCTCGTTACCCACGAAAGCGTTCCTATCGTTTTTCGATCGAGTCAAAATGAGCTCGTGACACACATTTAACAGAATTTTTGGGTAATCTTCCAAGAATCCCAGCAGGATTCTTCCCGGGATGCACACGTTAAAGTTCCCGTTCGCGTCGATAAGGTGGCTCGGTGAGTCTCCCGTATTCGTCCAGCCGGCATTCTCCAGGGCACCTACCTCACCCACATTCAGAGAAACTACACCCTTCAGTGTGCTCGTGATGCCCACGTTTTTTGTTCGATCCACCTCCACCCCGTTTATTTCATAGCGGACGTCGTCAAAGAGGAAGCTGAGGGCGTTATTTGTTAAAGCCGCATTTCCGCCTCCTGCACCCTTGATGAACCTGCCCTCTATGTAGATGCTGCTTAGATGCGGCAGTACGTAAACGTCTTGTTGGTGGATTGGTATGCGAATTTCGTCATTGGCGTTGAATGTTGTTGTTGTCACGAACGGCTGATGTACGTGCACCTCGACACGGCGTGCTGACTCATCCAAAACAGCACCGTCCAGAACACGAAACGTGTCTACGTTTATGTGTGTCATTATTCAAATGCGGTTCCCTTGTTGAAGCACAAGTACTAACTGACAGCACCGTTAATTTTCTTGCTTAAATACTCTCCATACAACCGTGCGCATGCGCAGTCTTATTCTTGCTCGTGTCATCGGCCATGGTGTTTGCGAATACAGCTGTCTGTTGACACAGACAGCTGTTTGCGAATACAGCTGTCTGTGTCAACAGACAGCTGTATTCGCAAACAGACAGACAGACAGACAGACAGACAGACAGACAAACAGAGAGACGGACCGACAGACATACAGACAGACAACTACTGATAAGAATTCGGAAGTAGGAGAATAACTATAGATTCCTTTTTGTCTCATCGAGCTGATTAATTTGATACCCTACATGATCTAGGTGGGCGGGGCAAGGAGCGTGGCCGGGGGCGCGGTCAGTGAGTGGCCACCCCTAAAAACCATCCCTAAAAACCACCCCCGAAAATCACCCTCCAAAACCACCCCAAGAACCGCCCCTAAAAACCACCCCTAAAAGCTACCCCTAAAACCACCCCTAAAACCACCCCCTAAAAACCACCCCTAAAAACCACCCCTAAAAACCACCCCCAAAAACCACCCCCAAAAACCACCCCTAAAATCCACCCCAATATTCGGATACCTCTAGTCGAGTCCTTTAATTTGACACCCCACATGACATAGTTTTTACGTAGGGGTTAGCCTAAATTTAGACTACTGTTCTCAAATAATTAGCGATGTAGAATGTTCTACTACCGAGAACTAAGATGTTTGCATATATCAATCAGATGGTTCCCACACGTGTCCGAAACGCATTAAGATAACAAGTAATTTCAAATAAACAAACTGGAGAATGTTCTAGAATGTTTTTTCCCACACGTGTCCGAAACGCATTAAGATAACAAGTAATTTCAAATAAACAATCAGAAGAATATTCTAGAATGTTATTTTATTGTAATAATACAAACAAACAAACGGGTCACCTTGTAGTGTCTACAACGTATTAAATGCACATGCAGAGCGTGGGATCAAACCTAAACAAACATATCCTATCGGCAAGATGAAAGGTTATTTCCCATAATAAAAACAATTAAACATCTCTTATCGGCGGCGAACGTGCTTTTTTCTTAAACTTTAATATCAATATTTATTTAGTATAAACAATTGTAAATTTCCGAGAAAATAAATATTAATTCTGTAACTTCTGTTTACAATCATAAGTATATACGGATAATTTGAAAGACGGGCTTGTGGGCCGCCGATTAGCTCAGTTGGTTGGAGCGAGGGCTCCGGTGCGTGGGGACCCGGGTTCGAATCCCGGTCGGAGTCATTTCCAGAACGTTTGCGAAAACCCCGGCGCATGCGCCTGAGCCACGGCCAAAGGCCCCAAAGACACCGTTGCTGAAGACATGACTCCTTCAGCAGCCTCTGGTCATTGCCGAAGAAGTGGATGGGGCCAGGATGGACTGGCCTGAACAGTGAGCAACACGTGCTTTGTACGCGACAGCCCCGGCGCAGGCGCCTGAGCCACATCCAAAGGCCCAACAGAATGAGAGACACCAGGGGGGGCCGCTGAAGACCACTTCTTCAGCAATGACCAGAAGCTGCTGAAGGCGGAGCCCCGGCGCAGGCGCCTGAGCCACAACCAAAGGCCCCAAAATGGCGGCTTGGGTGCGCAATGGCAAGACACCAGAGGCCCTTCTTCAGCAATGACCAGAGGCTGCTGCAGACACGCCCACTTGAAGTGGATGGAGAACTCGATGGACTGACCTGAGGAATAGCCCCGGCGCATGCGCCTGGCCGCTGCTGAAGACCACTTCTTCGGCAATGACCTTGAAAGACACCAGACGCTGCTGAAGACATGCCCACTTCTTCGGCAATGACCTTCAAAGACACCAGAGGCTGCTGCAGATGCCGCTGCTGAAGACACTTCTTCGGATGCCTCAACGACTCCTTCAGCAGCCTCTGGTCTCTTTCAAGGTCACTGCCGAAGAAGTCGATGGCACCTCGAGAACTCGATGGCGCTATGTGCTCCGAACGGGTTCGTATCCAGTATTCTCATTTTCTAACTACTGACCATAAATATAATAATACATTTATTAACACCAAAAATACAGAAAATAAAAGATACACAAATTGAAAAAAATAATTTTGGTGCAGACATCTGCATCCGCAAAGAGTATGCAAAGTCTGATCTCCCATACAGGCCTAACTAAATTATACTACACTTATTAGCAGGTAGGTAATTTTACAAAATATTTGAAATATATGAATGAGATGAAATGAAAAGACAAGCTGAATAAGTATAACAACAGAAAAAGAAAGGGAAGGAAGTACAGTAGAAATTGACAAGAAGACCACGAAGGAGAAAAGAAGAAGAAGAAGAAAGAGAGTGGAGCACAAACCCATAAGCCAAACACATCAATAGCATATATTATGCAGAAACACCATAATGGTCTACTGATGATCAAGCAAGATCCGATGAAAGTTTTTCCTGAAGACATGGCAAGGAAGAGACAAATTCAAGCGGTTCACCTTATTCATGCAAGCAGCTATGTTGTAGGAAAAAGATCTCTATATATCTCTATATATCTCTATATATATCTATATCTCTATATACTTTTGTTCAGTTGTTGATGCACATTCTAAAACTGCAAAAATATACAGGACGCTTCATCAAAAATGTAGGTAACTTTAGTGTGTAACTTTTTTGGCCTGCGCTATGGAATTTATTTTTATTGAAAAGTTCACATCCATGTAATCAAATTTTCAGGAATATATCTCTTTGGGTTTTCAGATAAATCTAACAGGGCATTCGCTGCAGTACTTCCTGTATATTTTTCCAAAGAGGCACTGTATAGTCTTCCAACATCCTACAAAATGCAGTAGATTCTGTTTACAACAACAAATCCCTTACAAAAAGGACGATCCGTGATTGCGGTAAACCGCACGTAATTCTGAACGTTCTTTAATTAAAAAGACAGAGCTACAAAAGAATATGTTTATTTAATTTTTCTGCCCTTACCTTACCACGGTGCCTATTTGTTTAGTCGCCCACGACTTCTCTCACAATCTATACCTGCACCTTTATTTTTTGAAAATAATAGAAAATCTACGAATTTATTATTATTATTTTTCTAAATTTGCTTTATGCTTACGACATTATATAAAGTTCATTCGAAAACAATTGGCACGGTAGAATCATAGATTTATCTTAATTTCATATTTTTTTAGAAAATCTATTAATAGTAGGTATATTATACATAAAGGTTGAGAAGTCTACTATTATTGCCCGAGCACCAACATGATATCACGAGGCGCGTAAGCGCTGGAGAAAAACAATTTCACGGCGCAAAAACGGTCAATAATGATGGATTTTTAGGCTAGTAGTGAAAATAGTATATTAATTTTACAACAAGAGATGAAAATACTGCTTTTTTCGTGAGGTGAGAATTATCCCACGAGCGAAGCGAGTGGAGCAATCTCACGAACGAAAAAAAACGTATTTCATCTCGAGTAGGAAATGCTATTTTTTCTACACATATATGTATATTTGGGGGTCTGCAGATTCACAGTATTCACTTTCTGAGTCCATTTCAAATGCTATTAAATTATAAGCGAACTCTCGCAATGCAAATTATTAATTATTTATTTAGTCGTTGCTAGATAACATGCTAGATAATATGCGGGACAGGAAGTGCAAGATATATTAGAAAGCGAAAGCAGTGTAGAGGGGGATAACCTAGGGAGTCCTATAATGAGAGAAGAGTTTGAGATAGCACTAAAAAGTTTAAGGAATAATAAAGCACCAGGTATAGATGGCTTGCAGGCAGAAATCTTAAAGTGCGCAGGTCAAGAGGTAATAGATCGTTTATTTAAACTAGTTAGTCGCATATACCTGACAGGCGAGATTCCAGAAGATTACAAACGGAACATCATAGTAGCTTTGCCAAAAAGGAAAGGCGCGGATAGATGCGAAAATTTTAGAACTATCAGTTTAACTTCCCATGCGTCAAAAATTTTAACTAGAATTGTGCAAAGAAGGATGGAGAAAAAGGCGGAAGAAATATTAGGAGAAGATCAGTTCGGATTTAGACGAAATAGAGGAACGCGCGAGGTCATTCTAGCTTTACGAGTAATTATAGAAAAAACGATAGAAAAGAGAAAGAGCGTCTATATAGGATTTGTAGATTTAGAAAAAGCCTTCGACAACGTAAAATGGGGGAAGATGTTCGAAGTGCTGAGAAAGGTAGGGATGAAATACAGGGACAGAAGAATAATACATAATCTCTACAAAGAGCAAAAGGCAGTTATAGAATGTGAGCAGGAACAAAGGGAAGTAGATATCCGGAAGGGAGTGAGACAGGGATGTGCATTGTCACCTCTAGTTTTCAACTTATATATCGAAGATGCGATTAATATTGTTAAGGAAAGAACAGCCTCACGGATCAATGTACAGGGCCAAACTATTAACATGCTCAGATTTGCGGATGATATAGCAGTGTTAGCATCTAGCGAAGAAGAATTAGGAGCGGCTTTGAATGAAATGGAAGCAGTTTTGACACAGGGCTTCGGCATGAAAATCAATAAAAAGAAAACTAAAATTTTGGTATGTAGGGGATGTGAAAATAGAACTAAAATGGAAATACAAATTGGAAATGAGAAGATAGAGGAGGTCGCGGATTTCTGCTACTTAGGAAGTAAAATAACTCAAGACGGTAGGAGCACTAAAGATATAAAACAAAGAATGGCGCAGGGCCGAGTTGCGTTTAACAAAAAGAAACAACTGTTATGCTCGAGAACGGTTAATATAGAGACTAGGAAGAGACTCTTAACGTCGTATGTATGGAGTACGGCATTATACGGGTGCGAAACTTGGACAATAGGAGAAGCGGATAGAAAAAGAGTAGAAGCGTTTGAAATGTGGTGCTACAGACGCATGATGAAGATACCGTGGATAGATAAGGTTAGCAATAGGGAAGTATTAGAAAGAGTTGGGGAAAAGCGAAAGGTATGGAAAACAATAAAGAGTAGGAGAGATAGGATGGTAGGACACCTTCTAAGACACGAAGGAATAGTTCGTGACATACTAGAGTCAGAGATAGGAATAAAAAGAGGTAGGGGTAGGCCTAGATTAGACTACTGCTCTCAAATAGTTAGGGATGTAGGATGTTCTACTTTTAGGGAAATGCGTAGGTTAGCTCAGGATAGAAAAGAATGGAGGTACGCGTCCAACCAGTCTTCGGACTGAGAACCTTATGATGATGATAGATAACATGCGCAGGCTACTAAATGAAAGTGTTTCTTTTATCCATTATTAAAACTATAAATTTGACATTTTCATTTTCACTTCTAGAGATGGAAATATTTTACGCAGGCTACTAAAAAATGAAAGTGTTTCTTTTATCCACTATTAAAACTATAAATTTGACATTTTCATTTTCACTTCTAGAGATGAAAATATTTTCATCTCTAGAGTAAAAAAATGTCACTTTCATACAGAGTAGACAGTTGAAAAATTGCTATTTTCATACATATGTGTAGGAAATAATATATTTTACAACAAGAGATGAAAATACTGTTTTTTTCGTGAGGTGAGAATTTGTCCACGAGCGAAGCGAGTGGGGCAATCTCACGAACGAAAAAACATATTTCATCTCGAGCAGGAAATGCTATTTTTTCTACACATATATGTATATTTGGGGGTCTGCAGATTCACAGTATTCACTTTCTGAGTCCATTTAAAATGCTATTTTAAATTATAAGCGAACCCTCACAATGCAAATTATTAATTATTTATTTAGTCGTTGCTAGGTAACATACGCAGGCTACTAAAAAATGAAAGTGTTTCTTTTATCCACTATTAAAACTATAAATTTGACATTTTCATTTTCACTTCTAGAGATGAAAATATTTTCATCTCTAGAGTAAAAAAATGTCACTTTCATACAGAGTAGACAGTTGAAAAATTGCTATTTTCATACATATGTGTAGAAAAAAATATTTTTATCAGCTAAAAAAGGCCGACATTTAAATTTTAATGAATCAAGTTTGATTTGTCTCTCTTAAAAGTGTGAATTAAAATACAATAACTATAAAACAATAAAACTTCACATCAGCTACTTTTCCACTGGATGAAAAGCTTTTGCATTAGCATTTGAATGTTTAATTAGAAAGGCTGTAATAAAGGTTCTTTTACAGCGCACATTTTTTTAATTTTATTACCTCAGGCAAACAAAGAAATTGTCACCAACAATAATATTTTGAATGTAAGTTTGGAAGGACGTCTTCTGAGTCTACGGGTACCCAGAATTATATGAGACAAAAATTAAGAATTTAGAATAAGTAAGGTAGGCACTTCATAAAAAATTATTAGCTACTTATTTATACGCATAAAGAGATTTGACGGAAGACAATGTATCAGGTGGGTGCACTTTCTGTAGTAGGTATTATAGTTTGTTAAGTACGTGCAACGTGCATATTAATTTATAACGACAAAGAAAAAGATAATAAAAATTACATTACGAAATATTTGAACTCACAATTTGTTCTTCAAGATCTATTAACACACTAGTTTATTTAATTTCATTTGTTCTTAAGGGGGTATTACGAAGTCTCAACTGTCTTGCTCGCCCACGTCCCACGTCGATTGTCCCCGAGAACTAGGTGTTCATAGATTACACATACGAATTTTTATCCGAAGTTTCGCGCACTTAAGTTTCTAGTTACGTAAAAATGTGCTATGATATCGGTCTTTTCAAATTTTGGAAAAAAGTACCTTTTTGCTTACTTAAATATTATCTTTTTATATAATTATTCGTGCCAATTTTTTTCTTTAAGTTTATAACTTTTGTGAATTTTTTGGCAAAATTGAAACTTCTTTTTGTAAAACACTGCAATTGAACTTACTTTAACTACTACATACTTCAAATTTAAAGATAAAATTTACAAACAAACTGATGGCTGTGCTATAGGTTCTCCAATTTCAAGCACTATTGCCCAATTAGTCTTAGAAGATTTAGAAAGCACTGTTATTCCCAAATTATCTTTTAATTTACCATTTTTTGTAAGATATGTGGACGATTGTCTCACTGCTATTCCTCCTGGCAAAGAAAATGAAATACTATATCAATTTAATAACTATCATCCCAAATTACAGTTTACTATAGAAATTTCAAAAAATAACCAAATTAACTTCTTAGACTTAACTCTTTACAAAATTAATAATTCTATAGAAACAGAATGGCACACTAAACCCACTTGGTCTGGCCGTTACATTTACTTTAATTCTAAACAACCAATTTGTCACAAAAGAAGTATTGTTATGTGTTTAGCCGATCGAGCAATCAAACTTTCTAGTCCACAATTCAGAAAATCTGCAGTTGACAAAGCCATAAATTGTTTAATAAAAAATAACTACCCAAGATATTTTATTGACAAAATTATAAAAAACAGACTACATCAATTTTATAATAACAACAATATTAATCAGAACCAAAAAGAATCTAAAAACTACATTTCCTTACCCTATATAAAAGAAATATCACACAATATTAGTAACTTATTAAGAAAACATAATTTTGTAATTGCTCACAAAAAGCATAATAATTTACAATTTTTATATTCTCATCTGAAAACCCCCATTCCAAAATTGATGAAAACTCACACCGTATACAAAATTAATTGTAATAACTGTAATAAAACATACATTGGACAAACCAAAAATCATCTCGAGACTAGGTTAAAACAACATACATACCAAAATAGCAATTCAGCTATCAGTAAACACATAAAAAATACTAAACATAATTTCGATTTTAATAACACTACTATTCTTGAACAAGAGAGAAATTTAAAAGCTAGACTTATTTTAGAAATGATACACATCCAAAAAGACAAAAATTCTTTAAATGACAGATCTGACATTCAAAATTTAAGTCAAATATACCGTGACATAATAACGTAATTTGTTCTCTACCACTTGATTCTAAATTAACTCATGTACATTATTTATTTCCTTATTCATAATTATCAAAATCAAATGTGCTAGATATAATTTCTATTATTAAGTTTAACATAGTTACTGTTATTTACAAATTTTATTAAGAAAAAAAATGTCACTTTTTTATACTTTATACAATTTTGAATAAAACCTTGATAAAGCCCCCTAACGGAGGCGAAACGTTGGTGTTTTACAAAAAGAAGTTTCAATTTTGCCAAAAAATTCACAAAAGTTATAAACTTAAAGAAAAAAATTGGCACGAATAATTATATAAAATTATATACAACTTGAAGAAACAGTGCATAACTCTACATTGAAGATTTTAATAAATAAAAAAAAGTGAAATACCCAAGAAAATTGGTAAGAAATAGCAAAATTTAAGAAAATTTAGTGAGAAAAATCAATATTTAAGAAGATATCCCAAACAAGAACATTTCTCAGTATTTTGAAGATGAACAAACAAAATTTTTATGAAGACATAACACGAAATTTTGGTAAATACACTACAAATATCCTTAAAGAATACTCCAAATTAAATATTAAAATCGCGCAACTTAAAAACAATAGAATATTTTTGTTAAAGTGTAGAGAACAAAATATAATCCCAAATTTTCTAAATTACCTCAACCCAAAAAATATACATATTGAAAATCCAAATTACTCGCATAAAATACATGATACTATTGTAAAATGTCAAAAATCTTGTATAAATATTCTTATTTCTGATCACTGTACAAGCATACAAAAAATAACTAAAACTCTTCAGTATCTAGAAGTTCAAATCGATAAAATATTACCACAAACATATAACAATTTTTTCAAACAATCACAAAACCGAAAATTTCACACTAAATTTCTTAAGATAAAAAATAAACAACAACACAAATTAACAAATCTTACTAATAAACATACAAATAACAATGATTACAACTTTTCTATTAATACTAATTGGATACATAACATTTCTACCACCAACATCCCAACCAATGTACAAAAAATTTTACAATTAGGCCCCAACTTTACCATAAATACACGTAATACAGAAATTCCAATTAATAATATTATCGCCACAATTGAAAGTTCTATAACAAGGCTTCCTTCCGAAGAAAAAAATAATATTAGAAATAAAATTTGTCAAATCATTAAAAAATTTAGCTATTCATCTACAAAAATTAACAAAAATGAAAAAGATCTTTTGAATAACATTAAAATTACCAAAACTTTCCTTAAAAACAACCCACAAATTATCGTCCTAAAACCCGATAAAAGTAATAAAACTGTAATTATGAACTCCATTGATTACGAAAACAAAATGTTTAATCTATTAAATGACAAACTAATATATACAACTCTTCCTAAAGATCCCACAATAAGTTTACAAACTAAAAATAACAATTTTATTTCTAAATTATTAAATGAAAATAACATTTCACCTAATCTTAGCTTTAAACTTAAAATACAAAATTCTCTCCCCCCACGTATATATGGCCTCCCTAAATTACATAAAACTAATATTCCACTTAGACCAATAGTATCATGTATACAAAGTCCTTTCTACAAATTATCGAAATTTTTATCCAACATTTTATCTAATATTACAGGTCAAAATGAATTTTATATTAAAGATTCATGGTCATTTAAAGAAAAAAGCAAAACGTTTTATATTCCGGAAAATTTTACTTTAATTTCACTGGATGTTGTATCACTCTATACAAACATTCCAATAAATCTAGCAATTACCACTATCAAAAAAAACTGGAATAAAATCGAACCCTTCACATCACTTACTTTAAACAATTTTATTACTGCAATTGAACTTACTTTAACTACTACATACTTCAAATTTAAAGATAAAATTTACAAACAAACTGATGGCTGTGCTATGGGTTCTCCAATTTCAAGCACTATTGCCCAATTAGTCTTAGAAGATTTAGAAAGCACTGTTATTCCCAAATTATCTTTTAATTTACCATTTTTTGTAAGATATGTGGACGATTGTCTCACTGCTATTCCTCCTGGCAAAGAAAATGAAATACTATATCAATTTAATAACTATCATCCCAAATTACAGTTTACTATAGAAATTTCAAAAAATAACCAAATTAACTTCTTAGACTTAACTCTTTACAAAATTAATAATTCTATAGAAACAGAATGGCACACTAAACCCACTTGGTCTGGCCGTTACATTTACTTTAATTCTAAACAACCAATTTGTCACAAAAGAAGTATTGTTATGTGTTTAGCCGATCGAGCAATCAAACTTTCTAGTCCACAATTCAGAAAATCTGCAGTTGACAAAGCCATAAATTGTTTAATAAAAAATAACTACCCAAGATATTTTATTGACAAAATTATAAAAAACAGACTACATCAATTTTATAATAACAACAATATTAATCAGAACCAAAAAGAATCTAAAAACTACATTTCCTTACCCTATATAAAAGAAATATCACACAATATTAGTAACTTATTAAGAAAACATAATTTTGTAATTGCTCACAAAAAGCATAATAATTTACAATTTTTATATTCTCATCTGAAAACCCCCATTCCAAAATTGATGAAAACTCACACCGTATACAAAATTAATTGTAATAACTGTAATAAAACATACATTGGACAAACCAAAAATCATCTCGAGACTAGGTTAAAACAACATACATACCAAAATAGCAATTCAGCTATCAGTAAACACATAAAAAATACTAAACATAATTTCGATTTTAATAACACTACTATTCTTGAACAAGAGAGAAATTTAAAAGCTAGACTTATTTTAGAAATGATACACATCCAAAAAGACAAAAATTCTTTAAATGACAGATCTGACATTCAAAATTTAAGTCAAATATACCGTGACATAATAACGTAATTTGTTCTCTACCACTTGATTCTAAATTAACTCATGTACATTATTTATTTCCTTATTCATAATTATCAAAATCAAATGTGCTAGATATAATTTCTATTATTAAGTTTAACATAGTTACTGTTATTTACAAATTTTATTAAGAAAAAAAATGTCACTTTTTTATACTTTATACAATTTTGAATAAAACCTTGATAAAGCCCCCTAACGGAGGCGAAACGTTGGTGTTTTACAAAAAGAAGTTTCAATTTTGCCAAAAAATTCACAAAAGTTATAAACTTAAATATTATCATTTTTTTCTAAATTTTAAGTGGGAAATAAGGCATTTATTTCAGAAATTACAAATAAACTGATATAGCACATTTCTGCACGGTAAAGACGTTTTAGTATACATATACATATATATGCAAAATTTTAGGTGCAAACTCCGAAAACTGAATGTGTAATATATATATGAAATACGAACACCTAGTTGTCAGGTACTATAGTCAACATGACCCAGCGAGACAATTTATTTAAACTTCTTAGAAGACCCAGAAACGGAATATCATCAGTTCCGTTTACAGTACCTATAGCGAACAACCCAACAAAAGAAATTCTTATGAAACCAATTATTTTAATTCGATAAAACTTTAAATGATTTAATTATTTTATAACTAATAATAATGTACGAGTAAAGGGCATATTATGTTGTCTTACATAATCGCGTTTATTTATGCTTAAACCTTTCTGCAATCAGTTTTATAATAATTCTAATAAGCAATAGGTTACATATTTTTACGAAACTATATAAACAGGCACACTTACTATTTAGTCTTTGTAGTTACTGCACGCCGCAGACGAATACACCATTTTAATGAATGGTTATAATAGATATAATAATATACCACATAAGGCCTTAAAGATATGTTTTAATTGTCTCTCTTCACTATGCTCTCTCTAACCCCACTTTGCCACCCAGCACATTTATCTCTATAAATGTTAGTTTCGAATTTTTATTTTTCTTTCTTTGTCACCGACAAGGTCTCAACAAACTTAATGTAACTTTTACCATCTCCAATTCATAAAGAAAATGCGTGCAGCTGACATGGTGTGCCATGACCATTTCTGGTAAGAAATTGAAATTACTATTCTTAGTTTAAAAATATATTATTTTCGGTCTTAAATTATTATTAGTATCCGTTTTGATGCTACCTTGAAAATGTGAATCCACAATGTGAAAATATTATTTTTTTGTAGGAGAATTATACATATAGGGTTGGCAACTATTTGAAGTTGATTAATTCAAAAACTATTAACTTTAGAGGTATGAACATAACAGAAAGAGAATTTATAGTGGAAAGCAACTGTATCATAAAAATTATATGGTTCCGTTTAAGAAAAATAAGTTATGGAGTTTTAAAATCTCTTATTTTGGTCATGGAACAGCCCATATCCTGAATAATATTTCCATTTTTAACCATGCTGCGATTATTCCTAGATATTGTTTTCATCATACCAAAATATTACTGCTTCACTGTTGTTCGGTCTAAAGATATTTAAGTTTCAAAATTCCTCTATATCTGTCATTATCTTCAA
This sequence comes from Xestobium rufovillosum, assembly GCA_963966045.1. Classification (NCBI taxonomy): domain Eukaryota; kingdom Metazoa; phylum Arthropoda; class Insecta; order Coleoptera; family Ptinidae; genus Xestobium; species Xestobium rufovillosum. The sequence goes on from OZ014494.1 coordinate 22,072,042, forward strand.
AGATATGCCGGTAGCGTCGAAAATATGCATTTTAGGCAAAAAATGTCTCATACAACCTCACAGCACAATCAATTAAGGAATCTAAGTGTCCCATTAGAAAAAAACAATGTTAGGTGCTGTACAGAAGAAATGAGACAACATGTATAAATGGAAATAATTTTAAAGTATATATTAGGTTGGGCCGATTTTGTATGAGGTAAAAAAAATTGTTCGATTTCTTTCGGGCTCATCGTGAAAAGGGTGCCTAATGATATCATTAGATCACACGTAAAATATGGTTTAGATCGGATTTCATCTTCTGCCTCCGGATTGGCTTTGAAATTAGCGAAATTTTGAAAAAGTCGTATATTTTCTAAATCATTACAGCAAGGTGAAAAGGGCCTAATAATATGTATTTATAAATTAAAACACAATTTTATCAGTTGTATTTATGTATTAGAAGAATAAAAGGCACAAAAAATACTTAGAGAAATCATAATCAAATCTTTAATTAGCGCGAAAATCTTGCTTACTATCAAACTTTGGCATAGCTCTACGAGACTCAATTTGGGCTTTTATGAAGCCGTCTCTCTCATTTTTTTTGCTCAATTTGGCTGAAGCCTCAGTAACAGTCTTCACTGCTCTTTCAACTGCTTGAGAGTGGCATGGCAGACGTAGTAGAGGCAAGTCTCCTTCTCCTTTTTGTTCGACAAACATTTGAATTTCTTCCTCGGATATCAGTTTTAATATTGGTGGTTCCGTGATGTTATCCTGCCAGTCAATAAGATCGACATAGGATGATGCATCGAGATTTAGAGAAGGAACTTGGAACAGTCGAAGTCTTTTTCTTTGAATGCTGCGGGCTTTCAAAATGCGACGTGCGCCCAGTTCACGTATGTGCTTTTGAGAATCGGTCACCATTGCCAGCAATATATTTTCAGGGTGAGCGAAAGTAACTGTTTCTTTGAATTACCGGATCGACTATGGCTTTTAGTTCTGTGGGCAAGTATCTAGTGGCAGATACGAGTTGATACAGATGTCGTGCTCCATCTTTACAGGAAGGGTGAGTTTTTATTGCGAACCAAGTTGGAGCATAAGCCTTGACGACATACGTTGCAAGAACCACTAGGCTTTCAGAAGGAGATTCCATCGAAACATACAAACGCAGAATTCTATTAGCCCGAGTTAGCCATCGGGCATGGGACATTTTCCCTGGCGATTTGTTTCCTAAGTCGATAGGAAATTCACCTGTTGTTACCGCTAATACAATTCTGTACAGATATTTTTGGTCAGTGCTCATATCCTCTGCAGATACCTCGGGTAACACCACGGGAATGGGTTGAAATTTAACAACAGGCCGCTTTTCGCAGTTTTCTAGATTTTTACCGATGGCCCCTGAATATGTCTGGGGTCCCAATGTGCTGCCATCAATGTGCAGGAACAAGTGACGAAAAGGCAATTCATTCATATGAAGAAGTGAAGACAGATGATCCATTGTAGTGGTCTGTCTAATCGTTTTTCAAGCAAACGAATGATGCCTCCTTGTTTACCAACATTCACATTGGTTCCATCACACCCTACCGCCAGCAAAGTGTCCATAGAAATTTCTGCTTCTAAGAAGAAGTCGATTATTGCTTTTTCTATACATTTAGAAGTGCCAAAATCTGGTGCAATATAACCCAAGAACTTTGGTCTCCGGTTCTTTTATCAACGAAATGTGCTCTTCAAGAATGTTCTCTCTGTACATTTTTCCGTCTTTTTCTGATACAATCAAAGTTTTGTCTTTTCTTCCGTCGAAGTATAAAGCAGGTACTTCGAAGATTTTGGCTCGCTTCACAGCACATTTCCTTGATTTGGCACGTTTCCGGCGAATTCGATTTTTATCAATAACTTCTGCACTGGAACTATGTAGTACTGATGAGACAATGGCTGCCGCAGCTCTATCGGAGACACCAAATCTGGCACAAGTCTTTGAAAGCAAATCATAGTCTATGCTTTCAGAAGAGAGCTGCTTGCTAGGAGGTGCCGTTGTTTCGACTTGCTTCGATGGCTCGAATGTACCATCATCCGATGTAGTGCATTCCGATTCCGATGAAAAAGAAACAATAAGCTCCTGTGTGCTTTCTTTTTGAGGCTGAAACTTTGAATTTGGCTTAAATAATTTCCTTTTCAATGTTTTAGTCAGCTTTTCCGTTGTAACAGTATCTATGCTTCCAATGAACATTTTCCTACTCGATCGTTGGTCGACCAGAAAGCTGTGCTCTCGTGTAGGTACCTTTTTCTCTCTAGGACAAGTACATTTAGAGATATCCTTACATTTGCAAGATGAAATGTCGAACAAAACTCTACTAGTGCGGCGGAACTCTTCTAATTTCTTCTCGGGTATTTTTGGATAGGATTTCAGGAGATTTTTGCATTTAAGGTGATATGTCTTTAACATTACCCTCACTCCTTTATGTTGGATAGTAGGAATAGAAGCCTTACCCCATATTTCTGCGATCTTTGCCACCACAATAGCTTCTACTTCCTTATACGTGGGCTCTTTCTTTGTGGCTTGGTCCAGTTTTATTTTGCGACGGCTCCACTCATAGAACTTCATAACATCTTCGTATCTTGGCAGCATATTGTTTTTTAAATCACACGTATCACCAAACAATGGACATTTCCACTTTTCACGAGTACGATTCATCTTAAAACGAGCGAATAAGCGCAATACACCTCTCACTTAAGAATTCGCAGCACTACTGAAGCGTTGATTTCTCAAGCGTTGACTTCTCAATCAACGACTGAAGTGAGTGAAGTGCGCGCGATGCGTGTCTCGACTTGTTAAGTTCTTCCTCCCTCCCTGCCCCCTCATATCTACACGTTACACGTTTTCGAAACTTTGACTACAATCCGGAGGCAGAAGGAGTTATCAGAATGGTATAATATTTTACACAAGTTAATTTGAAACCATTTTGCACCCTTTCTGCGATAAGCCCCTCGGAAAAGTCGGAAAAAGTTAAAACGGCCCAGCCTAGTATATATAGAGAACTAAAAATAAGGACGAGTCTCTCATATAACTTTTTTTCTTTAAAATGCATAATAAAGGCACAAAGCTCCGCCACGGCAATACTAGGGCACCCTGTATATTTGCTTTCTTAGAATTTGTTGTTAAACGCTTTGAACAAATACATAAATCGTTCATCCGCTAAAAATCTGTATTTTTGACGGCTCCTCATCTCTACTTCCAGTGCACCATTTTCCTCTCAGTCATCAATCACTGTGGACTTTAATTTAGCGTCAATTATTCTCAAAGCCACTTTGCCGCTGCGATTTCAAAATGTCTTAATTCTGATGGTAATATTGTCAGTTTTTAGTATTGAAAATACTTCTGGGCGCGTGTATATGGGACTCATCTTACGAAAAATGTATCGACACGCGACAGATTCTGTCGGCGACGCGCGCAGTCGAGGCCGCTAATAATAATAATATCAGAGCGCTAGCCAGATGTAAACTAAGGTACGGCGAGCGCGAGTAGGGATATCGCGTTGGAATAAAAGTCCAAACACTACAAAACGGATGCGTTAATATTTTGTTACGTGTTGCGTCAGTTTGACTATGTGCCTTGTGCTTGTTACAAATCATTTCTTTTATTTTATTGTATCAATAATATACCAACTTGATGCGGCACAGATCACTTTTGTTGGACATCTTAGAAACCGAGCAATTGTGTCGGTATTTTCAATACGCCTTGCGTAAGATGCGAGGTCAGTGAATTTTTCATATTATGTGACGTGAATTCCCGTAGAACGTAGATAGTACCTTCCCTATTTATTTCCTCGTATCTTATAACTGTCGTATAAACTGATGTGTGTAACTTTTTTCAAAAACTAAAACTCACCTGATCCTGAAATTAATTAATAATTTGAATACTTGTTTATATTAAATACGATTGCATAAATATGAAGATACGAAATTAAAAACTACCGCACATAAGCGACAGTAGCGAGTACATTATTTTACATCGTATTTGAGCCATAGTTGCATGAATTCACGTTCTAGTAGTTGTTCCTGTGGAATGTTACATTCCTAGTGAGTTAAATCCGTTGCGGTCGGTATCTTGCCCGACGAGAGCGTCTTCTAAATGAACGGAAAGTGATAGAAAACGAACGTTTACCTGAGGTGCGTATATCCGGTAAAAGTAGAACGCAGGAATAACGTAAGGTAAGCAGCACAGTAGTACAGGGTCGACAATGCATCAAACACGACACGACAGAAACGCGTAATCCAAGTACGACTCACGCGCATTTTAATAATGCGTAAATATGAAATCGACTTAGCAAAATGACACATTTAGGATTGGTCAGAATGTGCAGAATATTTTATGAGGTTTATTTTAATGTTAAGACACGTCGCTAATAATTTGTGCTCAATACATTACATGCTGTGAGCGAATAGGTACAACATATTTCTTAATACCTTGGTGAACTCGTGCCTTAGTTTCAACTGTAGGTGTCAATTTAATTTTTTTTTTTTACAAAAATATAATCTGAATAAAAGAGTTTGCATACTTCTCTTCCACACTATATAAGTGTGCTTGGATACCCTCCGATATAGTAGTTTCAAGATTCTAATCAATATGCTTTTCTGTTGGTCCCTTAGAGGGTTTGGCTGATTTTGATCGACGTCTTTTGTCTGATTTCCACCTCTTTTTAAAGTTTTTCAGTCGCTTCTTGTTTTGAAGGCCGACCAGATTGATCTCTAGAGATTCACAAGTAAGGGTTGTTTTTCTTTCTTTCCTAGAAATTATTTTCCGATCCATCAAATTTGTTTTTTAATATCTTTAGCACATGCTGCTATAAGAATGCCTTGTGTTAATCAAATTCAGAAACGACCTATCTCGCAATCTGCAGCACTGAGATCTTCTGCAACATCCGGTAAGTATTTTCCGGTAAATTTAGATGGCTAATGCTCTTCTTTAATTTTTTAGAGACCAAGCCAATCGAGGAAATGATGAGTGGCACCACAATCATCGAGTCCATTTCCCATATCCGTTGAATTTCACGGGCCAGTTCCTCATACCTCTGCATTTTTTCATCATACTTTCGATGCAGATTGTGATTGTTGGGGATGGACACATCAATAAGAAAAACCTTTTTTTCTCTTTTTTTCTGCAACTGCAATGTCAGGCCTGTTAAGCTCCATTGTTCTGTCAGTCCTAATGGTCTTATTCCAATACACTTTAAAATCATTGTTCTCCTCAACAGCGTCACGTCATCACTTCCCAGGTTGTATTTTTAGTTATTATTATAATTATATTATTATAGCTATTATTATTATTATCGTTATAATTAGCACATTCTCATGGATTTACAGAAAAACGTTTCGTTTATATCAGGTCATCATCAACTTTTTTATGGACCCCCAGTTTTGTCTCACACTTTGTTGAAATAAGCGTATCTTTCTGATTTCATTGATAATCAACTTGTGTCCATATTGTGGCCACTACAGCCGGAAAGCAGGAAATTTTAGCAAAAATGAAGTGGGCTAGGGAACAAAAGTGAAGCAGTCAACGGTTTATTGTAATTTAAGCAAATATGTTAAATATTCTAGGTGCTATTGATGAGACGCATTTTTTCGAAGAATAGTAAGTTCCTATATGCCACATAATTTTTCAAACGAAAACGCTATTTCAAATAAGCAAGATCTCAACGGTGGCCTTCGAATTTGAGTCACCCTGTATGATGTACAACAAAATTTTTAAGGCGATTAGCGACTACTGATTCATTTGTACTCGTATTACTTAAGATCCGGTCGTCTTTATGATCATGGTTGTATCACAGGCACAGCAACTGACCAAGAGTAGAACGGCGTTAGATTTTGCGGAAAATCGGTCCTGAAACATGGAACAACGCGGTTTATATTCCCCTATTTGATACTTTCAGTTTCCTAGAAACTTTCCCAACTTGAGCATTTCACGTTGAGACCCGGTATTATTAAGATATGCTGGGTGACATATGAAAAGGAAACTGATATTTCTTACATCAACAAGAGCAAGGTAAATTTTTTGAGCAAATTCGAAATTTAAACTGGAAGGTATGGCGGTTATTAAATTCTTCTCGGCTTGCATATTTGCTTCTTTCACTTATGTATATTAATTTTCAAAATTTATTAGTAAATTCCATCAAGCACTGAAAGGTTGTGACGTAGATAATTAATTCAAAAAAGTGGTTTGTAACAAAAACTCTCAGTTTCCTCTGTATAGGTAACTCGATCCTGGATTATAATTGACAGACCATTTATCAATCGAGGTTCTATGTTGTGACAAATAGGCCTAAATTTACGTGAAATTGGAAGTGTAACCGGTACAGGGTCACACTGACAGGTTCGCACGATGATGCTTCCGAATTTAAGGACCTGCTTCTGAGATATTTGCTCGAAATACGATACTTCTGAAGTGTCTCTCGGATAACTGCTAACTGAAACTCTAGTAGGGACTGGATATTGAATATAAACGCCAATTTTGTATCATGGAACGCGTTTTGTGATAAATCAATACGACTACTATGCGCGTAATTAAGTAGCATATTCTTAAATTGCTGTCACCTAATTTTGGAACGATAAGTAATCGTCGTATTTCACTTCAAAAGTGTGTAATATCTTTTTTACAATGCACCACATTTTAATGCCTTTTTGTTATTTATAAATTCTTTAATCTATTGCCAACGAATAAATGCGGAAAAGTTCCTGTTCGTGAACCCAAGAATGCTTCTATTTTTTACATAGCTAAAATTTTTCATTTATAAATTTATGCTGTCCTAAATATCATGATAAAAAGAGTTACGCAAACATGTTCTGAGCAGATGGGAGTGAAAAAAATGGTAGAAAATTGCCCATTAAAAACAAATCAAATTAACATTTTAAAAGCATGCAATCTTTCCACCTCTGCTATTATACCATCTGTTCCATAGGAAAAAATTTCATAGGAAAAAATTACTGAAAAGTCTTTAGGAGATATTCGTAGGTTAGGATCTGATAAGTTCGAAATCCCCACGAAACAATCAAGTGACGGGGTCATATTTTTGGATTTTGTTCGGGATTTTCAGTATCATTCAAAATTTGGTTCCCGCCATTCTGTCGAGTTCATTTTTTAATTCTAAATTTCTTTAAAACATTACAGACAGGCAGACAGACAGACAGACAGACAGACAGACAGACAGACAGACAGACAGACAGACAGACAGGCAGACAGACAGACAGACAGACAGACAGGCAGGAGGCAGGCAGGCAGGCAGGCAGGTAGGGGTCTAATTGATTTAAAATTATTCTTGTTATATTGAACTTTTCCTGCTATCTGCTATCTCAAAATGTACATATTTCTAGCAGCTCCAAGCCATCTTATTTTGGTTACTGAGCAGGTGACTAACAGGGAATAAAACTCTATCTAGTATTCTTGCTACCACTTAAATGGCTGTGGCCGCTCACTAATATTTGACATTCATCTAAAATTACTGTAGAGATTAATGAGAGTAATCTGAATTCACAAATTTATTTTGCTGTCATCCTCGTTCCTGAATCGCAAACAGGGGATGATGAACTGTGCCATATTTTTGCAAACTGGAAATTACGTTTACATGACCCAAATTGTGCTTGAAATGATTTATTCGTCCGACTAAACACGAGTGCCATAGGCTACAGCATATTATCAACCTTAATTATTATTATCCGACCAAACCAGAACATGCAATAACTATTCCATACCGAAAATTATAAGCAATTAACGTTCCAACATATTATCAATCTCGCTCCGGACGAAAGCGAAATTTTCTCATTCACTGGAGCGCCAGAACGTAATCTCAGCAGTAAAAGTGAACGCAGCGGGGGAGAGGTGTCGTCGGAAAACGAAAAAGACAACTCAACCGGCTGCAATTTGCAATTGAGATTATGCGGTCAAGGACCAGACTCGACGGAAGTTGGTGGGTAGGTTACACAGTGCGGAGCATACGTACAGCATATGAAAGTAAAGTACCCTTAGGTGTAGCGAATCACGCGTGATAGGCTGTTCTTACTCTCGGTGGCCATGAAATGTGAATTCCAGATGAACTGGTAAGGAGATTCACAACTTTTTTGTTATTACCATTAACTCATCCAAGTTAGTATTATGTTGCCAGGTCTGACAGATTAACTATTATTTTTCATCTACATATTCAACATTTTCTATATAAATAAATTGTCGTACTGACCATCATTAATGACGTCTTACGTCTGCGCTACTTTCCCAAACAATGGAAGTGCGCAGACGTAATTGTGTTAAAGAAAACGCGGCAGTTTGCGACGTTGCCGCTTAACTACAGCCCCATCAGTGATGGTATAAGGGAGGAAAATTCCCTTTTTTGAGGGAATTTTGGCCGAAAGTGGGAAAAAGGGAAATTGGCATCCAAAAAGGGGATTTTTACAGATGAATTAGCATATACTTGAAAGACTAACGCAAAGAGCATGTCCAATGCGTCATTTCTTTGAAATTCTCCTTGTTCTATGTACCTATTGTTTTTGTTCTTTATATTATAACTCTATCGTGTATAGTCTATGTGTAGATCTACGAGCGAGTATGCATGAGGGGGGTAAATAAAAAACGGGCAGTCCGAAGAAATGCGTTGCAATTTTCTAAAATTGCTTTGTGAAAAGTGATTTGTAAGAAATCCGCTACGTCTAATACAATCTGTAATCTAAAAATTGCGGGAGGGAAAACTTGTCAAAAAGAGGGAGCTGCAGGAAGAGTTATCTATACCAAAACTGAGCCTCATCATTCTCCTGCCCGTCCTCGGAAAGTTAACCCAAGGAGTCATCCTGTCCAGGCTCCGCGAGGAGGTCGAGGATCCCCGTCAAGGAGTTCAGCTTCAAGCACAGCCACTCCACAGTCCACCAGGTGCTCCGGCTTGTGGAGTATGCTGCGGAGGGTTTCAACGGGCGACAGTCCATCGGCGCCGTACGTCTCGACGACCCCAAGGCGTTTGAAAAGGTATGACACGAGGGACTTCTCTACAAGTTGGTGGAAGCTGAGATCCACCCTGGGATGATTAGAATCGTGGCGTCGTACCTTCGACACCGCCGATTCAAAGTCAAACTCGGGGAAGTGCGTTCTACTGAGCGCCGGGTGGAAGCGGGCGTGCCCCAGGGTTCGCTGCTCTCGCCGCTGCTGTTCACGATTTTCACCAGGGACATGCTGAATACGGAAAACGCCACCCACTCGCTCTACGTGGACGACACGGCTGTGGCATCCAGGTCCACAGCTCCACATCTGGTCACTCGGCGGCTCCAGGAAGCTGTAGAGAACCTGGAAGACACTTTCCCGAGGACACCGAAAAGTTCAACCGCCGCATTGCCTGGAAGAACGACGTGAAGTACCTGGGCGTCACGATCGACCGAAGACTCACCTGGGGGCCACAAGAGGCTCACTGCACTACCAAAGCCAAGGCGGCGATGGCCGCACTATACCCTTTCCTCAACAGGAAAAGTCAGCCGACGCAGAGAACAAGATCCGCCTCTACAAGGTCATCATCAAGCCGATGATGACCTACGCGTCCACAGTATGGAGATACGCAGCACCCAACCACATCGCCGAACTGCAAGTGGTGCAGAACAAAGCCTTGTGCATGGCCCTAGATGAACCTTGGTATGTCAGAAACGCAAAGATTCCCAAGGATATCGCCATCCCGACGATATTCGAGTTCATCTGCAAAGCGGCCACGAAAACGTTTCGCAGCATAGAAGACCACGTTAATCCTCTGGTCAGAGACCTGGGGAACTACGACGTAAAAGACGTCCAAAATACAAGAAATCGAAAATGGTACTGCGATTAGATTAAGTGATTTACTTAAGTAGGGCCTGTCACTATGACAGATAGTTTCTTAGATGCCTTGTAATATCTTAAGTACTCGTTATAACATGTCACAATAACAGCTAGACTCTAAGTTGAAATATCTTGAGGCTAAAATCTAAAATGTAATTTACACCCGTGAGTTTAGAAATTCAAGCGAGAACAAACCTTGTCATTTAGATTAAGAGAAAATGTAATATACATGGAGCTCTAAATACTTTGGATCAAAATGAACATTTAATTTATCTTATTTAGCGCCTTAAAATATGAGGCTTACCCTGATAACAATATGCGAGGCCAGCATTACAACTTCATCGTATACATGTATAAGAACTTGGCAACAGGACCAAATGAAATTGCGTTAGAAACTTAGAATATCACGCGTTTTTAACTTATTTCTGCGTATAGGAAGAAATTTAATGATGGTATGACGTTATAATTATTTATATATCAAGGCCCTAAACAGGCTATCTACAGTCCGATGTGCGATTGAAATCCGAGGATCAGAACGTTGAGGGATTTAGCTGTCAAATTAAAAAAAAATTGTTGTCAAAATGATAGTCATATGGAAATATAATTCCCTTGAAAATAATGATGATTCGAAAAAACTCTAGGGAAGACTGATAAAAGACTCTCGTAAATCAAAAAGAGACTGTTGTAAAACAAATCATTTGAAATATGAGAAAGAAAACGTCTATACATTAAATTATAAAAAGAAAACTTAAAAAGTTGTGGCAAGCTTTCATATTATTGAACAACAATTTCCAGTTACGTCATTGTGCATCTAATTTTAAAATTGCTAAGGGTGGACTTTTGTTGATATTGTAATCTTAAGAACTTCGTCCTTCGTCGTATTATTCAGAAGAAAAAGTCCAAAGAAACTTTGATTGTTTCGAGCTTGTTATTCCAATTTAAGCAACTGTATTGTTCCGTTGGAATTCTGCGTCCTTGTGACAAATTGGGTTTCGATTCCTCAAATACTAACAGCAGCCAGCCAGGAGTTATTTGCGTGGGAAGGTAAATAAATGATCTGGGTAAATGGTTGGAATATGATCTGTGTACTTTTGCGTTTTTTTTTATTTTCAAATTAGTCTGCTTCTTGTGATACAGTCACAGAAAAGCTTCCCTGCCTATATCATAATTGAATGGGAGCAACGTAAAATTTTAGGGTTTATTCAGTAATACAAATGAATAAATGATTTAATCCAAGAAACATTATTACCAGTTGTACCGATGCTAAAATTTTACGTAGTATTAAAAACCTGCTTCACCTACTTTTGCTGCACAGAAAAACTATGGGGAAATACAAGCAGTCGCGGTGATTCAATTGTAACTCGACAGCACCTCAATTAAGCATTCTTGTCGTACCGGTAATGCACGTGCTTTTTTAATCCGAAAACGGAGAGAGTATTTATTTGGCACGAGGCTAACAAGTACATTATGCAATATTTTCAGTGTGTTATGTATACCTGCATCAGAAACATGCGAGCGTCCTCTTTTGACAAATTCATTTAAAAATTGTGCTTTTACAAGATATTTGTTTACTTGGAAAGGTACTGTGCAAATTCCAATTCGTCATTTCAGCTGAAAGTAATAACATTGTTCTTGCACTGACCATGGTCACAAACTCGAAAAAAGAATCAGTTAAAAAATAGTTCAGTTACCTATCCTTTCTAATTTGCCCATACTACTTCAGGCCAAGCCACTTCATCATGAAGTTCTCAGTCCGAAGACTGGTTGGACGCTTACCTCTATCTTTTCCTATCCTGGAGCTAAACTACGCATTTCCCCAAAAATAGAACATCCTACATCCCCATCTATTTGAGAGCATTATTCTAATCTGGGCCTACCCCTATCTCTTTTTATCCCTGTATCCGACTTTAGTATGTCGCGAACTATTCCTTCGTGCCTCAGAACATTATTCTCCTATTCTTTAATGTCTTCCATACATTTCGCTTTTCTCCAACTCTTTCTAATACCTCCCTATTGCTAACCTTATCTATCCACGGTATCTTCATCATGCGTCTGTAGCACCACATTTCGAACGTTTTTATTCTTTTTCGATCCGCTTCTAATATTGTCTAAGTTTCGCACCCGTACAGTGCCGTGCTGTAAGAGTCTCTTCCGAGTTTCTACATTAACCGATCCCGAGCATAACAGTTTTTTCTTTTGGTTAAACGCAACTCTGCCCTGCGGGCCTGCGCTATTCTTTGTTTTATATCTCTAGTGCTCCTACCATCGTCAGTTATTTGGCTTCCTAAATAGCAGAAATCCGCGACTTCCTCTATCTTCTCATTTCCTATTTGTATTTTAGTTTTAGTTCTATTTTCACGCCCTCTACATACCAATATTTTGATTTTCTTTTTATTGATCTTCATGACGTATCCCTCTATCAAAATTGCTTCCATTACGTTCAGAGCTATTTCTAATTCGTCTTTGCTGCGAGGGGAGATGAAGAAAGAGAGTACAGGTGAGTCGGGAAATATGGAATGGTCACACACTTTCCTTGAGAAAGACTGCTTCAAAGACTGCGAACGCCGCGAAAGGCAGTTGGGGGAGAATGTTTCATACGAATGGTTTTCGTATTCAACTTGATTACATGTTATAATTTTTTTTCAGATCATCAACAAAAGAGGGTGTCCGCAGGACTAAAAATGACACTTTCTATAACACCAATACCTATTTTGTCACACAGCAAGCAGCGAGAATGGTCAATCCACTGCCTGATGACAATGAAGATGTTACAGCGAAACTGGTCGAACGACATAAAGACATCAATGTATCTAGGAGAGATACTTCTGCTGTAATTCAAAACTCGGGTTTAAAAATATGCCGGATATTCTACCCAATTTTCGATTTTCTGCGTGGTGCAATGAGGGGCGGCTTTTTAGGTCTTATCGGTATTTCACTAAAATTCAACAATCGTTCCGTATAAATTATGGGGATCAAAAATAGAGTAGTTCTTCCTTATAACTACTTCAAAACTTTCTGTTCCCGACACTATCCTGACAATAAGCTCCCGCAAATTTATGCCGTTGTTGGAAAATCGTCGTCCAGCATTACGATTTGTGGTAGCTAACTGCCAGGACTCTTCCTGCCTCAATGCTCTACCAACCCAAGATTTCATAGAAACTATTTCGCTCGCTTCTGCGACGGAGGAGAAAGAGACAGAAGATGAAAACATTGCCGAGGACGAGTGGCAGTATTCATTTTCACGTACTTAGGACCTTGTTTGAGGATGATTTAATTGCTTTTAATTTTTGTAGTAGTCATAATAAATTACAGTTATATTATACCCTATTTTTGGCACATTGTTAAAGTGTTTCGCAGGGAGCACAGCTCGGATATAAGCAGAACGTTCGATATATTGTTTCCAACGCCAAAATAAAGATCCACATCAAAAAACATTTCTCTGGGAATTTTTCCTAAGGTTTGCCGTGTTTTAGCTTAAAGTGACTAGCCTACACAATTAGATAAATTTCAAGAAATTTTTTTGTTCCTTCTTAATGCATCGAAAACTGCAATAGCCCAAGAACTCAACTGCTACTTAAATATCCCTAGAAACAGGTGTCGATGTTTATAAACTAAAACTAAAGAAGACCATTAAAATTCTTTAAATACTTATATTTCACAAGTGGATGCATGTTTTCGTGATAATGGGCGATGAATGCATCACTTTTGACCCTTGAACGGGAGGGTGCACCGCCTTACCGTCATAACATGCGCCAGCCTCCATTTTAAGACATCCCCAGACATTTAAATTCTTCACGCTTGAAATTCCAGAAACGTGTCGCTCATTTCACGTCTTTGTTCGGTAGAAAATTTTGCAGTTCTCACGGTCCATTGAACCATACATTTGGATACTTTTGGCGCATTGCAGAAAAGTACTTAATTCAGTTCACAAGATATTTAGATTCGTGTCCCTACACCGTTAATAGCGCTCAGTAATTAATCAAAGCGGCAGAGATTTCAAGTTAGGTACTTACATCTCATTTATCTTAGAATAAAAAAATCTCTCAACCTTACAAAATATAAAACGTTTTTAATTGTTTTCCAGATAATTCTCATTGGATTTCAAAAGTTACCTATTAAATACCTATTAATGCCCCTATTGTTTCTAAGTTATCAAATTGGCTCTTCAGTTTGACGGATTTTAAAATTTAAAAATTTAGAGGCAAAAGAAATTTCTGTTAACAGATGTGTAACATACCACGATTTCAATTGCTTTTATCGATATTTTAGGAAATCGAAGCTATTGTATAGTTTGACAATTATATTTTTGTAAAAGACGGAAAGTTTAATATGTTACCATCAATAAATAGAGTCCTACAAGGTTCAATCACATAATTACTTCTTTACGGGGTATGAGATTCTTCAGTTGTCCCTTTATTATAAGTTTTAGAGAAAATTGTTACCTCTCTGGTTTTTGACGCTCCATCGTATAAAATTATTTGCATTTTGGAATTCCTTATTTAATGTTACTATTGTGATTGCACAAAATATGTTTTGTCTAAAAGGAATATTTCTGGTATTACCAGCGTTTACAGACCTTTACAGGTATACAACTTACAACAACAATTTGAAAACGTAAATCTGGAGCGGTGGTATTTTGATGGAAAGAAAGCAATATCTAGGAGTAACTGTCCGAATAATAAAAAACCGGAGAATATTATACAGGGTACGAGAAAATGAATGACCAAATTAAAAGACCTAATAACTCCATTTTCTTACACGGAATTGCATAATTTTGATGCAGTATTAAATTTTCAAATCTCAGGAATGTAGTTTTTGTGGTTCCATCATCATAAGGTTCTCAGTCCGAAGACTGGTTGGACGCATACCTCCATCCTTTTCTATCCTGAGCTAACCTACGCATTTCCCTAAAAGTGGAACATCCTACATCCCTACCTCTTTTTATTTCTATCTCTAACTATAGTATGTCGCGAACTATTCCTTCGTGTCTTAGAAGGTGTCCTACCATTATATCTCCTATCTCTCCTATTCTTTATTGTCTTCCATGCCTTTCGCTTTTCCCCAACTCTTTCTAATACCTCCATATTGCTAACCTTATCTATCCACGGTATCTTCATCATGCGTCTGTAGCACCACATTTCAAACGCTCCTACTCTTTTTCGATCCGCTTCGCCTATTGTCCAAGTTTCGCACCCGTATAATGCCCTATTCCATATATACGTCTTTAAGAGTCTCTTCCAAGTTTCTACATTAACCGTTCCCGAACATAACAGTTGTTTCTTTTTGTTAAACGCAACTCGACCCTACATCAAATAGAAAAAAATCATTCAAAAGTTCGATAAATCTATTGTATATAAAAATCGATGTGTGCATGTATGTATGTATGTTCCATATGGACTCCAAAACGGCTGGACCGATATGGATGACATTTTCAGGCAATCTTCAGATTAGCTCAGCGGTTGATCCTGTGAAGTTTGGTAGCGATCGGATCAACATAATTTTTAGCTTCCTAGCTGAGCTAGGTAGCTATTGTGATAGTCGTTTTTTGACCATGGTGTTTTTTCATCAAATGTGGACGTAAGACTTTTTGGCAAGGTGGCACATTGCCGTCCGTATGTATGTGTGTATGTGTGTGTGTGCGTGTGCGTGTGTATGTCTGTTGGCACTGTTGGCACTTTTACGGGCACTTTTACGGGAAAACGGCTCGACAGATTTTGCTGAAATTTTGCATACGTATATCAGAGATAGTCCATAGGAAACTGAGGGGCGGTTTTTTTAAAGCACTTTTGAGCCGAACATTTTTTCAATGAGACCGTATATATATTTTTGTATTGCATCGGATAGAGGGTATTTTTCTCTACACGATGTGCGAAAATCGTAATAGGTTGTATAAGGAAAAAATTGAGAAAAAAATTACGAAAAGAAGGCGCGCGCCAAACGCGCCGTCCAGTTCAGTTGTGGCTGTGGCTAGGAAGCTGTTCTGTCAATGCATTGACAACTAGTTTTTATTGGTTTTGTTTTATTTGTTCGTATTGTATGCGCTGCCATACCGTTCATCCCATTGCGATAAAACTTTGTAAACTTATTGCTCGCACTTGCGCGAAGGTTATAGGCATAGTACAATTAACTTACTGTAGGTGGCGCGCATGTCTTACCGGGAAATGTTGCAGAAATGTTGCAGAAAAGGGATGAACGGTATGGCAGCACATACAATACGAACAAACAAACAAACAAACTAACTAACAAACAAATATTGATTTTTATATATTAGATAGATTTTGGTTTTTATAAAAGTTCAGAATGAAACTAGGAAGGCAGCAACGCGCCGGGTACCAGGTAGTAAAATATAATTCTCCAGTTTTGCTTCTCAAACTCGTTGCCATTCGGCAATAGCCCCTAAGTTCTCCGGCGTGGCAACGAATTTTAGTATTGAAAATGCTATTGGGATCACGTTTAGGCAAACTTAATGAGGATGGCGTGACCTCGACCAGCGCATACGGATAATATTGGATTGCGTGACATATGAAATGCCGACACCGAATCGGCGCGGAAGCAGTTATTGTTTTAAAACAAACCGCAAAGTATGGCTGTTTATTGTTACGATCTCGACCCCGCAAAATCGGTAAACGTAAATTAATAATAATTAATTTGTTATATTGTGGCAGATATAACTCATAAGTGTTTTAAATGTAAAAATTGTGTCAGGCATTTTCAATACATACGATGCTTGCGTAAGGTGCGAGATCTGTGAATTTTTGAAATATTCTCGAATTATTTTCAATTTATTCTCACTCTCTTCCGATATTATTATTACTTCTCATAAAATGTTTTTTACCTCTTGCTACCATGTCGACGATGTAAATTTCGTAATTTTGCTGGTAAAATGTTTAGAAATCAAAAGTCTTCCATATTGATATTATGCATGTTCTTTTATTCATTAAATTATCTTGCCGAATTGCGCCCGAGATTTTTATTTTATTTTGATAAATTTCTATTTTGTAAACTTTGAAAACTGACATCCCATAAACGCTCCACCTGCGGTGTCGGAGTTTAGTTGAAAGTTTTCTCATAAAATTTCTAGGCAACAATTTCGTTCATAATAGTATATTGTTTTATAAGGAGGAAAAGTGTCACTTTTTAGTGACTAAAAACACTTTTCCTCCGAATAAACATGCTATTTTTTTCGAACGTTGAAAATATAGGTTAATAATTCAAAATAATTAGCTACTTTCTTCAAACGTCAGAATGTTATTTTTAATTTTTAATTTTTGAAGTAGAGTAAGTTCCTGTGTTGTCAAATGCGAGCGTCACCAAAAGTGAAACGAATTGAGGGGAGCAGTCTGAGAAGACGGGCAGAGGGGAAAGGAGAACGTCCCACTCTTTAGTCACGTACTCTCTCTCATGCTTCGTGCTCTTTCTTTCAAGCAAGCGTCAGTAAAGCGAGACCACAGCGTTTCATTTCTCGTGACGCCGCCCCACTCTTTAGCCACGCTCTGTCTCATGCTTCGCGCTCTTTCTCTAAGGCAAGCGTCAGTAAAGCGAGGACACAGCGCTTGGTTAGAAGCATTAAAATTAGATTTATTCTTTCATTATTATTATTTTGATACGGACAATACAAATTTTTCATTCCTCTAATAACGTTGAAGTTTCACTTCTATCACGTGTGGTGACCACGCATCCAGCTTTTTTGTTACGTACTCAAAATAAACCGTAAAATATCCAGATATCTTTGAAAACATCAAACGAAATTCGTCAACTGTCGGCGTCGCCATTCTATAATTGGCTTACGGGCGGCTGTAAAAGTAGCTTTTGCTGCCGCCCGTGAGCGGCAGTAAAAGTAACTTTTACCGCCTTGGCAGTAAAGTTGAACTATAAGTTCATGCCGCGAAATGTCATGTTTTTCTGACGGTCAAAGAAAATATAAATTTATCCTGTAAAATAAAAACTTCTCGTTTAATAATTATTATAGTTGAAAAACAAAAATCAATTGGATCTCTCTTAGAGCATTTTTCTCTCAAATGTATAATTAATAAACGTACTATGGAAGAATCTTGCACTATTAGCTTATGTAATGCACATGACTTTTATCTGCACGTTGATGGAGTGTTCGGAAAAAGGAAGACTATGGTCGTGACGAAGGGTATACAGGGTGGTCACTTTTACAATGTACACCATTGGAATCTTCTAAACCCGAAGAGATTCAGAGTTGGTCAAATGGTAAGAAAGTTGCACATTTTCATGCTCTTTAAGGATCTGAAAAGAAATTCTGGATAGCTCTCGTTGTTCCTGAAATATCCTGAAAAAATTGAAATATTGCGTTTTCTTATTTCTTCCATATATTATTTATTACTCAAGCGAATGTGATGACCTTTGGCAGGTTTACATAAGTGGGTATGGGCTTTCCACTGGATGTTTCAAAATTTGTCTAAGCCTACTACATCTTCAAGTTTTCATGGTCAACTTTTGAATTTCTTATGGGCGCCATATTGGATTTTCATAAGGTTGGATAGAGAAAAAAAATACAATTTCAACGATGTATCGCACACGGGTCATCTAACTTTCTGGAACACTAATTTCACTCCTTATCTACAAAATCTAGTTGCCATGATTATGAAAACTCAAAGATGTAGTAGGCTTAGACAAATTTTGAAACATCCAGTGGATAGCCCATACCTACTTATGTAAACCTGCCGAAGGGCATTACATTTGCTCAAGTAATAAATAATATATGGAAGAAATAAGAAAATGCAATACTTCAATTCTTTTCAGGATATTTCAGGAACAACGAGAGCTATCCAGAATTTCTTTTCAGATCCTTAAAGGGCATGGAAAAAGTGCACGTTTTCTGTAATTTGACCAACTCTGAATCTCTTTTGGTTTAGAAGACTCCAATGGTGTACATTGTAAAAGTGACCACCCTGTATACCTAAGTTAATGTTTGCAGCTGTAAAATTTGACATAGAGCAACAGTCAATTGCACAATTGTTGTGTTTAATGACTAATTAGAAGTTGTGGTTTTTAGTTCCCAAATTACCCTCAATTAGCAAGGACTTCCGGTACTTACTTCTATCGATTTCACCAACATAAAATTAAGTTTTATATCATTTTCCTTTTTTTTTCGGCCTTTACCAACCTGCATCGTATAACAGGCATTGAATACCACGTTCATTATGACCAAAATCACAGACGAAATTAACTTAAGGTAATTTCTTCTGTGATGCAAGTTCCATACCTCAAACCGAGCCATTTAAGATATTGTCGAAGGGTTGGCGAACCTTTAAAATCGTAAGATAATCATCACTGGAAAACATTTCCGGCTTTAATCCACTTTCATAATAATATTGCTTTTTTAATCGTTAAGAACAAACCCAGAGATAATTTTCTGTACTACCAAAACTAATAAACTCGGAGAATGCCAATATTCTTTCTATTTCCAAAAATAACAATAACACTCTACAAACCAGAAACTTATAAGCACTACTAAAGCACGGAAGCACGAACTTTACAAATAAAGTTCCCTAAACAGAACGTTAGAGTCAATGTAATGAGAATACTTCTAAATTTTATGTCGTGCCGCCAAGTTAGGTATAATTCAAGCTTTGAATCAACAATGATCGCATAGTAGATCAAATTCTGGGATCAGACGCATTCGATGTGTTATCTACAACTGACCCAGAAAACCCTAATTTAAAAACCAAAAAAGTATATATTATTGAATTCAAGGGCGACATGTCAGCAACCACTTCACAGTAAATTTCGCACATTATATATCGCCAATTCGTTTTTATGTATCACATTCGCGTATTGAACTGAATAAATGACACTTTGAATCAATATGATTCTGATTCTTTTTCAAGTTAGGTACTTCTCCCAGTTCTAAGGCTGAAAATTTCGTATGTCTTCTATCTACGTGTTAATGGAAGACATTTTCAGAGATATACACACGTACAGGGAGTTATAATACTTGTGACAGTGCTTATATTAATGAAATTATCTGAAATAATAAAGGAAGCCACTAGGGATGTTTTAAAACTAAGCAAACAAAAAAAGTTCGTTAGAATAACAGGCGAAACACGTGGCCAAATTCCATCACAAACACATACTGAATGTTATATTTACACACATCCTTTCTGTAACACACTTAATAAATATTTCCTTTAGGAAACATTAAAAACCCCTTAAAAAACAAAATGCTGGAAACGTGAGCGCGTTGCTGCCGGGTGACATTTGCGCTTAGGGGATGCTGAAGCGGCATTTTGCAAAGATGTGCCGGTTTCATTATGATAAGTGGTTACAAGTTATGGGGTGCTAATGCCTTTTTTTCTACCGCATCCTCCCTAGAGGTCGAGTCCTGGATCGCAGGCATAAAACATTAATTATGTATTTACCAACGATATGTACTGTACACAGTGTTGTTCCTACAGTAAAAATTCTTGTAATGGTTTATGGGGGAATATTGTACTAAACGTAACTAAAGTGTACTCTACTGCTCATCTAAGGTCTACTGTTTCTAAACCGTAGATTCTTCAGCGCAGGGTGGGTAGTTAATTTTTATCCCAACTAGGTTTAGCCAATGCAACGTTTTAGCATGTTTTAGCATTCCCTTGATTTCATTATAGTAATCGCGGATTTTCTTTAAAAAAATACCTTTCGTGACGGGAAACCGGAACAACCCATGGAATGCAAAATTCTGCAAATTACAATAAACTTTAGAAGAAAAAAAGAAAAAAGATTCGCTTGGATTCGAACAAAAACTCCCTGCATGTTTTGGTACTGAGCCAAACCTACTACTTGCATAGTAAGAAGTTTAAGTCTACTAACTACTAAGTCGCTTGAAAGTGGAAGTGGTCTACTTGGCAAAACCTAATTGGGATATCAATAAACGCCAGTGTGGAACGTGGCAGGGGACGGCTTTAGAAGCCCCTCCAAAAGTGACTAATAGGGTCATGATTTTTAAAAATCCCGTTGTTGTGTGACAATTTGTCTTTCAATTTCTTACTTAGGAGAGGAAGATTCTTTCGAAACAGATCATTTCCCTTCCATAATATACCAACACTGAGCACCCTTTAAGAAAAAAATATAAAATTCATCTTCTGTAGTGTATTAATTATTAATACATATGTGTTTTTCTGTTTCAACTGTTTTATTATGTGAATTTATATTTTTTCGGGGATGCAGTCGAGGTAGGTAAATAAAAACTCTTTGTCTTTTCAAGCTTTCGGAAATTTTTAATGTCTTCTTCAGGAACTACAAAAATGTAACAGTGGTTTTGTAGTTCCTGAATAATGGACGTGGTATATCGTATGCATGTGAATTAAGCTTTAAACAGGTCACAGCTAACCATTGAATTAAGCCAACAGCTGCCACCCACAGAACACCAAATACTAATAAATTTGACATCTGTGAGCCCATGAGTGTGTCCTGTTTTACCAACTTACTGTAAAATTTTAAACTTCATAGACCATAAAAAATTATTTGCATTTTTTGTGGAAATACGACTAAATTGTACTGAAATTTGAATTGAGGTACTTGTGTACTTCTATTTAGTCAATTGTACTAAAATAGTACAATTGTATGGTCTGGAACAACCCTGACTGTACAAAAAATATATTCCAATTCTGAGAGAGTCGGTCTATGACAACGAAAACTCTAAACTATTTTAAGATGCAAAACAGACATACCTACATTTAATTATTGCTTATACTCACATCAATTTCTTATTTAACACTGACATTCTATATTTATATTTTCTAATATTGTTCGTTGCCCCACTTCTATCAAAGGATATCATTACACACTGTAGCCATCCTATCCATTCTCTATGCAGCCATGAGCCAACAATATAAAAACATTTTTTTAGTTTCTTCTTTGATTTCAGCAAATTAAATAATAGCGTAGAATTAAAAAATTGAGATTCCTGATGAATTTCAGGAAAAGTGATTCACTATTATTTTACATTGTGGCAGATAGTTCCTGGAACGTGTGCTTATAATATCAAAGTAAAGAACACACAGTTTTCTTCAAATACATAGGTACGTCGAAAAACGGAAAAATTACTTGATAAATGGAACGTATATCACCGGCACGTGAATGCAAATCTCCGCACGCCGACAAAACTTCGATTTCTTCCTCAGCCTTTATTATAATACAGGGTGATTCAGACCGCCCGTATATACACTATCTTTTACGGGGAAAGTATCAGAGCTACAGACTTGGGGAAAAAATCCTTCTACGCAAATTGCCGGTGAAGAATTTAATGAAAATATTTTCATTTTTCTCGAAGCCACCCCTTCCGAGGTAATAGGGGGTGGGGGTGTGTTTCTCAAGAATTTCAATAGGATGGGGGGGGGGTCGTGTAATACATCATTAAAACGGAATTGGAAAAAGACGCATTTTTTATCTAAACATTTTTTCAATTATTCCAACCGTTTCAAAATGGCTGCCAATTTACAAAAAAATTTAGAGGTTGCAAACAATTTTTTTTGTGATCAACCTCAACGATTAAGAACAAAAACGAACCTAGCTTATGATTGTACAAGAGTTTGCCTTTCGTATCATGTACCTGTTACAAAATGTCATTTTGCCAAAATTAGTATCATCTCCACACCGCTAAAATTAAGGATCATACGGGGGAGGTTTTCTCGAAAAACTCAAATAGCAGTAGGGGTCGATTTCCATCTCATCCAAAAGACCCTTTCAAACCTGACAACTTTTGTCTGAAAGTTACCTATCCCTATAAAGCAAGCCACTATTGAGGGATTGCTTAATTTAAAGAAAAACTGCAAAATATCCCAAAACGATCAAGAAAAGAGTTGGCTGGTGTCATTGAGTTGTCATTTTATGTTTGTATTGACAGCGTTGCTACGTTGCTAACGAAGCAAACTTAAAGGGTCACAGAAGAAATTCAAATTGTTGTCCATTGTTCTCCAAACACTTCTGTAGTCTGTTTTCAAAAGAAACGTGAACGCGACGAAGTTCTTCTTCAGAAATGCTCCTGCATGCTTCCACTATCCGCCGCATCATATCCTGCCTATCAGTTGGACGATCTTTATACACTTCCCCTTTCAACTTTCCAAATAAATAAAAGTCTATACAAGTGGCCAGGCTACCAGACCATCTCTCCCAATCTATTTCCTTGGGCATATTTGATTCAATATTTCCCTGGCATGCTTAAGCTGACCGCACACGATCAATATTATTGACAATATCGTTACTTGACCAATCAAAACACGGTAGTATTGATCAAATCACGATATTGTCAATATTATTGTCAATAATATGGATCGTGTGCGGTCAGCTTAAGAGAAGTGAGCAGGGCACCCATCATTTTGAGACCACATCAACTGCCTAGTTTCTAGAGGGGCATCTTCCAACAAAACCGGTAAAGTGTCTAACAGAAATCTTCGATAATTGTGTCCGTTTAAAACATCGTCAAAAAGTAGGGACCTGAAAAATAAATGTTATGCACCTTTTTCTTAAAATGGTAGGCACAACAACATATCAAAACCTTCGTCATTAGAATAAGAAATATTGATCAATATTTCGTTATTATACAGTGTTTATGAACGAAGTAGCATAAAGGCTGCCAGTGAATGCAAAGGTCAAAATAGGTCGATGGAACCAAAGACTTATAGAGGGGACTTAGCTATTTACATTTTCGATTGAAGCAGGTTGAATAATCACAGTCTAAGCGTTTTTGTGTGGAAAAGGTAAAACAAAACAGCCGACCAGTTGTGTAGTGAACAGGTGCCGCCGCGGAAACAGAATATCGCGGAACATTCGCTTGGTCCGTTGCTTGAATATAATAACAAACAACGATCTCCGAGACCCGCTGGCCAACGAACGCGTAGGCTTCAAAACAAAATCAGCTGTTCCATAAGGACGCTAGGTCCATTCTAGACGTCTTTGGATTGAACCAAATACACCTTTATCCACAGTTGCAGCCTCTGAAAATTTCGAAAAGGACAACATTTTTATTTATAGATCCAAAAGGCTTCGAAACACTATTTTCACTTGTGAATTGATGGCATACAGCATTAGAAAGTTACATCTGAGTCGTAGTGCAGCTGGCACTCTTTTAAAGTTAACGGTTAAATTAAAAGTTGCTACTGACATATTTTCTACTCATCTTCATCATAAAGTTCTCAGTCCGAAGACTGGTTGGACTCGTGCCTTCATCCTATCCCATCCTGAGCTAACCAACGCATTTCCCTTAAAGTAGAACATCCTACATCTCCAACTATTTGAGAGCAGTAGTCTAATCTGGGCCTACCTCTACCCCTTCTTATTCCTATCTACGACTCTAGTATGCCGCGAACTATTCCTATGTATCTCAGAAGGTGTCCTACCATCCTACCATCCTATCTCTCCTATTCTTTATTGTCTTCCATACCTTTCGCTTTTCCCCAACTCTTTCTAATATCTCCCTATCGCTAACCTTATCTACCCACGGTGTCTTCATCATGCGTCTGTAACGCCACATTTCAAACGCTTCTATTCTTTTTCGATCCGCTTCTCCTATTGTCCAAGCTTCGCACCCGTACAATGCCGTCCTCCATACATACGTCTTTAAATCTCTTCCGAGTTTCTACATTAACCGGTCCCGAGCATAACAGTTGATTTTTTGTTAAACGCAACTCGGCCCTGCGCTCTTCTTTGTTTTATATCTCTACTGCTCTTACTATCGCCAGTTATTTGACTTCCTAAATATCGGAAATCCGCGACTTCCGCTATCGTCTCATTTCCTATTTGTATTTTAGTTTTAGTTCTATTTCCACTGAATTTGTAAATAAGAATGTTATCTTCTCCGTAATATTTAAGTGGCTGTAACTCCGCAGAGGTGCAACTTTAAGTAAAGGTAAGTTTGGTATTTGGTTCAACCGACTTATTTTGATTTCCGGATTTACTGGTAGCATGTATGATGCTACTTCGTTCATGAACACCTTGTATACTATGTTTCCAACGAGAGATGTCCAACACGTGATCATTGGCATCGCGTGAAATAATCGAAGTCGATAAATTCAAAAGGATTGAGGAACTTATTACATTATCATCTGCCATTAGTGCGTAGTAGGGAACAGTTCCAAGATAGTTTTGTCAACTATTTGGTGTACAGAAAAGCGGCAGCATCTTGGGTGCTGCGAAAAGTAAATTGCGTCGCGACTTGCTATAAATGAAAACTAAAACTACAACGTGAATTGAAGTATTCAGAAAAAGCAATAGCACGTGGTTTCACCATTGCGATCCAGAATTGAAATCTCGAGGTATGCAATGGAAGTACAAAGGAAGGTGTCGTTTGCGGTATACGGCCACAGCGTGTTCACAAGGGACAAGGGGTTAAATAAGGAAACGACCTCAATATCAAGTGTAGGTGTATGGTGTACGTTCCTCCACGATAATGCGTCCGCTCACCACTCAGCGCAGTTTGTTTAAGAAGCGCTGGAGCATTTGGGCATGGATATGATGGTTCACCATACTAACTTACGTCTTTTTTGTTTTTTGAAAGTAAAAAAGAAGTAAGCGGTCAACACGCTTTGACTCAAGAAACAAGTTCAATCTATCTCTAAAAATGGATTCTTACATACAAGAAGCCGAAAGAAAATTTCAAAGGCGAGTGTTATATTTTCATGGCTAGTAATTTCGGTAATCCTTTTAGACGCCCGTTCTTTCACAAATTTCATAATCAATTTTTCAAAAATTGGCATATCAGTTCTCAGTAGCGGTAAACTAATTTCAGTGACCGAACTCTTAAAAAACGAGTAATTTGATTCTTTTAAGAAACATAGGAAATGTATGGAATAGGCACAGTAAAAGAAGAAAAATTTATATGCAGCGTCCGGTTTCTTTGTTTGGTAATAGATACCTATCTCTGATTGTTTAAATGTTTATAATTTAATGAATTCGTTAGTGTGTAACTAAAATGTTTCCAAAACTGATAAACAAATTCTGTCGCAACATCAGAATAGTAATATGTATTTTTTTATTAACTGTGTTTTTGTTATTCAAAAATCTGTGCATATATTATTATAATTAATTGATAATGTTTCCAGATTTATTGTGCTGCTAAACTGGATATTTGTATTACAAAATTTTGACCCTCATCAAACCCTATGAATTACATATTTAATGTCTTTGAAACTGGAGTTGTTTAACGGTACACCTTACAAGTTTTAGGAATATGTATTCTAATAAAAAAAAAACTAAAACTAAAGTGTCGAGTGACAATGCTGCACATAAAATTATTCCAAATTTGCATATATCTTGATCATCATGTTTCCTCATCCTGTCATTACCTTTGTCCCCTTTGGCTAATATCGTCACGTGGGTCATATATTAACCTACACCCATCTGCATCTCCTTGGTAGACAAAAGTGTGACTAACTGAATCCCTTTCGTGTGTTCCTGTAGTCCAAAAACAGACCTAAATTCGTTCCACTTATAACCTCCCTCTTTCGCCTGTTCTTTTGACTAAGAAATCTGCCGACAAGTAAGTGATTCAGAAAGCGACGGACTGGTTAGAAAGATCCAAACAATGGCACTCGCCGAATAACAGGCGTGACAGAAGAACATGGAGGAACGAAAGGGAGGTCGATATCCAGTAAAAGGCACTCGAATTTGACCGTTTGATGGTGATCATCTTGCAATTGAAATATTTAACTATTTCTTTGCTTCCACTATGCAACATTTCCTCATTTAACCGATTTTGTAGCTCCAATAGTACAGAAGTTAGCAGCTTAGCAGAGGTGTCCCAATAAAAAAGAACCTTGTGTAGAATGTAAAGTTAGATGAAAATTTAATAAAGAATCAAAAAATGATGCAAAAAAGGTGAGATTCAGCTTTTAATTTAGCGATACCAATATATATTAATTTTTGTTGTTCCCGGATAAGACCGAATTGATTACCGCATTCAAGTATAAAATTAATATGAACTATTACATGTACATACAACTAAGTAAAACTTAAGTCAAACAAATCTGGTTCATTCAAGGGCAGCGGATCAACACTTCTAGAGGAAATTCCAAAACAATAAAAATCGCGCCCTCTTCAGTAAACAAGAGTCGTAAATTTGATATTTACTCTAGGATGTTGAGGATATGAAGAAACGCGTCGACTAAGATTAGGAAATCCATAAAACCTATGCACAAGTTTAGCACCACAGCAAGATAATAAAATTTAATCCGACCATCAAATATTGAGGAGCGTTAAATGGCCTCGTCCCTTAACACGTCTCTGAACACGAACACGCCCTAACAGCATTTCCAGTCAATTTTATGCTCCCCTAAACTTTAAATATGCGTTTTTTATGTAATTTGCCATAAAAGTGATGTGTGTGGAGCATGTGAACTTAAACCCCGGTTAATAACAACATAATACATATATTATAGATTCTCTAACTAGAAACATGTGTTAGAAACTGTGGTGGGCCGGAGCTTTAAATGATAACTTCTTAAAACATCCCTTGAAACTACAGTCACCCTTGATGGTTATACTATACGCACTTGTCGGCCGGAATTTCATCTTGAGGTTGTGGTATTTGCCCCTAGTTTTTATGTTTTACAGATAATGTGGTTGGCAATTGCTCCGACAATAATTAAGAGGGTAACTGAGACTTTGAAGGGGGAATACCCTTATGTAAAGATAGAAACTACACTAAAGAATTTTACAAAATAACAAAGAACGAAACTAAAATAATGTGTTCATGAATTTAGCTCTGACTCGTTTACATAATTTCTTGAAAAGCTGAGGTTGTTAGTAGGCTGCTGGAATTTCTCTTTTCGGTGTGCCCCAAATAAGTTTTCATATGGTGTCCTATGGGTATCTGAACGGGTACCGTTTTTGTTAAATGCAACTCGGGCCAGCACTATTCTTTCTTTTATATCTCTATAGTGTTCCTGCCATCACGAGTTATTTGACATCCTAAATAGCAGAAATCCACGACTTCCTCTATCTTCTTGTTTCCTATTTCTATTTTAGTTTCAGTTCTATTTTCATATTCAGTCGGTACCATATTTATAGCCCAGAGAAGATAACGAAGATGCCGGTGGATCAACTTTGTTTTAATCAAAAATGAAATTAACAATCTGATTCAAATCGCAAAAACAGGGGCAGTGGAGACGAAAAGACCAACTGCTGGCTGCTATAATATTTATTTTTAAATTACTGGTTCCTATTATGATTGCAGGTTTTAAACTTTGCCCCAATTAGCGATTCGGTTTGATTAAATTGTTTTCAAAATTGATATAGGAGTCTAAACAATTATTTTTTTGGAATTACAGTTATTTTCAATTATTGTGTCATCAATTGATACTGTGTTTCCGGGTATATTCTTCTGAGTATACAATACTACAAAGTTTTAATCCTGATGAAATAAAACTCGTCATCTTTACCAGATTGGCAGTTTTGGTAAGAAACATATTTTAAAGTGTATACTGTATATGTCATTGTGTCATACAAGAAAAAAGATGAACTTTTCTCACTAAAACAGTCGCATTTATGCACTTCACGTTCGTGAAATTGTTATGTCACAATTATCATGGGTTTGTAGAACTCGATATGAATGAACAATCTCAGGTTTTATTTAATTTTAAACATTTTCACCAAAGTTTACAATAAAATACATTGTAGTAGGAAATGTATAGGAGCTTAATGTTCCGCATTCATAGAATATATTTAACCCTATTTTCGTTGGAAGAAGTTCAAAACATTCCTCAAACTGTCAGTTATAGGTCAACCAATATTGCGTTATCCTCTAGGATATGATGATCAATTTATTGATACTACTACGATGTAGGAAGATAAATGTATAGGTGCTGTAATCCTGTAATGCAGTAGCACTAAAGATAATTTGTAAGAAATTATGTGAATATCTTCACCTTTACACAAGCACTTTTATACGATATTTTAGAATACCTTATTTTAATTTGTTTGTTTCGTTTCAAAAGAACTGCACGTATTTTATTAGTTATATGTATTTGTATTAAGAATGTTTTTTTCACTGTCAAAAAATTACGACGGCGTGGAGCGGCCACAGCATGATTTATTCAATATTTCCATTTCGAAAGTGTCATTTCCAGGTTTAATCCGGAAATTCCAGAATTAAAGTGGAATTTCCAGAATAAAGTTGGAAATCCAGAACTTAATTGGATATTTCATGTTTAAACTGGAAATTCCAAAATTAAAGTGGAATTTCCAGAATTAAAGTGGAAATTTCAGAATTAAAGTGGATATTCCAAAATTAAAGAGGTAGTTCCAGAAATAAAGTGGAAATTCCCGAATTAAAGTGGAAATTCCAGGCTTAAAGTGGAAATCCCAGAATAAAACTAAAAATTTCAGAATTAAAGTGGAAATACCCAAAATTAAAGCGGAAATTCCAGACGTTAATTGAATATTTCAAGTCCGGAAAGTGGAAGTTACCGAATCTATATAAGAGCGCCTGCTTTATGTGCATATATTTTATGTTGGCTGGGTCTACTTCCTCGCTAACGTGAACGCAATTTAATATTTTTCCTTCCACGTGATTACGAAACAGACCACCTTGCTGATGGCAACGCGCATTTTAAACAGACCCCTTCGCTATTCTCGAACCAGACACACGCATTTTTTTGCAAAAAATATAATGTAAACACGTGAGAGAAAAACTAAACTCTGCGGGAGCCGATCCCACCCGGCTCGAGAATACCAAACTACCAGTTCTATGCGATACCTACCTACCTACCTACCGACACTGCTGGTTGCAGTTTCAACTAAAGAAACATTTAAATAAATCATGCTGTGGCCGTGTGGCCGCTCCACACCGTCGTGCCGTCGTGCTCTTATATAGGTTCGGTAATTTCCACTTTCCGGACTTGAAATATTCAATTAAAACCTGGAATTTCCGTTTTAATTCTGGAATTTCCACTTAAATTTTGGCATTTCCACTTTCATTCTGAAATTTCTAGTTTTATTCTGGAATTTCCCCTTTAATTCTAGAATTTCCACTTTAATTCTGGAATTCCCAGTTTAGTTTTGGAATTTCCACTTTAATTCTGGAATTTCCACTTTATTTCTTGAATTTCCGCTTTACTTTTGGAATATCCACTTTAATTCTGGAATGTTCACTTTAATTCTGGAAATTCCACTTTAATTCTGGAATTTCCAGATTAAATCTGGAACTGTCACTTTCGAACTGGAAATAAATCATGCTGTGGCCGCCCCACACCGTCGTAAAAAATAGTAGGTAGGTATTGCTCCATATATTTTTCACATTAGCCGGTGATGCACAGATGACTGCGCGGTCGTTTTGCCAATGCGCATCCTACTTGCAAATTTAAAATGAAATTTGTTGAGCTTTAACTATACTCGGTGTTAAGTGAATCACAGTTTTCGTCACGAAAATCATGGTATTGGAATATACTGTACGAGCCAGGGGGTGGGCAAAATACATGAAAAATGTATTTTCGATACAAAATTTACTACCCAATGTATTTTAAAATATCAAATACAAAATACTTTTATACTGTATTTCAAATTACAAAATACATTTTTATTTTATATTTGAAATACAAAATACAAAATACATACCTATTATGTGTAATTCAAATACAAAATACAAGATATCTGAACGTACCGTTCGTCTCCTTCCCTCGACCTTCCCTGGTACATTTGGCTACATGCTAGATACTACATGCCTACATGCAGTATGCAGTACAGTTTACAGTTTAGAGTGCAGTATTGGTAGTGATGATGAAAAAACCGATTTTTTTCTAAGCAGAAATAAAATATGAAAAAGGCATGCTTTTATACTGAAAAAAAACATTGATTGTTTTTTTAACGGACTGCACAACTGTACAAACCATGCCCATTTATTCATTAATCAGTTAGCGAGGTGAGATTCACATCTAGCTGTTGTACATATAATTTAAATATGATTAAATTTGAATTTGTAGTTGGAAGTATTTCAAATACAAAGTACTGTAATCTGTAAATAAAGTATGTATTTTCAATAAAAAATACAAAATACTTTCAAAATGTATTTTGATACAAAATACACTAAATGCATTTGAAATATGTATTTGAAATATAAGTATTTTAAATACTGCCCACCCCCTGTGTATGACTTCGACTTCGATGTGTTTTAATAATTTCATTAAGGTCTTTCGCGGTTCTGACGTATTTGTTGCCAATGTTACTGAACAGTCTTATTTGGTTAAATACTTGTTTCAGATCTAGGTGCAGAGAAAAAGAGGCTTATCCAACTCAGTTGTAAATCAGTTCTGATCGATGCCCTTTTGTCCTTCACATATTCCTAATTTTAGTTTTGTTTTTCAGGAATTAGTGTTAATGGAGAATACCTCATTCCTCTACGCCATAATTACAGCTGACATGGAGAAACTCAAAAGAATGGTAATGGATCTGAGGGAAGTATCTGAATCAATTTGAATTAAAAAGGAACATCTCCAAAACCACAATAATATCTAACATGAAAGGCGTTGTGACAATACCAGTTAATGAGAGGAAGGGAAACATCTAAGTTGAATATTTCACACCTTGGACAAAATATCTCATTCAGCACAGAAGCACCTATCAAAATTTGGATGCTATTTGCTGGGTAACTACCAAACAATTCAATTTACTTCAAGAATTTCATGAACTAAAAAACGCTTGTGTAAAGAAGCTCATGTAAGAATACCAGATCCGCGCGGCCTCCACGCTCATGTTGCCGTAACTAGGATTTCCCTTTCTCGACTTCCTTATGCAGAAATCGGGTACTGACGCAACGCATGGCGAATAGCTTCAAGTGCAGCCATGACCTGCTTCACTGTTCTCTTTCTTTAAGTCAACAATTTTCGCTCACACTTTTCTTGAATTTATATGGTGACTTTGATGTGCACGGTTGGGAAAAACAGCAAAAATCGTGTCGTTCAGTGAATGTCAATTCGAGTTGCGACATATTTGTAACATTGATCTTAGAGAAAATAAACGCAAAAAGTTCCCAACACGATGCCTGCCTTAGGCACTTATTTATAACGAAAACTTACTGCAGATGCTTGTGTTTTAATATTATGCTGCACTTTTGAAAATAAATTGTTAAAAAAATTGACGCTAAAATTAATAAGAATATGATATCTAATTTACAAACGTGTTTTCTAGAATTTAGCAGAGACGGTAACAAAAGAAGACACTAAAAATATCCGTAATAGGCACATAACAATTACCTTATATACCTAGGTATTTACGTAAATACAAAAAAAATACATTTTTCATAAAGTTTTCTTTTCAAATAATATTAATTCACACCACTGTGCGTAATGAAAATTGGCTCAAAACGAGTTCGAATTCAAATTACCCCGGAATCGTTACCTAAATGTATGTTGAGCGTTTTTTAATTTTGGTTTCAGTTTATTAAGTTAAAATAAGCGAGTAAGTATAAAAGATAACTATAAATGGTTGACACCTAGTTGGTTTGATTAAATTATAGAATCGTGAAAACATAATGAACTATTATAATTTATTGTATTGTAAAATTATGTAATAATCACGTAGTCACCACGTAATACTATGTGATCATTTTATATTAGTATGTAAGCTTTGTCGAATAACACAACTCTTATTACAAACATCGTGTAATCTAGTGACTATAAGATCAAACACGCCATTTAATTAACCAGCTGGAAAAACCGGCCTACTCCAAATTATTAGTTACCTATTGCAACTCAGTGTACCCGCTAGCACTAAATATTGAGGCAATCAGATTAATAATAATTTATTGTCTCCAATAATACATAAAAGTGTAGGGAACGTCAGTGCATAACCAAGTATACAACAAATAGAGAGTACACAATAAAAAGAAACAGGCAGGTGTGTATGAGCACAAATACATCACTCACAAGAAAATACAAAAAAAATACAAATCACAGATCGAATGCAAAATACTCTGCTGTATCATAGATAGCCCTTGCACTTAAAATCTTCATTTTATTAATTTTTCTGGGCATGTCTCTGTTATGATTTCCAAAAGGGTCCGTACGATTGTATCAGTAGTGCTATTCGTATCCAAGTCATTCAAAATAGCATCACAGTCCAGGTGCTCAAAAACATGAATTATTTTCAGGATATACTTACATATACATCTATAATGAGTGTAACAAACTTCTAGGGTAGATAGAATACTTAAAAATAATGCGAAAAACCTTAATCAACGTATGCCCAAAAATGCCGGCTAAGCGAGATACAAGGTGTTCAAATTTCTTTAAAAAAATGTAATTTTTTTTAATATCTGGAAAACTACCGGAGCTATTCATTTAAAATTTTGGACATAATAATTCATTGAAGTTATTTACTAATTTATACATTTTTAGTTTTGTACTCTCACTAGTGGCGTCACTACGAGGTGGGGAGACCACATTTATTACCGAAACTATATTACGCTACTGACTTACACAGATATGGTGCAAAATATTTGAATCTTTGTTTTATCTCTCTTTCGTTTTTTGCGTACGAAGCATAGTTTCAGAGATAATATCTGCTTGTATCGTTACCTACTATTTTCACATCTGTGCATTGTGCACAGTATTTACACGCTAATTCGATATTCGCAACGCTTTACTATTACAAAGAATGCTTGACAATTTAGTTATTAAAATCTCGGACTAATGCACCATGTTACACAAAAAAATATTTATCTCTGGAACTATGCCTCGTACGCAAAAAACAAAAGAGATTTTTTCTTGTAAATAATACAAAAAATCAAATATTTTGCAACATATCTGTGTAAGTCAGTATCGTAACATAGTTTCGGTAATAAATGTAGTCTCCCTACCTCGTAGTGACGCCACTGGTGAGTGTACAAAACTCAAAATGTATAAATTAGTAAATAACTTCAATGAATTATTATGTCCAAAATTCCAAATGAATAGCTTCGGTAGTTTTCCGGATATTAAAAAAATAACATTTGTTAAAGAAATTTAGTAAATTTAGTAAATTTAGTAAATAACTTCAATGAATTATTATGTCCAAAATTTTAAATGAATAGCTCCGGTAGTTTTCCAGATATTAAAAAAAATTACATTTTTTTAAAGAAATTTGAACACCTTGTATCTCGCTTAGCCGACATTTTTGGACATACGTTGATTCAGGTTTTTCGCATTATTCTTAAGTATTCTTTCTACCCAAGAAGTTTCTTACACTCATTATAGATCTCTCTGTATAGCAAAATTCGACAGTGAAACACTCTAAACTGCGCCAAATGAGTATTTTCGACACCAGCTGTAAAACAATGAAACAAAAGTTCTGCAAATAAAACTTATACATAACCATCTTGATTTACCTAAAATTATTGTAATAATTGTTCTAAAGGCTGTAAAATAAGTTGGATCATCCATAAAATAGAATTACCCATAATTGCCCGAAACTAATTTGCAAAAATTTATTACCTACTCAAAAATCCGAACGGATCGTTTTTTTTGTCCGTCAGTGTACGTAGTGCAAAAAATTTGGATCTGTTCTATAACTCAATGCCTGACGGGGTATTTGCACGAGGAATAGTTGTTCGAACGATTCAGTACTACTCAAAAAGAAACAATAACAAATATAACTGCAAAATACATAACATGATTTTTTCAATTATAAAGACCTCCTCTCTGTATTTGGTGTTCTAAAAAAACCAGTGGCGTACATTTTATTAAATAAAGTATTTTTGACGAAGTAAAATTCAGCCATGTTTTATTAGACAAACTACCTTTGATAAACGTTCGGCTGGTGAAATCCTGATGATATAAACTGGACCACCCTGTATGTATACTATACAGGGTGATTCAGAACGGGCGGGCCAAATTAAAATGGGTGCTAGAGGAACTCCAAATAAGACGAAAAGTTTATATGAACATATGTTCTAAAATGACTACTAACAAAGATACAGGGTGTAAAAGTTTTAATATTTTTTTATTATCTTAGTAACTAGGAAAGTTATTGAGTTGAAATTTAAGGTGTCGTTTTCATTTGCCAAGTTCTAATTTTCAAAAAAAAATTGCTCTGCTAGCCCCATCAGTAGCGTTGCTACGGGTCAGGCCGTTTATTTATTTTCCCAATCCAATGTTATGCCACTGGCAAATGCACGTGATATTAATGAATTTGAAATCTACGTTCAATTTGGGACGAAATTGGTATCTTCAAATTTTTTCGTAAATTGCTTAGTTTTTGAATGAAATAGCTTTTTGTGAAATCGTGCACATGCACTGAAATTTTCATAATGCAATAATGGCTTCACCGATATGCAAGGAAAGTGAAAATTGAAAAAAATAGTTTGTCCACGACTATCTTACAACATACTCTTTATACTTGTGTTTCTTCAATCATAATTAGATACATTAATCACTGCAGTGAATAATAGGAACATCGCTTTGACCCTTTTTTACATTTATTTAGTAGGCCGCGATCGCGATATGTGTCAGTTCAAATTGAATCGTCAAATCAGCATGGTTTGCTTTTAATTTGAAATGCATATTCTAAAAAAGAAGATATAATGAGTAGTGAGAGTGAAAACGAGATTTCTTTAACAGCACCAGCAATAAAAGAAGCTGCAGAACTTGCCTCATTAGATTCATTTCCCCAAAAACCAAGAATATTATACCTGAGAGCATGTATGAATCTTTCTTACACTGGAGAAGGGAAATGAAGGTAAATTCTTTCTGGGAATCTGTTTTGATAGTCGTGGACAAAGTATAGTATACAACTCGCTCGCTCGCTTCGCTCGCTCGTGTTGTAAACTTCATCCTCGGTAATAATAGCATTCATTATAAACTCGTGTATAATATACTATTATTAAGAATAGCACTAACAAAACTAACAAGAAGAACGAGAAAACACATCAATTATTACATTACGATATTAAAAAAATATTAAAACTTTTACATCCTGTATCTTTGTTAGTAGTCACTTTAGAACATAATATGTTCATATAAACTTTTCGTCTTATTTGGAGTTCCTCTAGCAACCATTTTAATTTGGCACGCCCGTTCTGAATCACCTTGTATTCAGGATGAGGATGAGGCAGAACCAGTAATACCTTTTACAGTCAAATCTTAAATAACTTGTCAGTTTGAAGACATCCTGTCTCCGTTTTGCAGATCAGTCGAGTCGATTTCTGGATATAATGTTGCGCAGTGACGATGGTGTCAATCAATATTATGTCGTCAAAATTATCCCAAAATTAATTGTAAGCAAAACTCACTTAAAACATTGCGTAACGAAATTTCTTGAGTCTGGAAAGGAACTCTCCAGCCCGATATAGGTAAAATTCTATATCTGGAAATTAAACGCAAAAACATCTCCCCTTCACTTTCAGTTGAATCTTGCACCAGCAAACAATTTTCGGAAGAGTTATGCTTTGTGCTGCATTCACGGATTTTCTAAATATCTTCCAACATGGTACAGATGTGGATGATATTCCAGTACCCCACGAAATTCTAGGTCTGTCGTCTACATTGGACCAACATGAATTTCTGTAGTGTTCTTGCCTTGCCAACTCTGGTTTATAATGCGAGATCTATGATCATCATGCTTTATTTCTGCAGTCAATATTTTAGGACATCAGCTGCAGTCAACTATTCAAAAATGCGAAATGCTATAATGAAAAACGAAATAAAGCCCAGCTCCACTCATACTGAAATAACTCTGATATGAAATGAATGCAAACAAAAGTAGGTATATATTGCATCATGAAATGAAGAAAAATATTATATGTCAAAACTGGCATGCAAAGAAGAATAGTTTTAACTTAAGGATAGAACAAGACAAGTGTTTTTCCTTCGGTAAATACTATTTACTAAAGGTTATGCTAAATACATTTTTAATTACAATATCTCCTCTTGATGAATATTAATTTTTATGGTAATTCACCGACTTTCGCCCTTTTTATGATACCAGCCTTTCCCAACTGTATCTACCAACATTTCAATTATTTTCCGCAACTAGTAGCAATCAATAACCCACTAAAAATTCAATTGTCTTCCCAATTGCTAACTCGGAACATGCTTTGCATGTGTATTTACAATGAAATTAGGATAATAATTAGTTACAACACAAAAATATTCAAACCGAAATCGCCATTGTCGATCAAAACAACAAACTGTAATGGGCATTGTGTGCTTGAGTAATATCATATGCATGCGGTGGTATTTGGCAATATTGTTATTGAATGGGAGCGTTGGTTTCGACAGGACCATTGTTTTGATAATACCCCACAGCTTATTAAAATTATGATCGATGCATTTAGCGTATTAAATTTATAATGTTGGGTACGCCCAAGTGCTCCAAATATTTCTTGTCGGACGCGACACCGCCATATGCCTTTTATTAACAAAAACTCTATAATTATGAGCCGGTCGTTTTTCTAAATGATAAAAAATCTACTTGTGTGATCTCTTTATATTTAATGAGGTCTATTTACCCTTTACAAACGGATAGAATGTGTACGGATGTGAGTTCTAAATGAATGGCATTTTAGAATCAGGGTGGGTTTTAATAGTGGGGAAAAATAAGTTGTATTAAAAATAATTAGGTACAGGACGCCCACATGTGCTTATAAATTGTGATACATTCACAATAACAGTTGTGTCCATGTAGTGCTCGCCTAGTGCAATATTTTAAAACTTTTATGTTCGGCTTGTACAATGTACAAGGCATTATAATTAGATACAGTTTGAAATTATTTTGAATTATATGTATAGGGTGTGGATAGATAAGGTTAGCAATAGGGAAGTATTAGAAAGAGTTGGGGAAAGGCGAAAGGTATGGAAAACAATAAAGAGTAGGAGAGATAGGATGGTAGGACACCTTCTAAGACACGAAGGAATAGTTCGCGACATACTAGAGTCAGAGATAGGAATAAAAAGAGGTAGGGGTAGGCCTAGATTAGACTACTGCTCTCAAATAGTTAGGGATGTAGGATGTTCTACTTTTAGGGAAATGCGTAGGTTAGCTCAGGATAGAAAAGAATGGAGGTACGCGTCCAACCAGTCTTCGGACTGAGAACCTTATGATGATGTATAGGGTGTCCCAGAAAAGTGTGGCAGGCAAAATATCGAGGATACCCAATGTCGATCTAAAATCCGCGGTAGAATTTTAAACAGGATGAAAATTATACCAGTTCCATGGTATCAACTTTCGGTATAACCGGAAGTGCAGTAAATTTGAGGAATCTTATATTTTAACCTAGATAAAATTTTAGTATGGTTGAAAATTAACAGTTATTCCATTTGGTGTGCTCAACAAAGTCCCATAATCTCCTGCGAACGCTGGGATAAGTGCCTATCAATACTAGAATTTGCGAATAAACAGCTGGGCTCGTGAGTCTTGAACAAGGCTCAAATGAAAGAGAATGTCGGATGCTGTCATTTATGACCATATCTCATGACACCCAGGGTCTTAATTTGCGTAACGCTCGGGCAGAAATTTGCATTTAAAAGACGACCACAAAAACTTTAGGCGATCCGAAATCTTCCGCGCTCAAAAAGCCAACTGTCAAGATTTCAGCGAAATTACACATTTTCTTACGCTCAGGGAGTGTTCAGACCGACCCAATGTGCGTTCTTTTAATAAAGTTTATAAATCCTTTCAAAAATATATTTCTTTCTTTGTGCAGATTTCCGCCACCCCAGTATCCACTCCACGATGAAGTAAAATCCCGGTACGATATCGACATTTTACGGAAATATTTGGAATTTCGTAATTTTTAAATACCTTTCTTGGAGGCAAAGTTGAGTGCAGGTCGAAAATTTTTTCAAAGGTAGACGGCACCGTAACGTTCATTTTACGATTAGCCAAAAAGCGTTTCTCTGGGGTTACAGAACGCCCTTAAAAAGTAGGGTGTTTTACAGGATAATCCACTTTCTTAAGAGAAAGTTAATAGCGAGAGTGGAAAAGGCTGAAATTTTTGACTTGCAACTCCAGACCCGCGGCAGCTTTATTTGGCGTCCAAATGAAAACTACTTTTTTTAATTTTGGGGGATTTGGGAGCTTACTGCAGCACCGAATGTCATGAAACATTGGCGTAAACCACTACAAAAATAAGAAGAAAAAAAGTGTTTTGGTTTGTCTGTCCGCAGCAATTGAAAATTATGATTTCGTTCTTTCTTGGAGCCCATCAGTACAGTGCAGCTGTGTGCGAACAAACCAAACCAGCATCTGGTCTATAAAGGCGAGCAGGCCACACAGCTGCACAGTACTGGTTGGCCTCAACAAAGAGCGAAATCATGATATGCGGTTGCTGTGGAGTGTGGACAGACAAACCAACACTTCTTTTCTTCTTCATAAGAGTTGGCTCTCGCTTACTGATGTGGCCTGCTCGCCTTTATTTACTAGATGCTGGTTTGGTTTGTTGGCGCACAGCTGTACCGTACTGATCAGTCCCAACAAAAAGCGAAATCATGTGGGCAGACAAACCAAAACACTTCTTTATAATTAGCCATAACAGAGCTTTTCATACTGCTTTCGTGTATGCCAGGGGCGCGTTGGAATCTCAACCCTGCAGTAGTTGAAATCAGGTGAGTTTTTCTGATATTTTGCCACAATTTAGTACACACCCTCGTCCAGGACGTCTGTCGGGGTATTTGTCCGAGGAGTAGTTGTTGGAGCAAGTTCGGGTCGAATTTTAAGACTACATCCTCTTTTATTTGAGCCCTACCAGAGGGTTATTGGCCCAACAGTTTGCGTGTAATGTAAATTTCAGTGCTGAGTCGCACTTATTCAGCGTTTCAGGAGTTTAAACGCCTGGAATTCCAAAAAGCCGTTATGGGAGGTTAGGAGGACTTTGGATATATTGCTAAGCACATCAAATAGAAAAGACTCTGCCAATGTTCAGCTTTGTATTATTTCTTGCTGTGATTTAAGAAAACCATTTTCATTTTAGTTACCAGAAGATAAATAAATTGTCTAGGAAAATACAACTTCCAAACCAGATAATAAGCAAATTTGAAAGTACTCGTAATTGAACAAATTGAACCAACCTCTATCAAAGCGAACGAGTAAATTTCGATTCATCAAAAGGTTCAAAATAACAAAAAAAAATAGATATGAATAGGTTCAGCTCCTAAAAAAAACACAATAAAAGAATTTTCAACCCTCTAGATTTTTTCAAAGGTGACTGTGATTTTTTTAGATTTTCCTATATGTATTTCCATGTCCACCATAATCAAGAAAAATTTCACAAAAAAAATCAAATGGGCAAAAGGAAAACATGGAAATTTGAAAATCAGCAGAATGCTTCCCATCGCGATGAGTCAAATGAAAATGTCGAAACATTGAAACAAAATTCAATACCCTTCCCCCACAATTGCCATCCTTCATATTATTCATGGTATTCGATAAAGGAGTTTTGTAAATGTCACTAAAACGAAGCGGAGTTGGTCCCATAACATTTCTCTCCATGTTCTCTAAGGGTGGGATGATATTTTTCAACCCCTTTCCTCTTTTTTGAAGGTGTGATATTTCGGATTAATTTTTGGCCTTGCTTTGTAAAACGCCACTATTTTATTTATTCTGTAGATGCCTACTAGCTGTTTTTCAAATTTTTGTTTGCTCAATAAAGAATATTATTATTATTACTAAATGTGAATCTTGAATCTATGTTCTAATAGAATACTAAATAGTCGCCTACTAATTTCTCGTATCTGCAAATAGTATTTTGCTGAAAAATTAAAGTAACTTTTTCAGTTGCAGAAAAAGCAAGAAATAGTAAGTCATAGTTCTTGTAACTTGTACCATTTTTATTCCAGTGCAAAATTTCTAAAATGGATAAACTTCGGAGAAAGGGATGAAACACGTCTCACACACACACAGATACAGATAGGTAATGGGAAAAATTCATAGCAAACTATTCGTAAAATATCCCTAATTGTATAGTAAGCTCTTAGAGAACAGGAACAAATTTAAGTTCTAAAAGAAAAACACTTTATTTTCAATTTATTGTCTATTATTACTTCCCAAATAGTATTTACGAGTTTCTTTGTCACAACAAACTTCTTCGCAAAGAAGATTCTTACAAAATGATACAAATTCATGTTTGCAGCATGATATTTGATCTTCATTTGTTATAAATAAATTATTCAATATGTAGGATATTTTTATTTACTCACCTTTTTCAATTTTCGGTGTTAGAGGCGCCACCTGTAAGCGGGTTTGGTTACTACCGTTGGCCTGGTGATGCGTCGTCTGGCCGCTAGGCGTCGCAAGCTTCTCAGCAAGTAGTGGGTTTGCGGCTGCGATAGTGAACTTTAAAGAGCGCATTTCTACCATCACTTGCGCGCTCTTTGAATGACTAACTGAACCATTCGCTGCCTGGTCGTGGTGTGAATCTGGGATATTATTGTTTTCTTCTTGCTACAAAGACAAATAGATTTCTACTTTTTATGTATGAATTATTTATATGTATAAATTTGAAATAATTATGGGATTACCTAAAGATTTTTTAATTCGATTTGTTGTTTTCAGTAAATGATTATTTCTCGAGATGTTTTTTATTTCTAACAAAATGCATAATCATATTCTTGAAAGTTTTTAGCACCCACCTTAATTTCACTAGTGTTAAATTCATTTAAAAAATTATCTATTTCAAAGGACGTTTCCGAAAGTTGCTTAAAAATATCTTCTGTGTCCGCCATTTGGCCGGGTTCCTCATGTATTGCAGGTACCAAAGAGCTGAGGTCAGATTGAGATAGTTCACCGAGGCCTCCTCCTGTTGCTGCCGATTGTTGACCGACAGCGACAGAGGCAGCATCCTACAAAAGAGATCATTTAAGAGTTGTTATTGCAGTATATGTACTAAAAGTCAAAATTGATATTTTCAGATTTTGTTCTCAAAATGTACAAAAGGAAGATTTACTTGTAAACAGGAAGACAGGTCAACCATTTTTCCATCGTTATCTGGACACCATAGAAGATCATTATCGATGAAGGGCATCGCCAGTGACATGGGCGACTGGGCCCCCAGGACGTGCGTCCCCGCCACGTTGTGGCTGCAGGAACTTCGCTTTAAAATCGGTCTTCTCCTGGAATTGTTTCCTGAATTTTGTATTAGATTATCCGTCCTTTCTTCTTAGAAATGATCTGCAATTTTAAACCATATTTAAACAATATTAAAGAAGCTCTATTATTGATTTAAATTTATAAATATCTGAAATTTAGGCCTTATTTTCTGGTACACATAGCCTGCCATATTTTTCAGATCTCGTTAACATTCAATTATTGCCTATAAAAGTTTGAAATGACATTTTTAAATTATGAAATGTGTACTAGGTATTGAAATAATGTTGGTGAATATTCGTGGGTAAATATGCAGCTTCAAAAACTTTGAATAATTTAAATTAATTAATTCAGACTGAACCATCAGGGACTATTAGCTACAACAGTGACGAGCCTTTCATGAAGCAAAGTCTGTGTTCAGTGGCTGTACAGGGTTACAACCAATTCAAGGGCCACTATGGGAATATTTGAAACCGTAATTCATACAAGGTTGGTCAAATGGGATAAAAGTTGCGTAATTATGGGGACATCTCACACACATTTACAGATCTGGAAAATATTTTATGGATCACTAGATATAAAAAGAAATGTGAAATTTGCCGATTTCTTTAATCTTAAATATCTTTTTTGCTATTAGAGATAGTGATCTGAAATTTGGTACCGTTGCACAAGCAAATATTCTGCATCTAATATTGGTCATATAATCTTCCCAAGCCTACTAGTTTCTGCAGGGTGATAATAAACTTTTGTTTTCCTTATGGGCGCCATATTGGTTTTTAATCGCATTAAATAGACAGAAAAACTCTGAATACAATGGTACCAAACACATTATAAAAACTTTGAAGAAAAAATGCATATTAAGTAA
Source organism: Xestobium rufovillosum (assembly GCA_963966045.1). NCBI lineage: Eukaryota > Metazoa > Arthropoda > Insecta > Coleoptera > Ptinidae > Xestobium > Xestobium rufovillosum. Next base: position 22,114,713 of record OZ014494.1, read on the forward strand.
TAGATAAAATGATATTTTTCATTTTTTCAATTTCGCTTTGGAATTTTGACAATTACACTGCTTTTTTGTTATCAGTTGACATCTCTTACGATGAAAATAATTTTTTTGCAAACGAAATTTTTATTAGCACCACATCTATTAATATGCATCTACGTATTAATATACATTTTTTCTTCAAAGTTTTTATAATGTGTTCAGATTTTTTCTGTCTATTTAATATGAATAAAAACCAATATGGCGCCCAAAAGGAAAACAAAAGTTGGCTATCACCCTGAAGAAACTAGGAGGCCTAGGAAGATTATATGACTACTATTAGATGCAGAATATTTGCTTATGCAACGATACCAAATTTCAGATCACTATCTCTAATAGCAAAAAAGATATTTAAGATTAAAGAAATCGGCAAATCTAGTGATCCATGAAATATTTTCCAGATCTGTAAATGTGTGTGAGATGTCCCCATAATTACGCAACTTTTATCCCGTTTGACCAACCTTGTATGTATTACGGTTTCAAATATTCCCATAGTGGCCCTTGAATTAGTTGTAACCCTGTATAGACGCATAAACGTTAATAAAAAATAGGTGTTTTGAATAAAGAAATGATCTGCGTAATATGTTGTTCACTTACACTAACTGCAAAAGTGTAAATATGAAGATTTTTAAATTTTGTATTTATGGGAACTCTAGTGAAAAGAAATTAAAAAACAAATCAAATACTTATGGAAATTTATGCCTCTACCAACCGGGATCAACATTTTGTTATACATATAAATAAATTAATCGTAACAATAATTGACAACTAGAAGTTTAAATATTATGTAACGGGACTAATGGGAAAAGTTTGTCTACAACCAAATATTTTTTCACTGAATAGCAGTGTTAAAATTATTAATAAAAATAACACAACCAAAATAATTTTTGAAAGTTTGAATGTTTTCGTTAAATATTATTGGATTAACATTGCCTCCCAAGTTATTATTGGAAATAGTGAGTAGGTAATAGGTATAGCGGGAAAAACTATGGAATTTCCGATTTGTTGAAGTTTTAACTACTCATCTGAAATATCCTGGAAAAGTGCGATATGCCTTTATTTTTTTCTGTTTTTTTTAAATCGGCTAGAATTAAATTTATTTAGATGTATCTATAGATAAATGAACATTCTACCGCTGAATGATTGATACAAAATTCAACGATATTACATACCCAACTGCAGAGTTGAGCTAGTAAAATTTATGCTGAACTGTGAAGAGCTTACCTTGATATGTCGCGAAAAATATCAAACTTTTTCCAACACATGAAAGCTACGAAGTTTCTTGAATCCTGAAATAAAAATAATCCATAAATATTATGACATGATTTGGAATAATTGTACATCAGCTATGACATTTATATGGAGGTATGTAATTGTATTTCAACTCAATTCGATTTATGTATTTAATAAAAATATGTAACAGCATATGTAGTGTCATAATAATAATAATAATAATATATTTTACCAGTAGTTTTTCTCCACGGGGAATAAATTGCTGATATATGTATAAGTATTTAGAGTCATCATATAAAATTAGGTTTCAATCATAAAGAGACATTAAATGATTGCAGTAAAATTGATTCATGACGTATTCGTATTTTACCTAAATTTTTATTAAAACACGTATAAGCTTTTACCATAACAAAATTAAATTAATGATGAAAAGATTCAGTCAAATGAATTTAAATTACTGCATAGTATTATGCATCTCAAATAACCAAACTTTATGTAGAAATCATGCAAATGTCTATAACAGTAATTAACAGCTTACATCACTTTCACTGCTTAGGTACCGAATTAAGAGTTCATTTCTCTGAACACATGGGAGAAAGTTCATTAAACGTAATAAAAAGAGAAAATTTCAACAATTTAAATAGTATGACGTCAGAGACGTTAGGGAATTTTTATTAATGAATTTGAAAATTGAATTAATCATGAAACAATAATATACATAATATTTGCACATTGATTTTGAAACGAAGAAATTTACGATTTATTCTAGGGAATTAACTAATAATGTCTTAGTGAGTATTATAGAAATAATTCTACGGCCCGTACGAGCCGCCTATGGTATATTGATATAAAACGTAGGTAATTCATTATTTATTAATACATAAATATAATTTCACAATCAATCAAAGAATATTAGTTTATTACTACATTATTTAAATAATAATATAATATGAAATAGAAAGCATGTCGTAATTTCTCTGTCGATCAAGTGAAAGTAGTATGTAGTGGTAATAAACAACAAATTTCCCAGACGCCTTCATTATGCTGCAGCCTGCAAAATGCATATTTCATGGAATGTTTACATTAGAATATTACGCAATAATTTCTTAATTCCGCTTATCGGAATAAAAAGTAAAATGAATGTCAACATTAAATGGGTCATTACGATGTACGATCTGTAATAAATAAATTTATCACTACCCAAAAACTACCCGCCTATGCTTCAGTATAGGATTCTGTAAACGCACACAAATCTGCTTTATCGGCAACGGTCCAACAGTTCAGTTACGCACCAAACTACATGATCAGCTGTAGTTTTGTTTACAACATGGCCGACTCCGAGGAAGAAAGTGACGGTGCGGACGGAAAATCCAGTGAAAAAGACGTGTATGACGCACGTTTGGACTTTTTTAGTGAAAATTTTGATCCGTTATTGGTCCTCAGAACACCAGGCATTCAGCCTCCTGATATGAGAGCTTTGATTTACGATAATTTACAAATGTACGAGAGTGCACGTTCTGGCAAACCCAAAACCGATAAAAAGCAGCAACAGGTGGTTGAGCCTGACGTTCATGTAAGGACTTGGTTACCTCATCAATGTAAGTTTTATAAATACATAGTTCAATCGTAAACTGAATTTTATGTCATTTCGTTAATTAAGACCTATTCATAGGTTTGGAATTAGATTTCATGTTTTTATGTTCTTATATTCAAAAGCAAATCGTTTGCTGGCCTTGTCATGCGACATAGGACAAACTAAGTTTTCAGCGATGTTTTGGGTTATATAATATCAACATAGGTATGCGAATAGATCAGGGTCGGCACTAGGGGTGGGGTAGGCGGGCACCGGGAGCTAAAATATTGAGGACCACTCGATAAGCTACCACAGCAATATTTGAAATTTTTACGAAATACGTTCACCACAACCCATTTTTCGCCATTCGCCGTTAACTTTACGGCGTAAAGAGTCTTAAAACATTACTCAGACGCAAATTAACAAACCAAACACAGTTCAGTGCTCATTTACTTTTTGTCGTGCAGGTACTCTTCTTAAGTAATATAAATTACTATTTAAGTACCTATAAAATATTGAATAGAGTGAGCGTCATTTATGATCCGAATTCAAAATGTGTTTCGAAATGGGTAAAAACAAGCACACCCCTTATTGGTCCTATTGGTTGCAATCTTCACGCAAGAGCGATTTTGTCTGAATGGCCATATTTATCAAATAAACTGTCGGAGTTTCTCTTTTGGCTATTTTTATTTGTAGCGGAATTGAAAAAGAAAAAATAAAGCCGTACATACCTCGGTACGTACCCATCCAAAACAACATCAGCAGACAACTTTACATCCTAGACTTTATTCTTAGCTCTTGCGTAGGTAGAAGTAATTATTTTTAGCAATTTAATTAACAAATAAGACTGTAAAAAATGCGCACCAGAACGTGGCACATTTTCGTAAAAGGCATTTGAAAAAGAGCAGATATAGGAGGAACTACAAGTCTCGTACAGCAAAATTCTGTTGGTAATCTAAGTAAGTATGGGAGTTTTTCTTGAGAAAGTGAAGTTTAAAGCACCTAGTTCGATTAATAAATACTGTATACAATTAAGTACTTACGTAGAACCGAGTGAACTATATTATGGTTAGATCAACCAAGTCAGATTTAATCGAGGGGTAAACCGCCGAGGAAGTTTGATGTACAAGATGTGGGAAGTTTAGAGGAAGTACGGGAAATACAGAAAATATACGGGAAGTATAGATAAAGCATAGAGGAAGAACTGATGACGTACAAAGAAAATATTTTATTTGTGGCAACAACGCAGCGCAAAAGTCGCTCGATTCTGAGTCTCATCATAGTCGTGTCAGGCATCACATAGAAGAAATAAGGGAAGTGCAGGGAAATATAGAGGGATTACAAAATACTTTCTAAGAAGTATGAGTATGTATTGGTATTTCAGGAAGGAGTGTACAAAATTTATGACCCCTCGGATTTAATATCAATGACCAAGGCGAGGACCAAGGTGCAACATACCTATAACAGGCACTACTTGGAAAAACTCGGAAAAACTATACAAGATCGAGTGAAAGATAGAGCAGATCAATTCATTATAAAGCTTCAATTTCAGTAAATTTGCTTACACAAATTTTATTTTTATATTCACAACTATGTTGTTAAATATAGGTACTATTTATGATGTAAAGCATCATTGATAATAAATCTTAAATAGGTAGGTACGTATTTTAGTAGGTACCTAATTCATCATTCATCAACTTTAGTAGGGGGTTAATAATTTTTGCCCTATACAAAATACCTACTCTGTGACAAGAAAATTTTTTATACAAGCAGTTCATTTATATTTTATTGTAAACCTTCTTCATGATGGAAGCCCGGATGGAAGGGAAGAAATGTCCTTCTCAAGTATTTTAAGTTTTGTTAATCTTCACACGAGGAATAAAAGTGTGCCAAAACAATAAACATTGTCAAGTGAGGGTAAACACGAGTTGCCCCTCCATCACAAGTTTAACACAATATACGAGTTGTATTGCATATTAAGTTACTTAACATATAAAATATGTATAAATATACTACCTACTGCAACTCACTATCAAGCAAGGTCAGTACTATTTTTATTCATTCCTACATTGCACCCACGTTAAATGCAGTCCTTGCATCTTTGTCACGGAAGTTTTGAACAAAGTACAATGTGTCGTAGAACGATAATTAGCATTCAAGACGACATTATAGCTGGCGGAACGGTTTTTCTTTTGTTGAGTTCATTCTGTTCGTTTTACCGTGAAAATGAATATGCCCCAGCAACGATAAAGTTTGTTGTTTATTCAAGACGATCGATAGTTAAAAGCCAAATGGTGCGCCTTTATTTTTGAAATGAGTTAAAAAAAGTTGCATACAAAAGATGTAACATCAATTTAAGTAATATAGAAGAATTTAAAGTAGTAGTAAGGACGGACGGCAGTAGGTGAGGGGTAAATATCCCGAAAAATTTGTGTACACTTGTTTGGAATTCCAATGGAATTCTTTGGAAGTCCTTGGAATTCCTTGGAAGTCCTTGGAAGTCCTTGGAATTCCTTGGAAGTCCTTGGAATTCCTTGGAAGTCCTTGGAATTCCTTGGAAGTCCTTGGAATTCCTTGGAAGTCCTTGGAATTCTCTGGGAATTCCCTGGAATTCCCCGAAACCGTTAATTCTGTATGTGGTCCTTATGAAGTAAAAGAGTCAATTCCAAATGTTTCTAAAGCAACTTTGATTTCGTTTTAATTATAGTTTTTTCCGGGAAAAAGAAGCACGAAGCAGTAGATTCCTAATGGTTTTTCAGCAAACAATGTTGAATAGCAAATTTTATGGAAGGACAATCTTTCCCAAGAAGAACTTTGTCGGTAAATATTAATTTCTCCACACGTCCCTTAAGAATATTTGAAATACATTTTAATATTCTATTCATTATCTAAATGAATATAAAATTTTAGTGGTGTGATGAGTAATAGGTGTTTCTGAGTTTCTGCAATCTGCAGGCATCCATTGCATTCGCATCCACCGGCCAATAGTTTTCAATTTGAGGGTGGGGTGAGGTACAATGCTGTCACAATTATGTATTAGTTTCAGAAGTTTAGTCTCTAATCTGTGAATTTAGTTGGGTAACTGTCCATTGTAGGTATTATTGGGTTTTAAATAGTGGGCGTCAAGGTACCTGCGTACGTGACATTTGCGTACATAAGGAAAGATGTCCATCAGCAGGAAAATCGGGCAGCTCGAAACAAGTATCATTTGCGTGCAACATAAAAATCTGCCAGGTTAAGGTCAAGCGGAGCGAAGCGGAGCGTTGTAAGTCTCAGTCGTTAGCGTTTATAATATGATTCTCCTCAAAGATCATTCAACAAACATTTTACAAAAGAAATTACCGGGGGATCAAGTTAACTTACCTCAATATTTAACTTAATAGGTGTTCGAAATAAATATTTAAATTAGGAATCCAAATTTTATGTTGCACGCAAGTGCCACTAGATCAGAGTTGTTTAATTTACCTGCTGAGCCTTATTTTGCTTTATGGACGCTTATGTCATAAAATTTGCCTTGTACGCAAGTGTCATACATTCCAAGGGTGAACTCCGTACAGGGCAGGTCGGTTATATCTAACGTAATTTATTACATTTGCCATACTTGGCTGGTGATTTTATATATCGTCCGGTTAATTAAAAATAGTATAGTTTAAAGGCTTTTATTACATTTACCATTAAGTTGTGGGTATCAAATATAAAAACTAGCCAATTCAATTAATTTACCTACTGCAAATTTATTATATTCGCCAAATTTCGTGGTGATTAAGTATGTATAATTGGTATCTTCCCATTTCGTGCGTTCCCGTTTCGGGCGTTTTTGGGTTTCTACCTGTTTTCTTTGGAATTCCTTGGAAATCTTTGGAATTCCTAGGAAATCTTTGGAATTCCTAGGAAATCTTTGGAATTCCTTGGAAATCTTTGGAATTCCGAGTCCTGTGTACAAAAATTTTTCGGGATATTTACCCCTCAGCAGTAGGTAAGTTAAACAAATATGACAAGCTCGATGACAAGCGAAGGCGCAGGGAATAAACCTCTAAGAAACCGAAGAGTAAGATCGTAAGTTATATGTATAGAAGAAGAGGGGAACTGCTTTCAGAAAAAGGAACAATCTGCCCCGATGAGGTAGAGCTATCTTTGAACAGACATGGGGGTCGCAACTTTATAACCTGTAAAGCATGTAAAACCTCGACACCTTCGGGTATCAAGAGCACTGATTACGTATGTGTAAATTTCCAGTCGTGATCCGAGTTACAATGCAATCAAATATTACTGCGATTTGTATTGTGCGATTTTGAATTGTAAATAATAAATTGAGGTACCTGGAAGGTGGTTGTTACAATTGAACATTCCTTTATATTTTCATGTTCCAACGGAGACACCGAAACAAAATTACTACAATTTGTAAATTTCGTGCCAAATGAATAATGAAAACATGAAAATACTCAATTTCAGTGTTCATTTCCTTTGTGTTTTTGGAATTTTACACGTAAAACTGGGAGTAAAAGAACCTAGAATCTGGGTGGGCCATGATATGGTCATTCATGTTGGAGTCGTGAGAAATACTCATCACCATTTAATCAATGCCGACTTGTGTCAAGATTTCTGCATAAAAATTTTAAAAGGAATCCCGAGTGGAATTCGCATGTTTTCAAGGAATGTGACTTCATTTGTTCACTGAATATCAATTAATATTTTTTTGTGATTCACTACAAAATGTTTGAGATTCTGATGCTTGCAATTAGATCATTATGAAGACCATGATCACAGGTTGAAAAAGGAAATGGCATTTTAAACAATTTACGATTCTGTAAATTACGTGTGGAATCCTAAATACTAGTTCCTTAGAAGTGAAGTTTTTGAAAACAAATGTCTTATTTTAAGTAATTCCCACATGCTGGAGTTGTCCTAGTTATCATTGTTCAGATGTTTATACCTAATTCTATTTTTGGTACTAATGTTTTGTAACATCCAATTACGCTAACGAAGTATGAGGATAAAAAAGACTATTTTTGATGAGGAGGAAAGTACTTTTGTTGTTTATAAACTAAAAAAATTGTAAGGTTAATATGATATATTTGATGAAGACTCCAGTCCGACCTTTTTTGTAATAGGCCGAAAGAATGCTTCAATTTTTATTAAACTAATACCGTAGACTGAATTCAGTCTACGCTATAATACCGTGGAACAAAGAATAAAAATATGCTTGTTGGCTGATGCATTGCAAGTTGACGAAGGTTGTAACAGGTAATGGTAAGGGACGAAGGCAAATGTTACTCTGTCCTGCTCGTGGAGCAATCTTTTCTTTGCCCTCTTCCAACTCGTCTAACCAACATGGAAGGTTATGGTTAATCACGGCCAAAACTACAAAATGGCGAGTTTTAAAATAAGCGGCGAGATACCCCAGATTACCTCCTAAATTTCATGTTGTTAGGGTCTGCTTCAAAGATTCTGGGAAACGTAAAAATTCTCCGTTATCACCAAAAACAAAAAAATATAACTCTTAATTTCCTACTTGTAAGTATTGATTTGGAATAATAGTGAAATAGACTTTCCTAAATACAAATGTACAATAAAATGTCAAACACGTGGCCACTTAAATGAAGTCAATATCACCATGGGCAATCTATTTACATCGTCTTCAAAATACGAAAATATAGCCTCCAAGTAATGAAATCATATGAAGCCTTACGAGGCGTCATTACAAAAGTAGACGAGAACATCTATTTAGGCCAAACAATAAAATCTGGCAAGGAAAATCTAATCGTTTAAATAAATTGACAGATTAGAGTAAAATTCGTGGGGAAACATCTCAAAATCCATGTATGAATAACTTATGTAGGCGAAAAATATCAAATTTACTTCTAAAACAATACTTGCACAAAATTTAATATTGCCCAATTAGGTACGTAGGCCACTAGATAAGTTTCCGCAAAGTCATATAAGGAATTAAAGAATTTATTTTTCGGCAGCAGGCTTTGAAAGTCTGACGTTTTAGTAGAAAATTGACGCTGACAGATTTAAAAAATCATTACTCGTTTGATTTTTACACCCGCTGAAAGTTGTTAGGTTTCGTAAAAAATGGAATTAAGTCGGCGAGATTTCAGAGCCATGATCTTTTACGACTTTAAATTGTCGTTAACTCCGAAGTAATGCATAGAACGACTTCGAAATGCATTTGACAAAGAAGCACCATCAGAGAGAAAGGTCTATGAGTGGTATGCAGAGTTCCGTCGTGGACGCAATTTTCTTGGTGACGAAGACCGCGAAGGTCGACCAAAGTCTGCGGTTACCGAGAGGAACATTGATGCTGTGCGCCGAATGCTAGAAGAGGACAGACAGAACCACCTATAAGAATATTGAGGCATCCTTAGGGATTTTAGGGACTGCCATCAAAACTATCCTGCACCAACACTTGGGTGTAACGAAGCTGTGCGCTCGATAAATTCCGCACACACTAACGGAACCTCAAAAAGTAGCGCGAGTGGATTGGTGCAAGCAAATGATTACCAAATTCTAAGCACGTATTTGACTTCGTAACAGGTGATGAAACGTAGATCTACTGTTACGATCCTGAAAGCAAACTACAATCCGCACAGTAGGTCTTTCCAAATGAAGAAAAGCCCACAAAAATAAAGAGAGTTCGCAGTGCAGACAAAAGGATGATCGCCTCATTCTTTGGACGATCTGGTCCAGTGGCTACTATTTCATTAGAAGACCGTCATACTGTGAATGCTGAGTGGTATACGACCATTTGCTTACCCATAGTTTTCCAAAAAGTTCGCCAAAGACGACCTCGAAGCCGCTTGATACTACATCAGGACAATGCATCGTCCCACACTGCATCTCGAACTACTTACAGTTTTTGGATAACTGTGGTGTGGAATTAATGAGTCATCCGCCATGCAGTCCAGAACTGGCACCTTGCGACTTCTTCTTGTTACCGACAATAAAGGATAAAATGCGCGGAATGTATTTTAACACCCCGGAAGCGGCAGTCGAGGCGTACGAAAATTTACTCTGAGGTACTTTCCGATCCATGGACGCAGGTCTTCCGCAATAATTGGTTTAATCGAATGCATAAGTGTACAATATATAAAGGCGAATACTTTGAAAAACAATAAACCCAAAAACTACTGCATTTATTTGTTTTGTTTATGTGTTTGCGGAAACTTATCTAGCAGCCTACGTACATCTTTTTTTTGATCTGCGACAATATTGGTTTTATTTTGGGGCCGCTTATTTTCGTAACAGTATTTATAGAAAAATTAAAATGCGGGCTAAAATGTATATAAAAATTTCCAGAGTTTGCATGAGAATCTCCCAAATTTGTTCTTTCCTAAAGTTTCCAGAGAATTTAACTCCTAAGCATCAGTGGTGTGTACCACAGCCATTTAATATCTTTGTATAGCCGATGGTGCCACTGCGAATTATATCCCAAAATATGATCTGTTTAGGTTAACCAGTAAGTTAGATGAATAGCAACTAACTCGGCATATTTAAACCAAAAGGATATAGTGTTCAAGAAGTTGGAGAGGGTGGTTCTTTGGTACGCGTTTCCAAGCAATAGCTATAACTGTTGACTGCTAGCAGCTGTGCTAATACCGTAACCTGCTTTTGGGCGAGCTTTTCGGTGTCCAAAGCCAAGGAATTCAGAATCCTGGTTATCCTGTTTTCAAGTTCAGAACATGGATATGTGAACGACAGACTAACAATAACGAATCGTTATTTTAATTTGGTATACTTTCCTACTCCCTACAATAAGTTGAAAGTTGAAATTGTTTTCAGTTCAATGCTGTGTATCTATATTATAAATTGAAGATATAGAGAGAGTTCTTGCTAGTCTCTTATATCTAACAGTTCCCCATGCACCATTTAAAAGAATCCTACCAATTCGTAAAAAAAACCGCGGGTTGTGTTTAACATTCTTCCTTGTTGTCGCCTTCGTTTTGTGATTATTTCAGGAAATTTCTCCGTCCAACGCTAGTATAACTGGTTTCTGATATGGGCTAACATAAACAATAGACGATTAGGTGAACGATCAAAATAATGGGAAGTCATTGACAGCTGACTTTAAATATAGACTGTTGTTCTAGTGCTCCTCCGTAAATTCGGGAGCAACGTCCGAGCTGACAGACTTGGCAAACTCGCGCAATTTATTATTGTACATTACATAACCGGCCGCTATTTTTAATTGGACGAATATTAGCCATATTGTAATGAATGGAGAGGTTTTTATCTGAAATAATGAATGAGCAGTTCACTAACGAAAATGCTGATTATTACTGAGCGAAGATAAAAATATTTTCGCTCTAATTTATTGATCGTTTTTATCGTCCAAATATTCTAGTTGGAACTTGGCATTTTTTCTGAACGTATCCCAGGAGTTCATCGACCGAACAAATAGACATGTAAACAATGCCAACATTAAATTAAATACGTAAAAATGAGATTTATACACTTTTACGACATAATTAATAGTTCTTATCAAATTACTCACTTATCTTTGAATGAACGTAACAAATAAAAACTATAGTAATGCAAACAATGGGGGCTAAATTAAAGGAAATATTTTTATTTACGTAGGCTTTTATTGAAGTCAGACTGTTTGGGTACAAATTTATTTGCACTCTTGCTAAACCTACGTCGGGTCACTCAACTCGGTTTAGTGAAGTGAAAAAACTCCCAACTCAAAATTGTGCTTACCTCCACTTTACTTACAACTAGCTGAAAAAATAAATGCCACACATTTTTTCAATTTTATTAAACTCCTGATCTTTCTTTCTATAGTGGACTATTAGCATGACGTAATCTTGTGGCATGTAAGTGGAGCAAAACATTTTAAAATTTGTCAAAATTGTCACTAAAAAGTGCCTCATATTTTGGGGTATGTATTGACGTTCTTCGCATAGTATTGGACAATCAGACAATCTTGTGCAATCAAGAAATGCCTAAAAACTTGAAATGCAACAGTTTTGTTAATTTTATTAATTATTAGGTTTCCGGTAAGACAATTGTTACTTCAGAGGCGTGTTAGTCTAGTAGTTAGGACATTAGACTACTCTACTGCATTTCAAGATGTTTATATAGGTACCCCCAACGTTCCTATCCGTACGCTGTCGCAGACGGTATAAAAGGACTATTATTATTACATGAAATGGTCATCATCATCAATTAACCCTCAGCCCACTGCTGGACATAGGCCTCCTCCTCGGCCTCCTCTAAAGGCGTTCACTCTTTTCTATCCTCACTCGCTCGTATCCAAATGGTTACACCTCTGAAGACTGGCTGTCCAGCGTGTAGGTGCTCTTCCTCTACTGCGTTCCTTGGCGCCGTGGTACCATCCCGTTAGCCTCTTTGGCCCATCTTCCAGCACTCATGCAGGGAATGTGACAGGCTCAGTTCCATTTTATTTTAGTCAAGTCTGAATATATGATCGAGATCCGTCACTCCCGTCCTGCGGCGTGGATTCTCGTTGGGCGGAGTTAACGGTTTTTCCACCATACGTTAGAAAGGACAATACACACTGATCAAGTACGCTTTTTTCAAACATGTTGGAAGAGTTCTTAAATATGTTAGCCACAATCGGCACATTCATCTCAGGAACTCGTTTGAGATTCCTATTTCGTGGCCCTACCAACACACATATCCTGGAACTTTAGCAACATGAGCTCTATAGTTATCTTCTATCAGGACTATGTCATCAGCAAAACCGAGATGGTTGAATTTTTGCCTCCTACATTTAAGCGTTTCCCTTCTCAATTTAACTTCTTGATTGCACATTTTAAGATCAAAGAATAATTTTGGTGAAATGGTATCACCTTGTTTTACATCTCTTTCAATCTGAATTGTCAGAAAGTTGCACTCTTGCATTGTAGCACTTTGGTGATATTATCTTGATGCTTCCGAAATAGCACTCAACTTTGTATCGAAGATCATCAACAACAACATCAACAAAACAAAGGTCTGTTGTGCTCAATGGTCTTTTCGATCAGAACTGATACCCTGCAGACCTGACCTGCCATTTATTTGGTATGGTGCTGCTGTGTAGAGATGCTGAAGAGAATTTGGATTATTTCCACCAGAAACAAGCCCCTGATCTTGATTGAGTCTGCGAGTCGCCAGGTGACTTATTGGTCCTCATTTTATTCAAGGTTAGTTTAATCTCCTCGGAGCCTTGGTTGGAAATGCTCTTCGACAGTGCTAGTGCTTTGGGATCTGGCTTTTCGTCGAGGTTACTCTTGTATAGTTCGAAGTAAAGCTCTTACAATTTTTAGTATCTGTTCCATATTGGCTGTGATAATTCTTCTTTCACCCTTAAATTCCATTATTTTGCTCTTTCCGTTACCAAGTGTTCTGTGCGTAGCACTTTTATACTTCTTCTGTTACTTTCATAATTCTGCTGCGATAGTCTAGAATATTTCGCCTATTTACTTTCGATGCCACCCCGGATGCCACTGATAATCAGACGAATATGATTGTCTAGTTTATGAATCTTGTGTGGATGGTACGGCTAATTGAGAAATGGTTTTATTCTATAATTCAGACAATAGGCCAAGTCTGCTACTTATACATATAAGAAAAATTTAGATTCATTTAGCTGTGTGAAAATACCTTAGTTTACGCCACATCAGATGTGTCAGGAAGATACGAAACCTGGGTAATTCGAAAAATGCTATTCCCATTAAATTTGATGCGCTTATTATATTAGATAGAGTTTTTTAGTATAGTATGTGGAGTGCCCCAGGGATTCCTCGGCCCCTCTGACAGAGACTTCATGTATGCACCGGCATCGTGTATTGCTCCGGTCGTGTCGTTAATCTCTCAATACCGTCCTAGGAGCTCGGAACAGTTTGCTTTCTAACGCCGACAAAAGGCCGTCGGTGAAATTGCCTTGATACTTGTTTGATTTTACAGAATGAAAACACGTCAGTGGGCAGAATCAGGCCCTCTAGCCACGTGAATCCGTGGGAAAAATAATTGAATCGTTACCCTATTTGAAAGGCTGTCAGTTCATTTGAATTTGCTCGAGGTGGATATTGGCGATTTTATGTGTATGCTGACAGCGGCGATGCACGAAAACTGTTACTTTCGCTTTTAAGTTTGCTAAAGAAGGTACTAGAGCCGATGAAAGAAATATTCTGTTTCGGAAGTAGTAAAAGTAAAAGTGTTAGTCAATAGCGTGAAGCATGCAATTTGCAAATCGGATTAAAATGTAAATACATAATCTCAAAGATAATTCTTTTCTTTAGTAGTTTACATTCTTCCAAGGGTCGTTTTGGCATCGCGCGATGTGGAAAATTAGGATCGCTCATAGTTCATATCTCGAAAACTAAAATGCTTAGAGGTTGAAATCAAAAGCTGTTGAAGAGACGAAGGGTTAGTTTGGGATTTACCTGTAATACCCATATTTTCTATATCATTAAAAAATATCGTGGTATTAATTTCTCATTATTTAGCCCATTTGAACACGTTCGCTCAAAAACAGTCTATAACAGAAAAAGTAAGTACAGAGCGACAATCCAACACGCATAAAATAATTCCATGTATTTGCCCTGATCGTCATCTGCTATTACCTCCGCCCACCCCCTTTGGCCACTACAGTAACATGCCTCATCTACTCATCCATACTCATCTCCTCTTCGCTGGACAAAAACGAGGTAAGGAGAGGGAATACTGAACTGACGAGCTAAATACGTCCCACTTACTCGTTACTACCCTCTCTTTTGTCCGCTAAAACTTATATACTAGTAAACCAATACGAAGAGTCTCTTAAGAAATGCATATATCGTTATAATTATGATGGTATACGAGCTAAATTGGTACACAAAAATATTTGAAGCGCTGGAGGACCAAGTGGTCGGTGGTGGATACTGCTGCTTCATCGGTACATTGATTTATCTTTTGTTAGTAAGTCGTGGGGTTCGATTGAGGCCAATAAAAAACATAAGCAAATATCTACTGAAATATCAACTCATCTCCAAGAACTTACAGATGGTGAAAAATTGATCTATAGTTCTTTTCACGCCCGTAGGGGTGATCCCCTAAACAGATTGAGCAGATATCTCTAAAGGCGCCTATAGAGCTATAGACAACATGCCCAAGCCAGATCAACCAGAAATTTGCTAATGCTGGATCAACATTGAAGAATAAATTGATGAAATAGTTCCTCTTATAGTTATGTTCAAACATGGCATGTGCCAGATTTAAAGAAATATGTACATAATTTAAAAGATCATTTTATAACCTTTAAAATGAGCATAAAATTTATGTTTTTCTTTTATAGTGAAGAACCTTAAAATGAAATTCATTGAACAAATAATGCTATGATGAATTTTTTGAATTAATGAGCAAGTTGGTCTCCGGTTCTCCAGGCTTCACTAGTCGGTCGGTACACTCCAGATGCTCCTGCCTTAGGGGTGGGCTCCAGTCAGTTTTGGTACAGTTGTAGGTCTGCGAGGTGTTAGGCAGGTCATTGACCAACAGCCACTCTTGTGAACACCACGGATGTGCTTTTGCAGCTGAACAGCAGTCGCCGATTTCGCAACGATTTTGTTAAGATAAAGCGATTGTCTCTTTCTGATATACACTAACGTCTACCTGTCCCCGATTCAAAGAACGAATCTCCTCAAATCGGTAGTGCACTTGTCAAATCGCTGAACGGCTCAGATGTAGTTGCCTGTTCCATTTAGTCATATTCAAATTTTTTATTCAGGAAGTGATCACCGAATGTTTCCAATGGTCGCAGGCTTCCATGCTTCGCGTATATTTTGATGTGATCAATTTTATTCTGGGCAATATCAGTAATTGTTAGATGATCTACCAAATCTATAAGCCTGCATCATTGTGACGTATTGTAGTGTGTTAAGGGTGGAACTGTGAAACGCTATGGCAGAATTTGGTACTCTCAAAAAGCTGGTCACAAAGGAGAACTTAAAATTAAAAATGTATCTTCCGCACGAGAACAGTTTATTTCATTTACACCTAGGTACATTGTTAAGCACATAACTCTAATCTTCTGCTTATTTTTGACTTCTGTACAGAACACTGGCACTGCTTCAGTTGGTAGTGCTTACGGATTATGTTCTTACGTTAATTTCACGAGTTCCGTAAGCCTTGGAATCACCGGAGACACATAAGGAAATCATATGTCGACATTCTGTGAACCATAAAAATTTACTATGTCCGAATTTAATTGGAAGTTAAATATATACAAGCATGTGTAGGTACCAAAATCTCTATAAATACTCAATTACTAAAGCCGGTTACTGAACTGGCAGTTAACTTTGAGGCCATAGACTTTGTATTATTATTGTTTTTATTAGTAGGTATGGGAATTTATCGAATATTCAGATTAGTAAGAATCGAGGCAGTTTGTTGCATTCGCTCCGAAAGAAATAATATTTTCCCTTGTAGTTTTGCTTTCTACACTCTTATAACTTTTGTCGTTACAGAATTCATACAACTTTTTCTTTTCGTTCCAAAACGTGGTAGATCTTTTAAACAATCGCAAAACTCTATTTAATTTAATGAAGTTCTTTTTCCGCAAAATATAGGAGCCATATCGAATACAATATATTATTTGCTCGTAAGTTAACCTTTTTAATGACAGAGGTAATTTTCGCAGCAAGTTCTTTAAATTCCTGTTAATGTCTGGCCACTTTTTTGATAAACGCGGCCCAATTACCTTTCTACAATGTTGCAAATTAGGCAGGTGCAGAGTGTATCTTGATGCTCAGGTCGATTTCGTAAATAGGCGCATCAATTATTGTTGATTCAGTGCAGAAATTTTTAGAATATGATAAATCGAATTGAACTCGTTTTTTTGAAATAAACTGTCGGATAGTGAAGTAATTTGTGAAGCATAGGAAGTTCCCAGAAATTTATTCCACATTTCCTGACTTGGAGAAAAGGACTTTGCCCCATCGTTTTCTTGATGTTAACATACAAATTGTATATTTTCATCGGCCTCATTCACCCTCTCTTGTATTCTCTGCGTTTCCCAATTCACAGTCTGCTATAATGGATGTAGCAATGACGGAAGGTCAAAATTCTTTATTCTATGTCAAAACTATACTAACAGTCCTTCCTTGTGTTTTCCGAGTGTTTTCCCAACCACAGCTGAAGAGGTCCATATTACAATCAACAAATTAAAAAATAAGACATCCAAAGACGCATACGGAATTTCCCCTCGCACCTTAAAACAGATCAACAACTTAATGTTTTATCTGACATAATTAATAGTTTTATTGAAAATGGAGTATTCCCTACGAAAATGAAACATGCAATTATTCACCCTCTACACAAAAAGGAGACAAAAAGGACTGCTCAAACTACCGCCCTATATCGATTCTACTTGTAACTAGTGTTCTCGAAAGTTTTCGAGGATATACTTGCAAACAGAATCATAGAACACTTTAACAAAAACAAGTATTTCTTTGAAGAACACAGTATGGCTTTCGCCCCAACAGAAACACCACTGATGCTTTGGGAGCTTCCGTATCCTTTGTGTATGATGCGCTGGACAGTCACTAGAAGTGCCAAGCTATGTTATGTGATTTGAGTAAGGCATTCGACTCAATTAACCACCACATATTTCTTGAAAAAATGTTATACGTATATTACGGCCTACGTGGAATCCCTCTGAAACTAATATCTTCCTATTTACACAACAGAACCCAACAAGTATGCATTAACAACTGCCTTAGCAAAAATTTTACTACACATAGAAGTGTTCCTCAGGGTTCCCCGCATGAAAGAGAGCATGCGTAACGCCAAATCCTGGTTCTCCGCCAACGATCTGTAGCTGAACGAGGGAAAAACTGCAGAGATTAAGTTCACAGTGGACCGATGGGAACTGCCGGGGTTCGTTTGTTGGGAATCCTTATAGATCCAAGCCTATCCTGGGAACCCCACATTAGCGCATTGTGTTTGAAGCTTTCTAGAGCGACTTACCGCATTCGGGGGACTATGGGAACTGCGGGCGTTTGCGCCCTGTTCCACGAGTCGATGACGTACACTCTTGAAATCTGGGGACACTCATCACACGCACATGTAATCTTACTGGTGCAGAAGCGAGCCATCAGAGTTCTCGAGGGTGTAGGGAGTCGAGCCTCGTGCAAACCCCTGTTCAGAAAATATGGAATACTTACCTGTCCAGCAGCCTATGTTTTCGTAACCATTCTTTCCATACACAAGAAAGCAAGCAAACTGCCAAAACACTCTGATATCCACAATTATTCCACCAGGAACTCCCAACAACTCTATCTTCCTAGAAGCAGACTCCACACTACCAAATCAAGAAGCTTATCAATTAAACTCTACAACAGATGCACTCTGGTCGTCAACAGTTGTCCGGTAATGCTCTAAAGATGACCCTGAAGAAGATACTTCTACAGAACCCTATATATGAGCCTGAAGAATTCCTGTTGATGCCCTGTGACACAGAAACTGTAATATGATAAGTTTGTTATAAACTCATTCACTGTGACACTGATATGTACATATCCTGAACTATCCTGAACTACTTGGGAGGGGCGATTGTTTTTATTTCTCTGCATAGTCCCCTAAGACGTTGACAAACTTGGTATAACGATGGCCAAGAGCTTTAACACCCACAGAAAAAACGTTATGGGACTCCAAATTACTCGTTCATCTCCATCATTACCGTCTCATCGTCCCGAAATTGAGTTTGGGCAACAAATGGTCGTCACTGGTGGCTAGATCTGGAGAATAGGGCGGTTGTTCGAGAATTTAGAAGCGTGTATTATGAATTGCGGCCTTTGAAGCACAGCTCTTGTGGACAGGAGCGTTGTCTTGATGAAACAAGACACCACGTGTAAATTCCCCTCTTTTTTTGATGGAATCACGCAATGTTTAAATTTGCCCAGTGACCACGTGGTAAAAAGACTAAAAGGATAACTCCCTCAGCATCCCAGAAAACTGGCCATGATATTCCTCACAGAAGCTGTTGCACGAAACTTTCGAGGGGGTGGTGAACCCTAGTGCCTCCATTCTAGGGATGCAACGTTTAGCGATTTTTCGTAAACGTTTAAACGCATGTATTAAACGTTTAAACGGCGTTTAAACGCGCACCCTACGCGAAACTTAGCAATATTGCAATATTGTTTTGAAACTTTAATAATTAGAAAAAAATCAAATGTCGTTTGAAAGTTGGGTTTATAAATCATAAAATAATACATATTCCGTTGAATGATGGCCGCGGCGATGGCGGCGAAAGTCCTCAAAAGGATGCACACAATAAATTTGAAAAGTACATGACGGTTTTGCAATATTTAAGCGGCCGCGTCGCTTTTATCTTTTACGTGGTGCGCGCCCAGCACTAGCCGCGGCTTTGTTTATCTGAAATTTAATGATATTTAAATTTTATCTGCTTTGCGTTTAAACGTTCCCCTAAACGGGTAGTGTCCACACGGGCGGTTAAACGTTTAAACGTTGCATCCCTACTCCATTCCATGCTCTACCTTTTGACAGGATCATTGTGGTGAACCTTTCGAGTGCACTTTTGTTCTGGCGTCAACATTTTCGGTACTCAGAGTGCAGCCACCTTGTTGATATTTAATCCGCCGTGTAAACGCGGCCTTTTTGAAAGCTACAAGTCTGAGTTATGAATTTCACAGTGATTCGTCTATCTTGCAGGATCATGTCGTGGACCAAATCAATGATTTCGACGGAAACAACAGCTATCCGACCGACGTTCAGCACCTGGAGATTGTTAACAAATCTCTCTGCTAAGTTTCAAATCCCTGGTCCAGTTCTTCATCACCTTATATGAAGGTGCAGATTCACCCATATCCATATGAGTTTCTTGCCGTGACAAACCTTTCTTGCAGAGATATTTGATAACCGCTCAGTTCTTAAATGTTTCCATTTCGTAAAAATGGGCAACACCTTGTAACAAGCGAATCTCTAACTTAATAACGCGATAATATACACCAACGACAGTTTAAGTGACTTATCACAAATTGACAATTAAGTGACACTGTGTCACTGTGAGATTGTAGAAGGCATTAGAAACTTATGTTCTGATACTTCCTCGTAGCATTGAATATGTAGATCTAGTAATAATTTCATAAATATTATTTTGTTCCAGTGCCTGTGAGGGCGCCGCCAAGGGCTCCAAGAAGAAACATATTGACTCGCATGGAAACTATAGAAGGTCCACTAAGTATTCTAAAGAAATGCAAGGACGAGAGACTTAGACTCAAGGTAACACCAAGTAATACTATTCGCAGTGTCTTTTCAGAACAAACAAGAAAACGCTTTATATTCACTCCAGTGTTTTAAGTGGTGTTAACCAGCGCTTAAGTTCCGTGTTTGTTTTGTGTACTCAAGTGAGTATTCCGCCTTTTAAACTGTTAGAATGTAAGCCGTACACTATCATTTTAGGCACTTATCGAAAGGTGGCTGGAGGGCAATAATTGCCCTTTATGTACGGTAATTTATTTGATGTAATACTACGAAGCAAGTAATTTTGCACAATCTTATAAACCTAATAGAACTAAAAATTTATTTGAAATTTCTATAAGTACCTATCTGTTGCAAAAGGCACAAATCAGGCATCTACAGAATAAATGTTTGGACTTCCTAGGACTCGAAGTTTAAGTAAGGCATTCGGGTGAGATTAAATACAGAGAAGCCAAGGGCCATGAGCTTCAGAAGAGGTGATGGAGCAGGGGTAAAAGAAGAAAACTGGATGTGGGAAGAAGTGATAGAGGGGTTGAAGAAATTCAAGTATCTCGGATATTCGTTTCAAAGAAAAAATTGAGAGGAATCACACATGCGGGAGACAGCGAAGAAGGCGACAAAGGCAATTGCACAGATATGGAGTATTGGGAAGAGAAGATTCGGGCACGATTTCAATAGAAGTTTAATTAAACCAATGATGATTGGAGAACTTACAGGAGAAATATCTGAGATGGGTACTAGGACTGGAGCGAGGACTGGAGAGACAGACCCTAGGATATATTGTGCTTGAGGAGACGAAAATAGCAAAGATGAGACTAGAAGCAGGGAAAAGACCAATTAGATATGAGAAGAAATGCATATAAGAAACGGGAAACAAATCACTAGCAGTGTTGGGAGGAAATAAAAGGAAAGTTGCTCAAAGTGGGAGATGAAGAGGAGGAAATATTGCGAAAGGAATGGGTACGTCCCAGAGGAGGTTTAGATGCGAGGACTAGGAAAATTCAAGAAAATATTGAATGAGGAAGGAAGAAAGGAGGTGCAGAATGTGTGGAGGAAAAGATGAAACCCTAGAACACATACAAAGACACCTACATAAAGTGAGAAACAGGGTAAAGAGTGGTCTAGTTACACGAGGATGGAAGAGGGGTGAAATGGATGAGAAGAGTGAAAAGGGTAAGAGGAGAAAGGGAAGTGAAGATACAACTTCAATTGTAACTGCATTGTATGTTTAAATTTTCCTTGATTTTATTTTATTTTATAAAATGGGGAAACCACATTCTTTGTAGGCCGAAAAGCAACAAATAAATTACCATCTGTCTAGTAAGCGTTATACCTTGCTAAACTTGCAGATTAAAATGCACAATGATTTTTTACCCTTTAAAAAATAAAGGAATCTGCCTTTTGAACCAAATAAATTTCGGAATGTAAATTTCTTCTTTTATTTAATGATTTTCATTAAGTAATTTACTTTTAGGTATACACAATTTCTATTCCTTTGATGTTTTCTTTAGCTGTTCATCGGCAAAATTGCCTAGTTCTTCCTGAATTTCCTCAAGTGATTTCCAAAAAGCAGTACCGCGTTTAAGTTTATTAGTGTAATCGTCAAGTTTAGTATTCCAAAGTAATTCGCATTGTTTGTAAAAATTGATTAAAAAATGTCATTTTTGTTATTGAAAATACGCCAATCGGCTTTCAACTGGCCACTAAAGTTTGCTCCTAGAAGAAAGTAAATTTTCTACTTGTTTAGTTGATGGCAAGCGGCCATTTTCTAATCAAGCCAAGACTTTTCAGAGCAAATTTGGTGGCTTCCACTTGATTCTCGTCTCTCTGACCTGCAACTCAAGTGCCTGGCAGTCCGGTGTCAAAAATAATTACATATTTTTGTTTGAGTTTTCTATTGATCCTGTTTTACATGGTTTACACAAAAATCATTTGTCAGTTTAAGGTCAAGCGGAGCTAGGCTAAGCGAGCGGAGCGTTATAAGTCTCAGTCTCTCAGTCGTTAGCGCTTATGATATTATTTTCTTCAAAGAAGTTAAGTTCGTAACGAGACTACGATGAAAAAATTATTTGATCTCCCTCCTCAACCTTGGCAGGCATAAATAACTTTTACGCGCATGCGGCTGTCAGGCACCTGAGTTGCAGGTCAAGTCCTACACGCGAGTTCTCACTTGTTGATTCCTTTAAAAAAAAGGAAGTGCCTCCGTAACCGGCACCGGCTACAGTTTTATAGCTGTATTGTTGCCGGAGTCTGCGTGTGTCTGGTGCGAGAGGGCAGCTTAAGGGGTCTGTTTAAAATGCGTATGCGTTGCATCAGTCTTTTTCGTTCCCAAATAGAAGCGCGCCGGCAACTATACGCAAGGCCGTCGCCGCGGCTACGGAGGCACTCCCTAAAGAAATTGCCTATAATATTGCTTAGCAAATATAATTTTTCTTTGTGTAATTCGGCTGCCACCTGTGAGTTTGAATTTTCCGTGTATTGCGAATCCAGTGGGCATCAAAAGGGTTGAAGGCACGTCAGTGTACTAAAGGACATCTTTAATTCCAAATACCTGTATCGGTTAACTAGAATTTTTAAAGTGGACGGCGTAGGTATACTTACCTTAGTCATTTATAATTCGCCAACGATATGTATTGTTCAGTAATCATCCCAGAGTTGCAAGTCGTGGTCAGTGAATTAAACAGTGCAGCATCCAGTGGTATAGTATCCATGAATTGTGAAGATCTGTTAACATCAGAAGGAACATCTAGAAATCGCAGATATAGCCTAGGTATTTGTGGCAAAACTTAGCAACAAAAGAAATTTCACTTAACGTTTAAATCATCATAAGAATTATACAAAGAAATATATAACCAATGTGTCTTACCGGCTATGGCTTACGAAGCCGAGGCGTAGATTTTGCCGCAGGACAGTACTAAAAAACTAACAATGGCTCAAGGAGCTCAAGAGAGACATTTGATATCAAGAGAAACAGTCGGATCAAAGCAGAATAGAAGACATTATTGGAAGAGCCTCTCAACCGAAGCCTGCATACAGGATGAAAGATGGACGAAAAGTATACTGGAATAAAGAGCAAGAGACGCAACACGCAAGGGAAGACCAAATATTTGTTGGTAAGAGGACGTCAGAAGACACGGAGGAATGAATTGGATGACTAGCTACTGATACGAACAGAAATGGGGAAGACGGTTGATGGATATAGGCTTACCGTGACCGTGAAAAGGGTGGTAACTATTTCAATGAACTGATAAAATGAAATACTGCAGCTTTCTGAAGCACAAGTGGGCAATTATTGTTTCTGCAGTTTAAGATATGATGTTAGAAAACGCTGATAAGGGGAATCATCTGCTCCAATTTATAACCTAATAATGGAATAAACATATAAAATAAGTTTAGAAAAAGAGAAAGTTTCTACTGCCTGAAACCGGGCCTGAAACGCAGAATGCAAAAGTTTGGTTTTCACACGGCGATATGGCCTGTAAACTGAATTACATATAAGTAGCTACTCTATTAATAACGGCTAATTTTATTTTTAGAAATTTCGTGTATTTTAAAATTGACATTGATAAGACACGTCAGAGTGCGCAACTTGTTACATTGCAGGAAGACATGCCTCATTACATGGCTTTATGTGTTTCTTATCATCACAATAGGTACCGGTACCGAACAGTTAGACAAAATGTACCTACCCACTTACTGTAATATTAAAGGCCACCAAACGATGCATGCATGCAATTAACCGAGCAATAAATAACGAAAGAATAATAGAAATGTGACAATCGATTTGTCACTTAAACCCGTTTGCCAACAGGAGCGCTTTATTAAAATTGCTAGTTCTGTGAACAGAATAAAACTATGACCATTTAAAGTGGCGTTCAATGGCAACAACTATCAATAAAAATCATAGATGGCCTCTTGTATATCATTACGAGTGTTGCTCAACAAGGAAAACCATAGCAGAAGGTTACTAGAAAACTCAATAGCATTCGTAAAGCCGCCCAACAAAATCCTGTTTTACGTTAATTCGCGCGAACCTGTATTTAACGTATATGGGCGTTTGTTTATCATGGCCAACGCCATGGTCGTATGGAATAAAATTAATATTGGCTGTCTTCGTGTTTGGCGAGGTGACAAACACGAGAAAATTGAAAGTTTCCTGTCGTTGATGATTGAGAAAGCAGGGCGCGCTTCGGTAGTTATGCAGTTACAGTTATGTTACGTTGGTATTCTCCGCTTGAAGTGATTTCTACGCACTGCATCTTACATGGCCATTACGACGTCAAAGTTATGCGATAATAAGAGCTCTTATTGAAGTTTGTAATTTAGGCCATTGATATATCGGCCTTTACAGTACACTGTATGTAATTTTGAGGTACAACTGATTGCCCCTCCTTTACTGATTACTAGGCAAAGCACCTAAGTCTTAGAGTAATGGTGTAGTTATCAATTAAATAATAACAGTAAATCATTTGCAGAGCAAACATCCACATGGAATTAATTAAATGTTGCAAATGCATATTACATGGTTTGAACATGCAGGTACTCGTACTGTTGTAAACGGGCATCTTTGATCTTTGTACTCATTTAAGTCTGGAATTCTCTCTATATAACATATTAAAGCTCTTTCCCATAAACATCGGTAAAGAGTTTTTTCGGGTATTTCCATTTCTAATTTCTGTCGACGAGGTATTTAATGTGATCTCGCACAAAAGTAACTGACAGCACATGACAGCAAGTGTTTCAAATTTCAGACTTTAGCACATCATTTTTGGAATGTAGAGATTAAATTTAGAACGCTGTGTGTTTAGCTGGTTTTAATTTCTTTTGGGCAATAGGTATCTACTGTACTTCCGCTTCTGGCAACTATATAAATCTATATTCAAACCGTCCACCGATGATTACAAATTTCAGTTCCTTTAGATGGAATCGAGATCATTATCGCAGAGAATCACAAGCCATCCACGGCAATTAACGACAATGTTCAATTTATAGCAGCAATATACATCCCTATTTATTACATGATTCAGAAAACTTGACAACTAGAACTACTGATACCGGGTGCTTTGGAACTTTTGCATCATTTTTTCACGGTACCGGGAATTCCTTTAGACAAGGTATGGCATGTGCTCAGGGAATGTGTTAAAATCGAGACACATCATTTTTGTCAATTCTCTTTTCTTTATGGGAAGTTGTTGCGGATTAGGAGTTGAATTCAAAAAGATTCTAGATGTTGATCGCAGTTCTAAGGTAACCGTTAAGCACAACTTCTATAATAGACATCTTCAATGGCCCGCAACATTTTGTTTGCATGTATGGAATCTCGTCTTGAATAGAATTAACATCGAAGTTTGAAATATTCCGCGACGGTGTTGCTATTTATTTAGGGCTTTCCAGCCGTTGCCGGCTGTATATTTCCAATTCAGTTTAGCACACGGAAAATAAAATATCATTCAATTTTATTTTCGTTATTGTTTTTGTTCTAAAAACACAAATGTTCAGAAAACGCAAATCCTTCCATGCCATGACCATACACAGTCTAGTTTGCTGAAATTACCAGTACTCTCACTACCGCAGGTCGGCGGTCATTACGACAAATGGCTTCAATTTTCGGAAACGTTCGAAGCGCTTATTAACAAAAATAATACTTTAACAAACGTCCATCATCATAAAGTTTTCAGTCCGAAGACTGATTGGACGCATACGATGTTAAGATTATTTGATTTGATTTATCGTAATACAGGTCAGGTCAGGATATAATGAAAAACCATTACCATAAGATGAAATATCAAAAGTATTACAGATTAAAGTTGCTTTTTCTGTTATTTAGTTTTTAAGATGAACTACTCTTGCGACTGCTCAGAGCTCCAGGCGACGTTCAGGGATTGTGGAAGGAGAGATACGATACCTACTGAAGAATCTAACTCTAGCCGACATAGAATTTAGTCGTCCAAAGAAGACTGATATGCTTTTGGGGGCAGGCATTATGACCTACTTTGTGCCGGACATAAAATTGGGCATGCCTAAATCAGCCGATAATGCAAAAACTAAATTGGAGCTGTTCTTCTCGAATTAGTTGGACGCCTTTCCACAGATTCTGTCCATAATGCACACTGGAGAGATTTGGGTCAAGCAGAGGTATTTGCCGAAGAATTTTCTTTGTCAACGGGCAAATTTTTTGGATTCTGAGAATCGTTTGCCTGAAGAATTAAAAGATTTAGCTTGTATGGGAAACGAAAGGGTCGTTGTCGATTTTTCAGCACAGAACCGTATAGTATGGGGGTTAATCCCACCAAGAGTACCGAATTTCGGGTGCATCTGGGAGGCCACCGTCAAATCGACGACCTCTTACTCCTTTCCACGCACCCTCACGATCTCCTGGCGCTTACCCCACCACATTTCCTTATTGGAGGTATACTCAATGCATTATCAGAAGTCGAGGTTGCTGAACAACCGTCGAATCGCTTGTCACAGTAACGAATGTGCCAACAAGTTGTCGAGCTCTTTTAAAAGCGCTGGAAGATCGGTACCTATCTAATCTTCAGTAGCGCCACAAATCGAGCCACAAATGGCAGCGTCATGGGCGCTCTCCCCCACTTGGATCACTGGTTCTCCTGAAGGATGACCTCACGAAGAATAGTTCGGTCATTTCTTAAGTATTGTTTGTTTTCTTTTTAAAGCCACCACGTTTGAAGGTGGCTTATTATGTTAAGTTATCTTTATGAGCCCGTGACTGTGATGTATGTTCTCAAGCTTCTCAGCAACAGAGGTCGCTGTGTGACAATAAAATTTTTACTTATTTTTTGAATCATTTTTTGGTTTTGAAGTAGTAGTATATTTCACAATGTCGAGAAACATATATTTGGAATTAGCGTCAGATTTATCATCTGAAGTTTTTCTAGCAGCACTTCGTCGTTTTATAGCACGTAGGGGTGCCTGCGTTTCTCTATATAGTGATTGTGGTTCAAACTTTGTTGGTGCTAATCGTGAGTTAAATATAATGATGCATCAAGACGCTGTAGCAGAGAAATTAGAATGGCATGTCAATCCTCCATCAACCCCACACTTTGGTGGCCTGTGGGAAGCAGGCATAAAGTCTATTAAGAGTCATTGGAGAACAGATACTAACTTACGAAGAATTTTACACTCTACTCACTCAAATAGAAGCAATGCTCAATTAATAATTAATGTGTTTATACAATATATTGTTAAGTATTGTTTCCTCTCTCACTTCGTTAGTTGCATTAGTTAGATCTATGTAATTATTAAGAAAAATATTTTGATATTTCCATATACATATTTGATTTTTGTCGTTTGAAGACCGTTTCACCCCATAGTAACTTGAGAGTGCCGAAATGTGAAATGGCGATAACAAGAATCAAAACAAATCACATCAAGAGGTAAAAATAGTTCAGTGCTTCGTGTAAAATTCAGTTGTCACATTCCACAGTGGAAAATAATAAGTAATAAGAGAGATTAAAATTGTTATCAAAAAAACGGCAGGTGACCAGAAACAGCCGTCTGAATTGAAGCGGTAGAGGACCCATTCTGGCCGCTACTTTCGCGAACCTTGATGCGAGGTTTCGTCGAGGCCGAAATGCAAGGTTACACGCCCAAACCAACACCGCGGTCGTCAGGTGTGCCACAAGGATGTTTATCCACGCAATTTACACATTTGCACTACAGCCCTTTTATAGTTATAAAGTTCGAAAGTGTCAGTTTTAATCAGCCCATCTCCAAAAATAATTAACACGAGCAATAATAATTTATTATTGGAAAGTTAGAATGCTGATTAAATTGTAAAAATTAATTTTGTATTTTGGCGATAAACCTTTTTGTATACGAAGCAATTTCAATAGTTAGATTTTAAGTAAAAAGTGTAATTGTTCGAAATAATTTGGACGAATCATTAACTACCGCAAATAATAGCGAGCCCCAGATCCTTAAAGCCTTCCATGAATAATTATATTAGGCGAAAGTTGCCCAACTTCACTTAAAATTGTAATTTCTTTCACTGCAAGTAATACATACTGCTAAGGACTGAACGACATACTTGCATACACTAGGTGGCTTGCAGTCGAGCTTGTAGTTTCACCTCGCCATTCAAATTATTGAATTTGCTTACAGACGGATCGAAGAAAAATAATTTTTATTCAGATGATGACATTATGTTTCTGCTATGTCGCCATGTTCTAATTCTTCTTAAGGAACATACTCTGGACACTGGACATATCCATTTCCGTGTCAGCTTGACTCTTCCACATCTTCTGAAAACAGCTTTCGTTTTAACTCTTGGTTCTGTTGGGCTTTCTGGTTATCATTTTCAAGATAAGCGTAAGGTGACGTAGAATTTGGTGGTTTCTTTGTAACTGTTACTCAGCAGATACAGCTTCCGCTATAAAACTTCGTCATATTTTTGTAGCAGATTTCTAGTCAGTAATTTTTTGTTGTGTGACAAGTATATTATATTTCGTGATGCCGTTCTCAAATTACACAATACTTGTAATCGCATTTGTAGCACTGGTCTCAAATTTGAAAGCAAAAATGTCTTGCCTAACAAAACTCGGGTTCCACACTGACTCCATTCATCTCGTACCGGTTCCCGGATTATATTTCGATGCAATGTCATGCTAAATTTTGATGGGAGAATGTTAAATAAGTTGCAAGAAAAATGTATAAGAGAGAACGAGAAGGTGACTTAGAAATTTTAAAATTACTGTTTACATCTGTTTGGACGAATGGTACTGGATCAGATTTTGTGTACTACGAGATCTTATACAGGATGCTACCCCAAACATATCGTTGGGCTTGGAACCTCTTTGGATCTCGACGTACTTTCGTGCCCCACCAGCAGTGGTGGTATCATGTGTGTTAGAAGTTTTTAATATTGCATGTTTCGAATGTGCATGGAAAACCGTAGACCACTGATTTCGTCCTTTTGGGACTAATACAAAGACTTCAATTGTTAAAGAGTTCCGAATTAAAAACAGAAAGAACCAACGGTTTTAGAATATATTCTTTTGAGAAGAGAAAGAGGTGTAATTGAGTAAACAATGTTTGGAACGAATCTACCAATTTGGGTATCCTTTCACGCTTCAAGCGATTAACAAAGAAACTTGTGTAAAGAGTAAAAGTGACTATTCAAATAAATTAGTGGAATAAATGACCAATATTTTCTTCGAAGATGAGCGATTTAATAGCGGAATATGAATTACTGTAACAATGACCGCAATTTTCCGTTTTATGTAGTTGACGAATGAGTAACCACTGTTACACAGAGCCTTCAATTATAAAAGAACTTTCCATTTCAATATGTTAGAAAAATGAAGTGCAATAACTGCAAACAATATACCAGAAGAAAAAAAATGCAATAATAGTTGTTATCGAATAATTGCATAGTTTCTTTTCTATGCAGCAGCAGATGCTACGCGGCGTGTGCAAACTTGCAGTGAAATACATAATGGGAATACTTTCTCCTAAGAAAGTGAATGTTCGGTTTTCTAATGCTCGCACAACAGAAAAAAGTGTTGCATTTAATGATGTATTTGTGCAAAACGTTCCGTTTATTACGATTTTACTTTCAGTCGGTGGGAGCGTTTTATAATTCGATTTGTTGTATGGTCTACCCCAAATTTGTTTGTATTTGTTCTTCACTTACCATAGGCCACAAAATGGCCCCGAAATATATACATATCTATACTTCTATGAAAACAGCGTAAAAACAGAACCCAATTTAACGGGCAACAAAATAACCAACCAGACGAATGTATTGTATATTCCGTTTCTGCAGCGGTACCTGTTTACTACACAACTGGTCGGCTGCTCTGTTTTCCATTTTCCACAAACAAACGCTTAGACAGTGATGCTTCAATTTTATTTATAGCCTGTTTCTTTCTTTTTTTTATTGTGTTTTTGATCTCACTAGTGAGCATATTTTTTTTGTTGTAAAGGGAGGTTTCCCGTTGATTTCTAATAAATAAATAAATAAATATTTAAATAACTGACTTAGATTATGACGCTTGAAAATCTGGAAATGCGAGACGAAAAATATTATATATTTTCTTATGGGTTTTTTATTGTAAAAATTTATCGTGTTGAAGGGTTTAATTTAAATTTGGTACTTCGTCCGTTCGTCTTTTAGGGTAATGTCATAAAATTTTCAAGAATCAAAAATATAAACCGATAGTTTTTAAAGAATATCAACGATTTGACAGCTTTAGACGAAGTAGTAAATAGTAATATAGGTTTGCTTTTTCAGATATATAACCGCCATGCACGTGGTATCCGTGGTTACTTAGAGGGATATGTAGTAGCCTTCGACAAACATTGGAATTTAGCATTAGAAGATGTTACAGAAGTTTGGACGAGGCCAGAACGAAGAAAAGTTCCAGCCCTTGGTACGTGTTTAGCTTTTCATGATTGCACTTCTGCGATAATTTTTGCAATTACGATCTTGTCACGACTTCTTAGTACAAAAAATTTCCTCTTGCAGGATACTTATAAATAGCTTTAGGTCGTACTAAGATGTCGATCATAATTTATTATGAATACCGACATTGAAACATTTCAACAAAAGCGTTACCTTGGGGTAATACAATTAACGAATTCAGCTAATGTTTCTCAATAAACAATTCTTTGGTTTATTGCTAATACATTTAACACTTTTTTATAAATAATACGTATCCTTAAATATTGTACATGTACACCAGTTAAAATTTTGTGGAGATTTTAAAGCTTGTTGGGTATTTTTTGAGAAGCAGAATTTTAAAGTGTTACATTATCTAGTCCTGGCCAAGGAACTGGGATTTGTAACTTATCTTCAGATACTCACAGATTGGACATCCTCCCTATGGAGATAGGATAGAGTGCTAAAAGCGAGCGTTCTGCCACCAACCGTTCTGGTTTTGCTCGTGAAAAGGTGGTTTTTATGATAATTCCTTTTTAACTCCTAGGAAGCATGTAAAATAAAAATGATCTGTCAGTTTCCAAATTTATGGAACACCATTAAGTACCTGGGCATCTTATATTTTAATCTTCGTCAAAAATAAGGTGTATTACCTGACAGTAATAATATTAATTATGAATATAAATACAACGAAGACTTTAAATTATAAATAATTTATGGATATAAAACCATAAGTCCAAGTTTTTATATTACCTGTCCCAAGTTTTATTATAAACCGATAAGTGTTATTTTCGAACTAAGTGGCAGTACCAAGAATGTTGTCTTGAACCTAAATCAAATGCTAATCAGTTATAAATTGCCAATATTTTGTCAGTCCCAATCTATCAAATTAAGGTCAACATGATCTCAAGGCTTGTTTCAATACTGCGAATAATAACGAACTAAAACAAAGAATCACAAGGAATATTTTTTTCAGACACAGTTGAGACTGCAGCAACAACTAGTAAGAGAATTTCACTTCCAACAGTTACTGTAATAAAATCTGATAAGAAACTGGAAACTTGTTATAGGCATGTTAACCAACTCCTTATTAGGGGTGAACATGTGGTATCGATAATAATATCAAAAACTGAATTGGAGAAAAATCTCGAGAAAAATGAATGACGGGAGGAATTATTTGGTGGAGAAGAATATCAGAAATAAAGATTTTAAAGTCTTCTTACAGCTGGCCTGGGAAGACTTGCAGATGAATACTAAACCTATTCCTGATGTGAATTTTATAAGTGGATGGTAGAACGAAGTAACAGCATTGTCAATTTAAACGTATTTATCCAGCTAATTAATTTGCTGTCAAGATTTAATGCATGCACTTCTATTTGGAATTTTTGTTCAGCAATAAACGAATTATATTAAGGTTGCTTTTAATTACTTAAACCCTTCCCCACCATACTTGAAATAACCAAATATACGTTATAGAAACGAAATCCTGGTGTAGTTCAATATAAAAAGGACGTTAAAATTGATGGAAGCTGTTACCAATCGTACAAAACTACTGTTACACTGCTATGAGTTAACTCTATGGTTAACTTCTGGGTGAACTGTGTTTTAATTAGTATAGTGCGTGAACTGTTAGATTGTTCTTAGTAGAGCTCGTTTCATACGATAGGTAACGATGACGTCATCAACTCTGCACGAAGGCGAGAGTAATGCCAACGGCTCTCTGCCGTTTGTTGATCGGCTACCAGAGGGATGCTAACAAAAGTCGGTTTTTGCGCAAGACGTCACCGGTTCTTCTCAAATGAAGCGAGCTCTAGTTGCAGGATCAACAATTATTAGGCAAGTGATCCATTGGTCTCTGTGCGCGTCTACTTCGTTGATGGAACGAATTGAATAATAAGGTCGTGTCAGCATTGGAACAAAGGCAGTTTTCCTTGCTCGTCAATGTATCTTCTGTGATTATTAGTCGGGGAGCAGACCGCCTGACAGATGCGTTTTAAACACTCTCTATACAACTCGAATACACACAAGAAAATGAAGCTGATTCTTATGTAAAATGACCTGCCGGATTCGAATTTTGAGATCGCGAAAAGATTGGGAATTGCGAAAATGCCGGAAAATTGGTTTTTCGTACAATTTTCCTAAATCAATTTTCGACCATTTTTAAAACTTCTTGTTGTATTTCAGCAGCGAAAAGAGTTAGAGATCTGTTTTTTTCGTGGAATATACACTGAAGTGTGCTGATCATCACAGTGTACTTATATTCCCTCAACAATTTTCCAGTTTTATGAAAAAAATGGTTTCTTGCTAGACCGCAAATTTGTGAAATGTAGTTTTCATGCACCGGCTAAGTAATCTTATTTTTCGGAATTAACATATACATATGCGAAACCAAACACGGACAAAGGCTCGAAATTATTTTTGGTGAAAAAACGAAACCTTAATGTTGTTGCTGAAAAAAGTTACAGCGAGTTAAAACATAAATAATTCGTGCGCACTAGCCGCGTAGATGGGTTGATAGGTAGTGACATGGGTTCGAGCGCTTTTATCCTTGATAATACACACATAGCCGAAACTCTTGGCACCCTGAATTAATTTGAAACGTAAGCAAAAATAATTCTAACAAATATGTGGATTCAATTCTACATTTTATTGAAATGCTTTATCACATGTAAAGTTATTTTCATGGAAATTAAATTTAAGAAAATGTCCGAATTAATTTTTTTTGAAAAACCAAAGTCTTCCCAAATGTGAGAAACGAAGATGTCAATAACAATTATGTCCTCCTCTGTTCTCGAGCAAACCATTAACACGTCTGTACATTCCAATAAAAAGGTTATTAATGGCTTCCTGCGGTATGTTGTTCCATTCTTCTTGAGCAGCAACAATTAGCTCCTGAAGGATGAAAGGGGGGTTATCCCTATTTAAAATGGCCCTTTTTAGCATATCCCACACGTTCTCACAAGGATTCAAGTCAGGTGAGTTTGTTGGCCAATTCATTCTTGGAATATTCCCTTCCTGTAGCAAATTGGCAAACTTTCTTGTGCGGTGGGGCGTGGCGTTATAGTCCATAAAAACGAAATTTTCTCCAATGGAAGGATGATTGGTTGGATAATGTTTTCGACGTAAATGTTTCCCTTCATGGTTTGCGGCACGTTAATAAGTGTAGTGCGACGACCATACATTATACCCTCCTCAAAACATTACTGTTCCGCCTTGATAAGGAACAACTTCTCTGGCAAAAGTAAGTCTCTCTTGTCGTCCCGGTCCCCTAGAGACCCTTTCACGTCGATAATCATTCACTAACCCAATTTTTGCCTCATCAGAAAAATGATACGTTTTGCTTTCAGAGATCTGCCTCCTACGGAAAACGCATTTAACTTTCATGTTAAAAGAGCTTTTTTCAGTGTGCTGTATATAAAACGGCTTGGCAAATAAGCTCAAATATTCCAAACATCCTGGAATATGGATGGTACATGGAAAATGACGTTATTATGCCAATAACATTCACAAATAGCTCTAAACTGGAGTGTGTTACTATAACACAGTTCTGTAAATGTAAAAATTTTACCTGTTCTTTTCGATGCGCATGCATGAAATCTAATGTACAATGTATAATATCATGTTTATGTGAAGGGAAATGCAATTTGTCGGAATAAAAAATACGAATGTTCTCGATATTAATGCAGCGTTTGTACGCCCGCACATAAACCATTACTACACGGCTCAGCCCAGCTAGCGCGCACGAATTATTTATGTTTTAACTCCCTGTAACTTTTTTCAGCAACAACATTAATGTTTCGTTTCTTCACCAAAAATAATTTCGAGCCTTTGTGTTTGGTCTTGCATATGTACGAGGCATATCCACAAAGTAAGTTCCGATCGTGGATATGTTTTAAGCAAATGGTGCGATTGGGACAAATCTGGCCAGGAAACCTTCACTACTAAATACGAAGGCAGTAGATAAGCTATGGAGGTACGGTGACACATTTAACATTGATTCTCCCATAAGAGCTAAAAAACTACTTTTGTTGTAGATCCCAACCAAGTTTTGCCAATGACTTGTAGATCCCAACTAGGTTTTGCCAATTCACTTTACTTGCGAATCCCAACTAGGTTTTGCCAATGACTTGCAGATCCCAACTGTGTTTCGCCAGTTACTTGTGGTTCCCATCTAGGTTTTGCCAAACTACTTTGTTTGTGGTTCCCAACTAGGTTTTGCCAATGCCTGCTATTATTCCCCCGTTTTCATTAATAATCGCGGATTAGTTCGAATCCTAGCGGACCCTTTTGCTACCCGGAGCCAGTATTACCGCTGGTAGGTCACACTGCCTCATGCCGGTAAGGCAGATTCCTGCAACGTCGTGGTAGAATGGCCCCAGACCTTAAGCCTTCGCCCCCCTGGAGGGCGACCCTAAGTGGGTTTCCGTATATAAATTCAGCGCAGCCGCTCACAGTCTCAATGTGTTATCTTATCTGTGTGCGCGTGTTGACTACAGGAAAGCGGCCAATTCCTGGAACTGTCAGGTCTGTACCAACGCCACAGAGAGTCGGCGTCCGCGTCGGCCCTTACGTCAAAGCTCTAGCTCCCACCCTGGGAAATCCGGGAAAGGTAAATAAAACACCCGCAATTTTGCATTTTATGCCTTTTTGCCCCCCAAATCGAGCTCTTACGGGAGAATCAATGTTAATAGTGGTCCCGTATCCCGGGCCTACATCCTAGTTGACGCAATTATGACGTCAGCGTCCACGCAGACGCCAGCGTTTGCATCAGGGCAACGTTAATAAAACACAAGCAATATCTTGGTCTGTCCCACTCTTTCTCGAAGGAACGATGACTAAAACACAGTTTAGTATATTATCTTGTTATACCGGCCCTAACGTTAGTGCCAAATAGGCTTTAACTCATAAGGAACGTAAGAAGCGCATGTGAGGAGAATCGGAATAAACAGTTATTTCGCCGCGATTACTATTGGTTACAGACAGCTGGCCCCTATGTCAAAGCCAGCCCCCCCCCCTCAACCCCCCTTCCGCGGTGGTTTGAGTATGGCGTAACCAAGACGGAGCAACCCTGACGTCACATGTGGGCGCTTTCGCGATACGCACCCAAACCGCCACTGCTACGTCACCCAAGATGGCCGCCACCGAGCAGCCAAGTTGGCGGCAGCGTTCAGCTTTTGTGAATGTGAGAAGGTTAAATAAAACACTGTTGCGTATTATCTTTATTGGAGCATATTACACAAAAGACCCTGTATGTCCTGACATGATGCAATTTTATTGAAAATGTTTACTGGAATATAATACCCTGTATGTAAGTACTGCGAAACGATGAGATCTTATCGGACAAAGGACTATAATTAAATAACGCCCCGTATGTACGCTATACAACGAGCCAACTTGCAGGGTGAATCAGTTGACGATAATTTTCAGATTAATGATGGCGGACACCGTCCAGCCTGCAACACATAAATATAAATTAAATAAAAAATAATAAACAGAAACCGAGACACGAACGAATATTTCGCAACGTACTAGAGTCTAAGATAGGAATAAAAAGAGGAATAGGTAGGCCCAGATTAGACTACTGCTTGGGGATGTACGATGTTCTACTTGCAGACTAGCGATAGCGTGACAAAATAAAAGCACATACCAGAATTTCGCTCCTGAAACCCTTCCAAAAACATTTGCTTCACGATGGAATAAATACGTTTCTGTTTCAAAGTTGATGAATTTACGTACCGTGCGGGGGCGGCATACTAAATTACCTGCGTGCATTTTACCTAGAAAATAACCTCTATTAGTTCGTTGCAATACATTTGTAGATATGAATCAAAAATGTCACGTCAATTTATTAGTATATGACTAGGTGAGAAACATATCAATTAACCCTGGTATTTAATAAATGTGGTTAAATAAAACACTGTTGCGTATTATCTTTATTGGACAACACAACAGACCCTGTATATCCTGACATGATGAAATTATATTGAAAATGTTTACGGGAATATAACACCCTGTATGTACCTACACAACGATGAAATTTTATCGAACAAAGTTGAGTTGTATTGGACTATAATTAAATAACACCCTGTATGTACGATATACGACTAGTCAACTTGCGGGGGGGGGGGGGGGGTGAATCTGTTGGCGATAATTTGCAGATTAACGATGGCGGACAGCGCCCAGTCTGCAATACATAAATATAAATTAAATAAAAAATAATAATAATAAAAGGGAAAAACTTTTCGATGCACCAAGGAATATTTCGCAACGTACTAGAGTCTGAGATAGAAATAAAAAGAGGGATAGGTAGGCCCAGATTAGACTACTGCTCTCAAATAGTTGGGGATGTACGATGTTCTACTTGCAGATTAACGATAGCGTGACAAAATAAAAGTACATACCAGAATTCCGAGCCTGAAACTCTTCCAAAAACATTTGCTTCACCATGGGATAAATAAGTTTCTGTTTCAAAGTTGGTGAATTAACGTAAGTACCTGAGGATCCGTGCGGAGGCGGCATAGAAAATATCCACAATGCATTTTCCCTACAAAATAACCTCTATTAGTTAATTGCAATGCGTAGAAATGAATAAAAAAATACATCTTCAATTAGTAAGACTAGGTGAGAAACATATCAATAAACCCTCGTATTTAATAAATGTAAATTATATTTTTCACCAAATTAATTCGGATATACGTCGTGTAAACATTTGACAATCCTCACTGTCCTTAGTAAGACTAGGTGAGAAACATATCAATAAATCCTGGTATTTAATAAATGTAAATTATATTTTCCACCAATTAGTTAATTGCAATATGTAGATATGAATCAAAAAATACAACTTCAATTAGTAAGACTAGGTGGGACACATATCAGCAAACCCTGCGGTATTCCATAAATGTAAATTATAATTTATTATTGTCCACCAAATCCATTCGGATATACATACAACAAACATTTGACAATCCTCACTATCCAAAAATTATTATGATCGTGTATAATATTTATAAATAGGAACTTACCTGTGTCTAATTATTTCGGGGGATCACTCATGTAAAATTTTGGGCACGATATATTGCCATGTTCTACTTGTACGAGTAGATTAACGATGACGTAACAAAATAAAAGTAAATAAAAAAACTTTCCGATACACGAAGGAATATTTTGTCACTATAGATTGTCTCATGTAACCACTGACCACCACTAGATCGAATCTCGTGAGTTACTCTCCGAATATTCATATTAGCACATCAGTTGGTATCATTTATGAAAACTAGGTGCAGAATGTTAAAAATTTACTAATCTGGACGTTCTTTTATAACGTATTCTTGCGCAAGTTCGGCGTCTGCAAAGCCATAAATTACACATGGGAATGCTATTCTTTGATATAGGTACATGATGCAATGTGGCCAAATTAGTAGAATCGACGCGTTATTATTTTAATGAAACATAAACAATAATAAATTCATGTCCGAATTGAAAGTCTTATCAAAACAAATCATTATTTAGATTACCGAAGACACCCTGTGGGTAATAAAAATGACAATTTATAATGCTGACTCAATAAATAATTTCTGTTTAGGTATTTTATGTATGTCAGATCGAAAATTAATTCTGGAACATCATGAATCAAATAATGTTAAAATACAACAAGACCGTGTACTTAAATTCGTAAGGAATGGGGTGCGAGGGGTAAACGATTATCTATACGACAAAACCGTGTACTTAAATTCAATTAAGTTCTTCCATTACACCTGCTGTATGTTGGTTACAAATAAAAGTATTGTAGCTATATATTATGTAACTGCTAGTACCTACCCTGTATAATTATTTTGCGTTTCTAAATTTAGCCCATATCATAGACTTATGTGCATACACATGTAAGAAATTGTTAGCGCACCTTCTATAAGAAATGTTCCTGGGAGTTGTTTTGCATGTTGTCACGTATGGGAGCGATAAGGAGCTCCTAACTGGGCGACAAGAGGACGGGATTCATTCATTGAGAATCGGGCGCGGTCCAGGTTTATAATAAAATCATATCAAGTATCATAATCATTTGTTAAACTTTTGTGCCGAATATATTTTTTGGGAACTTTACGTAGTGTGGTTTTAGTACCTTCTTACACACATATACACAACTAAATATTCCCGCTTTACTTCTGATACCCGAGGCACGAAGGCATAAATATTTCGCAACATACTAGAGAACCTATATTAGTTCATTGCCAATACATACATGTATGTAGATATGAGTCAAAAATGCAACTTCAATTTAGTAGTATGACTAGGTAAGAAACATGTCAGAAAACCCTGGTATTCAATAAATGTATTTTATTTCCATCAAATTCATTCGGATATACGTCCTATATAAACATTCGACAATCCTCACTGCCCTATGACGTAACAACATTTCTTAGAAGACATTGTCAAATGTCTGACGGGTGAAGTTATTGTAAAACATAATTTGATCCGTTTGCTGAAGCCGCAGGAATAATCTTATGTAAATAAAATATATGTATACCTGCTGTATGTTTGTAACAAATAAAAGTAACTGCTAGTAAGTACCTACCGTGTATAATATTTTGCATTTTTAAATTGACCCCAAGAGATTAGTATAATAACCACTATACACACATACACATCCCACGCAATGCTCTAAAGTAAAGTAAATAAATAAGGACGCCGAACTTGTATCTGTAGGTACCTACCTTAAGTTTGTCAACTCAAAAGAACCTCATAAAAATTAATTGTGTATAAACCGATCTGGAAATGCATAGTCTTATGTGTATATACAACTAAATATTCCCGCTTTATCTCTGTTACTTAATGAAGCATGCGAAAATCTAAACAGAAAAATTCTTACGTTCACGTACCTACTTCTATCTACTTACCTTAGTATCAAACCCAGAGAGATACTTGAAGATTGTGTTGAATAGTCTCCATGCTTGCTAAAGGGATATCTATTTATTCCAAAGACTGGGTCGACGTACCCCACACTTTTTTTACGTGGGTACATAGTTTTATAAACCGAAATTGCATTTTTTCTACTTACTAATAACTGAATATGAGTGTGCTTTTCTTCTTCTTATACAGGTAAATTCTAGGGATCCGTCAAAGAAGTCGCTCGCATGTGCGTGGGAAGTTTTAAAATTTGTGATTAGGACCCAATGAACTATACAGTTTCATAATATTATTCCTTTGCGAACTAATGTTTGTTTTGATAAAAATCGCCAAATACAAACATGATTAGGTATACCAATATAATTATTCTGTAACATCTGCCCATATATGGTAATTTAAAGAACTCGCGGACATTTCGCTTGACCACGCACGAAGTGTAATTAACATTCATTTACCACCGTGGGCTACGGTAATTACTAAATAGCGCTATTCTTGTGTTTTCAATTTTATGAAACTTACGTGTTGGGCTTTAGGTGGTCTGTGATTCACCCTTCCATATAATAATGCCTATTTATGCCTATTTAGATATATTTATGCATTTCAAATCGAAAATTCTAGAACATTATAATAATTTTCAAAAGTTTTCATATGAGACAAAGTAGGGGCGCCGAAATAATATATTAGAGTTGTCACCAACAGCAGACGCCACCGTCGGGATGAACGTTCATGCTAAATGGGCGTTAACCCATAAGAGTAGTAAAATTATGTCATGTGGGGTATCAAATTAAAAGACTCGACGAGGAGTATCGGAATAAACAGTTACTTCGCCGAAAAATGGCCGCCCACCCGTAAGCCCTGTTTCGGACAAACGTAGTACACCATCACGGCGTTATCCCATAATGGAGGTAAAACAATGTCATGTGGGGTATCAAATTATAGGAGTCGACGAGGAGAATCGCAATAAACAGTTATTTCATCGCAAAATGAACGCCCACCCGTAAGCCCTGTTTCGGTCAAACGTAGATCATCATCATACCGCTCCGCCACTCTTATTCCCTTATGGTCGACTGACGTCATGGGTTGAGATGCCACTTCCAGCCAAACCGGATCTGCGGTTTTGCCAATGCGCTTTACTTGCGGTTCCCAGCTAGGTTTTACCAATTACTTTCAGATCCCAACTAGGTTTTGCCAACGCACTTTACTTGCTGTTCCAAACTAGGTTTTGCCAATTACTTGCGGCTCCCAACTAGGTTTTGCCATTACGCTGAGAGGGCTCTTGCCCTGTGTACTAGAATCTGAAATATTACCAAGCGGACTTTTGTAACACATTGTATGTGTATACAGGTGTATACACCTGTATGTACTAACAGATGTAACACAAAGGCCTTGTATATACGAGCAGATAAAACACAAGTGTCCTATATGTACCATGCTATGTGCCCCTCTGGAATCGCATTACATGATTGACACAACTTTTGTTCCCAACCGCTGGACCAATCAGAAGACAGGAACAAGATGGCCGCCATTGCAACGTGACGTCAGCGCCCGACGTCAACGTCCACGCGGGCTTTAAGCCTTGTCTAAACTTGTCACTGCACTGAACGCCCCGTGGACGTTGACGTCGGGCGCTGACGTCACGTTGCAATGGCGGCTATCTTGTTCCTGTCTTCTGATTGGTCCAGCGGTTGGGAACAAAAGTTGTGTCAATCATGTAATGCGATTCCAGAGGGGCACATAGCATGGTACATATAGGACACTTGTGTTTTATCTGCTCGTATATACAAGGCCTTTGTGTTACATCTGTTAGTACATACAGGTGTATACACCTGTATACACATACAATGTGTTACAAAAGTCCGCTTGGTAATATTTCAGATTCTAGTACACAGGGCAAGAGCCCTCTCAGCGTAATGGCAAAACCTAGTTGGGAGCCGCAAGTAATTGGCAAAACCTAGTTTGGAACAGCAAGTAAAGTGCGTTGGCAAAACCTAGTTGGGATCTGAAAGTAATTGGTAAAACCTAGCTGGGAACCGCAAGTAAAGCGCATTGGCAAAACCGCAGATCCGGTTTGGCTGGAAGTGGCATCTCAACCCACGACGTCAGTCGACCATAAGGGAATAAGAGTGGCGGAGCGGTATGATGATGATCTACGTTTGACCGAAACAGGGCTTACGGGTGGGCGTTCATTTTGCGATGAAATAACTGTTTATTGCGATTCTCCTCGTCGACTCCTATAATTTGATACCCCACATGACATTGTTTTACCTCCATTATGGGATAACGCCGTGATGGTGTACTACGTTTGTCCGAAACAGGGCTTACGGGTGGGCGGCCATTTTTCGGCGAAGTAACTGTTTATTCCGATACTCCTCGTCGAGTCTTTTAATTTGATACCCCACATGACATAATTTTACTACTCTTATGGGTTAACGCCCATTTAGCATGAACGTTCATCCCGACGGTGGCGTCTGCTGTTGGTGACAACTCTAATATATTATTTCGGCGCCCCTACTTTGTCTCATATGAAAACTTTTGAAAATTATTATAATGTTCTAGAATTTTCGATTTGAAATGCATAAATATATCTAAATAGGCATAAATAGGCATTATTATATGGAAGGGTGAATCACAGACCACCTAAAGCCCAACACGTAAGTTTCATAAAATTGAAAACACAAGAATAGCGCTATTTAGTAATTACCGTAGCCCACGGTGGTAAATGAATGTTAATTACACTTCGTGCGTGGTCAAGCGAAATGTCCGCGAGTTCTTTAAATTACCATATATGGGCAGATGTTACAGAATAATTATATTGGTATACCTAATCATGTTTGTATTTGGCGATTTTTATCAAAACAAACATTAGTTCGCAAAGGAATAATATTATGAAACTGTATAGTTCATTGGGTCCTAATCACAAATTTTAAAACTTCCCACGCACATGCGAGCGACTTCTTTGACGGATCCCTAGAATTTACCTGTATAAGAAGAAGAAAAGCACACTCATATTCAGTTATTAGTAAGTAGAAAAAATGCAATTTCGGTTTATAAAACTATGTACCCACGTAAAAAAAGTGTGGGGTACGTCGACCCAGTCTTTGGAATAAATAGATATCCCTTTAGCAAGCATGGAGACTATTCAACACAATCTTCAAGTATCTCTCTGGGTTTGATACTAAGGTAAGTAGATAGAAGTAGGTACGTGAACGTAAGAATTTTTCTGTTTAGATTTTCGCATGCTTCATTAAGTAACAGAGATAAAGCGGGAATATTTAGTTGTATATACACATAAGACTATGCATTTCCAGATCGGTTTATACACAATTAATTTTTATGAGGTTCTTTTGAGTTGACAAACTTAAGGTAGGTACCTACAGATACAAGTTCGGCGTCCTTATTTATTTACTTTACTTTAGAGCATTGCGTGGGATGTGTATGTGTGTATAGTGGTTATTATACTAATCTCTTGGGGTCAATTTAAAAATGCAAAATATTATACACGGTAGGTACTTACTAGCAGTTACTTTTATTTGTTACAAACATACAGCAGGTATACATATATTTTATTTACATAAGATTATTCCTGCGGCTTCAGCAAACGGATCAAATTATGTTTTACAATAACTTCACCCGTCAGACATTTGACAATGTCTTCTAAGAAATGTTGTTACGTCATAGGGCAGTGAGGATTGTCGAATGTTTATATAGGACGTATATCCGAATGAATTTGATGGAAATAAAATACATTTATTGAATACCAGGGTTTTCTGACATGTTTCTTACCTAGTCATACTACTAAATTGAAGTTGCATTTTTGACTCATATCTACATACATGTATGTATTGGCAATGAACTAATATAGGTTCTCTAGTATGTTGCGAAATATTTATGCCTTCGTGCCTCGGGTATCAGAAGTAAAGCGGGAATATTTAGTTGTGTATATGTGTGTAAGAAGGTACTAAAACCACACTACGTAAAGTTCCCAAAAAATATATTCGGCACAAAAGTTTAACAAATGATTATGATACTTGATATGATTTTATTATAAACCTGGACCGCGCCCGATTCTCAATGAATGAATCCCGTCCTCTTGTCGCCCAGTTAGGAGCTCCTTATCGCTCCCATACGTGACAACATGCAAAACAACTCCCAGGAACATTTCTTATAGAAGGTGCGCTAACAATTTCTTACATGTGTATGCACATAAGTCTATGATATGGGCTAAATTTAGAAACGCAAAATAATTATACAGGGTAGGTACTAGCAGTTACATAATATATAGCTACAATACTTTTATTTGTAACCAACATACAGCAGGTGTAATGGAAGAACTTAATTGAATTTAAGTACACGGTTTTGTCGTATAGATAATCGTTTACCCCTCGCACCCCATTCCTTACGAATTTAAGTACACGGTCTTGTTGTATTTTAACATTATTTGATTCATGATGTTCCAGAATTAATTTTCGATCTGACATACATAAAATACCTAAACAGAAATTATTTATTGAGTCAGCATTATAAATTGTCATTTTTATTACCCACAGGGTGTCTTCGGTAATCTAAATAATGATTTGTTTTGATAAGACTTTCAATTCGGACATGAATTTATTATTGTTTATGTTTCATTAAAATAATAACGCGTCGATTCTACTAATTTGGCCACATTGCATCATGTACCTATATCAAAGAATAGCATTCCCATGTGTAATTTATGGCTTTGCAGACGCCGAACTTGCGCAAGAATACGTTATAAAAGAACGTCCAGATTAGTAAATTTTTAACATTCTGCACCTAGTTTTCATAAATGATACCAACTGATGTGCTAATATGAATATTCGGAGAGTAACTCACGAGATTCGATCTAGTGGTGGTCAGTGGTTACATGAGACAATCTATAGTGACAAAATATTCCTTCGTGTATCGGAAAGTTTTTTTATTTACTTTTATTTTGTTACGTCATCGTTAATCTACTCGTACAAGTAGAACATGGCAATATATCGTGCCCAAAATTTTACATGAGTGATCCCCCGAAATAATTAGACACAGGTAAGTTCCTATTTATAAATATTATACACGATCATAATAATTTTTGGATAGTGAGGATTGTCAAATGTTTGTTGTATGTATATCCGAATGGATTTGGTGGACAATAATAAATTATAATTTACATTTATGGAATACCGCAGGGTTTGCTGATATGTGTCCCACCTAGTCTTACTAATTGAAGTTGTATTTTTTGATTCATATCTACATATTGCAATTAACTAATTGGTGGAAAATATAATTTACATTTATTAAATACCAGGATTTATTGATATGTTTCTCACCTAGTCTTACTAAGGACAGTGAGGATTGTCAAATGTTTACACGACGTATATCCGAATTAATTTGGTGAAAAATATAATTTACATTTATTAAATACGAGGGTTTATTGATATGTTTCTCACCTAGTCTTACTAATTGAAGATGTATTTTTTTATTCATTTCTACGCATTGCAATTAACTAATAGAGGTTATTTTGTAGGGAAAATGCATTGTGGATATTTT
The DNA here is from genome assembly GCA_963966045.1 of Xestobium rufovillosum. Lineage (NCBI taxonomy): Eukaryota > Metazoa > Arthropoda > Insecta > Coleoptera > Ptinidae > Xestobium > Xestobium rufovillosum. The sequence continues at coordinate 22,159,610 of OZ014494.1, forward strand.
CTATGCCGCCTCCGCACGGATCCTCAGGTACTTACGTTAATTCACCAACTTTGAAACAGAAACTTATTTATCCCATGGTGAAGCAAATGTTTTTGGAAGAGTTTCAGGCTCGGAATTCTGGTATGTACTTTTATTTTGTCACGCTATCGTTAATCTGCAAGTAGAACATCGTACATCCCCAACTATTTGAGAGCAGTAGTCTAATCTGGGCCTACCTATCCCTCTTTTTATTTCTATCTCAGACTCTAGTACGTTGCGAAATATTCCTTGGTGCATCGAAAAGTTTTTCCCTTTTATTATTATTATTTTTTATTTAATTTATATTTATGTATTGCAGACTGGGCGCTGTCCGCCATCGTTAATCTGCAAATTATCGCCAACAGATTCACCCCCCCCCCCCCCCGCAAGTTGACTAGTCGTATATCGTACATACAGGGTGTTATTTAATTATAGTCCAATACAACTCAACTTTGTTCGATAAAATTTCATCGTTGTGTAGGTACATACAGGGTGTTATATTCCCGTAAACATTTTCAATATAATTTCATCATGTCAGGATATACAGGGTCTGTTGTGTTGTCCAATAAAGATAATACGCAACAGTGTTTTATTTAACCACATTTATTAAATACCAGGGTTAATTGATATGTTTCTCACCTAGTCATATACTAATAAATTGACGTGACATTTTTGATTCATATCTACAAATGTATTGCAACGAACTAATAGAGGTTATTTTCTAGGTAAAATGCACGCAGGTAATTTAGTATGCCGCCCCCGCACGGTACGTAAATTCATCAACTTTGAAACAGAAACGTATTTATTCCATCGTGAAGCAAATGTTTTTGGAAGGGTTTCAGGAGCGAAATTCTGGTATGTGCTTTTATTTTGTCACGCTATCGCTAGTCTGCAAGTAGAACATCGTACATCCCCAAGCAGTAGTCTAATCTGGGCCTACCTATTCCTCTTTTTATTCCTATCTTAGACTCTAGTACGTTGCGAAATATTCGTTCGTGTCTCGGTTTCTGTTTATTATTTTTTATTTAATTTATATTTATGTGTTGCAGGCTGGACGGTGTCCGCCATCATTAATCTGAAAATTATCGTCAACTGATTCACCCTGCAAGTTGGCTCGTTGTATAGCGTACATACGGGGCGTTATTTAATTATAGTCCTTTGTCCGATAAGATCTCATCGTTTCGCAGTACTTACATACAGGGTATTATATTCCAGTAAACATTTTCAATAAAATTGCATCATGTCAGGACATACAGGGTCTTTTGTGTAATATGCTCCAATAAAGATAATACGCAACAGTGTTTTATTTAACCTTCTCACATTCACAAAAGCTGAACGCTGCCGCCAACTTGGCTGCTCGGTGGCGGCCATCTTGGGTGACGTAGCAGTGGCGGTTTGGGTGCGTATCGCGAAAGCGCCCACATGTGACGTCAGGGTTGCTCCGTCTTGGTTACGCCATACTCAAACCACCGCGGAAGGGGGGTTGAGGGGGGGGGGCTGGCTTTGACATAGGGGCCAGCTGTCTGTAACCAATAGTAATCGCGGCGAAATAACTGTTTATTCCGATTCTCCTCACATGCGCTTCTTACGTTCCTTATGAGTTAAAGCCTATTTGGCACTAACGTTAGGGCCGGTATAACAAGATAATATACTAAACTGTGTTTTAGTCATCGTTCCTTCGAGAAAGAGTGGGACAGACCAAGATATTGCTTGTGTTTTATTAACGTTGCCCTGATGCAAACGCTGGCGTCTGCGTGGACGCTGACGTCATAATTGCGTCAACTAGGATGTAGGCCCGGGATACGGGACCACTATTAACATTGATTCTCCCGTAAGAGCTCGATTTGGGGGGCAAAAAGGCATAAAATGCAAAATTGCGGGTGTTTTATTTACCTTTCCCGGATTTCCCAGGGTGGGAGCTAGAGCTTTGACGTAAGGGCCGACGCGGACGCCGACTCTCTGTGGCGTTGGTACAGACCTGACAGTTCCAGGAATTGGCCGCTTTCCTGTAGTCAACACGCGCACACAGATAAGATAACACATTGAGACTGTGAGCGGCTGCGCTGAATTTATATACGGAAACCCACTTAGGGTCGCCCTCCAGGGGGGCGAAGGCTTAAGGTCTGGGGCCATTCTACCACGACGTTGCAGGAATCTGCCTTACCGGCATGAGGCAGTGTGACCTACCAGCGGTAATACTGGCTCCGGGTAGCAAAAGGGTCCGCTAGGATTCGAACTAATCCGCGATTATTAATGAAAACGGGGGAATAATAGCAGGCATTGGCAAAACCTAGTTGGGAACCACAAACAAAGTAGTTTGGCAAAACCTAGATGGGAACCACAAGTAACTGGCGAAACACAGTTGGGATCTGCAAGTCATTGGCAAAACCTAGTTGGGATTCGCAAGTAAAGTGAATTGGCAAAACCTAGTTGGGATCTACAAGTCATTGGCAAAACTTGGTTGGGATCTACAACAAAAGTAGTTTTTTAGCTCTTATGGGAGAATCAATGTTAAATGTGTCACCGTACCTCCATAGCTTATCTACTGAAGGCCTTGGAAGACAAATTATTCATATGTCGTTGACAGCAAACGTATGACATTGTGTCAAGTCAAAATGAGCGCAGTATAGAAAATCCGTTCTGTTGCGAAATACGATCTGTGATTGAATTTTTAAATGCCAAAAAAGTTCGGAGCGCAGAAATTTTTGGAGAGAATAAAGAACAAAAGGTCAGGTCTTCCCTGTTCGGGATTTTTTTTGCTGCATGACAGTGCCCGACCTCACGCAGCCGCTTCGACACGAGCATTCTTGACAAAATTTTAATGGGAAATTTTTGATTATCCACCTTATAGCCCCGATTTTGCACCAAGTGGTTTTCATCTCTTTCTCCAACTTAAGAAACTTTTAGCAGGACAGCGATGCAATAACTATGAAGAAGTAAAGATTCTCTGGTTCAGAATTGGATGAAAATGTTGAACCGAGTGTTGGACGCAAATTTCACAGACACTGGCATACAAAAACTTGTGCCACGCTATGATAAATGCTTAAATTTAAGAGGTGATTATGTAGGGAAGTAGTTTAAGGTACATTTAAGGAAATACAAATAAAACAATTGAAAGAAAAAAAGTTTTATAACTTTTATGACCAATTGGAACTTAATTTGTGGATGAGCCTCGTATATGTTAATTCCGAAAAATAAGGTTACTTACCCAGTGCATGAAAAATACATTACACAAATTTGCGGTCTAGCAAGAAACCATTTTTTTTATAAAATTGGAAAATTGTAGAGGCAAGGTGATTACACTGTGATGATCAGCACACTTCAGTGTGTATTCCACGAAAAAAAAAACAGATCTCTAACTCTTTTCGTTGCTGAAATACAACGAGAAAAGTTTTAAAAATGGTCGAAAATTTATTTAGGAAAATTTTTGGAAAAATCGATATTCCGGCATTTTCGCAATTCCCGATCTTTTCGCGACCTCAAAATTCGAATCCGGCAGATCATTTTACTTAAGAATCAGCTTCATTTTCTGTGTGTTCGAGTTGTATAGAGGGTGTCGAATTAGATCACCTTGCTCCCCTACTATATAAGCTTGCTTCCCTTAGTGGCAGTTGCTAAGTACATAAATATCTTAATGCGCTGGGACTGATAATTTACAAATCACGAATCGTAACATAGATACTTCTAACGTTAATTAATTTTTGTTTAATACCTACGCACTTAAAATATTGTTACTCTTTGCATAAGAACTTTTTAAATAGCATTTGCTTCTGCCCTGTCGGTTGTGGCACTGATTCAGTTCACACGCTGCCTATGTTTTTACAAGTGGAACTATAGAGCTAGTAAGAGAATTAATTTTGATACATCCTCTCATATGGCTTGATTCTATCTTGTCACAAATTCTAAGCCACACCCCTGGCCCTTGGTTAAATACTAAGGCCACATCAAATCCGTAATCCATGCATCATTCAGTCGTTGTAACGGTAAACGAAAGTTCATGATGACGTTTAAGTAATTGTTATTCATGTATTCCACCTCTAAAAAACATTTCTTCTGCATTTTTTGCGTTACAATACTTTTATTGTGAATGCAGTGCAATGAAACCGGTGCAATGAGTCGCTGTTGTAACTGTATAAGCTTCGTTCTCTTCTTCTTTTTTGATTCTCAAGAAATAAAACATTTAGCTTCTATAGTGTCGCAAATTTTATTTATGAAAATGTATAGTCAATCGAAAATGATTGTCAGGAACCAACAAATTTGAAATGAAACTTTAGAGAAATGGAGCTTACGTCATTAAAAATGAACTATCTGCATATAGGTAGAAGCACAATAATCAGTTATCAAGATAAAAACAAAGAAGAAGACGTACATGTTTAGAAATTTTATTTCCGATATTCGAATGTATCTGTAGACACTTTTACGTCATCCATTAGCGAAAGTGAGGAGCGTGTTTGTGTTGCAGGGTCAATTACCCCGGCACGGATTTAATTGTGTCCGTCAATACCACCCGGAGTTAGTTACGGCTATGGTCAGAAAAGAAGCAATCAATCATGCCTGATCATGTTACCGTTAAACTTGAAAAGCGAAATTGCTGAAAAAGAAATTGCATTGACAGACAGTTTAGTTGTCGGTCTCTGGTAGGTTAGAATATCGACGGGAATAAAAAGATTGTTACAGTCCCGTAAATACTGCACGTTTACAAAGTGAATTCAGTTTTGGTTTAATTTTATTTACTCCAATTCCTTTTTTTATTAATTACACTATTATACAATATCTAAGCAGTGTTTTCTTCGTGTTCAGCCGTATGACTAAAAGGAATAACAGCAGCAGCTCGGAAAACCGACCACACATCAAGTTACCGACTGCCGAGTTTTGTTGCAGAAGGAAGGAAACTTGCGAGATTTATAATTTAGCGTTGGCTCATATCATTCAGTTACCAAACGAAAAGTTTGATTTAGTAACGGGTTAAGTCTCGAGTTAAGCTTGTGTGCAAGACCGATGCGGCGTATTCGGCAGTCGGGAAATGCAGAGCAAGAGCAGTTAAACACCAAAGACTTGTAGAGGGGACTTAGCTATGTACACGTAGGGCTGAAGCAGGAATAATACTCACAGTCTAAGCGTTTGTGTGTGGAAAAGGCAAAACAAAGCAGCCGACCAGTTGTGTAGTAAACAGGTGCTGCCGCGGAAACAGAATATCGCGGAACATTCACTTGTTCCGTTGCTTGAATATAATAACAAACAACGATCCCTGCGACCCGCTGGCCGACGAACGTGTAGGCTTCAAAACAAAATCAGCTGTTGCATAAGGACGCTAGGTCCAGTCTATAAGTCTTTGTTAAACACAGTGTTGGACGAACATAATGGGTATAAGCACTTAGAGGAGTGTAACAAACATCACATGGGAGAGGCGGCACTGAATGTTTACGTTTAATGTGGTTTTGTTCCTCAAGCAACATAGGCGTGCTGTTTCGCAGGGTTCTCGGTAATAAAAAAATATTTTTGGATTTTTATTTCGACATTTTTTCGATTATTTTCAGTGTTGATAAACTGCCATAGTTACGAATTTTTGGATGCGAATAAATATGTAGTAGTTTTAGTACACTCCTGACGTCAAATATTAATGTACATATGTATATTGCACTTACTTTCGTAGATTAAAAAGTTATTAAAAATTCCGAAATGAACAGATTAAAAAAACAGAAAACAGAATTGCCAGATACAATTCGTGGTCTGAATATTTTAAGTCATTTTACTAAAACTTATGCATATTAACCAAGCTTGTTAATTTGACGGAAGATCACTATCATACTCGTTGTTACCAAGCAAAGCTTTTATAAAAAAAACTATACCTGAAATATTTCCACAAACTGTTTTTAAAACAATAATCTTTCCAAAATCCGCACGTTTACATTTTTAGAAGTTAGATGAAGGCAAAAGACAAGGAAAATATTCTAGACTAGACAAACACGAAAAATACCTACTATCAGCATAAAATAAATGAGTTAACTTTAAAATATGCAACAGAAAATATAACTGAAAGTTTTACTATTGTTTTTGAAAGATAGTCCCCAGAATTAGTCATTTTACATTAGATTAGGACAAAGTACAGGGTGTCCAATTTTCGTTGTGATTTGGGGGTTTTTCATAGAAGCAGCAGAGATAGAGCCTTGGGATTTTCGCGAACCTGAGCTACTTTCTTGAGTATAATAGAAAACTGTTAAGATTGATTCCTATAGAACTTTTTCCAAGGAATTCAGTGGCGTACGTAGTTTTTCTACGGAGCGTATTTTTTTAATTTATGCCATAAAGTTGAATTTTTTAAATGGAAACCACAGCAGACTTTGGTCAAGTTCGAAAGGTCTTTTTTAAGCTGTCAAAATATATATACTTTTATATTATTATTTCAAAAAACGGCAAAGATACCTGCGATTTTATGTTAGCAACTTTTAATAACAACTGAAATAAAAGCAACAAAAACAGAAAAAAACAGCAAAACAAACACAAGAAAAACAACAAACAACAAAATTATAGGGACTGCTCAAATTGATTGCCATGTTTTCCATCGCATAATCTACATCTTTTAGTTAATAGATGGCATACTGCCTGATGTATATACCTACCTACGCGCTTGGTGCAGTTATTAGCAAGAGCTAATTATTTGCCGAATTATGCGGCAGACATGAGTGGTACTGGACCGTTCGAACAAATACTCCTCGGGCATTGAATTATAGAACTAAATCCAGATTTTGTGTACTACGAGATTTCATACGGGATGCTACCCCAAACATATCGTTGGGCTTGGAGCATCCTTGAATCCCTACGTACTTTCGTGCTCATACTATAGCAGAGGAGTATGTATGTTAGAAGTTTTTCAATATTGCATGTTTAGAATCTGTATGGGAAGTCCAAGGGAAAACAGTAGACCATTGGTTTCGTCCTTTTGGGACTCATCAGTACTGTGCTTTGCCCTGCACACAAATCTGCTCGCAAATCTGGATTTAGTTCTAAAATTCAATGCCTGGCGGGGTATTTACCCGAGGAGTAGTTGTTCGAACGGTCCAGTGCCATTCATGTCTGTCGCACAATTCGGAAAATTATTAGCTCTTGCTAATACCTGTACCAAGAGCGTAGGTATATTTATATATCAAGCAATATTGCATGGTTCGAGTGTGTAGGGCAAACCACCGTACTGATGGGTCCCAAAAGGACGGAACCAGATGTCTACGGTTTTCCATACGCATTCGAAACATCTAGCACACTAATGTTTCTTCATTTATTATTCTAAAATAGTAAACGAAACGGATTCCCCAAATAAATTAATATACGAAAGCTGCGATACAGCTAGATACGAGGGTAGATATTTACAGTTTCCTGAACAACTTAATTTTTGATCGAAATTCAGATTCTATTGAAGGAGAAAATTCGTTCCAAAGTAATTAACAACTATCGTTAAAACACCTCCACTGCACATGTAAGATGTAAGTACCAATGTAAGTACCTACCTAATAACTTACATGCACATCTAACGGTAATATTTCTTCTGACTTCAACGATTTCAATGCCTGTATTATTTGAACTGTAAAACACTGAAGATTGTTACAACAGTCTTCCATATGTGGAATAGCGTAGGAGTACCTTGCTGAATAAACAAAAAATATTTCATGGTAAAATTATTAATATGTGTGCCATGAACCGAAATTATTGCAGTAATATTTAATTTAGAAGTTACAGTTTCAGTTATTTACTAAGGCTTTTAAGACAATCTCGCCAATTGTAAAGGATCTGCTGACAAATAATATCTCATCGAATATTTTATTGTCGGGATCCGTATAGCTTGCCAATGCCATATCCTTGGCTACAGATTTACATTAGAATGTTGTATTTGTTATTCTATATGCAATACTCGGAGACAAAACTTAATTTAATTTTGCAATTTCAAGGAAATTTATTGGTGGATAATATCATTAACCTTGTGTCATCTGAATTTGTAAATTGTTCCGTGTTATTTTTTGTATTTTTGGCGCACTAGTTTCTTCAACAATTGGCAGTCGTTCAAATCCACAGGTATCATAAAAAAAAAATAAGACAAAACTTTTTCTTTGGACGTTATGAGGAAATTTTTTTCCGCGCCACGGAGAAAACCCGTGAAAACCATATCCATATAACCGCACCCTCAATCATTTTAAAGGCCAAAGAACAAAGCAGGTGGACAGTTCACGAATAAAGAAAATTCTATCTAAATTTAATTAGCACAGGTATTTAATTTATTGGTTATTACTTAAAAATGATATTATAACCTCATTTAAATTTAAGTAACACTTGTGGAGAGTAGTAAGAGGTGGAGAAAAACAATTTCACAGCACAAATATCTGTCAATAATGATATGTTTTAAGGCTAGTAGTGAAAAAAAGTTTACAATTATAGTTAGGTCCATCCGGGGACACACTGTAAAATTATGGAGACGAAAACTATAAAAATTTTCAAATGTCGATTTGTAAAAATTTTGTCTACGGAAGATCTTTTAGAGATATTTTGAAACAGTTCTTGTTCTTCTTCCTGTTTCTCTAACAACCTTAGGTGCCAAAGCGAACGTTACCCATCTTAACTTTTCACGTAGAAGTCCAACAGAACTAAAAACAAACTGAACAGAGCCGTATGAGGGAAATCACACGCTAGTTGCAATCGCAGTCGCGGGTCGCACGAGTGAAACCAGGGCTTCAACGATGGGCGAATCGCAGTGTAAGTACTAGTGACAGTACATGACAGTCTGTAACAGTCCCATCATAGTATCTATATAAAAATGGCAGAAGGTGGCCAGTACCGTGTAAGTACTAGTGGCAGTACCTGGTACCGGTTGAAATGCGAAAACGCACTAAAAAAATCAGAAAATACGAAATATTTCAAAAACTAGCAGAGACAGACCAAAATGGTTTTAATAAAATCGAAAGGGGATACAAATCTGGGCCTGATGGTGTAAAAATTAATATACCGTTCCATTTAAAAAAGTCGAGATATCAGTATTAAAATCTCTAATTTAATGGTCCATATCATGAACTTTCCCAATTCTCTAAAATAAAGTTTGCGACGTAGCAAATACATTCTTTTGTTCTTAACACAACAGTCAAAACTGCAACTTTCTATCTAATTTAGTTTCTGAGATATTAATTTTTAAAGCACTGTGAACGTCAAATTTCACGAAAAAATGTCAAGTTACGACCAAACGGCACGTCTTGGGTCCAAAGAGTTTTAATAAAGTGACCCTAAAATTCAATTAGAAATTAAAAAGTACAATAACATACAGGGTGTTCCATTTAAAATAACGAAGTTAGTATCTATTTCCGCTATAACCGGAGGACTACCATTTTTGAAAATAATTTTAAAACATACATTTTACAAATTAGATAAACTTTTGTACTTATCATAGCAGTTTCTTCGTATTTCTAATGGTAGTGGAGTTATAGAGGAAATACGGTAGTATGGGTACAATTTTCTTTGCAGAACCGGACTGCTTCTTAATTTTATCTTAAACCTATGAAGAGGCCAAATGATGATTTAAAAGTCGAGTTCATAGTGGCCTTCCTAATGCGTTGCTATATGATTATGAATTGATATACTAACACAGAATGTAATTTTAGCGGGCCGTAAACGAATAAGCGAGTCGTCTCAGAGTTAGCCCAGAATATAAGGATTCTGAAAGGGACTGTTTCAGGACACTGCCGGTTGAACATTTTGGGACCACAGATGGATCTTGTTTGCAATGACTGCAGAGAACAGTATAAAGCAACACTACATCTCTTGTGTAACTGCGCGACTTATAAAACTTATCGACGAAGATCTTTTTAATCGAGGAAAATGATCCAATTGAAGTTGAGAACCGTGGAACCAAAGAAGCTTCTGGATTTGATAAAGAAACAGGACTTCTGGAATAGTCGCGAGAAAGAAGCAAGGGGGCACGCAGTGCGGGGGCAAACAGAGAACCACCATGAGCAACGATAATAATAATAGGGGACCATAAACACTGCTTTATCGCCCAAGGGCCTTAACGAATATAAAAAATGTCAATAAATTGACTTTTATGCCTGGCGAGTAAAAAAAGAAAGTGCGGCTTGTCATATACATACTTATATATTCTGCACGCCTGAAGTCACAGGCACAGGTAAAGGGCCAAATTTCTTAAAAGGTGGCGATTGCCATGAGCATGCGATTCTATGAGGCTATGCAAAATATCATTAATATCGGTTAGTCACTCTGTTGCATCGTGGTTTCATTTATACATGCAACATGGTAAAGATACACTACACTGTGACTTGTAAGTAAAGTAAATAGAAAGTGAGTAGTAGGTATTAGTGGCAGGCAAAGGTATCAGTTTGGGCTTTTCATTACTAAAAATGATCTCAATAAATGAGCAAGATTTTTAGGAAAATCAAAGAAAATGCCATATACCTAATCCGGGACGATTAAAAGCGCTAAAACTAAAGGAATAATCTTAGAACATCTTAGAACCTTTTGAGGATTTGCCTCTTCAATTTTTCTGATCAAAATTTAAGACTAGTACAATCATTAAATAACTTACTCATTAGTCACAAAATGCAACCATCAGAATTACTATTACTTTTAAATATATTTATAATATTTAACTGATGCTATATTCCTAAATATATTCAATTACCTAATTTTGCCTACTGAAGAATTCTTCTGTAATAGTGTCCGCCTCAGTGTCCGCTATCCAAAGATAATTTAAATGCGATCTAGCTGATCTAAAATAGCTTTCCCGAAAAATGTAAATAAATTCTCCGCAAGCCACTGGATTTAGCGGAACGGCACCAACAAAACAGTAGCAGCGATTTCCGCGTTCCGCCAGTCGTCGGGTGCATCGCTTTATTAATGAGCAAGGATTCCGGTAAAACAGAACCCGGAGTAGGTAGGTACTCTAGGCACTCGATGATCGCAATCGCAGGACCTTGGCGTCTACCGAGACAAGTCGACTATATGCGTCACTGCTTCAAGGCAGCGGACGGACAGCATGGCCAACTACTTAGTGAGTGTCCGCGTGTTTGGCTAAGCGATGCGTTTTGTTTTTTTACATTGCGTCATGGATCAACAATTTTATGCTTTTTTCGACGTTTTATGAGGACGAATTCGCAATTTAATGTGGCGGAAATGCATTAGGCTTTCATATTATGCCAAACATGCTCGTAAACACGAACATTTGTAGAAAGTTTCGTAGTATTATGCAGATATCTCCAGATTACATCTGCGATTGATATTCATTTTAAATGAGTAGATTGCCTTCAGATATTCGCTCTCGATATACGTATCAATGCAATAAATTAAACACATTCACAAACAATTTATTATGGTTTTACGTTTTCGTCGAGCAGAGTATTTATAACACAACTGGGTAAGTCCTCTTCCGCTGCGACATTGCTTCGGCACACGTTTCAATCATAGCAACGATCACTCTTGTAGAACTCCCACAGTACCAAAGCATGAACAAAATCATTAACCATGCAGATGCTTTAGCAGCATGATTGATAATTTAGATTTTCGATATTATAAGCTGGATTGAAGGGAAATGAAGGGGTTTCGAATATATTCAAGTTCAGCCTCAGTAAGTTAAAAATGGCATAGATAGTACTTTTGACGAGACCTTCGATGAGCAGAAGGGACTATTTCAATAAATTTGTATATCGATATGAGGATTTTAAATTTCGCGTAAAGATAAAGATAGATAAGATAGATAAATAAGTTCAATTTCAACTTGCAATAAAATTGATGTTTTGCCAAGAAAGTGAGTTAGGTACCTCCGGGGTACCTCCTTGCACAAGATTTTTCTTTGTATAATGATAGCATTGCCGGTGGCTGTTATTCTTCAATCCGTATGGCTGTTGCGGTTACAATCTGGCTCACTACATCAAGGCATACGCCAAGATGGTTCAAAAATACAAAAGAGTTACCTATGTACAGAGTCGTACAGATGGCAACATGGAAGTTGTTTCAGTGTAGGTCACATAAAATTTGTGTAGCGTATTTCTTTTTAAAATAGTACAAATCGAGCTAGACAACTAGTAAAACATGTTGCCACTTACGGGTCAAAGTTTAATAAAACCTTGAATATCTGGGTTCGAACATAGTCAGAAATTAAATCTATTTTATCATTTTTTTCCGTTTACAATGCCTTATCTTGAACAGGAACGCCTAATTCGAAGAAGATTAAAGTATTCTTTACAAAAGATTTTCTGGTACCTTCGGAAGGCAACGGATGGCAATAATTGAAGCTACCTAAATATAAAGTAATTACGCTATAATTACAATATAAAATACACAAAGGTGTTCGAATTGAAATTCCGGTTGACCGTCCGTTCTTCGATGCCCCACTATCCATAGTCGATATGCAGCTCTTAATTGCTCGTAAGTCTATTACACTCGCATATATTAACCTTATAAATGCCATACTACGAAGCTGCGTCCATTCCATTCCATTCCATTCCATTATTCTAATAAATGTGAAAATCAAAAATAACAAAATTCATTTTTTATGTATAAGTAACACAAAATAACTAAGTAGTACCTATAACGAAAAAATTTAAAGCATCAGTAACATAAGTAAGGATGATCGACATATTGTGCAACTCAGACCTTTATATTTTTACTGATCTTCTAAAGAAGACCTTGAATCGGACGGAGGCATTGTTGTTGCTCTAATTGTACGTGGATTTACAAAGGTTTTCTGTGCCATGCACTTGCATGGACCGCTTACCCACCCTGCTTTTATTACACGCACATACTTTACTTGTACAGTCCGCAAGAAATTCAGGAAATTATACCTATCACATGCATAGAACAAAAAATGAAACATGTCAGCATCTGAGCGAGCATCTGAGGCTTTTCCGGGAAAAGCATGGCTAAAATCAAAGACTTGGAGAATGGACCCAGCCTTCTTATGCAACAGCTGATTTTGTCGTGAAACCTACACGATCGCCTACACGGGTCGCGGGGAGTGTTGTTTGTTATTATATTCAAGCAACCGACCAGGCCGGACCAGGCGAATGTTCCGCGACATTCCGTTTTCGCGGCGACACTTGTTTACTACGCAACTGGTAGGCTGCTTTGTTTTGTCTTTTCCACAAACAAACGCTTAGACTGTGAGTATCCCGGCTGCTTTAGTCGTAAAATGTAAATAGCTAAGTCCCATCTCCGAGTCTTCGGCTAAAATTGGGGAATGGCGAATCGATCAGCTAAAATCAGTTTTATTACGTAAATGATGGAGAAAATTCAATGAATTTAACCATAAGAAGGTTTGAAAATATGATTGTATAGTAAACAATACTGCTTTAAGGAGTCGCTAGTTAGGGGTAGTTTAGCAATCGTTGTTGATTCTGCCATCGCTCCTCTTTGTGCGTTAATGCATGTGATCGAAGTATTTTTGAATACAATTTAGTGACGAAATCCTGCATTTTCTTGGACATTCTCCGACATTCCCTTGATGAAATACCCAATACGTTGTAAGAATGTGTGAAATTTAATTTATTTTTCTGGGTGTTTTCCAAAATATTTTTTACCGAAACACATGAATTGACTGATGACTGAAATGCTAGTAAAAGTTTACAAGAATTTTCCATTAAACAATGCAATATTTTCAATTTCCCATACCTACTACTGTAAGTGCAAGTGCAATACAGCTACCAGGAATTAAAAGATACATAACGACTATGAAGAAGAAGAAGAGCTATCGAAGAACGGACTGCCAAAAGGAGTTCCAATTCAGACACCCCTGTGCATTTTAAATCTTAATTATTTTATAAATAGCTTTAAAAATACCATTCCTTCACTATTGCCATCCGAAGGTATACTAGAAACACTTTCGTAAAGAATAACTTTTTTCGATTTGGGCGTTCCTGTTTAAGATACATCTCTGTGAACGGAAAAAATCCTAAAATTGAATTAATGTTTGACTTTGTTCCAACCGAGATGGTCAAGGTTTTATTAAACTTAGTCCCGTAAGTGGCAATATGTTTTTATGTACGTTATGAACTCGAGATAATTCAAAGGCTAAAAAATTGTCTATTTTACATTGAACGCCCTGTATTTTGTCACGAAATCTAATTAGTTTTTGGAATACCTACAACTTTTCTTAAGTATGTCCCGAGGTATGTCCTATATCTATTTTCAATATATTACTTAAGAGATATTTGGTATTCTTGTCAGATACGAGGTCAGATATATATATCATAACGAATATGGCATTTTCAACAAAACAAAGTAGTATAATCACTATCGAGTAATAAGGATAATGTCAAGATAGTGACGTATCAGACAATAAAGAAGTTCCAGGAAAAAAGAAGGTGCCAAGTCCATCCATAGTTGTATCCCATACCAGATAAGAAGCTTAGCAAAAATTATGCTTCTCTTACCATAATTCATGAAAAACAATCGATATGCCGATTTTCAGGTTTAAACTTTTGTTAAATGCATTTCTTGCAATATTTACCATTGTAATGTAATAGTTGTTTTTAAACATCAAAAATAAATGTTTCAACCGCCGTGTATATAGGACATTCCATAAGTCGCGATACCATGCAGTGCTTAGTGCTTGTATAAAGCCTTATGTATGACTACAATATAGATTAAATTATCCCTCAAATTATGCAGTCCTTATTCAAAAAGTGTAAAGGAAAGATTTTATTAACAAGTTGCTAAAGGGCCATGAAGCCCCTTTTCACTTCAACAGCTTATTGTTAAGTTAAGCATTTTGGAGCATCGAAAGAATTCAAAGATTGCACCTCCTGAAAGTCACAGTTTGAAACGGTGGTATTACAACATTGTTCATGAAGCTGATGATGCCATTTCAGGGATAATGTGGCAAAACGATGGAGTAGCAGTTAAAACATTATACAGCTCATGGAAGACATTTTTGGACTCGTTTTTGGAGACCGAATATTTCACGAAATGGCGCTTTCAGATGGTCTCTAATGCGTTCACTCGACCATCATACGGTAGTCAGTCCGAGGACTAGGTGGAAATGCACTTCCATCATCACCCAAGTAATTCCCCGAAAGTAGAATTCCTACATCCCAACTTCTTCGTCTTTGTTACTAACTCTGTCATTAGTATGTTGCAAACTATCTTATCTCTCATATTTTTATTGTCTTCCATATACAGTGCCCGTCTAAAGTCCGTTCCCCCTCTACTAATTTTTGAACCATTTGAGGTACATCCATGAAATTCGGTTCAAGGTAGTCACAGGTCACAAGATATTTTTTGACGTATTAATGACAGCTGTCAGTCTCAAGATGGCGGTCGGGCGCCATTTTGAAAAATAATTTTAAATGGGAAGGGGCGTCATGTGACACCTCGTTTTAAAGGTCTTATCCAGTGCAATATCATACTAAAATATGGCGTCGATACCTGAAAACGTTACAAAATGGTGGCTATTCAAATTTCTAAATAACCATGAATGTTGCTCTCAATCACGTTTGTATGAGAAACAAAATTCGTTGTCGCGGTAACATCTTGTTTTCTACTTGTCAAATGTGGCATGTTTAGTTCCTTCATTTAGGAAAAGTGTGACCATGGCTCGTAGCTTAGACGATAAATTTGAAGCGGTTTTGATTTTTGGAGAAGGTGGAAGAAATTACCATCTAACGGTAGTTTTTCCTTAATAAACTCTCTTTTCTCCTCTTATTGGTCGACTTCATTAAGAAATTTCACTACAAATTAGAATAAAATTTCGTTAGAAAAATGTTAAAATTTAAAAATTTAACAAAAGACATCGACGCCATATTTTAGTATGATATTGCACTCGATAAGACCTTTAAAACGAGGTGTCGCATGACCCTCCCTCCCATTTAAAATTTTGTTTCAAAATGGCGCTCGACCGCCATCTTGAGACTGACAGCTGCCATTGTTACGTCAAAAAATATATTGTGACCTGTGATTACCTTGTGCCGAATTTCATTGATGTACCTCAAATGGTTCAAAAATTAGTAGGGGGGGAACGGACTTTAGACGGGCACTGTATGTCTTTTCTCGAACTCTTTCCAATACTTCTCTATTCTTCAATTTGCTAACCTTATCTATGCACGGTATCTTCGTGTGTTTGTAGAACGGCATTTCAACCTCTTCTAATTTTTTCCTATCCTCTTCTCGTATCGTCCACGTTTCCCAGTTTTGAAGAGCCTGGGCGATCATTGCTAATTTATTTAGAACTTATATTTTAGTTTCAGTCCTATTTCCGGGTCCTTACAATTTTTTGTCTTATTTTGCTTTATACATAACCCTTCGTTCACACCGCTTCCTTGTCGTTCAAAGCCATTTCTAATTCTTTGCTTGATGCTAACACCGCTGTATCATCCGCGATTCTGAGCATACTAATAGCTTTATTCTGTGTGTTAATTCTGGGTGCTATTCCCCTATTTCTTATAAACCCGATTTGGTCTTCTCTTAATATTTCTTTTTCCTTTTTCTCCATGCTTTTCACAATTCTAGTTAAACTTTTTGATGCGTGGGAAGTTAAACTAAGCGTGCTAAGATTATCGCATCTATCCCAGCCTTTTATTTCTGGCAAAGCTACCATGATGTTCCGTTTGTAATTTTCCGGAATCTCGCCTGTCTGATTAATTTAAATAAACGATCTTTTATACTTTTTGACCTGGACATTTTAAGATTTCTGCTAGTTTCTGCTATTCTCCCCTCCACTTCTTTGCATTTATCATCAATTTATTGTTCATTTCTACATTTCTGATTTAGCCACCTCTCATACTTCCTTCTTTGGGATTGGTTAAATCCGGGGGGTTGACCACTGAAGAAAAATGTGTACACCAAAATTACAATTGCAAAAAATTGCAAACAATTGCAAAATTGCACACAATTGCAAAATTGCAAACAATTGCAGACATTTACAAACAATTGCAGACATTTGCAAACAATTGCAGACATTTACAAAGAATTGTAAACATTTACAAATAATTGCAGGCATTTACACACATTTGAAAACATTTCACGAGATTAGAAAATTATTTTTTCTTATTACCATGCATTATTTTGTTATTCTATCTATATTATGCTTAGGTTTTTTCTATGAAACTTTGAATTTTAAATTACTTTCAAATATTCAAAAATAGGCTCAGGGAATGGGAGCAAAGTTTAAAATTATTTGTAAATTTCCCGAGACCCGATGGGGTGGGGTTCGCTACAGCCATCCATTATGATAGGGCAATGCAATGTTAAGAATGAATTAGATTGACCCTATTTCCATTTCCCTTTCCGTTTTTACATTTTGTAATATGAGAAAGGTCTAAAAAGCTGGCCTGGACTGAGACCATTTATATTAGAGATGGGTAGTTTAGAGACCTGCACGGGCCTAATTTTTCAAACCTGGCCCGTGCAGGTCTCTAGGGTACCTAGTTATTTATGTAACGTTATTTTGGAACGTTATTAGGGAGTTATCGCATTATACACTTTAGAAATACTGTAAACGCTAAAGTCACATGACCGTATATCAAATTCAGGTATAGTGAGGATGCAGAAAACGCCAAAGTGATTTGCCACACACTTCTGTAAAATTTTTTCGAATAATTTTCCAGTTAAGCGGACTATGCGCTGACACTTCCTGGAGGAAACTTCTTTTAGAAAATCTCACTCGTTTTGTCATTTTGCACCTATTTGACGATTTATGTTTTGCAGTGCAATAGCTCCCATCTTCTTTGGACATTTCGGAATGTTATTTGGTTATTGACGAGGTTTACGTTTATATGGAACGGTCAAAATATAGCAACACTTTCTATGCGGCGCGCAGCGAACATTTTTTAGTTATCGCTGGAACCAAGAAGTGAAGCTGAAGGAAATGAGTAACGAAATCTCTTGCGGAATGTGGAACGTGATGGCCGCTGGGTATACAATTTACGACAAAAATTATCTGGAAAAGCAGGGAACTAGTCGGCCAAACTAATACTGAGAATGAATTTGTTGCGTGCACTCCCTATTTCGGGATCGAAATTGATCAGTAGTCCGAAAGACAGGCGAGAGCACGAGCTACGACGAAAAACTCTGAATGCAACGGTACCGCTGTTTACAAATATTAATTGAATTAATAATATTCGAGTAGAATATTATACTTTTTTCTACGAAACTCAAAGTTGCACTTTTAGGGTTTCAGGGCTAGCTTTTTTGATATCTAGAAAACGATGGCATTTGCGTTACAGCATCCTCGATATGCTACAACTGAAATTTGATTGGTCGGACCTGTGAATAATAAATTCAGACATTTTTTTATTCCCCATAAACCACTGAATCGTTACCATGGATCGTTACACAACAACGTTGAGTAATGAAACTTTATCTACAACCGTGCAGTAATATGGAGTTTACTTCACTATTTTGAGTGCAATGTGATTTTATTGCACTAGTTGGATTCTGTAGTAACAAATACATAAATGATTATTATGAGATTTTCCATGACACTGATTGTCATTTAAGGAAGTGGCTACTTATATTAAAAAAAAAAAATGTGTTTTTTTTGTTACTTCACGGCTTATTTATAAATTTCGTGAATTTAGTGGCAGCAATTGAAATACTTTTAGTAAAAATCGACGTTTCGCACCCGTTCGGGGTTTTTATCAAGATATTACTTAAAAAGGAATAAGGTCAGGTCAGGTGAAATTTTTTTTCTTCTTAATAAAATTTGTAAATTACAGTAACTATGAATCTAAAATTAAAAATAGAAAATAATATTTAGCACATTTTTTTTGATTTTGATAACTATGAAAAAGGAAATAAATGTACATGTTAAATTAGAATCAAGTGGTAGAGAGCAGGTTTACGTTATTACGTCACTGTAAATTTGACTTAAATTTTGAATGTCAGATCTGTCATTTAAATAATTTTTGTCTTTTTGGATGTGTATTATTTCTAAGATAAGTCTAGCTTTTAAATTATTCACGGTTATAGATAAAAAGTCATATATACCTAATACAGGTGGTATAACGTCTTCACCATCCCTGGGTGATTTCAAACCTCACCTACAACGGCTCGATTTGCAAATTTCACTCGCGTGTGGCAAAGACCTAGCAACCACCCTTATTATATAGTGTGTCAAATAAGTAACGCATAAATTCGTCCTCATTTTTACTTTTCTAGAAAACGCTCGGATAGCTACGTCGTTTGCCCACACTCTGGTGTCAGTTTTATCGTCATACGGTCATATGACCTCGAGTTATAACGTCACTAATTTTTTTTCAAATAGCACCCTATGGTAAGGGACACTTCATCGGATAGGACTTTTCAATACAATTTTGGCATGGTTAAATTTTTGATGGTATCTTGAATAGTTTTCGAGATATAACGCTTCAAATTTACAAGGCGTTTGCTGTTTCAGAATAGCCCCGAGAATAGCCAAGGCTATGAAAACAAATTAATTCATTTTCGAGATGTGAACATAAAAATTGTTATTTATATCAATACAAAAATAACAACCGTTAAGTACTATAGTCACATTCAGAAAATTAATTAATTTTCATAACCCAGGCTAATCTAAAATAGCAAACACCTTGTAAATTTGAAGCGCAAAAATTACAGACAATGTTGCAAAAATGCAGACAATTACAAAAATTCCAGACAATTGCAGACATTTGCAAAAATTGTAGACAATTAAAAAAATTGCAGACAATTAAAAAAATTGCAGACAATTGCAAAAATTGCAGACATTTGCAAAAATTTCAAACAATTACAAGACAATTGTAAACAATTGCAGACATTTGCATCATCTTGTACACCAAAATTATGGAGTGGTCAATCCTCGGTTAAATCTAATTCCTGAATGAAATTTGGATTTAGTTCTATAATTCAATTTCTGGCGGGGTACTTGCCCGAGGAGTAGTTGTTCGAACTGTCCAATAGCATTCATTGTTCCTAGATAATTCGTAAAGTCTCTTACTGATATCCGAATCTAACCCCAGAGTAAAGTTGCATCATTATCCAGGTATGTATTGGGGAGTTCTGCACTCATGACTTCCATGAGGATAAAGCCTGTGGTTTCGGCATACATTTACTGCGAAGTATAATGCTTCAAGCCAAACTTAAAATTCTGTATTAATGCCGTCAATTCCAAGTTGCTGCAGAAGCCATCGTGGAAGTACCAGTACAAAAATCTCGACAAAAATGTACGAGCAAATTGAAAGAATAAGGTATGTATATTTCCTATTCAAATTTCTTTATATAATGGTGCGTTTGTTGTGATTTAAAAAGAAGATAACGTGTCACGTACCTATCTGATAACATTGCTAAAATTTGTGAAGACATGATCATACAATTAGTTAAGCATGAATAAAACTTCATCTACATCTACGCAAACGTGAAATACGCAGAATTAGTTTTACCTTCTAATCATTCCAAATGCATGCAACTGATAGACTTTAAAATACCGATATTGATAAAAGGTCATCAGCGGCATAACTCCTTTCATTATCACTTGCTTATCTGAAAGGCGAAAGCTGTCGTAAAAATTATACTAATTATTCAACAGAAGTATGGGAATCCATGTCCGTCAAAGAGCTGAATAAATTAATGAAATTATAGTAACGTCCGTAGAAAATCAATTAATCTCTGGCATCATAAATTCAGACAGACTACGAACCGTAACAAAATCAAGAATCTGCTTTTCATTTTTGGTACTTTCTCTAGAGGTCACACGCACAAGCGAAAGTTCTGCCGAAATTATGACGGTATTTTTAAGAATGGAGGTATTTTCACAATTATAGTGAATGTGCAAGCTGACAGCATGAAAAAGAAGATTTAAAAGCCTTTCTTTTCAGTTTTCATTGAATTTTAATAGGCGTAAAGACAAGGACATGCTAAATTTATCGAAATTAGATTAAATATTCTGGTTATCTTCCTGTATGAATACCCTCGTGAATATCATACTTACAGAAAACTGATGCATTGCAAAAGGGATTTTAATATTCATTTAGGGTTATTTAACGTCAATGTTTCGTTGAATATGCGAAAACTGTGACCGAATGCCTAAATTTAAGTCACAACTGCCGAAAACATTGAAAAAATTCCGAGAAAAATCCACAACTTGATTATGAGCAACCGTCGGATGAAAGTCTCTGGAGTAGCAAAGTCCATAGGTATATCCGAGGGTATATCGAATGAACGACGAACGAGTACATAACACAATCCACAATCGCTTGGGTATGAGAAAGCGTTGTGCCACATGGGTACCGCGCTTGCCAACAGCAGACCAAAGATCAACAGCATCAACACACGAGCATTTCCGTCGATTATTTAATCCGCCTAGAATCCAATTCCAAGCGAGATTCCAAGTATGTCCTGAAACAATTTGAAGCTATAGACGAAACGCGGATTTGTCAATACGCACTGGACACCAAGGAAATGCCAAGACAGAGGACGAAGAAAGGCAGTCAGCGTCTGAAGAAGGTGAAAGTGACACCCGAGGTGACACCCTCGACCGACAAAGTCCTGACCAGCATTTTTTGCTTTAACCTCGGCATTGATTTTCTTGTAAAGGGCAGGACCTCGGGCAGGACATAAAATGGTTAATATTATGATAGCTTGTTGCAGCCGTTCTGTGCGAAATAGTGAAAAAAACTGTTTGATTTGGTCAAGAGAAAGTTCTCTTCCACTACAAAAATACTCTTAAAGAAGCCAAAAACTGGACCAATTGTATCGACTTAAACGACTGTGTTTCAAGAGGAATGGTACATACTTCAGTATGTTATAGTATCGCTCATTTTGAACAAAAAAGTTCATATGAACACGTGTCCAATTCTCAATGGTTTCTGAGTTACAGCCAGCTGGATTATTGCATAAACGAATTTATTACTTCATTAATTCTGGAAACTAACTTTTGATATACAAAATAAAGTATAGATTTTAGAAGAATGTGTCAACAATCCCACATCCAAACTTTGCAGTTCTTCCTGGCGCTCCTTTATTCTTGTAGCACTGGTCATAATATGGCCGATTAATTCATCACGTGAGACTATTTTTCTCTATAAACATCATTTTTCATCCCTCCCCGTAATCTATAATCTAATGAGAACTAGCTGGCCAATTTATGGGGCCACCATGGCCGATCCTAATATTGCTAAATGTCAAATTGCTCTGTAATGCGCTCTACATTAAAATTACTATATCTTAGTAACAATTGGGAATTGGACACCTGTTCATATGAACTTCTTTTGTTCAAAATGAATGATCTCGTGAATGATACTAAACATACTGAAGTATGTGCCATTCCTCCTGAAACAACCTGTACGTAAAGGCAGATTCTCAACCTTCCTGATTTTTAGAATTACTAGAGCAAGCATTTATTGAGCTGCTCCGGGAGCTGCTCTGTATTTAGTAACATTTCTTGTGTAAAAGCAGAACTTTTTGGACCGATGAAAAACATTTCCCGCCACAATAACAAAGCAAAATACGGGCAAAACCTATTCGGATTCAAATTTCTGGGACCCATCCGATCAAATAGTGGTTATGATTTTCGTTACTTCTATTAAAAAACGAAGGCAGAGATTACAAATATCACCTTAAACATTTCCTAAACTGATTACTCCAGGAACAGCAGCGTTTTTGGGGAAAACCTCAGGGAAAACTATAGTGAAGCAAACATTTAGAATGTCTGGTCAAGTCGGCAAATATATGGAATCGAGTATGGAATACAAGAGTACTTGTACCTAATTAACCAGCAAACCAGTCTATTGCAAACCTACCCACTTGTAATAATATTATCAATCATCATTAAAGGTTTGTTTGCAAAATTGTTTTCAGTTTATTACCTACTTTTTGTAATTCAAGTACAACTCAAACGTTTGAAGTTTTCCATGACAAAAAATGGTTACCCTTGTAGTTACCTAACGTACGCAGATTCTTTCTCGGATTCTTTAGCTTTGTTGCACTTAAATCTTTACTGTTGAATTTCAGTAATTATTGAACTTATTTCTGGCATCGTAATTTTATACGTGGTGTCCGGCAAAGTTGAGACATTATGAAGACGAAGTGTGGTTGGTTCTATAACACATAATACGCCTCGTAATTCGCAGATATTTTCTAAGAGTGGAACTGAAGTTCTTCATGTGCTTTTTCATTCTTTGACATCTTTAGGAGCTTGGATATCGAATTGAAATCTATGTTCCAAGATGCCCAAGAAATTTCATAGAACTTATACCTAACAGAGTAAATCATTTTTTCTCAAAAAATGACTGAAGTGGAAGCCTCGGTAGAAATTAAAAAAATTAGAAAAACAACATTTTGTTTAATTCTGTTCATATATTCTAGTTCTAAATTTGCAAGTAAAATAGAAAAAAAGGACAAAAAATATTACCGCCACATTCCAAATTTTAATAAGTGCATGCCAAAATTCTCGCAAATTATCATAACCTAGAGATAAAAATCGGCAAGTACATTTTTACCTACCTACTGCCCATCGATTTCTTTAAAAGTCAAAATATCAAAATTCGATTAAATTATTACAGTCCATTTTCAGATATTTATAGAAACTGAAGAGAACCACAAATACCTGCGAGTAGGTATATGTATATCTGAGCAGGTGCATTTGTGCAGTACAAAATCATTTGCCTGCTGTCAAAAATAAACCAAATGCAATTGCATAATTTGTTTTACAATCATAACGGTAAATTTAATGTCTCGTTAAGTATATGACCACGCTCTTTAAAATGTATTGTGCTTTGTAACATAGAAACAGGCTCGGAAACAGGTAAATTGATTTTACGCCTTATCAGTCACCGATTTTATTTAGGGTTCCACAATAGGTACCTACCTAGGTAGTTTACAAGTTAGGTATAGGTCTTCTAAAAATTCTCGTAAAAATCACACAGAAAATACAGTGAACAACCTAAATAGTGATAGAAATTGGTAGACAGGTAACCGAAATATTCTTCATTCTGAAGCATTAGGACAAAAACACTAGTTTTTCTGCAACTCGTATCATTCATTATTATTTAGTACCTTCTTATCTATGAATTCTTAATAAGTTAACCCCTCGGTTAACCCCACACGCGAAAAGGACAGTAATTTTGAAGATTAATCTTCATCTCCTGAGGATGCTGACGTTGCCAGCGAAACACGTGTCGAGTTTAATTACTGTGTCACTGTCTTTTGGTGTGTGGGGTTAACTTATTAAGAATTCATAGTGAATTTACGTCAAAGTTCTTAATCCAACACTACTGTGTGTACCTTCTTATCTAAATTTAATTTAATTTGTACGACAATGATCCATTCGAACCATTATATGGTACTCACATTCAACTGATTCATGTATCTCATATGAGATATATGAATCAGTTCTTCCGTTTTTCAAGAAGTTGCATGTAAGTACCAAAGAGTTTTTTCGGATTTTTAGTGCATCATTATGATGCAAATACGTTTTTACCCATTATGTTAGCTACAGAATAAAAATAATGTTAGGAATTTACCTTTTTTCCACCCGCAATAAATCCAAAACAGTCGATCCGAGAAATGTACGCAAAAACACAAAACGCACTGCAATCCACACACAAAACGTTAAAAAGCGCCACTGTTGTTCCCAGCACCGGTAAACGATAACACACGACCTCAGGTCTTTACCTCCATCCAGATATAAAAATAATATTCTAAATTTCAACTGCCACCAGACACAGAATTGGGTCAATTGATCTAATTCCGTCCAAATCCACAGCACACGCGAAAAATCCTTCCTCCTTTAGCGATTTAATAACACCAGAGCGATAAGTCCGCGTCCCGTTTAACCGGAAAAACAAACGCCGGCCGCCGCGACGGAGCTCCGCACCGCAGGACGCGCGCTAATCCCCCGTCCTTTCACAAAGGTTCACTGTCCCGGAACGTCAACAAAACTGAAACACGCTCGAAATTTCGGAGGGAATTTATCGCAATGACCGCTGATTCATGAGATGCAAACCGAAACAAAAACGGCTCGCTTCCAGATGAACTTGCGAACGAGATAACGGTGCTTTCCGTATTCAGAAGTGGCGCTCAGTAACTACAGCGCGAGCGTATGATGGGGCTTGCGCACAGAACCGCGGTTATAGACTAAGCACTATGTTACTTGAGGTATTCGCACTGCTTAGCTAAAACCTTTCTAAGCAGGCCGCGAAAGCCGCGAGTCCCATCGAAACCGCACGAATGCAAGGCTGTGTGCGAAGCCGAGACTCTTTGTTTAGAGGTTGTTGCTTGCTAATGTTCGTGTGTGAGCATTTCTAATTTGACCATCGGCTGCCTGTTTGCTCCTAAGGTCTTTACCTTGTTTCAAGCCCGTTTCACTGTCACACTGTGGCGTAATCTTTTTTGTGCACTATGCGAGACTCATTATTTTAGCATCAATTTAAAGGCAGTCTCCAAACAAGTAACAATAATTATTGCAAGTAAAGAAAGTAATCGCAAATTAATAGACTTGGGGAATTATTTAATTTTATCAAATATTGCTGTCTATAAACCGATAGCAAATACACTGCCGGACAAAAAAACGGGACACATGTTTTTATTTTTATTTTGAAGCTCTACAATAAACAGCCAAATCAGCATTTTGACTCTTCATGCATCTTTATTGAAACATCAAATCTTTTAACTTATTGGGCTGTTTTGTATTTTCTTTTGTTTTTTTTGGCGACATTTCATTTGTACACGTCAACCTTTAACATTTTCCATACAATGCGCCCAAAAATTTGTTCACAAATTGTTGCTTTAAGCCACGATGGGCGAAGTGTGCGGTATATTGCTCAAGTGCTGAATATACTCCGTAACAGAGTGCAAAATGCACTCTTGCGATTTCGTGAAACTCATGGGTTTGCAAGGATGGTGGGATCTGGTCGTCCACGGACTACGAACCCCAAAGATGACCGTTTTCTCCGTGTTGCAACGCTGCGTGATCGAGCATTGGCATCACCCATTCTAGCTGGACGGTTAGCCGATATTCGAGGAGTGGCAGTTTCAGCCAGAACAGTTCGAAGAAGGCTAGATGAATATGGTTTGACTTCAAGAAAGCCAGCTACGGGTCCCCTGTTGACCGTAGAATATCGCAGAGCACGACTTGCGTTTGCACAGAAATACGTAAATTGGGACGAACATCAATGGAGGAAAGTCCTCTTCTCGAACGAGTCAAGATTTAGTGTCAGGTCACCAGATGGGCGTTGAAAGGTGTGGCGAAGACCAGGGGAGCGGTACAGTCAATATTGCATATTTTCCAGGGTTAGTTTCAATGGTGGTAGCATTATGGTGCGGGCCGGATTATCTCTGGGGGCTCACACAGATTTGGTTTTCATTGAGAATGGAACAATGACTGCACACCGATAAATTGTCGAGTGCCTGGAACCCTATGTCACACCACATATGCCATTTATAGGGGACAATTTTGTGTTTATGGATGACAACGCCCGCCTACACACAGCAAGAATTGTTACTGAGTACCTTGAAGAGGTTGGTTTTGGACGCATCCCATGGCCAGCCAATAGTCCAGACCTTAATCTCATTGAACATCTGTGGGAACGGCTTGGGAAAAGGATTAGACGTCGCCAGCCCCTACCAGAAACATTAAATGGCTTAAGGATGGCGCTTCAAGAATTATGGGAACAAATACCCCAAGAATCTATTGATAGCCTTATTCAGAGTATGCCACAACGTTTAAGGGAAGTAATAAGAGCTCGTGGTGGTAACACCCATTATTAATTTGTTTCTACTAGTGTGCTTTTCCTGTTAATAATTTTGTTTTGTTTGTCTTTTTTAAGTTAAGTTTTTAAGTAACAGTTTATCTCTAAAAAATACTTCTGTTAGGTTTTTGTTGACGAATCTTTTTGTTTCTTGTTTTTTATTTATTGTTAAGATGAAAAGAATATAGTTAAATATAATTTCAAATCCTCCGTTATTTTTTTATTCACTAAAATAGTAATTCTGAGAGTGTCCCGTTTTTTTGTCCGACAGTGTACTTTGTGTATTATGTGTTATTTGAGACGACATAGTTTTTTAGAAACCGGGAGAAACAGGTCCAGAGTGTTCGCAAACCCTTCGGTTAAAATTTCTTTAGGCGACTCTTTACAGAATTGTATTGGAGATCAAGAAAATATTCATCATGACGTACGTACAGCGGAGGGAAAATGTATGAACATAGTAAGGGCTATTTTATTGCCAAACACAAAGGATCTTGAAATTGAAATTTCATAGCAATTCACGGGGCAGTAACCTACCCAGAAAATATTCCATGAACTATAATATGTATTCAATAGTCAATACTCGCCGTTTTCAACACTGATTCAATCTACAGTAAAGTATGTACGGAATGTGAATTTTCAGTACCATAATGCATTTCTTCTCTTAGGATCACGTATAACTAAACAGGGTGTTATTAAAATGATGATTCATTTTGAACTTCTTAAGTAACATCCCGAATGTCTATAACGATATTTCAGCGATTCAAGAATTGGTTGAATTCATATGTTGGGAGTTTATCTCACTTTGCAGGACCACTAAGAATGGAAATGGAGATGAGAAGCAGTGGTCCTATTTCCTTGATGCGAATGACGTAGGTAAATAACGAATTTCAGGATAGGGTGAATGAAAGAACCACTTGAACAAAATGGTGATACTTCGAAACTTTGTTGTTCTTTCTTGAATCAATTTGCAATTTGTGTGACAATTATATAAACATTTACGCTGTCACCATGCTTAGGGTGGCATGTGCTTACTACATTATTGACTTGAATTTGAATAAGTCGGTAGGTGCTAAAGTGTACCATAGTCAATTTGTATTTTCTCGTTGCACCTGTTATCTACGTAGGGAGTTTTCAATGAAAACAAATGCAATCGTAATTATTTTGTCATGTCAAATCACTTTGACATATCAGACTTGTAACTTCTAAGTGTGGTCCAAATAGGTGATCATTTGGTTTTTCTGTAAAGCGATAAAGATGAAAAAATGAATGATTTGAAACTCGGGCACAGAAGCGTCATGAAGTTTCTGATAAGAGAAGGCAATAACCCAAAGAATATCCACGACCATGACGGCGTTGCATGGAGAGAATTACCCAAGTTATTTCCAAGTTAAATTCTGGTGCAAACAGTTTAAGTGGGGGCAGGGAACGCCACAGATAATCAAAAAGGTTGAAGGAGTCCTGTTAAATGATCGACGCGTGAACGTTCAAATTATTGCAAGAGACACTGGGATATCAGAAACAAGCAATGTTTTCAACATGTTGCATGAAGACTTGGGAATGAGCAATGTGTCGGCGCAATGGATTCCCAAGCTTCTCACTCCTGAACAAAAGTTGTGCAGGGAAAAAAATTTGCACGGAGAATTTGGCTGCTTTGTCTGGACACAACCACTTCTTATCTACAATTGTGACTGACTGAAGATGAGACTTGGGTACATTACTGGGACCCACCAACGAAGCAGGTGTTCATGCAGGGTTCATAAGGGCTCTCCACCTCAAAAATTTGAAGTGATCAGTTTTCTGCAGGAAGTTGATGCCAACAGTTCTCTGGGGACTAGGAGGGTATACTATTGATTGAATACATGGAAAGAAGGGACTACAATAAATGGAAATGTGTACAGAGAAACTACCAAGAATCGGAAGGTTGTCATTCCCAAGAAAAGACCTCACAATTACGCCCAGAAAACTCTTCTTCTGCATGCCAATTGTAGGGTGCATAAGGCACGAATTGTGCAAGAAACAATCAATGAACCCAGTTTTGAAGAACTTGTTCATCCACCCTACAGTCCTGACCTGGCTTGATATGACTATTATCTCTTTCTATACCTCAAGAAACACTTAAGGGGTGCCTGTTTTCGTTAAATGAAGAGACGAAAGAGTCTGTAGATGCCTATTTTGCAGAGTGACCAAAATATTTTTTGAAGCGGTTAACACTTGGGGTGGCCACCCTTTGTCTTCCTCCTAACAACCAACTTACTTCAGACAGGCACTTGATAGGCCCCTATACATGTCAAGTAGCATTCTACTAAGATTGAAGCAAAGGTGGCTACCAGAAATAAAACCTATTTTAGAAGCTAATCTGCTTCAGGAAACGGAAAGGTTCACACACTCTGTGCTCCACTGCTCTTGCCTGCTGCCCGACGATCGAATTCGCCGCAATTGTCTGAGAACGAGCAGTGGTTAATCAAACAGACATCAGAAAACATATCCACTTCATTCTTTTATGAGCTCGAAGCACTCACTCCAAGACTAAAACCTCAAAAATTTTCTTCTTTCCAGACAAAAGTGGATTTTCAAATATGTATAGTCGGTAACAGACACCAAAAATAATCTTCAGTTATAACCCAGCCTGTAGGCGACCTACTGAGGACAATCTAATAGTCGAAATAAGGAGGAATCATATCATATATGGTACGATCGTGTTAAAGGATTGGCAAGCATAACACTGGAAAGGGATGCCGCATGACGAAAAGAAACGTGGAAGACCAGGTGCAGTATGGAAGCAAGACAGTGGAAAATCAACGTCAGAGTAATATCTTTGAAGGAGATTTCAAAGTTAAAAAATAATGGCGGTTGAGAGCCGGAAAGAGTGTGTATGCACTCCTATGCCTCAATCGAGTTGTAACTCCAACAGATTGAGGGTAAATTTTTGAAAGGAACTGCAGGAAGGCATTTCTCCTTATTTCATCAATATCTTCACAAAATCATTTAAGATTATATTTCTAGATTCAAATACACCAACCTAAATGATTGATAGTGTTCCATGCATTGATGTTTTAGTAACTCAAAAATCAATTGGTAGTTTTGGACATTACTAAAATAATTCATCCATGGCAGACTTCTCATATAATTTTGCTTACTAACACTTTGCTATTTTATCTTCAAATCATTCGCGACTTCAATTTCGGAAACCGATAATAAATAACATGGATATCCTAACAAGATCCTTGTAGAACTTCAGCTTATTTTATGTATAAATATTGATACGAAAAGTTTTCTATGCGTTTCTAAATTTCACAATTGAAAACAAAATTCAGACATAATGCGATTATTGCAGCATTATACTCGTGTTGCTAATATAAATCATAAATATTATTTTATTACAAATAAACGAAAAATTTTAATAATTTATTGCCATCCTTGACCTGCACACTTAATTCTAAATATATCTCTTCATGAATATAATTTTCTAATTATCAGTTGAGAATTCTGTCAAAAACTGTAATAATTTGCTTTGGATCATCGCTTGTAGAGAATATACAGAGAGTGTAGGGGAACGAAATATCTCATTCCCGTTAGAAAATAGAGAAAGCACAAAAATTAATGATATTAAACACTTCCTTGTAGTTTGTGGTTGTTCACATTGATATGACGTTTAGCTTAAATTGAAAATAGTCA
The DNA here is from genome assembly GCA_963966045.1 of Xestobium rufovillosum. NCBI lineage: Eukaryota > Metazoa > Arthropoda > Insecta > Coleoptera > Ptinidae > Xestobium > Xestobium rufovillosum. The sequence continues at coordinate 22,189,984 of OZ014494.1, forward strand.
ACCCATGCACAAAGAAAATTTTAATCCTTTTCAAATAAGTTAGCCGCTGCTGATTGACATCGTAGTCTCGCTGCTCTCTCCATAAAACGCTTGTAGATCATGTCAATCCCTTTCATACTTCTGTTTTTGAATTCTATCCCTGAGACTGACATCCAGTATCCTTCTATTTTTAATACTCACAGCGTACACTGTAATTTGTATCTAATTCCCTTAGTGAGTGCCAGTTTTTTCGTTTTTCCCTGCTAAGTTTAATGCTATGTCCCCGATGTATATGTAGATATATTATGTCATTTCTGGATATCCCTATCTTGGCAATGTTTCTCTTTTTGTTATTATACCTCTCTATCTTGTTCTGGCCCTATCAATATCTCTTTGCACTTTCTCGTTCAATTTGGTCTTTGGTCCTCTTCCGTTGTTTGTTGTTTAATTCCTTAATTAAGAGATCTCTGCCTGACATCTGTCTTCCATAGTCCAGTTTTCTATTATTGGTCTCATAATACCTAATAGCAGACCATTTATTTCATAGAATTATATTATTTTCTGTCCTTTCTGCTTATTACTTTTTCTCAATATTCTCCCATACAGTCTTATCTTCTATTTTTATCTTTGCCAATTCTCGCATCGCAATCTCCAATAATGTAACTAATTGTCATTATCTTCTCTTATTTTGTCTATTATAATTTGCATTGTACGGGTGCGAAACTTGGACGATAGAAGACGCGGATCGGGAAAAATAGGAGCGTTTGAAATGTGGTGCTACAGACGCGTGATGAAAATACCGTGGATAGGTAGGGAGGTATTAGAAAGAGTTGAGAAAAGCGAAAGATATGGAAGACAATAAAGAATAGTAGAGATAGGATGGTGTGATGGTGGGATACCTTCTGATGATTAGTTCGCGATATACTATAGAAAGCTAAACTAAATTATAGCAAAAATATATCCCAGTTGCAAACTTTCATCTTCATCTTTAAATGTTGGCTAAAAGAAATATTTTGCTTCACTTCTTGAACCCAACTCAGATTGCGCGGGTCATAGCCTTAATCTTCCCCGGTAAAAATTGGTTTTGTTTTCTCATTTTACTTGCATTTACAATTAAAACCTTCGGCAAAGTTTGTAAACCATTAAGTAACAATAATAATTCAAAAGCTAAGGCAAAGGTCAAAACAATGTGTTTTCTAAAATCTCTTGTACTTCGCACACAGTAATGAGATAAAGTAATAAATTGGTGAAAGTGTAATTATTCCGTAAATTATTGATTCATTAGTGCGTGATAAGATACCAAGAAAATGCGGTAAACTTTAAATAGTACGGTGTTTACAAAACATGCAAGTGGCAACTTCAATTTGGAAAATAATAGATAGAGACTTGTTTGATGCTGTTCTTCATTATGCAATATGTATTAATTTTTTAAATACATACTGCATTTTCGATCATTCTTGGTAAACTGACAAGCATCGTTCTTTGACAATAAAATAACTGAATATAAAAGAGTATTTCTGATGGCAAAATATGTCTGGTAGTCAGTTGGAGTACACAATACACTCAAGCAGAACTCCCCGAGACCGCAGAAAAACGGTAGGAAATTTTATTCCAAGTTTATTACATAATACATCCTTAAGCATAAAATGAAATTTTCCACCCGGGTGAAAAATTTCCCAACCCGGTCGGGAATAACCTACTTGCAAACTTTTTAAAAGTTGGCAATTGACTTATTACTAACCGATTGTGAATAAATATTATTGCGGTACTGGTGTATAGCAACCACTTTTATTTTCAGCGATCACCTAGCAACATCGTCAGCTGCTGAATGCAACAAAAGGAAAGACTTGTACTGACAGGACAACAGGCTATGCAATAAACAATGAAATTACCGAGAGAAAGTTTGACTCAATCACTTATAATTTGCAGTTGCCGTTTCTACAGACGCCCATCGACTGTTTACAACTTCAATTTTAAACCAATTTTCTGTTTTCCTTCTGTTCAAGTTCGTGATGCATGCGATGGTTCATACTGCTATTACGTTGAGTGCAACGAATTACTACTACTGCATATTTATGCACAATATTCCACGGTTACGTTTGAATCTTCAATTTTTACTGCCGTGTCTTTTCTACTAGTTTATTGCCTTGGGGTACAGGGTCTACAGTATTTTGCTTCACTGCATGATGGTACTCTTTTTCATGCACATACGTACGCGATGCTCCGTCTAGATGAGGAAACAGTTTCACCGTTTAAATGTCAGATAATATGTCGGAAATACCAATTACAAAAATTGTTCCCGTACAAAACTTCACGGTGTAAAATTATTCTGGATTATACAAGGTGGCAAGTTTATTTACTATCAGTACATAATATCAAACTTTACCATATTCATTTAAATGTTATAAGGTCATACTTTACCAACTGAATTGCACGACAAATTTACACGAAGATAAAATCAAATGAAACTTGAAATTGTTAATTATAATAAAATTTGTGCAATTTGATCCCAACTCTGAGAGATGTTGGAGGAATAGCCACATTGCAGCTGTCTCGGGATTCGAGGAAGTTTCGCAGTTTCATTATTCAGTGATTTGGGTAGCTTTAATAAACAGCCAAAGTCAAAACGACAGAAGTGCAATAATCTACTATTTAACTAGTAGAGTTGAATTAGTCGGGGAGCAAGGTACTCTAATTCGACACCCTCTATACAACTCGAACACACACAAGAAAATGAAGCTGATTCTTAAGTAAAATGATCTGCCGGATTCGAATTTTGAGGTCGCGAAAAGATGGGGAATTGCGAAAATGCCGGAAAATCGACTTTTCCTAAAATTTTCCTAAATAATTTTTAGACCATTTTTAAAACTTCTCTCGTTGTATTTCAGCAACGAAAAGTTAGAGATCTGTTTTTTTCGTGGAATATACACTGAAGTGTGCTGATCATCACAGTGTACTCATGTTGTCTCTACAATTTTCCAATTTTATGAAAACAATGGTTTCTTGCTAGACCGCAAATTTGTGTAATGTATTTTTCATGCACCGGGTAAGTAATCTTATTTTTCGGAATTAACATATACATATGCGAGACCAAACACGGACAAAGGCTCGAAATTATTTTTGGTGAAGAAACGAAACATTAATGTTGTTGCTGAAAAAAGTTACAGGAAGTTAAAACATAAATAATTCGTGCGCGCTAGCTACATAGCTTCATTTACTTGTGTGTATTCGAGTTGTATAGAAAGTGTTTAAAACGCATCTTTCAGACGGTCTGCTCCCTGACTAAATCTACTAGGTATTTAACTAGTAGATTCAACTCTATCAAATTTACCCATGAAATAGAAAGAGAAGGACAGTTTCCATTTTTGAACACTCTGGTAATTAAGAAAGTTAGCGAGTCAGAATTTTATATGTGCAGGAAAGAAACCTGTACAGCTCGGTATACAGGGTGTCCCGGTGAAGGTGGGAAATCTCTCGGGTGCGTATAGATTACACGAAAATAACACCCCAAGTTCATATAAAGTTTTCTCCTACGACCATCCCCTGCCGAGATATTCTCCCTTCAATTGGAGAAATAAAAATCATTTTTCGACTTAAAATTTTTATTTTTAATTGTGTTTTTATAATTTTCTTGGTGACGTACGTAGTGATTGAATGTCGATAAGACAATGCGGCCCGTTTTTTGATAGTGCATCAGGGAAGCAAGGGGTGAACTACCTCTTACCTTCTTAACTTCATATTTTTAAGGGTCTGGATATTTTTAAGTTTTAACCGCATTTTTTGTTTCCCCGGACATTTTGATAACAAAAAGTTACTCTTATTAGGTTTCCATAAAATGAAGCGTTTTCGAGAAAATGAAACTCAACCAGCAAGAGGTACTTACAGTGTTTCTACGATTTCCGTCTTTATTTTTTTTGCATTATTTTCAAAGATATAAAAAAATCGAAAGCTCTTTCAATCAATTATTTCTTAGGAGTTTTTTAAATATGATTTGACCCTACATTAGCTATTTCTTTTGAAATTAATTAAAACATTTCCAGGTCCGTATTAAGAAAAAATAAAAATTGACGATGAAGACAACAGATGAAACGTCGTACAAAAAGAACCTTAACAGTTTGCGAAAGGTAGTGAAAATTGGCATTAAAAAAATTGCTTTCGGTTTTTCGAATGCCAGAAAAAATTAAAACGAAAATCGTAAAAACACGGTACCTGTTGCTTGTTGAGTTTTATTTTCTCGAAAACGCTTCATTTTATCGAAACCTAACAAGAGTAACTTTTTATTAGCAAAATATCCGGAGAATAAAAAAATGCGGTTAAAAATTAAAAATATCCAACCCCTTAAAAATATGACGTTAAGAAGCTAAGGGGTAGTTCACCCCTTGCTACCCGGATGCTCTATCAAAAAACGGGTCGCATTATTTTATCGACATTCAATCACTGGGTACGTCACCAAGAAAATTATCGGAATACAATAAAAAATAAAACTTTTATGTAAAAAAAAACATTTTTATTTCTCCATTTTAAGGGAGAATATCTCGGCAAGGTCGTAGGAGAAAACTTTATATGAACTTGGGGTGTTATTTTCGTGTAATCAATACGCACCCGAGAGATTTCCCACCTTCACCGGGACACCCTGTATAACTGCAGATTCGAACCACTGCGGTTAGCACAAAGGGTCTGGTTTTGAATTTTTATAAAAATTGATAATTTTGTGAATTGCTGGCAATAATAAATTAATAAATAAACACTATTATAATCAACGTTTCGGTCCCGCTAACTTCTGTCAAGACTTATTTGTAAAAATAGATATAAAAAAGTGACATATAAATTATGTCAATAAAATTTTAAATAATAAAAATCATTTCCAAAATGGCCGAGACTTTCAATTATTTTTTTGTTCTAAAATTGTGGTGTCATCAAATTCAAAAGTATGATCGTTGTTTTTCATGCTTACTTATGACTGAATTGCTATTTTTGATTTTGTGTTGTTTTTGTCTGGTCTCTAAATGATTTTTGGATTGGCCAATATATGTTTTTTTCACAGTCTTTACATTTAATTTTGTATACAGTATGGGTTTTCATTAGTTTAGGAATTAAATTAGAATATAAAGATTTTAAGTTGTTACAATAAATTTTTGTGTAAGTTGGGTTAAAAATTTTGATAATTTATAAAATATGCTTTGAACAAGAAACAATTGGTTTGAGAGAAATATTAGTTGTGTGTAATTTTGGTAGGCCATATTACATATAATGGGAGGAGATATAGAATATTGAATGTTAAGTTCTACTGAGGTTTGGGGGAATGTTATTTTCGACAAGTTATTTAGAAATAAAATTAATTATGTTTTTTTTGTAAGCTAATAAATAGTAGGACGTTTAGGGATAATTGAATATATTGATTGGTCAACTAATAGTTCATACATTTTATTTTCATAATCTATGGAGTTCATAATTATTGTTTTATTACTTTTATCAGGTTCTAATACAATTATATGTGGGTTATTTTTGAAAAAGGTTTTTGTAATTTTAATGTTACTTAAAATCTTTTTCTTTTTTATTTATTTTTGAAGTTGAATTACCTAGTGATTATTTTTAATAATTTGACCTAAGGGTTATTGGTTCATTTTATATGTGTATGTCGGGTAGGAGGGAGGTATTTAAAGCAACGTAGTGCAAGTTTTAGCTGATGCGGCGTTTCCTTCAGCAAAGAAAAGTTATATCTCTCAGAAATCTTTTTGGGAGAAACAACGAAATTCTAAATGCGACGGCGCGTTTCGGGAATATCTTGACCCACACACATGGGTGGCGTTTGCCAGATTGGACTGACATCTCCCTTATTTCATATTACTAAGTTACAATAGTTGTTCATGGCTTAGCAAGAACTCATTGCACTGTTAAAAACAGACAAATAAACAGGGATAGAGAGGGGTAAAAATTAGTCTCGTTATGATTTCCATCTAATCTTAAGGGGCGAAACTACAATTTTTAATCACCCTGTACATATAATAGGTACACATCATTACTCCCCAACACCTTCAGTTTTCCGTCTCATTTTTACAAACGTTATTCTTCAAATATTAATACACTTTCGTTTTAAATTCTTTTCGATTCTATAGTCACATGGTAGAGCTACTATATTGTATGTGCAGGGTGGTTACTGGTAATGCAGTACATGAATTATTGTATGTTGTGTGGTAGCATGTTCCTTAAAATGTTTAGTTTGGGCAACCTGCCGCAGAAAACTGTGTTTTTAATTTGCAATGACGTATTAAGTAAAAGCGATTCATTTTCATATGGAATCAGGAACGCTTTGCACTCTACAAATCACTTCCACAAGTTTTATAGGAAACCTGCAGTGCAACAAACTCTTTACACCGGTTTGGAAAACAGCATTTAGTAATTAGAGAAAATCATCGAAAGCGACACTAGGTATTAAACATATTGCGTAACGCCAATTGGAAAACATTCTGTAAATGGCAGGGAAAGAGTAGTATGACGTATTCCTGGTAAGCGGGGTAGCGCATTGACAGAAACACGCACCATGATGCAATCCTTGCGCAGGACAAGACGCCAGAAACAGGAAGTTAGTGACGCCGTAGCGGGTAAAGGAACGAGAGAGTGATGAAATTGAGTTGCAGTGTGAACAAGTGCATTTCTCTCCAAACGGCAAGGTCGCCTGTTGCAGCGCTGCAGTCTGCTGCATGCTTTTACGTTTGAAGTACTATTATTAGATTACATGAAAATCAGAAGTTGTAACAGTATGATATAATCAAGCTGAGGCGTTTGCAGAATTGCATTTATCATCTTCAAATGCGGCGTCTGAGTTTAACTGACACAACAAATGTTTGTATTAATTATTTAGGAATACAGAGCTTCCCAAATTATTTTTTAATCAGGATATCACCTGCAAGTAATTAAAATGCAGAAGATTTTTATTTTCATTTTGATTTTGAGCAAATTGTTCATGCATGAGTTATTTAACCCAAAGTCTTGTCTTACTCCGTGAAAAGTAAGTGATTGCACGTCGCCAACTGCCGTCTGCCTACAAGTGCCGCGCGACGATATTATTCATTGTTTACAAGCTTCAATTAAATCTGACATATTTGTCTACTGTTGCTAAGAACGCACCTCAACTTTACACCCCTATAATATCGCCCCCTGTGTATCGCAGACCCCAAAAACCAAACCGTACGATGTGCGCTGGTTGATCCTCTTTTCGATTAGCCCAGAATCAAATTTAGATGGATGCATGGATGCGATTACTGTGATATTCGAAGAAACTTCAATGCTTGCCTTTTGACACCAGTTTTTTGGTATCTCTATTAATTACGTGTTTTTTTTTGTAATTTATACTGGTGTTAATAAATTTATTAATGTCGTTATTATTATAACAATAATTATTATTATTAAAAAGCATGCGATGTAACAGTACCAAATTCTTAAAATTTGCTTAAAACGTACCTAGTTAAGATTTACACCTCTATAATATCGTCCTCGTGCATCGCAGACCCCAAAAACCAATACATGTGTGCGCTGGTTCATCCTCTTTCCAGCTAGCCCATAATCAAATTTAGATGTTACAAGAAGTATGCGATATAACAGCATCGAGCGCTTAAAATTTACTAAAAACGTTTCTCACCGTTACACCCCTATAATCTCGCCCTCTTGCATCGCAGACCCCAAAAATCAACCTAATGTTGGCTGGTTCATCCTCTGTCCAACCAGTCCAAAATCAAATTTGCGATATAACACTACCGAACGCTTCCGCGTGTCCAAAAAATCGTTTTAGCCCCCGTATTTTCGCTCCCTCGAATTTTAGGTATATTTTCTTTTCCTCTCCCCAAAGTTGGCATTTGACGAGTTATTCAAAATGACATCAACACTGACCTGACGCAAACACTGCGAAATTTCCAAGCGCCACAGAAATCGCTACTGGGACCCCCGTACTACAGTTACACTTCCAATTTGTTACCTAAACATTTTCAGTGTTAATAAATTATTGTAAGTATTATTTAAAGGTTTAAAATGGAAAATGGAACATCCATAAGTTTACTTGCACATTTTATAGTCAATTTTCATATTGAGACAAGAAATAAATAATTTTTGATAATTGTGTTCTTAGGGACAAAACCTTCGATTAAAGTATTAAATATTAAGTATAATTTAGAAATTTTTAAAATTTTAAATCTGAATCTAAATTTCCATCGAAACTTTCAGCTGGAGATTTGACAGTGTCACAAAACATATAATAGTTTCATAAATTTGACGCGAAAGGTGCAAATAATACACTGAATACTCAAGAGCTATTGCGGTAAACGTACTAACAGATATTGCAAATGTAGTAGTCTAGTTACGTTTGGTCAGCAGTCAACAGTAGAGCCACAAATCAACCTAAATTCTAAAATGGCAATAGCTTAACATATTTTACTCAAAACCATATCATAAATATCAGAGCATGCCATTTGTGTTAAAAATTTATTAGGAACTTTAAAGGTGCCTCATATTGATCTCTTTAATGCCTAGTACAAAACACAAAATCTATGAACCCTTCCAACATTTACCTGATGGTATTCACGGGCAAGAAACCCCTGCTGCATCCATTCTGTCTTGTCAAACGCTACGTTCATCGTTGCCTTCCCACTGTGCCTCGCACCGACCATCCGTGGTGGTTATTCCCAAGTAACTGTTATTCCACTTTCGATCTTCATTTTAATTCTTCTTCCCACACATAGGTACTCTTCGAGGCTTGTACCAGTTGTCTGGTGGAGGCACAAATCCCTCCAGACATTGTATTATAGAACTGATAGTTATATTATTATTCTATAACGTAAAAGGCTTTAGGAGAATACTATCGATTCATTCAGCAAAGTGGCTGCATGTCTAAATACCATAATATGGTGAATAAACACATGTGAACTGAAACAAACCAATAATCCACTTTAAGAAATACACGTGCATCAAAGACCAACCCTCATACATCAAGTAACACAGTCGTATAGAAGAAAATGCATTAAGAAACAGTAGGTATCAGAAATGATAAAGATGATTAGATGTTCATACAAAACCTAGGACATCAACAAATTGATAAACATTAGAAGAACAGATTGTGTATAACCACATTAGCAGAACGACTGAAACGACAATACATACTTAAAACAGCGAGAGACCCAGGAGAACAACGATCTACACGATGCCCAAGGAAAAGATGGAATGACGTGCTGGAGGTGCACTGAAAAGGCAAAACAGGCAACCTTGCCTGTAAGGGAGAGAAGAAACAAAAGGAGATATTCTGCACATTTTCCTGTGAGTTGTTAAATTTTGAATCTGTCTGTCAAATCGTACTGTAACCTCTACCTGGCTGATAAGAGGTTGATAAGAACGAATTCAGTGGTCTGTGTGTATGTGATAATCTCGTTGAGCAGTTTGCAAAGAATTTGAAAGAACACCTATTGCTTGAAATTTCTTGATGTTAAGTATGTCTCTTTTTAAGCAGCGTCGAATTCCCAAGTTAGTGGCCGCTGGAACAAATTCATTTGCCAACACGTCTGGCTAACGATCTACCCAAAAGAAAGTATTCTAATGTTCTGACAGATTATTGTGGTGAAAAATGCAAGATTCGCTCTTATTGGATAAAGCAGCATTTTTTTTTAAATCAGAGAACTGGAGGCAAGTATTTTTCAGAGGACCACAGCTTGACTGCGCTGTGCGTTCTTAAGGCGTCGACGCGCCTCTATATGACAACATTACTTTGAAACTTGTAACATTTAACCATTTTTGGGAGCAATGTGCACTTATGTTATCAGTTACCTCCCCTGGGGCCCTAATTTCTCCAACTCGCATTAAATACCACAGTAGATAAGATAATGAGACTGATACGGAAGTGTCTTATTCCATAGAATTAAATAGTTTTCTAATAAGTGTTGGCAACAATCTCAAAATTAACAGACTGGTTGCGAACTGGCTTAAATGTGCCCATGGCAACATGCTCATAAAGAAGCAACAATTATTTATGAATTGCCATTCATTATTTACGTTTATTACGTATAAATTTCTAAATAGTACCAACATTTATGAAGACGGAAGAAGGTATTCCATTGCAGGATTGTACAAATAATTTTACAGTAAGGGAAAAAATCTGCATTAACGGGATGCATTTCCGCCGCATACTCAATGCTTATAAATCTCCAGTCTGTCTAAAAACGCAGTCAGGAAGACCTTGTTCGTCTTAATTCATTAGGCATCTCAACAAAACCATTTATATCGTCCAAAAGACCCTCAATTACAGTTCACGAATGAGTGATTGAATTACAGCTCATTAATTGCCCGCCAGAAAGAATAAAATCACAAAAAGTCGAAAGGAGTTAGTAACGACCTTCGATGTAATTAGAAAATGACAATAGGGTACCGCTATTGACAATTCATTGAAATTTCTGATGATGGAAGTGAGAGATTTACGGTCCGATTATTTTATTTGTGTTTACCACTTATACAGGAGGTTGGAAATTGAATAGAGTAAGAAATGTGACCCTCGCTGCAACCTTCGATTGCTTTACGCGGCTAAACAAATTATCATTGTAGTAAAGGTAACACCGTACTTGCTAGTATTGGATGCAGAAAGCATGAAACAGACGATACATTTCTAGTTTTCTGCTGGTCGTAATATTATGAGCAAGAAACTTTGCAGGATGGAAATGCAGGATGTCATTTAGAGACTCAAGCTGATGAGCGGTCCCAGGCTGTATATTCTGACAATTCTCGACAAAATGAGGTAGATATGCATATACGAGTATAACACACACTCCTATTATGGATGAAATTAATGCTTTATTATAATAATTATAATATTTTATTATAATAGAGATCCCAGAGAGCTACAGGATATGGTCAGTGGATTCAACAATATATTAAAAGGAATAACACTGAAATGATAAAAATGAGGAACACATGAATTAGAGTAGAATTAAAAGTAGTGAGCATATGTAGGGGAGCGGTCTCTGAAGGGGCAGTAGGGCAGGTCATGAGCCCGCATATATTGGAAGAAGATGAACGAACGTTACGCTGGAATGGCGGCCAGAAGACCCAGAACTAAGATGAAGAAGACCAAGTTGACAAGGGCATTAAGAATTATGGCATTGATACAAAAAAGTGCATCCATAGAAATTCTTAAATAGAGTTACTAAATCCACTCCGGTAGATGGAAATACGATAACGTGTTCTATAGTTGTTTAAATATTGCATGTTCTAAATGTGTATAGAAAATCGTAAACCACTGGTTTCGGTCTGGTGGGGCTCAAGTAGGGCACCACCATTTACTTATCTTCGCTAGGCAAGAGTGGGTTAAGGAGGGACCAGACTACAACGAAATTTCAATAAATTGATATCAAGCACCAGTTGAACTCCATCTTTTCTTGGGTTCAGCAGCCCAACGCTGATGACAGAGGAGGCTGCCTCACCCACAAAAATTTTACCCTAGCAATGCGCACTGAGCGTTGTCTTTAAATTTTAAACAATTCAACATGCAGGCTAAAGTTTGGAACGACTCACTAACTGTTGATATCTTGTCTAGCAGCAGTTGTTATTTTTCTACCATCGTATCATGGTATATCTTCATTCACCAGCATTCTTCATGTTGTTCAGTCTTTGAGTATATTCCGGTAAACTTTTTCAAAAATGTCAGGCGTTGCTTGAATTTTCTTGGTCTGCAATCAAATCACGTGTAAGCATCTCTTCTTCCGACTCCACACGTTAGAGTCGTCGCATGTGTTAGCTGAATACTTTTTACGAATATAGAAGCACCATCAAGTCTTGGCACCTTTTTTACTTTTCCTTGATTAATAACTTTATCTTCCTCTTCGTTCAAGATTTTTGGACCAACGATACAGGCATGGAAGTAGTATGATATGACATAAAGCATTCATTGTCCTGGTTTATTACCTACTTATTTCCTGCCAAAAAACATGCGGTTGGTTCTTGTACCATACGAGAAGCCAACCATTTTATTTATAAACTTATACAAATAAAACGTTTCTTTGTCTTTTGGTGAATACACAAATAACGTCATTTATCTCAATTTATATTTACAGACGAATGCAAATGCATCATAAGCAGACAGGATTTACTGGATTTATTTACGATGAACTGAAGACGAACTGCGTTTCAATACAATTCATTTCTGTTCGCCAGTGAACCTACCGCATATTGTTATTAAAAAAGTCAAGAAAAAAGTACCTACTTATTTTTACATATACAAAGTGTAGCGTGTTAAATGTTTAAAGAGCAAACAATACGTTTAAAAACAAGCAGAAAATCCTTAATTCACACATGCATGTAATCTGGAAACCAACCGTTTCCGAGGAAGGGAATTATTGGGCGGTTTTGTTCCATTCACTGTTTGAACTCGACAAGATCATTTACAAGTGATGCATACTTAGAATTCTTAGGTAACTTTAGATCCCAAAAACAAAAAGGTCAAATCGCTGTGAATGTTTTACGATTTGTTTGTGTTTGTAAAAAAGCATCTGATAAGAAGAAATTTACAGAAATTTATCAAATTTACTTAGAACTCTGCACCGTGGAGGACGCTGTGAAAAATTTATGGAAACAGCATGTGAGGTATGGAAAGCAGAATTAGCTTTGGAGAGCAAAGAACAGAGGAAAAAATGAAAGAGGCTAGTGGCGAGGGTAAAAAGATATCTTGGGGAGAATTTGGTAAAAGATGAAAAACAACTATCGGACAAATCAAAACATAATTTATAAAATGGTGGAAATCTTGAGTACATCCAGAAAACAACAAGCGGATAAGCAAATTAAAGGCCAGAGGAAGGAAAATTAACATGCAAGACCTTAGGTAGTATGACGCTTTAGCTGAGACGGATCACCAAGAAAAACATGCTATAGAGTTGGCAGAAGGAAAGCCACAGACACATCACTGGAGAAATGTGGATACATATTAAACATGGGTGATAAAGAAGCAGAACTACAACTAACAGTTATATGTAACAAGGCTTAGGAGGAAGGAAGAATACCTCAAGATTGGGAAGTCTGGAGTTATATACCAATGGGGAAGACCCGCTTAATCGAATTTATAACTTTTAGTACTGTAATATCAAGGATAAATAGAATATGTATCGCCACCACGTAAAAATTTTGATTATGTGCCGTGCTGAACGAAAAATTTGCAACTTAGAAAGCAGCATGACCGGGATGGCTAAAACGCGCGCTTTCTGTGGCGTAGGAGACCTATCCGTTGCGCCGCGGTGTTTACGCGTCTCCCTGGAAAAAGTGGGAGGAGTCAAGAAATAAACGAGCGCTCGGGGTGCAAACGGATCGGTTTGCGCATGTGAAAATCCCTACCTAATCTGTCGGGCCCAGTGGTCAAGTACGTCACCAGCGTCATTCAAATATTGTGTCTCGAGCGTGACACATGTTTCGTATTTAATTATGACGAAAATAAGACTCAAATGTAAAAATCGAAAGTTGCGGAATTTATTTTGGGTAGTAAACTATTCAATATGATCATTTTCAAAATTTGCGGGTTTTCCCCATTGTCAAGGTTAGAGGAAAGATACGATGCGATAATTATTTCTGAATTCTACATAAAACGTATTTACCATAAAACAAGTAGGTAAATCTCGAAATGGAAGAACTGAAATATGCCAAACTTTTATTGATTTAGAAAAAGAATTTGATAAAACACCTACCAAGGAAAGTCATTAAAGCAACCACCGCCGGCACCGCGAAGAAGCTTGTAATAGAACGAAAAGTAAATGCTAAACGGAGTGAGTTTATATAGAAACAGGAATATATGAAACCAGGAGAATTTACGATTGAGGATGGTCTACAACAGGGTCGGGTACTGAGCCAAATCTAGCGAAGGATCGTTTTGGATGACGCAATGAAAGAATTTAGAACATTACGAAAATGTACATAACTTCAAGAATTTCGGGAAGAGTTTATAAAAGCTAAAATGAGTACCTGTATTCAGAACAGTGTTTGTACCAGTTAAAGATGGGTGGAATCGGGAATGACCATGTCAAGGAACATATGCAAGTGGAGTCAGTACTAAAAAAGGTAGAGAAGAATCAATTGAGGCAGTTTGGTCACATCAGTCGATTAATGAACGCTAGACCAGTCAAAAGAATATGGAAAGGAAGAAGGCAAGGTGGAAGACCTATGGAAACTTGATATGAGAACATATAGAAATTTATATGTATGAAGGCAACAACAATCGAAATTAATTATTTTGGGCTACATCTACAGGAATTCAGTGTTGCCGATAATGCTTAGCTACAAAATATGAACAGAATATAAGCAAAATAATTAATTATAGAAAACGGTTGGTTGGCGAAGACATATGTATTAAAAATTTCGAACTTGAATAATCAACCATTATTCAATGAACAGTAACCAATAAAAAAACCCTGTTGTAATACATATATCGAGGTTGCCTTGACGCAGGAAATGTCAAATTTATCTTGTCAGAAATCATGTATGTATTATACGTTTCTATGGCAACGGTATTTCAAGGGTTACTTGTTTTGTACACGTATCTTTACTAAGTGGCCGTAAAAGTGCTGCTTCCCATAAGCTTTTGTAGATAAAGTAAAATATTTCACTCTCGAATTATGGATATTATTAACTCGGAAGAATTAAAACGCTCGCCTACGTCTCGTGCTTTAAACTTTCTTCCTCGTTAATAATTGCCACCATAACTCGCTCGTAACATAACATAAACGGAAGAGCTGCACGATTGAACGCTGCTATTATTAATTTTGACAATGCTACTACATAGTGTATGAATAATAATGAAATTAATCTAGTTCTAAAAGCCTCTAATTTTGACTCTTAGATATAACTGATGACGACAGTAGCGAATATATCTGACCTCTACTGTCAATTTCGGCAGAATTTATAGTATGCAAATATAACGTAACAGCATTGTACCTACCTAAGGACAACTACTTAAATTTCATTATACAATGTGATGCACCTGCCATCATTAAAAATAGAAAAAATCTTGACCACCTCTAATTAAAACTTACCAAGTTACCTTAGTCGCTCCGACTCATTAGAAATCCGGATAAATTTTCCAACAATCTGAAGTCTTTTCGAAGTAAAAAATAAAGCACCGACCCTGGCAATAATTTATCATAAGTCGATTTAACGAGTGACCTCGAAGTCAGTCAGTAAGCTAAGGTCGTACGCTGCTGTTCCGCACCAGCATGACCGCCAAATCAGGGTCAGCCAACATATTTCTTATTTGCAGCTCTCCTTTACTCACTCTAATTGTCAGCGCATACAGATATTTTATACCAGGATATTTGGCATCAACTTAAAATCCTCGAATTTGCAGGGTTTAGAAAAAAATATATAGTCCATGAATTCGTTATCAAACTAGAACAGTGTGAAATAATGTCGAAAACATGGCCCTGCTAATATGTTACAGTTAATCAAGCTTAAGTGATAAAAATTCAATTTCAAACACAAACAGGGAAAGTGGAACATTTTTTGTTCGATGTTAAGACGGTAGGAAATAATTTATAACTTATTGATAAACAATTTAAGGATACCATATCACAAGAATTAGCATCACTGAACATTTCTTGATTAGTTCAAAATAAACAAGAAATGCATAATATTAATTGTTTGTGTTTATCTACATCACAAATGGTCAAGGCCGTTTTAAAAATTTAGAGAGAAAATATCTTTATCAATAGCTTCCCCGCAGTTAATCAAAAAATGAACTGAGCTTAGCCGTCAGGTTAAATTTTCACTTGGAAATATTTCATTTTTTGCTACGTCTACTTTGTTAAGACCAAAATTGAGCATAGGCCTCCGTCGACTGTCAACTTACTCTTTCCATTTCTGTTTATTTGTGGCTATGTTCATTAGAGCCTCCTTCCTTCTAGTAATATGCCTTCATCTTCCATTTGTTGTTCTGTGTAGACATTTGAGTGTTGCATACCATATTATGATATTCGTTGCCTTTCAGGAAAAAACCCAAAAGCAGCGATGTATTTTGGCCAAAATTTTGGAAAGAAGAGAAAATTTAATAAGAAATTATGCCCTATGCCAGAGGAGTACCCCAAGCCACTTCAAAGATGGCCCACGTTGCCTAATGTTGCCAAATATATTTGTGGCCATCATATATTTGATCATCTGAATATGTGCAGGGTTCACACCATCTGGTTGTGTTTGGTCAAGTTGGTCAAGTTTGACACAGTGGTGTTGAACAAACATACACCATTAATTTACTACAAAATGGATAGTGAAGTTGAAGCAACAAATGACAGTACTTTAGAAAGAAGCTGATGGATGTTGTCCTTAAACAGAAATAGATCAAGCTAAATTTAAAAAATGGATTATACCGGGTGGGGATTTAGTGTGTAATCGGTTCATTTATCTCTGGTACTATTTAAGATATCAAAATGAAATTTTATAAGGCATGTGGGGAACCACAAAGAGCATGTCGTAAAATTATTTTTGTATAGGGTGTAGGCATAAGGCCAGTATGGGGATATAGGAAATTACAAGAGATACCTACGGATTTGGTTAAATGAGAAAAAAGTTGCGTATTTAAAGGACTAACAAAATGACGCCTTGATGTGATTTTAGTTATTTTCAAAAAACTGAATTTTCCGATTTTTTATTTTATTCTTTTCTAGCGTTAATATTAAAGATAGAGCGAAACTAACACAACTTCTTTGCAGCGACTTTTAATGATCTTAATGATTACGTTACAATTTTTATTCGACATTTCGTCTTCGAACAACCATCAGCAACTTCATTTCTTTGAATACGGTCCTGATTTCCTGATGTCAAATTTTAGAAGTCCTATTTATTCTGAATTCAACAATGTACCACACATTATGGTTTAATTACGTTTCGGACCTTCTTTCACCATCATCAAGAAATTTTTAAGAAGAAAATACATAGGAGCTTCAAGAAATAATTTTGCAATTTTGTGTTAGTGTAAAGTTGAGTTGCTAAATATCCTATAGAAACGAAATGCAGACCTTTTTGCGTTCTGAATGATAAAATAGAGGAAATCACTAAAAATAATATAAAATACTAATGAAATTCTAAATTTTTCAAATTCAATAAAGTATGACATTTGACGAAATTTTCAGTAGCAAACATGTCAATATTTGCATCAATAAAAAGTTTAGTAAAGTGACAATCTATTGTGCAAATAATATACACGGTGTTCCTATTGAAATTTTTGAGAAAAACTCTGTTTTGCATAACCTAACCACCCCGTATAATTTTAAGTATTATGGCAAAAATATTTATATAGATTCTAAAAATACAGTATTCAGTGAGCTTATCTCAAAAAAAGAAATCTTAGGTGGCTTTGGTCAATAGACATCAGTAGCATCATAAAGTTGAGTCCACAATGACACAAAAATGTCAATATCTTAACATTCCTTGGTTAAAATTCCATCATGTGGCATATTTTCATAAAATTTTTTTGGGGAAATCAAATTATGCAGACATGTGGGGGTTTCCATTTAACGAAATAGAACTTTGGTTTGGTACCAAGCATTTGGATACCCCTGTTCCATGAGGTTCGCCACGTACCTACATATAAAATTCCATTTTGATATCTTGAATATTACAAGAGATATTAACGGATTACACTTTCAATTTCCACCCGGTATACATAAAGGAGAAATTTGCCATGTCGCCACATCACGACCAATATTTACCAGTCAGTCACCAATGGTGATATTGGAAGTATTCAGTTTAAGCGCGTTTTTTCGAAAACTCATCATAAAGGGATTGACTTGCAAACATAAACGTTGGCCAACGCTGGCGTTAGTAGCCAATTCACCAATTGCTAGTTTTGGAAATTTATCAATGAGCCGCATATTACTTCAAAATTAAGTCCATTGCATTCGGATTATTTCCAGCAACAAATCGGTAAAACATAAGTAACGGTCTCATTCAAGAGACATTAAAAATATACACTTTTTCCCTACTGATGCCTACATAAATCCTGAACAACTCTGTTGGTTATGGTAGGTCGTTGCGTATATTACGCACGAAAAAGGTCAATGTTCTGTAATTTGCAACCCCCAACATCGTTATTCTCATATTTGCTTCTTCCTCTTCTTGCTGTATCACTAACCATTACCAAAGTACGTTACCCCTACACAAGTAATTTAGACTGGGAGACTCAATGATCTTAAATCGTCGGCGTTTATTGTAAATACTGCATTTACTTGCTATGCTTAAATACATTAGCGCAAGTACTCAGGATTTAGGTTCAAAACCTGTAATTAATCTAATTATTATACAAGAACGGCGTGAAAAGACCACGCAGGTTTTACAAATTCTGGGGCGTCGCACATAGAAATATATTAACATGACGTAAACGAAACTATCAGTGTTAAATTTCAAATATTAAGCAATATTTTAAAGTCGTATTCTGATTTCAATAAGTATGTAAGTACATTTAGTAGTTATGAAATATTTAAAATTCTCACTTCATCATAACTACAAAAAGATGACCGAGGCATCGCCAAGGTCACTGAATAAGAACCGTAAACATCAAAAGATATTCGCCGGCTGTTGTTTCTGTAATTTTCTATTCAGCGGCAATGGACTTCAAGAAATATTGAGCCCATTGTTTGGAGACAGTTCGATACCATTAGAGACATCTCTTGAGTAAGTTAAAAGTTATACAGTGGCGGTACTGCTCTATCATTTGACTGACCAACCAGACGTAAATTTCTGGACGGGCACAACTTTTGACGAGTCCTTAATAGCTTCCTTTTAAAACCTGGGCCCTGGGTAAGATCTAGTGGCACTTGGTTTCACGTTCCTTCCTGACCCAACAACTACCATAATCCTTTTCTTGTAGTTTTATTCATTTTTTCAAGAGTAGCATTTTGCGTTTAAAAGTATAATTTTGTGTAGCGTGTTTATGCAAAAGTTGATGTCTTATTTAAAAGTTTAAAAACTTTTTCAAAATTGTGGCATCACATGTATGCAGAGTAATTCACATGATAAGAAACGCTCTTTGTTAAATTGAAAAGTAAGAAAAAATAGACGTCTAACGGTCAAGCTGGAAATGGGAAAATCTGTCATATTAACATATTAATTTGAGGTCAAGTTGTACATAGTTAGACCTGGTCTAGTATCTACCAGTTAGTACAACTGTCACTGTTTTAGTGTGTTGGGTTAACTTATGAAAATTCATGGTTGTTTCGGTGTGGATAATCTG
Organism: Xestobium rufovillosum; assembly: GCA_963966045.1. NCBI lineage: Eukaryota > Metazoa > Arthropoda > Insecta > Coleoptera > Ptinidae > Xestobium > Xestobium rufovillosum. The sequence goes on from OZ014494.1 coordinate 22,209,191, forward strand.
AAATCTAAGTTGAGTTGCATCTTGATAATTGTGAAAATCCTAAAATGCCACTAACACGTGAAATAGTTAGTGAAATTAATAATACTGTAGCAGCGGCTATAGCAGAGGCAATGACGAAGATAACAGCTGATATCGTGGCCAAAGTCGCTGCACAGATGGAAGAACGTTTTTCAAGATATGAAATAGAAATGAAATCACTTCGAGAAGAGAACAAAAAGTTAAGATGTTTTGTGGCAAATAAAACTGATGCCCTAGAGCAATACTCTCGGCGAAATAATTTACGAATTTTTGGTTTACCAGAGGATGCTGACGAGAGTGTAGAAGAAAAGGTGCTTAATTTTTTCAGCAACAATCTTAAGATCCTTTTGAATATTGATGACATAGACCGATGTCACAGAACATCTGTTTTTAAGGAGGGGAAATATCGTCCCGTGTTAGTCAAATTTGTTTCTTATCGGGCAAAGTGGAGGGTGCTGTCGCAGAGAAGAAATTTGAAGGGGACAAAGTACGTTATTGCCGAGGACCTGACTGCATCTCGGGTTCAGATCATGCATAAAGCTCAAGAAAAATATGGAAAGGGTAAGGTCTGGACGATGAACGGGAATGTGTATGCAGATGTGGCTGGAAGCAAAACATTAATTAAGGAGTGATTGCATGCCTTTTTTTTTCACTGCAATCAGTGACTTCATTTGTTGTTAAGAAAAACATGGTAATGAAGATTGTTGTGTATTTCAGACGTTTAATGTGTTAAGAATTAAGTAATCTCTTTATTTTATTTTGTTTTATTCATTTTTTCTCAGACGTATAATGTGTTAAAAATTAAATAATCTCTCTATTTGTTTTATTCATTTTTCTTTGGGAATGACTGCAAGTCATGGGTGGTTTGAGGCTTTTGAGTCGTTTCATTACACATATTATATTCTATTTTTTGTCTTCTTCACTTCATTTCATTGCTCATTTCTTTTCTTTTCCTTACTCTTGGCCTGTGGCACATGACGCTGGATGTTGGGCACGTTAATGTTAGGTCTCTGACAGCTGCGTTTGATCGCCTTCTTGATCATGTAAGCCTGGCAAGCTATGATGTTTTGTGTGTGAGTGAAACTTGGCTTCGGGAGGGCATTGGTGATGATGTGGTGGCTCTGGAGGGATATTCGTTGGCGAGATCTGATCGTGTTGGTAGGGGTGGGGGCGTTGCTGTGTATGTCCGCAGTAATATACAATTTCGGATACTGCTAAAACTTTGTTGTGACTGTCTGGAGTGCTTGTGGGTTGTATTGCAGGTTGGTGGTGCGAATCATGTGATTGGAGTTGTATACAGGCCTCCGAATGGCGATGACAATGCTTTTTTAAGCCGTTTTGAAGATATACTTGTTGAGCTGTATTCTCAATTTGATAGCATCCTTTGCCTTGGAGATTTTAATGTTAACGTTATGTGCAATAGTTCAATTTCAAATAGATTATTATCCGTAGCTGAAACTTTCAATCTGTCACAAATTATAACTGAACCGACGAGAGTGACAGAGTCATCTTTTTCTTTAATTGATTTGATATTTGCAAATGTCTTCAACATATGCCAGTCGTCTGTTATAGATGCTCAGGTTTCGGATCACTTCCTCATTTCTTGTAGGCTTCGATGCAGCTCTGAGCCAACCATAAACCCTAGTTTTACTTATCGAGCGCTGGGTAACATTAATGCAGAACAATTTAAAATTGATCTTCAGTCTTTACCTTGGCATTCTATTTTTTGGACGGACAACATCGATGCGAAGATAGAGACCATGAACTCTTTCATTCTTTATCTTTGCAACCTTCATGCTCCTCTCAAAGTTTCCAAACCTCGCAGAAATAATTGTTATTCGCCTTGGATTACAGATAACATAAGGTTTATGATGAGGTTGAGAGATGGAGCTTTAAGTCGATTCAAAATTAGCAAACTTCCTGAACATTGGGCGTACTATAAACAATTGAGGAATATTACCACATCTGCCTTACGTTCTGAGAAGAAAGCCTATCTTAGTTATAAGTTTCGTGACTGTTCAACTAGGGAAAAGTGGAAGGAACTTAGCAGGCTGAATGTCCTTAAGCGTGGATCGCCTAATTTGCCACCTAACCTGAGTGACGTGAATTCGTTAAATTCTTACTTCGTGGAATCCTGTAAATCTGAGCTGCAACCTAGTGACGAGTTACTCAATTTTTATTCTACTACCCTACTACCTGGTATTGCTAACCCCTTGTCTTTTGGTTGCGTTGATGAGATCTCCGTTCTCGATGTTTTGGCAGCAATAAAATCCAAGGCGTATGGCAGCGATAACCTTAATATTTCCCTGATTCTTCTGTGTTGTCCTTATATTCTTTCTTTTCTGACTCATATTATCAATGAATGTATACGTAAATCATATTTTCCTAGGGCGTGGAAACATGCGCATGTAATTCCTTTGGCAAAAGTTGCTGCACCCTCAGAGTTTAGTGATCTCAGATCGATAAGTATACTACCTGTATTCTCAAAAATTCTCGAAAAGATTCTGGAGCTCCAGCTTCGCGTGCACCTGGATGCTTGTGGCGTACTGCCCTCAGCGCAATCAGGTTTTAGGAGAGGACATAGTTGTGCTACTGCTTTAACTGAGGTAACAGATGATATTTTTCGAGCTTGTGATAGTAATAAAGTTACCGTTCTCATTTTAATTGATTATTCGAAAGCGTTTGATACCTTAAATCACAATATTCTTATATCCATGTTACATTATGTTGGTCTTGCTCCTGATGCGATCGGTCTGCTGTGTTCTTTTCTGTCCGATCGGGTTCAGTGTGTAAAATACAATAAAAACGTGTCTCTACCTTGTAACCTCATATCGGGTGTGCCTCAGGGTAGCATTCTTGGTCCTGTTCTATACACTATATATACATCGTCATTTCATAGGTCGCTTTCACATTGCAAATATCATTTCTATGCTGATGATATTCAAGTTTATCATTCTTTTGAACCGTCTGATGTTATGCATGCCCGTGTTCTTATAAATAGTGATCTAGATAAACTAGCTTTTATTTCTAAACAACACCTTTTAAAAATAAACCCCAAAAAGTCATGCGCGATTTTATTTGGTAGTGATTCATTTAGAACTAGTACTATAAACCAGTTGGTCTTAAAAATTGACAAAGAGATCATACCTTTTAAGGATTGTGTTAGGAATTTGGGTTTGTATATGGACTGCAACCTGCGTTTTACTCAGCATGTGAACCTCCTATTGAGAAGAACTTATTCGGCACTCAAACTTATCTACAGTCAAAGACATTATTTAGACCTGAATACCAAGAAAATGCTCTGTGATTCATTAGTCCTGTCACATTTTAATTTTTGTGACAGTGTATATGGTCCTTGTTTAAATAGTGTTGATGTGTTTCGTGTCCAAAAGGTTCAGAATTCGTGTTTGCGTATAATATTCGGTATTAGAGCACGTTCTCATATCTCTCACAAGCTGAAGGATGCTGGATGGTTGAATATGTACAACAGGCGTCGCCTTCATATGGTCTGTTTCTTTCTCCGGATTATTAAATACAAAATACCCATATATTTATATCGGAGACTTGTTTTCCGTGCGGATGTCCATAGTGTTGCCACGCGGCGAAAGTCTCTTATGCTCACAATTCCCAGGCATCGCAAGGAAATATTTAAGAGATCTTTTTCCTACAACATAGCTGCCTGCATGAATAAGGTGAACCGCTTGAATTTGTCTCTTCCTTGCCATGTCTTCAGGAAAAACTTTCATCGGATCTTGCTTGATCATCAGTAGACCATTATGGTGTTTCTGCATAATATATGCTATTGATGTGTTTGACTTATGGGTTTGTGCTCCACTCTCTTTCTTCTTCTTCTTTTCTCCTTCGTCGTCTTCTTGGCAATTTCTACTGCTCTTCCTTCCCTTTCTTTTTCTGTTGTTATACTTATTCAGCTTGTCTTTTCATTTCATCTCATTCATATATTTCAAATATTTTGTAAAATTACCTACCTGCTAATAAGTGTAGTATAATTTAGTTAGGCCTGTATGGGAGATCAGACTTTGCCTACTCTTTGCGGATGCAGATGTCTGAATGCTGGCCTTTTAGCACCAAAATTAATTTTTTCAATTTGTGTATCTTTATTTTCTGTATTTTTGGTGTTAATAAATGTATTATTATTATTATTACTTTATGCCAGTTACCAATCCAACATTTCAAGAATATTGGACGGTTAAAATATGGAAGGGAAATAATTTATAAGTTGAAATATTACAGGAATTCTTGTTAAATGTAACCTATATGTTCCCATGTTATATTTTACACATAACAGAATACATTAAAGGAAATTTGTTTAGAGTATACAAGAAATATATTATTACCGACAGATTACGGTATTTCTCATTTTTCTCCTTGCTAACAATAATGAAATAATACATTCGCTGGAGGCAAATCAGATTAAATTCTGCGTGGTGAAGCAGAGATGTGTTAATCGGGCATGTTAGAATAAAGATAACATCGAAGAAGCATGTAAAATCGAAGATCTGTTAATCGAGAACTTCTTCCTGCATCTCGCGTGCAGTCTTTTTATTCTCGTTGCTGATTTGCACATCTAGATTTCATATAAGATCAGTTTCACAAAGGAACGTTAACTGGGAATATTTAACTCCATAAATAATACATAATACTACGAGTAATACCGCATTCAGTGTAATCGTAGAAATGAAAACATCGGATCTCAAGTTGACAGATTTTACACCAGTTAATCTTATTATTAAGGTGTAGTTGTTGAGGGTATAACACTTTTTCATATGAAATTCGGTAAAATGAGTATTCTCATTTTTTATTTCTTAACCACAATTTTTAAACAAATTTATAACATATGGAGTACGGCAACATGATTGAGATCTTCTTGAAATTCGTTGCCAAGGAGCAAGTAATGTATTTGAAATAATTTTCAATGCAACCAAAAGTATATTTGGGAAATTTATTATAAAATTGTTAGAGCATAAAAACGACATTCGGAAGGTGTCGCCATTCGGTTCTATACTTTGCTTCAATCTGCTTCTGAATTCAGCACAACGTTGGTTATGAGGATTAGCTCTTCGGACATTTGGTCTTTGAATAGCTGAAGTCTGGTATGCCTACTCTTGACGCAATGTCTCAAAACTTTGAAACTATACGTTGAGGAAACAGACTGCTACTATGACACTCTCAATATGTTCTGGTGTTCGATTTCTACGACTACCAGCCAGTAAATCTTGACCTTGCGCTGCGCATTTCGGTAAAATTTTCCACATACTCCAAAATGGCATTCCTGGCGGAACTTGCTCAAGCACTACACACCAGATTCGGGCAAAATGTACGACTTTACTGCGAAGAATCGTGGAGTCCAATTAAACACGGTACGTAAAAACTTCAATTCCGACTTACAATGCATCACTTTCTTACAGTCACAGGCATCTTCCTGCATTCGCCACATCAATAATTTTTCAACAGCAACCTTTAAAAACCGCTAAATCATGTTGCCGAAGACAGTTTGTTGTACTTACCCCTTCATTTCCAGATATATACTGGGTGTCCAGAAAATAATGGGCCATACTTCAAATCTAGCTTCCTTGGGTCAAAAAAAACCGAGCTGAACCGATTTAACAATTCTGCTTCCTAATAAGTTATGGGCCTTCGAAGAATAATTTTTTATTTCATTTTTTAATCTCCGACTCTAGCATGTCGCGAACTATTCCTTCGCGTCTCAGAAGGTGTTCTACAATCCTATCTCTCCTATTATTTATTGTTTTCCATACCCTTCGCTTTTCCCCAACTCTTCCTAATATCTCCCTATTGCTAACCTTATCTATCCACGATATCTGCATTATGCATCTCTAGCAACACATTTCAAACGTTTCTAATCTTTTTGGATCCGCTTCTCCTATTGTCCAGTGCCGTCTCCATACATACTCTAAGTCTCTTCCGTTTCTGCATTTCTATATTAACCGTTCCCGAACATAACAGTTGTTTCTATTTGTTAAACGCAACTCGGTCTTGCGCTATTCTTTGTTTTATATCTGTAGTGCTCCTACTATCGCGAGTTATTTGACTTCCTAAATAGCAGGAATTCACGACTTCCTCTATCTTCTCATTTCCTGTTTGTATTTGTATCCGCGAATCTGAGCATGTTAATAGTTTGGCCTTGCATTTTAATCCCTCAGGCGGTTCTGCCCTTCACAATATTAATCGCGTCTTAAACCTAAAAAGCTACCACTCATTTCCAAACTTGCGACCAATCAACTCTAAACTTATTATTATTCCACAAACACGATTTTTTAATAAGATTCATTCGCTTATCTCCAAATACTGCATCTTCCAGTTCCGTAACACGATATTGTGTCTTATCGTCTAATAATTTTCCCAATCACTCTGTAGCTGTCATCTCCAAACTGTCACCCTTAGAAATTTACTGCGTCTGGACGTAGCCAAACAAATTTATACAAACTTACACCCTTAAAATAACTAAAATACTCTCACACTTTTAATAAAATAGGCAGGTTCGGTAATTTTCAAATTTCATTAAAATTGATAGAGTTTACTATACTGAAGGCAGTTATGTTGTTAATTTTTGTTTAACAAAAATTCCTTCGCCTGTGAAGCCGTTGCAAAGTTTTCCGTCGGTGCGAGGCTAGAAATCGTACCTTGCAGCGAGAGTAGGCCGCGTGACGTCAGAACTTAGTATACCGTACAAGTCCCAGCTTCAGCGCGCAGCAGTCCCATAAGTATTATGCATATGCATGTGTAGTTAAATTGTTAAATATTATTAACTGGTTCTAACTGGTGTTTTCTGTTTTGTACCCAGACTAATACATCGTACAGCACACCAATAAAACGGAAAAAGTGGTTCGTTGGAGCCAGAAGGAAAATCGGTCAGCATTATCGATATTTTCGCGAGTTAGTTTATCATTGCAAAAGTTTATAAAATTATCGGCTGCCCCATTGCAGCCACTCTAAATAAAATCGAACATAATGTAATTTATAGACAGTTTTCTGGGACCCTTTGGTACTTGGTAACGTGTTACGGTTAGCATAATTTGAAACAGGATGCTAGGAGCATGACGGAGCCAAATACTGAATCGCCGTAGCGTTCCCTCACTGAACTAAAAAAGGAAATTTTATTAACTAGGTATTTTACAATAATAATTAAATAGTACGTCATCATAAAATTCTCTTTTGAAGATTGGTAGGACGCGTACCTCCATCCTTTCCCTGAGATAGCCTACGCATTTCCGTAAAAGTAGAACATTCTACATCCCCAACTATTTGAGAGCAGTAGTCTAATCTGCTCCAACCTCTACCCCTTTATTCCTATCTCTGACTCTAGTATGTCGCGAACTATTCCTTTGTGTCTCAGAAGGTGTCCTACCATCCTACGATCCTATCCCCTATTCTTTATTGTCTTCCATACTTTTCTCTTTTCCCCAACTCTTTCTAATTCCTCCTTATTGCTAACTTGTCTATCCACGGTATCTTCAACACCCGTCTGTAGCATCACATTTCAAACGCTTCTACTCTTTTTCAATCCGCTTCTCCCATTGTCCAAGTTTCGGACCCATAGGTATAATTTCGTACTCCATACATGCGTCTTTAAGAGTCTCTTCCGAGTTTCTACATTAACCGTTCCGGAATATAGCAGTTGTTTCTTTTTGTTAAACAAGTACCTAGTACCCACGTAGCGTAGTTTTTTGATTCACGTGAGTTGTATTTGTTTCCGTTTTTTTAAAAAATTTCCAATCCGTTATAAAACTGTTAACTTGATAACTTGTCAATCACTTAGGTATACATACCTACATAAATGAGTAGGTATGTATTGTATTGTATTAGAGAATATAGGTAGGTACCTATTTTACAAACAGAAGTAAGCAGGTATCTACAATCTACATACCTACTTATACCGAATTATAAAAGGCATGTAGTTAATAAATTGTTGACTTTGTTTTACTTATACCGGTCTTCCTTTACACTACTGTTTTGAGGTTGAATGAAATTGGGGTTAGATGTAAGAATCACACACCATTTCCACATTTACCGGGACATTTACCTACCTACTACATAAATATGGCAAATTATGTGAATCGGACTTTTGATACCCTTGTTGCATCATTATATCGATTATGTTGTCTTTGTTTTATGTTTCCTTGACATCTTACTTTAAAAATTCACGCTCGAAATAATCCCAATAAGTATGTTATGAGATAGGTACCGCTTCACGGGCACTTCAAGAGAAGTGGGAGGAGCGCCTTACGAATCTCTGACGTCAAACCAATAACAAAGCGAACTAGCATGTGGGCGTGATAAGCTAATTTCTTTGGCTTATTACGATGCAAAAAAAATTTCTAGAAAAAAATTTCGCCGTAAATCAATTACAATAACAATTTTCTGTCATTTTCATGCCAAAAATATATATCTTATTTTTCTCCGAACCTCTCTATTATACTACGTATTATAATTAGATGCTGGTAAGTAAAAGGTAAGTCAAAAGGCGTCAACGTGATTTTTTCATTGATCTCTGAGCGTTTCCTGCTCGTTGTGCAAGCTGCGAAGACATAGTCAAGAGGTCTTCTAAACTATAAATCACTTTTATACCTGAATCCGATGGATATAATTCATGTAACTTGGCGTCCGCCTGGTGGAGGAAGAATTCGTATTAGCAACGAAGGTGCATGGCAAAACTCTCGGATGAGTCGAGATAGGCTGTACATGGATGACCGCGAGGTGAAGAACCTGTGTGGTCGCCGCATGGCCGATGTATGCACTCGCCGTGAAATGGGTCAACTCAGATAATTTAACTTCAGCGCGCACAACTGCGAGTTCCGCCATTTTATAGTTACGCTCGTATTATAGGTAATATTATAAATTGCCCGTTACTTGGTGGTGATTTTTTTGTAAAGGGCGGGAGGTGGCGGCAATTTATTAATGCTGAGGCTGTTGTACACGTTTCCGGGTTTTGATGATAAATCCATTTCATTTTTTCTTAACCGAATTAGATTTCTGTTCAGATTAGAGTTGAAAACAGTTAGACTTTTATAGAAGAGGGAAGACCTTAATTTTTCAGAAGATATTTTACAAACTGATATAGCACAGTTACTCTGTGGTCATTCATAAATTAATAACTATATTTTTGTCTAAATTATTAACCTGCGAGTCTACTAATTTATGAAATTGTGTCTTACATTAGTACTACTGTTGTCACCTGCCTACATTTTCAAAGTAAATGGGAACATAAATGGTTCTTTTGTGCTGTTTGAACTATTTTTAACTGCAAGCAGATGTGGGCAAGTGCCTAGTCCAGTACAGTAACAATATTCTTCCCGTTTGGAAATTTTATTAACGATTACCAAAAATTTTAGTTTAGCAACCGAGAAAGCCTTAGTGACCATGGAAGCACCGTCAGCTGCAAAACGTTCGCAGTGTATGGTCACCAATTAAATGGAGGCCACGCTATCGTAACTGACTTCGAATAACTATAGAAAAGGGATAAAGTCTGAACATTGACAAAGGCCTCCCTCGTGACTAAACTTAAATAAGCGAATTATGGAGACTGGCGATGTGGCCGAGAGACACGAATGCCATAGAAGAGAAACAACACCTGCCCAAGACCGATTTATTATTCTTCAAGCCAGGCGTAATGCATCAATTATGGCACGAGAACTTTCTGCGGATCTCCAAAATGTACATGCTGTAGCGGTTTCTGACCAAACCATCAGAAATCGTATTCATGAAGCTGGTCTTCATTCTCGTCGACCAATAAGAGTACCTGCACTTCGCCACGGCAATCGCGAAGCTCGTCTTGAATGGTCTGAAGAACATGCTCAACGGGGTGAAGCAGAATGGTCCAATGTTCTGTTTACTGACGAATCTCGGTTCGGAGAGTGTGGCGAAAAAGTGGAGTCTTAGAGAGAATCAAGCACTTCCAGGAAGTTCACAATTACCCAGGAGAGTCTGTGATGGTATGGGCTGGAATCGATTTGCACAACGGACCTCGTTTGTTTGAATGGAGCCATGAACCAACGGCGTTATATTGAACAAGTTCTTGTGCCTGTTGTGCAACCATATTCATATGCTACTGGTCTAGATTTGGTTTATATGCAGGACAATGCTCGTCCTCACATTGCACATCAGGTACAAAATTGGTTTGAAAAAGAGAACATTGCCCTTTTGCCATGTCCTCCGCAGTCTCCCGACAACAACCCCATTGAGTATGTTTGGGATATGCTGTCAGTTATGGCAAACATGCACTGAGAGAGCAGTGGGCCCTTTTGCCACAAGATGCAATCTTCTTCTTCTTATCTCTTCTTCTTCAACCCGTATATATCCACTCTTGGACGTAGGTCTCTCCCAGTCTTTTCCATTTTTCTCGATCCTGTACAATGCTCAGCTGCTACCTTTCTAATGTAATCCACCCATCTTTTTTGGGGGCGTCCCAAGGGTCTCTTTGTTTGTCTTGGCCTCAATTCTGTTTTTCGCTTGTCTAGCTACATGTCCAGCCCACCGCCATTTCATCTTTGCCACTTCCTCTATTACATCTTTGACCCTCGTTCTCTTTCTAACATATTCATTTCTGATTGTATCCCTCAGCGGGATGGTTCGTTCCATAGCTCTTTGAGATGTTCTGAACCTATTAGCAAAGGCTTTAGTGAGGCAAATGGTTTCCAGTCCATAAGTGTTGACTGGGAGAACATATTATACACTTTAGTTTCTAAATTTATGGGAAATGAGTTATTCTTAAGAATGTGTCCCAATTTGTCAAAAGCTGCCCAGCTGAGCATGTTGGTTCCCTTTTCCCAGTTTTGTAGTTTTTTGAAGTCGTCTTCGAGGGCCACTGTTAATAATTTGGGACAGATGGTGTCTCCTTGACGTGCTCCTCTTTGTAGTGGTATTCTACTGGTTGTGGTAGTCTCATCTATTTTAATCTATGTTGTAGCCAATAATAGTTTTAAATTAGAGGAGAAAAATTTGGTGACCTTTTTCACCCCCTTTTCACTTTTTGAAACTTAGGCCTGGAATATGAATACTTCAAAACATGTTCCCATAGAAGACCAAAGGTATCTTTCTAAAATGGTTAAAAATAGAAAAAGTAAAAGGAGCATATCCTGGTCTACTAGGACATTGATTCACATACATATGTCATCTATGGGTGGATGAGACAATTTTCGTCCCCATTCTCATTTCTTAATGTTTTTAAAGTTTTGTACTGGAACTCGACTGTAACATAAGCCTTGTTCATAAGGAAGACACGTCTATCTTTCTGAATCTTCTGCCATTTTCGAAAAAAGTCCATGTAAAAATTTTCCTTCGGGTGCAGAAAAATAAATATAGCAAGTGGTTTGATTTTCTTGGAAACGGCAGAAGATACCACCAATTATGAAGAGATTTCGTGCTTTACTGGAGCAAATACCTATTCGTAATCTACTCCTAAATTACCGAAGAACTAAAATATTGGAAAAAATAGTAAGAAACTTCGCACTTCGCCCCTATTCTCCAAGTTGTAGGCTTCCGATTTGGAACAAAATTACGTCTTGTAGCTGAAGATTTCTTTACAATTTTTAAAAAGTCTGCGTATGCTTCGAAGCTACGTGGGAGCATTCTTGGGAATTGGTAGCTCCGCCCTAAGTATAAAAAGACAAAAATTAACATTTCAACTTTGCATTTGCAGTTTTAACCACACACCAAATGCTTTGAAAGAGCTTTTCAAAAGTTTCTCGGTGTTTTATATTGTTTTCATATTTTGTATTGCTCCACGGTAATGAATTAACTAATAATAGGTAAATATGTAAATTAATAATTAAAAACGCTCTTCCTTTGCAAACTATGAAGTTATTAAAACTTAAAATTTGTTTGTGAATGTATTTTGTATTCACAGCTGAAAAAGACAGTTGCCGACCCTGATTTATATGTTAAGGTAATACGTTTAACAAAATCTATCACCCACGTATGTTTCTCAGCAAACTCTGTACTATTTTAATTACTACGAAGGTCCTTTATTATTTCAACAATTTAACACAGAACAACTTTTGTTCTGTCGTGGCCATAAATTTTGAAAGTGTATCACAGTGTGACACAAAATGAATCAAGCATACCTAAACCTTCCAATAAGATATAGACAAAAACGCCTCGAGAGGAACAGATAGATTATTAACACCGATCGCCAGAATCGGTTTCTGTAAATTAATATCATTCTCGATAAATAGTAAAAATGTTGTTTGGACGAAAATAAACGCGACATGAAATTGGTAGAAAGCAAAAGCAGTCACGTGACTAGATACTTTCTCCAAGGGTGAATAACACTACGGTGCTCGACTCTAGCAGATAATTGCCGCTTCTTATTTTTATCTAATGACAGACGGTGGGAAGAACTCGTTGGGACCCATTTGAGAGAAAATCGCAAGTGGGTACTGTAAGGCTGCATTTATACGTTTACCCATGCAAGAAGCTTATTATGGTCCTAATAAGTGTTAAATTACTAATTACCTACGTACTTATTAGTTTTAATGCGATGTTTTTCTGCGAATGCGAATGGGACAGAAAATGACATAAATTTTAGGAAAAAACGTCAATTGGAATATAATTTGTAGAGTTCTTCAACTAACAGATTCAAGAGGAAAGTCATACACCGCTGGACAGTATAACAGGCATTTTCGAGAGATCGCTCCAGAGAACATTACGAAATACGGAATCATCACTGGTTGCATAGTTGTTAAGATGGTTATAATTCATTGTCAAAATGATGTAGAGCTAATCAAAGTTTATGATAATATTAAAGTAAAGAGGCAGATTTCTCAGATATGATTTTTCATTATGAATATTGGCTCAGATGGACATTGAACTAGAATGGTTATCCCGTACTTTGGACAGACGAGTGGACGGTCGAATATGGCCAACAGAAAATCCATATGAAATCATTCAGGAAGGTCTTCATGACAAGAAAATACCGTTTGGTGCGGTTTCACAGCTAATTTCAGCATTGGTCCATACTTTTTAGAGAAAATACAGAATGGGGAGACCGTATCTGTAACTGTTACTGGTGAACGATACCAGCAAATGTTAAGGGATTGTGCAATTCCACAGTTTCAAAACGATCACGAAGGAATTGAAAATATGATTTTTATGCATGATGGATCACTCCCGCACATTTACCGACGAGTTAAATAATTGTTAACTGCGAGTTTTCAAGATCGTGTTATAAGCAGACACTTTTAAATTTATGGCCACCAAGATCGCCTGATCTTAACCCAGCAGATTACTGGTTGTGGGGTTATTTAAAACATTTGGTATTTAGAACACGACCAACAACGCTGGAAGAATTAAAAGACGGTATTAGGGAGCAAATTGGTGCAATTCAACCAGAAATGTTGAATAATGCTCTGTACACTTTGGAAGAACGGTTGGTGATTTTACAACAAGATGGAGACCATATCGATCATTTGCGGTAACCATTGTTGGACATAAGAAATCCCATTATGTAAGCAACTAAATTCCGTTTAGTTTGTGTTCTTAGCTTAATTGAATAAAAATATTAAAAGTTGAAATATGTAACTTACTTTATGCTAACGTTGTACTTCTAAAGTCAACGTGCAGGAAATAGAGCACAAATCGACAAACTCTGCGTTTCATTGGATTTGTTGTGTTTCGCGACTGCCGAATACTCCGCACCGGTTTGAGAACGATCACTCCAAGTCCACGACTTTCATCAAACTTGTCGACTGGCAACTGGATGTTTCAAACCAGCGCAAACAGGTAATCTACATCTATTGAATGAAGTTGCCATTATAAATAAGACCTATGTATAAGTAAAAGAAATAGATCGACGGCACTCTTTCTATGGGTTTGTAGCACCCACTTCAATATTAAAATAGTGTATGAGTTTCCTTTCTTTTGTCACAAATTTGGACGGGCCATCAGTCGGGCAGGAATGGGTCCTTGTTGACAAACAGAAATTGAGCTTCAAGTACAACCGAACGAACAGCTCGTGGCTGTGGCTGAGATCCTTGACAACTTGGAACAGCTTACAGACTCTTCGACTTCAAACTGAGGACTAAAATGACCGGATGAGGACTCCACAAAGTATCAGACTTCTGCATACGCAGTTATGCAGACACCAAGAGACTATAGCTTACGTGATCTACTATCATATTCTATACGACTCATGTATTGCCGAAACAAACCCTACTGTAGCTTGCACATGAATTTCTTTATCTTTATTCTTTACGAAAGAAGTCGCCAGGAGTATTAGAAACAAAACACGGTTTAGGTGTTCATCAATGAATATTTGCGAGTTTAATCAGGTAAGAGAGACTTATTTAAAACAAGTTTTAAAACAACCCTTTAAGCACGAGGGCAGGACAAAGCAAAGTGGAGCAACTTAGGTAAGTATAAAACTATACAACTACAAGTAAATTAAAATATGATCAACGGTTCCACCAGCTTCATCAGGAGTACCAAAGCGCGCCTACCTTGGCAAAGCGTGACCTAAAATTCCGTGAAATTACCCCGATTGTCCCACTAGAGTACCTCTATTCTCCTCCATCCACTGCGCCAATATCAATAATGGTCGCTGACCCTGATTGAATAAAGTGGGGACAGAGTCGGAGTGTTTGCGTATGCACAGCTCCATTCCCAACTTTCTGAACACATAATACGTTACAACGCTCATTTAAATTATGCATTTCAAAGAGACATATATAAGGTTTGGCATTTAATTTTTACTAAATTAAGTCCCAAATCCAAAAAACGAAAGTTACGGAATTTGTTTTGAATAGTAAGCTACTGATTAAAAGCATTTTTAAAATTTGCCGGTATTCCCCATTATTATTAGAAGTCTATCTTGAGAGAAATGCATACTTTCCAATCTCTGCGTATCTTCCAGCTTATACTTTAAACCCATACTGGATAAGATTAAACTGTCATCTGTGAAATGGAGCCCAAGTAAATTTTGAAAATTTTTTTAAATCATTTCAAATGCAAATTGTAGTCAAAAATCATTAGGTACCGCCACATATCACTGAGCAAAATCATAATGTAATGGTTTTGAAATACCGCCACCAAAACGTTATTTATTGACCAATTTTATTTTTTCTTTCGGTAAATTGTAGATAAAAGAATATTGCAGAGCTCCATAGCACCAAATTTTTTGAATAATCTACTTAAAAAATATTCTTACGTTTGAAAAATACATAATTTTTGCACGTTTCTTAACACGGCGTATTTGATAACTAAAATTGAATATCGGAAATTTAATGCTGTAAAGCTATGTGTGTTTCTTGCATCTGTATATCAGTTAAAGAAAACCACTAATCCATAAAAAAATAAGGCGTTAATCACGGTATTTCTAAACCCCTCTAATGCGTTGAAAATTGCTTGGCTGCAGGGAGCCTTAAACTACCATCGTTTATAGAAATTTCAGACACAACAAAAAGTTCAGCCCAAAATTCCTATTGGAAGTTCAATTTATCCATAAAATTAAATCCAGATAATTCAGCTTTCAGCTGTGTATTAGATGAATGAATTTGTACAACGCCTGAACAATAAAATTTTCCCAGTTCTACGTAAACGTAGTTAAAGTTAAACTCGCAACGAAACGTCGATAGGTGACTGAAACTGAAACAATAACAATAACAGTGAGGCCACTGAACTGCGGGCTTACTGGCCAGCACCCGAGATTTCAGTTCGCTAACACGCGCGTTTCAGAGGGCGCATCCAATTTCCGCGATAATCTAACCTTTGCTAAAAATAAACGACTCTGTTATTTTTGGCCTATGAATTTTCTGTAGTTTCATCGTTTCGGCGAGGAAGTAAATGAAAAAATGACCGCAAGGAATCGTTTTTATTACATACGTGAGCTCCATAAAAGTCGTGGAATTTAATGGTTTTATATTTATTGATTGCCCATATGGAAAAATATCAAGGAACTAAAATAAGGAGAAAACATTTTTTTGTCATCATAAAATTAATTTAAATCGAGACACATTGTTACTGAATTTTTACCTGAAATAAAATACATAATAACTTTATTAGTTTCACACATCATACATATAAGGGTACTTACATACGAATTTTGTCGCTCTGGGGAAAGTCACTATAAATATCATTCATATTTTTCTGTCGTTTCTTTTCCGAATTTTTAAATTTCCATATATTTGATCCAGTTTTCTCTTTCGATTTCACTGACTACGTACATAAACTATTTCTTTCCCCTTTTCGCATTCCTAGAGATTTTTGGCCTACACTCTCTATCCCATGCAGTTGTTCAGTATATTATTTTCCCATATTAACTCTCCACAGTCCCCTGTTAATACTTTCTGCGAGTTTTTCGATTTTTTTCCCATGTAAAAACTTTACCTACCTGCTGCTTGTATTTTTGGAAGACACGTTCTGTTCGAATGCTTTTATCACTACAAGAATCCCGATCTTTCATCCTTTTTCGTCCAGAAATATTCTGAATAAAAATTGTGACATCAATCGGTAATTTAAGATGAGGCCCCACCAACCGGTCATTCGATATTGAATGTTAAGCATCAAAATACTTGGCCTCACTTGGGTGGGTATACTGCGAACACTATACAGGTGATCGTGCTCCGGAGGATCCGTAAAGTCGTCGTTCCCGGCTGCCAAACTAGCACTTTTTGTAATAGATTTTCTAAAATACTATTCTCTGGTTTAGTCACCCAGCCGCATATTTACTAATGAAAAAGAAGCAAGAAGAAGAAGAAGAAATGGAGATTCCTTTGTAGTAGCTTCGGCAAAGAAGGGGTGGAGTTAATTACCCGTAACATTGTCATTAGGTCTACACAGATCAGTAAAGTTACGTGACAACATTATCTAATGCAAACCTACATTATTCAGTTTTGCCTTTATTAATTTGTTACCTACTATTCTGCAAAATATACTTTTACTTTGTTGACTTTTAATTTATTATAACTGTTTCTATTTTGTCTGTGTTCCACATACATTCGTTCCAGGAGTGATTCTTTGATATTAGTAGACATTCTAGTCGTAAAGTTGATTTTTATGAACAGAATATTTTATTACCTTTAATAAAAGTTAATAGTAATTTTAACGTCTTTTATGTCCCGCTGTTTTCTTTAAAAATTTGTTTCATAGCCTGTTACATATAAATTATTTCGAACTTCTTTCTATGTGATTTTTTACTGTTCTTGAGTTTTATTTCCCGCCAACAAATCTAAATTCATAAGCAAAATACTTTAAATGGAGCGTGTTTATTACTACTTCTGGAACTAGTAAATGAAATATCTGGTATATCTTTTGTCAATATCCATTTCTTCACTTTCCGTATTTCCGTATTTCCTGTTCTCATATTTCTTTACAGAGGATCAGGTATTAGGAGGTTGCAGAAACGTGGTCCAAAGACGAAACTTCTCTGTCCTGCTTTCCTCTTCATTCTGAGTACCAATAGCACAAGATTTTTAGTAAGGAAATATTTTTTCAGATTCTGGGATCTAAAAAGTGCAGTTTTTTTGACACATCAGTTCTGATGAGTGGTACACATTCCTTTCGCAGTATCCTCATAAAACGTTGTTGTAAGTGGGTGTAAACGTGATTTAGTAAGTGCCCCCAAGCTATAATTTCCATCAAGGCTGTTACAGAAACTTTGGCTTAAATAAATTTATGGCCTTCTTCTTCACTTATTCCCAATTCCTGTCAATGTACACGTTTCACTTTCAATTGAGAAAAATCAACCGGAAATTGCTCAAACAACTACTCCTTCACTTTCAATTGTTTTATTTTGTTTTATTAGAAACAGCCTACTCTGTGCTGAATATTTTACCATTTCAAATATTAAACCGGCAATTTATTTATACATTGTAATGTTATTATGCATTTAGAATGACGAGTTGAAAATTTATTGTTGCGAATTGACCAATCAGACATAACTAACTTGCAAAATTCACGATGTAACATCTAATTATATACAGTAACACATTTTTCTTTTCTGTAAAGTTTAGTTTATAGGCTTTTGTTTTTCTTCTTTATTAGCTAACTTACCGTTTATAGTTCCCAACTGACGCTTACTTCTACACTAAGAGTTTCAAGCTATATTCAACTTGGGGGGATAACAACTAATAACACAAATTTTTAGATAAATTTCATAGTCGCAGTGTTTCTATCGTCATCAGAATCAGATCAACTTATTTTTCAATCCGCTGCTGAATGAAGGTTTCTTCCGTGGTTTTACACTTTTCTCTGATCCCAACTTTCTTTGTCTATCCACGTCCTATCACGATCGATCCTGCTGTTTTTTAGCGACTGCAATACTGTCTAAATTTCAGTACTAATAGGTTGTAACAGTATATTACATACGTAACGAGCATGAAAAGTCGTAAATTTCGTACAAGTGTGAAATTCTATGCGCGAGGCGCGGCCGAGTGCAGAAATCACACGAGTGTATATAAAATATACTTTTCATCGAGTTGTGTACACTATTTTTCCTACGACAAGTCAAATTTATTCACAAAACAGTCCTTTTATTTTTAATGATTTCTAATCTGTTAGTAAATGTCAAAATTTCTAAGTAGCCTATTCGAATAATTCCGATCGGCTCATGAATGACACTTTGATTTGTTCTCTTGCAAGTCAATCTCGCCGCCAATTCATAAATACCCAGTTCGTACCTAAGATATTTAGGTCTTCCATCGAGAAGCCATTAAAATGTTTAACTGCCGTTTGAAAAGGTTTGAAAAGAGACGCGACGCTATATTATATTTATTCAGTAAACGTCAAAATTTCAAAGCTACCTACATTTGAATGTAAATATCCGTCGTAATATAATATTTTTCCATCCTAGGTAATTGCATAATAATGACGCAAATGTCAAATGAACTTCGTCATCAACTCGTCAAAAGGATGTTTGATAACGTAATTTTAGAAATATTATAAAATAGCTTATTGTTCAAGCTAAAAGCTGGAGAAGAAACGAAGTACCCAAAGCTCAGGAACTGTCGGCGAAATGGAACATACTTTTACGAGTATCTAACTGAACCTCAAAATCCACTGCCGTGCTAGAAAAATCCCCATTCAAAGTTCACGAAGGTGAAAGTCCTGCTTCATCTTCACAGCTGGTAGATGGCGAAAAGCAAGGTGCGAGAGAGGGAGAGAGAGACACCTACGACAAAGCAGGGATCTGCTGATCCGAAACACTACTCCATAAAAATGACAGGAATGCCTCGAGTCCGTTCGGGCATAGCAGGATAATGAAAATTAGAGTGTTTGCTCATATCTAGAAAACTGAAAAACTGAAAAATCTGAAGGTTGGAATCAAAAGAGGACGTGTTATCCTGTAATACATTCTATATCTATTTTCTGTCATGAATAAATCATGGGCATTAATTTATCATTAATCAGCACATTCACAAAGTAGTTGTACGCAAACAATCAAAATTAATACTAGTCCAAGGGTTAACAAAAAAACCCTGCAAATTGTGTTAAAAGCATGAAACTTGGTGGGCAGCTTAAATAGGTCAAATTAAGAGATTTTGCCCGCAGTACCCAAAAAAATACCCCGTAGGAGCAGCTCAGGGGCGGAACATATTCCAAGGGGCTTGAATTTCAAAAATAATTAAATAATAACCAATGTGGGCAAGTAATATGTCATTTTATATTGATTTGATATCGCTGAATTCAATTTAAACCATATTTTATTTATAACTATAAAATTTTCAAAATAGCGGCCAAATTTCCAATTTTAATTAAAAATTTTGTTAAATTCGCTAATATTAAAAAAATTGTAAAATATATAACATTTTTATTTAAATTGCAGGCTCTAAACCTGTTCTAATGATATTTTTTGGTCTCCCCAAAATTTCAAAATGGTTGCCATTTTTGAAAGTATATAAAATTTATTTGCAGTACCTATGCCCTGTTGGATATGGATGGACGAACTGAGGGCATTATAGAAATTTAATTTTTCGTTTCTCTTTTTATTTAACATGTCGAATTGAAGATAACTATACCTACATACAGGGTGTGTCACGACGAGTTCCTATTAGACGTTTGTAGAGAAGCGCTCACAATAGAATTCTGAAAATTTGTAATATCACGTTTCCAAATATTCTCTATTTAATGAAAATAATGGCAACTTAATCCAACTTCCGCTTATACCGGAAGTGGCACTTAACTTCCTTATTTTAAATAATAATAATAATAATAATAATAAACGACTTTATTCGTGACCATCCCAATACAGACATTAAATAAAGAAAAACGCACATATTCATAGCGGCCGCCGAAACGGCGAAGTTCAGTGCCACACCATTGGCGACACTGCTCTTCCACTTAACCGTTATAATCCGGTAATTTGATTTTGATTTATCAATATATACTATATTTTGTTGCACACAAAGTCAAAATTACTAATAAATTAATATTCAGCTAAAGCTACAATTCATTAAAGGAAAGAAAATAAAAGACCGTACTCAATGTTGCTGAAAAATTATAAAAGTTGCCTTTTGATTTATGACTGAAGAAGAAAATATTTCAAAGAAGATTTGAATTTTGGGAGAGTCAAGCGTTTAAATATATCAGGAACCGAATTATATACCTTTGATACAGTATAAGAGAAAGATCTTTCATAAAAGTAATGCTTGTGTGAAGGTATCAAAAGCAAATGCTTTCGGCGCACATTTATATTATGCACATCAGTCCTAAATCTTATCCCGTCATAAAGGTATGGTGGAGTTTCCATAATAATAAGTTTATGAAACAAACAGGCAGAGTGCAGATATCTTCTAGATTTCATGTCTAACCAAGGAATGCATTTTAATTTATAACTTATATGCTCTCTCCTGCGTATTCCAAAAATCAGTCTCAAACAGGCATTCTGAGCAACTTGTATTCTTCTAATATCATTGCTTGGTAAGCACCAAATTTTTTTACACTTTCCGGTTCTCCATAAAATTTTAGATGGACTTTATGTAACATAAATAACCTCTAAATGTCAAAATTTCCAAGACATTCGCGAGTTTTCAAATTTTTTTACAGTTGCAGGGTACTCTTTGGCGTCTGCGGCAAAAGAAACAAATTGGAATCGAAACAATTGCGGGCGGTAGCATTAATGACAAAGGTCTAAATTAAAGTTCAGTGTACTCAGTTTGAAAATACTGGGAACAGAGATTAGGATGCGACATTAAACTGAGAAATCAAAATATTGCCAGAACTCAAGAAAATTAAATGGAACGTCCCCTTTTTATGCACTTTTTGGATTCTATGGAAAATTTTAGTTGGAGTCGGTATAAATCCAAAAAGTGCATAAAAAGGGGGCGTTCAATTTAATTTTGTTGAGTTCTGGCAATATTTTGATTTCTCAGTTTAATGTCGCATCCTAATCACTGTTCGCAGTATTTTCAAACTTTGAGTACATCATCATCATCATCATAAGGTTCTCAGTCCGAAGACTGGTTGGACGCGTACCTCCTTTCTTTTCTATCCTGAGCTAACCTACGCATTTCCCTAAAAGTAGAACATCCTACATCCCTAACTATTTGAGAGCAGTAGTCTAATCTAGGCCTACCCCTACCTCTTTTTATTCCTATCTCTGACTCTAGTATGTCACGAACTATTCCTTCGTGTCTTAGAAGGTGTCCTACCATCCTATCTCTCCTACTCTTTATTGTTTTCCATACCTTTCGCTTTTCCCCAACTCTTTCTAATACTTCCCTATTGCTAACCTTATCTATCCACGGTATCTTCATCATGCGTTTGTAGCACCACATTTCAAACGCTTCTACTCTTTTTCTATCCGCTTCTCCTATTGTCCAAGTTTCGCACCCGTATAATGCCGTACTCCATACATACGACGTTAAGAGTCTCTTCCTAGTCTCTATATTAACCGTTCTCGAGCATAACAGTTGTTTCTTTTTGTTAAACGCAACTCGGTCCTGCGCCATTCTTTGTTTTATATCTTTAGTGCTCCTACCGTCTTGAGTTATTTTACTTCCTAAGTAGCAGAAATCCGCGACCTCCTCTATCTTCTCATTTCCAATTTGTATTTCCATTTTAGTTCTATTTTCACATCCCCTACATACCAAAATTTTAGTTTTCTTTTTATTGATTTTCATGCCGAAGCCCTGTGTCAAAACTGCTTCCATTTCATTCAGAGCCGCTCCTAATTCTTCTTTGCTAGATGCTAACACTGCTATATCATCCGCAAATCTGAGCATGTTAATAGTTTGGCCCTGTACATTGATCCCTGAGGCTGTTCTTTCCTTAACAATATTAATCGCATCTTCGATATATAAGTTGAAAACTAGAGGTGACAATGCACATCCCTGTCTCACTCCCTTCCGGATATCTACTTCCCTTTGTTCCTGCTCACATTCTATAACTGCCTTTTGCTCTTTGTAGAGATTATGAATTATTCTTCTGTCCCTGTATTTCATCCCTACCTTTCTCAGCACTTCGAACATCTTCCCCCATTTTACGTTGTCGAAGGCTTTTTCTAAATCTACAAATCCTATATAGACGCTCTTTCTCTTTTCTATCGTTTTTTCTATAATTACTCGTAAAGCTAGAATGGCCTCGCGCGTTCCTCTATTTCGTCTAAATCCGAACTGATCTTCTCCTAATATTTCTTCCGCCTTTTTCTCCATCCTTCTTTGCACAATTCTAGTTAAAATTTTTGACGCATGGGAAGTTAAACTGATAGTTCTAAAATTTTCGCATCTATCCGCGCCTTTTCTTTTTGGCAAAGCTACTATGATGTTCCGTTTGTAATCTTCTGGAATCTCGCCTGTCAGGTATATGCGACTAACTAGTTTAAATAAACGATCTATTACCTCTTGACCTGCGCACTTTAAGATTTCTGCCTGCAAGCCATCTATACCTGGTGCTTTATTATTCCTTAAACTTTTTAGTGCTATCTCAAACTCTTCTCTCATTATAGGACTCCCTAGGTTATCCCCCTCTACACTGCTTTCGCTTTCTAATATATCTTGCACTTCCTGTCCCGCATATAAGTTTCCTAAATATTCTTTCCACCTATCTGCCTTCTCCCCACTTCCGATTAGGATATCTCCTGCCTCATTTCTAATGTTTTTGGTACTAGATCCAATTTCTCTAAAATTTCTCCCAATTATTTTATATGCTTCATCAGTCTTTCCTACTTCGAATTTATCTTCCACTTCTTTGCATTTATTATCGATCCATTGCTCTTTCGCTTTCCTACATTCCCGAATAATTTCCCACTTGATCGCCTTATATCTTTGTTTCCCTGTTTCATCTAACCTATTTTTATATTTTCGCCTTTCCTCTATTAGACTCACAATATGTTTTGAGTACACTGAACTTTAATTTAGACCTTTGTCATTAATGCTACCGCCCGCAATTGTTTCGATTCCAATTTGTTTCTTTTGCCGCAGACGCCAAAGAGTACCTACCCTACAACTGTAAAAAAATTTGAAAACTCGCATATATCTCGGAAATTTTGACATTTAGAGCTTATTTATAAAGTCCATCTAAAATTTTATGGAGAACCGGAAAGTGTAAAAAATTAGGTATTAGTTCTATTTAAAATAAGGAAGTTAAGTGCTACTTCCGGTATAAGCGGAAGTTGCCATTATTTCCATTAAATAGAGAATATTTGAAAACGTGATATTACAAATTTTCAAAATTCTGTGTGGTACTGGACCGTTCGAACAACTACTCCTCGGGCAAGTACCCCGCCAGGCTTTGAATTATAGAACTAAATCCAGATTTTGGGTACTACGAGATCTTATACGGGATGCTACCCCAAACATATCGTTGGGCTTGAAAAATCCTTAGATCTCTACGTAGGTACTTTTCTGCTCTACCAGCAGTAGTCTTATGTATGTCAAAAGTTTTTCAATATTGCATGTTTCGAATGTGCATAGAAAACCGTAGACCACTGGTTTCGTCATTTCGAGACTCATCAGTACGTTGCTTTGCCCTACACACTCGAACCATGCAATACTGCTTGCTGTATACTTACACGCTTGGTGCAAGTATTAGCAAGAGCTAATTATTAGCCGAATTATGCGCTTCTCCACAAACGTCTAATAGGAACTCGTCGTGACACACCCTGTATATAGGTATAGTTATCTTCAAAAACAAATTGTCGACATGTTAAATAAAAAGAGAAACAAAAAGTTAAATTTCTATAATGCCCTCAGTTCGTCCATGCATATCCAACAGGGTACTGCAAATAAATTTTACTTTCAAAAATGGCAACCATTTTGAAATTTTTGGGGATACCAAAAAATATCATTGGAACAGGTTAAGAGCCTGCAATTTAAATAAAAATGTTATATATTATTTTACAATTTTTTTAATATTAGCGAATTTAACAAAATTTTTAATTAAAATTGGAAATTTGGCCGCCATTTTGAAAATTTTATAGTTATAAATAAAATATGGTTTGAATTGACTTCAGCGATATCAAATCAATATAAAATGACATATTACTTGCCCACATTGGTTATTATTTAATTATTTTTGAAATTCAAGCCCCTTGGAATATGTTCCGCCCCTGAGCTGCTCCTACGGGGTATTTTTTTGGGTACTGCGGGCAAAATCTCTTAATTTGACCTATTTAAGCTGCCCACCAAGTTTCATGCTTTTAACACAATTTGCAGGGTTTCGGCCAAAATTGTCGTTAATCGCTAGGACTATACAGCAGAGTCCTAAGACTAAACCTGTCTTTGGTAGAATATAATAGCTATTTTAAGATTAGAGAAGTCTAATTAAGAAAAGAACTAAACACACAGAAACACTGCTGCGGGCGAAATTATTTCATAATTGCTTTGATCTGCTATTAATTACTTCCCAGCTTTGGTCGCTATCGTCACGTCTGCCTTCCATTGGTCTATACAAGTTTATTTCTCTTCGCTGGACAAAAGCGAATTGAGGAGTGACGAAAACGGAATTACAATAAATTGGCATCCATCCATTCTACTATTGCTAGTTAAACCCCTTTCCCTTCGCGCGTTCCATCAGCCCAAACTCAAGTGCAGCTACACCCCTCGCACTTGCTACCTCCCTCTTTAACCCCGAAAAATTTGTAAAGTCATAGCAGTTCAAATCGAGAGGCCTCTTAAGTGATGAAGTTGTTAAAATGCTCATTTACAGAAATTTTTGCTTCTCGCACAATTCGGCCTAAAAAATAATACCTTGTAAGATTATTCAGTAAAATATCTACTAGAATCTTCCAAATTGTATTCTTCATATTACATGCATGTTTTTTTAACATTTTACAAGTATCTTTTCTCTCGAGATTTGTAGTGTGGATTATGTGATTCACGTGTGGAATTTGTATCCACCCGCGTGCTTGAATCAATATTAAACGTACCGAGAACAGATATAGAGCGTCACTGTCTAAATTAAAACGTCTAGACCCAACCTCGAACGTCGGTGTAGCATCGCATCCTCCAACTCCACGACGACAACGGACGACGGCCCGTTCTGACTTGACCTACATCTAAAATCAGATTCGCCGCATCTGTTGCGTCACGTCCAACATAGTCGCTTATGTACAGTGTACGTACATGTGCACGCAAATAAATTGAAGCTTTTACGCGTTTGGATGATTGAAATATTATATTTTAGCGAACGGAAATGCAATAAAACAGAAGCGAAAATTAGCTTGTAAGATCAGGAGGAGGGAGTTATTCGAATTCCTAATGTGTGTAATGGGCTTTGCGGAGGACAAAATCAGGAAAAATATTGAAAAGCAGAAAATTTGGGAGCTGGGCTGCTTCAGTTATATCTCTCATAGGCACTACGAGGTAACTCAGAAAATTTTAAAGGGCATGTTGGATAGCGGAAGGCTAGAAAACCACTAAGGTTATAGTTGCGACCATGGGGCTCGTCGGACATAAAAATCTAACTGGTAGCGTTTTAAAGTCGTTGCCGCGAACTAACCTCTCTCAGCCCAAGCAGTCATGTCGTGGCTAAGGGCCTACACTGAGGTAATCGGCGTCGAAGTGTGTCCACTAAGCTAGACAGTTCGCTAAACCTTGTCTTCTTGACGTGGAAGCCGTGGTTTAATCACCCGGAGCAAAAGGAGACAACATCAAGAAAAAACCTAAATCCTGAGGTGGAAAAGTCAAGGATACGTGGCTGGGTAGAAGGCCCAACCTCGGGGCAGGTGCACCCCGTTGTGTGAAACCAAGAAAAACTGCTTGCTTATCATGCAGTCATAGAACGGCCTTAATTCTGAACTTTCACAAACATTATCGTGAAACCATACCGATAGAGGGAGTGCAGTAAAATGAACAGAAGTCAAGAGACTTGTTTGGTTTACCGATGGGTTCCAAACTGCATAAAGCACTGGGGTGCGTATCGCTGGCAAAGGCCCACGGATTGTAGTTGGTATAAACCTAGGAAGCCTTGCGACCGTATTCCAGGCAGAAATTACTGCAATTTTCGTATATGCGAAGGACAATCCTGATTGCAGGATGTGTGCGAATGTCTGGTTCTTATAACAGTTAGAAGTACAAACTTTGAAGCTAAGTTTGTGGAACTAAAAGTAATAGCAGACACGCCCATAAGTGTAGTTCTCAAATTCTTTGTGGGACAGAACTTTTGAGATAAACAGGTAGGGTGTCACATTTTCCATTTTCGTCTTAAATTTTCCGAATATTGGCCAGTCAGGGAGGCGGCGTCATCGGCAAATTCAATATTAAGTGGCAGAGGCGAAAATATAACATTAGTAGAGCAGCAAAGATATAACGAGGATAAGCACGAAATTATTCGTAAATGAAGAGAAGCTAGCAACATCTGCTTTCTTTAGGTTGAAGATTCCGATTTTTATATTCTTGACTCGGAATCATCAATGCCACATTCTCATTTTCATAGTCTTTCAGCGACAGTTAATCCATAAACCTATGTACAATGTTTTTGAGAAAAGCAACTTTTATCTAACAAACTTCTTTACATGCTCCACAAACTGAAGGACCAAAATCTCATTTCACAAATCCTAAAAGCAATTATATAATTTCAGTTTACGATTTTTTTCAGAATTAATAAACGGACATGGCGCTGTGTAAATCCTTTAATAAGTGTCGTCGTTGCAAGCGTCTCCGTTGACGTCGTTTCGCAAGTGGTCGCATAAACGTTCGCGAACTCTCATCTAGCGGGCGTAGGTCGCCACGCGTCAAGTTCAATGACTCGGCATCGATCCACCCCAACAACCCACAGACCTGGCCAAGCCTCCTTAGATGTATGTACCCATGCACTCTCCTCTAACCTATAGTTATCGATGGTCTATCTAAGAAAAATGCAGCCACCAGCATAAATCAAACGCACCATACCTTAGGAGATTTTATTCCGACATTCCAGTTAATTTATTATTGGTAATATTGCGCACTTTTCAGTGACGTATCTTACCTCTGTTTGTTTTTAGTATTATTGGCATAAGGACAATTCAAATTTAGAATAGCCTCTGGGCACAGGTTTTTCCCGCTACATATAGTTCGCACATTCTCGCGTGCCCCCTTTTTCCATTCGTTGGGCACGTTTTCTTGCATTATAAATTTTAAACTTAAACCATGGACAGAACAGTAGCAGTGGTTTCTTGGACAGCTTCTGAAATTCGAAAACATATATTCTGGATTCCAAAATCAATTCATTTAAATTATTTAGGAAGACCTCCACAGAAGGATCTATTTGTAACTGCTGATAATGGTGTCGGCAATCAGATTTGCTCAAGGAATGCAGTTCACTCACTAAGTCTGAGATAGCCCCATTGTATTACTCCAGGAGGAACTACGTCAACCGTTTCTTCAAAGTATTTACATCACAGCACCAGTAAAAGAGTGGTATAATCTTCCTAGGTATTCCTCTAGTGTTTAAAGGGTATATACTTCCTACGATCCATGGCAAATTCCACAAATCTTATTTTTATTGTAACTGTGACTGAGATGCTGGCATAAGAATAGTTAATTTAATCCTATATAAGTTACGCCACTGGATCTGCTCATTTCGTTCAGGCGTTGCGAACAGGTGAATGTATTATCCAAAAGCAACGCGTGATTTGCGTAGTCGTTAGCGTAAATATAAGCGGATTTATTGGCCCGCTAGGCGTACTCGTCATCTGGAAGAAAATATATCTAAAACTGCGTTCTAACCAAAAAAGTTCAACGTACGCTGCCAATTTATTTAACGTAGTTAGCGTCATGTTTTGGTGGAGGCGCTGTAATTCTTGAAAAAACATTAGAGGCAATTTCGCGGAGAACTTTCATTCATGCCTATTTTGTTGAAAGTAAAGGCCAACGTTAGCTTCAGCAGCGTTGCTTCATCGTGATAGAATTTAAATTTTGACATTACCCAACATCTGCCAATGTAAATTTTACTGCAAGTCGTGTCTGTACTTTTTCGATTTAAAATATCCAGTAAACATAAAGAAAGTCGTTACACCTACGTGGTTTTAGTGTCTGCCAAAAATATTTTCAGTTGTATAGGTTGTCCTATGAGTACCCAACTAAATTCACGTTTTCGTTTACGGAATGCCAAATAACGTGTCCCAGAATTCGTCCAAAGAGATTTAAGGTTAGTTTTCTTGCTTGAGAATATGAAGAAAAGCATCCAATTGCGTATCAGAAAAGAGCTATGATGTTTTAAAGGTGAGGGATGCATAAGTTTTATCTACAATATTTTTTGAACCAACTGTCACATTTATGCACAAAATTTTATAAACATCTGCTACAAAAAAAGTGAAAATTCAATTTTTTTAAATAGTTTATTAAATTTCAAACAAATTATCTGTTTTAAATTTTTTATATTACGTACTTCTCTCAGGAAGATTAAAAATTTAACAAAAAGAGATAGAATTAGAAATGAAGTTATAAGAGAACAAACAAAATAGGAGAGTAAAATGACAAAAATAGAAAACAAACAACTACAATGGTATGGTCATTTGGTCATATAGAAAGAATGAGCCAAAAGAGACTAGTAAAAGTGATACATGATGCAGGGGTGGGCAGAGGAAAGAGGAGAGGCAGGACTAGGAAAACATGGAAGAAGAGAATAGAGGAAATTGGAAACAGCAGGGGAAAATCACTGGCAGAGATGAGAATAATGGCCTTAGACAGGAAGAAGTGGGATAGATGGATAAAAGACAACCGGACCTGAAATCCGACGCCGGAAGGCAAAAGAAGGAGAAGTGTAGAAGAAGAAGATATGACGTACTTCAGAATTCGCAGACCCTGAATATGGGATTTTGCGAAAAATATTTTTTAAAAGTACCTAATTTTCTGACACTGAACCCCTTTTTCCACTTTTGGTGCTAAAATACTTCACTCTGCTTCATACTTTATCCCAGCCCTCCTCACCTACTCTGTGTATTATTTGCATTACTGCACTTTGTTAGAAAACTACCTAATATCGAAAAATTTGGAAACACAATTTGTTTCAAAATTAAAGTAACAAATATCAAACACATTAAATTAGGAAGGCTGTGAATTTTCAATTTTCCTAGGCTCTTCGTCATATTTTTGGTTCAATGGCCTTAAAACTGGCCAAGGATTTCTTCTCGAGGATCAATAAGCCGGCTTATCTTAATTTCGACTTATCTGTCAAAAATTCACAGCCTTCGCAAAGACGTAACCGGGAGAGACATTGAAAATGACGAACCAGACTGTAACCCTTGCGCGTGTGGACTATTTCCGCATACGCGATAGCGTGTTAATTATTCATAAAACAACTGCGCCGATTTATAATAACTGCATTTCTGTTGTGTCATTCTCTTTCACATTTGCGACGCTAGACGGTCCAACTATGAATGAAGCTTACTCAGACTAAGAGCGGTGTAGCGGCCGCCAGGCGCTCGACTTTAACCGCTACTGCTCGGGTGCGTGACGTACGTAGCAAATGTAATACGATCTTTTCGGCGAATATCATACCCTACACTAGGATACTAATAACATTTTCAATGTTAAAATACTAACGTAATGCAATAGGTACTGACAGAAATTTTGAGATAATCAACGATTAAACTTTAATTGCTCCCAAACTTTTGAAAATAAATTCACAAAACTAAGATAAACGAAGGAAGCAACATTATTAAAACGATTTAAATTTTAAGCCACTTTAGTAATTTATGAAGGAAGTTTAATATGATTCTGTTATAGAAAAAACAAATAAATCTGAAGAATAATGCTCCAGTCTACACTAATGCTGAAATATTGAATTTAGGTGTAGAAAACTGGACTAAAACGAGAGCCTTTCAAAATGACCTTACCAGATCAGAAAAATTATAGGATGTTTTATTTCACACAATCTTCGAATTACCTTTATATTAACATATTTTAAGGGCCGAGCGTTCATAAAATTCATCACGTACAACCTACAAGCTCGAAAATAATTTCCGGTGTTGCACATTAATATACAGGATGTTGAATAATAGTACCTACGTTAATATTTTAATGTCGTAATTTTTAATATAACACCCTTCTAACTAAAATTATAATCGTTACAGAAACTAATTCGAAATTTTGGGTCCAAATTAACAATTTGAGGAATCGATATTTGCAAGTAGAATGGAAATAATATCTTCGTGGTATCAGTGATTTAGTGGAATCACTTAATTTTTCCATTAATTTGAATTTCGCGTCACGCCTGTTGTAGAACATTTTAGAATAAAACTTTTGCCCCCCCCCCGTGAATTTTTCATCCGAACAACTGTTTATGAATGAAATTTAAATTATATGTATAAATATCGGCGTGAATTTTTATTGCTTCGAGATAAATAAGGAATAACGGGCAAATAATAAATAGATTCCAATACGGATATGACTGACATGCATTTGGTATTAGGCGGATGCAGTTTCATAGTCGTCTACATCATGATAAAATTAGGTACATTTCTTACCGTAGACCGAAGATAAAGAGAAACTAGTAGTTTTCATAAAATGAGATTTGGAAATTAGGAACGACCATGCACACAGTTGAAGTCGAGGAAGAACGTGGTTTCCTGGTTTCGCAGCGTCCTCGCCCTGCGAATAGCACTAGTAAAAGAGAATCTCATATTCAGCGACTCACTGCTGAAACTGTTTCATCGGCAAACAGTTCAAGCCCATCTACCTACAAACTAAAATTTGGGAATTATTTTCTGGGCAGATGCTCTAGCTGCTTGGCCATCTTGCTCTCCTGATGTAAATCTTCTGGATTTTTGTTTCTCTGTACACATGGAAGAAAAAGTGTATTCATTCAGTAACTGTCGAAACCACTGAGCGTCAGAATTTAGTAATATATTTGCATTTCTGTCAGCCTGGTACAAACCGATGAGGACATGAACTCGCGTTTTGGTAACTTATATTATTTTTAACAATAAATTACATTTAACAGATTAATAACTTTTTATTAGTTTATTTTACAAGAATTTGGATATGTATCGAGAAAGTAGCTCACATATTGCTGCACAAAATACTTCTATCACATGCGTAACAAGATTAATTTTACAGTCACTGAGAATTTATATTTTGTACAAGACAAACTAAAATTTTCCTCACTTTCAGATTGTTCAACGTTGTCAGCGAGGACGGATTTGCCATTAAAATGTCAAACGCAACAAAGAAAATCAACTTATTTACAACTGTTATTAACAAATGCTAATATTATCAGCATTTATTGGAGTCCTATACGCATTTCAGTAGAAAAATGCTTTGTTATTCTTTTAATTTACTTAAAATATATATTTAGATGCACGGTAAGTTAAAATGACACGTTATCCTTGGTTAAACATGGAGGAATAGCGAATAAATGGTAAGGATAACATGCAGTGATCTTCAAAAGTAACATTTTATGTGGATGATTAGACTCAAAAACAATCTATAATCTGTATTTCAGTGCTGTGGAGAGTTGAATAATAAATTTCAGCGGGAAGCCAGACAAGGAGCGTGTTTGGAGGATCGTAAAAAACTAGACCTTCTGATGCAAGATGTCCACTCTATAAATTATGTTTAAAATATTGGAAAGCCATAGTTGTTAATTCCTGTCTCTAAATTTAATGGCTTTGACTTTGATGTAATAATGTTGAAGAGCAACTTCCGAAGCGTTCTTTTATCCATAAATCTAAGTAAATGTAAATACAACAATTATAGTGTATTGCTTCTTATTATAAAAGTGATTCTCATAGAATAGGAAGATTTTCACTACAGTACTACAGACCATCCTGATATGCTTTTTAGTGGACCTATTACGACGTTCTTTTGACCATATTACTCCATGCCAAAAATTACTCGTGTTCAGTTTCCTTGGCTTTCGGACGAAGATCGTTGATTGTCTGGATTAGACTAGCAGTCCTTGTAATAGTAGATGAAACGTTTGCATGCATCAAGCTAGTCAACGGTGTGGTCTTCACTCGCAATCCAGGGTAACCAAATATGTTTCATCCACTTTCATTCTACTCCTGAAGCAGTTTGAAATTTGTACTGCATAGTATTTACAATAGGTAATTGTATAAATAGCTCTACTGAAAATTTCCCAAAATTCGTATCTGTTCTGTCTCGTCGACTTGAGTATTTCTCTACTAATACTTTCAGTCATATAATCGAGTGATCATATCCCGGACATTAATTTCTTGTTTCATGATTTCTACATATTTATTACTATCCCACCTGTTGATTCTGTCGTTTCTGAACAATTTCAAAATTATGCACTTATTCCAGTATTTGTTTTTCTTCCATTTCAATTAGAAATATAAGATCTCCAGAGTAACGCATCTTTCTGATTTTCATTAAAATTGTATTGTAAAATGTGTAAGTACATAAATTATAAAATTATAATATGCATCGGTCAAATTATCTAGGGGAGACACGTTAGAATGATAGGCAGAATAGAATGAACCAACCAACGTGGCGACATCCGTCACATTATTTCGAATTTTGGCCTAAACGAACGAGTTCAATATCATGGGTATAAATACATTTAGAGAATTTAGTTCATTGAACCACTATCAATTTTTGATTATACGTGAAGTCATTCAACTTCACTAAAATATTGTTCACCGTACGGTCATTCTATTCTACAACAAAACAAAGTTAATTACATGCAATTTAGTGTTTTATGTGCTCAGATCAAAAAGACTCCACTCATTTGACGGGCTTACTATCTGACGTCAATTTTTTAATTTTTATGATTAATAAAGTTCAGTATTATCGTAGATTAGGGTTATGTTTAACACGTTTAGTTTTCTAGTAACCAGGACACATTCCGTTATTTTATAATACCGTCATGTGTTCTTCTTATCAAAATTGGCAATTAAGTACATTTTGTTTCTTTAATTTTATTTGAATGGACTACTTCGAAATTGATATAAACTACATTTGCCCAGATTCCATATATAAGCATTTAATTTAATTTTGTATTTCAGTAATTAAGGATTAATCTTCGTTAATAAAGGAGACATGAAATTAATGTAAACAATACAGTTTATACTGAAATTGGGTGTTGCAATCTTATCTCGTGCACCAGTCATTCGCTTCTCTTTTGGACATTGGCCTCCCTAAAATGTGTATTTTCAACGTGCATTGTTCTTTAAATGATTGTTTTGTAATTTATTTCTCCAAAAAACTACGATCATCTGGTAAAATTTGTGGCACTCTCTTTGCTTGCAGTTGTACTTTGCTTGCAAATTTTCGGTATGTTATACGGTATTTTTTTGTTAAAATCAAAAAGGCAAGTATGGTGTATTTTAGGTGGTACAAGTTGTAGGATGTAGGAGTGTATCTACTAGAGAGACGTGGGCTTGTCACTTCCAATATTCAATTTATTTATACAGGATAGGCCAATGGTGATTCTATTCAACTTTACACGTATGTTGAGAACCCCACGAAGCATCTGATAAAATTATTTTTGTGTATACAGGGCGTTCACACTCTGAGCACCAAACCAAAGTTATGTTTTTTTTCAATGGAACGCTCCACATTTGTTTACATATTTGAATTTCCAATAAAATTTTATGAAAGATGGTGTACTACACGATGGAGTTTAGAGTGGGCGATTTTAGGATATTACCATTTTAGTGCCAGTGTGAACCCAACTTTGAGGAGCTGCTGACATCTACTGGTCGAAGCTATTTAAGATTTCTTTATTGGACTAGGTTCACAAACTGCTCTATTTGTAAAATTCTTGAGTACTTTTTTCACAAAACTTAATATCATACAGGGTGGACAGCTTACGCAATATGATTTTTTCTTAAAAATTTCAAATGGAACACCTAGGGTTGGGCGAGATCGAGATCTCGGCGAGAGTTGGCCCACTCTCGTCTCGATCTCGAAAATTCTCGAACCTCTTCGGTCTCGTCTTGATCTCGAACAACTCTCGACTGCGAAAATCTCGTCTCGCCTCGAGACTCTCGGTTCTCGATCTCGAATTTATTAAGAGGTAGGTGGCATCCTTTGTACTTTGCAAGTCAAGTACCATACGGTCGATTTTCGCCTGCGATAAGGGGATGGTGTATCGCACGACTCGCACCAGCAGTTTTCGTGCCAGGACCGCATTCAGAACAGTTTGTTTGGGCTCGGGAACGTTTTTAGAACGCAGAATATTGAAATAAAAAATGTCCAGAATACAAATACGTATTCAAAACATTTTTTAACAGAACGTCTTATAAGAAGGTAAAGGATGATCCAATCAAAATACCACCCTCCTAATTATGAATTGAAGAACATTTTTGGACCTAATGACGCAGATCTGTTCTTATTAAGTGAACCACAGGTTGCAACAAAATACTTAGGTACCTTTTCTTTTTCGCGATTGAACGATTGAATATTGTGTTAAATTTGGATTTTAAAATAAGATGCCTTTGTAAAAGTTTCTATAAGCGGATGCAGTTTTAAAAATTGAAAAATAAAAGCCCTTATCACAATATTTCACAAAATTTAGTTGTACTAAATACGCATTTCGCCAGCAAAGATGCCAAAATACGTATTTAGTACAGCTACACAATCTCGTAGCTCGTAGACTACTGATGATGGCACCTTAGCTGCCGAAATACGTATTTAGTACACTTCAATGTCCTGAAATATTGTGGCAAGGGTTTTTATTTTTCCATCTCTATTAGTAAAACCACACGCGATCCGTAAATATTTTATTAAGTTTTGTTTATTAAAAGTTGTTCTGTAATGTACCTATTGTTTTTGCACTGAAATGTATGTGTTGTAGTATCGTGTTTAAATCAACGTTTCTTGTGTTTTAGTGACTGAAATACGCAATGATTAAGTAAAACTGAGTTATTGCGAAAAAGTTATCAAGGGGAAAACTTCACAATAAATTATATTTTACAAACTCTAACAAAATGACGCTTACCTATTTGCATCCGTTGGAAATTTAAAAAAAAACGGACACAGCATTTTTCGCACTGTTTCTGCATTATTTTTATCAATTGTTTTCCAAATAAGTATTTTTGTTGTGATATTAAGGACGATATTAATTATGCAGTTACTACGATTTTATTTTAAGTTTATTTTATAGAAGCTCCTTTATTTTGCTTTACAAAAATAAATATAATTTTCTCACATAACGGTTTCGTTTAGTATTATTAATTATCACCTATTATTCTTGACAAAAATACAGAAAAATAACATGTCGAGAAATCGAGACTCTCCACGATTTCTCGAGCGAGAGTCTCGATCTCGTGCAATTGACTCTCGGTCTTGATCTCGATTGAATTGGACAGTGCTCGTCTCGGTCTCGCACCCGAGACTTTCATTCACTCTCGATCTCGGCGAGAATCGAGACGAGAAATGCACAACCCTAGGAACACCCCATATATTATTTACATTATTTGATAGACAGTTTACTAAGCTTTTGATTGATGTAGATATTGTTAGGTCTACGACTGACGGTTTCTGTAGAATTGAAAATTGAACTTTAAAATGTAGTAATTTGACCAGTAGTTTATTCTGAATTTATTTGTTTTATGTGTCAAATCTGACAGTTGATATGTCATATCAAGTCCCGGCTTCGCACAAAAAAAAAAATTCTGTTGATCCGATCGCTACCAAACTTCACAGGAACACTCGCTGGGCTAAGCTGAAGATTGACTTACAGTAGGTGCCCCGCGTGTCGTACCGGGACCGGGACGAGAAATTAATAGTAGCTCCCGGTTGCATACAATACGCAAGCGCACGCATTTTGGAAGTAAAAAAACCTAAAGCTGAGAGAACGCATTTTAAACAATGCCCTTAGTTGCCCTCTCACACCAGACACACACATTTTTTGGAAAAAAGATGATGTAAAAACAAGCAAAATATATCAAACCGCTACGGGGTCAGAACTCGTCTAGCGGTAGGAGAACAAAATGGCAGTTCTCTACGATATCCGCACACCCACCGAGACCTTTGGCGTCACTAGCCGATAACGATATTCTTAAATGTAATTTTACTGATATAGTGTAATGGTCACGCCGCATGCGTATTGTATGCAACCGGGAGCTACTATTAGTGTCTAATGGACCGGGCAGCTAATAATTTATTTATAAAGTGAAAATTGACAGCAAACGTCAAACGGCATATGTCATTCGTAGTTTATCAAGTTTCAAACGATTTTACCACAATTATTTCTTCAGAGGCAGCAACGCGCCGGGTACCAGCTAGTATGAACTATTTTGGAAAAAGTGTCAATGGATTTTCCAAATAGAGTAGCTACCTACCTATGTCCGTTATAGACTCCGAAACGGCTGGACCGATGTTGATGAAATTTTCAGGCAATCTTCAGATTAGCCCAGCGGGTGTTCCTGTGAAGTTTGGTAGCGATCGGATCAACAGAATTTTTTTTTTATACGTTTATGTTGCAACGATACTTATGTCTTTTGTTGTGCAACGGTAGTTTTTATCTTACTTTCGGTACCAACTAAACCTGGATACGGTCGGTTGGACATGTAATCGTCGACAATACCCTTGAGCTCTTTGTCGAAGAAAGGGTAGGGTTCTCTATTGCTAAACGATGATAAACAGAACACAGGAACAACTTAAAATCAACTCTATTACTTTAACTATTTACACTACAGTTGATTAAATCAGATATATACAAAATATTTACAGTGACAATTAATACAGGACTTCGCGGCAATAATTCAGATTCTCAAGTCGGTCTGTCAAACGGTCTGTACGGTACAAGTTAATAATTAAATGAGTTGTTCGCCGGGCGAACCTCTCATTGAATTCTGATGTTCTGATACACGTCGAACGTACGGCGTGCGATCTGTACAATATAGGTCTGGGGTTCTGGACGTTACGTAGCAGTATTGAAATACAGTCCAGTCGGGGGTTTAGGTACGGGATCTTCGGTGTCGCACTCCAGAGTGCAATCCCTTCGGGGAGGCCGCTAACCAATATGTAATGGATACGTCCTACCATACACCGGCTGCCTCTAGGTTTGGGTGGAAACCGGTCACCACAAAGAAATCCCAGGTGGCTATAAATAACCAGCGGAGAAAACGTAATTAAGTGGTTCCTACCCCTGCCAGAGAGCTCCGATTTCGGTAGACCCGTTGCCGTACAACCAGTCAGGTCCAACCACGTTGGTTGGATAATGTTTAAATATTGCTAGACCAGCTAGCAATAAATAACCATATAGGCACTTACATGAAAACGGTAGCGGAGGATATATCTACAGATCGAACGGCGAAACGAGAACGTTACTCAGTGCGGTGCGTTTTAAATAAAGTCAGTATTGAGAATCGGCGGCGGTAAATGAATTCTGAATCTGAAGGATTCTTAATTCGAAGTCGGATTGAAAGTCGGCGGCCAGCATCATCTCGGATGCTGGGAGCCCTGGTCCCAGCTGATGGCCGGACGACCAAGTACTGCCTTCTGCCTTCTGGAGCATCCACTTTTATGAGACTCAGGGGGGGGGGGGTGGATTCTGCGGTCTTCTTCCGAGATTTTCCAGCGGGGGCATTGGTGCCGTCTGCACCAATTGTGACGTTGATCCTTCGCGTCATACATGGGACGTGTGCAAACCTTCGCTATCGCATGTTTTAAATCTCAACTGGCGCGCGCTTGCTTCTCCCATCCATTTTCCTTCTGGATCACGGCGTGCCGTCAGAACGTCCAAAGTAAACACTAATCAATTTTTGATTAATCAAGGTGTTTACTTTTGCAACGTTACAATGTGAAGCCGGGGCGGGTCGCTATAATTTATAGAGTGACAAGTGACAGCAAACGTCATTCGCAGTTTATCAACTTTCAAACGATTTTACCAAAATTATTTCTTCTGGGGCAGCAACGCGCCGGGTACCAGCTAGTCTAAACAGGGTGATTCTTTTACAGCGCACATTAGAAAATTTTCAACTTTCTTATGCTAGAGCTACGAAACTTGGAACCTAGCCATAATCGATGATTCCTAGACGAAATAAAATATTTGCAGGATGACGCCACTCCTTAAAATGGCGGAAGTAGACGCCATCTTTGTTTTTTTAAATGACAATCGGCCATTTTGATTTCATATTTGAATTCGGCATTTAATTCCGAGTACAACTAACCAAATTGTCACTACTTATTCGTCATACCTTTTGACATATGCCACATTTTCTCTTCAAAAATGCAGATCCAAGGGTTCATTAAAAAATTGATATCTCTTGAACCGCTGAAGATAAGTCGATGATTTTTTTACTTCGATTCCCTAAGCTCTAAGGAATGTTTTGATTGATAACCGAAGTCATTACGAGTTTACCAGCGATTGCTACAATTTTTTGAAAAGAATCACCCTATATATAAAACACAAAAAATGTTTCTACCTACCTACCTACCTGTATCCGTTATAGACTCCGAAACGGCTGGACCGATGTTGATGAAATTTTCAGGCTATCTTCAGATTAGCCCAGCGGGTGTTCCTGTGAAGTTTGGTAGCGATCGGATCAACAGATTTTAGTATTGAAAATACTTCTGGGCGCGTGTTTATGGGACTCATCTTACAAAAAATGCATCGACAGGCGACAGATTCTGTCGGCGATGCGCGCAGTCGAGGCTGCTAATAATAATATTGTATGGAGAGCGCTAGCCAGATGCAGAGAACAATTCAATTACTAACTAACTAAGGCACGGCGAGCGCGTTGCAATAAAAGTCCAAACACTACAAAACTGATGCGTTAATATTTTGTTACGTATTGCGTCAGTTTGACTATGTGCCTTGTGCTTGTCACAAATCATTTCTTTTATTTTATTGTATCAATAATATACCAAACCGAGCAGTTGTGTCGGTATT
Source organism: Xestobium rufovillosum (assembly GCA_963966045.1). Lineage (NCBI taxonomy): Eukaryota > Metazoa > Arthropoda > Insecta > Coleoptera > Ptinidae > Xestobium > Xestobium rufovillosum. The sequence goes on from OZ014494.1 coordinate 22,248,404, forward strand.
TTCAATACGCCTATGATACTTGCGTAAAATGCGAGGTCTGTGAATTTTTTTTATACGTTTATGTGAAGCCGGGGCGGGTTGCTAAAATTTATAAAGTGACAATGACAGTAAACGTCAAACGGCATATGTCATTCGCAGTTTATCAAATTTCAAACGATTTTACCACAATTATTTCTTCTGAGGCAGCAACGCGCCGGGTACCTAGTAATAAATAAAACCAAAATTTTGGTAAGTAGTAGGCACGAGAATATAACTAAAACTATAAATAAGAAGAGACAAATTAGAGAAGTTGTAGATTTCTGCTATTTAAGAAAACAAATAACTATAGATGGTATAGGCACATAAAACAGAGAAGTATTAACCTCGAGAATTGTAAAAGCTGAAATTCGAATGAGACTCTCAAGCGCGTACGTATGGAGCACGCCATTATACGGAGCAAACATAGCAAACACATTATTATTTGAGTAATGGGGGTGCGAATAGAGGATACAGTATGATCTCGATTTCTGAACAAATTGTTATTGTTCCGCGTCCTTGGTTTGTTGGTAAAGTCCTTCCCGTTCGTCCGTCTGAAAACAATTTCTTTTTGCGCATGCTGGATTATATTGTTTGATTAAAAATGTCATATTTCGTAACGATTTTATAAATATCTTTCTAGTTTTAAATATGGCCTGTGTTAATTTGTTATCATTTAGAAAATTTGCCGTCCAAATAGACATTTTCAGATTTCATTCAACAAAACAACTTTAATTAGCTCTTGTCTTGTACGCCTACAAAGGCGAGCAGTACAATCAGCAAAATAACCTACCTCTCGCTTTATCTCAGTTTGAAGATTATACAGTCCGTTACTTTCTCGAGTTCAGCTGCATTTATATGCTGTTTAACACACGAAGAGCGATCCAGCGGCGAGGCAGCTTTCTAATTCTCCTGTTACGGCAACGGCTATTCCTGCCGCGCTATCACGAGTTTTAACTCCGAACGACGGAATGCGGAGCCCTAATTTTTCTTTGCAGATCACGATGCCATTTTGCATTCTTCGGGCATGCAGAAAGCTTAGCCATGAATGCTTTACGCCAGTTCACTGTTTATGATTTTCTGTGATAACGTAAATATAAATTTGAGTTTGACTATGCATTTCTTTGTTTATTTTTCTTACATTTGGCTAAATGACATGTGATTATAATCGTCATTTTACTAGAAAAAAACCATTTTTAATCTCAATTTTTTGTTTTACACGCTATATTCCTGACTGCATTTACAGATTCTATACTTTTTGACTTCCCAAAATCTATCACCTTGGGAAACCACTCCGTAAAATATCTAACCTATTCCAATTCTAAGAATTACTGTGAAGTATCAGTTTAACTTTGTTGCAGTAAGATCTAAATTTCTGATTAGCCAAGTTGTACAATGTTGAAAAGTAGGCCACAGCACTCCAGTTTGATGAGGTGTTCTACAAGAAGCGATTCGTGTAATTTTTGTCTTATCACTAATGAATATTGCGTCCTATAGAACATGCACGGGCAGTTTGGACGTCACGTGCACTTTTTATAAACACTCCTTCCTAATGGGAGTAGAAAGTACATCGAATTAATGATCTGTCAAAAATATGTTGCTTTTTTATAAAGATGTGTTGAATTAAAGTACGTAGTAATAAAACAGACTGAGAAGCGATATTGTCAAGTAAGCTGGAGATTCTAAGCCCATCCACGGTCTGCAAGAAGGGGCATGTGACAGCAATCAAGAAACATTTGTGCAAATAAATTATATTCAATTTAGCCGAAGCAAACAACAAATTGAAGTTTAGGTATTTCAAGCACAGATCAAAACACAAATTAGTGTAGAGAGGGATAACCCCATCAGGCTGTCCTATAATAAGAAAAGAGTTTGAGCTAGCATTTTTAAAGAACCCAACACCGGATTAAGTCTGACACCGGCTTCATTGCTATGATACCAACTTTCTGATTGGTTGTATCATAGCAACGAAGCCGGTGTCAGACTTAACCGGGTGTTGGATTCTTTGAAAAACCGGGCCTAAATAAAATAAGTAAAAATACATTTTTAAGTTAAACGGTTTTATTGTAAAAAAACATAATAATGATGCAGATAATGTACTAAAAGCTAAAAAATAATTAGGTAGGTACCAGGTACTAGTCATCACACCACTCTCCTCATCAATCTAAAGCATTGATGAGACTAAAATAAAATCTTGAGGCGAGTCGAATTTCTATTATCTACAGTCAACCGCTCATATCATTATAGGTATGCTTTGGATGCATCTTCTCAATAGACAACATCGTATAACGATCATTTACATATTTACTCAGGTTACGTTACGCCGCACGATTTTATTTTAGTCTGATCAATGCTCTAGATTGATGAGGAGAGTGGTGTGATGACTGATACCTAGTACCTACCTAATTATTTTTTAGCTTTTAGTACATTATCTGCATCATTATTATGTTTCTTTACAATAAAACCATTTAACTTAAAAATGTATTTTTATTTATTTTATTTTCATGTTTTTATGTTTTTTTTTGTTTTTTTTTGTTTTGTTATTATTTTTCTAAAGTGTACTGCGTTCTAATTGTCAAGCCCTTTCATTTGATACCCACATTGTGGGGTTTAAAAAAAGTAATCCGCCATTTTGTGGTGGCGGCCATCTTGGATTTCGTATTTTTCATGGTGTACTGTATTGTAGTAGTTAAGCCCTTTCATTTGAAACCCATATTGAGGGGATTGGGAAAAAAAGTAATCCGCCATTTTGTGGTGGCGGCCATGTTGGATTTTGAATTTTTCATGGTGTACTGTATTCTACTAATTAAGCCCTTTCATTTGATACCCACATTGAGGTGGTTGAAAAAAAATATCTAATCCGCCATTTTGTGGCGGCGGCCATCTTGGATTTACAATGATACTAAATATACATAATTGTATTGTCATCACAACTAAAGATGCGTACCAAATTTCAGATCAATCGGTCAACAGGAAGGGGGTAAAATTTCAATTACTAGATTTGACCTAAACCAACAAACACATCACAAGGCAAGCTAAATATAACCGTTTAAAAACAATAAAGCACCAGGCGTAAACGAATTGCAGGCAGAAATTTGAAAGTGTGCAGGTCAAGAGGTAAGAGAGCGTTTATTTAAACTATAGTTAGCCGTATATACGAGACAGGTGAGATTCCAGAAAATTACAAAAGGAACATCATAGTCGCTCTGCCAAAACGGAAAGGCGCAGATAACTTCCCACGCGTCAAAAATTTTAACTAGAATTGTGCAAGGAAGGAAGGAGAAAAGGGCGGAAGAAATATTAGGAGAAGATCAGTTCGGATTTAGACGAAATAGAGGTACGCGCGAGGCCATTCTAGCTTTACGAGTAATTATAGAAAAAAACAATAGAAAAGGGAAAGAGCGTATATATAGGATTTGTAGATTTAGAAAAAGCCTTCGACAACGTAAAATGGGGGAAGATGTTCGAAGTGCTCAGAAAGGTAAGGATGAAATATAGGGCCAGAAAAATAATATATGTATAATCTCCACAAAGAGCAAAAGGCAGTAGATTTCTGCTATTAAGGAAGTAAAATAATTCGAGATGGTAGGAGCACTAAAGATATAAAACAAAGAATAGCGCAGGGTCGACGTGTGTTTCACAAAAAGAAACAACTGCTATGCTCGGGAACGGTTAACGTAGAAACTCGGAAGAGACTCTTAAAGACGTATGTATGGAGTACGGCATTATACGGGTGCGAAACTTGGACAATAGGAGAAGCGGATCGAAAAAGAGTAGAAGCGTTTGAAATGTGGTGCTACAGACGCATGATGAAAATATCGTGGATAGTAAGGTTAGCAATAGGGAGGTACCTCTTAGAAAGAGTTGGGGAAAAGCGAAAGGTATGGAAGACAATAAAGAATAGAAGAGATAGGATGGTAGGATGGTAGGATGGACACCTTCTAAGACACGAAGGAATAATTTATTCGCGATATACGAGAGTCAGAGATAGGAATAAAAATAGGTAGGGGTAGGCCTAGAGTAGACGACTGCTCTCAAATAGTTAGGGATCTAGGATGTACAAGGAAATATAGAACAAAAATTGGTGCCGTTGAAGAAAAGTATTGAAAATAGATAAAAAGAAATGCAAATCATTTGGGAAGGAGTTACGACTGATGTACTAAAAATTAATTCGACGCTGCACAAAAATGTAATGGCACGCAACCGGAACTCGAGCCCAGATTTCCCACTTTCCGAACGGGTGTTCTGGCTACTAAACTACCGTACAACACGTATCATTTCCCGCACAGAAATCCCTCTTACATGCGTTCGATGGAGGATGGAGATAGACCCATTCTCTACAGCCATATATCATCAAATGAGCCAATGCCGAAGGTATGCTAATGACATTGCAATTGTAGCAAGATCCAAGGAAAACCGGAAAAATACAATGATAGAAATGAACAAAAAACAAAATATGTACATGGAAATAACAAAGTAAAAGTAACAGAGATAATTAAGAAGCTGGAGATCATTGTAGATGGTAAAGCATACTACTTGGAGCAGGTGGAGAAATTTAGCTAGCTCTTGGAATAACTGTAACGAGTACTAGTGAAGAACAGAGAACAGAATTACAGGAGAGTAGCAATGGCAGAGGCGTTTAGTAGCAGTAATGATGTTAAAGTCAAAAAATATTCCAAGGAAAGCCAAGAAAAAGATATTATGGGTAAAAATTTATGAAATCAGTAGTGAGCACGGAAAATAAATTTTAGGACAAATGAAAAAAATGTAAATGAGGGAAGGAAAGGTACGAGGAAAGGTATTAGGTAGGTAACCAATTGTGACAACAAAGATCGAAAATCTTTGTGGACTAATTTTTGAAGTAAAGCATAGAACGCCTCAGAACAACACAAAGGGCGATGGAATAAGTTTGCGCGACAAGATACAAAACGTAGAGATAAGAAGACGTACAAGGGTAAAGGATGTAATAGAACGTGTACCTGAACTCAAATGGCGATGGACTGGACACGTGGCAAGACAGAATCCTGATAAAATGGACTATACGGGTTGTAAAGTGGCGTCCACGAACAACAAAGCGGACTGTGGGAAGACCGCAAAAAAGATGGCTCGATGATGTAAAACAAGTGGCAGGACGAAACTGGCACCGAATCGCCTTAGACAGAGACGTATGGAAAAATATGGAAGAGGCCTATATCCAGGAGTGGATGAATAAAGGCAGATGAAGAAGAAATCCATGTTATTTGTAAACGAAAACCATTTAATTTCATCCTTTGTCTCTAGGAAATGAGCGGGAAAGAAGGACAACAGGATAATAGGGCACATTCTATCGGGGTTATTCGTTATATGGCGGATGATCCAACAACAACAATTAAATAGGCTTCAAATTCTTACAAGAAGTACCTACTTCACGAATTAATTTCAATATGATCTGGGATTGCATTCAATGAACTTGCCAGGAATATTTTCAAAATAATGCCTAATAATATGCATCAGGAGCAAATTCTACAGTCTCAAACGCAATGCAACAATAATAAAAACGTGTATTATATGCACGTTCCACTCTTGCCAACTTTATTCATAAGGATCCATGGCCCTGACTGCTGAATTCGATCGCCGACTCATGACTCTTGACAATGAAATACTTTTTAAGTGGGTCACCTACTTCTGCCAGCGCGAACTCTATTGCAATTTTAATTTGTCCAGGCAAACGGGAGGCCTTTACTCCTCCAGGCTGCAAGTCGACAAAATTGATTTCTCTTTCTGTCTCCCTCTTCCTACCTACCTACATCTCTTCGGATAATTACGCAGAAACACGTAAGGCGTTGAGTAATAGATGTATGACGATGCTTTTGTTATTGGTGTTCGCAATTATTGTTTGAATAAAAATACTGCAGTTTTAGCTTTCTGTGCGATGTGTAAGGTTTTTAAATAAACAACTGTTTTGAAATTATTATTAATTTCAAGACCTTATTACAAACATATGTCTATAGAAGTGCAAATAAGATTATATTGACATACAAATTAGAACTTTATTCAAAGTAATGCTGAATTTGGGAAAGTCACATACATATAGTGTTGTGGAAAAGTGAAAAGGAGATAATTCTTTTGTGCTATGGATTAAAGGATTTAAATCATCGTCTTTGCAAAGTAGTTAAACGTTAAAATAGAAAAGATCTCTGCCCTAGGCGCCATTAATGAAGTATATGAAACATTTTTCACGGTTCTCACAAAATAACCTTTCCACCAAAATAATTACAGCCTAATTTTTCTTCTTTGAACAATAGTATTCGACTAGTGAAAACAATAATTATGAAAAGAAATTACTGCTGTTATTACACTCTGTGAAGATGATGTACCTGTATATAATAACTAATTTAAATGCATAATAGGAAAGTCAGCTGCCATTAAATATTATCTACTAGTCGTCATAACATAACGCAATTTCTAAGTCAGAACAACGTATTATCTACTATTGATATAATACAGTAGTAAGTAAAGAAACTTTTGCCAAATTTGAGAAAACCTATTCCAGGGAAATGCTTAGTATTCGCAGGCAACACAGTAGCCACTTGTCGATGTTTAAATTGAATTACAAATTTTAAATTTCTGGTATTTTGCAGTCGAAAGCCATTTTAAGAAAAACCAGCTGAAGGGGTTCGACCATTGCAGATTTGTAGTTGTATACGGAAACGCATCTGATAATTATTGTTGATAATTATTGTTGATAAAATCACCTACAGGTCCCATACATTCTATTGGACGAAAGCTTGGATACAGGAAAGATTGTTAGAAAGAGATTCTTCGTGTTTTGTTTGTGAATCAAAAATGCTTGCACATAATCTTATATATCTGTAACATCCTATACTATACAGCAAAAATTACGACAACTAGGTACTGGTTGTAGCGAAATTTTGACTCACTTCTAAGAACCTTCCAGTAAGTTATAGTTCAAGCAACGGAAGTTTCATAAGTTCGCCAGCGCCAAAGAAGTTCAACATAGGGGAGAGACGCCTATATTGGACCTTTTTTCAGTTTTATTTTTTGTCAAGTAAATAAAAAACGTAGTCGGTATTTTGAATCAGGGGGATTGAAGCACATACCCAGGTCATTTTAGAAAAAAATCAGGAACAGTCAAAAATGATCATAAGTACTTATTATATTTAAAATAAAAGAAATACTCTTAAAGTCCAATTTAGGAGACTGGGTTCCTTAAACGGACCACCAGTTCCCTAAATTAACCTCACTAACAAACGACAATATAAACAAAACAAACATTCTGAAAACGTAACGGATTGTGAAACTAAACTTTTTATATCAAACAAAAACATTTGGTAACTTACTTTTTACATTTTGTACAATAATATTTTTTTCTGCTCTCAGAAACTTTGGCACATTTTGTACGATCCCATTTTTTCCACGACATGCACTGAATCATCGCTTCCACTCTGCCATTTTCACAAATATTACAAAACCAACTGTCTGTTTCAGTTTCGACCTCGTTTTGAACGTTTATTTTTGTGGTCTAGGTGTCTTTTCAAAGTTGCTTTTGGAATTTCGAAATGGCGGGCACATTCGTTGAGACCAAAATCACCTCTGCAAAAAGCCTCAAGTGCATTTTCTAAATTTTCTTGGTCCCACTTTCCGTATTTCCGCATTTACCACATTTTGGAAGTAACAAAACAGTTTAAATTTAGAGCAATCCCCCTATATTGAACCGTTTCATTTTAGGCTCCACAAAGGAGTCCAATTTAGGAAAGCGTGGTGTCGCCGTCAATTGGACGGGCTTGTCTGTAGACATTCGCGGCATTTATTTGGGGTAATGCCATTAAAGTGAACTATATGCAATAGTAAAACAATGTAGATTTAAAAAAATTACGGTATACCTACCTTGTAATTGTTTAGGGACACGGTAAGTCGTCCAAATTTAGCACCACAACAAGTATTTTTGTGAAACGTTGCTTAATTCAGCCACTTTAGACGCGTCAAGCACATGCGCTCGTACTTACCGACGGTTTAACCAGTAGTTGCCTCTAGAACCGTCAGATGGAGCTAGTTGACTCCTCCACATTAAAAATTGTTGCGGTCCAATTTACGAGCCGGTCCAATATAGGCGTCTCTCCCCTACAACCTAAGTGTAACGTAACGTAACGTGATTACGTTTTCTGTGACTATGAAGAACCGTTATTAGCAGAATTTAACTATTAATGTTCAAAGCTAGAAAAAGTTGCGTGGGACTATCAGAGGAAAACGTCAAGAAACCTTAAGCATGAATCCATTCTGCTGGACGACAATGCTTTTCCTCATACATCCAATATTAACGAAAATATTACGTGCATGAAGGAAGAAGTTTTAGGATACCCACCCTATATTTTTGGATCTGTGGATCTGTGGACTTTTGAAGAAGGTATCAAAGACGCGCGGTTTCCAATCAGAGAAGTGCAGAAGTGCTTCCAGAATTCTTCAAGTTGTGGTGGGAAACTTTTTAAATATATGCAAGAGAAGATGATGCATTATGCCAGAAACGACAATGATAATTAGAATTCCATAGTTTTAACATACCCAAACAACTTCTTCAAATTTATGGATTGGATTGGATTCAATACTGCCGCATTGGAAAAGCCACGTAAAAAAGATGGGAACCAACAGGTTAACGTACATTTGCAAGCAACCACAAGGACGATCGGAGGCGGAAAGTTGATTTTCCTCATCGAGTGAATAATGGGGAAAGAAAAGAATGGGGAAAAACAGAGAAAGGCCAACAAAGAAGAAGAAGTGGTTGAGCACTTATTTCTATAGGATTACGAAATGGTGTGTGGTATCAGCACAACAGAGCACCAATACATATTCGAAGAAAAATCTTTGGGTGGCTGACCAATAATTTTAATGTGGTGGATCAGCAAACGCGGTTCAGTTTAGCGGCTTGCCAGGTCTGCTGACTTGAATCCACTGAACTTTCACTTGTAATTCAGAGCTTATTTATGCTGATGAATCTGGTAATGTTAAACAATTGCAAGAAATGATTATGAAGGGTGCACTTCACATTCAAAGCACCGAAAACTGTCTTGCATTGCAGAGCTTGTATTAATGAACGTGGTGGCGTTCTTCTGCTTGGTTTATACTTACCGTTATAATATTTTAAACACAATAGAGTGAAATTTCTCGCCTCCAGTTAGAAAGCACCCCGTGAATTTCGGCAGTGAATAACTTAGAACTGAGATTAGAGTTAAAATTAATGCTTGTGGCGACATGGATCGTTAGTTTCCTTAAAAACTGAGGAAATTTATGATAAAGTGTACCATATTTATATTTTCTACTATTACCTAGCTATTGAAGAAAGGTATTTCAAATATCAAAGATCGTACCAGATATGTTGTGTTCAAAATCATTTTATACGCAACTAACTTGCTTATACCTATAGGTACTATCTTGCGTCTATCAGATATGTACAAGCACCAACTGCTTTGTGTTCATTATATGGTACTGGATCGTTCGAACAACTACTCCTCGAGCAAATACCCCGTCAGGCATTGAATTACAGAACAAATTCAGATATTTTGTACTACGAGATATCACAGAATCTGGATTTGTTCTATATGTACTTCGATGCCTGGTGGGGGAGTTCGAACGATCCAGTACCACTCATGGCGCTTGATCATATCTGATCGCAGCAAGTTAGCTGCGTATAAAATGAATGCAGAAGGTACTGCACTGACGAGCTCCGTAAGGACGAAACCAGTGGTCTGCAGTTTTCTGTAGACATTTGAACGCAACATATTTGGTATACCAAACCTATAAAAAAATCTTATTTGTTGAAGTAGTACGTAGAGATACGTTATGAATCTTTAATACCAGCTAGCTGGAGTAACATACTGTGATATCTCGCAGTACAGAAAAACTAGATTTGTTTTATGATTCAATGCCTAGCGGTGTATTTGCTCGAACAATACAGTACCATCAATGGTCTTATATCATATTACAATAATTATATTCACCCAATTTCACTAATTATATATGATGTTTATGTTTGTATTATATGTGAGCAAGTTCCAATCAATCATTTAGATACAAAAACACCGAATGAAAATACCGGAGCAGATTCAAAAAGCATGACAATCTTTTATCATTGGTATCAATTAAATAAAAGTGCGCAAAAGTGGAATTACTCAGGCGTGCCAAGAGTGAAATAGAAATTAAAATTAAATAAACCACCTGATTTCCCCAATTCAATCACAAAAAAATCCTTTTCTTCTACTAAGCCACCATGATGAAGATCAACGATTCTTACCTGCAAAAGAAAGAGTAATTATTAAAACAAGGTCGCTGGGACAAATTTAATTTAGTAGGTACGTCACAGAAAAAAAAACTTTCTTTGGTTTGAAAGTGTAAGTGCAGAACTCGGTGCAGAATTAATAAACGTGGATCAAATATTGTTACAGCAAGGACGAACTCGAGTGTCTGCGTTTAACTTTGTAACGGTACTGTTTGTTAAGATTCTATCCGAAAAAGGAAATAAATAAATAGACGAATCAAATACAATCACGGTACAGCTCATTATTATTTTTGTCTGTCATTATGTTTTCACGAATACCTTGATTATTAATAAGGAAAAGGTAATTGGTTGTGGTGTTATTTTATAATGTTGTCAGTGAATTTGACCTTAAATGTTTATAGTACTATTTACCATAAATGCCCACTAGCACGTACACGGAATGGTAAATGACGTTCATCATCAAATACTGATTCATTATTACACTCGCTAGAATGTTTTGGGCTGGAATATACTTTTTGGAAAATGATCAGGATGATAGTACCTATCAGTTTATCAGTGCCAAATGTCAGGTACTTATTTTTCGAAGAATTTTTTATTTATGTGGCCCACTCCTGAACATCTTCTGAATTAAGTCCTTTCCTGCAACCACTTGAACATTATTATTCTATTTTATGTGGCGGTCTCCCAACACTTCTCGGGGTTAGTCGAGGGCTCCAAGCTACCAAGCAATTTTCAACGCATTATAAGAGTTTAGAAATACTGCGATTAAGGCCTTATCTTTTGATGGATTAGTGTTCTTTCACTGATATACAGATGCAAGAAGCAAACATAGCTCTGTAGCATTGAATTTCGGATATTCCATTTTAATTATGAAATACGCGGCGTTAAAAACGTGCAAAAGTATGTATTTCTCAACCGTAAGAATATTTTGTATGCAGATTTCTCAAAGAATCTAGTGCTATAGACTATAGAGCTCTGCAGTATTCTACAATATTACCGAAAGAAAAATGAAATTGGTCAATAAATTACATTTTGCCTGGACCTCTCGTTGCACTACATGGAAAATCTTTGTTCTACGCCTTATTCCTTCATTTCTCAGTATCTCTTAGGCAACATTGTACGTTTCACTGCTTTCTGACAGACCCATAACTTTTTGGCGCTTCCCTTTGTATGTGCTACGGTCTTTAGGCCATAGATTACTAAAAGCAAGCTTGGTTTATTTTCTTTTTTAAACTGATGGGAACATCTGCTTTCCTCGCTGGAAATCTCCAAAAGGTGTTAAAGTGGCTCTTATTCGTGTATCCAGTTCAGTCTTATAATTGTATGACTTGGGCGCGGTTCGACATAGTTTTGGTCATCTCTAATCCTTCGCTCCCGGAAGCTTCAGTTAAATGTAAAAGCACAGTAGTTTCAAGTTCTTCAGCATCACTGGCAAATAGTGCGATTTCGTTCGTAAATCTCATGTGGCTTAGAAAAGGCATCCGTCAACATTAATACCTTTATCGCCCTATTTCATTTGTTTAGCTCCTCTTCCAGCGTCAACGTGAATAATTTAGAAGATATTGTGTCTCCAAGGCAGGTTCTCCTCGACGTTTAATTTGTCTTCATATATCTTTATATAATGTTGCGTCTTCGTAGACGTTTCTGAGTAGCTGCGACTATCTAGATGCAACTCTTGCTTTAAGGATGGCACACATTTCGATGAATGTCTTTCGATAACCTGCGGATGTCAAAAATGGGAGTGGGTATTATTATACTAAGTGATCTTTTGAATTAATGTTCTGATTGTCTGAATGTAATCTATGGTGCCAAATTCTTTCTGAAAAACTGATTGCGTTACGCCAAGTCTCCCCACCCCTTTGTGATACGAGAAATAAAACTGAAAGTAAAGCTTTTATATTATATGAGATTAAAATCTATAGGATTTGGGCCTTCCAAATCGCTGTATTAACAGAGGATTTTGGGTAAAAATATAATGGCCAAAAATGCAAGCGATGTGTTCAGAAGAAAAGAACTTCCCCGTGCTTAGCAATAACGTCGATCTTCAAGTTTTTTAACTGCGCATATACTCATACCGGCATGAACCATGCGAATACATGATAAGGATAAGATTGATTCCATGATCATGAAGTTTACAAACATTTATTTAAAAAGACCAATTTCCTTTTTGTCGCTGATGATGGCACATTCCTTTGGTTCTCTTCATCGAGAATCCCAAATCTTCTTTCAACTTGTAAACGTCAAAATACCAAGGAACTTTAAACCATCAACTTTCAGCATCAACTTTCAGCATTGCCGACTGTGGAATAGGTCCAATAGGTAGAGAAATTAATTAATTAATTAATTTAATATATTACTTATTTAATTCACCTTAATCTTATTTAGCTTATGGCTACCAAGCTTTGGAGCTTCATCACTTAAAGTTCCTCTCTGAGAAATTTCCTTCATTTCTTCTTTTGCCATTCCTAGACTAATATCTCATCTAGACAATGTTATCATTACACTCCGTTATTCCATGATTTTATAGGTTTTCCATTAGGATCTTTTTCTTGGAACTTTTCCCGAACACTCCCATTACTCACGCTCTTTTCACAACTCTGTCGTCCGACATCCGCACGAAATCCATCATAAAGCAATGTGTAGCCGATTCCCTTATATCATGTTTAAAGCTTAGTTTTGAACCAAATTTGCTTCTTATAAACCGCCACCTTAATGCGTTTTGGAACTTCCCAAAAAGATTTTTTCCAACGCGTAGTAAACTTTTGTTTTACTACCTACCAACCCTACTGTTTGTCTAACACCCCAAATTTCCTGATTGCGCCGGTACGGTTCCCAAATATTTAAAACTGATCCACCTGTTACACCGTAATGTGTTCCATAATTAGCTTTAAATAATGACTTTACCCGTAGCCGACCGGTGGGCTACGCTTTACCTCTCTATCACTGCTTACGTTTAGCCTAATTAATATTTCTTCAGCGGTATCCTTTCTCACTCTTTTAATGCATTCGTTTCTAACAAGAAATTAGTACATCATCTCCCCACTGACTTCTGACTAAAACTTCATAGATCTACCCTTACCTCATCCACCATCTCCCCTACCTCTTGAGTCGATTTAAACCATGAATAAAAGGGGCCTAAAATTCATTCTTGCCTCGATCTCATGTTGTCTCCCCTCATATCATCTTTCGAAATTTTTACAAGTACATACATTGTTCATTATACATATAATTTCGCTATTCTTGATCTGCAAAGCACAAGTTCTCTCGATCTATGTAATCTAGATTATTTGTGTTCTAAAACTTTTTCAGTTCACGAAATAATACGTGGAAAAGATAAGTAAAAACTCTATATTCTCCATAGTTCTTCATAATATTTTAAAAGCCAAATTGTCGTTTTTGGCACTAATAGCGCGATGGCCTAAACGTAGGAGAGGTCGTGCCAATGTTGCCAGATTGCTTAACTTTTAAACATAACGGCGACAAATGACCTCAGGTGTTATAAATTATAAATTAAGAAGTACCGAACACGCAGATTCTGAGCCGTAAAACTTTAAACAGAAATTCGGAGTTAACGCAAAAAAAACGGCACCAAACTAGATTTGATCTGCGGATACCTCGATCACACAACCAACGCATCAGCCGTCCGAACACGGAGGTAGTTGCCTGACGCCTACGAATTAAGAGGGATACGTACGTTGCTCAAGAAAAATAAGCACTCGGTCGCGTGATACTCTCTCCTACTACACCAGCCAGTGTAGGAGAAAAACAAGGAGAAACATATCTGCCGGCCAGATATGGCCCCAACGTACTCGGCTGCCACCGACTGCCGAGGGGAGGTGACTCCCGATTTTAGAAATGGGTTTATTGTTGCAGTAAATTTAATGTAACTTATTTATTTTCAGTCTAAATGCATTCAAATTTGAAACGCAAGCAATTTAATGTTCATATTATAGTGTGCTCAAATTAGTTTTCCAGTAGTTGCTTTTTGAACCAAGTTTCTAGCTGCTAAAAATACACCAAAAGGCAAATTTCACGTCTCGTTTCTATGACTACTTACATATTTTTTCTTAATTTGGTTTGACGGAATTGTAGAACAAACCTTCTTCTTTCTGACAAAGAAGAAATTTCTATAAAATATTTATTACTAAGAGTGCTGCGTTTCGTAACATAGAGCTTGATATCGGTGGTGTTTTCAACGTACGTATCCCTCTTAACGTAGAAATAGATAACATGCAATCTGGCAACGTCGTCAAGTCCTCCTATATTTAGGACCTCGTCTAAAGGTAAGCGCGCACTTGTTCGCATCGGACGCACGCATCGGACGAACGAATCGGACGGAAATGATTATTTCCATTATTTTAAACGGAACAAAGCACACTGATTCGCATCGGACGCATCGGATGAGCGGAATTCCGCTGAGGATTCTTTGACGAGAATCAAATCCGTCTATACGATGCGTGCTGATGACGTCTTTCGTAAATCCGCACAAATGGGCGATCTGTTGCAACAGGAATCGGTTCGAATTTAGTACAAACTACAGAAGCTATATTTTTGACTTCAGATATAAAAGGGCTGCGTATCTTACAGGAGATTACAGTGAATGACGGTTTACAATTTTCTTTTCATATTTATATTATGAACCCAAAACCTTCGTTTTTTCTTTTCTTTCTCCTTTCTTTGTCTTCTAACGCTTATGCAATTGCAAATAACTTCTTCTGAACTGCTCATATCGTCCAAAACCAATGTCCAAGAGTCGAAACACAAAACTGAGCTTGAGGCGTGAAGCTTGAAATGGCTGTAGTCCGTAAATACGTAACGGAAATCCGAAGTAATGTGCGATGTTGACAAAAATAATGCGATTCGTCCGATCCGTCCGATGCGAACAAGTGCGCGCTTACCTTAATAGGACGTTTTTTAAGTAATAAGTTTTCGCTACTAAGTACGAACATCAGCCTAACGTTTCTACATAAATCATCGAAATATCGTTGCTCAATCGCAATCAACCGTTAAGGAAGTTTCAGATAGTCTTTTGCGTATGATACTGATGGGGGTTTGGCACCCCATGCCATCAAAATTAAACATTCCATTCGAAAATCTCATACACGTATTATAGGAGTTGCCCGTTTGTCTCTCTAATTCTACAAGCATCTTAAGCATTTGCATACAATGGGTCAGTAGGTTTATTGTATTCGCGATGAGCCAAAACAACTTGAGTTATGTGGTCTGCAATTCACGTAAGCTCGTGAACGGTCTCGAGCATTCCCTTAAATTTCTTGATGCGCATAGTTACGTAGTTGAGATGGCGCACTGTGCGACCGCTAAACTGCGGCTAAACCATGGTGTGCTGTTAATTATCGCTAGTTTCGGCGAAAGTGTTTTTAAACGATGAAAGTTTTGGGAACTTTCCTTGGCCCAGTGGCTCTGACCTAGTTCACATCCATGGACGCAGTCAACAAATCTGAACCTATTATCGATGGCCATTTATTCATTACCGTTATAGCGGCTATTATACATTTCACTCGGCTGTATTGTACGCTATCTGATCATGATGATTCAACTAATTTAATTTGTGAACCTTTCATAGGTGCAAAGCGGATATGATCAATTTTGTTTATTACATAAATTGGATATAAATTATATTGATTTAGAACTTCATAATTTCTAAAAATTGTTTTAAGATCTCAGGCCTTATATGAATTCTTGATAAAGCATGATACTAAGAGTGCAGTTAAATAAATAAATAAAGTTGTGGACATGGGTAACAAGAGAAAGTAAATTCTAAATAAAGTAAAGAAGATGATCAAAACATAGCTTACAGATGTTCGTCGAAGCAAGTAGGTAAAGATAAGTTTTGAATGTTTCAGCTGTGGTAGCATTCTGTAATAGTCTAGGCCAGAACCGCGCCTCCTTCCTCAAAATCCTGGTATCTTCGAAATTGATCTCGATGTTCTGCGACGGCCGACTTGTCCCAGTGGTGGTGCTTGGTATGACTGATGTGTTCCATTAGCCTCGTGCTGATATGTCGTCCTATCTGCCCAATATACACCTTCCCACAGGTGCATTGTTTGCTGTAGACTCCAGGCCCTCCTTGTGCGCTCTCCGATATTTTGGAAATTCCGCCGCTATCTTATTTGGTGCGCTGAAGATATTACGTACTCCATGCTTCTTCAGAAGGCGTCCAATCTTGTCCGTGCATCCCCTGATATAAGGAAGATCGGCAGATGCCTCGAATATCTCTGGTTCTTTCATCACTGGCTTTCTCCTGATGGCTTTCTCTATGTTGGTCCTAGTATAGCCGTTCTTCCTTAACGTCAGGCGTAGATGGTTCAACTCCTCCCTCAGATGCTCTGGTTCGCTGATCTGCTTAGCTTGTCTAACCAAGGTGTCGAAAGGGAGATGGAACTTAGGAACATCAAGCGTACAGGAAACCTACGCACACGGATCGTTACCTAAACGTGGAATCGCACCATCACCCGGCGCAGAAGCAAGGCTCATCGACACCTTGGTTAAACGAGCTAAGCAGATTAGCGAACCAGAGCATCTACAATGAACACGGTATTCTTACCAATTTACAGTACGCTGCTTGCCGATTATTTTGTGTACTTCATTCTACAAATACGAAGCTTAGATCGTAATACAAGCATCAGTTATAAACATGTATGTATGTATGTAGTCGGTTTAGAACGTTCGACGACGTTGTCCGATTTCTATACTCCACCGCTTCCTGTCCTCCCACTGGCCGTCCTGAAGGTTACGGGCGCTCATTGCTTTTCTTATTCCTTCGTTCCAGTTCTTTCTCGGCCTTCCCCTTTTCTTGCGCTGCACCGGGGTCCAGTTCATGGCTTGCTTGGGCAGTCGAGATTCGTCCATTCTCTGTACATGACCGTACCAAATAAGTTGTTTCCTCTCGATGTCTCCAATGGCTGTTTCTTCCAATCCCATTCGTCCGAGCACTTCTTCATTTCTTATATGTTGTAATCTTGATATTCCCGCTGCTCGCCGTAAAGCATCCATCTCTACAGCCTCCACTCTTTTCCTGTTCCTCTCCGTCAGTCTCCACGTTTCCGCTCCATGCATAAGGGTTGTTTTAATTAAAGAATTGTATATGTTATGCTTCCGTTTCTTTGTGATGTTTTTGCTCCACAAGATGCTGTTCAAGCAACCAATCGCCTTCCTTGCTTGGATGATTCTTGCTCTTATTTCCTTGTCGTCAGTTCCAGATTTGTCAAAAATATTCCCCAAGTATTTATACTCCTCACATCCTTCTATCTCTTCCTTCTTTTCAGTAGTTCTGCATAGACACCTTCTGGGCCACATGATTTACCATTTTTCAACGTTTTAGTCGCTTTCATAACATCATTGACATCCACCATGACTTGCTCTCCTTGTACACTTATTGGGCTGGTTTCCTCCATATATTCCGGTCTTTCCTCGGTAAGCAAGTCTCGATAGTGTAGAACCCACTGATCGTCCGTTATTATTTGAATTGGTACCCTCTCCTTTCCGTTATTTTTTAGTGATTTTATGAATTTCCAAGCTTCTGAGCATTGTTTGCCGCCGATGTAGGTATCTATTTCCTTACACCTGTTATCCCAAGATTCGTTTTTTCTAAAGTTGACCGTTCTTCTCACCTCTCTTCTAATCTCATCATACTGCTCCTTATCACCGGGATCTTTTGTACATATCCATTTTAGATATTTTTGTTTTTTTAATCTCTCGAGATCTTCAATTTCTTTGGTCCACCACAGTTTGTTGCTTTTACTATTTTCTTTTCTTCCCAATGCTTCGCTTGTCGCTTTATGTATACTAATAATTATATTTTTATATGTTTCAGAGAAAGATTCTTTTGGGTCGTCAAGATAATTGTCTAGTCTTCGTTGATATAAATATTTTGTACTCTCTTGGCTAAGGCTTTCCAGATTGTATTTGGGATAGTTGGCTTTTTCGCTTTCATAGGTCTCCGTGACCTTCTCTTCATTTGGCCCTTCTTTCCATTTAGGCATATATATTTTTGCCTTTAGCAGATAGTGATCGGATCCGCAATTAGCTCCCCTTTGCACTCTTACATCTTGAAGATGTAATTTTGTGTTTTGTCTTGTGATAAAGTAGTCAATAATGGATCTTATTTGTCTTGTGTGTTGTTCCCACGTGTATCTATGTATTCGCTTGTGTTTGAAAAACCCGTTGGCTATTTTTAGGTCATTAGCTGCGCATAAGTCAATTAATCGTTCGCCGTTGTCGTTGCAGCTTGCTTCTCCAAATGGTCCTACCACTGGATCGTGCATTTTGGTACCTGTGCGACTGTTAAAGTCACCTAACAAAATTAGTTCTCTGGTCGATCCAACTCCCTGTATGACTTCATTTAGTTCTTCAAAAAACGCATCCTTAACTGCCACGGGCTCGTCATCTGAAGGAACATATATACCTAGTACTGTTATCCTTCTGCTAAATAGTCTTATATTAACTTTTATTACGTTCTCATTTATAGGGTCCCAATTAGTGATATATTTCTTAAATTTTTGTTTATTAGTAGCGCAACCCCCCTTTTTGCACGACTATCTTTTGGAACTAAACTAAATAAGTGTAAATATTTCCCAATCATCTCAGTGCCGCAACCCTTCTTCTTTGTTTCCATCAGTGCTGCCACTTCTATTTTTAGTTTTTCCAGCTCACTTATTACTTCTTCCATCTTACTCCTACTTCCCTGCACATTCCGTGTTCCAAAATTCATGAACCTTTTCCTTGCGTTTGGTCGTCGTCCTTTTGATCCGTCCGACTTTCCGAGGCTAAGTATAGAATCTTTCCATCATCATAAGGTTCTCAGTCCGAAGACTGGTTGGACGCGTACCTCCATTCTTTTCTATCCTGAGCTAACCTACGCATTTCCCTAAAAGTAGAACATCCTACATCCCTAACTATTTGAGAGCAGTAGTCTAATCTAGGCCTACCCCTACCTCTTTTTATTCCTATCTCTGACTCTAGTATGTCGCGAACTATTCCTTCGTGTCTTAGAAGGTGTCCTACCATCCTATCTCTCCTACTCTTTATTGTTTTCCATACCTTTCGCCTTTCCCCAACTCTTTCTAATACTTCCCTATTGCTAACCTTATCTATCCACGGTATCTTCATCATGCGTCTGTAACACCACAGTTCAAACGCTTCTACTCTTTTTCTATCCGCTTCTCCTATTGTCCAAGTTTCGCACCCGTATAATGCCGTACTCCATACATACGACTTTAAGAGTCTCTTCCTAGTCTCTATATTAACCGTTCTCGAACATAACAGTTGTTTCTTTTTGTTAAACGCAACTCGTCCCTGCGCCATTCTTTGTTATATATCTTTAGTGCTCCTACCGTCTTGGGTTATTTTACTTCCTAAGTAGCAGAAATCCGCGACCTCCTCTATCTTCTCATTTCCTATTTGTATTTCAATTTTAGTTCTATTTTCACTCCATCTACATACCAAAATTTTAGTTTTCTTTTTATTGATTTTCATGCCGTAGCCCTGTGTCAAAACTGCTTCCATTTCATTCAAAGCCGCTCCTAATTCTTCTTTGCTAGATGCTAACACTGCTATATCATCCGCAAATCTGAGCATGTTAATAGTTTGGCCCTGTACATTGATCCCTGAGGCTGTTCTTTCCTTAACAATATTAATCGCATCTTCGATATATAAGTTGAAAACTAGAGGTGACAATGCACATCCCTGTCTCACTCCCTTCCGGATATCTACTTCCCTTCGTTCCTGCTCACATTCTATAACTGCCTTTTGCTCTTTGTAGAGATTATGTATTATTCTTCTGTCCCTGTATTTCATCCCTACCTTTCTCAGCACTTCGAACATCTTCCCCCATTTTACGTTGTCGAAGGCTTTTTCTAAATCTACAAATCCTATATATACGCTCTTTCTCTTTTCTATCGTTTTTTCTATAATTACTCGTAAAGCTAGAATGGCCTCGCGCGTTCCTCTATTTCGTCTAAATCCGAACTGATCTTCTCCTAATATTTCTTCCGCCTTTTTCTCCATCATTCTTTGCACAATTCTAGTTAAAATTTTTGACGCATGGGAAGTTAAACTGATAGTTCTAAAATTTTCGCATCTATCCGCGCCTTTCCTTTTTGGCAAAGCTACCATGATGTTCAGTTTGTAATCCTCTGGAATCTCGCCTGTCAGGTATATGCGACTAACTAATTTAAATAAACGATCTATTACCTCTTGACCTGCGCACTTTAAGATTTCTGCCTGCAAGCCATCTATACCTGGTGCTTTATTATTCCTTAAACTTTTTAGTGCTAGCTCAAACTCTTCTCTCATTATAGGACTCCCTAGGTTATCCCCTTCTACACTGCTTTCACTTTCTAATATATCTTGCACTTCCTGTCCCGCATATAAGTTTCCTAAATATTCTTTCCACCTATCTGCCTTCTCCCCGCTTTCGATTAGGATATCTCCTGCCTCATTCCTAATGCTTTTGGTACTAGATCCAATTTCTCTAAAATTTCTCCTAATTATTTTATATGCTTCATCAGTCTTTCCTATTTCGAACTTATTTTCCACTTCTTTGCACTTATCATCGATCCATTGCTCTTTCGCTTTCCTACATTTCCGAATAATTTCCCACTTGATCGCCTTATATCTTTGTTTCCCTATTTCATCTAACCTATTTTTATATTTGCGCCTTTCCTCTATTAGACTCACAATATGTTTTGTTATCCAGGGTTTCCTACTTTCATTCTGTTTATGACCCAAAATATCCCTAGCTGAGGAAACTAAACTATTTTTAATGCAATTCCATTCTTCCTCTATGTCCCTAACAATATTTTCGCCCGCGCCCTTTAGTACTTCGTTTGTCTTTTTCTCGAACTTATCGCGCGTATCATCATCTTTTAGTTTCTCTGGGTCAAGATACCTTCTTCCGCTTCGTTTTTTCAAAATCTTAAATTTAAGATTGGCCTTCATAACGACTATATTGTGATCACTATCTATATCTGCTCCTGGATAACTTCTACAATCCCTAACTTGATTTCTAAATCTTTGCCTAACAAGAATGTAATCTATTTGATATCTCCCTAGGTCTCCTGGCATCTTCCACGTGTAGCGTCTCCTAACATGATGGTGAAATAGAGTGTTCGCGACCGTTAAGCTATGTTTATCGCAGAACTCTATCAGTCTCACTCCCCTATCGTTCCTATTGCCTAATCCAAAGGGACCAACTATTCCGCCCTCTCGCCCTGTGCCTACGACTGCATTGAAATCTCCTATAATTATTAATTTTTCGTGTCCTCTCACAAAATCTAGCACATGTTCAATATCACTATAAACTGCCTCTACGACCTCATCACTGTAGTTAGAAGTGGGCATATATACCTGTATTATTACTGTTTTTACAGGTTTCGAGTCTAACCTAACCATAACTACCCTGTCACTTTGCTGTAAGAAATTTTCTACACTCTGCCCTACTTTTTTCCGCATAACAATTCCTACTCCCGAATTTCCTCCTACAGATCCTGTGTGTATTACTCTAAAATCTCCGCTCCAGAAGTCTCCGGCTTCTGGCCATCGCACTTCACTAATACTTACTACGTCTAATGCTAACCTATCCATCTCAATTTTCAAATTCTCTAACTTTCCTACTTGTTTCATGCTTCTAACATTCCACGCTCCGACTCGTGAGATGTTACACTTATCATTTCTGATGACTCCCCCCGAAGCAGTCCCCGCCCGGAGATCCGAATGTGGGACTATTTTACCTCCGGAATATTTTACTCCAGAAAGTGCCATCATCATAAATTCGAAGTACGCTGTACCAGGGATATAATAATGTGGTGGTTTCCCGTTGCCTTCCACATCGCAGTAGTGTGTATCACAGTGCCATACCGACCCTCACGATCTCTGCCACTATGATTACTGAAAGAGCTGCTGCCCCTTTCAGGGACTTGATTTAGTCTGGCTTCTCAAATAAAAACCCCTCCAATATGGTTAAACCTATGGTTCGGCTCTTTAGATCATTGAAGCGCGCAAGCCATCCCACCCGTCCCAGTATTACTAGAACTGCGTCAAGGTACAAGTCCTTAGCAATTTAGCAGTTTAAAAATTTTTCCGAGTGTTAGGGGGCTGGCCTAACGCCTCAACCCCCAACCTGGAGGGCCAGGTAATTTTTTATCAAGGTTATCTTCCTTTAGCCTTTGGTAAACCAATATCCATCTACAAGGCAGTATCTTCGCCGTATCCTGGCAGGAGCCCTAACGGGGTGCTATCCTCCAGTTATAAACATACCTACCTTTTTTTTTGGTTCGTGGAAGCCCCCATCTGAAGTTTTCTACATATTTAAAAATTAGGGAATGTGTAGCAATATCTACACTTTCCAAGTCATTGAACTAAGATTTTCATTATTATCAAAAATAATTATTATGAAGTCAAATTATTTATGGCAAAAATTCCCGGTAAACAGAAGTCATTTTCTGTTTACTTTAAGATTTTACAAATTGAACATCTTGTTAAATTTACCTAATAAGACAAACAAATTATTTAAAGTGCAACATAAATTTACTTAGCACTAAAATATCTCATTAGTTGATTTGAATATATGAATGATTGTAATGAATTTCTGCCGGGTGCAAGACTTTGTCTGCAAATTGTAGTAGAGAAGGTAGGAGTAGCCTACGGACAGAAACTAAGAGTTGATTTTTAAGGAATCTGCACAGTCCTACTTAAAAGTAGAAAGTAAAGAAAGAAAGTACGAGCATAGAGTAAGACTTTCGCTTTCGCGGCCATTAGAAACCAGAAAACGAACCTCTCGAGCACTTTAAAAATAATAAATGATATTAAAATTCAATTCCGAAACATACATAAAATTACTATATTTATTAATAGAATAATTATAACATTTCGTTTTTGATCGCCATGTGTTATTCATGACGTTAATTATTTCCTGTTTTGATTACTTCTATATTCCTGCAACACCTTCCTATATCTAATGATCAGCAAGAGTTGCATGCATCTTCTTAGCTAATGCTATAAATCTATATCTGCATGTCTCATAAATGCTCATTATTTACTAAATAGTAATAGCGATAGTAAGATGGGTAACACTGCCATTGCAGTACCTAGCGAATTACTGATATGTTTGATATATCGTGGATGACGACTAACCTACCTCTGGGATTAGGATAAATTGCTGCAATACAATACAATAGTAATTTGAATTTGATGTACGTATAGGCAATTTTCTAAAATATTGTCCAAATTATACCGTATTGTAGAAAGGACGATTCCACGAAAAAGTAAATAGGTACAGAATTTAATTGGTGATCGTTTCCCGAATGCCTACCTAATTTTATCTCATCACGACGAATTGAACTGATACATCAAAATGAAACTATCAATAAATATCAATAATTGATAATTTCCAGCAATTTCCCCGGAAATTACCCCAACTTTAGATTTTAAAATTAAAAAGCCTGTTAATTTTAACATTTTTGAACACCAAATACACTATTTCTCATACATCAAAGACCGGCTGACGTCATGCGTGCTGGCATGCGCGAATTCACTTACCATGTTCTCGCACATGCGCGACACTCTTTTTGTATTGCGTAAACATGCTCCGAGAGTGGATTTCCGGCGCCCTGGCCCTGCGGCCGTAAAGTGAATATTGGCATAAGCATGTTTTCTCTGAATTTCCATCCCCAAATTTCTTATGATAATTTCTTCCGGCAATGGCACCTGATGATAGATCCTCATGAAATGCATGTAAATTATGCGCCCATTTTATTTCTATTGCTTTCCTAAACGTTCTAGCTGTTTGCGAATCTCCTGTTGACTTTCATTTTCACTTAACTTTTTGACGTCTAAGCCCATCTCATCAGTCGCCCCAAAAGAAGAAAATGGTACAGACTTAACTCACATTTTAATTCCATTCGATTCTGCTAGGAATTTCCTTTCCAGCGATGTGCCATATCTTAATATTTGGACTAAATATGGCGCCGAAATTACAGGTTTTCAAATGAAGCAAGTTGCCCGTGCCATATCATGAAAACAATATCTCTTGGGCACATCGTGTTCAAACACTACCAATGTCTGATTTTTCAGCAACTTTCTTGAAGTTAAATGGACTGAATGTCAAGAAAATCAAATACAACCCTATTGCTTCAACAAAGCTTCATCATTAGTCTGTTAGAAAAATGTATTACAAAAGCACTTTAATGAGATTTGAAGGAGTAATTTATAATTTTCAACGGAATGTGCGCAATTCCTATAAACATTATGGCCAACGTCCTTTGTAAGAAAATGAGTAATATCGGCGCCAGTTTCCAATCAAATATGTACTACGTTATGCTATATCCAGTAGAAACAAAATTCGAATGGTATATACAGGATTCCGTTTAAAATAAGAAGAAGTTGTTACCATTTCCGGTTAAGCCTAAGTGTTTTTGGGATTCTCTTCAAGCCAAAAGTTGCGTAGGTACCTATCAACCATATACCTTGCCCAAATTTCAAGTCTTTACGTTAAATCCCAAGAACCCGGCGTGGTATGTAGAATCATCCACAGAATCCTAAAACATAGTTTCAGGGTGTTCCACTTAAAATTCTAAAGATGAGTCATTTACAATGGAAATTACTTGTTGGTAATTGTCAAATTCCTATAGTTCAGTAGAAATACCCACTGATGAACTTGTAAAACAACTACTCCTCGGGTAAATACCCCGCCAAGCAATGAATTACAGAGCCAGTCTACACGGAATCAAGCGTACACAATTGGGTGCGACGCAAGAAGCTATCCCAACAAAAATATTATATTGCAATAAGAACCAAAGTTCTGTTTACTTCTATCCAATAGTGGAGGAATTGTTTAAATTTTTTGGTACAGTAGATAGCAAGTTTTACTGATTAACGAGCTGATTAACGTCTCGGTTCAGAGTAAATATTGCTACATTCGAAAACAATATTCTGGGCAGCAGACCACGTTTCGAACACTTCATGTTAGATACAAAGCTCATTATGGTCATTTTGTTATTTTCATATCAATTTTCAGCCATTAACATCCTTCCCTGGGTCAAACTCCATACATATTTAATGGAATCAAGAGATCCTCTATGTTGGGCTGCATGGAATCCGTTGCAGTTATTTTTAAATTCAACTGTAAGAAAGATGTTTTGTGGAGATTGCCAAATGCCTGCGATCTTTCACAAACTAAAAATGGCATCCATTTTTCAAATATGCCCACCACCCTTATTATTTCATAACGGATCGAATGTATTTCCCCCATCAAGATTATGTGAAAGTCAATGTAAGAAATCATTAATATCTCGTTTTCTTCTGACCGTCAAAAAGAAAAATACAATCAATAAAAACAGAAAGCGCAGACAAGATCCAAGTGCACCAAAATCTAAAAAAGTTTCTGGTCAACTCGCACTGACAATTTTCACTTCGGTAACGTTGAAGAATCTTATTCTAAAAATGAATTTCCATACGTTGATCCGTCCTACAAAAAGGATACTTGCTTTCATCAAGTTTTGATCTCAGTGGTAACGGTTCTTGAAATAAGGTTGTTCCGAAATGAGTAAAAAATATGAGGCCAGTGGTACAGTTTTGTTATGTCTTTGGATTTTTCCCCACTTTCGTGCTATTGCGCATTAACTATTTACTGCCCGCTTGTTTTATTGAAGTGATAAAAGGTAGACTTGTAATTTGTTGGTCTGTTATCATATACAAATCATAATGCACGTGAGGTATCAACATGCTCCGCAATAAATCTCCATAATTAAGGCGATGTAGCAAAGTCGACGCAGTAGGAACCGATTACAGCATTAATGACGATATAAATACTAATTCCCTGTGAGGTTCCTCCATTTGCCTGCATTACACGCATCGTAAATCAAATCTACAATACGCAAAAAGCGACAACATGAAAGAAGTGTTAATCCTAGTACTACAAGTCACTAGAAATATACATAAGTGCATAACCATATCTCATTTAATATATGTAAACTTTTATTCTTGCGGAGCAACTTGCGTCTTGCTGTTTTGTTCGTTTTTCTCTTTCTCTATTACAGCATCTGCTGTAAGTTGAGCTAATGGCACGCGTGAAAAGTGAACTTCTTGGAGATTACCATAATGTAGAAAGTAGCAGTTTCTTGTTTGTCCGGTTTTCATTCCGATTTTTGTAGTAATGATCGACTGTAACTCGCACTTGAAAAAAACTATTGCGGATTTTTGTTGTCTCCCTCGGAAGTGGACGGCAATTTCCTATGCACCTAACTTCAGAATTGGAATAGAGAAACACTTACCCCAAACGATGAACAAGGGGCATTTTTGAAGTCAAAATCTTTGTGGTTTATGTATTTTCTTTTAAATCTTATAAATTTGTAGAAAACTCATCGCCCTACAAGTTGGAATGCCAATCTAAATTAAGCACTTAGGAAGGTACGTATTTAGATTTTTAAGCATTGATGTCCTCTGATGAAAGTTTCCACACTAGTATGAAAAAGGTTGTCAATTTGCACCTCGGTGCAGTTCTAGTATTACTGGAAAGGGTGGAACGGCTTGAGGGTTTTAATGATCTAAAGAGTTGAACAATAGGGGGGTATTGAGAAACCAGGCTAAGTTAAGTCACTGAAAGAGAGTAGCTCTTTTAGTGAGTAGAGTTACTGGGGGTCGGTATGACACTGGAATGCACGATATAGTGTGCCATTACATGGAGCCTCTAATCAGTAATATGGACGAAAGTATCTACGAGAGCTCGTGGTGATTATCTGAACTTTCATACGGCTGCTAGAGGATGCATGATTTAGAGCGAGAGTTACGACGCCAAGGTACCGTTGATTGGCTTGTGTTGTGATGGATGAAGCTCGGTCGGACGTGGTGAAATTCTCAAAATTATATGGTTAATGTTCCAGTGCTGGATTTAGGTTAAAGAAGGCTGGCGCGTTCGGGTTCCTGATACGAAGTTACCATGGTGTCGCTGGCACTTGTTGTCAGGAAGTGCTGATTTAAAGGGAAGGGCTTAGGAATCAGCGTGGTGACTTTTAAAAGTTGGATTTCCGAATGATACCAAATGACGAAGATTGACATTGCATCGGCGATACTTGCTGTATTTTGAATTCGTTCCATGGCGAATGATGAGTGAGAAAGGGGCGCAGGATCCTGGTGTAAGCTTGTCAGGAGTCAGCGATATTCGCTGCGGAAGACTTCCGAGTGATTGGAATATGGTAAAGGTTGCGAGAGGGCACCCTCCAGGTGCTGGGATCATGGTGAGGATTGTGAGCGAGTCGGCAACGTTTGTTTTTAAATGACTAGGCCATTGCTGTTGAAGATAATAAAAATAATAAAATATCATGAAACGTTTGAATATCTTCGGTTGATTGAATTGGATTTCTTGGGTGCGACATCTTTCTTGCTTACTTGGTGCTTCATGTGGGAGCCCTGCTAGATTTGTAGCGATGGTTGCTGCGGTGGAGACGGCGGTAGCGTCTATTAGTTGGCGATGGTGTTTACTAAACGGCGGTGTCGATGATTAGCAGAGTCGGTGATTAATAAACCAGCATGTCGGATGTGCTCTCGTAGAACATTCTAGAGTCTCAATTTGTAGTGAGAGTGGTCCTAATCCCCTAATTGAACACCGCGATACTCGAAGGTTGTGGCACTCATTGTTCGAGTGGCTACGGCAACCGCGGCTCCATTTATGGCGACGGTTGCTGCCAGGGTATCAATTCGACAGAGGTGTCAGGATTAAACGCATAGAATTTATACTGCGTCATACTGGAGCGAACTTGGATGACGCTGGCTTCGCAGAAAGCACATCCACGTCGAGCATCAGGTTAAGTTGTTGGAATCACCAATATGTAGTAACTATAGTGACTATCACTGCTGCTTGTGAGAAGTTCAGCTAAGAGAGACGTTATACCGATGATAGAATATTAAGACATCAGGTGATGGCTTCGTCGGAACGTTGAAACGTCAAGACGCTTTGCAGGAAACTCGGGTTTGGCAAAGACCAAGATTCACGAAATACGTATA
Source organism: Xestobium rufovillosum (assembly GCA_963966045.1). Taxonomy (NCBI): domain Eukaryota; kingdom Metazoa; phylum Arthropoda; class Insecta; order Coleoptera; family Ptinidae; genus Xestobium; species Xestobium rufovillosum. The sequence goes on from OZ014494.1 coordinate 22,276,707, forward strand.
AAATCTTCAAGTGGGTATTCCAATAAGTTTATAAACACCTTTTGTGAAATTTGGTACTGAATTTTCTTCTGAAAGTAGATTGATATACAGGTGTGCCGCTACAACAGTATTAGGTAATACAAGTTTCTATGTCCAGTTCGAACTATAATGATGAGGCTGTAGAGGCGGTATGCTGCGAAATCGGTCGTGAGCTGTCTTGAGAAGGGACATGAGAACTGAATAATTGTAAGAGATTTTAATGCAGTACAGGTAGAATAAATGACTTCTGAAGATTAGGCTATAAGAGTTAAGACAACCAGAATTTTGCGATAATTTGATCGACTCGAACACTGTGATAGATTACACTCGTTAGACAAAGATAACAAATCAACTTATGAACTACATAAATGATCCAGAAGCAGAGACATCGACAACATAATCACGGTTATGAAAGCCAATCTCAAGTTCAAGATTTAAAAAAAAAAACGAGGAGGTAGATGACATATTCGCGATTCACATCGATAATCCCGCTATAAATATGGCCGTCAAATGCGGATAGTAACATAACCACACTTATTTGCTTACATTATAAGTTGACAGTATTCGTCTTTGCGGAGTGTTTTTACCCTTGGTTTTTGCAAGTACTAAGTGCTTAATAATGGCGTCCGAACTTCGTCTAAATTGTTTTTCTTAACAAAAGGGGACGAATTACTTAGTTAAAGTGTTCTTTTGCGATATAATAATAATAATAACGACTTTATTCAGTTGCACACACACATAAACAAAGCAATACAATAATAAAAAAATGAACAACTGAAATGGCAAAGTTCAGAGGTTGACAGAGTCAATCGCCGTTCTTCCACTTACCAACAAGAAACCCTTTGTCTACCATTATCGCTTCTAAGCCTCTTTGATGTCTGAAATTTGGAAACACATTCTACAACAGAATTTAGTAAACTTAACGTCTTAACTCCTGTCAAATGGTTCTGTGAAGGAATGTTCATCAACTTGTACTCCCACGTCCCCTGTAGTCACTTCAGTGAAAGCATTTTCTGCACTGGACTGAAGGCACAGCATTTTTCTTTAAAACACACCGTTTTGTAATCACATCTAGTAAGCAAAGTCGATGAAAATACAGAAGTTAACCTAAAAACACAAGGAAAAAGTAATCCCCTTTTCTTATTGGATTCAACAGTTTTTTCTCATGCTTTACGTCTGTCCATAATTTCTCCAACTCCAAATTTATAGGTAACCTTAACTTTATTCTCATTTGGGACTGGAAAACTATGAAAACTTAAGTGTCTTTCCCGTCCAGCTTTTGAAAAACAATTAAATACGCAACAGTTTCTATTATTTGACTTCAATGGGGGCATTTTTGCACAAATTTGGAAACAAATAGTAAAATAAACACTCAAAAACGTATTATCGCCATGTTAGTTTATTGGGACTATCCGCATTTGACAGCTTCGAGTACTGCCGTTAGGAGGCGCCTTCTGTTATGTGGAATGGCAAATTGACCTAAAGGAACTAAAACTTCATGGTAAGTTCGAAAAAAGAGAACGTACATATTAATTATTAATTCGCGTTAGAGACATAAAGGTAGATGAACTGCATTAAAACAACTTAGATTCCGCGCTCAGAGACATGTTAGGGCATAAACAAAATGAAAATAGAAAACCCTGGATAACGAAAGACATACGTTCCTTTCGATGCGTCTTTTCTGCTGCGTCTGAAAATACTGCTGTAAATTAACAAACTTTTGGTACTTATTAGTACCTTATTTTAAAAACTTCCCAATCAGGATTTTGGAAAATGTAATTAGGTATCGTCGGTTCTGCATTATAAAAGTAATAAAACGGAAAATAAATGGTCACAGTGAATCCACAGTAATATTTATGTAGGTACTTCGTTTTGCTTTACGTAATTGTTACCATTGCACGGTAGTTAATGCCCGCACATTTAAAGTGAATTTTCGTTTCTGCGTCAGAACATAATATTCCGCGTTCGCATATTGATAAGTAACGGAGTTATTCACCCAGCGAATCCATGGATGGCTGGGTCGTAACAGACTAGGTGACAGCGACACGAGAAGGCGTCTCCTAGAGACTCTTAAGAATATGCAATCTGATGCATCGGCGGTGGTATAATGAGTAATTGTTGGATGATGCAGGTGACGACCGCTGCAGGAGCAGCACAATGTGGGGGCAACGACCGGACACTACATCGCGGGATTCTCCGACTCCAGCAGACTCTTCTTATTCTAGTTCTTATGTGCATGCATTTGGTTCGTATTCTTAGAGGTGCAGCGATTGTCTCTTACGTTATGCTCTATTGTTTGCAATGTCGAAGGTACACACAGATCCAGCGTTATCGACAGATAGCCATCAGTGGCATTAGAAATTATGCATCTACTTAGAATGTGCATTTTTACTTCCAGTCGCCGTGGGGGTGCTAGATGCAATAAAAGGACTGTTATTTTGTAGGCCAGGAAATAACAAGCGATGCGATGTAAAATTTTTATAAATACGAAGCAGCATGACCAGCACAAATGAAGATGCTTCGTGGGTGAAATGAAAGCTTTAACGAATAATTTTGTATAACAAAATCCACTTTACTACAGTAACGGGAAACGTAGAAATGGAATAATATTATGATCAGGGCAGTTTGTTAATGTTAGATGTATTACATATTGATCATGAAAACATATACTTTTAAAGACATTTTCGATTTACTTGCATCTAAGAGAAGACAAGCTTTATAGCGTAATCATTAAACAAATCATTCCCAGTGTTCTTAATATAGGATCATAGATAAAAGGGGGGATAACAAATTTTGAATCGGAATTGAATTGGAATGAATTGAACTGAATTTTTTGAATTTGCCGAATTGAAATTACTTGAATTGGATTGAACCATTGGAATTATATTGAATTATTTGCATTAAATTTGTATAGAATTTAATTAAATTGGATCGGCTGAATTAAATTGAATTAGGTATTGGAATTGGATTGAATTATTTGAACGGAATTGAATTGTACGTACTTGTTGAAGTTGTTATGGCTTAGAGATATACCATAGTAACACTTGGTGTAACAGATAATTAACATGGTAAATTTTATAATGTCATTGAAAATAAATAAATTTTGCATATTTTGGCATTTTTGGATTTCAGTTCACATGGAGTAGGTACTGTTAACACACTTAAATCAACGTAATAAAATAAATAATAACAGAAAAATGTAGTTCTAATTTTCTTCTATGTTTCAATGAAAACTGACAAGCACTTTTTTCAAATTGTAACGCTTTAGCAATTCGATGTTTCGATGCGGGTTTTTACGACAAATTCAATATTAATCAGTTCAAAACGTTCTTCCAATACTTAATGTCCTGCAAATCTTTCTCAGTACCTCTCTCGCTTATTTCCTTATCGGTTCCCCAGCGCCAATTACTAGGTATTCCTCGCTTACAGTCTTCCTCTACGTATCGATTTCAGCAGTTGCTCGCTGAACATGATCGTACCATACAAGTTGCTCTCTTCTGATGTCCACTATTTTGTATTTGACTCCCATAGTCTTTCTTATTCTTTCCAAATTTTCTGCCATCTTCTTCAAAAGTCCAGTAATATTTTTTCTATTCTATACTTAATTGGCCAGACTTCTGATTCGAATTTTGTTTTGTTCCTAATTATGGCATTGTAAAAATGAGACTCGTACTTCTTTCATATTTTCCCACCCCACAGAATGCACCCAAGGTTTGTTATTACCGCAGTTGGGTTGCTACTGGTAATTTGACAATAACGAAGACTGACCATTAAAATAGAAGATTATTTTTCAACGTGGATTCCTATTAAGCCAAGTACTTGCTCCGGCGTTTGGGGAGTGCCCTTAAGTCTTCGTTAAAACTTAAAACCTTAAAAGTATCTTCCTGGAAGTCTTCAAAATAATCGTTCATAGCTCGGATGACTTCGAATTGTACGCAACCATTTGCTGCCAATTCCTTTCTTTAAGTTGAAAAACAGAAGGAAGTCGCTTGTGGCCAACTCTGAAGAACAGAACACAACACCTCTTGCCTCATTCGTAGCCCAACTCATGGATTTCAGTCATCTTTTACAAAGAGTGGTTTTCTTGAGAACTTAAAAATAATCCTCAATCCGGGGACATACTGTATATTAACGGGAACGAAATTACGTAATATCCATTAACGGAATTTTAGTGTATAACAATATAGTTTGATTTTTTAATAAATGTTACAATATCCTCATCAACAAAATTTTGTGGATATACGAAATTTTATTTACTCGCAACGGTGTTCACATTTTGCAATATATCAGTCTAAAATTACATTGACACCTTGTGTGGATCTTTTTGGTGTTGACACTTATAATGTGGAAGCCAGTGCATGCATAATTTCCAAGAACCTCTCTGTTACTGTTATTGCAAGTAATCATTTTGCAATATTATAATCTGTCAATGTCCTTAGATACATCTAGGGTGCTGGCGTACTTGATCTAATTAAGATCTTAAATTTACATTTAGTGAAACCATGTATATTCCTATATTTAATGTATACCTACGTACATTTCTGTCACTAACGACGGCTAAGTATTATTTTTGTTAAATTTCAGGCTGGAGGTAGTTTTAAAATATATTGACCTACACCGTAATAATTACAGACTTGACCCAAAATTCATATATGTATAGCAATATCAAATCGAGTCTGTACAAAACAAAAATTGTTTACAACACATTAACAGCAATTTCTTTAATGCTGACAATTTAGTACTAAATTTACTAAATAATTTTTGAATTGATTTGTGGTGTATTTTACAATTTATTATAACTAATGATTGTTAGATACTGCGTAATGACCATGTACTTAATTATTAATCAATTAATTTATAACAGTGGAATTTTTTGGGCATAATTCACCTTTTATAATAGAATCGATACCTACTTTGGAAAACTGCATTGGGGCAAAATATCGTCGTCATATTTGCGTATTTTTTTAACTTACACCTTTTCGTCCACTTATCGTTCATCTTCAGTAGACCAAAGAGTGTATTGACGAAAAGTTAACTGAAGGTAACCTGAAGAATCGAGTATTTAGGTATCTTGTAATTCTTATAATTTGATTTTTCTTACTTATTTTAGTCGATTGTAATGTTTTGACCTCGGTTTTGACTGAAAAGCTTGTAAGCCTGGCAGCAGTACAGTCTTAGCGACTAAGAAGACTCTAGCCAAATTCTATTTTAATTCTCTATGTGCATTCGGTAATGATACATCAAATAGCAAGAAAGTGTGCTATTGTTTATTATCAATATCAAATGTCCGGCATCCGTTCTATGGAGTAGTTCCATGATTTTAGAAACTCATATTTTCGCAAAGATTCTAGTAAAATATTTGATCTTTCTTCTTTTTCTCTCAGCGAACTCTAGAAATATTTATTTCAATTTTCGAAGAACTATGCAGTTAAGGGCCATTTTACTTGACCATGGTCGCGCGACTAAATGGCCAGAGGTAGTATGTATATTGCTGTTTGTGTTGTTTAACGAGTGCTGAAATCAATTTAGTTCAGTCAAGGATTACGAATTACTATTAGGACATGTCCATTTTTAAATATTCAAACTGGATTTGGAGAAGAAGAGTTGCGAGGAAATACTGCAGTAACTTATGCAATCCTCATTCGGCCAGACTCGAAAAATTTACCACCAAGAAAAGAATGTTCTGCTGAAAGAGCCCTCTCGAAATATATGCTTGAAATAAGAATACATTTAGTCTTCAATAGAGAATCATTGTTAGATTGCGCCGGAAATGATCCCAATTTTGGAATATCAAACGAAATGCCCTGTATATATATTTTGACATTTCTTGATTCCATATCAAGGTATAATATTCGTAAAGGACGTGGGTATGGTGTTTTAAAATAAACTTAAGTCTGTTTGATGTTTTGTCACATTGTCACCATTTTAATTTTTGCTTCTGGAATGTCAAATCATTCTAGGAACCAAAACACTGACGGAAAAATGTAACCGTGATATCTTTCTTATAACCAAACAACAAATGAAATTGAGAAAAACCAATATTTTGCTAACAAGTCAAGTTTTTCAAATGATTTAGACAACCGATTTCCAAATATAGCTTTTCGAGATGAATCAGACGATGACCACAGCTCGAAAATGTGCCTAAAGATTTACCTACTAGAGAATCCCTGCAAATTTCTTTGTCGAGTTTGTTTAGTCTGTAAAGTTAGAAAATGGATCCACTATTTCTGACGCTAGCTGCGTGAAAATGAATCTTAATGATAGAACGTAGTCGCTTGTCCTGCAAGAAGCTCTTCTGGAAGTAGTCCATCAAGATTCAAGAAGTACGTGTTACACTTCCAGCAGTACTCGTCCAAAATGGCAGTGGACTGTTAACCGTTAGCGTACTGCTTGAAGGACTTCGCAGCCTTTTGGTGTGTGCAGGTCCTGAAGGAAGTAGCTCTGGAGCTCAGATAATTAGCAAAGACGTTAGTGATTTCAATAATTTATTTAAGAAATAATAATATTAGGCACAAACAATAATAACAAACTGAATAACTATCTCCCAATAACAATAAATATTCACACTTCTTAGAGAAATAATAAAAAAGATAACGAAAGTTTAATTTTGGTTTCCATGTTTTGTTTATTTTTAACATTTACACATACACCATAACCCTTTGTGGTCTTTCAATTATCATTAAATTGACTGCTCCAAGAATATTACGGGCATAACTTTTAAACCGTTGCACATACAAATTTGAGCAAAAAATATGTTGATATCTCTAACTTTCATCTTTCGATTTTTTTTATATTCTAGTCCTGCTAGCGGGACGCAAAATACTCATAAAAGGCGATTACTAAAGTACTCAGATGAGCCGAATCTGTCCTGCCGGTAGAACGCCGTACACTCTATCATCAATTCTGGTTTAACATCATTTAAAAATTCAACAATTACCTACTTGCCAACCCATTCTCTAAATTTACAGGCATTAAATAAAATATTTAGAATAGAGAATGTAGTATTGCCGTGAAGAACAAGAAATCGTGCAACATCTACTACTTAATCTACGCTAGAAAAAAGCGGGACCACAGAACTAATGAAAACGAAAATGCAATAAACTGAAATCTACCCCTGGTTGAGCACATTTAATTTCCCGTGTTGCAGCAACCCAAAACCGAGCACAGCTAAATCGTCCCACTTACTTCCCCCTTCATCTAAAATCTCTACCCTAACAGTGCAAATCGAACAACTTTTCAAGCACTCGTTCCTCATATAGAATATGTAACAAAACATATCAGGAAGTAGTCAACTCCTCAACTTCTGGCACTATGTTACAAATCAGAATGTTCTTGTATGAGAAATATTTCAACTAGAAGTAACAATTTTTGTCTGACTTAATGACCAATAATGAAAACTTTCCGAGGGTTGTGGTGACTAAAAATATTGTGTCCGTGAAAAAGAACTAAATTCATCCGTATGGCTTTAGCGTACGTCCATCTGAAAGGCAGTTTTAACGCCGACGTAAAGTAGTTGCATAATGAACGTCTAAAGTAACTACAGATTCCAGAAATTAATGTTTGTTAAATAGCGTCTAACGAACCATTTCCAAGCAAGCTATGAACGCAATCCAAGCATGCAGTATGACAATCATCTATCACCGCAATATCGTTATTCATTTCGATTACATACATATCTGACTTTGCAAGCCGTCTCGTTGCAGCGTTCGCGCTGTGAAAATGATCTGATATCATTTCATTATGCAATAAAATTTTCACTGAAAAGCTCTCGCATAGTTTGCGGACAATATAATGCTAGCGCGAAGTTTCCCGATGCAGAGCGAATCTGGTAAATGTGGTCGGTCGTTGCCCCCTTTGATGCTGATCGTCGATCAGAAATGCGAGTGTACCATAAAATTAGATTGTCTTCTTCGCTGCTTGCAGTGCGTCTTTCTTTACGTGATTGAGTCAATTTTATTACATCGGGAGTTTAATTAAATCAGCAAATCAAGGAGGAGCTCACTTGAGATTTTTAAAAGCTCCTCTATACTGCCCGCACGAGATCTATCGCTTTATGAGAACGAGATTGCCATAAACTAGAGATTCCAGTATCTACTTATTAGAATCTAAATGACACAATTATGAAGCTGACCAAGAAACACATTCAGAACTGAAGCAGTTCGATTTCAGTCTAGAATCTACTACATCCCGATGGAAACCAGAAACCACTTACCATCAATAGAAGTACTTAATCCCATTTTTCTGAAGCAGAGTAGATATGCCGAATCACACAATTTAGAAAGAGGAAGAATTGGAAAAACAAACGGAAACTCAACTTCTAGAACTAAAATGATTACATATTATTTATTTATATGGGGGTAAGTAGCTTCTTGACCATTCGCACTGAAGCTCAAACTTGGCGTTTATCCAGATGAGGCGATTCGAGTAGCGCGTTTCGGATCGCTCGTGTTTTTGTTGTGTCTTGATGATGCGTGAGTTTTCGGAGTCAGTCAGTATTCAAAATGGAGTTGGGCGATGTTAGGCTTATTTCGCACCAAGCCAGTCCAATCCAGTCACGTCCAGTCGCGTCGGACGCTTCTGAATTCAACCAGGCGGGTTATCATTGAAATAAATCAAATCTCAGAATTTGGTTTCAGACTGAATCCATCACGTCCAGTCCGATCGCGTCGTGACTTGTCATGACTGTCTGCGACTCAGCTGATCGAAATTTCACGTCAGTATTGTTCAGTCCTCTGCAGCGAAAATTGTATATCTTGTTTGCTTGCCGTGTTTCTCTTTTTTTATGGATGTGGAAAATTTGATCTCTTGACCTGAAAAATAACTCTTGGATCATTCGGAAATACTACTTACTTATAAAATCCTTTTGGATCGTCTAATAAATCAGAAAATAAATGACTAAATGATCCGAACACAAGTCTTTTCTATTGTTTATCGGATGAAACCAAAATAGTTTGGTCTTCGCCTCGCTCCTCTTTTCTTTTGCAGTTGACGTAAAATTATTACTTGAACAAGTACGCCCATCTTTCACCAATTCTGTCGCAGACCGGCATAATTTCTCCACACATGATGTTCTCATTGCGAAACCCCCAGACTGAAATGATTTGACTGGACCTAACAAGACTGGACCTAACAAGACTGGACGTGATTGGATTGGACTGGCTTGGTGTGAAATGGCCCTAACTGGACGCAGCAATGACTTCCTTAGTATTTCGACTCGCGCGCAAAACACGCCCAAGGCGTGTTAGTCGAGATCGCGGCGTGTTCCACCGTTCTACGCGATTTACGCGCGAGCAGAGAAACGCGTACGTGTATGTGGACGGAATGTACGGACCGCTAGTATCTCACAATCGCGCGATCCAAACCACGCTACTCAGATCGCGCTTACATCCAGGTCCTACTACAGTAGTAGGCCGTGGGCCATCATCGCCTCATCTGGACAAGCTCTTGTGCCACCATACCTGTTTATCTCAAAAGTTCCGTTCCCTCAAAATATTTGAGGGCAAGATTTATAGCTGTATCTTCTATTACGAATGGACCTACATAATCCCAAACTTTGAGTGCCTAACTGCTACAAGGGTAGTGCTTACGCTTCCGCACCTTTAGCAATCAGGATTAACCTTCACTCAAATAGTGACCAGTGGTCGAAGTTTAGTCCAAGACTATTCCACCACTTAACCCACCAATCACCAATAAAAATTACATAAGAAAATGGAACAAACATATGCTGCAAGAATTGAACAAATAAAGAAAAAAAATGCTACAAATTACTCACTAAATGCAATAGCTGTCTTGAACAAATACTTTTTTACAGTATGTAGTTCTAAAAGATGAGAGACGCAAATCTTAGAAATCGTCAAGCTTTATTTATAATGAAAAACTTTTTTGATGGAGAGCGGTCGAATGTTGAGGCAGAGTTATACGGGATGGAAATCAAATATTGACGTTATGAATTTGTGATAGTTTAATTAACAAATTGCTAAACACACGTAAAGGATTACTGACAGTTAAAATTTTATGAACTAAGACGGCAAGGTAAAGGGTACGTCGGCTACACGTATATCAAGCCAAGAAAGCTCAGAAGTTCCGTGCGAAGCATAATCAAATTTACGTTGACAAAAAGCTAATCTGCAAAAATTCTGAACACGCTGAATCCTTTGACAAAGACTGAATCAAGGCAAGGACGATGCGGATTATGTCACATTGAATAAAGATATTTTTTCAGCCGGAAAGGTAAATTAAAACGGTTAGCTCAAAGCAAATTGATAGCATTATTTGCTCTTTTCAACACAACATCCACATGGGACCCGAACCTCTACTTGTCATCCAACAATAATCCTAAACTTTTAGAACAAGATTCGATAAGTAATATTTTATTATGAACTAAAATTCGTAAACCGCTTCTAGCGCTCGCCACATGAGTAGGAGCCGAATATCATTACTTTCGATTTTCCTGGCTTAAGTGTGACAGAGGTCTAAGGATTGATCCCTGGAGAACTCCGATATGTAAAATAGAAACAATAGAAAACGAACTCTAAATTTTAACTTTGACTTTTCTATTCTGAAGGTAAGCGCGAAAAACAGAATCGGAAGAAAAACCAAGTGGGTTCCTGGTATCCATATCCATTTCAGTTTGATTTTTATTTATACTGGTTTCTCCAACAGGTATGACCCAATTTGAAAAAATTATTGCATGATGAGAAGAACAAATTAAACAAATTGGCCCGCAAATTGGTGATAAGGAAGAACTATATTCTATGCAATTTTAATTTCCAAAAATAACATTATTCAAATGTCCACCATTGGCTGCAAACTGCAATACACTGTTCAACCAGACTTCTGAAGTTTTGCATGACTCGTCCTAACATTTCACCATTAATCGCGAATACTTCTTCTCGAATGGCGTTTTTTAGATCATGAATTGTCCGTGGGCGTCCCTCAAAAACTTTTTGCTTTAAATATCCCCAGAGGAAAAAGTCTGGGACCGTCAAGTCTGGATATCTAGCAGGCCAGAGCACGTCTCCAAATCTTGGAATTAATTTATTCGGAAACATCCGTCTCAAGACAAGCATACTTTGTCTAGCTGTATGGGATGTTACACCGTCTTGTTGGAAGTAGATATTCTTTCGTCTTCCACGACCTAGTTCAGGCCAGAGAAATGTTTCTAGCATGAAAATGTAACGGTCAGAAGTCGCTGTTACAGCCCGATCATTTTCCTCGAAAAAATATGGCCCTATTACTCCAAACGAGGAAACACCACACCACACGGTTACCCTTTCGTCCTGCAGTGGTTTCTCATGTAACTGGTGCGGGTTTGCAGCTGCCCAATAACGACAGTTTTGTTTTTTTCACTTTCAGTTAAATAAAAATGTGCTTCATCCGACATAAGCAAAAAATTGATCGCATTTTCGTCTTGATACAAAATTTCTAACATATTCCTGCAAAAAGTAGTTCTAGCTTCTAGGTCATTAGGTCTCCATGTTGTAACTTTTGGACGACCTGAATTTTGAAAGGATGCATGTGTAAATCCTGATGTAAAATTCTCAACAGACTCGTTTGACTTATTTCCAAAGCTAAAGAATGCCTACTGCCGAGCGCGACGGACTTCGGTGAATTGCTTCTCTAACACGTGCAATGTTTTCTGGTGTCCTCACTGTGCGAACTCCTCTAGTATATTGTGAGGAAACATTCCCTCTTTCATTAAAGTTGCTCACCCACCTCAAAATAGTCTTTCGAGTAGGAATTTGTCCATGTCTTCCATGTAGAAATTGTTGACGACATTGTCTTTGCGTTTGCACAATTGACTGATTTCTTTCAAAATACTTTATCACAAAAACTCGCAAAAACTCTTTGATCGATAGGATAATTATTATTCATCGTAAATAAATTGCATTCACAGCAATACAACTTGACATATAATTGAAAACAATTGTCAAATTTATCTAGCCACAGCCACCTTTTCAAAAGGGGTCATACCTGCTGGAGAACCCAGTATATTGTATTATACACGGTGTCCCAACGACAACTTGTACCCCCGTAAAACTCGGCAAAATAAACGTTTTGAAAAAAATCCAAGAACACGTCGATTTTTATATCAAAGGGGACCAATTTTTATGCAATAATCATTCTTGCAACTCTAGCCCTGTGCGGGGGGGGGGTAGCGACCCCCCCCCATTTTTAAATGGGACGGGGGGTCAAATGATCCCTACTTTGGAAGTGTCTTTCATTACTTACACAACCGTATTTGTTTTATTCAATTCGATCAATTTGTTACCGAGAAATTGCTTCTTGAAGTTTCCAAGTTAAAAAATTAATAAAAGCACGGGGGTACAAGTTTTCGTTGGGACACCGTGTATATTCTTCAGATCTCTTGCTGTATGATACTCTAATGAACACCTTTCCAGTAAGAGAGAAATCTTCGTCTCAAGGTTCCTTACGAGATCCTTTATTACCACTTTAACTGTCTGATATAACATAGAAGGCCTTCGATTCCCCTTTTAGCTAGTAGATCAGCTTTCTTGTCCACTTCATTTCCTTAATGCCCTTTCACCCATCGTGGAACCCTTTTGTTTTCTGCTAGCATCAGAGTCAGCTAGTCCACACAGTCTCTAAACCATTCTGGGTTGTATTTCTACAAATTCCAGAGGCTTCAGTGCTGTTTGGCTGTCAGTGAAAATTTGGATTCTTCTATCATCATCTCCTGCGCATATACGGAAATTGAGAAATGTCCGAAAGTTGGCTTATAATGTTGATACCAATCGGATTACTGCTTAGACGGGCCCAAACGTCTTTAATATATTTATTGCTGACTAGATTCAAACCAAGTCCTCGACCAGATCGAGTTCATGGTCTTTTTATTAGTCTTAGTATTTAATGGGAGGTCTTATAAGGCACCCTGTTCCATAAATAAAATTTTTGAAGAAGTTCAGAGTCTATTTTGAACAGCTGCAGTAGTTCTCGTCATATTAAAATGTTATGTCTCTTATTAACAATGTAGATACTTAGGTACATCTATAAAATGATCTGTTGTCATTATGACATAGGTGCCAACGCAGATGCGGAGCAACAGGATGTTCACTATGTTCACTGAACAGGCACCCAACAAATAATTACCTTTTCCATCGGAGAACAAAATAATTTCGACAAAATAAAAAATTGAATTTCTTTAATTTATTTTATATTTATCTTCAGTAATCAATTCTTCTCAGCTTTAGGCCATTTCTAAAAGTAGGTACAACCCTAACCCCATGGAACCGAAACTTTTAAACACTTCTAACCTTCAGTACGGGCCACTTCCCACTGTAGTGCACTGTATCAATTATCAATGTTTCCTAAAATTTAGACGAATGTTTTATTCAGTAATATATTGGAATAGGTCTAGCATAATACTTCATATTGTATTTTCTCATGTCTGTAAAGAGAAACATACGAAGTGCAAGTCGGCTATGTTGCGTTCCCACATTATTACGTCCCCGTTATTAATGAACTAAAAATATAGATCTTGAACAGATACATAAGTAAAATGACATCGACCTAATGGCACATACCATGAGTGAATACTATGAATGCCTTCCATGGATCCGAACCCGTGAGATTAATCGAGTGTGCGAAATAGGCACAATCAGCTTGCATGTAAACTTATCTTATCCATTCAACTGACTGAATACGGAGCTACAATTAGTATTAAATTAGAACTACCATGATGCAACTGGCAATGCGTGTTTGATGTCCTCAAAGTTTTTTGTCTGGTCATTTTAATAGCATTTACCTTCGTTTATTTGTTGCTTCAAGGAAAATTCATTTCTGGTTTGCATAAAATTAACCAAATCAGATTCACGATGGATAAAACGCTTTGTAGAAAAAACACATAATAATCCGACTAGAAAATTTTACCATAAATTTTCAACCAAACTATTAGTTGGAAATTGGTTGAAGGGAAAATTTATTACTTAGAAATAAAATGTGTTTGGATTCAAATAAATAGGAAAAATTGCCAATCGACTAGGATATACAGGCTTAAAGATTGCTAGGGTTGTTAACCACTTGCAGCAAATGTCTTTTTTCTGCAACAATTATCGGACACGCTGACCAAATTTTATAAAAATGAGTGAAACCGTTTTCGAATAGCAACAAGAGTATGTACTTCTTTAGTAGAAGATTTAATGTAAAATTCAAACAAACTAAAAAGTTTCGATTTAGTCAGTAGTCCAATATATTTTTTCTAAAAGTTGAACAACCTGCCTTACGCATTGTTTCTTTGGTGACGCAAAAATGAACCCTTCTTTTTTTATCAAGCTTAAACGCAGTATATTTTTAATTTGACATGAGAAAGAAAAGTTACTCCACTTTTCTTAGTTATTGTTTCTATAAAATCTACGTTATCATTTTCACACCAGTTTTAGGAACGTCCTGGTGTAATATCACGACAGATTCGATTTTTCCAGACTATTTCACTTTTCGAATTTTAATTATTAAACCAATCAAAGCTCGCCGTTTCTGAATATATTGGTGTATTCCAGCGGAAAAAGAAATTATCTATCTTTACAAAAAATGCGTGCGTCAGGTCTCCGTCAGTTTAAGTGGTCTGTTTCAAAAATACGTTCTGCACCTAGACTCGGCCAAGAATTTTATCTGATGTACTAAGCCAATTGGCTGTTAGTATTCAGTAAGTTAGATGCTTAATGCTTAGCAACTGAATTCATATACAAGGTGATTCATGACATGTGTGCCAAACTTCATGGGATTATAGAGGAGCTCAAGTAAGAAGAAACGTTCCTATCAACAAGTGTCCAAAAGTTACTACTAACAAAGATAGAGGGTGTTGAAGTTTCTTGAAAAAATGATGATTATATCTAGAAACGACAAAAGCCATTGAATTAAAACTTTGCTGGTGATTGTCCTTTGGTGTTTTATAGGGGATTGAAGGTTTGAACTATATTCGACAACGTGTTAAGAAACAAACAATTTTTAATTAAACTAAAAATATATTTCAGAAAATGTATCTACAAAATTATTTATTCCTAAATACTCGTAGGCAGTTCGTAAGATGTGCACCATCCACTTCTATGCATTACTGCATCTTCTTCTAAAATAATGAAAGCTAACTCGTTGAAATATAAATGTCTACTCTATTAAGCCAAATGCATGTTGGGGTATTTACATTTCAATCGGTACATCGGTATATGGGGGCTTATGTTAGACATATCGCGGTAAATAAAGCAAATACTAATCTGAAAACTTGCACACCTATACCTAAGCCAAGAGGGCAAGTTTAACGAAAATATTTGCATTCGTCTTATTTTATATTATATTAACCGGAAGTACAGGAGGAATGTAAATATTTTCGATACGCTTGCCCCCTTGGCAGGTGTGCAAATTTTCAGATTAATATTTCAAGGATTAAGATGTAAGAGACTGTGGTTAAATAATCAATTCAAGAATCAATTGTACCCCTAACCACATAAATTTTGAAATACTATATACGCATTTCGGCAGCTAAGCTGCCATCTTCAGTAGCAGGGAAAAACCTATAGTAATAAAAACAAAAATGGCAATAACATCAATGCAAAAAAAAAAAAAAAAAAAAAAAAAAAAAACAACAATTATATATATGACAATAATAATAACAACAATAATGATGTGAAACAATGATAGTGACAATAACAATAATATAGGTCAGGTATTTTCTGCTCACCACTCCGAAAGAATCGAAGTGCACTCGATCAGCTCTCAAGCTAGAATGAACTCCGCACGGAGACAATCCCCCAATATATACTTAAAGTGACGTAGCACTGACGTTACTTGTGACATCAACATTAATCACACTAGGATAGAAAATTCAATATCCGGGCATACGCTCATTTTTATACCACTCTATTCTTATTTTCACTATTTTGTACATTTGTGATAGTGAAAATAAGAATAGAGTGGTATAAAAATGAGCGTATGCCCGGATATTGAATTTTCTATCCTAGTGTGATTAATGTTGATGTCACAAGTAACGTCAGTGCTACGTCACTTTAAGTATATATTGGGGGATTGTTTTTCCCTGCTACTGAAGATGGCAGCTTAGCTGCCGAAATGCGTATATAGTATTTCAAAATTTATGTGGTTAGGGGTACAATTGATTCTTGAATAGATTAATATTTGCTTTATTAACCGAGATATATACTGAAAGGCCCTGTATAAGTGCAACAATCTATACACGAAAAATCTAATGTAACTCCAAGTCGATAAATAGGTCTTTTATTTAAGCTATAAACGTATTTATATTCAATCTCCATTGCTATTGGTTTTTTTCCTAAACCCAAGACATTTACACCAACAACCCTTTAAATATTCGGGATGTTCCCTCTGCAAAGGTCAGTGGCTCCGGCCGCATAGATTACGAACATCTGAGCGCGTCAGATTCCCTTAAAATGTGATTTCGTTTTCCCTACAATATAAAGTTGATAGGTATCGCCCGATTTTTTAAAAATCATTTTCAAACGTCTACCCTAGTGCTTTCAATGCATTCGGTAGATGAAGGGCCCGCAATTTACGAACATAGTGCCGCCGATTCCCCATCTTTTTTCAATTTATCTACTCTAGGCATGGAACCCCCTGGTCGTGTTGGGATAACGAATAAAGTCGTCAGGCTACAAATA
This sequence comes from Xestobium rufovillosum, assembly GCA_963966045.1. Classification (NCBI taxonomy): domain Eukaryota; kingdom Metazoa; phylum Arthropoda; class Insecta; order Coleoptera; family Ptinidae; genus Xestobium; species Xestobium rufovillosum. The sequence goes on from OZ014494.1 coordinate 22,293,368, forward strand.
TTTTAAAGATGTATGTAGATATTCGCAGAATAGAGAATTTTTACGTGTATTTACAGATTTCAAGTTTTCTGCTATTCGAAGCATGTATGGTCTACCTATTCCCTGTAATACTACTCAGGGGAATTATTTATACCAGTATCGGGTTGCGTATATAAATATTCACAACACTAGCACAAGACAGGCTTCCATTCATACGTCAGTGCGAAGCGAGGGAACCATACCCGGCACCAGCACGTTCGAGTATATTATACAGGGTGGCCCGAAATTAGCGTGCAATATTTGACCAGCGTGTTCTGTGGTCAAAAATAAGACAAAAAACTCCTATAAGCGTATACCGAATTATGCTTCGCAATGGAGCTATAGCTTTCTAAAAGAGAAGTCCTGAAGACGTTTCCTTCTAAATATCCAGTTAAAATGATGAAATTTTATGGAATGTGTAAGTACCAAAAGCTGAATCTTTTGCTGCAAACATAATTTCTAAAATTTAACAGGGGCGTCCCAAATCTGGGGGTCGTGGAGGTAAGATTTACCCCAACTTCAATTTTTCAATTTTTCCATAAAAACTTGAAACTTCAGAGTTTTTTGCAAAAAAAATGTGCTCCTGTCTCGTTATGATAAGAGGCACCGTTATCGAGCACAATCGATTTAAAAATTTCGCTGCATGCCCAAAAAATTCCTACAAGAAGTGGAAAACTTCGTTTGTATACTTAAACGAGACAGGAGCACATTTTTGTGCAAAAAACTCTGAAGTTGCAAATTTGTATGGAAAAATTTCTGAAAAAATTGAAAACGACATGTTATGAAAAAAGTTGGGGTAAATCTTACCTCCACCGCCCCCAGATTTGAGACGCCCCTGTTAGATTTTAAAAATTATGTTTACAGCAAAAGATTCAGCATTTGGTACTTACACATTCCATAAAATTTCATAATTTTAACTGGACTTGTTTCGAAGATGTTTAGAAGGAAACGTCTTCAGGCCTTCTCTTTTAGAAAGCTATAGCTCCTTTGCGAAGCATATTTCGGCATACGCTTACAAGAGCTTTTTGTCTTATTTTTGACCACAGAATACGCTGGTAAAATATTGCACGCTAATTTCGGGCAAATACCCCGCCAGGCATTAATTATACAGGGTGTCCCGAAATTAGCGTGCAATATTTTACCAGCGTGTTCTGTGGTGAAGACAAAAAGCTCTTGTAAGCGAATACCGAAATATGCTTCGCAAAGGAGCTATAGCTTTCTAAAAGAGAAGGCCTGAAGACGTTTCCTTCTAAATATCTTCGAAACAAGTCCAGTTAAAATTATGAAATTTTATGGAATGTGTAAGTACCAAATGCTGAATCTTTTGCTGTAAACATAATTTTTAAAATTTAACAGGGGCGTCTCAAATCTGGGGGCGGTGGAGGTAAGATTTACCCCAACTTTTTCCATAACATGTCGTTTTCAATTTTTTCGGAAATTTTTCCATAAAAATTTGCAACTTCAGAGTTTTTTGCAAAAAAATGTGCTCCTGTCTCGTTTAAGGATACAAACGAAATTTTCCACTTCTTGTAGGAATTTTTTGGGCATGCAGCGAAATTTTTAAATCGATTGTGCTCGATAACGGTGCCTCCTATCATAACGAGACAGGAGCACATTTTTTTTGCAAAAAACTCTGAAGTTTCAAATTTTTATGGAAAAATTGAAAACGACGTGTTGTAAAAAAAGTTGGGGTAAATCTTACCTCCATCACCCCCAGATTTGGGACGCCCCTGTTAAATTTTAGAATTATGTTTACAGCAAAAGATTCAGCATTTGGTACTTACACATTTCATAAAATTTCATAATTTTAACTGGACTTGTTTCGAAGATATTTAGAAGGAAACGTCTTCAGGCCTTCTCTTTTAAAAAGCTATAGCTCCCTTGCGAAGCATATTTCGGTATACGCTTATAAGAACTTTTTGTCTTATTTTTGACCACAGAACACGCTGGTAAAATATTGCACGCTAATTTCAGGCCACCCTGTATACAGCATGCCAGCACAATACCTACACCATAGACTAATTATAGTATAATTAGTCTATGCCTACACCTTTTGTACTAGTTCCCAAGCTACTGGCCAGCAGCTCGTATAACAGCATGGTTAGTGTGTCGGCCTGATGACTGGATGGTTGCTGGTTCAAATCGTACCCGTAGCCTACTAATTTCATTATACACGTTTCTATAGAAAAATCTGTCGGTATTTTGCCAAGCGGAGCATTATCAGTGCCAGTCGTTGTCATTTATTTATAATAGCATTATTTTCTTGAAGAATATACGTTCAAATTTGGTAAAACCACGTTCGCGTTTTATAAACTGCTAAACAAAGTACGTATTGCGCTGGTATACTGTATATTTAGTAGGGCGTGCTGGTGCCGGGTGCGGTTTCCCCGCTTCGTAGCGAGCTTCGCAGTGACGGATGAATGAACGCGTGGCGTGTGCTAGATGTATATTTAGTAAATACGCTTCCCGGTATTACTGAAAATTGTGTGGTACTTGCATTTTAAACGAAATGTCTAATTCTTTGCATCATTTTTGGATTCTGCTGATTATTCAAAAGTCCTATTACACGTAACAACTTCACGTGTGTATTGACCGCTTTACTATATTCGAATACACCTACTTCAATTACTACCTAGTGCTCAAACGCCGCATTAGCCATGCGTTCATAGAGGTTTCTGGAAAATTCTTGGAAACGGGGTGTAAATAGTGCCCAAAGACTTGAAGAATGGACCCAGCGTTCTTATGCAACAGCTGATTTTGTCGTGAAGCCTACACGGTAGTAGGCTAGCGGGTCGCGGGTAGTGTTGTTTGTTATTATTTTCCTCAAACACACTGGCGTGGAATTTTAGGGATCAATTAGTAAAAAAAATAATGAAAACTAGGGATAGTCATTGTTATACTAAGAAGATCAATATGATACGAGCAATAATAGTATTTCACATCCCCTTATATGCGTACAATGTTTCATTAGATTATTTTTCAAGACAGATAATGCAAAAATTCATGCACGCTTATGAACTTAACCTCAAATGAAATGAGATTTTGGACGACCACTAATACAACTTCCTACAGGCTTACTAAAACACGTATCTGCACGTCCTTGTATAATATAAAATGTTAATAGTTATTTAACGAACAAGTGTATTAATAAAGGCGATTAATAATCGAGACATTTTCACTCACGAGCGCAGCGAGTGAGTTAATTGTCGAGATTATTAATCGCTTTTTAATATATGAGTTCGTTACAAAATTCATGCACGCTTATGAACTTAACCTCAAATGAAATGAGATTTTGGACTACCACTAATACAACTTCCTACAGGCTTTCTAAAACACGTATCTGCACGTCCTTGTATAATATAAAATGTTAATAGTTATTTAACGAACAAGTGTATTAATAAAGGCGATTAATAATCGAGACATTTTCACTCACGAGCGCAGCTATTCTGAAACATGAATAGCTTCTGAAGAAGACTCCGATATGAGAGTCGAAACGTCAAGTGTTAATGTTAATTTTAGTGTTACAGATTACCAACGACGACGTGGCAACCAGCCCGGAAACCATTATTCCAACCTTAAATATGTATACTTATGGAAAAATTATATTTTTAAGAAAACTTGACTGAAAATTTACATGAAATAATATGCAAAAATTCTCAATCACGATAAAAATGGGACCATTCCTTTAAAATAAAAATTATGTGACAATTTTCTTTCGGTGGAGCATTTTCCAAAACCATGATCCCAAATAACACGACCGCGACCGAAACATGCTACAGATGATGTATAAACCTACCAACCTATCCAATCACATTTATAACATCTACCAATTTGCTGCAGTATAAGTTAAGTATCAAGAACTTACGGCTGCGCACCTGTCACTTTTTTCTGAATGTAACGCTTTAGGTGAAGCCGATTCCCAATTCAGCCAAAATTAAAAATAACCCGAACAGGCGGTATCCATTAAGTTACGTCAATTTTATTAAAGCTAATTAAAAAAGAACGCGTGTTGTACTTTATGTTTCACCTGGTCGGTACGAATATAGGTTAAAGAGACAGATGAGGCAGCTGCATCAAGATAGGACGTTTGCATAATTTATTCAAGTGGTATTCACGTAATAATGTCTTAACTACTGAGCAGAAAACGGAGATCTCTGCTGATTTCAAAGATAAATTTTTATACATGGGGTCTAGTACCTACAAAAGTTTCAAAAATTTATTCAATTCCTATGCAAGTAGTAGAAATGATGTGCCTGGTTCCTAAGTGTTTTCCTATAAGTGTTTTCGACAACAATTCGTAGCGAATTGAAAATGCGCCATGTATGTTCGTTGGATATCATAAGAGAGGATTATAAAAAAGGACTTGATTTGTTCGTTTTATTTATCCAAGAAAACTGAAATTCAAAAAAAGGTGAACGTTAAAAAATTTCGCTTTTTATGTTTTTGTTTCGCAGCATCTCTGAGTATACCGTGTGACATGGGCAATTACATTTTTGGGGATTCCTGCTCCCCATGTGTAGTTACAGTGGTGGTAAAGGTAGCAATCGAAAGACTATTTTTTTCTGCGTATGAGGATATCAAAAACTCTGCAATTTTCCTATTTATTAAAGCATTAAAAGCAAAAATTTTCAAATTAAAACACGGATATTTATCAGATTACCTATGACAATTTTTAATTTATTCTAATCAAAGACTCCCTCGATTCTAATTTCTAATTGGTCTGAACTGTCAACATTATTTAGCGACAATTTAAAATTTGGGTTTCAAAATGAACAAAAATATTTATTCAGTTGAAGAAAAGGTTTTCATTGTGAAAACATTTTACGGCGGCAATACTCTGCGGGTAGTCCGTGACTTATTTTCTGTAAAATTCAATAACAGTCCTATTCCTTCGGTAACAACAATAAAAAATTTAGTTAAGAAATTTGAAGATACTGGGAATCTTTCATTGAAAGAAGGTATTTTTTACTAATAAATTTACTTGGTTTTTATTTAGATAATTCTGATTCGCTTATTATTATTACCTAGTTGCTAATTCCTTATTGTTCGCTAACTTAAATTTTACTGGGATTATGAGAAATTTAACAAGTGATAACGTGGAGTGAAACAAAACTAAAATTAATCTTATCATTTATTTTTTTAGTCGTTCCAAGAAATCTAAATGTTGAGGTGGAGGAAATAAATGGTAATAGGCCTGATAACTGCTAGTCCAACATGTAGTTTAAGGTCTATTGCCCTAGAATGTAATGTTTCAAGAGAAACTCTCCGTAACATATTAAAAAAACAAATATCATCCCTTTAAATTCCAATGTCACCAAGAGTTACTTCCTTTTGACAAAGAATCAAGGCAAACTTTCTGTGAAGAAATGCAAGAACGGGCTAATCGGGATCGCAGCTTCCTCTCATCAATTTTTTTTACCGATGAGTGTATCTTCACTTTAAATCAAGAGCCAAATTCACAAAACGTTAGGCATTGGGCCCAGGAAAATCCCAGAATAAATCTAGCCACTACAAGGCAATACCCTCAAAACATCAATATTTGGGCAGGCATTTTTAATAATCGCATTACTTATAGGACCATTTGAAATACAGGGCAATTTAAATTCAGAAGCTTATTTATATATTTTAATTAACCATATTGGCCCTGCATTAGAAGAAGTTGCACATGCGAATCGGGAGGTCTGGTTTCAACATGACGGATGCCCAGCACATTTTGGAGCACAAGTGAGGAAATTATTAAATGAAATATTTCCAGAGAGCTGGATTGGTCGAGGTGGTGCCATAAACTGGCCAACTAGATCTCCCGATTTGGCACCTTGTGACTTTTTCTTGTGGGGTCACTTAAAAAATAAGATTTATAAAACTCGTCACCCAAATATTGATTCTTTAAGGAATGCTATTTTTGCGGGATGCAACTTAATAAACGATCGGCAACTTGCGAATGTGAGAAATTCTTTCTATAATAGGCTGGGATACTGTCTGATACAGAATGGGGGTTTATTTGAATATTTGTTATAGTTGTTTTTCTTTTTTTATGTTACTTTAATTTCATTATATATTAATAAGTTTTTGTCCTTACCTAGATATGAAATAATAGTATATTATTATATGAGCGATTATGACAACCATTATTCACGAAGATGATGTTTGAGCCCACCAGCCGAATGCGAGTGGCTCAAATCATCTGAGTGAATAATGGTCATAATCGCGAATATAATACTATACTTTTTCTACACCTATTAAACAAATAAATTAGACTCAAATTTGATAACTTTAATGGAACACTATCATAATACATTAATTTTTATTTTTCAATAAATGGACTACTTACTAGGAATATATATTGAAATTTGTGCAGTTAGTAATATATAAACTTAATAATAATAATAATAATAATAATACGTTTATTAACACCACAATGAATTACAAAAAAAAATATAATTATACCTACACAGATCGAAACTGGTGTTAAATGGCCTGCATTCAGGCATCTGTGAATACCTAATATAGCATTCACAGAGCCTGATCTTCCATGCAGGCCAATTTGCAAAATAAAATAAATTAAACTAAATCTGAAAAAAATATATTAGAAATAAAAAACGTATCCGAAGGGAGAACAAACGACAAAGAAAAACAAGACAAGAAGAGGAAGAACAGAGAAAGCAAAAGAAAAGGAAGTGGAGAAAGGAAAGATTAGGACATCTATGCTTGGAGTTGTCTCTTCCATTGTTAAATTCTGCCAGTTTTAGTGGTTGAATTGTTAATTTGTACGGATTAATGGGTACCTACTGGACCGAAGTGCATACGTTGGAAAACGTAAACAAGTAATATGGCGAGATACACTTGGCTGTCACCCGAGCGATCGTCAACTCCAGCAAGAGTTGATCGCGGTCGATATAAAATATCATTGGATCAGGGAAACAGTGATTATTGAATCTATATTTGTGATTGGCCAAAATGCCGTGAATTATGAAATCATAATTCCCAGCCTTCAAATTTCTTACTAAATTATTTGTTGTTATACCGTTATTGAATTTTACAGAAAATAAGGCACGGACTACGCGCAAACTATTGCTGCCGTAAAATATTTTCACAATGAAAACCTTTTCTTGAACTGAATAAATATTTTTGTTCATTTTTAAATATTGACAGTTCAGAAAATCCCTCGGAAAATCCATAAAAATCAAAGACGTCCGTGATTAGAATAAATTAAGTTGTCATGGATAATCTGATAAATTTCTGTGTTTTAGTTAGAAAATTATTAGTGTAATTTTTGCTTTTAATGCTTTAATAAATTGGAAAATTGGAGAGTTTTTGATATCCTCATACGCAAAAAAATAATCTTTCGATTGCTACCTTTACCACCACTGTAACTACACATGGGGAGCAGGAATCCCCAAAAATGTAATTGCCCATGTTATTTCCCCATGTACACATGGAAGTTTGTCACACGGTATATAGTCAGTTTAGTTGTTTGCGTTGAACATAAGGCAACAATTTATAATGCAACGACGACAATTAGCCCGCGACGAAATGTTCCGTGCGGTGGGGATGATTGAATTTGGTGGTTCACAATTCAAGTCAGGTACAGCGAAGCATAATGTGCCGATTGCGGGGACGATACAAGGAGACTGGCGATGTGGTCGAACGATACGAAGGCCGTAGAAGAGAAACAACACCTGCCTAAGACCGATTTATTATTCTTCAAGCCAGGCGTAATTCATCAATTACGGTACGAGAACTTTCTGCGGATCTCCAAAATGTACATGCCGTAGCGCTTACTGATCAAACCATCAGAAATCGTATCCATGAAGCTGGTCTTCATTCTTGTCTACCAATAAGAGTACCTGCACTTCGCCACGGCAATCACGAAGCTAAAGAGCATGCTCAATGGGGTGAAGCAGAATGGACCAATATTCTGTTTACCGACGAATCTCGGTTCGGATTTCAACCTGATAGCAGAAGAACGAGAGTGTGGCGAAGAAGCGGAGCTTTGGAGAGGACCAGGCACTTCCAGGAAGTTCACAATTACCGAGGAAGTTCTGTGATGGTATAGGCTGGAATCGATTTGCACCGTGGGCCTCGTTTGTCTGGATGGAGCCATGAACCAACGGCGTTATATTGAACAAGTTCTTGTACCTGTTGTGCAACCATATTCATATGCTGCTGGTCCAGATTTGGTTTATATGCAGGACAATGCTCGTCCTCACATTGCACATCAGGTACAAAATTGGTTTGAAGAAGAGAACATTGCCCTTTTGCCATGGCCTCCCGACCTCAACCCCATTGGGACATGCTGCAGAGACAACTTCTTCCAGTTATGGCAAACATTCAAGGCCGTTTTGTATTTGAAAATGAATTGAGAGAGCAGTGGGCCCTTTTGCACAAGATGCAATCGATGGGCTGATTTTAAGTATGCCTAGCGGTGCCGGGCAGTCATTAATGCCCGCGAGGCAATACATCGTATTAAGAACAAATTTCAAAAAATTATGTTATCAGAAATACACTTTTATTTTAATACACAATGTATTGTTGGAGTTTACTCCTTAAGAATCGATTTTCAGTTATAGCCCGCTTACGAAAATTTTATGAGGAGTAAAAAAATCAAGCGTTAACTAAAAGTGAGGCGTTGCATTACGTTACCTTTCACATTGAAATTATGTACGTATCTATGGATACGGCTGTTTATGTCTGACTGCATAGAGCATGGAAATAGTGAAAATAGAGTGGCATAGAGTAGATATGACAGTTGGCGTTGTAAAGTCATCATTTGCAGTGTTTGTTCGTTCTTAAATTTGTTGAATCTTTTGATTTAATATGGAAAAACCTAATATTAAATACTCCAAATATTGCTTAGTACCGAAATGTGAATCAATGTCTATTCGAACACCAGGAAAAGTATTTATTTCATTGCCAGTGGGATCGACGTTTAGCAGATTGTCACTTAATTACTGAATTTATAAACAATTTATATTTTGATGTAGCTGGACATTTTCGAACATAAACCATCTGATAAATACACATTTGGGTATAAAACTGACATTCGCGTGTACCCTATTATCAAGTGATTGAAGTTAAAATAATCGTTCGTAAGGAGTAAACTCCAGTCGTGCGTCGGAGCTGACACACACAAGTTTCTTCCAATGAAATGTTTATTTTCATCATTAAACTAATAATGCAAAACATTACAAGTTTATTTTTAGCCAATTTTGTACTAGACAAGCTAATCAAATAACCTACTCACTTTGAAAATCATGCAATGAAAATTATTTGTGTTCCTTAAGACAATTTTGAGCAGTGTATTTACTGAAAGCCTAAGTTTTAACAAAATTTACCCAGCAATTGAAAACACTTGTCGAAGACAAACGTTGAAATTAGCAAGAAAAAATACGAACGTTATATAAACAGCAAGCTCTTTGCATGTCGTACGAGATGTCGTATAACACATGGCAAGTAATTAAAAAGCAACAGTAACAGACCCGAGTTTGTGCCTTGAGGCACATCATATGGCATTCAATGCCTTCTTCACTAGAAAACCACATTTTATTTTCTTCCTCATATATTAACAAAGGCCAGTATAATTTTGTAAATTGCACTTTCGGAGCACCACATTCCTTTTTGTTCATTTGAAATGAGAACGTGCAGTTTGTTCATAGTAAGAGTATTTCATAAATTGAGAAATAGGCAGTCACGTTCGCGAAAAATGCGAAAAAGTACTGACTGGGGGTCGAAACCAGGTCTTCCACTTGCCGTGCGGCTGTTCTAACCAACTGACTTATCAGCACTGGACACATCCATCGATAGAGCGGACCTATGTATAAGCAACATCGCCACAAGTTTTCACCCTGCAACAGTCTAGAATTCGCCGTTTTTGGATGCAGGCACTATCCCCCTGATCTAAATCCGAAAGATCGTGCTGGGGTATGCTACAGTAAAAACTGAATAGTCATGAACTAAGGGCCAAGATGCTGCGTGAGGCACGGAGTTATTACCTACCTATCTCTTTGGTGGGCACAAATTATGCAAGCGTGCTAGACTCGGTGCTAGATAACCTCATAACAGCTTTTCCAAGGAGCTATCGAGCGGTAATTGACGCAAGAGGAATTCATACACCAAATGATAAAGGCCATTATGAAAAATCGCGATCCTGCCATATTTAACTTAAAAAATCTAGACCACCTGCAGCTTAGTTACCAAAGACGTGGCAACTATTCAACTATACACTGTCTGTGGTCCGACAAGAGAACAGATTGTATTTGGAACGGGTATCTGGAAGTAAGGTGGTTTGGTCCTCGTTATCTGTGCTTGGTGTCATAAGCCGGGAAAATCATTCGGTTCCATCCAATCTTTCCGATTCCAAAGACATGAATGATGACCATTTCCCCCATAATAATCCTACCTTGGTTTCTGGTATAATTCTTATCTATGCAGCTCTGATTTACAATTCAATTTTTATTGTTTACCATTGACGAGGTACATAATATTTTCCACAGTTTGAAATCTATTGCTTTTGGAGTTGATGGCATATCCCTGAATATTCTTAGACTATGTATGAAGTCCATTTGTGGAACCGTACATCACGCAATTGATTAATTTTCCATAGCAGACCAACGGTTGGACGCCAGATACTCAAACTCCCATCTCAAATCATTTTCTGGCTTAAGAATTATCATAATTTTGCCTAGTATTTCTAAGAAGACCTTCGGCACAATTGACCATGAATTGCTGTATGCCAAGCTTAAAATTTTGGTTTCACGGTTGAAGCTTCTTGTTCTATTCAATCATACTTCTTCTGTTTCTCCCGTTCTAAGCTGATTGCAACAGGGGTCAATCCTAGGTTCTCTTTTTAACCTCCGACGCAAAAAGAGGGATGTTATAAGTTTGACGTGTCTGTGTGTCTGTCTGTGGCATCGTAACTCCTAAACGAATGGACCGATTTTGATGCGGTTTTTTTTGTTTGAAAGCTGACTAATAAAATCGATTATTATTGTTATTTATTAAATTTGGAAAAGAACGATGTTGCTAGTTAGTCAGTATCTTTTTTGTAGTATTAGGTACTGCTACTGGTTGTAAATGTTATTTTTCATTATTTTTGTTTCTCTGCCATTCCATATGCCTAAGTCATAATTTCAGTATTCAAACCTTATTCGATCTGAAAATTAGGTACCTACTTTGTAAATGCAGCGGAAAGAAAAAGCATCAATGCACTCCCACATATTGTATTCTATACCCCTACCAAACGCAACCAGAACTTCTTGAGTAGTAAAGCGTTTAATACTATCACTTTTTTAGAGTGGGCAGATCGCGTATGTACGCTAGCAGCCTTGCAGTTACTTGTACTGAACAGCACTCCTTCGCCTGACAGGACCCCTGTAGTGCTAGGGTGACCTCCTGGAGAAGGTTCTGTGGTGACCTCAGATGTAACAACTTATGGCCTCGTGAAAAGAGCAATACGTAAACGTTTGACATATTGTAGTAAAATATATTTTTAGTTTTTGCACTAGGTATGACGTAATACAATTTCGGGGCTACACATGTTTTTTGCATTCATTATGTATTATGTAAACAATATTTCATTAGTTTTAAGTAAAAAACAAAAAAAAACAATGGGCTTATTATTTTTGTTCTAAGAACAACCCTTTTTTTCGGGCCCTTTCTTAAATAAATATAGAGAGTTTTCTAAGGTAAATAAAAATAATGATTTTTACAAATAATTTCATTGACTAAATTAGTTGAATAATTTAGTTGAAGAAAGGTGTTCTTGAATATTCTTAAAATTAATTATAATTGCAAAATAGATTTAAATATAATAGTTAGAGAGCTAGCGTCATTTTTTTTGGCAAGAAAGCGTCAAGCTGGAGCTTTGTCAATCACTAGTTTAGAGGGAGGCAGACACTTTTTCTATGTAACAAAATTTTCGCTTGCAGCTTTGTACCTCGCTTTGTACCTATTGGACAGATCGTGTGACAAATTTGTGTCAAGCTCATATCTTTTGCACGCATTACTTGACTATCGACGAACCTGAATTTAGAGCTGGCCAGACATTGTTTCATGTCTTACGATGGAGGCAGATCTGTGGAACTGGATAACTAATGAAAATGCGATGACTAATTAGTGTCAAGTTAATTTTTGTTTTACACATTGTTGTCTCGTACTATCATAAGAAAATGCAACTGGCAGACATTTTCTGCAGTCAAGGGCTGAAAGCAGACGTACTGAATTGGGGGGTTGGTGAGGGCTCGGTGACAAATAAATAGTGTCTACATTAAAATTTTTGTGGTCGTATTAAAGGAGTCTTAAAGACTCCTCTGTTTACTTGATAGACGGACACCAATTTGTCACCGAGCCCTCACCAACCCCCCAATTCAGTACGTCTGCTTTCTACGCTTGACTGCAGAAAATGTCTGCCGGTTGCATTTTCTTATGATAGTACGAGACAACAATGTGTAGAACAAAAATTAACTTTGGTTTCTTCAAGAATGGAAAATCTGTAATTATTTTCGAAAAAATGGTTTGCAAAATTTGAATCTATATCTGCTCCTGGATGACTTCTACAGTCCCTGACTTGATTTCTAAATCTTTGCCTAACGAGAATGTAATCTATTTGATATCTCCCTAGGTCCCCTTTTAACTTCCACGTATAGCGTCTCCTAACGTGATGGTGAAATAGTGTTCGTGACCGTTAGGTTAGGTTTATCGCAGAACTATCAGTCTAACTCACCTATTGTCCCTATTGCCTAATCCATATTCCTAAAAAAATTAGACCTGAAGGCAAACTTGTGCATTTATGCTTATACTGTTCTTCGGTAGTTATTGGTTGTTTATTTGCTCCGACCTCCGTTCTTACGGTATTATATATTTTTATGCGGTGTTGGTGTTATTAACGTTGGAGGTCGAGCAGTGCATTATCTTAATTAAAATGAACTATTCTTCGGGTCTGAAGAGTAACGAATGGACGGAATGTTAATTGTAGACGTGTTCTCATGAATATTTTAAATAAATACAGATTATTTAACGCTACTTTCCGGCCATATATGATTAATTTGAATAAACTGTAGTAGGTATATGTACTTATGAATTTTTATAGATAGTATAAACTTATGTTAAAGAACACCGACAACAATTTAACAAACGATTTCCTCAATGGGTTATTAGGTACCTATTCATAATTTTTTATGGCTTCTTGATTTCGGTATCTTGCATGAAAAATGACATTTCAGTCACTTCGTGGTACACATTTTAGGATCAAAGCGATATTTTAATTTATTTTTGATATTCTCCTGTGTCTCAGAAATATTGGCTAACATCGAAAAGTGAGGCTGGCGCTTCACTATTTTTTAAGAAAGTTAAATACACACATCATCAAAATGGAACATGATAAACAGCCACATAACAAATATACGAGCAAAGAATAGTTCGCAAACATCACTGAGGTATGTTATCTTTCATCACTTCCCAATGCTCAAATATAGACGTCTTCCTGCAAGATTAATTTAATTTTGGAAACTACCGTCAAGAGTATGACACCGGGCAGTTTCGTGCGATGCATGTGTAAAAACAAGGGAAGAGCTCTTGCTTCCTAGTCGGCCGCGAAAAATGGATTGCCCCTAAATTTATTAAGAAGAACGAATTATTCAAATGAGATTAGCTTGTGGGTTTCAGGAAGAGAAGAATGAATACTTGTCAGAGAACAACCACTGCCTATATCACTTTAGTGTTTCATCAAATTTGAATTTCTTGATATGGAATGCGCATTGCACAAAATCTGGTATGTAATAAATATTTATTGTTCTCATGTCCCATCCATCCATCCATCCATCCATCCATCCATACATAAATCCATCCATCTATCCATCCGTTTCTAAAAGCCCTGAAAGTTTTATAAAATTGTTGAGAAAACACTTCTGCAAACTTTTACTTTATATTACATTTCTTAATTCTTAATATCATCAATCTGATGAAGAAATCGTAGTTTGTGCATGAAGAACAGAATTATGGATACTCTGAGGAACAAGAAACCGATAGTAAATGTGGAGAAGAAGTTGGAAAAAAGTGAAAATTCTACTACTGCTAGCAATAGGCCTTTTCCCGTTGTTAATTAAAATTGGAAATCAAAAAGAGCTATTAAAAGTCAAGATTAGTATTAATTTCTTGCGAGACTGAAAATACTGATTTCCTCGAGGTAGTCGTTGATGTAAGCACCCGATGGAATTCGACCATCCAAACGCTATATCAGGCCTTAAAATCCAGCAATCCATCAATATAGTGTATGGCAATAATACCAACCAAATCTTTGAAGAAATGTGGAATTTTTCTAACATATGCATTTAAAACCTTTAGATACTCTTACAATTATTTTATGCGGGGATCAATCCAGCAAAAATTTGTATTAATATGATATTGGAAGAGCTATGAACCAAAACTCTAGACCGTTACCCAAGGAAAAATTTTACTAGCATTAAATGCTCTAAGAAATAAGATACTGAAGCAATATGACAATTTCAACTCAGTTGATCCGACTGTCCTTAATATTAGATCCTCGACACAAAAAGCAAACGTTCAAACTTACGACCTGGGGTCAGGCTTTACAGGAAGAATTCGCCACCAAATTTGAACAAAAGTAAATAATATTTTGTATTTTCTTCCGCTTTCTCAGTCCATCCCACCCTCGATCCCACCCATCCACTGAACATTGTAGTAACCAAACGTCATACAAACTATGAATTCTTTATAAGTTAACCCCACGCGCCAAAAGACAGTGACACAGTAATTAAACTCGACACGTGTTTCGATAACAACGTCCGCATCTTCAGGAGTTGAATATTAATCAGATCAGATTAATCTTCAACCCCTGAATATGCTGACGTTGTCAGCGAAACACGTATCGCGTTTAAAGTGTGTCAGTCTTTTGGCGTGTGAGGTCAACTTACAAAGATTTCGTAAAATTGTGTAAATAAGTATAATGGTAACCTAAACAGACCAAAAAAATTTGGTTGTCATTAACTGGTTCAGAAATACTGCAAGAAAACTTTCTGCAATCCTCCACGTTTGAAAAAGACCGAAGCTAATTTTTCCGAAACGGAATTGGGTATATATATTCATATACGGAGCTTTTCTTCGAGCTTTCAGTCACATATTCATCTTATAATTCTGGGTAAATACGTATAATCTAAATTGAATCTATGCATTTCCTATTATGTACCTAGTCTGCATTTGGTTTAAAGAAAGAAAACAACAATTAGATTACTTCCTGATTTGACCATGAGAAAGACTGCTGAAAATTTAAATTTACTGATTCAAAATTCGCAGTTATAAAAATCCTCCCGCCTCATAGACAATTTATTAAAAATGTAAAAAACTAGAAAAAACAAGTTTCAGAATAATTTGGTAGAGTTAGTGAACCCGAACGTAACAAGTAGAGCGCACTGGTGTCGTCATTGATCGTTTGGGTCTTGATATTCTTATCGGTCATGGCCTCTCCGCATCTTGTATAGGTACTGTAAACCGGTGTGATTGTAATTTATCATGAGTTTGAAGGTGTTTGCACTTAGCATTGTTGTATTCAATCATTTTCGTGCACTTTAATTTACACCCGAATCAAAACAATTTCCACCACATAAATTAGCTATGTAATTGAAAAGGGTAAAATAAATTTATATTCGATGATAGTATCGAAAGCCAATTGTATCATAAAGGATATCAGCAATTCTCCCGAATTGCCAGGCTTCGACTTGAGAGTTTAGGAACAAGCAGGGTTTTTTATAAAGAACGAATTTTTGAGAAGTTAAAAATTATTCTTTTTTGCCCTGTTTGTAACCCAATCCGGGGACATACTGTATAATTAGACCCCGCCTAGTACCTACTAGTACAACTATTAAAAAAATCGAACATACCCAAAAAACTGAATTAAAGGAGCATACCGAGAAATGATAAAGAACTGCTCCAGTTTTTGTGAGTATCTCATTATTTCTTCAAATAGTTTCGTCCGTGGTTTTGCTATACATATTTCGCCAACAATTTTTTTTATTAATTTTATATCCACACAATTATATTTTTTGTCCCTCTTTAATTAATTCTCTGTTTCTAATGAAATTCGAAAAGTCAATATTACTGCATTCAACAATTTGAAGAATCCCGCATTGTTAAGTCTAACAATTTTCTGCAGTTTTCAAATTGAAAATCAGAAAACAGCGACTAAGCTACGACGCGACGGGTCCCCTTAGGGCATACATTATAAAAATACTCGACACGCTACTAACAACATAATGTCAATTTTTTAGCTCCGTGAGCAACAGATTCCATTGCTCACTCGGTTTCCCGGTGCGCTGGTAAATCGCATTACCCGTACATAATTATTACGGCCAATTACGAGTAACGGTTAAGTGAATTAACTAACAACAGTCCGGAATAGTGGCGCAAAGTCAAAAGTGTCTAGCCTCCGTCCGGACGCCACAGGGCAGTACAATAATTCCTGCCCCACGATAGCCGCAACGGCAGTTCTGCATTACCGCAAGAACTCGCAACTCGAGCGTCCGTGTCCGCGGGGAAGAGATGGATTTACGAGACCACATCGATTATCAGGCACGGGTTCACATACTGACGTGACCCTACTTTATCCGGTTGCCGCCCAAATGAAATATGCTACATAGAATATGTGCTGCTTCCGTCGGCAATTAACTTTGGAGCTGAACGGACCTGAAGAAAATATGAAACAACGTAACCGCGTAAAGACTTGGTTGCTTATGGGACGCCCGCTTGTAGACGACCGCGCCAATGTTAGCTATAAGCTGAAAATGTTGACTCCAGCACCAAATGAAAATTCAAAGTATATCATTCTGGCGAGCATTCTGGTGTTAACTGAAACAAAAGATCTTAAGGGGCCTTGTCGAAGTTTCGTCTGTCTCGCTCACTCTCATCGATTGTCCCTTTAAACTAGATGTTCGTTTTTCAAAGATTGCACAAACAACTTTCTGAGTTCCTACCTGGAATTTTGTATATTTAAACTTCTTGATGTGTAAATAACGCTATGATCTTAGCTTTCATGTAATTTCAGAAAGAAATGCCTTATTTCTCATTTACTTACAATAGGGAAAAAATGTTAATTGTTAATTTTCTCCAAAACTTCAAGAAACTGAGACCATACCTATCGCATATCTACACAACAAGAAGTTCAAGATATAAAATTTCAGGTAGAAACTCCGAAAGTATATCAACTTTCATGACATTTTATGGGGAATCCAAATTAAGTAAACAAATGTAGAGCATTCCATTTGAAAAAATATAACTTTGGTTTAGTACCTACATCAAAATAATTTTATCAGAAGCTTCGTGGTGTTCTCCACATTCAAGTAAAATTTCGTGTTGTTATCTTGAATTGAACCAGAGACATGGACCGACTATGCACTATTGGCCCACCTGTACATACAGGGTGTCCCGGTGAAGTTGGGAAATCTCTCGGGTGCGTATAAATTACACGAAAATATCACCCCAAGTTCATATAAAGTTTTCTCCTACGACCCCCCCTGCCGAGATATTCTCCCTTAAATTGGAGAAATAAAAATCATTTTTTTAACATACAATTTTTATTTTTAATTGTATTTCGATAATTTTCTTGGTGACGTACGTAGTGATTGAATGTCGATAAAATAACGTGGCCCGTTTTTTGATAGTGCATCAGGGAAGCAAGGGCTGAACTACCCCTTACCTTCTTAACTTCATATTTTTTAAGTTGCTGGATATTTTTAAGTTTTAACAGCATTTT
Organism: Xestobium rufovillosum; assembly: GCA_963966045.1. Taxonomy (NCBI): domain Eukaryota; kingdom Metazoa; phylum Arthropoda; class Insecta; order Coleoptera; family Ptinidae; genus Xestobium; species Xestobium rufovillosum. The sequence continues at coordinate 22,311,147 of OZ014494.1, forward strand.
TTGTTTCCCCGGACATTTTGATAATAAAAAGTTACTCTTGTTAGGTTTCGATAAAAAGAAGCGTTTTCGAGAAAATGAAACTCAACCAGCAAGAGGTACAGTGTTTCTACGTTTTTCGCCTCTATTTTTTCTGGCATTATTTTCAAAGATATCAAAAAATCGAAAGCTCTTTCAATCAATTATTTTTTAGGAATTTTTTAAATATAATTTGACCCTACATTAGCTATTTCTTTTGAAATTCATTAAAAAGTTCCAGGTCCGTATTAAGAAAAAAATAAAAATTGACGACGTAGACAACAGACGAAACGTCGTACAAAAATAACCTTAACAGTTTGCGAAAGGTAGTGAAAATTGCTTTCGGTTTTTCAAATGCCAGAAAAAATGAAAACGAAAATCGTAGAAACACGATACATCGCACGATACCTCTTGCTCGTTGAGTTTTATTTTCTCGAAAAAGCCGAGGAAAAAGCTTCATTTTATCGAAACCTAACAAGAGTAACTTTTTATTAGCAAAATATCCGGGGAATCAAAAAATGCGGTTAGAAAGATTCATACATATGCTCTCAGGTATAATTTTCTTGGTTTTTTGGGCAATGAATCTAATGAGGCAACTTCTGCAGCTTCTTTTATTGCTGGTGCTGTTAAAGAAATCTCGTTTTCACTCTCACTACTCATTATATCTTCTTTTTTAGAATATGCATTTCAAATTAAAAGCAAACCATGCTGATTTGACGTTTCAATTTGAACTAACACATCGCGATCGCGGCCTACTAAATAAATGTAAAAAAGGGGCAAAGCGATGTTCCTATTGGTTTAGTGAATAATATTCATTAATCGCTGCAGTGAATAATGTATCTAATTATGATTGAAGAAACACAAGTATAAAGAGTATGTTGTAAGATAGTCGTGGACAAAAGGGTTTTTTGATGTCGGTTGAAAAACAAAAGGCACTTTGTTAGGACACTTCTTTATGCTCTTCCAGCTGGTGTTTTTATATTTGACGTAAAACTTTTCGCTCCGACAAAACCATCTTCAGGTTCATATGACTGTCATATTGAATTGTTACACGTTTAGAAAGTCCCAATTTCTCTTATTAAATTGTTATACCATAATGTAGAAGCATCTAAATCGATAAACGAATAGCATTTGCATCCACACCCATGATACCATTTCCAGTGATCATATAACATTTTACCCCGATATACATTCGATAAACAAGATTTTTTTAACTAATGTACCCTCGGAAATACCTGTTAAAAGTGCGGCATGTAATACCAGATAATATTGATGGGAACTGATGAGTCATATTTCACCAACCATGGTACATATTATATTCAATTTACAGAAGTGGCCTACACGTTAACCGCATCTCAATTCACGAAAACTTTGGGAATGTAATTTACATGCTTCTCAGATTTCTTGTGAAAATCCAGGAACCTTCTTATTTATAAGACAATCATTTAATACATCTGTAACACCTACACATTTAATAATCACTTGATTCAGTACCAAGCCATGTGCTTCGTCGCACCCGTCTCAGAAAATTAAGGGTCTATCGTTGCAACAAGCAAAACAGTGGGGACTTTGTAAAACGTAAGTGACTGCACGTCGCCAATGGCCGTCTGTCAATAAGTGCTGCGCGGCGATGGCATTCCCACGAAATACCTATCGAGCCTATTATTAATTGAGTTTACGAGCTTTTTATAAAGTGTGACATGTTTGTCTGTCTGTTAGATAATTTCCTAATTTGGTGAATTGCTGAAATGTATAAAATATAATGAAAACTAAGTAAATTCAACGTTTCGGCCCCCTTCGGGGCCTTTGTCAAGATTTATTTCGAAATTATTTAAAAGAAACTAGCACAAATTGAAATAATAATAAATGTTGCAATAGATGTTTAACACTTCTCCATTTTTAAGCAAAATTGCCGAAAATTGCTAAAAACGAGGCTAAAAGCGTTCCTCAAATTTATACCCTTATAATGCCGCCCCCGTGAATCGCAGACCCCAAAAACCAACCCATACGATGTGCACTGGTTCCGAGACTGGTTCATCCTCTTTTCAACCAGCCCGAAATCAAATTTAAATCATATAATAATAATATCTCTACTCACTCCTACTATTCGCTCCATTTCAAGTGCTAGTGGCTTGTATTTTTCCACCTTTTCATTATATTTTCCCACGAGTAAGGTACTGATTACGTGATAACAGTGTTGTACATGCATCGTCACATTTATTTAGATAGTTTTTCTATTTAATTATGATTTCATTAACAAGCGGCATAAAAACACCGTGACGTGCTGAGCGTCATTCATGGGCAACGGTCCAGGTAATAAAAATAAAATTAATAATAGCTGACATACCAGAAATGATTTGAAGCAGGTACAAAACTGGACATCCGATAAGTCAACTTTCCCTTTCCGGAGAAAATCCTTGCTAACCATAAAACCGTATCAGAAGTTCAACAACACGCAAATGTAAACAAACACAAACTCACTTATATCACACGTGCGAATCGCTGTACCGATTTCAAATTTAACACTAAAACATTTTTTTAATAGTACCTGCTATGAAGCTTGTGGGCGCGTAAAAACTATGGTGACAGTTACAGCGTTGCGGAAGGTTATGTCCCGCGAAGTGCCCGCCGAAACTCAGGTTATGTTACTATAACCGGACGGGGTGAAATGAAAACAGATCGGGAGATCCACGTGCCGAGTAAACGGAGAGAGCACTGCCCTCCCTCGTGTTGAACCTTCTTCACCGCAGCGGCTCGCTGATAACGCACTGATATGCGACGGAATTTTACGTTACTTCCAATTGTTTTGAGAAAATATTGCCAGAAATATTCGGCGCAAGGCCGTCGTGCTCTCGAGGCGGAACGGAAGTCGGATGGATTTGATTCGGATGACGGACCAGTGCAGGAAATTAGAACACTTTCCTTTGACTGTTCAGTATTGAAAGAACCACGCCAAACGGTTTGGTTTTGATTAAAACTGCATCCAGCAGTCAACTAACTTCATGAGTCATTTATTCTATACTCTCATTGATAGCACAAGCACACAACGGGTTTTTTGTTAACGGAATGAAATACCTTTTTACAAACGAATAAAAAAGGCTGGAAAGTGATCGTGAATAATACCAAGAAACGTCGAAAGCGTATGGTAACACTATTTTGTCATCGTGAGTCCATGGTATACTACAGCAAAAATTTTCTGAATTTCTTATGAGAAACAATTTTAAAACAGAGATGCACTTGGCCAAAAAGCTTTCGGCTCAAAAATTGGCACATGCCTTATTTTATAAATTGCATTTTCACTTTATGGCTAAGTTTCACAAAAGACAATTTCCGAAGAATCCCGATTCGGAAACATCTTCTAAGTCCTTATCTACTTTAGATGTTTTGCTCGTTGTTTCAATGACCGAACCGCAATTGGCCACTTCTTGTGAATCGTCTTGAATTTTATGAAATGTAACATTTAGAAACTCTGAAAAGAGAAGAAACAAAGAAGAAGTTGCACATTTCTGTTATTTGGGAAATCAAGCAAGAAACAACTCAGCATTTTTGGAGTACTAGCGACACAAAACTAATAGCACATGCTCGTGTTACATTTAACATAAGGAAACTCGGGCAAGATGAAAAATGTAGATACTCGACAGCACTCTTCAAAACGTACGTGTCGAATATGGGTGGGAAACGTAGACGATAGGAAGAGCGGATAGAAGAAAATTAAAAGCTTGGTGCTGCTCATGGATAGAAAATATCCTCTATCCATGGTGCTGCTGTACCGGATGATGAAGCTACCGTGGATGGGGAAATATAAGAAAGGGTTCGGGAAAACAGAAATTTATGAAAGACCATAAAGAATAGGAGAAATAAGCGATCTATGTAATTACCTTGCTGTGCTGTGTTATACAAAAAGATGTTTCTAAAACGGTTCTCGTCAGATATTGAACATCAATTTATTCCAGAACAAGTATGTTTCAGACCAGGTAAATCCTGTACTGTCCAAACTCTGAATCTTCCTCAGAAGGATTCTAAAAACGCAGAATTCATGGAATCGTGGTCATTGACTTGTTCTTATTCTTAGACATCGACACCTATTAGGAAAATTCTATTCGTACATTCTCGTCTTCAGGGGGATTACCACAGTGCGTCTCCTCTTAGAGATTCCTCGTTACGTGCTGCTTGTGAATAGTATCAACTAATGGAGAATATAGGTAAACAGCTTATAACTTATAAAGCAGTAGACGAATTGTTTGGCAAAACCACGTCCAATTTGTTCAATCTTAGAAGCAAAAAAGTAAGTAGGAAAGTAAAAATTATGGAATATCATGGAGGAGTCTGAACCATCTCTGATCGCAAATTGGGGAGTTTGGAGAAATCGTAACGAGATGGGTGCTCCTCAAGGGATTAAAATTCTACCGGAGCCAACCAGCGTAAATATGAGGTCTTTGTGATGTCTTGGTTTATCGTTATTGTTGTTTTACTTTTGGTTGGGAATTTGACTTAAATATTAGGATAAAGTAACATCAACTTACTATTAAACATAATGTGGTGGAAGACATGTCTGACACAAGATTTTCCAAGGGGCTGATCAGTGAGTGAATTTGAAATATTTAAAAATAGTCTCGGAATTCTTCATTCTGATAAATTTAATAATAATAAAGCGAATAAAGCCCCGTTTAACACTTGCTGTAGCGTTTTCGGGACATAACTAAGCCTAACTCAAATGTATCTTCCGAGATACATTTTTCACAGCTCGGATCAGTTTCAAACTCAAGAAAATGCGTCTAACAAAGCCATTTCTTTAAAAAGATAATTATGAAGAAGCCGCTGAAGAATCGTATTACTTTGTAGCCCAACTCATGAATTTAGGCAGTTGTGATGGTGGAAGTGTGCGACGCTCCAACGAGACACTGTTTTTTGCAATTCCGCATTGAACGGTTGCAAAAAGCCAGCATATACAGAGTGGCCCGAAATTAGCGTGCAATATTTTACCAGCGTGTTCTGTGGCCAAAAATAAGACAAAAAGCTCCTATAAGCGTACACCGAAATATGCTTCGCAAAGGAGCTATAGCTTTTTAAAAGAGAAGACCTGAAGACGTTTCCTTCTAAATATCTCCGAAACAAGTTGAAGGAATCCGGACCCCAATTTTATTTGTATGGGTAGTAAAGTTGCTTAAAACCGGCAGGTCCAACCGATAAGGGGGGTGAACACACATGTGTCTTAAAAACAGATGTGGATTCTTTGTTTTAGGGGCATTCGACTTTTAGCTGTAAGAGCGGTAACCAGTGTTTGTGAATTTGTGTGTAAACAATGTAAGTTTTATTATTATCTATTATTTATCTTATTGTTTTACATGATATTGTGTCCATTTTGAATGATTTCGTATTGCTAAACATTTTGCATTTTTAATTATTTTATCGTTTCTGTGTATTTCTTTCTCAATTTTTATATCTAATTTGTTTTGCATTTAAATTACCTATGTTTAACCCAGCCAAGATGATTTTGAGTTATTTGTGTAATCATTTCACTCTACCTGGATAATTATATTTCTGCTTTGCTACCCCTGGTATGATAAATTCCCCACGATTGTAAGAGCCTTGGAGTATTTACTAATATTTTCTCCCGTGCGTTGAACAACACCCATCGGAACCCAGAATCAGCACTTCAGTGTTGTTCAACACCCTTCAGCTGTAGCCCAGTCGCTCCCGTATGGGACCTTGGGTACCTTCTGGTGAAAACCGGCTAACTAACACAAATTTCTTCAGTTTTGTATGTGTGTGATGAATTTATTTGGCGTTGCACGAAATATAATTGCACAGTTTTTAATTTGCTTTATTTGAATCAGACGTGGTACGTCTGAACTCTTTATGATCTTGGCTGTAAGGGCTGAAATCGAGGGTTTGTCTGCCGTCGCTCTTTCCCTTCGTTAGTCCTAGTCGGAGTACGGCACTTTTAAACTCATTTGTTGATATATTATTGTCCATATTTGCCAAAGTTCATATATGTGTTAATTATACGGTAGGTGAATACAGGTTTGTTTTATTGTCTGTCAACACTCCCTAGATACGTGAGTAACCAGTATACAAAGATAATTCTTATTTTGCGTAAAACACAACGTAGGGGCAATTAATCCATTAATTAATTAAATGCTAAAAGTTAAATAAAACTAAGACGATCACGCCTTCCCTTATTTCGTTAATTTTTAAAACAGGCCTGGGTATGTTACACTACAGATTTTGGCGCCGTGACCAGGATATACTGCATAGTGAAAACGTTGTGTAGTGTTGACAGACATGGGCCAATGTGTAAGTTTGGCGACGTAGGTAATATTTTGAACCTCCTATACTGGTCCACTTTTTCTGTCCCTTGTCCCTTTCGTTAACTGCGAACAAAAAGTGCCGTTCCCAAATCCTCAATATTGACCGTTTTAATCCTGTCATATTTATTGCCACCTAGTTTTATAATAGTGAATGCATTATTCTGCCGGTTATTTAAATTTGCAGAAAAATGGAAAATAGACAGGAAGCACCTAATACACAGCGAGCTGATAGAAGCGAGATTGGGCCTAATTCGGAGATGCAAGAGTTACGCAACCTTCTGCAACAGCAAACAGCAACCTTGACCGCATTTATGCAGCAGCAGCAGTACATAAATGAAACCCTCTTTCGAACTGCTGGCCAACCTGCCGGTACATTTCCATCAGCAACGAACGGCAACATTGCACAGACATGCAATACCATGTGTGCCGTCCCTCAACCGCCGGCTACTGCAGAAACAACATCTGTGCAAAGTATTCCACGGGACTCTGAACTTAGCACTGGAGGAGACGTTTTCAGGGGGACTAGGTCAGGTAATACACCCCTAGATCATGTTACATCGGAGCCTGGCGTTTCTGATGAAAACTGGAAACTAGTAGCGCTAGCTTTAGCAAAAAAATCTAACCCCTTGACTTCTGCCGATAAACCCGTATTTCGGTCTAACCAGTCACAAAATCCTGTATTATTTTTAAATAAATTAGAACGTTTTTGTAAATCTGTTGGAGCTAACCCAACAGAAAAATTAGTAATTGCCAAAGATTGTTTGTTAGGAAGCGCCTCTGATTGGAAGGATATGACCGAGTCATCTTGGTTGTCCTATGAAAATTTTAAAGATGATTTTCTTTCCATGTATTGGTCGGAGGATCGGCAGTATGCGGAACGATTACGTCTGAATAATCATAAATTTCTCCCTGACAAACAGCCCTCTATGACCGAATACTTCTTAAAACAGGTTAATTCTTACCGTTTACTTACACCACCCATTCCCGAAATAATAATCATTTCCGAGATTATGCGACAATTTCCTTTAAACATACAGTCTCTGTGGGCCACAGTGAGTAACCGTACCGTTACAGGCGCCCTTGAATTTTTAGAAAGGCAGGTAGCTATCACTGGGAGGCGACCGAAAACTTCTATCTCACACCCAACCGCCGCAGTAGTTGACCGTTATCACTACACTCGTCTCTCACCGCAAAATCATCCCAATAGTCCTACCTTAACTAATAGCACCACCGCGACTTCCACTGGCAATCATCCTTTTTCAGTACCACCCCCTACCGTTAACAACAGGTGTAATAATTGTAATAATCAGACATCTTCGGAAAACTTACGGCGAGAGAATTAAGGGGGGAAGTTCTCTCACGAAGACCGGTCAAGACCTCCAATGTTAAGGTTCCTGAATTTCCTTTTATTAAGTTTGTTCCCGAAGGACATACCGTTGATTTTAATATCCTAGATACTGCTTCAGAAAATTTGCATACTTTTAAATTACTTCCTTGCCCGCCAATAGATTTGGAGACCCATAAGCGTTTGTACAATAGGGGCGTGACGTTTCTTACACGGATGGGTTGGACAATAGGTCATCCCTTAGGAAAATCGAATGTAGGTTTAATAGAACCACTGCATTTTGTAAAATTTTGTGTTCCGGCTGTAATTACTCTCTCGTATGAAACGATTTTCAGAAATAGTAATATGACCATAGTCGCATTAGATCAAGTTTCCGCAGAACAATCAACGGCTACAACATTTCGAATGTTGCCCCACATTATTATTAATTCCTGCACTCATAATTTGTTGACCCTCATAGATTCCGGATGTGAGGTTACCTGCATAAATGAGGAGTACTATTCAAAACTTAAGGAAAATTCCAACATTCCTACCCTACCTGTAGCCTCGACTCATTTAAGGGGAGCAATGGGTCAGCTGAGTACTCGCGTGCGTTATCAGGTTTGGTTGCAATTTACCGTCCCGAATGTACCACACTGTTTTAGTCGTACTTTCCTTGTCGTAAAGAATTTAGTTAGGCCCGTTATTATCGGAGTAGACTGGTTAACCAGAGTACAGGCAAAACTTGATTTTACCACCAATTCGATGTCTATTAAATGTGAGGCACGCGATTTTGTTATCCCTTTTAATGTAAATACTCGCTGTTTATTAAATACAATATCTGACAACGACCCACTGATAAATTGTAACTTTCTCCAAAATTCGTTCTCGTCGACTAAAATTAATAGATCACTACATGTAAATACTGTGGAAGAGCTGTCCGATAAGGTACTAACACTTGACACTATTTCAGATTCGCAGAAAGAACAGTTGGTTCAATTATTACTTAAATACCAGAAAGTTTTTAATAAATACCCTGGCCGAACTGATAAGTATCATCACCAGATAAAAATGTACGATACCACGCCCTTTATAAAAAGACCATACCCCATTCCGTTTAGTTTACGGCCGAAAGTCGAGGAAACCATCCAGAATATGCTTAATTTAGGTGTGATTAAACGGGAAGCTTCTCCATACGCTAGCCCTATGACCGTGGTGAAAAAGAAGGACGGTTCTGTACGAATTTGTTTAGATGCCCGTATTATAAATTCACGTATGGTTGCGGACCATGAAGCGCCAATTACACCGGAGGAGATATTTAATTCAGTCACCTCTATAAAATATATGACAACTATTGACCTAAGATCTTCATACTGGCAAATCCCTTTGACATCTGACAGTACACAATTTACCTCCTTCCTATACAATGGCAAGACTTATACATATCAAGTGTTACCCTTTGGGCTGAAAACCGCTGTGGGTTCATTTACAAGGGCCATGGACATTATCCTTGGACCAGAAGTACAACAACTTGTTTTTAAATACATAGACGATTTACTAGTAGTATCAAAGTGTTTCGAAAGTCATCTTGTGCATTTGGAACAATTGTTCACAAAACTAATTGACGCCAACCTGACCGTTAATTTAGAGAAATCTGACTTTTTAAAACAGGAAGTTAAATTTTTGGGACACATACTGACAATTAGGGGCGTACTGACCGACCCTGACAAAACAAACGCTATCCGCCATTTCCCAGCACCGAAAACTGTGAAACAGCTTCGCGCCTTTTTAGGTTTATGCAATTATTATCGGCGATTCAGTCAACGGTATAGTACGGAGATAGTCCCACTAACTCGATTATTACAGAAAAATACTAAATGGCAGTGGGGTACAGTTGAACAGGAGGCCTTTTCAAGAATTAAAACGTTATTTTTAAATACCGTTATTCTACGTTTCCCTGATTTCTCAAAAACCTTCTTTTTACAAACAGACAGTTCAGGTATTGCGCTAGGTGTAGAACTATACCAGGTTGATGAAGATAACGAGCATTTAGTTTTAGGTTTTGCCAGCAGAATATTACGAGGTGCTGAACTTTTGTATACCGTGACTGAAAAGGAACTTCTGGCTATTATTTTCGGATTGAGAAAATTTCACACCCTTATTGCAGGCTACCCGTTAATTATTAAAACTGACCATTATGCCCTAAAATTTCTCAAACAATGCAGACTACTAAACGACCGACTGACGAGGTGGATGATGTACCTGAACGAGTTTGATTTTGAAGTGGAACACGTGCGCGGACGTGACAATATTGTAGCAGACACCTTATCCCGTTATCCCCCAGATTTAGGCGATACTTCATTAATTACAGAAAATTCCCCTCTTGTTGTTTATAATGAATACTTAGTAAATTTATTTGAAATAGACACCTTAAGTGAAATACAGGTTGCATTTAGCGAGTTGCACAAGTATCAGACAAACGATGCCTTTTTCGGCCCGATTTTCAATTTTCTGCTAGAACATGCAACCGTGCTAAATGGTTCTCAGGCTCGTTTAGTAGATCATTTTACCGTCCATCAGAATATTCTACTTTACAGACATCCCCATGACCAAGTACCCAAATTAGCAATTCCAGATTCTCTCGTCGCCCTTCTCATTGACAGTTACCACAAACAACACGGTCATTTTGGAATTTCCAAATTATACTATATTCTAAGGCGAACCGTATATTTTCCCAATATGCGTAGACGAATCCAACTCAGAGTACGTGCCTGCGACCTCTGCCAGAAATCTAAGTTTCCGACCCGAAATCTTGCCGGTGCATCCCATCCCATACAAGCCAATAATCCAGGTGAGCTGGTAACGGTGGACTATTATGGACCCTTGCCTGAGGGGCGTTCAAAAAGTTCATATATCTTCGTTGTAATTGATGCCTTCTCTAAATTCGTTCGCCTTTATCCTTTAAGAAGAGCCCAGGCTAAGATCTCCGCTTTGAAAATCATCAACGATTATTCCAAAATAATCCCAGTGAAAACCATCTTATCTGACCATGGTACACAATTTACATCCCAAATCTGGCAAAAGCTCATGAAAAATAACGGAATTTCTCCCACTTTTTCTTCCATTCGACATCCTGCTTCGAACCCCACTGAACGAGTCATGAAAGAACTTGGTCGTTTATTTCGAACATATTGTAGTCGCTCTCACCGGGGGTGGGTTTCCCAGCTCTCCAACATAGAAAAGTTGTTTAATCAAACGCCTCATCTAACGACCAAATATTCTCCTTTCGAAATTTTATATGGAACAAATCCGCCAAATCCTCTAAACGACCTAATTTTGCCATTTCTACCTTTAACAACACCCAAGACGGTGGATATGATTCGCTACGAAGTACGTCGAACGATGCAGGGACGTACCGGTCAACGGGGCCATGACGACCAGCTCATGATAGGTGATTGGGTATTGTTACGGGAAAGCCCCATTTCAGATGCCGCAAACAAAATTATTTATAAATTTTGTCCGCTATACTCCGGCCCATATAAGGTCACGGCTCGGCCACACCCTAATGTTTATACTTTGTGTGATCCACTGACCAATATACGGAAGGGAAATTACAACATAACAAACCTAAAATACTATTATCACCCATAAATGTTTTGTCCAAGTCTTGTTTAGTTTATTATTATAAGTAATTTTAATTTCTTTTAACTTAGGATGTCTTTAGGAATATTCATTTGTATTAGTTTTATGTTACGCAGCTGTAAATATGTTATTTTATGTTAACCATTACTGTTCATCTATATGAATATTTTGTATTAGTTTTAAATTGAATAATATTAATCTTGTATCTACAATTTTTAAGAGCAAATGTGTTATTAGGGCAGAAAATATTTTCTTATTTTGTTACGATTGGGATCATGCAAATCGAAATTGGGTACGTAAATACAAACAAAATTGTTCCTAAAGTATTAATGTCAAATTCAGATCAGGTTGTTGAAAGTTTTCCCAGTTTCCATAGGCGTCACTTGAAAATCTTTCAAAGGGGCGTTCTGAAGGAATCCGGACCCCAATTTTATTTGTATGGGTAGTAAAGTTGCTTAAAACCGGCAGGTCCAACCGATAAGGGGGGTGAACACACATGTGTCTTAAAAACAGATGTGGATTCTTTGTTTTAGGGGCATTCGACTTTTAGCTGTAAGAGCGGTAACCAGTGTTTGTGAATTTGTGTGTAAACAATGTAAGTTTTATTATTATCTATTATTTATCTTATTGTTTTACATGATATTGTGTCCATTTTGAATGATTTCGTATTGCTAAACATTTTGCATTTTTAATTATTTTATCGTTTCTGTGTATTTCTTTCTCAATTTTTATATCTAATTTGTTTTGCATTTAAATTACCTATGTTTAACCCAGCCAAGATGATTTTGAGTTATTTGTGTAATCATTTCACTCTACCTGGATAATTATATTTCTGCTTTGCTACCCCTGGTATGATAAATTCCCCACGATTGTAAGAGCCTTGGAGTATTTACTAATATTTTCTCCCGTGCGTTGAACAACACCCATCGGAACCCAGAATCAGCACTTCAGTGTTGTTCAACACCCTTCAGCTGTAGCCCAGTCGCTCCCGTATGGGACCTTGGGTACCTTCTGGTGAAAACCGGCTAACTAACACAAATTTCTTCAGTTTTGTATGTGTGTGATGAATTTATTTGGCGTTGCACGAAATATAATTGCACAGTTTTTAATTTGCTTTATTTGAATCAGACGTGGTACGTCTGAACTCTTTATGATCTTGGCTGTAAGGGCTGAAATCGAGGGTTTGTCTGCCGTCGCTCTTTCCCTTCGTTAGTCCTAGTCGGAGTACGGCACTTTTAAACTCATTTGTTGATATATTATTGTCCATATTTGCCAAAGTTCATATATGTGTTAATTATACGGTAGGTGAATACAGGTTTGTTTTATTGTCTGTCAACACTCCCTAGATACGTGAGTAACCAGTATACAAAGATAATTCTTATTTTGCGTAAAACACAACGTAGGGGCAATTAATCCATTAATTAATTAAATGCTAAAAGTTAAATAAAACTAAGACGATCACGCCTTCCCTTATTTCGTTAATTTTTAAAACAGGCCTGGGTATGTTACACTACAAAGTCCAGGTAAAATTATGAAATTTTATGGAATGTGTAAGGACCAAATGCTGAATCTTTTGCTGTAAACATAATTTTTAAAATTTAACAGGGGCCTCTCAAATCTGGGGGTGGTGGAGGTAAGATTTACCCCAACTTTTTTTACAACATGCCGTTTTCAATTTTTCCATAAAAATTTGAAACTTCAGAGTTTTTTGCAAAAAAAATGTGCTCTTGTCTCGTTTTGGTAGGAGGCACCGTTATCGAGCACAATCGATTTAAAAATTTCGCTGCATGCCTCAAATGTCTCAAATCTGGGGGCGGTGGAGGTAAGATTTAGCCCAACTTTTTCAGAACAAGTTGTTTTCAATTTTTCCGGAAGTTTTTCCATAAAAATTTGCAACTTCAGAGTTTTTTTGCAAAAAAAATGTGTTTCTATCTCGTTTAAGTATACAAACGAAGTTTTCCACTTCCTGTAGGAATTTTTTGGGCATGCAGCGAAATTTTGAAACCGATTGTGCTCGATAACGGTGCCTCCTATCAAAACGAGACAAGAGCACATTTTTTTTGCAAAAAACTCTGAAGTTTCAAATTTTTATGGAAAAATTGAAAACGACATGTTGTAAAAAAAGTTGGGGTAAATCTTACCTTCACCACCCCCAGATTTGAGACGCCCCTGTTAAATTTTAAAAATTATGTTTACAGCAAAAGATTTAGAATTTGGTACTTACACATTCCATAAAATTTCATAATTTTAACTGGACTTGTTTCGGAGATATTTAGAAGGAAACGTCTTCAGGCCTTCTCTTTTAAAAAGCTCTAGCTCCTTTGCGAAGCATATTTCGGTGTACGCTTATAGGAGCTTTCTGTCTTATTTTTGACCACAGAACACGCTGGTAAAATATTGCACGCTAATTTCGGGCCACCCTGTATATATTGTTCTTCTCTTCTCTAGGTAGGTACATCCCAAAAAATTTTAGCCATATTTCATAGGCCAAGAGAGAAGATTTGGTCTTCTTCGGAAATGGTTCGCTTCGCTTTCTTTGGCATCTGCTTAGACTCCGGACTACGGTGGTGAATCCACGATTCGTTGAAAGCCACAAATCGTCTCAGGAAATCTTCCGGATTGCGTGTGTGCGAATGGGTAGAATATTATTGTGCGTTGCTGCTATTGTGCTGCTCTTAAAAAACACGACGCCCATCTAGCAAAAACTTTTTCATACTCAAGTGCTTGTAGGTTACGTTATGTACTCGTTCACTCGACATAGCCTCAGCTATTATAAATACTTTATTCGACGAACGTTCATAACCATTTATGTACTTCATTTGGACGTCCGGTGCTGGGTGTTGGATAAGGTCACGTTTAACGTCGACCACCAATTTAGCCAATTCCGAAAATGAAGGCAAAAACTCATATTTTCAATCTTCATTATTGTCATATTGCTCTGGTATTTTCGTTGCATAAAAATAATTTGGATATACATACATAAATACAATTTTGGGACCAGGGTGTAATAATTGAGTTCGATAACTGCTCTTTCCTGCGGGCCTGATGATGTGGATACAGAATGTGAGATATATCGATTACTTTCATGATGTATTTATTATTGCTTGACGTCATTCGCTCTTAGACCTTAGTTTAGTCTATGTAACTTTCAGCTATATCTGATGCTTAGTCCTCATATTTCACCTGCAAAGTATTGTTCCAAAATAAGTTAGGTAACCAAAATTATTGCAAAATAAGGATACAGGTAGTTAATTTAATAAAATTACAACTTGTGCAACGGTACTGTCAGTAGCACAGAAGAATGTGGATTCAACGTCAAAGAGAATTAAAGTGGCCTGGAAGCCGATGGGGAGTAGACTATGTGGAAGACTAAAAATGCGTTGGCCACTTGCACAATGTGGATGATCTGATAAGACTGCACAGCATGGGGATAATGGGAATGGCAAAATATAATATACGGATTCAGCTAAATGGCGAAAAGGTTCCGTAGTTAGGGGACTATTAAAACGGTTTTAAAAAATTTCAAAAAATATTTTTCGTTTTTGGGTTATTTCTAAAAAAGTAAATTTATGGAATGGAAAGAGAATTTTCTGGTTTTTCGGTCATAACTCGCATACCGCTTGAGATAGATCAGATTTCGCAACGGCATATTAATGAGCATCAAATTCTGCAAACGTGTTAAATTTAAACCTATCCGCTATCATTTCAAATAAGCGAGATCCCGATGGTGGTCCTCAAATTTGAATTATTCTGTATAGAGTCCTTTGGAATCCCTTATCTGTAACTGAACCTAGAAATAGTATAGGGTCTATTTCTTCTAAAAAAGCAGTACCACAGTTCTTCATACACAGACGTGCCTACATAACTAAATCGCAAATCTAATTTTAGACCATCTATAAATCGTTTATGCATGCTTGGTGCTTATTTAATTTTCTTTTCATGGGCGCCCACTTTGAATACGTATAATAATTATACATATCCACAATGTCATTTGACGCAAATCGACAAAAGAAATGCAATGTCGCTAGTTTTTCATTCAACACTGAACGTTACAAAACAACTTGTAGGATATCTATATAATTCCAATTTTCCTTACCTCTTACCTTACCTCAAGTAATTGTATGTTAGGTGAGGTTATGTTCGCAAATAAAGGCGCAGTCCTGTTACACATAGTAATACTAGATGGGTAAATAAGATTACAGGAGAGCATCAATTCAAGAATCGAATAGTTCAATTTTTAAGCACAGTACTTATCTTTTGTAAACGAGTCCCGTTATCATTACCTATTATAACTTAAATATTTTGTTGCTCCAACATGATCTTAATGTGTTTTTCTGGACTTCATTTCAGGCTTATCTCAGATTCTCTCCATCTCCGTCTTGTGCACGTACATGTAATTTACACGTTTTTGTCTAGTTTGATGAGAGACCGGTACGGCCCTGCTTTACGCGCACCAAGTCATTCACCCCGTGAGGTTGAAGCCCGAGCTACGCGCTGCTCAGCTGTTTTCTGAAATATCGCGATTCGTGCTTGTTTGCCAGCGGGTGCTGTTCCAGAGCGAGTAAAATTCACTGGTTGTTGGCTATTCCATACAAATCACATACTTATTTTCGTGGATATGAATTCCGGGAGTAATTAAATTTAGGTTACTTATTTGATGCGACTTTGTTTCAGAGCGAATTTAATAAAACTGGGAACTCCGATTTGCGTGGGAAATTTACTTCAAATTTCAGAGGAAAATTAAAGTTGGTTTTGAATATGATTATTAAATTGTGTTAAAATCTCTTCTAGAATTTTCATCAAATTGACGGAAAATGTTTGAATGCATGTGGAATACAAAATTGTTAAATTGTTTGCACGTCACATTTCAATTTATCTAAACTGAACTTAGGTGAATAAGTACCTACTTATCACACTAATTCTGCCACAGCACTTTGTTTTTATTGCAAATATGGAAACTTTTGCAACTGTATAAGTACCTATGAACTATACTATAGATATAGGTCACAACAAACTGGGGTCCAATTTTGTATTATCCGAAACTCGGTTTTTTTTCAGTACACATACAGGGTGTTTCATTAACAATGGGAAATCCATTAAATGGAGATTCTACAGGTCAAATAATGACTATTGACCCGAACATGCCTTATCCAAATGTTGATGGTTTAGGAAATACAGGGTGTTGAATGTACCAATTTTATTTTACTTTTTTGCCATAACTACGAAATTTCTTAGGTTGTCGACTTGAAAATTTGCAATCCTATGGTTTTTCTTACGGGAAAACAGATTCCAATAACATTTGTGACGTTGCCCATAGAGGGCGCTACTTCTAACCTATTGCTTTGATAAATTGACCCATAACTTTTTACCATGTACAGGTGACCCAAATTGGGTGCAAGTATGGTGTATCTTGGTAAATATTAGTGATAGAGAAAAACTGATAAAGCACTTGCGATCTCTTTTTTTACGTTCAAGTCAATGGTGCAGAGAATCTTTCGAAATTATTTTTCATTTCCTAGCTATGGACGAAAATGGAGTTTCTTGACATTTAGAGGAATGCTTGTATCTCGCTTATCGTAAGAGATGGTGGGATGCAATGTAGACATTCTTAATGCACTTTTTCGAGTAAATTACAGTGGCGTAGTCAACATTTTTATATTATGAAGGGTTTCGGAACTGCGGGCTAAGCTGTGTAATTTCAAATGGCGGCTATATTTGATTTTCATTTCGTTGAATAGAGGAATTTTTTCTGCTTTCAACAATATATAGTTTGATATATCTGACTTCAATAATTACGGAGTTACGACGACTTTTCTTTTTTAAACATAAATTATAATAGGCTTGTTTCACAGTCATAGCCATCTTATGGTTTCGTCAGATATAATAATTATCCACATCGTCACTATTTTTTAAATTGGTATAAATATTTATTTATAACAATCGAATTAAATTATGCATGTAATGAATGGATAAATACCTACATATAAATTTTTTGTCGCAAATAGACATCCAGAATGGTACTATTATTATATTCTAAGCAATAAACATGCCAATTCAGCTGGCGATTTATATTTTGAATGGTACCTTGAGCGTCGCCTATCTCATCCACAAATATTAAGAAGATTTGAGAACATTTTAATTAATGTTGGACCTTCAAGCAGCAGAGTCTCCTGAATATGGACGGATGAGATTGATGACGCTCGGGATAGCGTGAAAACTATAAATCGGCAGCTGCGTTGGCATGTTTATTGCTTAGAATATAACACTCATATTATATTTCTCCAAATTAGAGTGTTCTCGAACGGTCTTGGTTTAAATTTTATACCAGATCGTTGTTCTCGAACGCACCCCAACCCAAATCATACATAAAAGTCAAATGCTGTGTTAGTTGTTTCATCATAGCCACCTTATATTTTCGACAGACCATAGTAATTATCCTCATTAATTAATGAAACAGAAAATTCGATATAGCTGCGTTAATATTGAAGTTAGATATATCAAACTATGTATATATTTCTGAAATCAGAAAAAATCCTCCATTCAACTGTGTGAAAATCAAATATGGCCGCCGTTTAAAATTACACAAGTTTGGCAGGCAGTTCATAAACCCTTCAAGACATTAAAAGTCTGACTACGCCACTGAATTTTACTCAAAAAAGTGCAGCAGTAGTTAACACTCCGCCATTTTGGGGGAGTACTGCTGGAAGTGCTACACGTACTTCTTGAAGGACCATGTCGTTTGCGGGGCTACGTCCTTCTGGCCGTCTACAACCCCATGAACAAAAGTACTTCGAGAAGAGCTTCTTGCACAGACTGTACGTTCTGTGATTAATCCCTGGAAAGTTCGTATATACGCTGGGCCAATGGTGCGTTGTCGGTCCAAATATGTGGTACTATAATTCAAGACATTAAAGTAAACTTCTACGCTTACGTGGGTGACCCAATGGGGAATCTCATAAAGTTAGGGTACGCTATTACACTATTACACTATTACAAGCAACGAAAAACTTTCTCATTAATCGGCACGTGGACCGTGTGTTGAGATGCCTTCTTGATAAATCATTATAAAAGGAGCCTTCTGACCTGACCTGACATCCACCTGACAGAAGTAAAATACCAGTTTTTAATGCGAGAATATCAAATTAATATAATGCTCATTTTATTCGAAATTATGCTCATTTAAATTTATTTACGAGTTTTCCGTCAAAACATAAGATAATAATAGTTTCTTTTTAAAAAATTGAAGTTTAGACATATTATATATCAAAAATTTATACAAATCCATTTACAATAATGTGATATAATAAATATGTACCAAGAAAAGTTTAATTTTCAAAGTAGGGAAAGCATAACGGTGTTTTTCAGGGCAAAAACGAAATATGGAATTTTATATGTATTTGGTCAGTAGGCGTCAAGTGGGGCCGCAGTGTACTGACTTTAAGAAATGACAATATTTTAGAATTCTATTCCCCAAGTGCCAAATCCCAGCAAGAGATTTATCGCTTTCTATTAAATTCTGCGGGAAATTCATATAATAAGTATGAAAAGAATATATGGGTTTACTTACAGGGTTTGAACTTTGTATGCAGCATGTGAAGAACAAATGATGTCTTAGAGCAGTACAAGAGATTTAGACAAACTATGCACTAAAGGGCGATAATTCTGGATTTTAAAAATGTATGTGTAGTTGTTAGCAAATCTAGGAACTGCGGCAATAAAATGGCATATAGGAACCAGGTATAAGCACTTTTCGTAGTCTTTGAAACTAGGAACAACAAGAAATACTTTTTAATTTTCTGAAGTTCTTAGAAGTGGACAAATGGACCTTTAACCACAATCTATTTGCTGTCTCTAATTAAACTACATCCATGCATTAAAGATGAGATCTTAATCATTCTTTATAGTTTACCTCCTTTAATCTAATTGTTGCATACACAGTTTACTGTTAGTACCTCCGTTATAATTTCCTAGGGCCTATTTGTTAGTAATCAAGTTTCTGTCATGAAGCAACTGGAAGCTCTCATTTAAATTGCATGCTAAGCAAAACTGCACATTTCGCAAGTAACTTTACTAACTAGAAATAATAAAGCAACGCACGAGGTACAAAGAAAACAAAAGTAAGATCTACTCGTCTAATAAATATTGAAACTGGTTATTATCGTTTACAACACAAATTGTTGTGCTGTAATGAAATAGTTTAAAAATGAGGTTGCACTTTTGATCTTGACTGCGTTCTGTAAAAATATTTGGGTCGAAGTCTACAATGCGTTGAATTGATCAACGGCTGTCATGCAGTCTTTGGAGTAGATGTAATTCAACTAAAAAGCTACAATTACTATAACAAAAATGTATAAGTACTAAAATAACAAATAGAATATGCGCTTGTAGCAGTAACGTACCGCGTGATGTAGGTGCAGACTACAGAATATTGGGATGCAACGAGAATTAAGAGTATAAGCAGTATCATCTTCGTTAAGCCTCTTTGATTTTTTTTAATTCGAACAGAACCGATTTCTAAAAAATGACTAATTTCAGTACAAACATGAACAAAACTTATCTCTTAAAGTTTTTCTGGAAATTAAATGAATTCTTTACTGTAGTGTCAACGTCGAAAAACGAAAAAATAATAGTAAAATATTTCGTGGAACAGTTGATAAAAAATGATTCTGTGCGATGGGAGTTTAAGAACAAATATGGCTTTTATGAAGAATGATCTTTTTCTCAAATTAAGTATAATTCATTTTCCCCCCTTTGCAATCCCAAAAATGAAACAATATACGTACTGGATTATTGTAAACATTTTTTTTCTAACTCGAAATAAGAAAGCTTCCGCCCGCCGTATGTGTCGCCATCTTCTTCCAGATTGTATAACCCACTGTCTTGTGTAGTCGGTAATAATTAGCAACCTGTTTAATACATTGTAAAAACTACTATAGCTAACTATTTTACTCTAGTTCCACTATGCATTTATAGATGCCAGAAGGGATCAATGAGGTAGTTTAAAACTATGTACAGTGTGTCTCGGAACGGACTTAATTATACTTATGAGCTTTATTATTTCAAATTTTTGTTTTTTTTAGAGAAAAATCCATCCTTTACGAAAAGTCTTGCTTATTCGGGAGATAAGTGGCGCGTCACAAACGTCAGATTTTCATTCCAAACAAAACAAAGCCACGTGCTTTCTGACGTTTTAACCTAACCTCTGAAATATAATTATAATTACATACAGTTGTTTTCAAGTTTTTACGCGTAAGCCCAACACACAAATTGAAAATAAACTGTTTTCACTGCAAAACGTCTATAATTATATTGCAAAAACTAGTTTAAGGCGTTGTAAATAATATCGATAAACGTCAAATGGCACGTGCTTTTGTTTTGTTTAGAATGAAAATCTGACGTATGACGGAGGCACTTAGGTCCCGAATTCTGAGAAGTCAGCCATAGACAGAATTTCCAAGTAACGTACAAGAAACAAGAAAACGTGAACTTGCGTCAAGAGCAAAGTAGGTAGGTTGGTAGGTATCAGTTGTTTGAGAGGGGATTAAAAATATTACTCACAGGAAAACGTGGAGAAAGCCCAAAGACCAAGAAACTTAAACCAGAGTCCTAGATACCTATACTCATCTAAAATACTAGAATAATTATTTAGGTACCTACCTATAAAACAATTTAACATACAAATTACAAAATGTTTTGTAATTAATGATTTGCCACCGTCCAGTACACGCCCTCGTCAAGGACTTGCTCTGTAGTTCAATGCCTGTCGGGGTACTTGCCCGGGGAGTAGTTGATGGAGCAAGTTGGGATCGAATTTTTATTTCATTGCGTTGTTCGACATTGACTAGCAATGCCTTAGAGGGGACGATCAGTGAGCGACAGCCAACTCTTTGGAGTTGGCGATCGCTTACTGATGTGGCCCGCTCGCCTTTATGTACAGCTGCACCGTACTAATGAGCTCCAACGAAGAGCGAAATCATGATATGCGGTTGTTGTGTGCGAACGAGGAACGAACCAAAACACATCTTTTCTTCTTGTTATTTAAATTACAAAGTAAAAGAGTTTCCCTAATAAAAGTTTGAACAATTTTTTCAAGCTTAATTCACTTGTAGAGAAAATAACTAGGTAAAGCATAAGCAGGTAAAGAAGATAGAAATTTGAAAAACTTCTTGACCTTTTTCACTTATAAGTTTGTTGGTAAGCGAAGACTGTAGTCTCAGCTTGATACTATGTGACACACATTAAGTAGACAGACTGTAACGATGCAAAAGAAAATGCAACAAATATTCAAATAAATGAATAGACATTTTCCCCGTTCGTATTAATCGAGATGCCAGCTGCGAAATGTCTGCGAAGATATGTTCATGGCGCCCGCAGCAGCAACGAGCACTGGGTCATGAACCAGGATGGTATCCTGGATAACCGCCGGTCGCCTCGTCGTATGATTTAGACTGCGTAGCGGTGACTGAATTTGTCGGCGCAGCATAGATGTGCAATCCAGTCTGGTTGGAGATCGGGGATGTACGTTTCAGCCGCTACGTGCAATACCGCATTAAGATGGCCATTAATCAACACGTACGTAGTTGTATAACCGCTCTTCAACCAAGCTGTTTTTGTTCAATCGCCCACTGCACCAGCTGAATGGAGACACACGAATTCTCGAGCGAACCCTCACTACACTTGATATATTCAGCTCTGCGAATTATCGGATTGAACATTCACCGCACTATAGTCGAGTTTCAGAACGAGCCTTAATAAGCCTGCTCTACCTCTGCAACGGATTAATTAACGTGTGTTTAATTATTGGTAGTCCAACAGCAAAAATAAATAACCACCGGCACTTACTTCTGGTAGCCTACCGTCAGTTTCGACGTGCAACACTCAATCACACTATACAGCGAGAGACAGTTACTCAGGTAACGCTATGCCACCTCTACTTCTCACTTCGTTCAATGGCAAGCATGACGACGTTCCATATGCTCTTCTTGCTTCTTAATGTCGGTGACGTTTCTTTTCTATGACGCAGCATCAATCAACTCGGAAGTTGTAGCGCGCAACGCTATGCCACCTCTACTTCTCACTTCGGTTCATTGGCAAGCATGACGACGTTCAATATGCTCTTCTTGCTTCTTATTGCCTGTGACGTTTCTTTTCTATGATGCAGCAGATCAAAATAATGAACGCCAGTATATTATTATATATTAGATCTATCGGACGTTCTTATTGTTTTGTTACAACCCATCCGCACAAAACATAGTCCATCAAAGGAAGATCTGGCAATTTATGAAGCATTTTTCCTCATGAGTGAATTTAGGAAAACTTCCTCCAAAAATTTTCTACTGGGTCATAGTGGATGCGTGCTGGAGCATCGTCGGGTTGATACCCAGTTAAAAATTTAAATTGGCTAAAATTTCTACAAATGGGGTCCATTGCACGAAATAGAAAATCGATATAATTTTGAGAGAAATAAGTAACTAGGTGTTTAATGGCCCTCTGGGTTACATTTATTTACTCACCAATAGCCCACAATTTAAACAATGGCGATTTTAGCACGAAGCGCGCCTTCGGAGAATTAAACAGAAACACGTGCTGCCCCCGTTACGTCATTAGCTTAGAAGCGCTTGTGATTGGTCATCTGAATCGATGTTTTGATACCCAGAAAGCTAAAGTTACTTGGAGTTTGAGTCGGTAAAGTAGAGAGCATTAATGTTAGGAATAATCAGGATTTGACCTTTGGAAGTTTATTATTTTTATTTGTATCGGGTGTATGAATAGTTCTCTGTCGTTTATTTATTTCTATTTATCGTGTCAATTAGTATATGTATTTGTGTACGGAAAATAGAGCAAGGTTTCGTTAAAGCCGATTAAGAAAATTTACCGGTAGTTAGCAGTGAAATGAAAAATATTAAAACGAAACTGTGAGTGCTTCATTTATTTGGGAAGTAGACAAACTGAAGAACAACGCTGGACACTATCTGTCAAACGACTGACTAGACTGCCATGATTGTTTATTAATTCAGTTTAGGTTTGACGCGTTTGACACAAGATGTCGTTTGCGCTAGCAAGCATAATCAAACAACGGTTGTACTTTCCGACTAAAAACGACAATTCTCGGCATTGCACCGGATGCGTCTTCATTTAAAAGGTTTAATTGGCCAGCGTCTTAACTTTGATGCTGATTTAGATGCCTAAAGCGTTCGCTGTGAGAAAAATAAAAAAAATATAGGTCAAATATTTTAGGAGAATCTTTGGGAAAATATGATTTTTACAGATTGTGTAACAACCACATTATCACATTTTGTAAGAAGTGCAGTTTCGTCCTTAGTAAACCTCACTAAATATTAAAACCAAATTTCATATGCGGTCTTTTGTCTTGAAATTGATGGGTTTTTCTTTGGATCCAAAAGCGCTCATTGTCATTACCACAATACTTATATGTGAGAAAATTACCATTTTATTGTCGCCAGGATGTAATGTTTACCTCGTCTTTTGTTTGTACTTTGTAAGGATGATATTTTCCCAATATCGCAAAAGTTGTTCTCTGTAATATAATTCCATATTTGTTGCATTTTCTTCAGATTCTTTGTCAACAGTGTCCTCTTCGTTGTAAGTCATGTCTGATTAGGGAAGATAGGTATCGTATGATTTAATCTAACCAGACTTTCCTGGTTCTGAGCGAACTGTAGGAAACTTCTATGGCAAGCCGTTTTACTATTTAATCCATTGTTTATTATACATCAAACGATATATTTTATTTCCCTATTTTAAAATATCGTTCAGATAATTTTAAATCGCTTGAATTAAAATTATCTGTGGGATAATTGAAAATAAAGAAATAGAAATATCGTTTAGATAATTTTAATTCAGACCATTTAAAATTATCTCGACGATATTTTAAAACTGAACAATTTCCCATTGTATTACACGGAATAGGTAGCAAGAAACTCCAACCGATATTTGAAATTCATAATTTAAAAATGTCATTCGGATAATTTTAATGTATGGGTGTATTACAATTACCTCAAAGAAATTTTTAGTTCCTAATTTAAAAATATGATTCAAATAATACTAATTCGATTGATATAAAATTATCTAAACGACATTTTTCATTAAAATGGAGGCAATTTATAATAACTTGCACAAAAATTTCAATTCTTGAACTTAAAATATGGTTTAGACAATTTTAAAACCAACGAAGAAAAACTATCTAAACGACATTTCAATTTTAACGAAAGTATTAAATCCATATTTTAAATTTAATAAACGATATAGTGAATGTTTTTTTTACAAATATGGAATAAATAGTGTGAATTAGAATTATCTAAAAGATATTTTTAATTCTGGATTTAAAAGTATCTGTCAGAAAATTTTATTTTAGACGATTTAAAATTATCTGTTTGATATTTATAATTCTTGATTTTAAAATATCGTTTAGATAATTTTAAATCTTCTGAAATAAAATTATCTGGGAGATATTTTTAATTTTTGAATTAGAATTATCTAGATATTGGAAATTACCGCCCTCTAACGCAAGACAATCACGTTAAATTCCGTGTTTGCCTGTGTACGTCGGTCTGCAGTACTGTAGTTTCGCGTTCTCCCGCTGGAGCATTCATATGGAGATGCTAAATCATGTAAGGTTAAGGTTATGTCACAATAGTCTGTGGTTATGTTCAAAGCAAACAGTTGTCAATGGAAGAACGTTCCACACAGTAACAAACTTTTTAAGAACGTTTGCTAATTGTAGAGGGCGGTAATTTCTATTATCTGGAATTAAAAATATCTCTGAGATATTTTTAATTCAGGGGATTTAAAATTTTCTGAACGATATTTTTAATTATAGATTTAAAATTATCTCCCAGATAATTTTAATACAGGTTATTTAAAATTATCTAAATGATATTTTAAAGTAAATAATTACAATTATGTGTCAGATAATTTTAATTAATTTTTGTCAATTTCGACATAAATTTAAATAAGTTTTGTAAACTCATATTTTTAATAAAATTCAGTTTGTTAAACCATAATTTTAATTCAATGTCTGTTTTAAAGTGATAATAAAAATTATACATATAACAAATATCCTTTGATGTATAATAAACAAGGGATTAAATAGTAAAACGGCTTGCCATAAACTTCTGTAACCTAATCAATTTATAATTCACTTTCTAATTTTGAGGAAGCCTAATTATTTCACTTTATCCTGATGCAATGGGAATATCGGTAATGAAGTGTATATGGCTACAGTTTACATTGAATAGACAGTTAAAAGTTCTTCATATTTACAGCTGAAAAACGTAAGAACCTAATACCACCAGATGCAATTATTTTTATTGGATATAGCAAGGTTAAATTATTTTAACCAAAAAGATATGCAATTCCCAATTTATCATTCATACGCAATTCTATTTATGTTTAAAGTTTTTAAAGCGCAAATCTCCACCATGCGGATATATGACTTTCACTTTAATTTTCTCCTGCTCGGCGTACTCAGACGTTAGTTCTACTTGTGCGGTTCTGCGAGGCTGAAATTATTTAAATGTGATAGACACAATGGTTAAACAAAGTAAGTTATTTTATTCCTACCTGTAATTTAGTACCTATAGGTAAAATATTTGCGTTAGTCTAGCTGGTCTAGCTGGTGTTATTTAATTATCATTATTGCCTATAAAAATGAAAAAACAAAAAGAACTCGACAAATAACTTTTTATTTTTTTGGCTTCATGAGTTTCTTTTTAATGAGGTCCAATAAAAATTAATTTTATTTATTACTTTTATTAAGTTAAATTTCTCCTCCAATAGGCAGGGAAAGGCTAAAATAAATTAATTAAATGATGCCTTCTTTCCAAGTATTTCGAAGACCATTGTTAGAAAATTTTTAGTTTATTTTGTTTGTATTGAAGCCAATATTTATAGATCATGAAGTTGAACTTGTACACATTAGATTAATTTTTAGGCCAACTATTTAGAATAAGTCTATTCTGGGTGTTGAATATCTCCACATTTAGTGTTATGAATATACAAACATGAAAAGAAAGTGGATTAATTAATGTTAAAAATATAACACTCTTATATTTCATGACAGTTATTTGGAAAGCATAATTAATAAGATATACGTATATACAATGTGAATCAAGCGTCGTTTCTCTTGCCTTTAAAAACGTTTAGTTGAATTTTCAAATGATACAGTATATTTCGTGTTGTAATTGATTTTTGAAAGCGCAACTTTGAATTCGACAATTTTGTATGTATGTACACATTGAGAAATGAGCGCCATACAACTATAGGATTAAAGTTGTAAAAGCGGGTCTTCCAAACATAGAAGTTTAGGTAATATACCATTACAACTGCGTTACTTGTCATAATATGTGGTGCCTGATAAAGGTTCTGCATATCTGCAAACGTATAAAAATTGAAAATATGGCGTACATATTTTCAGTTCAGAAATAATCTTGCAATTATCTTTTACAGAATTTATCCAGGAAAATTCCAAACCGGTTGATATTTTGCAAGGCGTGGTGGGAAATTTTGGAAAATGGCAGTTCTGCATTTCATTGTTTATGGCTCTACTAAAATTTCCGATTGCTTGGTTTCAATTTGGGATTGTTTTTCTAGCACCTCCAACGAATTTTTGGTGCAAAGCTCCAGATAAGTATAAGAATGTGTCCATGGCAGAATGGATAGAAATATCTCAGCAAGATGGTCTACATAACCAAACGAAGGTAAATAACAACTATACATTAAGTACTTGTTATACTACGTAGGTGTTGTACTTATTATTGTTCCGATAACATTCATGCAGTATAGTAGAGTTCACGCGCTTGAAAAACTCTTCTAGAAATCATGTTCGCTGTACATTGAAAGGTAAAAATGTATCGAGTACGTTTTCGGATGCTATTTGGGGTGTATAACGACCCCCTAAATTCGTCTGGCGATATCGATGTCCAACACACCCCCAGGTGGTAAAAACTGAAAAAACGAGGAATTTAGAATATTTGATTTGCTATCCGGCGCAAAAAAGTTTTTCTGTTCCGTCAAGTAATAAGGGAGTAATAACTAATTTCCGTCCAAAGTTTAACATTAGACGAACGGAAGAATATTTACTAAAATCGCTTGTAGCTCCATTATTATTCGTGTTTCGATTTCTGACAAAATTGAGAAATGCCTAAACCGCGATAACTTTTTAACGACACAAGATATCGAAAAAATTCAAAAAGTAAATGTTGTAGTCTGATGCTTTTGCAAGTCAAGGGTTTTTGAAATTTTGAAATCGAACAATAAATAAGGAAGATATTGCCAATTTACTCCAGGGATGTAAAAGCCGCCGCCGCGAAGCGCGCACTCTGTCTCTACTTTCGCCCGTTTCCCATCTCATTCTGACGGACTCCTCCGTGCCCCACCATGGCCCGCAAGCCTCGTAGTATTGTACTCGCCCATACCCGGCGTCTGCATTGCTTGTATTGAGGAATGGTGATTAATTAATTATCAATTAATTTAGTGCTATTTTCATTTTCGTGAATTTGGCATCTTCAAGTGTTACAGCAGACGATGAACTATTACATAAAGTTAAGCTAAAAACAAAACAATTAAGGCGTGATGATAACAAATGAGCAATATATGCAAAAAGGCGGAAAACTGGAGGAATCTACTCTAAAAACTATGAAAACCATTAAAAGATCGGTGAAAATGAGACTTGATGTGCAAACTTACAATAAAGACCTGAGAGTGCTTAGTGATAAAATAAATAATTAGTTAAGTTAAGGTGCGGCACAGGAACTGTTACTCCTCGTTTACAAGCCTGAAAAACATTTGCACGGCAATGAAAAATTAAAAGCAAAGAGTATAGGAAATAAAGATGTAGGTAGGTAACCGAAACAATGACAGACAGAAAGCCAATAAATTTCGATACCACAAGCCGAATTTTAATATCAATTTATGCGTTTCCTGCCAAAAATTGAGGAAGGGTAAATCTGTGAGCCAGGTGTCGACAACGAATTTCAGTAATAAACTTCTCGACATAGCTACCGTTAATTATAGCCTTTTTAAAAAGTAACACATTAGATTTAATCACTGCTGAAGTCAAATACCATATCTAGTAATTGTTTCGCGGTAGAGTGGAAAAATATAGTAGCAAATCTGAATCTAAATTAGCTTCTATGGATGACTGTGCAAGTCAAACGATAAAGGGCGTGAGACCTGGCAAAAAACTGTTGGGGAAATAAAGCAAGGCATATCCAAAGGAAAAGTATATAATAGAATTTCGCTGATTCTTTAGGCATTTCAACTTCGTTATAAATATTACATATTTTGTAATTTTAGGTACAGTAGCTTCATTACTTTTATAAGATTTGACAAAAACGACATAATCATTTTCAGTTTCCTCAGGAAATACTGCGGATTCAAGCTATCGCATTAGCGCATATCGGTCGTAAACTGCAGCGGAATTATATAAGTAGGTCCTCTTCCTTTATTTCCCCAACAATTTTTGCGAGGTCTCACTCCCTTTATCGTTTTGACTTGCACAGTCATCCACTGAAGCTACCTTAGATTCAGATTTGCTACTATATATTTTCCACTCTACCGCGAAACAATTACTATGGAATTTGACTTCAGCAGCAATTAAATCTAATGTGTTAATTTTTTAAAAAGGTTATAATTAACGTTTATTACTGAAATTCGTTGTCGACACCTGGCTCAAAGATTTACCCTTCTTCAATTTTTTACAGGAAACAAATAAATTAATATTAAAATTCGGCTTGTGGAATCGCAATTTATTGGCTTTTTGTCTGTCGTTGATTTGGATACCTACATCTTTATTTCCTATACATACATTGACTACTTTGTGCTTTTAATTTCATTGCCGTGGAAATGTTTTTCAGGCTTGTAAACGAGGAGTAACAGTTCCTGTGCCGCACCTTAACTTAACCAATTATTTATTTTATCACTAAGCACTCTCAGGTCTTTATTGTAAGTTTGCACATCAAGTCTCATTTTCACCGATCTTTTAATGGTTTTCATAGTTTTTAGAGTAGATTCCTCCAGTTTTCCGCCTTTTTTGCATATTGCTCATTTGTTATCATCACGCCTTAATTGTTTTGTTTTTAGCTTAAATTTATGTAATAGTTCATCGTCTGTTGTAACACTCGAAGATGCCAAATTCACGAAAATGAAAATAGCACTAAATTAATTGATAATTAATTAATCACCATTCCTCAATACAAGCAATGCGGGTATGGGCGAGTACGATACTACGAGGCTTGCGGGCCATGGTGGGGCACGGAGGAGTCCGTCAGAATGAGATGGGAAACGGGCGAAAGTAGAGACAGAGTGCGCGCTTCGCGGCGGCGGCTTTTACATCCCTGGAGTAAATTGGCAATATCTTCCTTATTTATTGTTCGATTTCAAAATTTCAAAAACCCTTGCCTTGCAAAAGCATCAGACTACAACATTTACTTTTTGAATTTTTTCGATATCTTGTGTCGTTAAAAAGTTATCGCGGTTTAGGCATTTCTCAATTTTGTCAGAAATCGAAACAAGAATAATAATGGAGCTACAAGCGATTTTAGTAAATATTCTTCCGTTCGTCTAATGTTAAACTTTGGACGGAAATTAGTTATTACTCCCTTATTACTTGACGGAACAGAAAAACTTTTTTACTGCCGGATAGCAAATCAAATATTCTAAATTCCTCGTTTTTTCAGTTTTTACCCCCTGGGGGTGTGTTGGACATCGATATCGCCAGACGAATTTAGGGGGTCGTTATACACCCCAAATAGCATCCGAAAACGTACTCGATACATTTTTACCTTTCAATGTACAGCGAACATCAAGATAAACTTTCACGTTGACTCTACTAGTAGGTACGGTCCCTAGAACGATTTGCTATGCTTTTTCTGTACGCTTACTTGCTTAGAAATATTACGTACTTGACCTCGAACATTTTTTTCGAACTAATATAAATGAGCAGAATTAACAGTTCTAAGATTTGTACAATATAAAACAACCTTAGAAACATTTTTTATTACAGCAGCTATACGGCTTCCGCTATATACCTAAGTACAATGTTCTGTTCTATGCAATCATTCCACAAGGTGTCTTTTGACATTGTCTTT
Organism: Xestobium rufovillosum; assembly: GCA_963966045.1. Taxonomy (NCBI): domain Eukaryota; kingdom Metazoa; phylum Arthropoda; class Insecta; order Coleoptera; family Ptinidae; genus Xestobium; species Xestobium rufovillosum. The sequence continues at coordinate 22,341,548 of OZ014494.1, forward strand.
GTTCCATTAAATTTGCACTATGTGCTTTAACCTTGTGGGTAGACCTATCAGTTTTTCTCGTCAATTTAAAAAATTTAGGACTCTGAATTAGGTATTCTTCCGAAGTAAATTTGTATAGAGTTGTAGTATTATTAGTAGGTACTACAAAAATGCCTTTTGTTCATTCGAATGTCTCAAACATGTTTTAGTTGTTGCTGGATACTCCCGTTTTCACAACCTCTCAAAAATTTAATTTTCTAGTATCATTTTGGCTTACTATGTAATATTGAAATGAACTGTGTATTTTTGAGGGACGTGAGTAGACATATAGCGTCGTTTCTGGACCAAATCGCTGTATTTCAAAAAATAACATGGCTTTAGATGGGCTAAATTACTACACAAATATTGCAGCACTTTATTGTTCAAGAAAAAATGACTTGATGTAATATGATATGTTCAAGGTCATGTCAATGGCTTGGAGGTAGAAATAAGCGCTGTATTCCAAACGGTGTAGCTGTGTAGCAGCATGTTCAGAGAGACAGGTCTAGAATCGGCTGCATACTTTTAAGAGAAAGCGCTGTATTGCAAACAAAAGTAGAGCGTGTAATTCAATGATTCCTTTGCATTGTATTACCTATACCTATATGAACATGACACTGTAGGTCGTTTGAAAGTCAAAGATACAGAGGTTTCAAATTATGCGTGCCTACATTTATTCAAACTCTGTGTAATAAGATATGTCGCACCATATTCAAGGTTATTCAACTTCCGCTTCATGCTAGTATAAAATCTGAGTCATCATTTGATGTCTCCAGCGAATTTCAAATTATGCATGTCCAGCGTAATTTGTTATAATTGCAGCGCTTTTACAAGTGTCATATTTCACCAACGCCGGATGTGAAAAAATGATACCATAGGTTATTTGAAAGTCAAAGAATCAAACTGCAGTGCTTTTACAAGTGTCATATTTCACCAACGTTGGATGTGAAAAATGATACCATAGGTTATTTGAAAGTCAAAGGATCATGTCCCGGTAAGAGGGGGAGATTCGAATTACTTATATACGAACTGTTTAGTTTTCCATATCATTTATATAATCGAGAGTGAACAACGCAAAAATGTCCATACTCCAACAGCTTAACGAACAATCTTACATTAAACCCTACATAAATGCTCAATATCTCGAAGAAAATAAAAAATATGAAGTGGAAAGTTTCAGTACACTAAGCACCAAATATGGCGAGCGCGTAGTGGCAGACTTGGGGCAGACTCAAACAATTCTACCGCTGAGATTCCACAGCCTGTTTGCCGATGATCATCTAAGAAATTTCAACGAGGAAATAGAAAAGAAGGTAAAGAAGATTTACTTGATTCAAAAAGGTATCGTGGGTAGCACAGTGAATATAGAGTTTGAAGAAGAAGAAGTCAAGAATAATTAATTATAACGAACAAACAAGAAGAATTAGAAGTAAGACTTGAATCTTTTCTCAAATCGCTTAGAAAGCTTGCTCAAGAATTAGCTGTATACGAAGTGAGAAAAAAATTCAGCCGTATTAATTTAGATCCAAACCATAACAATGAAAACTCAAAGAAACCTAAAGAATTTTAGAAATAAGACACGCATCTATCTTCCAATCGTTTAGAAGACTTGTGGGGAATAACGCATAATGTTCATCTTTCCAAAAAATTTGACAAGCAGTCTTACTTGCAAAATAACCAACCAACCAACAGAGTGCAGGAAGAATGAAAAAACTGTTCGTTTCAATTACAATATCCAAATACACTATGTGGATGCAAGAGATCCAAGCAGAAAAGGACCATGGGAGATGTACGCAAGAGATCGTGAACGGTTTTTGGAAAGAATTCGTAGAACTTCATTGATTTTGGAACCTATGCTTAAGGAAAGAATTATGTTATATAATTTGAAAGCATCCTTACAATTGTAAATCCACTCAATAAATAAACAGATGAACATGCTAATGTATTTTTTACAGCATTCCCTGAAAGTATAGAAAAACGAAGAGAAAGTAATTCGATTTCAACGGGTCTTAAGACTATGTTAGCGTGGTTCTGTGTTGATTATCGATTATTGATAATCGATTATTGGTTATCAATTATTGGTTATTGATTGACTATCGATTATTGGTTATTGGTTGATTATCGATAATATATTATTGATTATCGATTATTGGTTATCGATTATTGATTTCGATTATTGATTTTTGATGATCGATTATTGCTTATTGATTGATTATCGATTATTGATTATCGATTATTGATTATCGATTATTGATTATCGATTATCGATTATTGGTTATTGATTGATTATCGATTATTGGTTATTGATTGATTATCGATTATTGGTTATTGATTGATTATCGATTATTGGTTATTGATTATCTATTATTGATTATCGATTATTGATTATCGATTATTGGTTATCGATTGATTATTGATTATCGATTATCGATTATTGGTTATTGATTGATTATCGATTATTGATTATTGATTGATTATCGATTATTGGTTATTGATTGATTATCGATTATTGGTTATTGATTATCGATTATTGATTATTGATTGATTATCGATTATTGGTTATTTATTGAATATTGATTATTGATTATCGATTATTGATGATCGATTATTGATTATCGGTTATTGATTATCGATTATTGATTATTGGTTATTGATTGATTATCGATTATTGATTATCGATTATTGGTTATTGATTGATTATCGATTATTGATTATCGATTGTTGGTTATCGATTATTGATTATCGATTATTGATTATTGGTTATTGATTGATTATCGATTATTGATTATCGATTATTGGTTATTGATTGATTATCGATTATTGATTATCGATTATTGATTATCGATTATTGATTATCGATTATTGATTATCGATTATTGATTATTGATTATCGATTATTGATTATCGATTATTGATTATCGATTATTGATTATCGATTATTGATTATTGGTTATTGATTGATTATCGATTATTGATTATCGATTATTGGTTATTGATTGATTATCGATTATTGATTATCGATTATTGGTTATTGATTGATTATCGATTATTGATTATTGATTGATTATCGATTATTGGTTATTGATTGATTATCGATTATTGGTTATTGATTGATTATCGATTATTGATTATCGATTGATTATTGATTATCGATTATTGATTATCGATTATCGATTATTGATTATCGATTATTGATTATCGATTATTGATTATCGATTATTGATTATCGATTATTGATTATCGATTATTGGTTATCGATTATTGGTTATCGATTGATTATTGATTATCGATTATTGATTATCGATTATTGATTATCGATTATCGATTATTGATTATCGATTATTGGTTATTGATTGATTATCGATTATTGGTTATTGATTGATTATCGATTATTGATTATTGGTTATTGATTGATTATCGATTATTGGTTATTGATTGATTATCGATTATTGATTATCGATTATTGGTTATTGATTGATTATCGATTATTGATTATCGATTATTGATTATCGATTATTGATTATTGATTGATTATCGATTATTGATTATCGATTATTGGTTATTGATTGATTATCGATTATTGATTATCGATTATTGATTATCGATTATTGGTTATTGATTGATTATCGATTATTGGTTATTGATTGATTATCGATTATTGGTTATCGATTGATTATTGATTATCGATTATCGATTATTGATTGATTATCGATTATTGATTATCGATTATTGATTATTGATTATCGATTATTGGTTATTGATTGATTATCGATTATTTATTATTGGTTTTTGATTGATTATCGATTATTGGTTATTGATTGATTATCGATTATTGGTTATTGATTAATTATCGATTATTGGTTATTGATTGATTGTCGATTATTGATTATAGATTATTTATTATCGATTATTGATTATCGATTATTGGTTATTGATTTACTTAGAAATATACCGTACTCGCATTTATTTCAACTTACATACTCTAAAAATGGTGGGGGCTGTTGTAATACGAGTATACAATTCAATATTAATGGTAATATAGTTCTTTTCAGATATCTTGGCGTGTGTGTGCAGTAATCTGCGCATTACGTTCATATGTCTTTCTCCCTTTTGTAAAATGGATTTGTTGAATTTTAATTGCTGCCGTAAGATGACTTGAGAATATTATCACGTTTCCGTATTTGATCTCGCTCTTTCTTACTACGGTTGTGTGAAACAAAATGGTTTCAGTATTAATATGCTTATTTTCCAATATCCAGTGGTCACCAAGGAATTTATTAAAAATTATTCTTTCAAGTATAACTGTCAGTTTGATTGTCAGGTGTAAAGATGCCTGGAAATGTTTTTACGAAACAGTGTTGAGAAGTTTTACGAAATATTTTTGAATACTTTACTCGAGAGAAGGAAAATAATGGTCCCCTATTAATTGCCTTTAACTTGTGACCAGGAGCGATTGGCCGATGCATTAAAAGTAAGTCTACACAGCGTGTTGCGCTTAGTTGGAGAGGAAAAACGAGATTTGTCTGCTGCAACGCCCGGAAAAAGGCACAGCAAATCAAAATTAAAAAGTGAAGATGTAACTGACGCATTAAAACCGAAGTAAGGAATGCTATTTATTCCATGAAAGAAAAGAAATAACATTACATTAAAAATTTTAACAAATTAAAAACAAAACAAATAGTGGATATTTCTGACCCAAGTTTGTGACGTTTATAACCAATGGCAGATTTAAGTACAAACTAGAAAATAACCGGTGTCTTTTGTGTGAACGGGCTAATGTTGTGGGTAAAATAATACATTTCTTGAGGGAAAACGTCAAAATGCTCATTGCCGTGTGCCGTGTCCAGAGTCGCGGCGCACACGCTTGTCGCGGTTCCTAGCAACAGCAAAATTTTGGAAACTACTGAACTGTTGGCGGTTGCTTGGATAATCGGATATGGTGGCGCAAACGCCAACAAATCTGAAAAATACTATATCAATTTTCAACGTGTAATTCAATACAGCAGCATGAAATTTCGAGCTCGTCATTCAGTACAGTTGCATCAAATTTCAAGCGTGATGATGAATATGTAATTTTATATTATGTAACCCTACACTCTCGAAAAATCCGAGAAACGTGCACGTGTTGTTTGTAACATAATACTCGTAATAATCAGGACTGTAATTTGATATTATTGCGTCAAACTATCCTCGATTCAGCACTATTTTCGTTGCTATAAATTAAACCAACGCGACGGTTCAGATTAGTCTCGATCGAAGTGTTTTGAAATTTCTGTGCGCTATATTGAGAGTCATGTCGACGGAAACGGTTTCAAATGTGAGCAGTAAAATGATCAAAGTTTACGATCGATCGTTTAAGCTGCTGAAGACATCTGACGCTGTTGACCGCTTTATTCGCCACATCAAAGGTGACATCAAATTGGTAAGAACGGCTATCAAAAATGAAATTTACCTCAAGAAAGCTAATGAAAACCCGTTTAGATTGGAGAGTAATTTAGCATTTCTCATTTTTCATTTGGAAAAATTAAAACAACTGAAAATTTCATTTGTCAAAGAGGGCGGTGGCTTATTAAAACGTCAAAGTCACTCGAATCTCAAATGGCGAAATGTTGAATCTTGTTTTTCTGGAAGATTGCAGACTGGCATCATAGCAAATTTAAAAGTAAAGGATCCACTCGTATTTTTAAATAAAGCATTTCGAAGTTTTGCGTACAAGATTAGAATTTTGGTGAAAGATTCTATGCTTAAAGTAAATGTTATTCTTACGGGAAATTTTGTCAAACCTCAAAACGGAGACGTTGATTTGAAGTCCTTTTCAACAAGAAATTCCAAAATTGACAGGGGAACAGATTTGAAACAGTGGTACAAAACCAATATTGTGGACGTGCTTATGACTAAATTAGAAGAATTTAGCGAAAAAGATTCTGGTTGGGCGCTTCTAGAAATATTAGGATTGAAAGTTAATATTAGCACTTATTGTCCGATAAAGGGTGGATATTCAACATTTGTGCGGCTTCCTGAATTCATTAAAAAAAACATGCGGTCGTTAACATAAAAAACGACGATGAATATTGCTTCCTTTGGGCCGTGACGTCAGCATTATTTCCCGCACAAAGTCACTCCGATAGAACATCTTCTTATCCTCCATGTTGGTCTGTTTTAAATTACTCTGGAATTGAATTTCCCATTTCGCTTGATGATGTCTCCAAATTTGAAAAGCTGAACAATCTCTCAATTAATTTATTTTGCTTGAATGACAAAGACAAGGTGCTACCCTTTCGCTTAAGCGAAAATTTCTCTTCTCACAGAGAAACCATCAATCTTTTGGTGTTGCAAGTTGATAACTCTTTTAAATTTCAACACGTAAATCGCAGCAATAAAGAACGATTATTTCATTATGCTTGGATAAAGAATTTCTCTAGACTCGTTTCGAGTCAGATTTCCAAGCACGAGCACAAAAATTATGTGTGTTACATATGCTTAAATCACTTTCAAACAGACGAACGCTTGCAAAAACATATGAAGTACTGCAAACATTCAAATTCATGTTCTATTAAATTACCGGAGAAGCCAGACAACTATCTGTTCTTTAAAAACGTTCACTTTCAAGAAGCCGTTCCTTTCTGTATATATGCCGACTTGGAGAGTTTGCTGGAAAAGTGTGACGGCTCGAATTCTTTTCAGAATACTTGGAATTATCAGAAACACACAGCTTTTAGTGTAGCTTATTACTTCAAGTGTTCTTACGATGATTCTTTGTCTTATTTTCAAACGTATAGAGGCGAAGATTGTATAAAGTGGTTCGTTACAGAATTACACAAAATAGCCAAGTTTACGAATGATGCGTTTAAAACGATTAGTCCAATGTTCAATTTCGACAATCGACAGCATTCTGCCACCCGATGTCATATATGTAAGAAACCTTTTGAAGCAGGCCAAATTAAAGTACGAGATCATTGCCATTTTACTGGCAGATTTAGAGGTTTGGCTCATCAAGGATGCAACATAAATTACAGAAATTCTCACGCGGTGCCTGTTGTTTTTCACAACCTCAGTGGATACGATGCTCATTTTATAATCAGAGAGTTGGCTTTGCTTATCCCCGGACATATTAAACTTCTGCCAATAAATAAAGAAAAATACATATCCTTCACCAAATACGTCGATGGAACGAATGTGAACTTCAGATTTATAGATTCATATAGGTTTATGGCTAGCAGCATCGAAAAACTTGCGTCATATTTAGATGATGATAAGAAAGTAATTACTCGTTCTCTTTGTAAAACTGACGAAGAATTTAAAATGTTGACGCGGAAAGGAATTTTTCCTTACGACTATTTGGACTGTTGGGAAAAACTTGAAGATGAAAAACTTCCTGAAAAGCAATCATTTTACAGCATCTTGCATGATGAAGCAGTTTCTGAAAGCGACTACCTGCATGCTTGTAATATTTGGCAAACATTTGACATTCAAACTTTGGGGCAATATTCAGACTTGTATTTAAAGACTGATGTTCTTCTTCTATCAGATATTTTCGAAAATTTTCGTCGAACGTGTTTGCAAACATATGCGTTAGATCCTCTTCATTATTATACCGCCCCAGGCTTAGCATTCGATGCCATGTTAAAGACCACCGACATACGTTTGGAACTTCTCACCGATGTTGACCAAATAATGTTTATTGAAAGAGGAATTCGAGGCGGGGTGGCTCAGTGCTCTAACAGATATGCCTCGGCTAACAATAGGTACATGGAGAGTTTCAATCCTCACGAGCCATCCACCTTTTTGATGTATTTCGATGTTAATAATCTATATGGAGCCGCCATGTCTCAGTATCTCCCTTACGGAGAATTCGAGTTTCTCGAGAAAGAGGAAATCCATCAAACAGGTCTAAATATCTTAGACACTCCGGATGAGTCTGATGTTGGCTACATTTTAGATTGCGATTTTGAATATCCTTCCCACTTGCACGATCTCCATAGCGATTTGCCTCTAGCACCCGAACATATGGTCCCGCCTGTAAGCGAATCGGAGTCTAAACAAAAGAAACTACTCTTAACGCTGTATTCAAAAAAGAATTATATTATTCACTACAGGAACCTGAAGCAATATATTAAATATGGGTTAAAGTTAACTTGCATCAATAGAGCTCTTAGGTTTAAACAGAGTCCTTGGTTAAAAAAGTATATTGACTTGAACATCGAAATGAGACAAAAATCTAAAAATGATTTCGATAAAAATTTTTATAAACTCATGATTAATGCCGTTTTCGGCAAATGTATGGAGAATGTTAGAAAACACAAAACTGTACATTTAGTTACAAGATGGGAAGGACGCTTCGGTGCCAGGGACTATATTTCTAGACCAAATTTTCACAGTCGCACAATTTTTGATGAGGGCTTGGTCATTATTGAAATGAATAAGTTAGAAATATGCATGAATAAACACATTTATGTAGGCTGCAGTATTTTAGACATATCTAAAACGTTTGTTTACGGTTTCCATTACGGGTACATATTAAAGGAATTGAGCGACAGAACGAAGCTTCTGTATACCGACACGGACAGTCTCATATACGAATTCATTGATTTAGATATTTACGAAATTATGAAACGCGACGGTAATATGTTCGACACCTCCGACTATAAAATTGACAATCCTTTCGGCATCCAGTTAAAAAACAAAAAGATTCCTGGATTAATGAAGGATGAGAACAACGGCAACATAATGTTGGAATTTGTAGGTTTGCGTGCAAAAATGTATGCGTACACCGTGCGAGAAATGGATGGTATTTCCGTGAATAAAAAATCGAAAGGTTCCACAAAATCTGCAATGAGAAAAATTTCTATTGATGATTATAAAGATTCACTTTTCAATTTTAAAGTGATTTCCAAAACCCAGCACCTCATACGATCAAAAAAACACGAATTATTTTCAGTTAAACAAAATAAAGTTGCTCTGAGTCCTTACGATGATAAACGAATTTTAAGTTATTTCACAACTGATACGAAACCGTGGGGATTCTCCGCTCCGGCATCCCGATAATGCAATAAAACTTCCATTATGCTCTCTGCATTTTGTATATAAATAGTGAATTATACTTCTCGAAAATAGTTCGAGTTTAAGATGTCGGTTCCACTTCACGCTCAGATGAAAGCGCGCTTGTATCAAGCAATAATTCGCATTCACGAACAATTTTTAACGCTTTCCATTACTGGGCGTCCAGAGTTTCATAAACATTTAATGGTGAATAAAATATTAAATAAAATTAACATTGTTGTGCCAGACAAAGCCATTTACTTGGCTGCAACAAACGCGTTCGTGACGGACAAAAATATCATTTGTTTGCTGCTTGATAAAAGAAGGAGTATGGACAAGCACGTCTGCGAGGTAATGGAAGCTTGTATGCGTGATGGATGTTGCAGTCTTAATTTTGCAAGGTTAAATTACATTTTGCATAAACATAATTTTAACTTCAATAATTTTCACAAAATTTACCTATTTGAAATATTGTCCGGTGAAAAATATAATGAAAACTTTCAATGTAATAACACTTCATACGAGTTAGAAAATTTCGTTAAAAATCACACAAGTTCTCTTCAATGTGTTGATGAAGTTGTTTGTGAATTAGCTTACAAGGCAAATGCTAAGTTGCTTGAAAATTTTATTGCTGTGCTCAAAACTAAATCTTTTGCATTTAATTTCACGCCTGCCACAAACAAACGACACTGCAATATTGTCAAATGGTTGGAGCAAAATATTCGAAAGGGTGAGGAAGGTGGGAGTCCTCTGGGTTGGCACTGTGGACCAGATTCTGCTGTATGGCCCTCTACCACATTGGAGGATTATAAGATTACTTTGACATTATTAAACTGTTTATATTAGAAACTATGTGTGCAAATAAAACAACTTGAAATATTTTTTTGTTTTTATTTATTAACATTTGTATTCATTTAAATACCATTTGTGCAATAAGAATACATTCTCTCTTGAACATTGAAGCTTATTTATAAAATGTTCCATGCAGTGGAATGAATTGGTTAATTTATATTTACATTTTAACGTGCTTAAATTAGGACAGTTCATCGATTGCATGTCAATTACATTATTGGAATTAATCAACATTTTTTGAAGCCAAATCTTTTTTTCTAAACCTTTCACTAAAATTATTCGATTTGTTTCAATTTTGCTGTTAAAAAATCTGGACACTTCTTTGTGATTAATAATAGGTAAATTTTCATCGCGGGACGTCCAGGACAACCCGTGGATATTGCGAGTCAACCATTCCATCTGATTTCGAACCTGTTCTGAAAGACAGTAATATTCTATGGGCATGGAAACCATGTAATGCCAGAGCGAACCCTTGACCACATCATACACTGCAATTTCTCTGCACAAGAATTCCGATTTCGTGTACTGAAATCCTTGAACGTCTACGATGTACATAATTTATAGTGCTCTTACTGCGTTCGTTAACGGATTGTATTTGATTAAACGATCGTGCAATATAAGACAATAACAAGCTGTGTTTGCAGGAATATTTGCACTCGTTTCGAATTCTAAACGAATATCGACTGCACCAGATTTCAAGATCTCGTTCTGACGAGAACAGTCGATGACTGCTAGAGGTGCCGAGTTGCGGAAATTTATAGGTGTGAAAAGAGGTTCGCACTCCCTCTCGTAATATGACTCTTAAAACTGCACATACATTTCGTACAACGTAGCAAATAAGTTGGCATCGAAATTCAAATTAAGATTGTCATAGGGATAGCTTTCTGAATTCAAATACAGCTTGATGTTAGTTAACTTGCAATGATCGAACTTGCTGCAGTCTCTGAATATCTTATTTTTTCTGTCTCTTTGAAGCCCCACTAAAATATAACGTGGCTTTTCCAGCTGATTTGTAGTTTTCACTGCCCAGGTGTGGCGTTGAGTTTCCTGCAGTAATGGATACTCGTGCAGTTCCCATCCTCTAAATGCTACTTCTAATTCTACATTTTTTGACATATAGGTTATGAGCTTCAATCTCTGAGCGTCTGCTACTGCTATGTGGGGTACTTTCCATAACACTTTCAGTAAGGTTACTTTCGTTGTTTCATCCTGGTTTTCGTTAACCACAGCATTGATATCCGAATTACTTCGTATTAATATCAGTTCTTGCCGCACATTTAAAACAATTTTCTTAAAGTCCTCGCAAAATCCTAGGAACATCCTAAGCGGAATGCTGACATTAAAATTCCCGTTGCTGTCGACAGTTGTAGAATTTTGCATCGGGAACCATCCGGCGTTTTGCAATCGCACGCTCTCATTTGCGTTGTATGAAACGTATCCCTTCATTGTTGATGTTAAACCAGGATTCCTTACGCGATCTACCACAGATCCGCCCATTTCATATCTAATTTCATCGAATAAAAATAATATGCCATTATTTATAAAACGTGCAGTTTTCGAAACTGTTCCTTCAACCGTCAATAGTTTGCCCTCAATGTACAAAGAACTACCCCAAGGTAACGTATACGCATCCTGTTGTTGGATGGGGATTCGAATTTCATCATTATTTTGAAGTGATGTAGCTGCATACGGTTGATGTGTATGCTTCTCCGCATTAACTATAGCGTTGTCGAATACAGCTCTATCGCTTACGTTTAAAATTTCGCTATTCATTACTGGTCTTTCTAATAGTGCAGCGAATAATAAATTTGCAAAAATTTGATTTGCAAGCCACTTTCACTCTAATCCACAGCTTTTTTAATTTTCCTATTTTTCACTCGATTTATTTTTAATCCTAGCGATGTGAGAAAAGCTCGACTTGCTGGTGTTAGTTGAACCAAAGTATTGGAAAAACTGCCTGTATGTTTTCTGCCGAGTGTATTTATATGACCTCCAGTTCGACGTCTCTTCCAATTATCATAACGGATTCCCATTCTGAATCCTTTTCAAATGAAGTCTTACCGTTATCACTTCACCTCTGAAATTGATCAAGTGGCCGTTTTGATCCAGTATTTTAACTGTAATTTCGCTTATCTGGTTTGTGTTAATTGGTAAATAAATCACACTTTTAGGGGTTTCGGTTATTTTGAATCCTGCTGGCACTGATGGAAAGAATTCGTGTATGACATGTACTTGTCGACTGTTGACATATGATCCTCCCACCAAATTACATTCTACACATATTGCGCTAACTTTTACTATGTTTACTGGAGAATCCGATACATGTCGTTTATCTGGTTGAAGTTTACGCGATTCGAACCCCAACAGCCATGCAATCGAATCTTTCTTTGTGAAATCAATTTCGTAGTTGCATTTAATTTCACTTCTCAGAGTATTATTATTTGCACGTATGTTCAAAATTACAGGAGGCTTTCTTTTCTTATTACTGTAAATAGTGTAAAAGTTTTTAGTCGGATCCAGCACATCGTTTAGCTCTCCCAAATTAGAAGTACCAGCTTCTATAACTTTTTCAAGTTTTTTAAAAGATGTGTGTGGAAACTCATTAATATCGTTAACTTCGTAAGATCCCTCCGGTATTTCAATATAATCACCATGTTGACCATAATAAAACTTGTTGCATCCCGTTTCTATATTCGGGAACGAATTGTACGCTTCAAAGTTTATCAACCCCAAAGCGTACTCTGCATATTCTTCGTTTAAATTAATTGGCGGATGCAAGTTTGCAGTTAAAATAGAACTATTTCCAGTCAAAGCAAATGTAAAAGACATGTTTCTTAACACTTGTTAATTACGTAATGAGAAAGTTTCCTCGCATTAATCTAATTATACAAAAATTTCAAACACAAATGTCCACAATTTACTGTATCGAATGACTGAAAAGTTGCGTGATTGTAATGAATTTTGCAGTCACCACGACCATTTAAATATTGTATAAGTTCTGTTGGCGGTCTCAGATTACCATAACTATCGAAATATGTTGCAGTACTCCCATGCGTCTTGTATGCAGTCCAGTGCGTACCAGTTCCTTTCTCATCATCCAGATTAATAATGCCACATTCTTTCATGCGAACTTTACGAGGCAAATTATTTCGCATAAATACACCACGGAAATATTTAATATTCAGCTTTTTAATGTATTTCTCTAAGTCTAAATTTGTTAGAGCACGTTTAGGTAATTTTATTGGTAGTTTTTTGGCCGAGATGGAGAGTTTAAAAAAAGACCCAGTCCTTTTTTATATGGTTTCAAATACAATCCTTTTCCCATAGCTATTGATTCCATCATTTTGTTATGACGAAGACTTTCATCCAATTTGTCTTTTGCAGATTTTGCATCATTAACAGCTTTTGCGATTCCAGCCGCACCGCCGCTAAGTGCTCCGAGAGCACTTAATCCCGCAAATATCGGTATTAACGGCAAGAAGCCGCCAGTTCTCGGTAATGGTATAATCCGCTTTGGCTTAATCCTTTTCCTTTGCTTTGCAGTCTTCACTGCTTTTACAGCAATTTTTATTGCATCACTTATACCGGCGTATTTGCCGTTTCTTAATGCAGCAGTTGCTTTTTTAGTTACGTCTGTAAACTTCAGAGCTCCACCAGTTTTCTTTATTTTGAGTTTAGATTTTTTCGTGCGCTTAGAACTACAACCCATACCCAATTTCAATTTCGTTTTCATAGCTGCAGCCACTCCCAATGCAGCAGCTTTCTCTCCCAAAGACGACTCGTTGGAATAGAACCTTTTTGCAGCTTTATCTGCTAAAATTTTATCTGCTTGATGTCGATTTGATAAATTGTCGGTTTTTGAATAAGCTAGATCGTGTGCCTTACAAGCTTCATCCAGACCATTAACACCAATATCTCCTCGACGTAGTCTTTCTCTTAGTTTTGTTCCAGGTCCGCAAAACTTGTATCCGGGTATATGAAGTTCGACTGATAATTTATTTATCACCGAATTTAGTAAACCGCCACCACCTTTTCTTTCGATTTTCTTTGAATCGCTTTTTAACTTTCTGCAGTGTTTTATCATTTAGACAGCATCAGTTCGATTCATATATTGGTACTGCACTATAGTTTGAAGTTATCTACTTATATATATATATATATATACCCCAATCTACATTGTACAGAAGTTTAAGAAAAGTCATGCGTGTTATAAAGCAGACTCTTACTTTACCAATTAATAATCATGATGATGAAAAATGTGCAAGTTTCAAACGTCATGGTCAGTTATTACCTGCATCAATTCGTTGCATAGTTGTGGGGCCTTCAAACTGCGGAAAAACAAATGTTATGATTAGTCTGATAGAGCATCCTAATGGGCTACGATTTCAGAATGTTTACGTATATTCCAAATCGCTATTTCAACCAAAGTATCTATATTTAGAAGAATTATTGAAACCTATTAAAGGAATTAATTATTACACATTTAACGATTGCGAAAAAATTTTACGTCCATCGGAAGCCAAAAGAAATTCCTTATTTATATTTGATGACGTAGCCTGCGATAAACAATCTGTTATTCGAGAGTATTTCAGTATGGGTAGGCATAAGGATGTGGATTCATTCTATTTGTGTCAAACGTACACTCGTATTCCCAAACATTTGGTTCGAGATAATGCAAACGTTCTAGTTCTTTTCAAGCAAGATGATATGAATTTAAAACATGTGTACGATGATCATGTTACTACAGATATGAAATATGATGAGTTTAAGAGTATGTGTAAAATATGTTGGAAAGATAAATACGGATTTTTGGTGATTAACAAAGATTGCGATCCGAACAGTGGAAGATATAGAAAAGGCTTCGATCACTATATATATCTTTAGGAGAACAAATCGATTTATACATCGAACGAACACTTGACTGGCAGCAGTATTTTGAAATAAAACAACAAAATCTGCTGTTTCTGAGCTGTACTAAATTGTTTAACAAGTGTACGCAAGTTGTGTAACGAATTTTTGAATATGATGAAAAATACTGACATAGAAATAAAGAAAAGGTTAATAAGCAAGAGAAAGGATGTAAAAAGGAAATTAGAAGCTCTCAAAATTGGAGAACTTAACCGGGAGGAAGTATTTTTACCCATTACAAGAAGACTTCATAGCATTTCA
Organism: Xestobium rufovillosum; assembly: GCA_963966045.1. Classification (NCBI taxonomy): domain Eukaryota; kingdom Metazoa; phylum Arthropoda; class Insecta; order Coleoptera; family Ptinidae; genus Xestobium; species Xestobium rufovillosum. The sequence continues at coordinate 22,356,626 of OZ014494.1, forward strand.
ACAAAACTTGATAACAGCAACGATTCCAAATATATTAAGAAAGAAGTTAAACAAGAAGAAAAAGAAGAAGACTACTTAAATTCTAATGACGAAGACAAATTAGACCTTTCTAATCAACCGAAATTTACATTAACTGAAGATGTTGATGATGATGATGATATGCGGGATGCTAGTTTAAACTCTGATAGGTCGGATAGTGCTGCAAAGGTTCTTGAAACTAAAGTAAATGTAGAACAGTTTGGTGTGCTACCTCGAGAATACATAAATGAAATGATGACTGATAAGGAAAACAAATTCGACTTTAAATATGGAACACGGTTTGAACCAGAAACTAACCAATTTAAAATTGGAAATTCTGTTTTAACATTCGAAGATTCGGATGTAATTATTGCGGATGCAACATTCAAAGGAACTCGTGGTTTATATGAATTGTTGTTTAAGAAGCATCCTCTAGATTATAACGAAAAGGAGTTGAGAACCTACTTATCAATAGTTAAACACACCAATGCTCATAAACGTCATTATAAAGATGATAGTCAAATTGATGGAAACGCATCACTGAAATATAAAAAAATTATATCGCAATTAAATGTTGAACCGTCTACACCTAAAAAATCGTCTAAGGCGCAGAAACCTCCCACAAAATTGGGATTCGGACAAAACATGATTATGGAAGTGTCAAGAAAGCCTGTAGACTATATATATTGGGATAATCCAAATGAACTCGTAGATCGTCTACGACTGTTAGTAGCTTCCCAACTTGCAGGCCATAGTGGTCACAGAAACGAAATCAATTCAATCATTGAAGAATTGCGCGAGGCTCAAATAATAACTTAAAATGAGTATTGACAAATTTGGTAGATACATAGGTCATCCAAAAGCAAACTATTCTGGAAATGTTGAAGACCTGCCTACTTTAATTATAAGATTATTACAGAATTTTTATTATGATACAATTGTAACTTTTAAGATGAATTGTAAAAATTCTGTATGGATATTTCCCTATCGCTCGGCATTTATTGTGGATGTACGATATGCAAATCCATCAAATGTAATTACTGTAATAAACGACAAAGAATTTATGTTGGATGATCTTAAAAATGTTATACTAAATTTTGGAGATAGTGTAACTTTTCGGGGTATAAATGATGACGATTGGGAGAATTTTTTCGTAGAGTTCATACTCAGATGTCCCTTGGTGTATGTTCCAGAGGACTAAGAATTTGCATAAAACATGACTTATTTGCAAGCATCTGAAATTAAACGTGACATTGTTAACGAATTACACAAAACTGCTCGAATTAATTTTAAAAGGCGAAGAGTTGTAGTTAAAGGTTTGAATGATTTGTTCCAAGCAGACTTGGTAGAAATGCTTCCCTATGCAAAGGAAAATAGAGGACATACGTATATTCTAGTAGTAATAAACTGTTTCTCAAAATTCGTTTGGTGTGAGCCTGTAAAAACTAAATCCGCAGTAGATGTTGCTAATGCTATGACAAAAATATTGAAACAAGCTGAGAAACCTCCAAAACACCTACAAACAGATATGGGAAAGGAATTTTATAATACTGTTTTTAGCACATTAATGAAAAAGTATTGTATTAACCATTATAGCGTTTATAGTACTAAAAAAGCTTCTATTGTTGAGAGAGTAAATAGAACTTTAAAAAGTATAATGTGGAAACGGTTTAGCTTGCAAGGTTCTTACAAGTGGTTAGATATGCTGAAGACTGTGGTCGAAACGTATAACAACACGATGCATTCGACTATACACTTGAAGCCCGCCAACGTTAGTAAGAAAAATGAAAAAGCTGTTTTGAAAAAAGTATATGCTCACGTTAAGATGGTTGAAAAGAACGTAAAATTTCGTGTAGGTGATCATGTCAGAATAAGTAAATATAGGGAAGCTTTCGAGAAAGGCTATACACCAAATTGGTCCAACGAAATATTTACTATAAAAAATGTTGTACGTACTTTTCCTACTACATACTTATTAAAAGATGAAAAAGGTGAAGATATACGTGGAGGATTTTATGAAATGGAGCTGCAGAAAGTTAAACATCCTGATGTTTTTTTGGTGGAGAAGGTGGTGAGAAGAAAAGGGAATAAAGTATTGGTCAAGTGGTTGGGTTTTGATAAGACTCATAACAGCTGGATTGATAAGAACAATCACATTTAATTTTGTAGTAGGAATATAATAAAACTAAAAAATAAAATTGGTGTCTTTTATTTAAGTTTTGCATTTAACCAAAGAATAGTGTACAATGATGTATGATAGTAACAAAACTAAAGAGGCAAAATACACTAGTGTAGAATAAAAATAAATTGGAATTCTTGCATGATTCCATATAAGACATTTCCATTCTGATTCGGCTAAAGTTCCATTCTGGTACAAGTATCGTATTTTCGCATGCACATATGTATTATCAGACTTTTCTGCTCCTAATTCATTTACGAGGACTTCAGAATTGTTTAAGATATCTTCGTAAAACAGTCTCCATCGCTCAGGCCATTTCGGTGTATCCTGCTGATATGTATCACAGCTTTCTGAAAACTTGATGCTGACAAATGCTTGAACTACTCCCTCAGGTCTTTGGACAATAAGATATTTTTCTGGAGTGATTGTTGCTAGAACCAGAGCTGCAATTACAATACTACTCATGTTTGTGATAAGAGTCCTCGAAATATTAGTATATTTATAAGACATTTTCTCCCTACCGAAAATATTCTCAGAAAATTTGCGATGATACCATTGGCTCTTTTGTCTTGAGTTGATTAACCTCTGCCTTCTTGGCGTTGGTGAAATATGAAACTTGTAAAAGCACTGCAGTTTGATCCTTTGACTTTCAAATAACCTATGGTATCATTTTTCACATCCGGTGTTGGTGAAATATGACACTTGTAAAAGCACTGCAATTATAACAAATTACGCTGGACATGCATAATATGAAATTCGCTGGAGACATCAAATGATGACTCAGATTTTATACTAGCATGAAGCGGAAGTTGAATAACCTTGAATATGATGCGACATATCTTATTACCCCGAGTTTGAATAAATCTAGGCACGCATAATTTGAAACCTCTGTATCTTTGACTTTCAAACGACCTACAGTGTCATGTTCACATAGGTAATGCAATGCAAAGGAATCATCGAATTACACGCTCTACTTTTGTTTGCAATACAGCGCTTAGTCTTAAAAGTATGCAGCCGATTCTAGACCTGTCCCTTTGAACATGCTGCTACACAGCTACACCGTTTGGAATACAGCGCTTATTTCTACCTCCAAGCCATTGACATGACCTTGAACATGATACCTGCTATCATATTACATCAAGTCATTTTTCTCTTGAACAATAAAGTGCTGCAATATTTGTGTAGTAATTTAGCCCATCTAAAGCCATGTTATTTTTTGAAATACAGCGATTTGGTCCAGAAACGACGCTATATGTCTACTGACGTGGATGCTGACACCATAGTATTTTCCAACGAAGTTGGTCAAATATCAAATTTTGTTCGATATTGGTGCAGCAACAGTATTCGCCGAGTTCAAAAATATATTTTATCATATTTCAATTTTCGGCGATCTCTGAAGAAAGTCTCTAATTTTAACGGTAACAACGTAACCTAGAGCAACCAAATTCGGGGTACCTTCACGACAGCTACCTTTTTCAAGATTAGGGCCGTATACACCTTCTTAACCTAATGTTGGTCGAATTATGAAAATTGAAAATTGAAAGCTCTCTTCATTCTGAATACGGCAACCACGTCTTATAACATTTCGTCAATTCTATTCAAAATGGCGATGGATTCAATATTTCATGAAAGTCTCACTTTTGAATGGCTGCGACTCTAACACGTAAGGCTGTTATTTTTAATATTGCTGTAAGTGTTCCAAATGAAAACTGCTTTTGGATAAGCCCTCAGTTGACCACTAGGTACTGCCATATATGAGGACTATCTTATAAAATATTTTGGAGAAGGTATTATAGCAGCTGTCAAGAAGGTTTCCGGTATTTGGTTACTCTATGTCACGCTATTCAGAAGATATTAGGGGAGGAGTAGACTTTTGACTCGCACGGAATAAAGTCATCCATGCATAATTCGTCTAATTTTTACTTTGTTATTAATACTGTATAGCATTTATTCCTCTGTAAGTACATATAGTTGCTTTAAAAGGTTTTGGCACTATATTGAAGAGCTCATACAAAGAATTTTAATTAATTACTTTTAGAAGGCAACTGTATGTGCTACATACCTAACTATTATAATTCATTTTTGAAAAAATTCTCTTCTCGTTTACCGTTATCCTTTTATCCTCTCAATAATGCTTATTTTCAGGTATTTTTTAAATTTTTCCGGCTGTACTAAAAGATTGCGGAAATGAATATTCAATAACTTTGCTAGCATTTACCCTGACTTTTTGATTAAACTTTATGCTGGTCGTGTTTTCCATGCGTGTTTGAAATACTACAGTAAGTGAACAATGAATTATTTCTTTAAGCAGACTATAAAAATCTCCTAGGCTTTGAATGCGATATAATTTGTCAATGCCATGAAACTTACAAGTATTTATTCTTTTTCGTATGCTATAACTCGCTTGGATTAATGGGGATGTCAGTTTTAATAATAGCCCGTTTCATTAGAAAGAAATCACGGCAAAGATAACTCCCCAATTCCTTAGAGGGTTGAAATATTACCCCTTATAGTAAAATGAGAAAGAAAAGGCTTTCTAAAGCCCTGGTTTCCTCGAACATTCCGTGGCGATCTGACGATTTTATCCAACTCGAGGATTTAAATGAACCTGGTTTCTTCGAGTCCGCTCAGCTGAACGTTTCCGCAGCGCACAGCGACCTGTCGGTTCGAATCTGTTGACTTTGATTTTAACTGAATCACTCGGCTGAACTGTCAGTCCGCGTTTGCATTTTTACCGTTGTTTTGAACACGAAATTGTCTAAAATGGGTGAAAAATCTTCCTCTTCTAACATTAAAAGTGCAACCAATTTTTTGTTGTCCATGCTGTAATCTATTTCGGTGAAGAGAGTAGACGCACACTACAACGGAGTGGAAAAAATTCACAGACCTCGCATCTTACGCAAGTATCATAGGCAGGGGCGGGTGGGCCAACGGGGATTTCGGGAGATTTCCCGAAGGGCCGGTTGCTTCGGGGCTGGTCTGGGCTGACCGACGCGACGTGAAAAAAACATGACATTATACAAAAAATTGGCGGCCAGCGCAAAGTACAAAGTATAAAAAATGAGTATTTTCTGTTTTTCAAAAAAATTGGGCCGGTCGATGCTAATGGTTTCCCGGGCCCGTAAAACCTTCCCCACCCGCCCCTGATCATAGGCGTATTGAAAATACCGGCACAACTGCTCGGTTTCTAAGATGTCCAACAAAAGTTATCTGTGCCGTTTCAATATGGTATATATTATTGATACAATAAAATAAAAGAAATGATTTGTGACAAGCACAAGGCACATAGTCAAACTGACGCAATACGTAACAAAATATTAACGCATCCGTTTTGTACTCCAACGCGGTACTCGCGCTCGCCGTACCTTAGTTTACATCTGCCTAGCGCTCTGATATTATTAAGCGGCCTCGACTGCGCGCGTCGCCGACAGGATCTGTCGCATGTCGATTCATTTTTCGTAAGATGATAGATGAGTCCCATATACACACGCGCCCAGAAGTATTTTCTGTAGTAATACAATAAGTGGTCTGGAATTGTCGGAAATTTTACGAAAGCTGTTTGCTTAGTAACCACGAGTGTCAATTTGACACTCGTGAAAATCACGAGCGCTTGCGCGAGTGATTTTCTGTCAAATTTTCACGAGTGGTTAGTAAGCAAACAGCTTGAGTAAAATTACCTTAAAATTCCAGACCACGAATTGTATTTAACTAGATTATTTTTTGAATCGAAGCAAGGTAGGTCAAAACGAAATTTTATTCCAATTAATTCATATATGTACAAAGAAATCTGTTGGGAATATTTGACGTTCGGCAGGTACTAAAGTGACTAGATTATACATTATAAATGCACCTACAAATTCGAATCCATGACAACTTATCAACAGTGGTATTAACGAAAAAATTACCGTACGTAATATCACAAGAGAGTGAGAATAACTTGAAAATAATTCGACAGATTTTCGAAAACTTGTCGCCAGGCAATAGACACGAGAGCCCGTAGGGCTCGAGTGGCTATTGCCGAATGGCGACAAGTTTGAGTAAACTGTAGAGAATTATTTTCCAAGTTATTCTTACTGTCGTGTGGTATTCGAAAGGTTATTTTTTGATGTTCAAATGTGAAACAACTCTTCAATATTATTCTTTCAGTGTCACAATTTGCGATTAAAACATATGACATATGTCAAAACCAGAAAACAAGTCGTTTTATCAACAAAAACAAAATACTAAAAAAAATTCCCGCTGGGACAAGTAAGGTAAAAAATTCTCACTATAATAATGATTTAATTGGTCAGAATTAAACGCGTGATCAAAAATACTGTTCATTTATTGGAAAATAGAAATGTTAAAAAATAACCGTACGTAATATCACAAGAGAGTGAGAATAACTTGAAAATAATTCGACAGATTTTCGAAAACTTGTCGCCAGGCAATAGACACGAGAGCCCGTAGGGCCCGAGTGGCTATTGCCGAATGGCGACAAGTTTGAGTAAAATGTAGAGAATTATTTTCCAAGTTATTCTTACTGTCGTGTGGTATTTGAAAGGTTATTTTTTGACGTTCAAATGTGAAACAACTCTTCAATATTATTCTTTCAGTGTCACAATTTGCGATTAAAACATACGACATATGTCAAAACCAGAAAACAAGTCGTTTTATCAACAAAAACAAAATACTAAAAAAAAAATTCCGCTAGGACAAGTTAGGTAAAAAATTCTCACTATAATAACGATTTAATTGGTCAGAATTAAACGCGTGATCAAAAATACTGTTCATTTATTGGAAAATAGAAACGTCAAAAAATAACCGATATAATAGGTACACGCTTCTAGACCCAAATGAAGTGTTCCTATTGGTCAATTTGACGATGAAAAAAATAATCAATACTAAAACTAGAAAATTTTATATTTCTAGCAAACCATCTCGAACCGAAATCGCCGTCCTGAGCGGTCGACAGACTGTCCGTTCTCCGCGACGGACTGTTCGAGGAAACCAAGCCTTAAGGTGGATTACGCATTTTATCAACGTGGACTTCAGTTGTAATAAAAGTTCATATCTTTAGAAAGAGGCCACGATCAGGGCAATACCTTAATTCATTCTGGGGTTGAAATACGTATCTTTTCTTACAGTCGAATACTTATAAAGGGATGTAATTTAACCCCCGAAGGAATTGTTGTGTTATACTTTCTGTGACGTCTTTAGAAGGAAAAGAATTTTTATTATAACCGAATTCCACATGAATACATTGCGAAATTCGCATTAAAAGTATCTTTTGGCATCCTATTATATCATAAGGAATTGCAATTCAACCCCCGAAAGGTTTTGGGTGAAATCCTTACTGTAACGCCTTTCTAAAGAAAATAGCTGTTATTGTGACAGAAGTCCACATTGCGAAATTCACTTAATTTTTTCTCACTTACAAAGGTTTATGATTCAACCCCCGAAGCAATTAGGGTGTTACCCTTGCCGTAACGTTTTTCCAGAGAAACGAACTATTATTACAACCGAAGTCTACGCTGATACCAGACGAAATCCATTTTAGAAATTCATATGTTTTTCATTCGGCTGGGGGAGATATTTCAACCCTCGAAGGAAATGGGGTCCTATTATTACAACTGAAGTCCGCTTTGATAAAATGCGAAATCCACCTCAGAAAAATTATTCTTTCTCATTTGACTATAAGGGGCGATATTTCAACCCTTGAAGGAATTGGGGAGTTATCCTTGCCGTGATATCTTCCTAATAGAACGGGCTATTATTAAAACCGATTTCCACATTGATATGTGGTGCCTTTTAGAACCAGTGGTTTTATTTTCATTTTGTTGATTATATGCATTTATGTATTAATTGGGTGTTAATAAATTTATTATTATTATATTCAGCGAAATTCACTCAATTTTTTTTTCATTCTAGTGTAAAGGGTTGTAATTCAACCGCCAAAGCTATTTGTCCATTAACGTGGTAGTGAAGTACTTCTAAAAAATGTATAAATTGTTATTGAAGGCAACGTTCACGTTCATGTATTTCGAAATTTACCTTTGAAATATTTTTTTATCATATCACTTTTGGCTGTTGTATTTTCATCCCAAAGATATTAGGGAGTGGGGTGTTTTTAGCGTATAAACTACTATGAAAATATTAGTTCAACTAATACTAGGAATAAACAGAGGTAGGGGTAGGCCCAGATTACACTACTGCTCTCAAATAGTTAGGAATGTAGGATGTTCAACTTTTGGGGAAATGCGTAGGTTAGCGCAGGATAGTAAAGGATTGAGGTACGCGTTCAAGGAGTCTTCAGACTGAAAACCTTATGATGATAATATCAAAACCTTTAGTTTATTTTTCCATCTTACCATTTAAGTAGTAGATAAATGACAATACTGGACCACATCCCTGGCCGAGGCGGCCCGAGGCGGTTGACCGCCTCGGCGGGAGGAAGCCGGGCGCCTGTCTTTCTGGCTGAAGAGCGATGGGGCGCTCGAGCCAGCCCGCCGAGGCGGTTGACCGCCTCGGCGGGAGGAAGCCGGGCGGCCGTCTTTTTGGCCGAGGCGATGGGGCGCTCGAGCCAGCCCGCCGAGGCGATCGGTCGCTTCAGCGGGTGGAAGCCGGGGGCCCCCGGCTTCTCCAGGTGCCATCCACTTCTTCAAGGAAGCCGGGCCCCTCGGCTTCTCCAGGTGCCATCCACTTCTTCAGCAGCGACTTCTGCGGCAGCCTCTCTCAGAAGAAACGAGTGTCATTGCCGAAGAGTGTGCCCCCCAAGCCGCCATTTTGGGCCCCCTTGGTTGTGGCTCAGGCGCCTGCGCCGGGGCTCTGAAAGCACACGTGTTGCTCATTGTTCAGGCCAGTCCATCCAGGTGCCATCAATGACCAGAGGCTGCTGAAGGAGTCCTCGAGTAATGTCTTCAGCAACGGTGTCTTTGGGGCCTTTGGTTGTGGCTCAGGCGCCTGCGCCGGGGCTCAAAAAGTGCGCGTGTTGCTCATTGTTGCGCAATGGAAGAATGTTCTGGAAATGCTGATGCAATAGTATGCAGATGTTGCAGAATTAATGTTTTTTCTCGGAAATTCCAACGTTTGCAATTGTTTACACTAAATAACTATTGTTATCAAAGTTTGAGACAAAATGATCGAGATTATTTTATACCCTGTTGTTTGTATTATTATAATAAAATCATTCTAGAACATAAAAAGTTTGAAGGCCACCGCCAGAAACATAAACACTCGATTGATTGTTGTTTTTGATAACTTCTGCATGTTACCAAAATTTTGCAAGCTCGGCAAAAGCTGCGAGATAAATAGAACGAACATAATTGCGAGAATTATTATTCAGTAATCACTTCAATAGTTTAGTTGGTTCCCACGGAATAGGTGCGGTAAAAGTTAGTTTCCCAATATGGATTGGCCAAGATGATGTTGGAGATATTTTATTGTACCATTTTATCCACCAAAATTTACCGGAAAATTTAAAAGTAAGTCCATTTGCAGTAATCATTTCTTTTATTGTTCAAGCATTCTGTTAATAAAACTCATTCATAATAATTTCATTATATGTAGTTAAAAAGCTCACGTATCTGTTCCATAATTGTAAACTATTTTCTATCTTTAGAACCAACCCAAAATGATTATGTGCGGAAATGTATCGCACATGGCAACGGAAACCGAAAATGTTTTATTTTCTGGACTATTCATGGAGAAAGAAACCAAGATAATTTTGCTGGAATCGTGCAGTGAACTTGTGGTCATTTGGGTCAATATTGTAAATCGTAAGTAAAGTATTTAAATTTTTTAATATGCAGTGATAGTAGATAAAAAGTGCCAGTATTGGATTCACAATTTTAGTAGTGGAAAATTAATTGTTTTTATAATGAATGAAGTTATTTCTTTGTTTGTCCGCCCGTTTGTTTGTTTGTTTGTTTACTAGTACAATTTCTAATCTTTGTTTGTCTGTCAGTTTGTCTGTACGTTTTGTTTGTTTGTTTGTTTTGTTTGTTTGTTTGTTTGTTTACTAGTATAATTTCTTAATTATGGTATTTTTCTCTTGTTGCAGTCAACGATGTATAAGCAGCGTCACGAGTTTGATTACACTGTTATATTATTTCAATGAATAAAATGTATTTTAATATAATAATATCATATTATGAACAGTGTATTATATTATTTTAATTGACAAAATGTATTTTAATATAATAAATTATATTATATAATTTACCGTATTCCATGGGAACTAACTAAACTAATGAATTGATTACTGAATAATACTCCCCATTATGTTAGAAATATTTGTTGTGTGCTTTCCAATAAATGTATGCTAGAAGCGTGATTTTTTTTGACAAGCTGTCTGTTGACACCAGACAGCTGTTGACCCAGACAGCTGTTGACACAGCTGTCTGTTGACACAGACAGCTCTATTCGCAAACACCATGGCTGATGACACAAGCAAGAATAGAAAGAGGAAAAACCCCTCTATGTAGATGCAGCTTAGATGCGGCAGTACGTAAACGTCTTGTTGGTGGATTGGTATGCGAATTTCGTCATTGGCATTGAATGTTGTTGTTGACACGAACGGCTGATGTAACAGACAGACAGATAGACAGACAGGCAGGCAGACAGACAGACAGACACAGACAGACAGATAGACAGACAGACAGACAGACAGACAGACAGACAGACATCTGATGAGAATTCTGAAGTAGGAGAATAACTATAGATTCCTATTTGTCTCATCGAGCTAATTATGTCGTGTAAACATTTGTTAACATACGTTCTCATGATATGATTCTGCTGAGTAGGCAGAAAGAGACACCGTGGAAAGTGCAGTGTTTTAATATCAGTTGTAATTGTTTGAGCACATTGATATGTTGTATTTTTGCTTATTAATAAATTTGTATTAAATTAAAATTTTTAAAAAGGCTTTTGCAAAAAGCAAACCCTTAAGTGGCGCAGTCGGTAGGATTGATCGAAAATTATTGTACCGCACAATCAATTTTTCGTATTTACGATTAATCGGTCAATCGAGTTTTGTTCGTGGGACATTCAAAAAATCAGCGTGGTTCGCCAACTTTGGAGAAGCCCAATCCACCGAGGATTCTGACAACATCCCACAGCAGGACCGAAAGAACAGAACTTACAACCCCTATCAATATCGAAGCATGAAGATATCGATTCTTCTGCTGTAAGTACTTTTGTAATTTCAACACTAATATATATTATTTGTTGTGCATGATAATTTATGTCTCTGGACGAAGTCATATCTAGTATCGAGAATTTACAGTTAATTGATTTACCAGAAAGTCCGAATAGTTCCGACTCTGATACTTCAGAAATTGCTAGCAGTTACAACTCATTAAATAACATGGCTCAATTCAGAGTAGAATATTTATCATGAGTGCCAAATTTTGATGGCAATCCAAATGACTTAAATGAATTTATAACTTCTGCAGAGAGCATTATCAATAATTTTATAGACCCGGCAAATCCGGGATCATTTCAAAATGTGTATATTTTTAAATCAATTTGTAATAAATTGACTGGACAAGCGAAAATTGCCGTCAATATACAGCAGGCCAACACGTGGGCGGAATTAAAACATGTACTGTATAGAAATTTCAGTGATCAAAGAGACGATACTTGCCTAGTTAGGGATTTGGTGTTATTAAAACAAAATAACGACAAACCACTTGTGTTTTATGAAAAGTGTACTCAACTTCTAAACTTGTTGTGTTCTTATGTATCTTCGAACGAAGAGAACGAGTTAGTAAAAATATCAAAACGTGATTTCTTTTCAAAATTAGCGTTAAAATCGTTTATTTGTGGATTAAGAGAACCTCTAGGAAGTAGTATTAGAGCAATGCACCCTGATACTCTTCAGAGAGCCCTCCAATACATCACCGAGGAGGACAATGTCCGTTATTACCAAAAGGACCAAAAACTCGAACATCAAAGACCACAACAAGTAAATAGATTTTCCACACCTTTCAGCAACAATAATAGGAACACTTTTCCTTCACAACCTATTAACATTAAACCCAGGCAAAATATGCCTGCACAGAAATTCTTCACCAACGCCCAAGTTTTTAGACAGCCAAGCCAACCTCAGGCAGGGCCAGGGCCTTCGAAAAATGTTTTCAAACCAAATCCTAACTTCAAACCCGAACAACCAACCCCTATGTCCGTCTCTACGAGGCAAACATTTAATAAACCCCCACAATATCAACCTAAACGTTTTATCTCCGAAGAATTATATACACAAGAATCAGAGAGTTTGTGTCCCGAAATAACCGCAACGACTCTCAGATGGTCTCGCAAAATATTCAAAATCTAATAGATTTCGAAAATAACGACCAACCTCAATACCAAAATTTTCAGGACGGCATTACCAACACCGGGGAAACGTAGTCGAATTTAATAACCACGATTCCAGGATTAATAGGTTACCATACATTTACTTTCCTGAATATGATCTACGATTGTAGACACTGGTGCTACAACTTCTTTTATAAATCCGGAAGTTGCAGACACATTTTGGCCTCAAAATATCGAATTCGATCCGATCACCGTTTCGAATTGCTTCACTAAAACCAATCAGGAATATTGTGTTTGGTTCCCTATCCCTGAAATATTCAAAATGCCAGACGAATATTTTAAATTTCACATATTTAAGTTTCACAAAACTTTCAAGGGATTAATTGGCATCGATAATCTTAGAAGACTAAAGGCTAAAGTGGATTTCGAAAACAATCTTTTGTTAACACCACTAACAAAAATTCCTTTAGAATTCCAAGAAACATCCAATACAATCAATACTATCAGTATGGAACCCTTATCCGAAATTCAAATACAAGTAAGAGTTAATGTGCAAAATGGCGAAATTGTGTTTCCTGGAATTTCCACGGAAAACACCATAATACAAGAGTGTCTGACTGTAGCAAAAAATGGTCTCGCTTTTACTAGAATCAAAAATTTTTCAGACGACCCAATTACCGTAAAAATTCACGAACCAGTTAGTGTCAGTTCTTATTCAGAAAACGAATTCGAATCAAATTACGAAATTAATAATTTTACCACAGAAATAGACGAATTTGACTCTTCTTTAATAAGAACCGAACACATGAACGCTGAGGAAAAATCTGAAATTCTAAAGTCGTGTGCAAAATTCTCCGATATTTTCCACCTGGAAAGTAACGAATTAACTTTCACTAATAGAATAAAACATTCAATTAGGACAAACGATGAAATTCCGGTATATACTAAAACATATAGGTATCCTTTCATTCACAAAACGGAAGTACAGGACCAAATCAGTAAAATGTTAAAATCAAAAATTATACGCCCGTCAAATTCACCCTGGTCCAGTCCAATATGGATTGTGCCGAAAAAAATGGACGCTTCAGGAAAACAAAAGTGGAGAGTTGTCATCGACTATCGTAAATTAAACGAAAAAACAATCGACGACAAATATCCACTACCGAATATATCAGATCTGCTCGATAAACTAGGTCGGTGCCAATATTTTAGCACCTTGGATTTAGCCAGTGGGTTCCATCAAATCGAGATGGACCCACAAGACATTGAAAAGACCGCGTTCAATACCGAAAACGGCCATTACGAATTTTTAAGAATGCCTTTTGGGCTTAAAAATGCGCCCTCGACATTCCAGCGCGTAATGGATAACGTTTTACGGGGATTGAACAATGAAATCTGCCTAGTCTATCTCGATGATATTATAATATTTAGTGTTTCTCTTCAAGAGCACATAGAAAATTTGCAAGCTGTTTTTAAAAGACTAAAAGAATCCAATTTTAAAGTGCAACTCGATAAAAGCGAGTTTTTACGTAAAGAAATAGCGTTTCTGGGTCATATCGTGACGCCAGATGGGATCAAACCCAATCCCGATAAAATTAGGGCTATCGAAAAATTTCCGATACCCAAAACTACCAAACAAATAAAATCATTTCTAGGACTATTAGGTTACTATAGGAAGTTCATAAAAAATCTTGCTAAACTGACAAAACCATTAACCAAATGCTTGAAAAAAAATGCTAAAATAGAACATAACGCAGAATTTGTTCAATGTTTCGAATTATGTAAAAAATTATTGTCAAATGAACCGATTCTCCAATACCCAGACTTTACAAAGACATTTAACATCACCACGGACGCTAGTAACGTAGCTATAGGTGCCGTTTTATCACAAGGGCCTATTGGCAGCGACCTTCCGATCGCATATGCATCTAGGACATTAAATGACAGTGAACTTAACTACAGTACCATAGAAAAGGAACTTTTGGCAGTTGTTTCCGCAGTAAAATATTTTAGGCCATACGTATATGGACGAAAATTTAATATTATAACCGATCATAAGCCCCTAGAGTGGCTTTTTTCCTTGAAAACTCCAAATTCGAAATTAATACGATGGAGGTTGAAGTTAGAGGAGTATGATTACAAAATAACGTACAAAAAGGGCAAATTAAATCTAAACGCAGACGCCTTATCGCGGGTAGAAATTCACACCAAAGAAACCTCGACAAGTAATATTGTAGACTACATAGAAAATTTCAATAAAGAACTCGCTGCGGACAATCGTAATGCGCCAGACAATTCGGACCAAATGTCCTTAATAGTAAACCCAGACGACGAAAACGATCACCTAAACGAACCTCTCGACGACGGGACCCAACACTCCAACTTTGAAGAAAACCCAATAATAGAAGTCCAAATTTGTGATAAACCTTTAAATTTTGGACATAATCAAATAATAATTACACTAGTTAATTACTCTCCAGCTAAGCCAGCTATAACATTCAAGTACGATAAACAGAGAATAAAAGTGCAGGTTTCCAAAAATAACTTCAAAAATGATATAATAAATTTTATCAAAGAATACATTGTACCTAAAGTAACTTACCATATTTATTTCGAACAAGAAGGTATTTACGAAGAATTTTGCGAAGTACTCAGGCAAAGTTTTAAATGGCCATCCTATAAATTTATAAAATGCAATAAATTTCTAAAAGACGTGGACAAACAAGACATTATGGACACGATCGACAAATACCATACGTCAAAAACAAATCATAGAGGAATCAACGAAACACACGAAAGAATAAGAAATATTTACTATTGGCCGAACATGAAAAAAACAATCCAGGACTTTATTAATAATTGCAACATTTGTCAGTCAGTAAAATATGAGCGCCATCCTCTTAAAATTCCTTACAACATTACCCCAACGGCCACTAAACCGTTCGAAATTATTCACATAGATACTTTTCAGGCAAATAAAGAGAAATTCTTGACGATCATAGATTCTTTCTCCAAGTACGCTCAAGCATACCAAATCAATACTGCAAACGCCATAGAAGTAGCCGATAAATTGCTTTTATTCTTTTGCCATCACGGAATCCCATCAACAATCATGTGTGATCTTGGTACCGAATTTAAAAACAACATTTTACAAGACTTATTAAAATTACACAAAATTTCTATTCATTTCACAGCATCCAGTAACCCAAGCTCCGATGGAGCAATCGAACGATTACATTCTACATTAATCGAACACCTCAGGGTATTACGCAAAACATATCCATCTAATGATACAAAATCACACATGTTATATGCAATATTAGGGTACAACAACTCCATACACTCGGTAACAAAAATGAAACCAAGTGACGTAATAAATGGTCACTTTTCAAACGAAGATCTTTTGGACATGAACGTAGAAAATAAAATATTAACTTCATACGTAGATTCTCACCGAGAAAAGGTAAAATTATTGTATCAACATATTAATCAGAAATTAATGAATGATAAAGAAAAGGTAATAACAAAACTAAACACAAAAAATAAAGACAAATTGGCAGTATCACAAGAAGTAAGATTGAAAGTACCCCCTAACATAACGGAACGAAATAAATTAAAGGACAGGTTCACTTCAAAAACAAAAATTACGGAAATAGATCAAAATACAAAAACGCTAGTAACGGACTTGAGACCAAATGTTAGGTACCATTTTAGAAACATACAGAAACCTCATGCTGATGAACCATCCGACCAAGAATCAGAATCTGACAATTAATAATATTTTCAGGTTCGCGTATTCATACGCTCAAATTACCATCAGGGACCTCCGAACCAATCCAGGGTTACTCCCGGTTAAACTTGGCACAGCGCAAATTCAAGAATACACACATAAATTAATTCACTATTATGATTTGGAACCAGTACTGAAAGAAACTGACAGGTTAAATAACCAAAGGCTGGAGTTATTGAAAATTATACCTTCCAATCATATATTTTCTTTAGAATTAAGTAACTACGTTAAAATATTAAGTGCTACTCACGCTATGGTAGAAACAAAATTTAGAGAAATAATTCCACGTCAAAATCGACAAAAGAGGGGCCTAATCAATGGAATAGGCTCGAAATTTAAAAGTATCACCGGTAATCTAGACGCTGAAGATGGTATGCGTTACGACAGGCTAATCGAAAATTTACAACATAACCAAGGTAAATTGGCAAATCACATTCGCGTTCAAAATTCAATATCTACAGATATTATCGACAAATTTAACAAAACGGTAGAAAACATAAACCATAACCAATTGATCCTTAAATCCCGAATCCTTATAATAGAAACATTTATCAAAGGAAAAGTCACGAGAGAAAATATTGAAATGACTTCAAATGTATTAAATCAAATCATAAAACTGTATCAACTTATTTACATCGTTCTACAAGATTCTGAAAATTCTATAACCTTCGCTAAATTAGGACTCCTGCATCCCAGTATAATAAAAACTGAGGATCTTTTTACAGGCCTATTAAAGTTAGACAAAATGCTTTCTCCAGGACAATTACCCTTCGAAATAACGTACGAAAATATTCTACTCTATGAATCCTTAATTAAAGTTCATTCTTACATCAGCCAAAATAAAATAGTGTATATTTTAAGTATACCGATAAATTACCCTCATAAATTTGACTATTATCACTTGTACTCTATACCAGTTCAAATTAATGAAACCCAATTCCGTACTATAATACCAAATTCAAAATTCATAGCTCTTTCAAATAATTATTATGCACGAACAAATTTAAAGTGTTCAGAAATTCCAAACAGTATTTACTTTTGTGGGCAACTCGCTATAACTGAACAATCGAACATTCGTAATTGTGAACATGGGTTAATTTCCAATCAACAAATTTCCGATTGTCATGTGGAAGAACTATCAGTCACCATTCCGCAACTATTCAACATAGAAGACACCAATAAATGGATATTAGTTAGTCCGAAGAAAATTCAACTCCACATCAAATGCAAAAATCAAAACGAAATAATGGATATAATTGGCACAAGTTTACTCGTTTTACCAGATAACTGCGAGTTTACATTCAACAAAGAAGTGATCTACTCAAAGGAATCAAGATCCGAAAACACCCTAATGTTTTTCGAGATAGATACAAAAATACTAATGGAAAATTACACCAGGTCACCGCTAGAACTCAAGGACATTAAGTTAGATGAACTAAAAGAAGCAAAACGAACGATCTCCAATAACAACATTCAGTTGGAGCCGATACCCGAAAAAATCAACTATCATAACTTCGTTATCTACTTTGTTATTTTTGTATTACTAATAATTATCTGCTACAGAAAACTCAAGAAATTGCACATTCGAAAATCCCAGGAAGTTGGCGCGAGAAATACCAAGAAACCAGAGGACATCGACATGGTTCAAATCTCGTCTTAGCCTGCAATTTGAATCTACCGTGGGAGGAATTATGTCGTGTAAACATTTGTTAACATACGTTCTCATGATATGATTCTGCTGAGTAGGCAGAAAGAGACACCGTGGAAAGTGCAGTGTTTTAATATCAGTTGTAATTGTTTGAGCACATTGATATGTTGTATTTTTGCTTATTAATAAATTTGTATTAAATTAAAATTTTTAAAAAGGCTTTTGCAAAAAGCAAACCCTTAAGTAGCTGGTTAATTTGATACCCTCCATGACCTAAGTTGACGGGGCAAGGGGGCGTGTGCAGTGGGCCCTAATCTACATGCGTTCTATATTACCGACATTCAATTTGCACTTTCCAGTAAGTGTAACAGAAATCTACATGTGTTCTATATTACCGACACTCAATTAGTACTTCCAGCACTCACCAGATGGTTCCCACACGTGTCCGAAACACATTAAGATAACAAGTAATTTCAAAACATAGTACGTATCAAAATAAACAAACTGACGAATGTTCTAGAATGTTATTTTATTGTAATAATACAAACAAATAAACGGGTCACCTTGTAGTGTCTACAACGTAGTATGTGCATATACAGAACGTGGGAGCAAACCTAAACAAACATAATCCTGTCGGCGAGTTGAAAGGTTTTTTACCCATAATAAAAACAATTATAACATCTCTTATCGGCGGCGAACGTGCTTTTTTCTTAAACTTTGATATCAATATTTATTTAGTATAAACAATTGCAACCATTGGAATTTCCGAGAAACTTCTGTTTACAATCCTAAGTATATATGGATGATTTAAAAGACGGGCATGTAGGCAGCCCGATTAGCTCAGTGGGTTTTAGCGAGGGCTCCGGTGCGCGGGGACCCGGGTTCGAATCCCGGTCGGCGTCATTTCCAGAACGTTTGCGAAAACCCCGGCGCAGGCGCCTGGGCCACATCCAAAGGCATCTAGCAGTAGTTGAACCTTACCACCCACAACCACACCCATTGGATGCCGCCCACAACCTCTATCATTGGCTGTTGCCCCGCCCACTCTCATAGAGCCCCGGCGCTGGCGCCTGAGCCACAACCAAAGGCCCCAAAGACACCAGAGGCAGAAGTCGTTGCTGAAGACATTACTCGAGGACTCCTTCAGCGTAGAAGGGGAAAAACATTAATTCTGCAACATCTGCATACTATTGCATCAGCATTTCCAGAACATTCTTCCATTGCGCAACAATGAGCAACACGCGCACTTTTGGAGCCCCGGCGCAGGCGCCTGAGCCACAACCAAAGGCCCCAAAGACACCGTTGCTGAAGACATTACTCGAGGACTCCTTCAGCAGCCTCTGGTCATTGATGGCACCTGGATGGACTGGCCTAAACAATGAGCAACACGTGTACTTTCAGAGCCCCGGCGCAGGCGCCTGAGCCACAACCAAGGGGGCCCAAAATGGCGGCTTGGGGGGCGCACTCTTCGGCAATGACACTCGCTTCTTCTGAGAGAGGCTGCCGCAGAAGTCGCTGCTGAAGAAGTGGATGGAGAAGCCGGGGGCCCCCGGCTTCCACCCGCTGAAGCGACCGATCGCCTCGGCGGGCTGGCTCGAGCGCCCCATCGCCTCGGCCAAAAAGACGGGCGCCCGGCTTCCTCCCGCCGAGGCGGTCAACCGCCTCGGCGGGCTGGCTCGAGCGCCCCATCGCTCCTCAGCCAGAAAGACGGGCGCCCGGCTTCCTCCCGCCGAGGCGGTCAACCCCCTCGGCCAGGGATGTGGCCCAGTATTGTCATTTATCTACTACTCATTTAATAATATAAAGTTCTAATTTAATAATGGTATTTCTTTTATATTTCGCTCGATATTCTTTCCTATTCTTTGTGCATATTGGGTATAAGTACATGAAAAAAAATATTGTCTAACAATATTCTAACATTCTATTCCTGAAAATCAAGTATCACCGTATTTAATTTATCCTGATTCTCAAAAATAAAAATACAATAAAAATTTACAATTTACAGGATTACCTCCCAGGGAGATCTTGCTTTATGGTGGACATCTTACATGACACCAAATCAGTAGTGCCCTGTCAATACGGGTACGAATACAACCGATCAATTTTTCATTCCAGTATCATAACGGAATGGAATCTTGTTTGTGGGAAAGAACGCATGATCGATATATCTCAAATAACTCTTATGCTAGGAGTTTTGATAGGTAATTTCTAATTTGTTTCCGTCACCCCATTTCATAATAATGTTTAATTTATTGTAGGAAGCATCTTGTTTGGCGTAACAGCCGATAGAATAGGAAGGAAGAAAACTCTTATGATCTGCATATTCTTCCAATCAATATGTGGAGTAATATCGGCTCTATCCCCTAGTCTTTGGATGTTCATCTTGTCCAGGTTTTTACTTGCAATTGCTAATGGAGGGACGGTGATCACTTCTTTTGTAATGTGCATGGAAGTAGTTGGAGGGATATGGAGAGCAATCGTACCTGTGCTTTATCAGGTACCTTTTGGAATAGGAAATTCAATAATGGCTGGACTCGCTTACTTGTTTCGAGACTGGAGAGATTTACAGTTAGTCTTGTCAGCTTTAAGCAGCGTGTTTATTTTATATTTGTGGTAAGTAATGATTTTAAATACGAGGGACATGACTGTTAAAATGTGCAGTGAGATACGAACTTGAAGATCCTTTATTATTACAACAACAAAATATTCTTTAAAGGAAGTCTTTTTGTCTACAAAAAGCGCACGTTATTCTTTAGTCGCCATGTTGACATATGTACATACCGTGTGTAACAGGATCATGGTACACCCCCCTTTTTTTCTTTATTTTTGAAGACAAATTTTTGAAACTTGGCACATCGTGTGTACTGAGTAAACGTCAAGTTTTGACACAAGCAAGGAAATTTTCACACTTCCGGTTTTAGCGGAAGTGGTGCCAACTTTTGATTTTCAAATGGGACAACCTGTATGCTATTGACTTTTTGGACTCTACATAATTTTCTAGATGCAATAGTACCACATAAGTGACAATTCCAGTCTGAGACTTTTTTAAAATATAATTTTAATTTTGTCCGTGAAGTGTGCCATGACTGTTTCAATTTATTCTATTAGACCCAGGTAATGCGATAAAAAACGGAATTGCGTTGGAAATGCTAAATAATGTGATTCGTGCTTAAACAAAGTTCTCCAAACGATTTTTTGGGCAAAACTCATTTTTTTCAAATGGAACCATATTGGTACCAAGGTACTATTCAAGGCTACTATTAATAAGGAATCTTCTGATATGACCAGTTTGCGACTAGGATAGGAACAACTGAAATTACAGTCCATCGAAAATGATTATTTGGTTTTCATCAAATGCTAAGAACGTGCAAGGGGCTTTGAAAATTTAGAAATAAATGAAACATGGTACCAACGCATTCAGAAAATTATGTAGAGATAAATTTTTGCAACTTGGCACATCGTATGTACTGAGTAAACGTCAAATTTAAGCATAAAGAAGGACATTTTCACACTTCCGGTTTCAGAGGAAGTGGTGCCAACTTTTGATTTTCAAATGGGACAGCCTGTATATTATTGAATTCTTGGACTCTACATAATTTTCTTAATGCATTGGTACCATGTTTCATTTATTTTTAAATTTTCAAAGCCTCCTTGCAGGTTCTTAGCATTTGATGAAACAAAATTCAATACCAGTTTTTAATCTTCGGTGGACTGTAATTTCAGTTGTTCTTATCCTAGATGCAAACTGGTCGTATCAGAAGATTCCTTATTAATCGTAGCCTTGAATAATACCTTGGTACCAATATGGTTCCATTTGAAAAAAATGAGTTTTGCCCAAAAAATCATTTGGAGAACTTTGTTTAAGCACGAATCACATTATTTAGCATTTTCGACGCAATTCGGTTTTTTATGGCATTACCTGGGTCGATTAGAATAAATTAGAACAGTCATGGCACACTTAAATAACAAAATTAAAATTAGATTTTAAAAAAGTCTCAGAGTTGAATTGTCGCTTATGTGGTACTATTGCATTCAGAAAATTATGTAGAGTCCAAAAAGTCAATAGCATACAGGTTGTCCCATTTGAAAATCAAAAGTTGGCACCACTTCCACTGAAACCGGAAGTGTGAAAATTTCCTTGTTTGTGTCAAAACTTGACGTTACTCAGTACATAAGATACGCCAAGTTTCAAAAATGTATCTTCAAAAATAAAGAAAAAAAGGGGGTGTACCATTCTCCTGTTACACACGGTATGTACATATGCACATGTTGTACTTACTTGAACGCTCATCAAGCAAAATTGTGCTGCCATCTAACGGTGCTTTTAGAGGCTACTATAACTATCATTCTTAACCGTCCATATTACGTTCTTATCTTGTTAATAACTTATTCCCTTTGATGTCTTAACAAAATGATATTATGTAGGATTGTACCTGAATCACCTCGCTGGTTGATGGCTGTGGGAAAAGAAAAAGAAGCCGTCCGAATTTTGGAAAGGGCAGCAACTATGAACGGACTGGATCCAAGAACTGTCCAGTCTTGTGTCGCACAACATTATTCTTCAGAATCCAAGGAAAAACCTAAAATATCAGCTGTTTTCAGCACGAAAGCTTTAAGAACGCGGACTACCTTGCTGTGTCTTAATTGGTAAGAGTTACTAATCAATTTTAGTTTCTCCAAATTGAAGTACTCATTGTTATAGGTTGATATGTGGTATAAGCTTTTTCGCTTTTACCCAATATTTAGGTCAAGTAGGAAGCAACATCTTCTTCACAGTTTCTATGGGCGGAATCATAGTTCTTCCAGGAACTTTACTGTGTATATACGTAATAGGCAAATGCGGAAGAAAATGGGCGATAATTTCTGCTCATCTTGTAACAGCAATTTGTTACTTAGTCATACTTGCTATTCCGTTGGGTCGGTTTCCTCAAGACTGGCCACGAATAGGTGCCGCAGGACTTGGTGTTGTAGGAATGTCGGTAAGTAACTCATTCATTCATTTTTCTTCATTTCGATGTCTATGTCAGATCCGCGACCACTCTGATGCCATCGGTCATGTAAATTGTAGACTGCCTCTGTTTTGCTTCTGTCGTTCATGGTTTCCGTCTCTCCATGTTGGTATGCTTTGGTTCTACCGTCTCATTGCGTGGGGTGGACAAAGAATCCCGGCTTGAATGAGTGTATATGCTCAAAGACATCCTCAGCTACGGTTTTCAATGAATCCACTTATTCTTTCCCGATCAATTAATTTAATTATACTGACGTTTTGACGAGAAATATTGACGAATTACCAATATGAAAAAAGACAATATTTCAGTTGGAAGTTTTGCTGGAACACCTTGTATGTTGTATAAACTAACTTACAACAAATTCTCCGTTTTTCTTTAGGTTTCGATGCCAGGACTTTATCTTTTTACTGGAGAATTGTACCCTACTGTAGTGAGAAACGCAGGAGTTGGTATGTCGGTAATGTTCTCTAGAATAGGTTCTATGTTGGCACCGCTGGTAATTTCCTTGCACAAAATTGCTCCTTGGGTACCACTAGTGATACTTGCCACTTTAGCAATCGCTGAAGCTTTGCTGGTCCTACCGCTTCCTGAAACAAAAGGAACTTTATTACCGGACAATATTGAAGATATATGTGACAAAAGGTAAGAATAATAATAATTGCTTCCTCTTTATCAATTAGACCACTAACCACACCAAATTTGAAACACCAAATATGTATTTCGGCATCCTCAATAGTACTTAAATACATCTAACTTACTCTACTCCGAAAATATGGAAGTTCACTCGGCCAGATCTCAAGCAAGAATGAGATGTTTGAGATCTGGCCCACAAAGGTTTCCAGATATTTAGACATTTGTCAATTTTATGCTTTGACGATTTTCCACAAACAGATTTTCTTCTTGTCGTTTGCTTTTTAACCAAACCAGACTACTGGATTAGGTACATTTTTTATACGAAATGTACGGCGCAGTTACTCAAATTTTATTTTTGTGTGTTTAATCCGTAATAAATTACAAAGTTACAAAAAAGTTTGCTATTGAACCACTCTTTCTGATCTCTTTTAAAAAGTTATCAGCCTTGCCATTGAAGAGGTGGTCTCTGATTTGTGTTGTATAAGTATACTAATGGTCCACTGATAGTAATCAATCTCGTCTCGAAAGATGTCATAAACACGTAACACAAATCGATTCAAGGGTTTTGTTGTTATACGCAAAGTATTTTTTTAGCAGAACTTACCTAGACGCGGAATATTGACTTAAAGACATCTTGTACGTTCAAATTATTTAGAAATTTAGATAATTCACAGAAAGAACTCCTTTATTCACAAATTTGAAGGGCCTTATTTCAAGAAGCATTTCCAGGGATAAGATTGTGTTGACTTTTCTAATGAGAATTGTCTATACTGTAATCTGCCAAAATATTGCCCTTACATCCTGAATCACGCTGTATATATTGGTATATTGCAAACCCAAGTATAATAAACATAAATATATGTGTCTCGAGGTACTACACTCTTCTTCACTGTCGTATTTTAAAGTACATACATGTGTGAATATTTCACACATAAGATTTTAATGCCTGTGACCTACTTACTGTTCTGTAAATTTTGTTTGTGTTTTTTATAACAGGCCTTTGCAACCGTCTTCAAGAACATCATATGAACTGGTCGATACGTCAAAAACTATCAAGGAAGAAGCTGGATAGTCATATTTATATTAAGTATAAATCTATTATTTGTAGATTGCAATTTATTTAAATAAAACTGTGGATTCTTTTCTATTATTATAAATGAACATTGTTGGTACCTACATGACCATTATTTATTATCTACCTAAATAAATTAGAAAACAGAATATTTTGTAAATCCATTTGCGTATATTGTACCATATCAATGAGGTGCATCAAGATGGAGAGATTCACACATCGATAGTTGTGTTTATAAAAAATATCCTATAATTTATGCTCCTGTTGCGGCAATTTGTACTGCAAGAGCAAAAGTCTAGTTTTCGAGTTATTTGGAAAATAAATATTTTTGTCCACGACTATCTTATAATATACTCTTTATACTTGTGTTTCTTCAATCATAATTAGATACATTAATCACTGCAGTGATTAATGAATATTATTCACTACACCAATAGGAACATCGCTTTGACCCTTTTTTACATTTATTTAGTAGGCCGCGATCGCGATGTGTCAGTTCAAATTGAAACGTCAAATCAGCATGGTTTACTTTTAATTTGAAATGCATATTCTAAAAAAGAAGATATAATGAGTAGCGAGAGTGAAAACGAGGTTTCTTTAACAGCACCAGCAATAAAAGAAGCTGCAGAACTTGCCTCATTAGATTTATTGCCCAAAAAACCAAGAAAATTATACCTGAGAGCGTATGTATGAATCTTTCTTACACTGGAGAAGGGAAATGAAGGTAAATTCTTTCTGGGAATCTGCTTTGATAGTCGTGGACAAAGTATAGTATACAACTCGTTATAATGATGCTATTATTACCTCGGATGATTACAAAACTCGCTCGTTTCAGTCGCTCGTGTTGTAAACTTCATCCTCGGTAATAATAGCATTCATTATAAACTCGTGTATAATATACTATTATTCCCAAGTAATTTTACAATAATTTGTGCAGTGGTTTTAAAGTAATGAATGGTACTGGACATAATTAATATGGCGTCCTCCAGAAAAGACTAACTTGACTACTGTATAGAAGTTGGTACCACATTCTTATTGGCATTTTGCAGAAACAACTTGCTTTAATTCTCTATTGTCTTCCTTACCTTTCGCTTTTCCCCTACTGTGGTATATTGATAAGAAATAACCCACAACACTTATGGTTTTACCAACTTTATTTCCCCATTAACCAACACCACATATATTCACTTAAACTATTTCCGACTGACTGCACACTTGATACCTATTGTGCGCAGGTACACATTACTTTAAATAATTTAATTTAACTTTATTACATACATTACATCTCTCCCCCCTTAACATAAGGTTACACAGAACTATACTCTAAACGATCAGGTGGTTTCCTATCTCTTTTTGGACGTTCAAGAACCTGAGGAGTAGAAATACTCGGTACAGATTCATCCGAGTCAGGTTCACCACTCACGTTCTCAGGATTCGCAATATCTGTATCATCAGTTGTTACTGGAATGGTAAATGTTGGAAATTGCCTTTATTTGATTGTTTAATTTGATTTAAATGACGCTTCCATAATCTTCCATCCGTAAGTTCAACTAAGTATGTGCGAACGCCAAACTTTTTTTTATTCGTGCTAAAATCCAAGATGGTTTATTTCTAATGGTGTAGTCTCTTACCCACACTTGTTCATTCAATTCAAAATTTACATTTCTTTTCCCTTTATAATACAATAGTTGTTTCACCTGATTGTTTTCTATATTATTTACAGTACTAGCAGAGGTTGTAGCAGATTTAATCTAGTCCTAAGTTGTCTGCCAAACATTAACTTGGCAGGACTTTCTCCCGTTGTACAATGAACGGTATTACGATAATCAATTAAATATCGATTTAAAGCTAAATTCATGTCAATATGTTTATTTTCGTGCAATATAGCACTTAAAGCAAATTTAACCGTTTTAACTGAATTTTCGGCTTGACCGTCCGTTGCAGGATGATACGGGGCTCCTGTAAAATGCTTTATACCGTTAAATTTACAAAATTTATCAAAACGCTCTGATACAAATACTAAGAATTCGGGGAGACCGAATCGGGAAAACACATCTCTTAAAAAATTTATTGTGTGACCAGCAGTAATCGAACCTGTTTGGTAAACTTCAAGCCACTTCGAATAGGCATCAACTATAATCAAAAAATATCTGTTGTCAATAGGACCTAAATAATCGATATGAATACGACT
The DNA here is from genome assembly GCA_963966045.1 of Xestobium rufovillosum. Classification (NCBI taxonomy): domain Eukaryota; kingdom Metazoa; phylum Arthropoda; class Insecta; order Coleoptera; family Ptinidae; genus Xestobium; species Xestobium rufovillosum. The sequence goes on from OZ014494.1 coordinate 22,383,462, forward strand.
CCAAACTTTACCCGGACATGGCCAAACTTTCAATTCAGCCAGTGGAAGCTTATTTTTAAACTTTTGACAACTAGCACATCCTTTTACCGTTTGTTCGATGTCGGAATCGATATTTGGCCACCACAAATACGATCGAGCCATAGATTTAATTTTTACAATGCCCATATGAGACGAATGCATTTGATTTAGCAGTGCCTCGCGCAAAGCTGTAGGAATTATTATTCTATAACCCCACATTAAAATATTTTTTTCAACTATCAACTCATTCTTTCTAGTATAGAAAGCTTTTAGTTCACCTTTCCCGCCGTCGTTTTCAGGCCACCCATTTACGACGTAATTCATTACTTTCAGCAGACATTTGTCTTTCTTTGTTTCTTCTTTTACCTTTTTATAATCTATCAGAATTTCTTCATTTTCCAATGCATAATTTAAATAACTGACTTCGGCTACTTCTCCTTTAGATTTATCATTAACGGAGATCTTGACAAAAAATCTGCTAAATTTTTTTCAGATTTCACGTGTTTTATGTCGTAATTATAACTGGATAAAATCAATGCCTAGCGTTGTAATCGCGACGCTGCCATTAAGGGAACTCCCTTTTTGGAACCAAAAATACTTAAAAGAGGCTTGTTATCAGTAGTAAGAGTAAATTTACGATCATATAAATAATCTCTAAATTTTGTTACACCAAAAATTATCGCTTTTAAACAGGGTTCTGGATGCAAATGCGATCGGTTTTTGCACTCCGTCTGGGAACACATGAAGCAATACCGCCCCCAACCGTATGATGACGCATCGACCTCTAAATTAATATCAATTTTTGGATCGTAATGGACCAATATAGGTGCATTAACTAAAAGATCTTTAATCTTTTCAAATGACGCCGTACATTTAGCTGACCATTTCCATTTAACATCTTTTTTCAATAGTGCATACAAGGGAGCTAAAACAGTGGATAATTTCCCAACCTACTTGGCATAGTACGTAATCATCCCCAAAAATGATTTTAATGTAGACACATCCTTCGGAACATGAGCATTTTGGATAGCTTTGATTTTCTCAGGACAAGTACTCAGACCTTTATGATTAATAATATGGCCCAGATATTTTACTTGAGCTTGAAAAAAATTACATTTATTAATTGCAATTTTTAATCCACAATCGTTTAATCTTTTTAACAAACAATCCAAATTTTTAATATGTTCTTCCTCTGTCCGACCTGTAACAAGTATGTCGTCCAGAAAACAAACAACGTTAGGAAGTCCTTCCGTTAAAGATTCCATAATGCGCTGAAATTTTGAGGGTGCACAAGATATTCCAAAAGGTAATCTGTTATATCTAAATAAACCCTTATGGGTTGTTATGGTAACATATTCCTTTGAGTCTTCGGTTAAACACACTTGCTGATAAGCATGTTGTAAGTCGATTTTGGAAAATGTTTTTCCACCTTGCAATTTTGAAAATAAGCCCTCAATTTGTGGCAAAGGGTACAAATCTGGTTCTAAAACTGGGTTTAATGTTACCTTGAAGTCTCCACAGATTCGAACAGTACCGTCTGATTTTGCTACCGGGACGATGGGTGTTCCCCATTCGCTATATTCTACTGGAGTTAATATTTTTTCCTTGACCAACCTGTCTATTTCTATCTCTACCTTTTCTCGAAGGGCAAAGGGTAAGGATCGAGCTTTAAAATATTTTGGTTTCGCATCCTTAGCTACAGTTAAGGAAATTGTTCCCTTATTAAAACAACCCATACCTGGAGAGAAAAGGTTGTGATATTTATTACACAGTTTGGAAATATTACAAGGTAAATTATTAACATGATGAATTCCATTAATTTCTATTTTAATTTGTTTATCCAATCTCTTCCTAACAGAGGAGGATTAGGAGTTTCAACTATATGTATATTCCCAACAAATTTAATATTTTTAAACTGTACATTAACTTTTGCGCATCCTAATTTAGAGATTTTTTTACCCCCATAATGAATCATATGCTTATTATTTGAATTATCTAATTTCAAATGCTTAAAATTTTTAAAATACAACCAATGTGGCATTGTTGTTACTGATGAACCAGTATCCAATTCAAAATTTACAATTTTATTCTGAACTTCGACTTGCATCATAATAGGAGGGTTGCCAACACCTTCTGAAGTCATTTGAAATAATGACTCAACTTCATTTTCCACAAAATTGGTTGAAAATTTTCTTGAAGCACTAATTTTGTTTTTAGACGCACACTTATTTTTGTTTTTGCAAACTGGGGCTAAATGCCCTTTAGCACCGCACACATGACAAGAGTAATTAGAAAATTTGCACTTACTTTGCTTGTGGTTTCTTTTACCACAAATACCGCAAATCTGGCCTTTCCCTCGTCCATTCCTATCAGCTGCTGACATTCTATACACATCGGTGGGCTCTTCCTTGATAGAAACATCAGACGACCTGGATGGTGCTGCATTCTCTAAACCGTAATTCAACTTGGACGCTTCTTTGTTTACCGCGATTTTCAACGCATCGTCTAGAGTAAGCGTTGACGCATCTTCTTCAAAAATGCGGTCCATTATTTGCTTATTTGCAAGACCCATGATAAATTTATCACGAAGAATTATTGAAAGTTCCGCTCCAAAATTACAGTGGGCAGCCAAACTTTTTACGCGGGCCATCCACTCACTAATATTTTCATTGCGTTCCTTACTTGCGAAATAAAATTTATATCTTGCGGAAAAATACGACTTTACGGGTTGGAAATGGGTGTTTAGTAGGTTGATTAACTCGGGGTACGCTTTGGTTTCTGGTTGGGTCGGAACACATAAATTAAATAGGTACTAGTTTATAGCAAGTTTCACCAAATGAATTTAATAAGATTGCACGTTTGCGATCAGCATTCATGATATTATTAGCTATAAAAAATTGTTCTAAACGGGCTTTAAAAACAGTCCAGTCCGAATTTTCATTAAATTCCCGTAAATACCCAATAAATCCAGATGATTCTGTTCTCTCTCCTCCAGCCGGGTTTGCAGCATTATTTGCATTATTCGGCATTTTATTTAGAGTAAACAAGACGTAGGTACCTGTATATTTACCAGTTTTTAAGAGCGCGCGTTTTTGTCCGTTTTTTGGAACTTTGGATTTATTTTCGCTACCTTAGTAGGTATATTTTAATGCTTGAATTTCGAATCTATAACGCGGGTACCTACTTATTAGAGATGACTTTTTAGCGTGAATTTTTAATGTTTACGTGTGATTCTTGATTTGCAAAACACTTATTAAAATCCTCGTCGCCACTTTGTGGTATATTGATAAGAAATAACCCACAACACTTATGGTTTTACCAACTTTATTTCCCCATTAACCAACACCACATATATTCACTTAAACTACTTCCGACTGACTGCACACTTGATACCTTTTGTGCGCAGGTACACATTACTTTAAATAATTTAATTTAACTTTATTACATACATTACACCTACTTTTTCTAATACCTGGCTATTACTAATCTTATCTATCTACGCTATCTTCATCATGCATCTAAAGCACTACATTTCAAAAGCTTCTATTCTTTTTCGATCCGCTTCTCTTATTGTGAAAGTTTCGCACCTGTACATACGCCTTTAAGAGTCTCTTCCGAGTTTCTGCATTAACCGTTCTCGAGCATAACAGTTATTTGACTACCTAAATAGTAGAAATCCACAACTTCCTCTATCTTCCTCTATCTTCCCATTTCCTATTTGTATTTTAGTTTTAGTCGAATTTTCACGCCTCCTACATACCAGAATTTCGGTTTTCTTTTTATTGATCTTCATGCCATTCGTAGCCCTCTGTCAAAACTGCTTCCATTTCGTTCAGAGTCATTCCTAATTCTTGTTTGTTGGATGCTAATACTGCTATATCAACTGCGAAGCTGAGCATGTTAATAGTTTGACCGTGTACATTAATCCCTGAGGCTGTTCTGCTCTTAACAATATTAATCGCACCTTCCATAAATAAGTTGAAAACTAGAGGTGACAACGCATTTCCTTCCGGATATCTACTTCTCTTCGTTCCTGCTCAAATTCTATAACTGCCGTTTGTTCTTTGTAGAGATTATGTAGTTATTATTCTTCTGTTCCTATATTTCTTCCCTACCTTTGTGAGCACCTCCAACATCTTCCTCCATTTTACATTGTCGCATGCTTTTTCTAAATCTACAAATTCTTTGTAGGCGCTCTCTCCCTTTGCTATTGTTTTTTTTTATAAATACCGTAAAGCTAAAATGACTTCGTGCGTTCTTCTACTTCGTCTAAATTCGAACTGATCTTCTGCTAACATTTCTTCCGCCCCTTTCTCCACCCTTCTTTGCATAATTCTAGGTAATATTGTTGACGCGTGGGATGTTAAACTGATCATTCTAAAATTTTCATATCTATCCGCACCTTTATTCCTTTTTTGGCAAAGCAACTATGATGTTCCGTTCTGGATTCTCACCTGTCTGGTATACACAGCTAACTAGTTTAAATAAACGCTCTCTTACCTCTTGACCTGCACACTTCAAGATTTCTGCCTGCAATCCATCTAAACCTGTCGCCTTATTGTTTTTAAACTTTCTAATGCCAGCTCAAAGTCTTCCCCTATTATAGGACAGCCTAGGTAATTTCAGTCGCTTACTTAAAAATTGGAAATCTTTTCTAATTTTAAGTGCGAAATAAGTATTTTTTTCTAAAATTACAAATTAATAAACTGAGAGCACAGCGCATTTCTCCTTGGCAAACAGCTTAAGTTAGTGTGCATTCAGGAGAACAAGGTGGAGGCCTCATGTTCATTATTTCGTTATCGTTACAAAACGTACATTATTTCTTGAAGTTGACATATTTTCTTTTAAGCGACTATCTTTAATATTCTTTTATATATAAAATCCTTATTCAAAAGTCGCAGTGGATTAAAAATACGAGACGGTTCACTATAGGGTTTCACTACATATAAGAACTGCTGGTAAATTGTGTGAATCTTGTTTCGTTTTCCATACACAATATACACAAATTGACACAAATAAGAAACACACAGACAGACAAAAATAAAAACAATAAACTCAAAACAGCCACCACAAGGACGAAACCAGTGGTCTGCGGTTTTCGGGCGCATTTTAAAAATACGTCTAATTTGATGTAACCTGCTAGTAAGCACGTAAGTATGCAGAGACAAGTTACGGATGTTCTAATGCCAGCTTATCTGGGGTAGCATTCTATGATATAAGAATCTGGATTTAGTTCTATAATTTAATGCATTGCTGGGTTTGCTCGAGGAGTACTTGTTCGAACTCATTCGTATAATACGGTAGGTATTCTGAAAACAGCCCTTCAAAATAAGGGGTTACTAATGACTATTAAAATGGTGATTATGTGAATAATTAATTTATCCTCATTCTAATAGTACGAAAATATGACAGGATATTATCAAATTATATTACGCTTACGTAGTAATATAATCATTAATTAAAATTTAATCTGATGAGTTCTAAATTGATAATTTAGAAAACAGAAACGTGATTATGCTTAATTACTTCATCTGTCAGCAATAAAGCAGTACACCGGAAGCATACATCGATGCATGTTGGTCGCCACATAAACATAAAATACATATTTTGCACCTCCCAGTGAAAATTCTGCAGATTCGAAAAATCCAACATGAGGGTTGAGACAACTAATATAATGCAAACCAGCGTACGAATTTTACAGCTTTTTGCAATTTGGCCTCGATACAATAATGAAGGCAAAGATAAATATTTCATTCTTAAATCTTTAGTGCATGCTACATTTGCAATACCAGTATTCCTGGGATGCTTATTCCATATGTTTTACGTTATAAGAGGTAAGTTCAGTAAGTTCAGTAAGATCAGCAAACATTAAAATAATTTTATTGTAAGAATACTTACTAGAGGAACAAACATGCAAAAATAATGTGAGGTATTTTGTGACGTGTTTTGCACGACAGACTAATATTAAAATCAAATCAAATGAAACTTACTTGTATACGTTAATTACAAAATTTGCGCAATTTGATATATTAACTCAACACTGAGAGATGTTGAAGGAAGACATTTTCCCGTCTTGTATCATAATATGAAGTGTTACGATACTTGTATCTTAAATAACTAATATTGTCTATATGTATTTCTATTCTCCATAACTCTTTCTGGAGCTCTTTCTTTAATACCTCCAGTATGCCAACCTTATTTGTCCAATGGTATCTTCATCATGCGTCCGTATAGCTTCTAACTTTTTCTTCCGCTTTTCCCATCGTCCTAGTCTCGCAACCGTATACTCCAAGCGTAGGTACCTACGCTTTTAAGAGTTGGTAGGTATTTTCCAAGTTTCAAAATATGTCGTTTCCCAGCGTAATAGTGCCACTTAAGAAAGCCGGCGGCATTTTAACTTATCTGTGTTAACTGTTTATACACTGGCGAGCATAAAATTAGGGTCACTTCAAAAATTCAACTTTTCTGGTTATTTATTGTATCTTATTATTGTAAATGGATTTCGTTGTATACATATCTCTAAACAGGAATGTTTTAAAAAGAAAACGTTTCATTTTCTAATGTTTTTATTGAAAATTCGTAAAGAAGTAAATTTTAACAAAATTGTCTTAAAAATGTGTAGTGAGAAAAATGTTGGAATAAAACAAGGGACTGTTAAAATTTTGACCCCTAATAACGAGTGGTTCCTCCCCGTGCATTGATGACAGCCTGGAGGCGACGTGGCATGCTCTCAATTAAATTACGGATCACATTTTGGGGGATGTTATTCCACTCCTGTAGTAGGAGCTCCCTAAGATCCTGTGCGTTGGTGGGAGACGGCGTATGACTTCGTACACGTTGTCCTAGCTCATCCCACACATGCTCTATGGGGTTCAAGTCGGGACTCCGTGCTGGCCAATCAAATCGCGTAATTTGAACCTCATCCAAATAACCGCTAACAATCCTTGCCACGGGGGGTCGAGCGTTATCATGCATAAAAGTTGCATTTTCTTCCAGAACCGTCATAAAAGGCATGACATGATTTTCTACAACTTCCGTTACGTACCTATGCGCCGTTAGGGATCCATTGCCGATAAATACTAATTCGGTACGTGCGTCTGAAGAAATTCTTCCCCACACCATAGCTGAGCCTCCACCAAATGGAAGTCGCTCATCAATACAAGCCTGGGCATACCTTTCTCCGGGTCTTCGCCATACCCGCCGACGTCCATCCGACCGATTTAAACAGAAACGCGACACGTCTGAGAATAATACCCTCCCCCAATCGTCATTTGTCCATCCCAAGTGATCTCGAGCAAAGTTCAGTCTTGCAATTCTATGGCGACGGAAAAGTGGAAGACCCATAGCCATTCTCCGACAAGATAATCCAGCAGAACGAAGTCGCCTCCTAGCTGTCCATTCGCTAATGTTAACATTTCTGACTTCTTGGAGGAGATTTCGAAGCGAAACTGCCGTAGCAGTCCGATTCCGTAAAGCCATGGACACAAGAAAACGGTCATCCCTTGGCGTGGTGGTTCTTTTCCGCCCTGATCCTGGTCTTCTCGTCAGCCTACCAGTTTCCTGAAATCGTTGGGATACCCGCTGAACTGTAGAAAGACTTACACCAACCGTTCTTGCCGTTACACGTTGCCCCCGACCATCTTGCAACAGCGCTATAATTCTGGCCGCCGTGACAGGATTTAAAGCCATTATAGGGAAATAAACGAAGACTACACTTTTCGACCGTCAAGTTATACACAGGAAAGTTAGTGAATAAATGAAGGAAATTGAAAAATAGACCCCGAGAAATAAGCTTCCAAGTAGCGCACCTGCAAGCATTTCCTAGACATCGGAAATATTGAATCTTTGTTGTGCAAAAGAAACCACAAAAAGCTTATAACAGTTCTCAGAAATGCAAGTGTTATTGCCTTCAAGAATTAATTAAATTTAATATTTTGAATTCTTAGAAAAATTGGCAATTTTCAAAGTGACCCTAATTTTATGCTCGCCAGTGTATATTCGTGTTAGCAGATTGAAAACACAATATTAGCTCTTAGCTGTATGAAAAGCCGCCGTCATAAGTTTTGGATGCGACCAAATCTTAGAAGCAGAACAAAACATTGTGGAAGCAGTATAGGTGGTGTGAAGCCACAGAACTCCATGGAGGGGTAGAAAGTTCAAAAACAAGAAACTCGTAGGAGTATTAGTCCACATTTCACTTCCAATTTACTGACACCAGTCGGAAAGTGCTCGTGCCAAAAAATGCGGCATAATAATGCCGCACCAATGCTTTTTGGCCTTGCCACTAGGAGCTTCTCGTAGAGAGCAACTGTTTAATGTGAACCACACTTAATGTCCCTTACGACACTTAATATTTGACTTCCCATAGCAAAACTACGCAACTTTGAAATTTTATACCTTTTTCGCATTTCAGTTTTAGCCAATCTTGAATTGAAGATTTTGAAAAACCGAAGCGTAAAAAAGGTATCTTGACCTACAGAAACTAAAAGATTATGGTACGCGAGATAAGTTCGAGAAAAACACAAACGAAGTACTAAAGCGCGCGGGTGAAAATATGGTTAGGGAAATAGAGGCAAAATGGAATTACATTAAAAATAGTTTAGATTCGGCAGCTAGAGAAATTTTGGGTCATAAACAAAATGAAAGTAGAAAACCCTGGATAACAAAACATATTGTGAGTCTAGAGGAAAGTCGAAAATATAAAAATAGGTTAGATGAAAGAGGGAAACAAAAATATAAGGTAATCAAGTGGGAAATTATTCGGAAATGTAGGAAAGCGAAAAAGCAATGGATTGATATTAATGCAAAGAAGTGGAAGATAAGTTCGAAGTAGGAAAGACTGATGAAGCATATAAAATACTTAGAAGAAATTTCAGAGAAATCGAATCTAGTAGCAAAAACATTAGAAACATTAGGTGCGAAAATTTTTGAACGATCGGTTTAACTTCCCACAGGCGTCAAAAATTTTAAATAGAATGGCGCAAAGAAGGATGGAGAAAAGGGCGGAAGAAATATTAGGAGAAAATAAGTTCGGATTTAGAAGAAATAGGGGAACACGCGAGGTCATTCTAGCTTTACGAGTAAGAATAGAAAAAACAAAAGAAAAGGGAAAGAGCGCTTATATAGGATTTGTAGATTTGGAAAAAGCCTTCGACAATGTAAAATGGAAGATGTTCGAAGTGCTCAAAAATGTAAGGATTAAGTATAGGGATAGAAGAATAATTCACAATCTACTCAAAGAGCAAACGGCAGTTGTGGAATTTGAGCAGGAACATAGAGAAGTAGATATCCGAAAGGGAGTGAGGCAGGGATGTGCGTTATCGCCTCTAGTTTTAATTTACATATCGAAGATGCGATTAATATTGTTAAAGACAGAATAGCTGCTGGAATTAGTATACAGGACCAAACTATCAATATGCTCAGATTCGCAGATGATATAGAAGTATTAGCATCCATCAAAGAAGAATTAGGAAGGGCTTTGAACGAAATGGAAGCGGTTTTGACGGACGGCTATGGTATGAAGATCAATAAAAAGAAAACCAAAAGTTTGGTGTGTAGGGGGTGTGAAAATAGGCGTAATGCTAAAATGCAAAGTCTCAGATTTCTGCTATTTAGGTCAAATAACTCGCGATGATAGGAGCTCTAGAGATATAAAACAAAGAATAGCGCTTGGCCGAGTTGCATTTAATAAAAAGAAACAACTATTATGCTCGGGAATGATAAACGTAGAAACTCAGAAGAGGTTCTTAAAAACGTATGCATGGAGTACGGCATTGTACGGGTGCGAAACTTGGACGAGGGATGAAGCGGGTAGGAAAAAATTAGAAGCATTTGAAATGTGGTGCTATAGACGCATGATGAAGATACCGTGGATAGATAAGGTTAGCAACAGAGAGGTATTAGAAAGAGCTGGAAAAAAGCGAAATTTATGGAAGACGGTAAAGAATAGGAGAGATATAATGGTAGGACACCTTCTGAGGCACGAAGCTTAATTTCGCGACATACTAGTGTTAGGAATAAAAAGATGCCCAGATTAGACTACTGCTCTCAAATAGTTAGGGATGTAGGATGTTCAACTTTTGGGGAAATGCGTAGGTTAGCTCAGGATAGGAAAGGATATGGAGGTACGCGTCCAACTAGTCTTCGGACTGAAAACTTTATGATGATGATCTTGCGCCCTCGACATTTCAAGATTTTTCGTTCATTGTTATTAATTTTAAAACTATAGCACTCCATCAAAACTATGCTTCCGTTTAATTACAGTCGTGTTCTTATATAGATCCCGCGCTCGAATAGCCTTATTGATATTCTGTTTCCATATTTTTTGAATACACTTCCCATGAGTGTCTCCCAACGCTTACACTTTCTTATAGGCTGTCGCGTATTTGACATTGTTTTAGATCGCCATATAAAAGCAGTTTCCTTGCCGTGATTATAAGTATTTTCAAAAATGAAGCATGGTGCATTGATTTATTTCCTTACTTCCACAATTATTGGAAATCCTGTATAATCCGAGGGTCTATATCAGTTCCATCTACAAAAGTCAGTTTCAAGAAATGTTAACCTATTTTCATTCTCCTTCTTTATCGCATAAATTTCAGTACCATATACGAGTACGTAGGGACACCCTCAGATATTATTTTAGACATGCGACGTTTAGTTCTTTTAGTGACTCCAAGATAATGTTAGCACCTTATTCTATTCTCAAATACATTATGTACCTATTTCATTATAAGCATCTTTACTCTATTGGCATTGTTTCCATCCTTATATCTGATATGTAAGTTTGGTAATAAAAGTCCGATTAGGTATTTTGTGTAACTTCACTTCGAATAATAATTATTATTATAGTTTTACAGCATATACCGAATTTAATCATGTGTTTCTGGCATTAGCTATAAGATTCAGATTCATTTTCGCAAAATAGGATTTGAGAGTTCTAAGGCAATACCTATTTCGCTTATTGTTTGAATTATTTGCATCACAACAATGGTAGCATTTACGTTCCTACATAAGTATTAATATTTTAGTTTTACCAGCAAGAACAGGGAAATTCACTGAGTAAATACATATTTGCATTAAAATATTGTTACATTTATGCCTTGCAATTATTACTATCTATGCAGTTCTCCACATCTAATTCTCTTTCCTTTTCTTCATACAGGACATCGATACTACCTGACGGATCAGCTACTGGACGATATTACTTTAACATTTTCTATAACTGGCATGTTATACATCATATATACTTTTGTTGGAAAGCAGAAAGATGTGGAAGGATTGATAAAAGATTTGGGGAATTACACAGAATTTGGCAAACCCCCAGGCACCGACAGCGTTAACCACAGATTAAACTATTTCGCTAAGACATTTCCCATATACGTCATTATTGGAATAATTTTAAATATACTGTGGGTGCATTACGAAGTACAGCCAAGATGTGAATTAACGACACAACGATTAAATAAAACAGAATCTTGCAACCTTTTCTTTCCTGCTTGGATGCCATTTTCACTCCAAGTTAAATCAACGGGATTTGTAATGTATTTTACACAAGTTATGTGCAGCATGACAATCGGAAGCAGTAACATGTCCATTACTTTTACTATATTTTCGATAATAATGCACCTAGTAAGAAGGATAAATCACCTGAAAATGAAAATTGCTGAAATATTCGAAGTCACAGGCACTCTGGAACAGAAAAAGAGATTGAGCTTTTGTATTAGATATCACATTTCCATTATAGAGTAAGGAGACATTTTTCTTTTGTTGTAGCAGACATTTGTTCCTATTGCCGAACAATTTCAGAATATACAGATGTGCCGTTTTTATTGTTGGAAACTTCAGGAAGCTATGTAAAAATAATAGTAGTTTGCTATGTAAATTTGTATCTAAAACTAATTCGTCTCCAGATAAGTGTACACAGAAAGCAGCCCTTGAAAGAACATTGCTATAAAAACGTCCAATACATAATATCTAAGCGATTTCTTGACAAGTAAAGATAAATTTGACGTTTTCCCCGTCACAGCAACCGCGATAAGTATGCTACAATATAGGAATAATAGTTTTTGAACACACCGCTCTCAAAATGACATTTCGCGAACCCGACAGACAAACTCAAACATAGTGTTCGCGCACTAGTGCGCGAAATCTAGCAAAAAGCACTGGCCCTTTCAGGCTTTCTAGAAATAATTTGACTTGATAGTAATAAAGTTTGGTTAACAAAACGCCATTTCTCCAATTTGGATGTTGGAAATAGTGAAAGAATAAAGATAAACCGCTATTAATTCGATTGACACTTTGACAACTCAATTCAATAAATTAAACCAAATGTCATTTTCTACAATTGTCAAATGGAAATCTGTCAATGTAACTACTTGATTTTTTGAAATTTTTAATTGGAAACGTATTAGATAATAATTAAAAAATGATAATGTTCGTTTCAAAAAATATTGTACGAACCTCGATGCGCGAAGACGTCTTCGGCGCATTCGCGCAAATGAAGCACTCGCTCCTTCGTCGCTCGTGCTTCAAACATTGCGCTCATGCGCGAAAAATGTCTTCTCGCACTCGTTTCGTAAATAACTATTTCAGAAAATGGCCAACGTACAAGCAACGGACACGTATAACTTGGCGATTGCAGATAATAGTTATGGTGGCTATTATTAACGAAGATGAAAGTTTAAAGCACAAACCGTAGGCGAATGTTTTAATTCATCCAAGTATTCCAAAAAGTGGCAGTTTTGCAAAGAAAATTACTTGGGGTGGTAAATGTTATAGTGGAGGACGGTCTAAAAATGCAGTTTTCACTTCGGACGCCACTGGCGGCCAGAAGATTTTTTAAGAAAAATTGGAAAGCGCTGTAAGATATTACAAAGTCCATATTATATCTTCATCTCCTGTGACTAGAAGAAAATGTAAGTCAAAGATTGAATACGCCACGGCGTCTCGAAAAGTGCATTTTTGGAGCGTTCCGTTTTGATTTAATAACTTTCTCAAATATTGACCGATTTCTCGCAAGATATCGAAGGAGCGAGTTTCGGAGAACCTTTCTTACCACGAAATATGCGGAGCCACCCGCAGGAGAGAACCCGGAAGTAAGAAAATGGAAGGTTTCATAAAAAACATACTTTTTATGGGCGTCTTGCAACCCCCATGTCTTTTTTGGCCTCAAAAATTTGAAAGGTGTCGCTGAAAAAATTATTTTCCCTAGGGGGATGATTTTCGGAAATTTTCGGTCCGATCGACGGGGCTATCGGAATTCGCTTTCAAATTTATCCGGCGCCCAGCTGTTTGGCCCGTATAAAGAACTGCTCTTAATTTGAGGGTGCCTCCCCCAGCACCTAGTGCAGCATGATTCCTAAATCTGAAACATTATGATTCCCATCAAAAGGTCACAACCAAATCCTACTTTCACGCCACTGTGGGTAAAGCTCTAAGAGCAACCTAGTAAATATATGAGTTACAAATAAGAAGAAAAAGAAAATGGTGCCTATCTTGTTTGTTATTCGACTTACGCGTTCGGGACTCTTACTATGACCTACAACTTTTGTGGGCGGAAAAGTTAGGCGGCGCGGGCACTATCCGAGCGGTTCGGCGGTTCTTCTGGGTGCGACGGAACACTTTCGCCCCTTCCGGGGCAACGGGGTGATAACGGAGGTGGAAAAATCGCGAGGGACACTACGGACGCGCGAGTTACCCTCAAAAATTTCATCCCGATCGACAGATTTTTCGCTTCGAAAAAATTTCTTGACGATTTATTACTTCTCCGCCCCTATTTGCGTAAAGCACAGGGTGAATTCACGGGGCCTTTGGCCTCGCTTCCTCTACTTCCAACTGGTCAATGTGCTTCAAAAAATGTCGATCCTCTGAAAAACATCCATTTTAAAGGAAATTTTCGAAATTTCAAAATTTTATAGGCTGATGTTTTTGATTGGTTTCAGCCCATTGAATTATTTATTATTTATTATCTTTATTTAATGGTCATTGAATAATGAACCTTACTATGCATCCGGAAGCGCACAAGGAATGATACTTGACATTTGCAGATTAGCTGTAGGTACTTTTATTTTCATGTGCTCTGCGGCTTCTTGAAATTTCTTATATAATGATAATGGAACATACTAAACACAAAAACAGTTTCCATTCTAGAGAAAGCGATTATTCCCATTTTTTTGCGTGCAATGCAAGTGACTGTCTACTATGGAAATTCAACTTTACAGAATAATACACAAAATTGTAATTTCTAGGTTTGGTAAAAGAATCAACCAGTGCTTTAGCTTTATGTTGTTATTGCACATCACACTGCTGTCCATTATTTTTGGAATTAATGGATATCAAATAATGGTGGTAATAATATCATTTATATTTTAAAGAATTCGAATTTTTAACCTTAAATGCAGCAAGTATAAGCATGCTACAAATTTACCATTCCTTTGTACAAGGTGTCCCAAACTGGACGCGTTCTTATGGGAACACCCCTTATTTGAAGAGATAGAAAAAAATTAACCAAGGTGTCCGGAGCTCAAATTTAAGGAGAAAACCACTGGCGCAAACAAAACTTTGCTATCTCTTATCGTTTGGCCGCTAGAGGGCGTTTCTCAAATTTCGTCGATTTCTTTTATGTCCTATAACTTGTTTATTAATAAAGATAATTAATTTTGGTAAAAACTTTCTTAAGGCACTTTTTTCCGTAAAATCCATTGCAATAGGCAGTTCTTTTACAGGGCGTTTAGATTTTCGTGCACCACCCCAAACTATTTTTTTTTATATAGACCACCCTATATATTATGAGATTTTTGAAAAGCTCGTAAAATTTCCTAAATTTTGGTGTATCACTTGTCATGTTTATCTTAAAAACCATTACCAACATTTAAAGAATTATTAATTTAATATAATAACTATGAGTAATCTTACCGTGAAACTTTAGATCTGTGGTTTAAATCATAACATGTTAGCATCCTATGTCATTTTATTAGTCATGGCAATCTTGATTTCTGTAGGCACAATATTTTAATTTTTAAATCGTAATGTTGCTAATGGTTTTTAATATAAACATGACAAGTGATACATCAAAATTTAGGAAATTTTACAAGCTTTTCAAAAATCTCATAATATATAGGGTGGTCTATATAAAAAAAATTAGTTTAGGGTGGTGCACGAAAATCTAAACGCCCTGTAAAAAAACTGCCTATTGCAATGGATTTTACGGAAAAAAGTGCCTTAAGAAAGTTTTTACCAAAATTAATTATCTTTATTAATAAACAAGTTATAGTACATAAAAGAAATTGACGAAATTTGAGAATCGCCCTCTAGCGGCCAAACGATAAGAGATAGCAAAGTTTTGTTTGCGCCAGTGGTTTTCTCATTAAATTTGAGCTCCGGACACCTTGGTTAATTTTTTTCTATCTCTTCAAATAAGGGGTGTTCCCATAAGAACGCGTCCAGTTTGGGACACCTTGTACACTTGTCATCCAGCACCCAGTTTCATAATATTTGGTTTCTCCGACAAAAATGCATCTCTATTGAGATGCCTTGGATCCCACTCAAGAATGTAGTACATACTCTATACTTGGTGTATAAAATTTTTAGTTCTTCTTCGATTTGAACTAAATTATACTTACGGCCAGGAATTATAAGTATTTGTATTTTGTAAGTATTTTGTATTTTGTAAGTATTATCGAAGCAGTTTTCTTGTTCCACATTTTGACGTGGGTACCCGCACTACTCACTGCATAACTTATTCTCAGAAATAATTTTCTGTTCATGTTGAATCCTTCTAGACTAGGGAGATGAATTAATAGGTATACACTAGACTAGCACCTAGCACGTGCCTAGTCTAGTATTTCGTGCAGGTAGGTTTATGGAAGTTGGAAGTTCACTATTACCGCTGTCCGATTCTGGTACCTTGTTATTTATACACAAATGCCAGTGCAAGAATGGGATAAGTCCATGAGCAACTAACGAACGAAAGAGGCATCAACTTGCGCATGCTCGTTCACTGACTTAGAAACTAGTTTCCGCTTTGTCCCAACCCATTGATCAGATTTTAGCCGGTATTGGAGATACGCCGTTCTTCATCTGTAATTTCAGTTGACGTGACAGGATACCAGAATTACGTGGAGTATCATGCGTATGTGTTCTGTTTAACTTCTCCAAGTGACGACTGATAAAGAGACAAAGGTACTATTCTATCAGTGACCAGTGACCTGTGAGCATGGACATGGATAAATTTGGATTTCAACCTAATTAAAAATTGTTCGCCTGCATTTTCGTCTTCTATTTCAAATTCGTTGGTAGACATAGTTGTCTTCATTGGAAATCCGGAAACACAAAAGATATCGCGGAACGACTTGTTCCGCGATATCTCTTGTGTTTCCGGATTTCGTTCCGAACGAGGTGCAGAATGCAGATATAAATAAACAAGAACAAATATCAGCGTTGCTGCTTTTCTAACTCATTGAATTGCTGGTCTCATATACAAGGTGAGTCAATAGTGCCGAATTCTTGAATTTTGAATATATCATATCCCAAACCAAAACAGTTATAGAAATACTAAAAAGTGACGGCCCGCTAAAATGATTTTCTACTAGCTTGCCCATTATGTCCATAATTGCCGAATGCGTGTCAACTTTGACATTATAAATGTAATTTCAAACTCCAATTACTTGAACGGACATGCCAAATTAAAATGGGTGCTAGGGGAACTCCAAATAAGACGAAAAGTTTATATGAACATAATATGTTCTAAACTCTAAAGTGAGTACTAACAAAGATACAGGGTGTAAACGTTTTAAATTTTTTTAATATCGTAATATAATAATTAATGTGTTTTCTCGTTCTTCTTGTTAGTTTTGTTAGTGTTATTCTTAATAAACTATTTTTTCCATTTTCACTTTCCTTGCATATCGGTGAAGCCATTATTGCATTATGGAAAATTTCAGTGCATGCTGGTGCATGATTTCACAAAAAGCTATTTCATTCATAAACTAAGCATTTTACGAAAAACTTTGAAGATACCAATTTCTTCTCAAATTGAACGTAGATTACAAATTCAAATATCACCTGTATTCTCCAGTGGCGTAAAGTAGGATTGGGGAATAGTAGTTTACGTAACGAGCATGGAAAGTGACAAATTTCATACGAGCGTGAAATTTTATGCACGAGGCGTAGCCGAGTGCAGAAAATCACGCGAGTTTATAGGAAATACACTTTCCATCGAGTTATGTACACTATTTTTCCTACGACCCCTTAAGAAGACAAATTTATTCATAAAACAGTAACTTTATTTAAGGATTTGTTGTCGTTATTAACCGATGTCAAAATTTCCAAGTAGCCTACTAACTTACTACGAGCATAATATTATAATAATTCCGACCAGCTCATGAATGACACGTTGATTTGTTCTCTTGTCCGCCAATTCATAATATGACCAGTTCGTACCTATATAAAATATTTAGGTCTTCCACGGAGTAGCCATTAAAATGTTCAAAATGTTCACCTTTCAAGAGATTTTTCTGATAAAAAATTATTAGATTTAAAAAGAGACATGACAGGATATTTATTCAGTAAACGTCAAAGTCTTAAAGCTGACTACAAAATATGAATGAACTGTGCGATTTTCAAAAATTACAGCACAGTTTTGAGTTTAACGTACGGGTAACGCAATTGTCAAGTTTCCGGCCTACATTCCTATAGGGGGTCGTAGGAAAATAAAAATAAACGGCCTACCTCGTAGCAACGTGCAACGATATACTGATGGGGCAAGCAGAGCAATTTTATTTTACAAATAAATTATAACTTGGCAAATGAAAACGCCTCCTTAAATTTCAACTCAATAACTTTCCTATATAATTACTAAGATAATAAAAAAATATTAAAAAAATATTAAAACTTTTACTCTCTGTATCTTTGTTAGTAGTCACTTTAGAACATATATGTTCATATAAACTTTTCGTCTTATTTTGAGTTCCTCTAGCACCCATTTTAATTTGGCTTGCCCGTTCTGAATCACCCTGTATATTATACACGATATTAGCAATTCTAATAATAATCAAATTAGAAAATGTCAAACCCCGTAACTTGCTTTTTCCAAATAGAAACCTATCGTTTTTAAACCAATGTTTGATTCCCCATAAATTGTCCTTCTATACTAGCCTACCCAAAATTAAGCATTTTTGAAGAAAGTGTTAAATCTGGTAACTTAGTAAAGAAAATTTTAATTAAAAGGTAAGAATTTAAGGAAAACAATAGAGGGAAGTATTTAGAAAGAAGTGTTCGACAGTTTTGTTGTATGCACGATTGAAGATTGAATCCTGTGTTGAAATCAATTTCCAACTTTTCAGCATCGCTTCGCAACGTTACCTCTTGGGTCTTGGCTCCTGATACAAGGATACACATTCGCAAGGAAGGACCACGTAAGTCAAAATGCAACTAAAAGTTGGATTGGGCAAGTTCCATGGCTTCTAAAGCGCATGGCTGTGACTTTCCACTTTATAGGTTGTGGGGAGACTTCTGAAATTTAATTGCTCATGGACTTAACCCGTTCTTGCACTGAAATTTCCTTTTAGTATCAGGATCACAGAGAACGCGAATAGTAACAATGTTTAAAACGTTCAAACTGAGGAAATACGGCGTCCGTGATGTGAAACTGAATTCTGAATTGACATGAATTTAATTCCTGATCTAATTATGTACATGTATTTATTATATTATATCAGTGTTAACTGATCCCAAATCTTATAGTTTCTAGGAACCATAACATTTTGGAAGTTATACAGAGTGCATGGAAATGGAAAATAAAACTGCGTAACTGAAAATGGCTTTTTAGAAAGCAAGTTCCAAACTTTTCAACCCAAAAAAATGTAAATTATTTCATGTAATGTCAGATAATTATAACTAGTTGAAGATTTATTCCTATCATAACTTTATTATAAGGTTGCATATTTCTAAATAGTTTTCTGAATGAAAATTTTATTATTTTTAATAGGCTATAATTTGAAGTTATTTTCGCGTATACAGATTGTTCCATTTTTGTTGCACAATATCCTACTTTACGCTTCAAATGGAACCCCTGAAATTATTTGCATTTTTTGGTTTCTCTAAACGTTTGCATGTTTTTCAGTCATAGTTATAACCTGACCTGTCCCAATTATGCTTAAAAACTGTCGGCAATTCAATCATGCCAAAAATAGGGGTTTGTCTTATAAAGTTTTTCACTTAGAAGTTTATTGGCGAAGATACAGGGTGTTAAAAGTTCTAAAAAAGTGAATTTCTTCTTATGAACTAAAAAGATTTTTATTTCAAATTTTATTTTCCCGTTTTAGTTTTTATTGCCCATTTTCCGATAGTAAATTCAGTAAAAGATATAACCAATGACGTAACCAACAGATGAAGTTGAAACCCTCTTTGGGGAAAAAGTGTTACGTCACTGCCTTTTTCCATTTTTTTATTTCATTTTAAGATCTACACACTATCCACTACTTTAACTAGGTAGTTTTTTATGAAATAGCTAGTTAAACTGTAAAATAACGATCATAAGCTTTGCTTTTTTCAACGGTTAGGTCAGGTCAAGGTCAGGTAAATTTAAGACATCATTTACACCACCACTATTTTATACAATAACCACAAAAAGAATTAAATTCCACACTTTAACGGACTGTCTTAGTTATTTCATAGAATAAATAACTATAGTTAATAAGTAGAATAACGGATTTCATACTGTAACATTTATAAAAGGTGATTCAGTTAGAGGTTACAATATGGCAAGGCTGGTTTCCTGGCAAGATTATTAAATAGCTGATATTTGACATGTGTCATTAGTAAGTATTGACATTTGTTATTATGGAGTGGTATTCAACACAAGAACGCATTTTAATTTTGAAAACCTACTTCCGAAATGGAGAAAATTTAACTAACACGATTCGTGCATTCGGTAACCATAACCGTCCATCTCGTGTCGTGGTTAACAAATTAATCCGAAAGTTTGACCGAATCGGATCAGTGTTGGATGTTCAAAGACCAATACGTCCTCGTAATGGTCAATTAATCGAAAATGTCTAATGTCACCGCAATGAGAAACAGTGTACGTGACAATCCGTCAACTTCCATTCGCCGTCGTTCTCAGCAATTGGACCTTTCCTACAGCACCACGCAGCGTGCATATGCATTCCTACAAGATCCAATTGACTCAGGAATTGAAGGCAACCGATCATAGACAGCGTAGGGATTTTGCTGATTGGGTATTGGAGCACCACCAAGTTGATGACGATTTTTCAAGCAAAATTATCTTCAGAGATGAAGCTCATTTTCAACTCGATGGGTACGTTAACAAACAGAATTGTCGCATTTGGGGTTCTGAAAATCCACGAGTCATTAAGGAACAACACATGCATCCACAAAAAGTTACAGTTTGGTGCGGATTTTGGGCCGGCGGCGTGATTGGGCCGTACTTCTTTGAAAATTGTCGTGGTGATCCCGTAACAGTTAATGGTGAACGTTATCGTGACATGCTAAGAAATTTTTTGGTCTCAATTGCAGCACATTGATGCAGAAGACATGTGGTTCCAACAAGACGGTGCCACACATCACAAGAAACGCTGCAGTTGTTGCACACACAATTTCCCGACCGTGTTTTCTTTCGTTTCGGCGATCAAAATTGACCACCAAGGTCGTGTGATATCACACCATTGGATTTTTTCTTTGGGGCTATGTGAAGCAAAAAGTGTATGCCAATAACCCCAGAACAATTCCAGAGATAAAGGACGAGATTCGCCGTGTTATTCGCGAGCTTCCACAGGACTTATGAAGAAGAACAATGGAAAATTTTATCAGAAGGGTGAAAGTCTGCCAGGCTGTTCGTGGAGGTCATTTAGCCGATATCATTTTTCATGTTTAATGTCAATGTCTTAACATTATATCAAAATAAACATATCAGCAGTTTCTCAAAAACCAACTGGTTTTATTTAACATTTAAAATGTAACCTCAAACTGACTCACCCTTTACATAAAAAAATGCGCTTATAGCACCGTATACGTGATAGAAGTGAAACTTCTGAGAGAGATTTACGGTGAGAGATAGAGAGAGAGATAGAACATTTCACGGGAACGTTTTCAGTCGTTTTTTGACGCAATATAAGCATACAAACGTCATTATCATTCAAATTTTAATATTTCAAATATACTTACATAATAACTATGTTCACGGATATAATCGAATATTCACAGGACACAAACGTAAAAAACAAATAATCACAAAACACTATGGTAAGTATTAATTATACAACGCGTGGTAACTCAGCTACTCATGCATGTATAACTCTCTCCTTCTATCAACGTTATATATTTCGTCTCTCTCGTGTAATGAAATGCTCGAAAACGTGACGCGACCTTGCAATTTTACTCTCAATTCACGGGTAATTTTCGAGGTGCCGCTAAAGAAGTTTCACTTCAAGTAGGTACTGCACAAGACAAGAGTCCTGCAGATCTCTTTATTAGAGCACTCTCCGTTGAGAGTGAGTTGAGTACTTATTGAAGAGTTCACTTTAGCAAAAACGTTTCTCAGAATTCTCAAGTTTACACTTTGCAGTCGTTTCTGGGTTACAGGCTACTGCTCTTAACTGCTTCTCTGTTTTACTTAGCAAGTTACTCTACTGGGCGTAATGCACTTAATTGCTTGGGTAGCCAATGCTGTGATGGTATTTGTAGCCGGACAACTAATCTTTGACGAGGTGTGATTTTGCCCATACTCTCATTTACAATAATCTTAGTTCTCTGATTTTCAGAGTACATCTCTGGTTCAAGTATTCTACAACACGAAATGGTACGATGCCGATATAACACTGCAGAAAGATATCGTATTCATCATAATGAGATCTCAAAAAGCTATTAGTTTGAACGCATTAACTTTGGCATACATGTCTTTTGAAACCTGCGCATCTGTAAGCATTTTATTAGTAGCTAATTTTTACATAGGTACAATTAAACCGAATCTTCCAGGTAGTCAAAATGGCTTATTCATATTTAACTCTAATGAAGAAGACTGTAACAAATGATTCTAAAAAATATTAATACGTTTGATTACAGTTTGCCTATAGGAAGAAGCAGGAAGACAAGAGGTAAACACCAGAAAAATTTTCATATCAAGTTTTGTGCAGTTAGTAGGTTTAGGAAACATGTATAGAAACTCAGAAAATAAACAGCACTGTAAAATTATTTAAGTGGCTTTTATGTATGTTAATGAAATTTTTTGTGAAGAATTCAAGCTTGGTATTTTTTTATATTTTTGTACCACGAATTTTATGTTACAAATCGCGTTACACGATATTAAATCCCAAATATGACGTGCTTTGAAATAATATTTTGAAATCTTTTAGAGACGCAATATTTTTATGTTGTTTGGTAATAAATTACAAAACTTCAAATAGAAAGATCAATTCTCAAATACAGTAATTTTATGAAGTGAATAACACAAATTGCCCTAATTTATGGTGCCAAATAAACTGATGCTCCATAACGTAATAATTGAAAAAATGTTTTCTTTTCTATGCACAAAACAGATAGTCTGACAAGCAAAAATTCCAGGGAGCACGATTCCTCAACTCTCAAATTGGTTAATTAGGATACAAACAGCAGGCTTCTGCGGAACTAAAACGCCACCTACGTTTTGTCAGTCCAAAAAATTGTGGCCATGAGAAAGAATTGAATAGAACTGTCCATAATAAATTGTAAACACTAAACAGAATACCGAGATCTACAGCTCTCTTAAGTTCCCTTAAATTCTATAGAAGATTAGATTTTACTTTTAGAAAAAAATTTTCTATTTTTGTGTTGATTTAGATTAAGTGGAAAAGGAAGTCTTTACTTTTGAACATTATAGTTTCTTGATTCTTATCTCGTTTTTTGTGAAAAGTAAGTAAAGAAAACAGAGAAGAAAACGTTGTTTCAGACCTCATAAAACGGGGTGGGTCCTTGAGTTAAAATTTAGTTTAAACTTTATTCGGGTTTTTTTGACAGAGCCCTCCCTCTTGAATAAGTCACGAGCCGTCACTGAACTTCCAATACGTTATTAAGTTTTAATAATTTAATGTTATTAAGCTTTAATGCAGTTTATTATCTACCCACGTCTGACTCATTGTTGTTTACTGCCTTTATCTACAAATAAATCAAAATATATAGGTATGCAAATTACAAAATTCGCAACATAAAGTTATCTTATTTTCCAATCTTCTTGATATACTTACGATTGCACTTTATTACAAATTGCAGTTTATAACAAATAGTTCAAAATTGATCTAACGTAATGCTTATTTTTAATTTTAGATATGCCTAGGTAAATCTTCTTACTTCTTTATGAAAAGATTTGAGCCTTCATCGCAACATGTTAAATCGAAGTGCCATCACATTCCCAATCAACTAACATCAAGACGTTAAGGACATAAGAGAGATAGTCAGTCACATACCTATAAATTTTAAATTTTGCCGGCAAGATTTATAAAAAAATCATGAGACGTCGTGTCGGTAGAGTGATTTGTCAACAATATCACGAATACAGTTATGTACTTCGAGACTACAATTGCCAAATTTTGCGGGTGAAAGACTATAAACTCAAACGATATAGGTATTGTTGTGTCTATTTCACAAAAAATACCACAAAAGTCAAACATGAAATGTATTAATTGAAAAATACAATAATTGATCTAATTAAATGTTATTATTAGCAATGTCATACACCCGCGTCGTTTATATTTAAATTTTATTGCTGTAAAACGGGGTATCTTCCCGTTTCATGCGTTCCCGATTCGGGCGTTTTTGGGTTTCTACCTGTTTTCGTGTCGATTCGAGGGTCGAGAATTTACTGGGTAATTAAACAGTGCCAGTTCGTGCGTTATAGGTACTTGTTGCAATAAAGGCATACAAAACGTACTGCTTTGTTTTATAGTTGCCAGTCACTGAATACGACCAAAAAAGTGGTTCCACGGCCCACTATTTCTGGTCTGTGGGCAAGCTCAGGTCGCGAAGAGAGCTGAGCGTTTAAAGGTGGATTTATGCAGCATGAAATTAAGAATTAATTTAACTTAAACATTAACTTAAGAATTAATAATTTTATGGGTGTTTCATGCACTAACATTTACGTTATTTCACGCACGCGCAGTGAATGATATGTCAGAATCGGAATTTGCAATTTTTTAACCTAACTTTCATGTTAGAGCGTTATTTAGTTGCAGCTGTGACGTTGTTTAATATAGTTTTTGTCCTGACGGTTCAAATTTTGCGATTTCTGGGTTAAGTAAATACTCTTCATGCAAATAAATACAACTGGGTGCACACGCACGCGCAATCTGCATTTCACCTAAGAATTAACTTAAAAAGATAAAAGTTAACCAACTCTTAAGTTAAGTTAATTCTAAAGTTAAGATAATGAGCTGCATAAACTGCTCCGTTAAAATACACAGTGCTTAAATATTAAGTTAATGTTTAAGTTAAGTTAATTCTTAATTTCGTATTGCATAAATCAACCTTATGTCTCCCCCCAAACAAAAACATTATTTGAAAACAATAGTAGCGAAATCAATATACAATTCCGCATTGAAGTCTAGTTATTAACAGTGTTGTGTTGTAAAGATAAACTAGAATTAGGGGTTTAATGCATTATCAGCAGGTCAGCGCCCGAAACGGCACTCAAACCAGGTAGAAGTTTGGGACGACGCACGAAACGGTACAAATTTCATCGACGCCCGAAACGGGAACGCACGAAATGGGACTAAACCGTAAAACGGGGTAGCCAATAGCTTTGACCGAGACCGCTTGATAAAATTTTGAGCAGGTTCCTACTATAATTTCTACTAGAATACAATACTACGTACATTTAGAAGCGGCGTGTATTGTTCGGTTTAACATTCTATGAGTGGACATTATATGTACGTATACTAATAGACACCAAGATTCCTTGTATTCGGCATATTATGTACCTACTTTATTGTTAAAATAAAAGACGTGCTTTTTCCTTTCCCACTTTTTCTACCTATCCTGAGCATTTCCCTAAAAGTAGAACATCCTATCTCTGGACTATTCCTTCGTGTCTCAGAAGATGTTCTACCATCCTATCTCTCCTATTCTTAATTTTTTATTTTTATGAGAACATAACATAATTTTCTAGACTGGATAAACGAGTTGCAATTATAGCAGAAGCACTAAATATTACAGAATCAGCATTAAGTACCTATACATATTTTCGTTGTTTTCTGGAGCAAAATGGCGTTTTCACCTTGTTTTTTTTCAGTAACCTTCTTTGTATAACTCTTAAGTCTAATTTTCAAGTACGTTTCAGCTATTTTTTAATCAGTTGACACTTCATATAAATCCTCAACCAAATTCGTTACATAACCTGAACGCTTTTACAGCCGTGAGCAACGCAATATATCACCATTGTAAACAAAAAATTGCTTCCTGGACACCTGGAGAAAAACACTTGATCACCTCTTCGCGTTAGAAAAGGATGGAGATGCGTAAGTAGTACAGGTTGCATACACAACAGATATGCCTCACAAAGCTTTCACGGCGTAAACGGCAATGGGCCTGTCCAGTAGGGTTACACATCATTGGTTGTAACAAACATTTTTTATATTTCAATGGGTTCTGCTGATTTTCAGAAGTAGATTGCCTCTACGGGTTGGCATCAAGTATATTTTAATTTTCAATGTTCTAATTCACAACCAACTACCAAAATCAGCACAATCTTGTTGCCCGACCCTGTATTATTGTTTAATAATCTAATTGCTAAGTAATATATGTTGCAAATCTATTAAATTGCTTTATATCTGCTCATCATAAGGTTCTCAGTCCGAAGACTGGTTGGACGCGTACCTCCATTCTTTTCTATCCTGAGCTAACCTACGCATTTCCCTAAAAGTAGAACATCCTACATCCCTAACTATTTGAGAGCAGTAGTCTAATCTAGGCCTACCCCTACCTCTTTTTATTCCTATCTCTGACTCTAGTATGTCGCGAACTATTCCTTCGTGTCTTAGAAGGTGTCCTACCATCCTATCTCTCCTACTCTTTATTGTTTTCCACACCTTTCGCCTTTCCCCAACTCTTTCTAATACTTCCCTATTGCTAACCTTATCTATCCACGGTATCTTCATCATGCGTCTGTAACACCACAGTTCGAACGCTTCTACTCTTTTTCTATCCGCTTCTCCTATTGTCCAAGTTTCGCACCCGTATAATGCCGTACTCCATACATACGACTTTAAGAGTCTCTTCCTAGTCTCTATATTAACCGTTCTCGAACATAACAGTTGTTTCTTTTTGTTAAACGCAACTCGTCCCTGCGCCATTCTTTGTTTTATATCTTTAGTGCTCCTACCGTCTTGGGTTATTTTACTTCCTAAGTAGCAGAAATCCGCGACCTCCTCTATCTTCTCATTTCCTATTTGTATTTCAATTTTAGTTCTATTTTCACTCCATCTACATACCAAAATTTTAGTTTTCTTTTTATTGATTTTCATGCCGTAGCCCTGTGTCAAAACTGCTTCCATTTCATTCAAAGCCGCTCCTAATTCTTCTTTGCTAGATGCTAACACTGCTATATCATCCGCAAATCTGAGCATGTTAATAGTTTGGCCCTGTACATTGATCCCTGAGGCTGTTCTTTCCTTAACAATATTAATCGCATCTTCGATATATAAGTTGAAAACTAGAGGTGACAATGCACATCCCTGTCTCACTCCCTTCCGGATATCTACTTCCCTTCGTTCCTGCTCACATTCTACAACTGCCTTTTGCTCTTTGTAGAGATTATGTATTATTCTTCTGTCCCTGTATTTCATCCCTACCTTTCTCAGCACTTCGAACATCTTCCCCCATTTTACGTTGTCGAAGGCTTTTTCTAAATCTACAAATCCTATATATACGCTCTTTCTCTTTTCTATCGTTTTTTCTATAATTACTCGTAAAGCTAGAATGGCCTCGCGCGTTCCTCTATTTCGTCTAAATCCGAACTGATCTTCTCCTAATATTTCTTCCGCCTTTTTCTCCATCCTTCTTTGCACAATTCTAGTTAAAATTTTTGACGCATGGGAAGTTAAACTGATAGTTCTAAAATTTTCGCATCTATCCGCGCCTTTTCTTTTTGGCAAAGCTACCATGATGTTCAGTTTGTAATCCTCTGGAATCTCGCCTGTCAGGTATATGCGACTAACTAATTTAAATAAACGATCTATTACCTCTTGACCTGCGCACTTTAAGATTTCTGCCTGCAAGCCATCTATGCCTGGTGCTTTATTATTCCTTAAACTTTTTAGTGCTAGCTCAAACTCTTCTCTCATTATAGGACTCCCTAGGTTATCCCCTTCTACACTGCTTTCACTTTCTAATATATCTTGCACTTCCTGTCCCGCATATAAGTTTCCTAAATATTCTTTCCACCTATCTGCCTTCTCCCCGCTTTCGATTAGGATATCTCCTGCCTCATTCCTAATGCTTTTGGTACTAGATCCAATTTCTCTAAAATTTCTCCTAATTATTTTATATGCTTCATCAGTCTTTCCTATTTCGAACTTATTTTCCACTTCTTTGCACTTATCATCGATCCATTGCTCTTTCGCTTTCCTACATTTCCGAATAATTTCCCACTTGATCGCCTTATATCTTTGTTTCCCTATTTCATCTAACCTATTTTTATATTTGCGCCTTTCCTCTATTAGACTCACAATATGTTTTGTTATCCAGGGTTTCCTACTTTCATTCTGTTTATGACCCAAAATATCCCTAGCTGAGGAAACTAAACTATTTTTAATGCAATTCCATTCTTCCTCTATGTCCCTAACAATATTTTCGCCCGCGCCCTTTAGTACTTCGTTTGTCTTTTTCTCGAACTTATCGCGCGTATCATCATCTTTTAGTTTCTCTGGGTCAAGATACCTTCTTCCGCTTCGTTTTTTCAAAATCTTAAATTTAAGATTGGCCTTCATAACGACTATATTGTGATCACTATCTATATCTGCTCCTGGATAACTTCTACAATCCCTAACTTGATTTCTAAATCTTTGCCTAACAAGAATGTAATCTATTTGATATCTCCCTAGGTCTCCTGGCATCTTCCACGTGTAGCGTCTCCTAACATGATGGTGAAATAGAGTGTTCGCGACCGTTAAGTTATGTTTATCGCAGAACTCTATCAGTCTCACTCCCCTATCGTTCCTATTGCCTAATCCAAAGGGACCAACTATTCCGCCCTCTCGCCCTGTGCCTACGACTGCATTGAAATCTCCTATAATTATTAAATTTTCGTGTCCTCTCACAAAATCTAGCACATGTTCAATATCACTATAAACTGCCTCTACGACCTCATCACTGTAGTTAGAAGTGGGCATATATACCTGTATTATTACTGTTTTTACAGGTTTCGAATCTAACCTAACCATAACTACCCTGTCACTTTGCTGTAAGAAATTTTCTACACTCTGCCCTACTTTTTTCCGCATAACAATTCCTACTCCCGAATTTCCTCCTACAGATCCTGTGTGTATTACTCTAAAATCTCCGCTCCAGAAGTCTCCGGCTTCTGGCCATCGCACTTCACTAATACCTACTACGTCTAATGCTAACCTATCCATCTCAATTTTCAAATTCTCTAACTTTCCTACTTGTTTCATGCTTCTAACATTCCACGCTCCGACTCGTGAGATGTTACACTTATCATTTCTGATGACTCCCCCCGAAGCAGTCCCCGCCCGGAGATCCGAATGTGGGACTATTTTACCTCCGGAATATTTTACTCCAGAAAGTGCCATCATCATAAATTCGAAGTACGCTGTACCAGGGATATAATAATGTGGTGGTTTCCCGTTGCCTTCCACATCGCAGTAGTGTGTATCACAGTGCCATACCGACCCTCACGATCTCTGCCACTATGATTACTGAAAGAGCTGCTGCTCACGCAATGTATAACGGCAATGGATTGTACCGAATAAAACAAACATTTGCTGCTGTAAATTGTTCTAAGTAACAACTCCAGCAATTAATAATAACTTCAAGTGAATTAAATAAAGAAGAATTTTCAGTCGCAGCATGAAGAATACTCAAATAATCTATAACAATAGCACTTAAGTATTGTCTCATATTGAAAATATGAGAATAACAAGAAAGTTTTGTATTACTCAATTTGATAACTCATTCTATCTCAGCCCCCTAGAGCCGTGATTTCAAATTTTCACGGGACTATTTTGAAAAACTGAAAGGAACTACTCTTAAAAACTCAGACAAAGAGCAAATTATAAATGAACAGTGGACATTACTAAAGAAGAAAATAAATAAAACAGTAGGTGTGCTAGATTACAGAAAAAGAAAGTCGTGTGAGAGAGAGAGAGATCATTTGACGATTTTCTTTTACTCTGGAGTACTACACCAGAGACCAGACCAAGACCCGCAATTATAAAAATATAAAATTTATGTATCTCTTCTCTGAATATTGTTGTTTTACACATTTTAATTTGCTATTGCCAAAATATCGGATTGAGTACCTACTTATTGTTATTGCCTTCCGATTCCGAACGCTTCGATTTATTCGCAGGAGTGTTATGTTTGTTTTGATAGTCATAATGATATCCTACTGTAATACGCACTGATTTTTAAGTACTGTATTCCTTATCACTTATGTACTTGAAAATATTACAGACTATAAATAATACTCTGAATTAATATGTGAATACATACGTATATTACAAAAACTGAAGATAATAAAATTGTTACTCTGGACCTTAGTGTGTGTGTATCAACGGAACTGAGAAGTGCATTATTTATTAGATGTAATTTGTGTTAAAACTAGTGTGGAAACACTTAACATCATGGCGTCCAATGAAACCAAACCGGAAGAAGATGCAGTTATAGAGAAATTTATAGAAGACGGTAATATCAAATTTTTATTTGCTTAACAACTGTAATACATTTATGTGTTTACCCTGTAGGACTTTCTTGACGTATCCGATACTGCTAATTATTGTATCAGAACCTTAAATTTCAATGCAGTATTGCCACATATTATAAAATATTACAACAAATATTTTGTGAAATCCTTATTGCTATATTTAGTTACATTCCGGATGTCAATGTTCAAATTGCACAAATTTGTCGCAAATTTCATCTTTTTTATGCCGAAAGCGAAAACTATATGTTAAGTTAATACAGGATAGCGTATTTACTAAATATACTTAACGCTAGCACAAGCCACGCCTTCATTCGTACGTCACTACGAAGAAAGGAAACCATACCCTGCACCAGCACGCCCTATATTCTAAATATACTACATACCAGTGCAATGCATACGTTGTTTGGCGGTTTTAAAAATGCGGTCGTGTTTTTACTAAATTTAACGTATGTTCTTCAACAAAATAATATTATTCACGAGTATTATAAATGCCAACGACTGGAACTGACAACAACGCTTCGCTTCGCTCCTTTTGGAAAAGAAACGGAATCAGTACCAAAAACATTCGTACACCGGGACAGGGTTTGATCTAGAGAACGTCCGATCAGGCCGACACACTAGCCATGCTGTTATACGAGCTGCTGGATAGTTTATACGCCACCGGGTATATGTACGTAGGCAAGAGATATAGAAACTTACTTATTTATTAGTAAAATGTATTACCAGCATACAAAAGTAATTGAGTGAATTCATATTCGACTTGTCCAGTAGTGATGAAATCATTTTGCAATTGAACTCTGAAACGCTTCGGACGTCATTTACGAGCTCACTTGTGTTTATCCCGTACGTTCAACTTAAATATACTGATAAGTACGTAAGATTCATATAAACTCTGAAAATACAGGTGATTCAAAATTATTCATCAAATCTTGGTTTATGGACTGTTCA
The DNA here is from genome assembly GCA_963966045.1 of Xestobium rufovillosum. Lineage (NCBI taxonomy): Eukaryota > Metazoa > Arthropoda > Insecta > Coleoptera > Ptinidae > Xestobium > Xestobium rufovillosum. The sequence continues at coordinate 22,414,357 of OZ014494.1, forward strand.
GAAACAAAAATCGGTATTTTTTCGTTTACTCAGAAGGGCAAGTACTAGAAAGGAACTAGTAGTTTAGCTCTTTAATGTTAAGTAATTATCATTCAGCTTTACCGATTTGATGAAATTTTGTATAGCCCCATAAGACGGTAAGTGAAAATAGTTACAAATTTATTGTTTATCCCCCGCCTCACAATCCCCCCATTTACTTTTATTATGAGGTTAGATGGGGGGGGGGACATAATTAAGTTCGCAGCAATTTTCTTCTAGGTCTTTGTTATGGGTCTATACAAAATTTTATCAATATTGGTTCAGTCGTTTCAAAGCAGTCATTAAAAATGCAGCCCCTCCTTACCTGACATCGAAGGTAAAACAAAAAAATACCTTCAGAACTCTTATTATTTTTCTCCTTTTTCACCTTCTGTGAATAAACAGTAATAAGTAATTGGTAACTGATAAATACATTTTAAGTTTAAAAAAGTTAAGCACCGGAGAATGTTGTCCTCTTACGTCTTCAAAACACGAAAAAGATAACAACCTGCAAACATCGTGTAGTGCCCAGCTGACAGCAGGCCACTTAGATTTCATTTATTATTGGCAACGAAGGAATCTTCCGTTATTAACATAAAACCGAAGAGAATTTTATTGCTGCATGTAAGCATGGAACCATGCGTGTGCTATACCACCTTTTCCAGTTTTTAACATTATTTTGCGAGTAACAAACGGTAGATAAATTTGTGGATCTGAACTTTAGTGTGTCCGTGTCTTCTGGTAACTCAAGAGTGTTTTGAATTTTTGTGACATTTATCGGCACCCTGTGAGAAATCGAGTAAATAAAAAAATAAACATTGGGTATTAACATCATGACTTCCAAAAACACTAAACCGGAAGAAGAAGAAGTTGTAGAGCAGTTTATCAAAGGTTGCGAAGGTAATAATAGTATAATAGATAAGTACTTGGCAATTGAAGGGGTCAGTGCAAAAAGTTTTTACACTGACCCCAAAAAGTGGCTAAGTCACATTTCCATGTTTTCGAGTTATTGCATAATGAAAGTTTCAATATACTCCCACTTCTATTATGCTGTACTGTTTAGGAGGTTTAGTATTTTTTTAGTGTAAAATAGTACCTGCAATGAATATAATAACCTAAATTATGTACTGAAAAACTTATTTAGTTTCACAGAAATTTGATTTTTGAATTTGGACTTAGCCACTTTTTGGGTGAAAAATGGTCAATAATTGAGAAAGTTTTAGAAAATTACGTTAAGAACGATGGAAATTCTACATTTTTGTTTAATTTTCTGAGGCAACTGAAGATTAAAAGATAAAATATCAGTTTTTAGACTCAATAATGATAGGAAAAATAAAAAAAACTGAAGCTGTACAGAGAACTATATTTAGTTAAAGAAATAAAACATTTTACGGCTCGCTTTACTGAATAAAAAACGCATTTCAATAACCAAAATATAGCAAAAAAATATAAAAAGAGATGACGAGCAAATCTACTTGTATACAGGCCGTCCCAAAATTCCGTGGACCTCAGGGTATTGTGGCCAAAATAAGCCGATTAGACCACACGTATCTATATATCAAAGCGCTTCGTTTGAGCGTGATGAAACTTCAAAGTTTATTAAAAAACTTATTTTCTTCAATTAACTCGGAAAAACTTCGTTCGATTTTAATACAATTTGGTATGTAGATATTTCCTTGGAAGTATGTACTATTTTCTGATGTGCAAAGCAAATTAGCTAAGGTTCTAGAAAGATGAAAACTACCCCTACCCCTAATCAAACATTAACGTAAGTAATTGAGCAAAAGGGCCAAGAAACAAAAAAAAAATACTTTGCCGCTTTAATAACTACTTCATATGTCTAGGTCAAAAACTGGCTAAGTCCACTGAATTAGCCACTTTTTGATACTTAGCAACTTCTTGCACTGAAATGATGATCAGCTCTACAACACACATATGGGTTTTCATGCAGTTATCTACTTCTTGCCGCGAATTTGACCTCAACAGTCGGTAGTACGGACAAATTTGGGTAGATGGCTATATTTAACTCAGTTTCACAAAAATATGGACTTAGCCACTTTTTGCACTGACCCCTTCAATTATAGTATTATAAAATAGGGATACAAAATATAACTTCAAACAGTTCAGTAATAATCCAATAAACAAGTAACAAACAATATTTCTTGTTTACCTCGACATTATAATATGGACAAAATTTGTAATTCAATTAGCTAAGGGTTAAGGTTAATTGTTAGTTTGTTACTAAAATTGAGGAAATTTCTTAATGAAATCAGTGTGTTTCATTAAATAATTATTGCGATAAAAGATGTTATTTTCATACCCACATAACGTATTTTACCATTTAATGAAAGTTTCAAATAAATTTTGCTCATAAACGATGTATCCCGTCCATATTCAATAAGAGTACCTTTTCTACTTGGAAATCTTTAGTATTTCACATGTAACTGTCAAGAACTGCAAGAATGAGCACAAAAAGCAGGGGACATTTTTAACCCGAAATATTCCGAATCGGGGACACCCCTGGTTAATATGTAATATAAAATTTCAACTAATTGCGCATAAAAAGGATAATGATTGCCCACAATTTAATTATTTTTCCTCCATACGTTTTAGAAATATTCAATAGAAACGATTTGGATTGATCCACTTTAACTCGAGAACAAAATGTTTACAGCCACCAAAGGAATACTGAAATCAGTTGAGGAATCGAAAAAAAATTGCCTTCAATAAAATTGTTTCGTTTACAGAAAAATAAGAAAGATTATTTGCAGAAAAACTGAGGGCGCTTGTATAAGTGAAAAAATGTAAATAATAGCCCATTAAAAGAGAACAGCAGTTAATTTAAAAATTCACGGACCTCGCACCTTACGCAAGTATCATAGGCGTATTGAAAATACCGACACAACTGCTCGGTTTCTGATGTCCAACAAAAGTGATCTGTGCCGTTTCAAGTTGGTATATTATTGATACAATAAAATAAAAGAAATGATTTGTGACAAGCACAAGGCACATAGTCAAACTGACGCAATACGTAACAAAATATTAACGCATCCGTTTTGTACCGTTTGGACTTTTATTCCAACGCGATATCCCGCTCGCGCTCGCCGTGCTTTAGTTTACATCTGGCCAGCGCTCTGATATTATTATTATTAGCGCCCTCGACTGCGCGCGTCGCCGACAGAATCTGTCGCGTGTCGATACATTTTTCGTAAGATGAGTCCCATATACACACGCGCCAAGAAGTATTTTCAATACTAAAAAATAGTGATAGGAAGAAAACTGGACAAACTGTATACGAAGTGTTTTTATACTTTCTCACCATCAAGAGTAAGCTCTATTATTAATTAAAGTTGTTGTGGTGTACCAACATTGTATGGATAACTTCTAACATTATAAATGTATATTTACACAACACCTATATATTTTATCACTTTGCATTAACAACACTGTGATTAGAAAAGAAGCTGACCTGAGTAACCTATGAATTTTTGTCTGGATGCCTTTGATTGAACTTGTTTTGAAAGTGTCAACCGAATGACAGAATAATGTCAACCAAAAGGCAGAATAATAAACGTTTAATAAAATTGGAAGAAAAATACAATATTGGTAAACATGAAATACAAGAGATGTTGGAAATATTCCCCATTAATGCCTAAGCATAACCGCACACGCGGTAAGGAAACATCCCAAGAGGTCCTTTTTCAAGATTGTGCAGCTGGTTCTATATGATAAATGAATTTCCTGCGATAACTTCCCCAACGATTCCTCGTGTTCTCTTTTTCTTGTCGCAGTACTTCCGATTTCCCTAGTCATTTGCACCATGTGCCAAAATATCACTGCCAGACACATTAGATAGTCGCGAGTGGATATCAAAGGCTCCCAAACATTTTTGAAGAAAGCCTTCTGCAGTGCGACTCACATGCAACTTTCTTATAGCCATATTCTTTTTCTTCTAGTTTCATACTTTAAGATTACTGACGTCTTGCATGGTAGAAAATACAGCAATAATTTACTGTTGCGGCTCCCTAACCATTATTTTTTGATCGCGCTGTATAACTGAACACAAATTCAATCATTTAAAAATTCCGATTAACTTATTCTACGAAGATACTGTGATTCTGAGACTGCTTGAGTTGCAAATATTTAGTAGTGAGTTTTATGTTACTAATCTTTTAATCATTATTTCTACAATCGAGGAAGAAGTCGGTATGAATAAAGTCATAAGGGCATTAAAGTTGTCAACATGTTTAATCATTTTATAGAAACAATACATTAACGGTTCATTTTCCATGCATTCGTTCGTCACTATTTCAGTTTTGCTTTAAATCGTATGAGACGTCACAGAACCTCAACAGCGTATTATCAATCAATTATCCAATAAGCTGTTTTCATAACAAGGCCGAAAATATAATTAAGTAGGTTGTTGTATTCTGGAAAAATTAAGATAATTAATAATTTGCATAATTCAATACCTACTCTTATCTCTTACTAATATTTTGTAAAATTAGATGAACCAGATAACCAACAAATTACAGTATGTTGTTTAGTTACTCTAAAATTTTGATAATTCTAAAAAACTTACACTTCCATATTCCATTCCTATTTTGTTCTGTTTGATAGAACACCTGAAAATAGTTATGAGTGGTATGAGTGAATCGTTCGAACAACTACTCCTCCAGCAAATTCTCCGCCAAGTATTGAATTATATAATGAATCCAGATTTTTTGTACTTCGAGGTATCACAGAATGATACTCCAGCTATCTGGCATTGGAACATTCATAACATATCTCTGCGAATACAATACTTCAACAAACAAGATTCGTTTTGTAGGTTATACCAAATATGTTGCATTCTAAATATTTGAAGTAATGTACGTAGAGACACGTTATGAATGTTTCAAAACCAACTATCTGGAGTAGCATTCTGCCATATTTTTTAGTACAAAAAAATTTGAATTCGTTCTATAATAAATTGAATGCCTGGCGGGGTATTTGCTCGAGGAGTAGTTGTACGAACGATCCAGTACCACTCATTGCATCGAAATAATTAATAAATAACTGGTGCTTGCTCATATCTGATCCACTGAGGTTAGTATACATACAGCGTGATCATTTAAAACGAGCCACCTCAAATAGAGTTATGAAAAATTGCCAAGACACGTAAATTTGATGCAAGGGGGACAGATTTTGAAGTAGGTATAGTTGACGTTTGTAAAACCAACCCCTTAATCCCCAGTCATCCTCACTTTAAAATCTTAAATGGTATCATATCACTTGTGACATCTCATTTTAAAGGAAATAGAATGAGGAATACAGCAGCGATGTTTATTTTTTAATTATTTCTTATTTTAGCTTTAAAAACTAAAATAAGGTCATTCCAACCATTTTCATAAGAAAAACGCTTTTTGATATTGAGTTAAATTTGATACAAGATAAGAGATTTACCGGTTGTTCGTAAATTTGGTCAGAGATTAGTCATAGATTCGTTTAAATAGTGATTAGTTGTTATGATACAACCAACCAGAAAGCCGGTATCATAGCAACTAATCATTGATTAAAATAATCATTGGTTGAACTATTATCAAACGTACGAACAACCTTGCAGATATCAGATAATAAACATTTCATGCAAAAAAGAAAGGTGGGAATTTAAAACAGGAAAATATAACTTTTAGAATAATTTAAGGAAAAACTATCTTACGTGCTCAAAATGGGCCCAGTTATTTACAAAACAATAATAAAGCCTATATTCTTGAATTGCCTTCTTACATTCAGGAATGGTTCTGCGGGAATATTTCGGCATGTTTCGGATATTGTGCGCCTCAAATCAATTAAATTTTCTGGGTGAGTTTGACACACTGCTGATTTAGAATAGCCCCAAAAGAAAAAAACTAGCAGGCTGATATAAGGAATAATTAAAAAATAAACATCACTGCTGTATTCCTCATTCGATTTCCTTTAACATGAGGTGTCGCAAGTAATGTGGTGCCATTTGAGATTTTAAAGTGAGGGTGGCTGGAGGTCGGAAGGATGGTTTCACAAAATGTCAACTATACGTCAAAATGTGTCCCCGTCGATTTCTAAATTTACGATTTGACATAAATTTCTATTTGTTTCTAAGATATTTTTGAGGTGGCTCGTTTTTAAATGAACACACTGTATAAAGAGCCTTATACAGATCTGAACTGCGCCGCCCGCGTCCGCCGCGTCGAAGACTGCGTCCCAAATCGCGCCGCGCGCTCGAATGCATTTTCAAAGGCTTGTTCTTGCGCGCCGAACTACGAATCCGAACGTTCGCGCTATTCCCAACAGTAGTGCACGTTGAAATGAAGGGGGCCGCAGCTGCAAACGTAAGAACTGTAACTCTGTAACCAAAAACTAACCAGTAGGTATATTTTTTAAGAATTTAATGTGGTATTAACAATCCTAAAAATGCAAGTGGCTTATCGAATATTCTTGAGAGGAGGATACCAGGATTAGCTTCTACGCCACTGAAAAATCGTACCTACTCGTATTTGAATAGAATTCACTGCGAAATATTGCAGACTTGGTGTAATAATTGACCTGAAAATTTCATCAGCTTTTCTGCATGGTATTCAGAGAAAATCAGCTCATCACAAAATGAGCATGAAATTTCAACAACCTGCAGATATTATTTTAGAAACGAAGACGCTTTAGTTTAGATATATGTATAAGTTTAAGCGATAAACCATCATTATTTTCGCGTGATCTATCGCTTCCCGAAATAAAAATGGAAGATCCTGTATAATATCATACTCTCAACTAAAATATTAGTTAGGTACTTCAGAAACTTAAGATCTTATTATACAGTGTTCTGCATAACTTACCTCGTCATAACCTACAATCCTACAATTGTAACCTCAAGGAACATGCTCCAGGTGCCATTTTAAGTAGAAAATGTTCTTTATAAACATGGCCCAACTCGCAACAGATTATTAACTACAGAAGTTTAAGTTATTACTCAAGTTTTTGCAATGTTTTATTGTTTTAACAAATCATCTAATGTTTTTAAAATGACTTCATTCAGCACTGATATATTGTACAATGAGATCTAAAATGGACCGAGTTACCTACTTCATTAGATGCGTCCTCTTTTTAATGTTCTGCGCGGCCATTGTACCAGCTTTATATTATATTAGCTCTTGCGATCCGGATCGCATATTCGTATCGAGCGCATGCTATCGCAGATTGGCAAATGCCGAACTTAGCTAAGTTTCGTATCGGACGACCGTGCTCGTGGTCGCAGAGGTATGACAAATGAGTGGATGTCTGACGCGAGTGATGGCGATCCCCTAGCTGCCCTTTTGGACCTGACCGATTTTTTGTTCAAAAGAAAAAAGAGAAATCATCATAACAAAAAAGAACTACTGCGAGATGCGAACCCTCAACGTTGCGACTTGGGAGACTGGCACATCGACCACAGCCACGAAGGTGTGCTGGCAATAAATCTTACGAAAATAGTATATAAGTAGAAAATACGCCCGTTGCTGTAAGTCGACAGTTGGGAATGCAATACGCTACCCTCGATACAAATATGCATCGGGATCGGCGCAAATCATAGAGCAAGCGAGAACCGCGGTCCTACAGGAGGATCGAGCCAGTCAATCAGTTTTTTAGTAAGAAATCATGTACAGGAGCTCATCCGGGGTAGATGTCATCACATGCACTAATGTTTCACCAAATTTGCTTATTCCTCAGTCCACATGAAAAGCGGATTTCCCATCTATTCTTCACTCGAAAGTTAACTGATATCAGGCAAACTGTAAGAACAACCCAAGCTATGGCTGTCTATGGTACCACATCGGCTGTATTCTTTAAAGGCAAGAAGAAAGTTTTCCTGCTTCTGGAAAAGCCTGAAGCGCAGGTTCTGGATTCTCTTTTCAACAACCCGTCAATTGTGAAAGTAGACATAACTGCTTCGTACTCCGTTAGTCAACTTGCTACAAGCATCCTTCAATCTGGCAAAGCTGGCAAAACTTGCATGTAACCATAATCCCATTTTAACTATTTACGCGAAATTTCGTGCATCGTCCAAGAATGCAATGGAAATCCGCTCGCTCCTAAAGTCTGGGGATTGGACAAATGTGACGAAATGTTGATTATTGTCATGACTCACTCAACATTTACCTCGGATGAGCTTCTACAAATCTAACTGCGTGGCTCAATGTTCCTGCTGGACCACCGCACCTGTATAACTTACTCTACGATGCGCGACAATTGCAAGGACCAAAGTCACTACCAATGGGTGAATGGCGCAAACGAAGAAGAGGACGCAAACGAACCTGGCGAAGTCTATAACGGAGGCTGTAGATATTCGCTGAAGAAAGTTGATTTTTTCTTTGTATAAATAAGTACATACCTTAAATCTCAGATATGGACTAATTCTAAATAATAATAATAATAATAATTAGATTTATTGCTACACAAAAAAAAGATTACAATTTAAATTTTAACAAACGGAGAAATGCAGCAATGGGCTGAGAATTTAGTCATCTGTAATAACAGGGACTATTCTTCCATTCCCACCCTTGGAAAAAGAAAAAAAACTTAAAACAAACACAAAACAAAAAAAATACACAAATGCACACACCCAGCAAGCAGAATGCGGACTTGAATACGTACATACATAAAGAATAGAAGAAGGAGCCAAAGGAAGAGAAAAAGAGAGAAGAGAGACAGATAGAGAAGGAGAGAGAGGGACAAGAAAATAGGATACCAACCCACAGGTACTACTGGAGAGCAAATAGCGACGATCTATATTTTCGAAGAAATGCTTCGCAAGACATAACGACGAGGTCAGCCGGACGAACTTTATTCATGCAGGTGGCAATGTTGTAGGAAAATGATCTTTTATAGATTTCCTTACGGTGTCTCGGTATGGTAATTAGTCCCCTGCAGCGAATATTAATATTATGGATGTCTGTTCTGAAAGTTAACTTTGTGAACATATATGGCGGAACTTTAAATTTAAGTATCTTGAAGAAAAAACACGCTCTATGAAGTTCACGCCTATTTCGCATATTCAGCCAACCCGCTTCCTTTATTTTATGAGAAATATGGTGCCCCCTCCTTACCCCATAAACAAGACGCAAACAAGAATTCTGAGCCTTCTGAATACGTCTGGCATCAGAACCATCAATGCACGGCCCCCAAACAGAATCTCTATAGTTAAAGTGAGACAAAACTAAACTGTCACACAACATTATATTTCGATTCAAAAAATGTCTCACTGGGTAAATAAGTTTCAATGCAGTATAAGCTCTCTTAATTAAACTAGTAACATGCTCTTTGAATCTAAGTTTATAATCTAGAAAGATACCAAGATCTTTTACGCAGTCCCTGAAAGGGACAACCCCACCACCGACAGAGAACGCAAGCTCCCCCAAGGCAACACTTCTCAGGCGACAACTACCAAACATTATGACAGCCGATTTCCCTGCGTTTATCTTCAGTAAATGACTGTTTAAAACTTTTAATATACTGCTGAGGTCTTGATTAATTAGATCGCACGCGAGAAACCTATCTGGGAAATCAAAAGTGTAGAATAGCTGCGTATCATCAGCATATAGATGGTAGTTACAATATTTGATATGGTCACAAAAAGAGGAAGTATATAATGAGTAAAGTAAAGGACCAAGAATACTGCCCTGAGGGACACCACACGTCGTCATCAACGGGACCGAGGCCAGCCCATCCAACACCACAGCCTGCATCCTGCCCGATAAAAATGAAGATATCATATTCAGGGACCGCACATCAAAGCCACAATAGCGCAAAACCGCCTGGAGAATTTGGTGGTTAACCATATCAAAGGCTCTGGAATAATCCAACAGAATCAGAACGCTTAATTTACCATCATCCAGAGCCTTGAATACACCATCAGTCACCTCTGCCAAAGCAGTGGTACAACTGTAGCCAGGTCTAAACCCAGACTGCCTCTCAGGCAGAATATTATTATGAGATACAAATAACCAAATTTGATTATAAATATGTTTTTCTAAAATTTTGGAAAACACTGGCAATATGCTTATTGATCTTAAATGGGAAAATTCTGCAGGTTGCCCTGTTTTAGGCAATGGAATAATTTTCGCATGCTTCCAAACACCCGGAAAGTATGACACTGAAATACATTTATTGAAGATATAAGTAATATATGGAATAACATGTGGACAGCATAAACGTATCATGTCAATATTTATATGATCGAATCCGTATGATTTTGATTTAATACCATGGAGTAGTTTTAGAACATCCAATTCAGACACCTTTTCCAGTGAAAAGTAACCCTGAATTCCCTTTTTGACCCGAGAATAATAAAAGTTCAGCAACTCTCTACTGGGACTATTTTCATTTTTAACGGAATTAATGAAATATTCGTTGATAGAATCTACGTTGGACAACTCAGCCAGCAACCGCACTCGATTATTTTTGTTTTTTGATATATAAAATTTTTTTAGTTTTGACCATTTATCCTTTTGAGAACAATTTCTCAGCTTATTCTCCAAATAAGCCTTCTTTTCCCACTTTATAGAAGATGTTGTTAGGTTTCTTAATTGTTTATAATAATCCCAGTGTGAAAGCTGTTTTGTTCGTTTGAAACGTTTCAAAGCGTTATCCCTCAATTTCTGCATTAATCTTATATTATCAGTCATCCAGGGAGTACCAGGTTTATCCGTCTTGTGAATTGTTGTTCTCAATGGTGCATGTTTGTCAAATATAGATAATAGATTAGTGTTTAAGAAATTAATCATGGCATCAATATCATCAATCCAATATATCTGATTCCAATCAATAGATTCAAGATCCCTCTGAAAACTTAAAGTGTCAATACCCGTTAACGACCTGAAAGTTGTAGATTTAGGCAACGGCTCGTCCGCACTAAGGCGAATGGTGCAGAAAACGGCAGCATGATCGCTAAAATTATTATCAATGATCCCAGAATCCACAACTAATTCTAAATCAACAAAAATTAAATCTAAAAGAGTACTGGATAAGCGGGTTGTACGAGTTGGCGTATCTATAATTTGTGATAGATTAAACGATTGTGTTATTGACGATAACTTTTCGACACTAGCATTATCAATACTTAAATAATTGATATTAAAATCTCCTAAACAAATAATTTTATCAAATTCCGGAAATTTATTATAAAAGGTATCTTCAAATATATTCAAAAAGTTATCAAAGTTTGATTTTGGTGGCCTATAAAAACAACCAATAGCAACAGTATATCTGGATATTATCAATTTAGTCCACAGAAATTCGCAACTTTCCGCACAAACACCATCCAACCTTGAAAAATTAATATTACTCTTTATATACAAACATATTCCACCTCCTCTACCCCGACGATCCATACGCAATAAACTGTAATTCTCGATCTGTAGCAGGTCACCTGAGATTCCCTCGTCCAGCCAACTCTCCGTCACGCCCACGACATCAAAATCACCGTCCAAAACAAACTCTCGGAAACTCACGAAATTGCAAACCAGCGACCTGACATTGACATGCGCTATCTTCATTAAAAACTGGAAACAAGAAAATAGTAGCGAAGAATCAAAGAAAACAAAGAAAAACAAAAAGATAGACAGTAAAAGAACAGAATTGATTATAAGTACGCAACAATCGAAACGTCGTGGACCGCAAATGCAAGCAGTAATTAAATGTTCAATGCTGCACTCCGGCACCGAAATCTTGGCGTAAATGCACAACACAACAGACACTATAAACATACTTCTGTACGTATCCAACAGATATTTAGTAAGCAGTCTCTAAAATCAATAACAAAATTCTGCACAGATGCAAAACACAACAAACAATACAAATATATTTCTCTGCGTATTAAACAAATATTTGGTAAGTAGGCTCTAATATCAATAACAACAAAACTACTTTTAAATTTTATAAAGAAATCACAACAATATGCATACCCCAAAAAAGAAAAGAAAATGAAATCTCTAAAAGTGGGACTATGAACGATCGTTACAAAAACTAAATCTAAGCAATAAAAATAACAATAAAAAAAAAGAAATCAACAACATGAAAAAGAAATCCCATGTAGGTACATATCGAAACAAGATAACGAAATCAATACAGCCGAACAGGTACCTATTCTACAACCAGATTTATGCACTGTGAAAGGCACAACGACACAAAATTCTTGAAAAGTTAAGAAACTTGTCATTAATTAGGTGATTCCCAGATCCGATATGTCCATAACCATTAGTCTTCTGTTATTTGTATCATTGCCACCCGACACAAACACCTGTCCATCATGCGTCCACACTCCACCTTCCGAATTTAGCCACCGTCTCCATTTACAAATCAGCATCTGAATTAATTCGCAACTTTTTTCCATTTTTCATGCAAAAAACAACACCATCACTAGACCACACATTCTTAATACCGTAGAGTTAAATCGAAGCATTTTGTAATTCCAGTTTCTTCTTCGTTAAATCTTCACGGATCACAACACCCGAACCTTTTAGTTTTCTTTTATTAGTGAAAACTGCACTACGTCGGCGATAACTTACAAATTTGACAATTATTGCACGCGGTTTACCATTACTACTACGCCCAACCCGATGACATCTATCTATTTGATCCTCTGTAATTTGGAGATCCATTTTCTCAGCAAATATTTTAGTAACGACTTCACCTAGATTTTCTCGCTTGTTTTCAGAAACTCCAAAAATGCGAACATTGTTCCTTCTAGAATACTGCTCGAGATTGTCCAGTTTTTCAGACAGTTCCTTATTTTCCTCTTCAAGGACGGAAACTTTATTGTCCAAGACAGTACATCTAGAGACAATCTGGTCAATCTTCTCTCCCAGCTGGATTACCACAAGCGTGGCCAGTTTATTAGCCAAAGCTTCAAGGAAATTTGCATCACTCACATACTCTTGTACAGCGGTTTTAGTTATAGACTTATATTCATTTTCTTGAGTTTTGGTGAGCACCATCATAAATGCACTGCACAAATTAATAATATTGAAGATATGCACAAAACTTATTTCTAATAGCGCCGGAGCAATCGATCACACGTCTACTCGCCGCGGCAGCACATGATGGCAATGATCTGGCAATGATCTGATTCGGTAAACTACTAAAGACCTCTCCTGTGCGCAAAACACTATGAAGCCGTCATAGGTGACTAGAACTGGTATATACGAATACATATGTTGTTTTGCACACTACATACAAAATTTCCACCAATTTAGAAATTTACGATGGTTTTTCATTTTTCTGGATCTTGGTAAAATTTCGTCCAAAACGACGATTCCTCTCCCACTACTCTACTCACTTTTGATTAGGCAACTAAATACACATTGTCACATTGTGATAGACTCTGTAACTGTTTCCAACAGTGTAATATTGTAAAATTGTTATTTTTATGAATAAAGATCATCAAAAAATATTGTAACGCTTATTTAGATAAACTTATGCTTTAGGTAAGTACTGCAATGATGAAGCCTATTCAGAAATTAATTCTTAATTAGCCAATTACAATCATTTGGAACGCAATGAAACAATAAGCTGACGTTTAGACGGAATACCGACCACGTGTGATAAAAACCCGGTTATTTCGTTGGTGAGAATACCTGCTACCAGCAATATTCTTGTTAGTGAATCAGTTTCTTGATATCCACAACAGGTGAAGTACACGATCCAATTTATATCGGAGCTGTTATCTGAATAAAGTTAAACAGTAAGTTAAATTATATTTGTTTATTTGCTTGTCCGCAAGGGGCTTAATGTCAGATCCTCATCATCATCATCATCATTATAAACTAATTTGACGCTTGCATGTGGGTTTTTAGGATTAAAATAGGTACTAATATTTAATTTCTGTTTGACAAAGCTTATTTTTGATTTAAAATTTTCGGTAAGAAACGTGTACGTTACCCAGAGTAATTTCACTGTTCTGCAAGTGGTATTGTAATCAGTGCCAATTTAACATAATTCTTTCGATTTGCTTACAACTTATACAGGATGATTCAGAAATAAATGCTGGAATTTTTGTGGAGTGATAAGACGATTATTTTCTGCAAAAACGCTTGGTGCCGCTAAAGCGTCGTTGTTAGGGATACGCTTCATGCAATATCTCCAAGTGCATATCAGTAAGTTCTTGCCAACCAAATTGTGGCATTTTCAACGCTAGCAAACCTGTATATATTTGAAATGGTTCAGGGTATGTTTAAATTTGGCACTTTTGCATAATTTGCTGCTCATTAGTAAGCCGTTGAAAAATCTGATCTATTTCAAATGGTATACGAGTTACGGCCGAAAAACAAAAAAAATGCTCTTTTCTATTTTGCTGATATAATATGGACAAGTTTATATCAATGAAATCAAAAAATGTGCTTGTTTCAATAAAGTGTAAGACAAAAATTACGCCCACTAGAAAAATAAAGTTGATGATGGTCTGACCTAAACGAAACGGTTTCCAGTAAATCCATGAAAATGTGCCGATAGAACACGAAAACTTGCTCCAATAATGTATGTATATCATTCTGATGCGACGTCAAATAGTCTAGCTACAAGGCAAAAACTGAACGAGTATTTTTCTGTTTTTCGGTCATAACTCGTATACCGTTTGGGATAGATCAGATTTCTCAAGGGAATATTAATGAACCCTAAATATTGAAGGGGTGCGAAATTTAAACTTACCCTCTGTCATTTCAAATAAGCGAGATCCCAATGGTGGCCACCGAATTTGTATAGGTATATACCACACAAATCCAGAAAACAGTAAATTTTCCAAAATCATCCCTAATGTCAATAAAGTACTTACCGTGATTAAACATCTGGTTTTTCGTTTTATAAAAGATAAACCTAAGAACTATATCTTAGACACAATGCATTTCCAGTTCATTTTAACTTCTTTTAACTTCTTTCTTTTCTCTTTGGAAGAAAACCATTAGTGTCCTGAAGAATCTTAAAGCATTTTCATTCGCACTGTGTAGAATGTAGATGCACCACTGCTAGGGGTTCGTAATTCTTAGATTACTCAAACAACTTTTGGAATTTTTATACGAAATTTTGAACTCTTAAGCTACTCGTCGAGGGGTGAACCGCAGATGAATTTGGTGTACAAGCTTGAGGAATTGCAGAGGAATTAGTACGGAATTACATAAATTTGTAGGGAATTGCAGGAATTGTTTGGGCAATTGTTGGGGAATTGCAGGAATTAGTCAGGAATTAGTGAGGAATTGCAGGAATTACAAGAGGGAATAGCAGAAATGTTTACTAACGATTGCGCATGCGCTGTAAATTATTTCATCCTCTTTACAAATATAAATTACAGGAATTACATGGGGAATTGCAGGAAGTACATGGGTAATTGGGGGAATTACTTGAGGAATTGCATGAATTATATAGGAATTGCGGGAAATTAAAAGGAATTACACATAAATAGAGGAATTTGTGTACAAGCTTGAGGAATTACATAAATTTGTAGGGAATTGCAGGAATTGTTTAGGAAATTGCAGGAATTAGTGAGGAATTGCAGGAATTACAAGGGAATTGCAGAAATGTTTACCCCTCTTATACTAACGATTGCGCATGAGCTGTAAATTATTGCAGTATCGAACGTACAGGAAATGCAAGAACTAGTTGTAAGGGAATTCCAGGAATTAGTAGGGGAATTGCAGGAATTACATGAGGAATTGCAGGAATTACATGGGGAATTGCGGGAATTACATGGGGAATTGCAGAAATTACGTGGGGAATAGCGGGAATTACTTGAGGAATTGCAGGAATTAGATAGGAATTGCGAGGAATTAAAGGAATTACACATAAATAGAGGAATCGGTGTACAAGATTTTGCTCTGCGGTTCACCCCTCGCTACTCGTTATGCAGAATTACGCTACATTCTCAGTTGTTTTGTAGGTAATTTCGGAAAAAATTACACATTTGACATTTTAAATTGGAAGAAAATTGTAGGTTTCCTTAATCAAGACTTCACTTTTCCTTGAAATTACTAGAAAACTGAGAACGTTGAGCATTTCTGCATAAAGATTAGCTCAAGTGTTGAAAATTTCGTGTAAAAATTCCAAAAGTTACTTAGGAATCTAAGAATTACGAACACCTACTTCTCAGGGAATATTACTGCCCTTGAATGGACTACTCAGAAATATGAAAATGTATAGGGTGTTCCATATAAGAAAATTGACATTGACAGCTGTACATGAAAATGGGACAACTTGTATATTTTACATACCTATTCCTCACAAAATTATAAATTGAAAATAAAAATTGACGTGTCCAAGCATTTCATTCAAATATTGATAAAAAGGAAATTATTAATTTTATTCGAAACTTTAGACCCTCTCTGTATGATAGCAACAAAATTGTTGCTTTTCGCGGCACACACTACCAAAAAAAAATATTTTGATAAAGTCAATAAAAAAGCATTCTGATAGCATGTTTATGAATCAATCACGGATATTATATACCTTCAACATTAGGAAGAGAATGCACCTAGACTTTAGTATCCAGATTTCATTGTATTTCAAAATGTTTGCTTAAAGGAATGTTAGGTATTTTTTAAAATCTGAAAAAGTGAAGCTCGAGTTGTCTCGCTTTGTTTCACTGTCGTAATCAGCATAAAAATCTATGCACTACAATTAACCTAGATCTTAGATCCGATAATTACAAGGTAATTTTGAGCTGTTTAAATATACAGTATGTCCCCGGATAATGTTACAAGGAGGACAACAAATGATTATTTTTAACTTCTCAAAAAACCCTGCTTGTTCCCACACTCCCACAGCACGTACAATTTTTCATTCAACTGTTACAGGAAATTTGTTAATAATTTTTATGGATTTTCGGACTTGAGTATTAAAATAGTGCGTGTCATTTATATCAAATAAAATTGTTTCATCTTCTGTTTTCTGTTTATTTTTTAAATTTGAACAGAAACAATTACTAAAAAATTTACTAATTTCCGTGCCAACATGAAAACACTTATTTATAATTTTTTAATTTCTTAATTACTAGATTGGCATTAAATAAATCTTTACTGTAGTGCCAACATTATCTAACATTATCTACGTCAAGAAACGCATAAAAAATTAATAAAATATTTCCAGGAACTGTTGAATAAAAAATAGCATGTGCAACTGGAGACTAAGAAGAAGCAGGGTTTTTTATGAAACGTGATTTTTTCTAAGAAATTATAAATAACTTTTTCCCTCTTTGTAACCCCATCCGGGAACATATGGTATATAAGAGAAATATATCAAATAAATTCAATAAATCGTATGGGAGATGTTCTATTATAAAATGTTTCATTTTGTATATGTAACGTCCAATAGTTAAAAATAGTAATTTACAAACGATAAGCTTCAGCTAGTGAGCTAGTAGGTAGGTAATAGGTACCTACTTGTACTGTAAATTGCAGTCGCAATCATTTAATGTAGGTTTATAGAGAGCTAGCCTACATACCCCATCAATGTAAGTTTAATAGATTTCCTGTAGTTTAAAAGAAAGTAAAGGGTACCTCGATGTCTAAATTAGAGATGCATGAAAGAAAAATCAATTTCAATACACGCGTAAAATTAATAGAAAGAGCGATATTCCTTTATTAAGCAGGTATTTGAGGTCATAAGAATTGTAATATATCTTTATCACGCCATTCCAAACGAAGTATAAACTATTTGATTGTTATTAACCGCAACATAAAATTGTTGCATATTTTGCGTTGTATGTATTTGGCAACGCGTAGAACTTAAATTCAGCGTGTTCTTTTGCATAATTTTAACCTCTATATTAGGTTGTTATTAAAATCTGTCCGAAGGGCAAAATTACAATTCAGAAATATCTACAAGATCTTCCAGTCTGCCCTAATAAGTGTACTTTCCCGAATAAAAAACAGATATACCTACCCAAAATTGATCAGTTTCCAAATTTGAAATATCTATGGTTGTCTCATCGGTGTAGGGTTGGAAGAAATCTCTTCACCCAGACATGTTAAAACTTGGTAGATACACCATTGTTCACGTTCTAAAGCAGGCCCTAGACGGTCAATCATTTTCATCAAAAGATTGAGCCAATCGATTGACGCGCATTTCAATCAACCCGTCAATCAACCCTAAATCTTTTCGTACACACAGTACCTAGATGGTTACCAAAATTTACATAGCATGTCCTATGTGGACAGCTCTGTGCTGTGCCATGTTAAATTTAATTTAGTATGGCATGGCATGGTCTATGTGTGCTAGACGGTCAAGCACACTCTTCAATCGCGTGCGTCAATCAAACTTTCCATCAATAATCGTCAACGCTTGACTCAAGCGTCAAACGGCTTCCTAGACGATCGATCATGCCTGACTCAATCGATTGGCTCATTCTTTTGATCAAAATGATTGACCGTCTGGGGCCTACTTTAAACTGTTGTGGTTTGTAGAGTGCGATCATATTATGCTAGACTAGGGCTAGAACAATTTATCGATATATCCGTAATTATCGATAATATCGACGGCCAAAATTTATTGATTTATCGATATTATCGATAATTATTAAGAATCCGGCAAACCCCTTTAAAATGAACCCGAAAACTGACTTCGTAGTGCTATGCTCATTTCTAAACGGTGAAAATTGAAGTGTTGAATTTTTGACAGTTTATAAACGAAACTTTATTTTATGATTCCATTGAAAGAAAATTTAAATATTTTATCTTAGAAAGTGTCAGTTCACTCATGAAATTGACCAACTTCACGCGTGCATAGCACCAAGAGATTTACAGTTTTCGAAAAATTGTTTCAATGGCGACATAAAGTATACCTTCTTCTACCATAATCAGGCTTTCGTGTTGCTAAATTTACTAGGATGAAGGTGTAATCATGGTAGAGCAAGAGCGCTGCAAACGCAAAATATGGCTTGGTATGTGCTGCCGCCTCGTAGCGACTGAGCGTAAACTTAGAGCGCCGTTGTCTCATTTACTAGGTACCGAACGCGCGGGCTTTAAATGTGCGTTGTTCCTGTGTCCATAAACGTGTTTAGCGCGACGGTGTTGCAACACAGCTGATAGTTTGCTCCGATTTCTAACGGATTCCTCACCGACCCGATGCCCCGCAGGTGTAACTTTTGATCTGCTTTACCGGACTCTTAATTTCTTGATTTATAACAACCAAGCCGATGCCTCATCTTGTTTACATATACCTAGTAATAAATCACTGTAGGTGGCGCTCTCGTCGCGGCCTTCCTGTGCGAACCGCTTCATTGTGTATCTTAGCGGTCGTGGTCGTGCCAACTATTAGATTTTATATTTCATTCAGTTGATGTTATTTGATCGCCGAAGATTGCTTACGATCCATTTACATTTAAATAGTTTTGCTGTCATACTCATATCATTGGTTCAGGTTTATAACTTGAGGTTGGCTTCTTGACTAGGTTGGTGGTGTTCAGTGGCGGGAGCATCAAATTTACTTTCCGAGTTAAATCTTCAATTGTTTTGTGTTCTATTATTTCAAGTCGAGTGGCTTCTTTGGAGTTCTTTCTTTATGCATTTGTGAGTCTTCTTGGCTGCCTCCATTTCGTTTTGGTAGTTCGCCTAACATCGATATTAATAATAATATCGATAATTCCAAACCATTGTCACCCACCTTTACTATATAAAGATAACGCGACGAGGTGAGGCAAAGTCTGTAACAGGTTAGGTTGCAAAAAGGTCTAAAGCTGTCGCCATATTGCATGTCAATGTTGGCCAATTCCTGCAGGGCACTAAATTCTACAAACTTGTGAAAACACTAAAACCGAAATAGTTTTAGAATGATCGCAAAAGTGCGTATCTGTCGTTCTTTGAAAGACGCATTATAATATTTTGTCTGGGGGAGTAGATAACTCTAACCCCCACACAGATGGGGCACTGTGTACGTTAATTATATTTTTATTTTATGTAATAGTTTACATATTTTCTAAAGAGATTTTATGGAAGCAATAACCAATATTTAAAAAACATTTAGCTTATGTCTACTAAACCTACATAATAAGTGATTGAATTAACGTTGAAAGATGATTATGGTTTCTCAGATATTATTCCCAATTTCACAGTTAAAAAATATGTTTTTCAAAAACTGATAAAGGGCAACAGAAGTTCGCCTTTTAGACTTTCATCGATGAAGATACCTAATTATAATCACGTCAAGAATTAGGTACCTATAATGTATAGTAATTATGGACTATTAAAATAGGACAAATTCATCTCTCTTCATGGTCCATGCTTTTGTGTTTCTTCTCTACCAATTCTTTCTTTCAGTCACTGTAAGTAAAATTAATTTTGATATTCTGAAGCACAATTTATAATCACGCATTTTTAGTGATAAACGGTCAGTCAGGGACACCAGAACCTCCAGAAACAGAAGATATTGTTCAAAAATCCATAGGTTCTCTTGGACGATGGCATATCTGGATGGTCATCCTTTTGTCATTAGTAAAATTTCCTCTGGCATGGAATTCGGTGAACATTGTTTTCGAAGGTGCACCCACAGATTTTTGGTGCGCCGACAACATTACAGAAAAATGTGCCGCAAACTGCACTAGCCACGTCTTTGACAGGTAAGTAGGCACCTACCTACGTCCGGTTTGCTGGGGGAGGTCACTCTTTTTTTACACTGCGATAGTTTTTTGTAAATCTTGTACTAATACTAAAGTATGAATCTTATGTTCCAGTGGAGACAAAAGGGTTTTACATTTTCTGCAATTAAAAAAAAAAACACACAAATCAATTCAAGAGTGACAAGTTGTTATTTTTTACGTTTGTTCAGTTAGAGAATAAAACCGAAAATATGAAAAGTTTAACAAAAGTCATAGTTTAATGCTACTGGGACATATATTCTAATATGGAGATTAATCTTCAACTACTGAGGATGCTCACGTTGTCAGTGAAACACGTGTCGAGTTTAATTACCGTGTCACTGTCTCTTGGCGTGTGGAGTTAACTTATTAAGAATTCACAGTGAATTTACGCCAAAGTTCCCAATCCAACCACTCTGTTACCTCGGTGTTACCTATATTCTAGCGCCAAAATTGCAAAAACCAAAGGAAATAAATAAAAAAATGTCGCTTTAATTTCACATCACATTTATTGACGTCACATTCTTAGTGTGAGATTTCATCCTGGCATGGATCTTTTGCTGGTTAAACTGTAGATGCCGTCTAACTTCTGCAATACAATACAACCATAAGCATGATTGTTTAATCATTTGCTGATTATTACGAGACCCATTATAAAATGCACAGCCGACATATTTTAATAGGACTTGAAAGAATTTTTTTTGAAATTCTCAAACGAATCGAACTAGGTTCAAAATAGAAAAGGAAAGAAATTTGACTGCTTTTTCAAGTTGGAAGTTACTAAGTGCCAACCATATAAAATAACCAAATTTTAAGTCTGTATGACTGTTTACATATTTTGATGGACAGGGGTTGTGACCATTGTTAAACGTCAGAACACGAAAGTTCTGACTTTGAAAACTTGAAGGCTCTGACCGTTTTTAGTCGTTTACCGAATTAAGAAATTTCAACTCACATTTCAAATACGTACTGCTTAACCACTGCATTCGTGCAACGTAAATTTAGATGCCTTGTGACAAAGGGCGCGATTACCAACGGAAACTCAGTGCATGGGTAAACAAATTACTGGCTGTTGCAAGAAATTCTAAATATTGGGCACAGTAGGTACCTATAGCCTAAAATAAGTAGAAAAGTTTTGATAAACATGGGTTCGCAAACGGGCCGCTCTTAAGTTTGTTTTCAATTTTTTGTAGAAGAGAGCACAAAGTTCGGGACAGTTCGTATGCGGGCCCATGTTTGTTTAAAATGTTAATCTTATTTTATACTAACGTATATTATGGTATCTTCCCGTTTCGTGTGTTCCCGTTTCGTGCGTTTTTGGGTTTCTACCTGTTTTCGTGCCGATTAGAGCGTCAAGAATTTACTGGGTAATTAAACAGTGCCAGTTTGTGCGTTGCACAACGATATCCTTTATACTTTGAACATGTTGTACCTGTTGCAATAAAGGCATACAAAACGTACTGCTTTGTTTTATAGTTGCCCGTCACTGAATACGGCTAAAAAAGTGGTTCCACGGCCCACTATTTCCGGTCTGTGAGCAAGCTTAGCGAGCGGAGCGTTTAAGTCTCCACCCCCCAAAACAAAAGCATTAACATTTGAAAACAATAGGAGAGAAATCAACACACACTTCCAGATTGAAGCCTAGTTATTAAAACCGTTGTGTTGTAAAGATAAACTCGAATTAGTGGCTAACTAAATTATCAGCAGGTCAGCGCCCGAAACGGCACTCAAACTAGGTAGAGGTTTGGGACGACGCACGAAACGGGAAAATTTTCATCGACGCGCGAAACGGGAACGCACGAAACGAGAACGCACGAAATGGGACTAAATCAACGTATATGGCCTTAAAATATCCACCCTTTTTCAAAACGATTATGTTATGGCTAGGCAACTTTAACCGATGAACAAGATAATCAATTACGTCGGTTGGCTTGACGTAAATAATTAATTTAACAATTCTCACATACTTTTATTACATTTCAGGAAATCTGGTTAGTTCTTGAGAAAAGACATTCAAAATTAATTTTGTACCTTTCATACACTATTCATTCATGTTTAATAGATTCTGTTTTGTATATTTGTATCTAATTTTCATAATTTTTTCAGCTCTGTATTTACGAGGACGATCATTTCACAGTGGGATTTGATTTGTGAGAAAGCTCCACTTGCTAGTTTCGCTCAAACAGTAACAATGTTCGGAATATTATGCGGGAATTTATTATTTGGAATATTATCCGACAAGTAAGTAAATAATACTAACCTTTCATTACTCAATTTTAGTAAGCGCGTTGATAAAAGATTAATAATTGGTTATATCATTAAATAAATAAATTATTGTTTATCATTTCATGTCGATCATTAAATCCTTTTGTTCAAGTTAATATGAAAACAGGGCGCCCCCCAGCCCCCCATCTTATATAATCCCCATTGATAATTATATGTATATGCATAATATAATGAATTTTGAATTCTCTGCAGGTATTAATTGTAGGTAAACCACGAACACGCAATTTGCAAAATTTTCTGCGAATACCAATAATAGTTTATTGTCAGCGTTACGAAACGTATAATTTTATTTGCAAATGATTGCAGAGTTAGAACTAATTTTATACGAGCAGTAATTTTTATAAATTTAGCAAATTATAACGTGTAGGCTGTACGTACCTTTCTCATCCTATAGTATTTCTACTGCGATTGTGTAAATGCGATATTATTGTTTAAACTCTTATAGCATATGCATATTGAAACAATTTAATGTTTTATTGTTTCACTGTCTAGCGTAATGCTCGTCTTATTACCGTTGTTAATTTCATAAACTAATAATTGTACGTCTGCTTTTTTCGTTTTTCATTTCATTCCTAACATTACATTGTGCATCAGTGATTTTAGGCGATACGAGTAGTGGGAGATCTCGCTCACCCAAAAAATGCATTTTAGAGTCAAATAAAATGTACAAAAAATCGAAAAGTAGGTCCTAATGCAGACCCTTCTGCTCGATATCAGTTTCCAGTTTTTGAGGTTTCCAGTTTTGATCACCTTTTGCGTTCACGCCCTTCTTTAATCATCTATCAACCCACACACTACATCCATGGGTATTAATGCTGCTGCCTTCATCAAATTAATTTAGAACCTCGATAATTCGTTGAGGCTTTCAGCAAACCTTCTCTTCTCTAAAGCGTTGCAAATGAGGTAATCCAAAGTATTGAGGTGTGGGCTCCCTGCAGTAATAAACCCCGGTAAATTGATCCCCGACCAGGTGGGGTGGCTTTAGTCTTATACGCAAGTAACTAAATGCTGTTTTGAAATATCCAATGTCTTCCAGGGAACATGACGTGTTTGAGGGACTTGATGACGCTTTCTAAAACATCGGTTTGATAGTTTGTTGCCGGGAATGACTTCTTTCCACCTTGGGAATCCTCTTGGCGACTTCTCGGGAATCGTGAATGTACACTGGCCGGCATATTCGTGCTTATAATTGTTTGTTTACGAAGAAGATTACGGCGAATCTTCTCCGATACCCCTTCAACAGCTGCTGACGTCCGCTTCACCCGTGGACCAACCACCACTTTTTAGTCTGTCATCTGCAGACGACAGTTCAGTTTCTATAAGATTTATCCATTCTGTTTTGATTATACTATTCCGTTCATCCATTGCATTCCTGCAATCATCCGAATTTCGTCTTTGCGTACTCCTTGATTACTTTTGACATCTTACTTTTCATTTTGCCATCATCCTGTCCATCAATTACCTATCTAGTGTTGCGGATATTTGAATTTCGCTATGCTGTTAACATTTCCATATGCAATGTTCTTAGAGGTGTATAGCATATAAACTGAATCTCCTCTAAAATTCTTGCGCTGGCTATAGAAGAAATCTCTCACATTTAAAAACCGAGCTGTAGGGAGCCAAACCATCTCAATTTGCACATAACATGCTTTTTATATCAAATAACCACAAACAGTTCCAAAGTACAATTACTAAAAGCTACACAGAAATCGTCGAGAAGTAAAGGTTCCAAAATAAATATTTTAAAAACAATAGGTAAATCTTTTAAAAACAAACTCAGGTGAACAACAGAATAACAAAATAAAACCAATCCCTTTAGAAGCATATTGAAATACTTTAAAACTACCAAAGATCTACGAAACTATAAATGGTAGATGCTGTAACGCTAAAGGCACAACATGGAATGACTGGATAGGATGGAAAGAAAAACCTAAAAACAGAAGGGATTGGCCTAAAATGTAAAATTAGGAAACTGTAAAAGCAACTGGCTAGAGAAGAATATCAGATTCTGATTCACAGTGGCTTTAACATGAATCAAATGAGTTTCCTAAATCAGTTCTTTACTTTGTTGTATTACTTCCTTGAATTAAATACTACCGAATACGCGAGTACTGTGTATCTGTTGCAGTCGTCCGAACTACTTTTAGAGCTTGCTATTACTTTGGACGAGGCAACCAAATATACATCAGTTGCATGTTGAAGTATATTCCAGTTTGTTCGAATCTTTTACTCTTCACATAAGCGGACAAATTACAGAACATTTTGTTTGCCTATTTTCTAGTTAAGTATACAAGATGTTACAAAGAAGTAGGTCAAGCCGTTAGCCACAGATTATCTGGTCGAAAATAATGAGACTTTCCTTATGCCATTTTTCATTTAGACTCCTTTCTTTCAAGATACAGGGTAGTCAAATGAGTTGCAACAACTCGTAAACCAAGTCCTAAATCAAAATTTTACAGAAGTGAAAAAATAAAATAAATGAACGCTTGGCTAAAAAACAATATCTTTGAACCATAGACGTGCGCAGGGAAAAGTTGGGGAGTCAATGGGTATGACAATCCCCCTTTCCTCCGTTCGTGCATCGAAATTTTCGATCAAACTTACACAAACATTTTGCTGGTATATGAAAAAATGTTATACAAAATTTCAACTGAATATCGGAAAAAACAATAAAAGAGTTATGAATAAAGATCCTTTTTAAAATTTACCTTTAACACCCTGTATCTTCAAAGAAAGAAGCCTAAATTAAAAGTGGCATAATGAAAGTCCCATTATTTTCGGCCAGATAATCTATGGCTAACGGCTTGACCTACTTTTTTGTAACACCCTGTTTATATTTTCCACAATAGGTATTTATATTTTAATCAACAATCCCGTTTCATCCTTCTGTCATTATTTTGAAGAATGATCTTCATCATACACCTTATCATGAAACTGCAATTTAATTTAATAAGACATGAATATTTTGTAGCCTACCTCGCTCTCGGGAGTGGTTGGTAACTTCGAGAAGTAATAATTGAGTTGATGATGCTTTGCCGAACTTTTCGGTCTTGGACCGTATGATGTGCTGCTTCATGCACACCTTCCCCTGTTCCCCTATTTAACGCCATTATCTGATCTATCCAGCGTTTGGAAGATATATCTCTAGGTCTTCGTCCGTCGACTTTGCCCTCTACCATCTAGATGCATCGAGTCTCTTCTTCTGGATACCTGACCAAAGTATTTCAGAAATGATTGATGCACACTACTAACAGGAGTAACTGAATGTTTAGTTGTTTAACTCTTGAAGAATTGACTCGTGGATACGATGCGTTGATGGTTCGGTATCGTCATAGTTCCGTACATCCCATTTCCGTACAAGGCGAAATCAGTGACAGTTCCGTACACGATGCACGTGTCGTGATACTGAGGATCATTTGTAAGAAGCTGTCATTAGCAATAGTGGTAGTTGCGTACAGTTACAATCCCTTAGTGACCGTATACTCGGTGAGCATTGTAAGAATCACTCGGCCAAGAAAGTGGTGTTGCCTGTCACTGAATACGACCAAAAAATGGTTCCACGGCCCACTATTTCCGGTCTGTGGGCAAGTGGATCGAGCGAAGCGAGCGGAGCGTTTAAGTCTTCTCCCCAAAACAAATACTTTAACATTTGAAAACAATAGGAAAGAAATCAACATACACTTCCGCACTGAAGTCTAGTTATTAACAGCGTTGTATTGTAAAGATAAACTCGAATTAGTGGCTTACTGCATTATCAGCAGGTCAGCGCACGAAACGGCACTCAAACCAGGTAGAGGTTTGGGATGACGCACGAAACGGGAAAAATTTCATCGACGCACGAAACGGGAACGCACGAAATGGGACTAAATCCAAAATTCTATATTCAGGTACCTACGTAAACAACGAACAACCCAGGTGATTCTTAGAATGCTCTCCGAGTATACGGTCACATGTACGCAACTACCACTATTGCTAATGATCCCCAGTGCATCGTGTACGGAACTGTCACTAAATTCGCCTTGTACGGAAATGGGATGTACGGAACAGCCACCAATTCGATGGTTCATGAGATTCTGAGCAGTCGCCGGTGGGTCTACATCTCGAGGGCATCTTTTCTTTTCTTTCTTCCGCTTCAGCGTCCATATCCCTGGCGCATGTACATAATGTACCTATTTAAAATTATTTTACACTTTCTTAAAATTTACTCGAGTTCAGACGAATTCTTGTCATTTTGAATCTTTTAAATATTTTAGCCATGACAATAAATTTCAAAAAAATTGACTTCATATAAAGTTTGCGGAAACTCGGTCAGTTAGAAGAAAGTACGTGATTTTAGCGGTATGAAGCAAAGTAATTCGTTTTAATTTGCAGATTTGGGAGACGGAAACCTTTAATATGGGCTGTTATTGTGCAGGTAATCACAGGAATGTTATCGGCTTTTGCGCCATGGTATTGGTTATTCCTTATTTTGAGATTTCTAGTGACTGTTGCCACAGGAGGAACTATGATCACCAGCTTTGTCCTCACTATGGAATTAATAGGCAAGTAGACTGAAACTACCTCCATTAATATTACCTATTGTTTTTGACGGTTTTATAAATTTTACGCATTGATTGCATTTAATAATTTCTTTGCGTTTTGCATGTTTGAAGCTAAATAGTAACGTGCAACGCTCAATATCCTTAATGTATTTTATAATAAATATATTTTTTTCAGGCAAGAAATATCGGACAGCTGCAGGAGTACTTTGCCAAATTCCCTTCCATTTAGGATTTATTTCGTTACCACTATTTTCATATTTCATAAGAGATTGGCGATATCTTCAAGTGGCTATATCTGCGCCCTCTATCCTTTTGGTCTCTTACTTTTTCATTGCACCGGAATCTCCAAGATGGCTCCTTACAGTTGGTAGAATGGATGAAGCTATAATTGTTATGGAAAAAGCGGCTCGGTATAATAAATTGGAAACGGAGTTCATACGCCCTGATGTTGTCAAAGAATGTGAAAAAGAGAAAGAGAGAAGGATTGAGAAAGGAATTGAAGAGAGTAGAAGGGGACATACGTGGGACTTATTTTCTACTAAGAATGTTAGAAATAAAACATTAATAATGTTTTGCGATTGGTTTTTCGTTGGCCTATGTTTTTACGGGGTGTCTCAGTTAATGGGACAACTGGGTGGGAATATATTCCTCAACATAGCTCTGGCGGGAGTTATTCAAGTTCCAGGAGCCTTCGCTGCAATATGGTCATTGAAGAAACTTGGGCGCAGATACACCCAGATAGTTTCTCAAGTCATTGCAGGATTAGGCTGCCTATGTTTAACAGCTATACCACCTAACCCTGCCTGGCTCAAAACCACTTTGGCTACCATAAGTATGTTCGGATTGTCGACTGCTTTCCCTGCTATTTACATTTTTGCAGGAGAAATATTTCCAACAGTAATACGCAATATAGGAGTTGGAAATTCTTCGGCGTGTGCCAGAATAGGATCTATGATTGCTCCTTTTATTGTTGGTTTGTCTGTAGAGAAATCGTGGCTACCACCACTAATTTTTGGAATATTGCCGTTAATTGGTGCTGCACTTATTTCCTTCTTGCCGGAAACTCTTGATTGTGTATTACCAAATACTGTCGAAGAAGCTGAAACTTTTAATGGCAGAAGAAAGATATCAGAAAGTAAAACTCCAAATGAAAATGAAGGCCGATATTAGGAAAATTCTGATTAATTTTAGTATCACCATAAGATATTTGAACAAGTGTACCTGAAAAAGGAAAGTGGTACTGTACCTATACGTTATATAATCATTTCGATTTTAAACTGGAAAAGATGCTCATTTATTATGTTCAGTATTTAAGAAACACTTTCTGCTTGTGTAGGTAATCTATTTTCGTAAAGAGTGTACATATTATATCGAAGTGCAAGTTCTCACTGGAAGTACTGGGTGACTTTTTAAGTAGGCGTTTGATTTTGTGATATTTTCGCAATGAAAGTTAAGAAGCTAATAGAAAATTGTTTGCTTGATGGGCGGCCTTCCTCTAGTCTCTAGTGCATGCATCACATAATTAGTGTTTATTTATTTCAAGAGAGGGCACCGCTTTGTAGGGAGACGAATATATTATGTATTCTGCATATTCTAGATGTGATAGTTCACTTATATATTTTAGAATCGCCTTGTATAGACACATCGTAATTGAATATCTACACAAATGTGGACACATTAAACATTGAGTTTAGATTATCCTATACAATATGACATGATATAAAACTAAAACGGTTGTTTTTCTGTAGAATAAAAATATGTTCTATACTTACCTACCACCTATATTTATTGCATATCTCCAAATAAAAAAGATCAATAAATTAACTGTTGTTTTTATCGCTTTTCAGTATATTTATGGTGACCATATGTACTTATTTTAGTAGGACAGTACTTTCTTTGGGAACGATGTCCTACTGTCCTTAATGGCAGTTAAAGTACGTTAAAATGCACTTTTTTGATTCAGTAATCAGACATATTAAATAATCGCTTTTTGTTTTCCGATCCCGCCTAATAATAGAAACACTAAATCTTCCACGCCACTGAACGTTCGTTTATTTGCAGAGCAATCAAGTGCCACATTGTGAATTGCACCTAAATCCTGAGCTTCGATCCAGATCAAGGTCACATTTGTCATTTGCATATTTTTTGATACCCGACTGCCGGCGGATTAATAATAGGGCAGTTTAAGTCCGTGGTTAGGTAGGTAACGCATAAAGTTTGTGGTTTGGTATTATCGGGTTGGGTGGGGTCGACTCCCGTAAGGGTTGTTTTGTTTTTCTTATGTTTCTATACTATCCTGTTTTACAAAAAATGTGTGTATCTGGTGGCCCGTCGCTAAGGGGTCTGTTTAAAAGCGTTGTGTCAGTCTTTCATTCCCAAATAGAAGCGCGCATGAGTAAATGTGACCTTGATCTGGATTGAAGCTCAGGATTTAGGTGCATCTCACATTGTGATGGCGCAGCAGCGCGCCCCTCTATGTGTTATTATCATTATTATTTCCTGTCCTTTTTTTTCCTTGAAAAATTATGGTCACCATAAGTATATTAGGCTTTTATGCAGTTTGACTCTTCAGGTGTTCTCCTAGAAAGAGGGTTTAAGTTCTGCTACATACAGTGTTGAAAGAATTTTAAATTTCAAGTCTCCCAGGGCTGAGTGTTCAACCAGAATAATTTAATTCGCTACCTTTATTGGAAGTTTTTGGGGCATTTAATGCTTTTGTAACATCGACCAATTCAATGAACTTTCTATAACTTTCAGAAACTACTCTTTCATGTTGTTCGATTTATCCAGCTGTATGTCAGAATTTTTTTTAATGAATCCTCGGAAACCGGCTTTCATATGGATAATACAGGGCGTTAATCTTTATTTAGGTAGGACTCATCTTGCTATCTCCTTCGTTATTGAAGATAAAGAGAAAGTTTTTTGACATTTTGAAATCTGAATAGTTTATGAAATATCATAAAAGGAAGAAAAACTCTTTACTTTCCTCTTTTTTAGTTGTTCATTTATGCATCTAATTTGGGGTGCCCGCATACTTTTGAAATTAATAAAAAATATTAGATCTTTTTTAAAAATGCATTTGTTTATTTCTTACATTTTTGAATCTTCTAAGCTGCTCCATACCATATTATCGAGTTATGGTTTTGTATAAACGGACTTTAATTCTTCTGTCTTACATTTTTAACGGTAATTTCCACAAGGAAGGCGTGTGGCAGATCTACTCACAGTGCAACGCTTGCAGGAATCGCCAGTTACAGTTAGCGTAACTATTTTCATTCTCAATAAATACCTACACTCCGATTACTTTTTCTCCTCACCTCACATTGACTTTGTTGGGGTGTAACCGCATCCCGCGAAGTTGCTATTGAGTTTTAACTCCCCTAATAGTGGATGCTTTGCTGAAATGTTCAGTAAGATGAAGATGGGCTTTGTTGTCCATTTGGACTTGTTCCCTAAAAATGCCAATTTGGTTGCAAGGCATTACTAGTTTCGAGGTGCAAAAGTTATTGTCTTAACTATATGTTTTGCGAGAAAAAGCAAATCCAATATCATAGTTCGCCGCAGGCTATTATCGAGAGACGTTTTCTTGTTGATGTTTCTAGCTCCTTAGCTACACTTTCACTAGCATGGGCGATATTTCCTTGAGGACGAACTGTTCTCACTCTGTCAGTATAGCTGGAATCTGAGATCGTTTCGTACTGATGAAATCGAACTGTTAAAGGTCTATTTGTCTGTACAATTTATTATGCGATATTGTACAGGCAATAAAATATTAGGTGACGTTTAAACAAAAGATGGCGGTATTTTTCAATAGGGCGATTACATTAATTTGCACTACCCAATATTATTGTATAACTTGCATCCATCAATATGTAACATATTAAAGATAGAATGCGTGACTTTGGTTTTATCCGTAATCGATAGTACCTACCCAAGGTAAAGGGAAACAACAGAAGTATATTTTCCAACAATCTCGTCTATTATCGTGTTTGGTATTTAAGAGGTTTATTCAATTATTCAGTTCTGGCTAGATGCCAGATTTAAAACTGAATTTTGGAACAATACTGTTTTTGAAATTTACTCTTACTTCACTATTGCTTTATGTAACCGAATCAGAGTGGTAGCCGTGTCCCTCGCGTGACAGGCGAATGACCTGACCACCAAGTCGTGACCGGTTCGAATCCGGGAGGGACCTAATGTGAGAGATTTGATCCTGGTATGAATGTTTCACAATTGCATGGTGGTTCGTAATTCGGAGTAAGCTGCAGATTCCTTGTAACTTCTGCAATTGACTTTAAAAACTGTTGAGCACAATTTAAAACCACAAATAAAATAAAATAAAATAAAAAACTGTGAATGAACGGGCGATGCATGCCCTTGCGTTATGTCATGTTTTGTCTTTTTTGAATACGATAAGCTGTGGCTTTAGCTACTGTTCCGGGTATTGCCCATTTAAATCTCAAATAAATATTTAAGGGTAGAGGCGATTTTTTTAAATATGCGACCGCTAAATCGGTCTACTCCAAACACCCCACTATCAAAATTTTCTTTAGATTTCCTATATATTTTCAGGCTGACTTTCAAGGAACGGGTAGATGTCGATTCTTTCCCAATAGTTTCTGCGAATCTTAGGGTTACATTTCCATATATAAATCGTCGCAACCCCAGTTTCCCGATCCCACACTGACGTGAAATGCAAAGTGTGGATTCGAAGTTTTACTAAAATTTTTACATTCTTGTAGTCGCAGGTCAGTTTGTCATGTTCACTTTAAATTTGTACCTTTACCCTTCTTTCCCATAAATTGTTTCCAGTGGGTTTCAAGCCATTCTTGAAAACTGTTTTACAAGGTTGTCCATTTTCTTAGTATCGGCTTCTTAACAAGTTAGGGACTCCTGATGTTACACGGTAAGACATAATTTTTCTGAATCCTCTCAGTTCGTTCAGAATTCGTCGGCGAGGTCAAATAGACAACGAATCTAGCTCAACCTTCGTCCACCTAGCTTCAACTTAAAATTTTTAAATAATAATATCCCTAATATTCGTACATAATTTTATTCGTATTTTTTAATAGAAATAGAACTGTGTTGCAAAATTTTGACCAAAGCCATCTACCTATCTAATTTTAAAGCAAAGATAATATATGAATATAGGTGAACAATTTGTTGATTAATGATGGACACACCTTTTAAATGAAACTAACGAATACTTAAGAGATTTTATTTACCTAACTCTACAAGCAAATTTTTTAAGAATGATTATAAAAAACGATTCAAATTAAAAGTAGGTCGTTCACTAGCGTCAGTGTCATGCCTCATAGCAATATCACATAAAAACGTACTTCAAAGAGCAGATGTCATTGACATTGTCTGTAAAGGCCATGAAAATTCGAATTCAAGTATGCTAGAACAACACAACAAAACTTGGAAGTAGATGTCTTATCGACGGATCGACGCGGCTGTATTGTTTTCAGTGTGATATAGAAATATATATACAGTAGACGCTCGATTATGTGAACTAATACAAACGAGGGGTGTTCATAATATCAAATTGTTCATATAATCAAAAGTGTTTTTTTAATTAAAATGACATTAATGTATTGGCATGTTACACTTTACTAAAGTATTGTGTAATGTGTTGTTGCACTTTCTTCGCGGCTAAACTTTTCTGCAGTGCTTTATCTCTGCACTTTCGCAGAAATAGCAAGTCGTCAATGTCGTGTATGTTTATTTCGCTCCGGTAAATAGCTGTATTAAATGCATCCACAGCTTCTGAAGAGCTTATTTCTGTTACTTCATGGCCATCACTTCCCCATCCTTATCATCAATATCACTATCTTCGTCATTTACGTGATCTTCTTCGATCCACTTTTGAATGTCATCTCTTCCCCTAAATTCTAAAGAAACTTCAAATAAAATTTGTGCTTACTTGACTATCCACTTCATTCAATAAAGTTACTACTTCTTGCACTTGCTCCTCTGTTTCACTTCTGTACTTTTCTTTCAAAATGCTAAATCCTCTTCTGGATCTTCATCGTCGTTTTCAGTAAAATTCAGTATGTTTTCCAGCATTTCTTAATCGTGTCAGCCTGAAGCCTACTCCATGCCAGAGAAAGATTAATGACAGCATCCTTAATAAATTGTTAATTTATTCTTTTAGAAGTTCCGATAGATCTCTAGATTTTGAAGATACAATAATTGAAGACAACAAACTAGTCCTCTAGTAGAGTTTTGTTATAGGGATGACATTTTGGTCCATTTGTTGGGTTTCCACTGGAAACCCAACATGGAAACCTTGCTGTTCACTTAATCGAGATTAACGCTGTTCACTCTATAGAACCTGATATGTTTTACTTTGCGTGTTCACTGTTGCGGATAGTTCATATAATGAAGTGTTCATATAACCGAGCGCCTACTGTAGTTAGTTATGTTTGTAAGAAGGCACCGTACTGATGAGTCATATAGGACTGAAACCAGTGCACGTTTAAGATGCGCAATGATAGTTTGCTAGCAAATGTAGAAAATCGTTATGAATGTTCCAATGCCACCTTAGGTGGGATAGCATTCTGTGATGTCACGCAGTACAAAAAGCCTGGATTCATTTATAACATTTATATCAATTTATAAATAACCGAATATGCGAAAATTCCCTTAAAACTAATGTTGACACTCAGGTTTCAGGCCCAGCGCCGTTAATGTTGAATTGGTTTTTCTCTCTTTTACTGGTCAGTAAAATGTTAGTACCTAATTTAGTAAGGCTCAATCACATATTTATTCTCTGATTAGAAAATAGTGAAAATGTTATACACGATAATTATTACTAAATAATACAGTCATGGTAAAAGTACATATTATTACCAAAATACTGAATTCAAAATAGACAAAACAAATACTGGGTAATATTAGTGAATAGCAAATAAACAGCTGGATAAAACTAAACATAGTATAATTACAAATAAATTAAGAGTTCCTAGGTACCTTCTGAAACACATTAAACATATGATACTAAACTGAACAAAAATCGTTCCGTTTTGGGCATGTCGCGATTTGGTCACCCGACATTAAAAAAATCATTTTTAATTTAGTTTAAAACGAAGGGGTTTTAAGATAAACCGAAAAATGTGCATAGGAGGCCGAAGGCTCCGCATATAATATAGTCCAAGAGCTACGGTGAAAAATACCACGCGAAAAGTATACAAAGAATGAATATGTTCATGAAATTGCCGTAGGCATTGGTAACACAAAACCGAGCGTCTGCCGTTTAATAGCGGCAGCTTTTAAGCGGGGGCGGCGCTGAATCACGTGAATTTTGGAAAAAAAATTCGTGATTTTATACAACATGAAATATATACGATCCGATAGACAAATTAATGTGGAATACAATTGCCATTGGCAGACGTCACCAATCGACAGCTCTCTACGCGGCAGACGCAGCGCAATGCGACAAAATTAATACAAAAACACGGGAATTTTATACAACTTGAAACTATCACCAAAAAATAGAGAAAAATTAATTTAACATGATGAGTCAAAGAAATTCCCGGCAGACGGTAGCGTTTCGTAAACAGACGCCCATAATTAACCGCATTACATCTTTGTTCAGACCGTTACAGTCAGCGCGTTAGATAAAGATGGAAAAACTGCAAATATACATAGCAACTTTTTATCAATTTATAATGTATTTGAACTATGCAATAACAAAAATAAAATATTGTTTTGTATAAACAAAAAATGTTTACCCACGACTAATACATAATATAAGTATTATATCTGTAATTTTTGTAATATAATGCCCTATGTTATTCCCTTAGGGAATAATGGCGAGGGAATAATAACCTATTATTCCCTCTCGTAAACCAATTAGAAAATAGTACTTGAATCATGGTTTCTGTGAAATTTAAGACGACCACCGTAACGGTGATAAATAAAATGACTGTTTAAACAAATAATAAATTGTGAAAAGTTAGTTGTGTGCGTTTTTTGTTGCGATTTTGTGATGAAAAGTGAAGAAGAAGGTGAATTTTCCTGTACACCACCAGATATTCTTCAATGTGGTCATTCTGCTCCATGTTGAGAATTGTTTTTGGTAATTATTCAAGACGTGCACATTGAAAAATATGGTAAACTTCGTTCTTTTTTGAAAAGAAAATTGTGTTACAGATTAATCGTGGATAAAGTATAGTATACAACTCGCTATAATGAGTGCTACTATTCCCTCGAATGATTACACCCCTCGCTCGCTTCGGTCGCTCGTGTTGTAATAATTGTAACGTCGTTGTATAATATACTATTATGTATTATGAAAGTGTACTTAAGTCATAATATTATTATTACTCGTCTTCATCACTGGAATCACAGTATAAATTTTCGTCATTGTCTTCATCACTGACGTCGTTGGCATTTTCACTACTAATGATTATATCATTTAAACTTTCTGGATGTTGCGGCCCAGAAAACCAGTTAATTGCATATTTATTGTTCAGTAATGACCAACCATTATTAACGGACTGTAAAATTTTGGTGTTTTTTCAGTAGATTACCTCCATATGGCACAAATTTGATTTGATCGTTTCGTTTTTTCTAATAAAATACTGGCACAAGGTGGCAAGGAGCTGCCGTCAAATTTCTTTAGATTACGAAATAGGTCTTTGTCTTTCTTTGGCTTGTAGGCTTCTAAGAAAATTTCGTACCTAAAAGTATTTGCTCGTAAGTAAGGAAATATACAATGCAATACTCGCGTATATGCATTTACGGTTTGAAAGGTAATTAAAAATTTAGGGAAATCGTAAAACTTAGACAGAAGATAAGAAGGTAATACTGCCTTTGCGCTACTATGACATACCCACCTCAATAGGAAATGGTATTTTAACTATCAGAAAATCGGAATATTGCCTTTATGCCTGCCTTGCTTTATTTACTTGAATATGTTTTCGTTTTCCGTAAATCATGCAAGTAAATTCTTCCACGACTGATACTTGCTCCTCAGATATATTTTCTGAATCTCCAAATGTTGCGAACACACTCTGCGAGTTTTTATTCTGTTCTAGAATTTTAAAAGGAGCGGCTTCTCAGTTCTTGAAAAATGCTGCTGTGTAATCACAGCCTGTGATAGCGTGAAACGCCGGAAAGGATTTACTTAATTCTGAACCCAAAGAAGCAATAATTGAGTTAACATTTATAAACCTCAAAGTATTATTTGTACTTTGTAAACCTATAAAGCAAAATTTTACGATTTCCCTAAATTTTTAATTACCTTTCAAACCGTAAATGCATATACGCGAGTATTGCATTGTATATTTCCTTACTTACTAGCAAATTCTTTTAGGTACGAAATTTTCTTAGAAGCCCACAAGCCAAAGTAAGACAAAGACCTATTTCGTAATCTAAAGAATTTTGACGGCAGCTCCTTGCCACCTTGTGGCAGTATTTTATTAGAAAAAACGAAACGATCAAATCAAATTTGTGCCATATGGAGGTAATCTACTGAAAAAACACCAAAATTTTACAGTCCGTTAATAATGGTTGGTCATTACTGAACAATAAATATGTAATTAACTGGTTTTCTGGGCCGCAACATCCAGAAAGTTTAAATGATATAATCACTAGTAGTGAAAATGCCAACGACGGCAGTGATGAAGAGAATGACGAAAATTTATACTGTGATTCCAGTGATGAAGACGAGTAATAATAATATTATGACTTAAGTACACTTTCATAATACATAATAGCATATTATACAGCGACGTTATAATGAGTGCTATTATTCCCTAGGATGAGAGTTACAATTATTACAACACGAGCGACCGAAGCGAGCGAGGGGTGTAATCATCTGAGGGAATAGTAGCACTCATTATAGCGAGTTGTGTACTATACTTTATTCACGATTAATTTGTAACACAATTTTCTTTTCAAAAAAGAACGAAGTTTACCATATTTTTCAATGTGCACGTCGTGATTAATTACCAAAAGCAATTCTCAACATGGAGCAGAATGACCACATTAAAGAATATCTGGTGGTGTACAGGAAAATTCACCTTCTTCTTCACTTTTCATCACAAAATCGCAACAAAAAACGCACACAACTAACTTTTCACAATTTATTATTTGTTTAAACAGTCATTTTATTTATCACCGTTACGGTGGTCGTCTTAAATTTCACAGAAACCATGATTCAAGTAGTATTTTCTAATTGGTTTACGAGAGGAAATAATAGTTTATTATTCCCTCCCCATTATTCCCTAAGGGAATAACATAGGGCATTATATTACAAAAATTACAGATATAATACTTATATTATGTATTAGTCGTGGGTAAACATTTTTTGTTTATACAAAACAATATTTTATTTTTGTTATTGCATAGTTCAAATACATTATAAATTGATAAAAAGTTGCTATGTATATTTGCAGTTTTACCATCTTTATCTAACGCGCTGACTGTAACGGTCTGAACAAAGATGTAATGCGGTTAATTATGGGCGTCTGTTTACGAAACGCTACCGTCTGCCGGGAATTTCTTTGACTCATCATGTTAAATGAATTTTTCTCTATTTTTTGGTGATAGTTTCAAGTTGTATAAAATTCCCGTGTTTTTGTATTAATTTTGTCGCATTGCGCTGCGTCTGCCGCGTAGAAAGCTGTCGATTGGTGACGTCTGCCAATGGCAATTGTATTCCACATTAATTTGTCTATCGGATCGTATATATTACATGTTGTATAAAATCACGAAATTTTTTTCCAAAATTCACGTGATTCAGCGCCGCCCCCGCTTAAAAGCTGCCGCTATTAAACGGCAGACGCTCGGTTTTGTGTTACCAATGCCTACGGCAATTACATGAACATATTCATTCTTTGTATACTTTTCGCGTGGTATTTTTCACCGTAGCTCTTGGACTAATAGGCACTCCGGTGATTCACGAGAAAGGGGTGAAAAAGGGAAAAACGTTCAAAATTTATTTTTAAGCGAAAAATTGAACGATTATCACGAAATTTGTGCATGATACCCACCAATTCATTATGCGTTGATAGATACACTTCCGATTTTCATAGTTCCATCCGATAACCAGATCGGTGTACCCGAATATATATCCTACTAATTCCAAGAGGTTCTCCGAAACCTGCTCTTTGGGACCACTTTGAGAAAATTGAAATTGGTTCAAATTTTTGTTCCATTTCATTTACTTTAATTTATTTAATTTTATAAAGTATGTAGCGCTTCACCAAATGACGTAGGTTGTGGTCACTTTAAAATGTACCGTGGTAACTTTTTCTTGTTTTGTGTTATATCTAATAGAAAGTGATCGAATATTCAGGTTTGAAGGCCAAAATATTAAAAGGTAAAAAGCAACATCACGTCATTCCGTAAATGTCAAAAAAGTCATAACAAATATTTTATTCTAGGCGTGCAAGAGTGCAATTTATTTTAAGTAGGCATCCTCTATAAAAAGACGCTATACAGTGTGAGTAAAAAGTCTGGAACTAATTCGATAAAAAATTCAGGAATCATTTCTGGAAAGAACGCTCGGACACGTCAACCTAATTTTTTTAAAGTGCATGATTTTTGATAATCGGCGTTTTGCGATGGTCTTTCGATTTCGTACTGTGACGTCATCGTCCATTTTTTTAAATAGCTCCCCATATTTTTTTAGTCATAGTTGGATAGTGGCTGAAATTACGAATTCAATGATATGCCACAGCATGACATTGACATTGACATTTGTCGATATAATCAAGCTTAAAGAAAAATTAAAAACTGGCAAAGAAAATGAGTTAGCCATGGAATATTGACAGTTTAATTGATTGTAAATGAAAACCATTTGTCTCCAATTAAATTCTGATAGTTCAGCTAATTGTTTTGTCGGTTTCCGTTTGTTCTCTAGCCAAATCATGAAAATCGGGACTTACCAAACAATACTTTATGTTACCAACAGGATGATGCTCCTGCAAACTTTGCAGTGATGGTCTGAATTATTTAGATCAAATTTTTCCCAACAGATGGATTGGTAAGAGGGGTGCTATTGAGTGGCCTACGCGATTCTCCGATTTTACCCCACTACATTTTTTCTTGTTTGACTATCTTAAAAGCAAAATTTATTTCAACTGGTCAAATACAAGAATTGATGAATTACAGAAGAGAATCCGTAACGAAATTAGAGCAATTAGACCAGACACCCTCCACAATGTTCTCCAGGAATTTCGATTACGGCTTCTTTATTGCCAATAAGTGCATGAATGGCAATTTGAACATCAACTTTAAATGTTATTTTTAGTTAATAAATGTTATTTTGACAAATTTACACCGCTTCCAATCAATAATATTAAACTGTCGATAGTCCAT
The DNA here is from genome assembly GCA_963966045.1 of Xestobium rufovillosum. Taxonomy (NCBI): domain Eukaryota; kingdom Metazoa; phylum Arthropoda; class Insecta; order Coleoptera; family Ptinidae; genus Xestobium; species Xestobium rufovillosum. The sequence goes on from OZ014494.1 coordinate 22,454,137, forward strand.
GGCTAACTCATTTTCTTTGAGTGAATGTCATACTGTGGCATATCATTGAATTCGTAATTTCAGCCACTATCCAACTAAGACTTCAAAAGTATAGGGAGCCATTTAAAAAATGGACGATGACGTCACAGTACGAAATCGAAAGACAATTATCAAAAAAGATTTATTTAAAAAAAAATAAGTTCGACGTGTCCGAGCCTTTTTTTCCAGAAATGAGTCCTGAATTTTTTATCGAATTAGCTCCATACTTTTTATCACACTGTATAAAGCTTCGTGCTGTACTGGTTAGGTTGTTTAAATAAATACCTCAATTTTGTCGCAATTATTGTCCTAATTGTATCGTGTTTTATGTATAGCAGCTTTTATTCCCAACTAAAGAATGAGATACATCGATTTGATAACATTTTTAATATTCACGAGAAAGAAATAAAATTAGCAAATAAAAACCGAATAATTAGTAATTCGACCTATATAAGGTACCTACGTCAAGTGGTAAATGAGTAATTTGACTGCATTTATCGGATAATCATAAAAATGCAATTGATATTGAACAACTATTAATTACTCTAAATTAAAAAAACAGGAAATGTAATTCTCGTTAAAAGCGATAGAGTTTAGTTTCAATTTATAGTTTGTTTAAAAGCAGTGCATGGATTCCTTAATTTAAAAATATTGAAAATGTATTACATCAACTTGGATGCCGTCGGTATGACAATTCAGAAAATTCTTTTGTGAGTGTTCTGTGTGATATAGTGAAACTGTTAAGTAACAGATAACACATGTACCCACATGAAGTTTTGAGAAAACAAGTTGGGGTGCATTTACGGTAAATGTGAGAAAAGCTGCTTCGGTAATTATTAACACTTGTCAGAGTGAACCAAAGTGAATTCACTTTGGACTGAACCAAGTCTGGTTTTCAAAGAAAAACTTGTACGACCCGACTTCACCACGCTTAAATACTGTTGAAATTGCTTTTTCACATCTACGGTTAAATGTGGACACTCCCCAAATGCACGCTTTTGTGCAATACATAAATATACATTTTTAATATACTGGTATTCAGAAAGTATTTTAGTATATTGATGATTGTTGATGTTACATCTAGATGGTTTTGAATTATCCATCCGATTGAATTGATATGAATTAGGTTGAATTGTCAAGAATTTATTATAAAAATAATTTTTGGTCGATTTCGCGATGACATTGTGAACTATGATGATGTTGATATTAGACATGGTTTCTGAAGTTACTGTTTATGATATATATAGAATGTTTTATATTTGCATACTTGTCTGGTGACACAGTTCTCTTTGTCGTGACTCCGGGTAAACTCCGGACGACTCCGGACAAACTCCAGGCAAACTCCGGGCGACTCCAGGCTTTGTTTTGGAGTTGTCTTAGCATACATCATAGCTGTCTTCGCATACTTCGCTGCTTTCTTCGCACACCTCATTGCTGTCTTCGCACGCATCGTAGCTGTTCTACATCAATAATCATCCCTAGACTTTTCACCTCACTTACACATTTCAGTCTTACTCCACTTACTTCGATATTTAGAGGATTTGTTGACCTCCTGGTTCCCCTTCCCTTGAACACTATGAAAACAGATTTACTCGAGTTGAGTTAACCATCAGATTATGATCTATAAGACGATTTTACTAATTTATTGAAAGCATATTCGCCTGCGCCTCCCCATACACTCGAAAAGATTTATAGACCTGGGTAGCAATGTGTGTCAGAATGAGTCACTCAAGAATAAAGATTTGAAGTATACAATTTTTCATATTTTCACAGTTTTTATACATTTTTGCCGATTTTTATTTCTGCGTTCTAGGGCAAAATCAGAAATAATGTGAGTTACCATGGAAACAAAATTACCTAAAGGGGGATTTACACGGTTCCAGTAGATGGAGCAAGTACTAAAGCCAGTAACTAAAATATTTTTGTTTTCGTTCAAGTGAGTGTCTACACGCATTTTAGTATGTTTTAGTTAATAGTTCAGTGTTAGTTGAAATGGCAGCAAGCAAAGTTGTTTAATTATCGGTTCAAAAATTCATTTTGAATATATGTGGAGAATTATCAGGAATTTTATCAGAAGAAATTAACAAAGAAAAACGTTGTTGGGTTCGACAATGGATATTACGTAGAGAAACACACGGTGCATCTTCCACGTTATTGGTTGAACTAGCCAGTGGTCAAGAAAGATCCAGAAGAATATCGAAATTGTATGTGGATGACAAAAGTACAATCCAGTGAATTACTTTCCAAAATAAAACCCATGATTTCCAAATAAGATACTGTAATGAGATCTGCTAGTCCAGCAAAAATGAAATTGAAAATTACACTATCATTATCTGACTCCTATTCAAAATTCAAATCCTAATATACTTTACTAAAACCGGCTAAACTATCCTGTCTACACGCGTCCAGTCCACTTCAGCCAGTCGAAAAACAAGAGTGGGGGAAGCCACTTGCTCAAGTAAATAGAACCTGCTTCTATTCACTTGACTAAACTACTGACTAAAGAGTTTACTTGCTCAAGAACTAAATCAAGGAGTCTACACGGTTCAACTAACTAAATTTTAGTTACTGGCTTTAGTACTTGCTCCAGCTACTGGCACCGTGTAAATCCGCCTTAACGTCAGGTTACTAATAATTTTCGCTTGCAAGTTTTTCGATTTATGTCGTATTTGTTTACATTTTCCCCGGCTTGAATTTGTTTTTGTTTGATTCATTTTCATTTTTTGTGTGCCTAGGTTCCTGATGCTGCTATTGCTTCTTCTTTTACGTTTTTGAATTTTTTGTATTAAGTACCTGAAAATGTTCCCTAACAAAGAAAAACGAGATATGATTGAACTCTATTGTTCGTTGAGACAGAATGCGCAATTAGGTTTCAATAATTTGCTGTTAGGTTACTTTGTTTCCATGGTAACTCGCATTATTTCTGATTTTGTCATAAGCAATATCATAAAGCTGACCGCACACGATCAATATTATTGACAATATCGTGATTTGACCAATAATACAGTGTATTGATTGGTCAAATAACGATATTGTCAATATTATTGTCAATAATATTGATCGTGTGCGGTCAGCTCTAGATGTGAATTAATTGACTTGCTAGCACAGAAATTCGTGGTTGCTAGACAACGACCTGGTAGTCCAGGAAACTTTAAAATTTTGCCGCTGTTTAAACCAAGTAGGTTGGTGAATGCTAACCGTTCATTGGCTTATTACCCTCCATAAAACTTTTAGCAGGTACTTTTTCCGCTGTAATACATCAATATATTCAGAAATGGCGAGTTTGGATTGGTTTAAAATTCGATGAGTGGAATAGTCTTAGATAATTAGAACGCAGAAATAAAAATCGGCAAAAATTTATAAAAACTGTAAAAATATGAAGAAAGTCAACATGAAGCACATCGTTGTATTCAGGAAAATAACGCGGATTAGCTCACCTGTCACTCAGATATGGCGCCCATAAGAAAAACTGAAGTTGGCTTTTAAAAAACAAAAATGAATCGACGTAGCCAATGAGTGACAATGCTATCAAATAGAGAATAAAAAGTGCCAATGTAAAAGTTTTTACAGATTGAAGATACAAGGTGAAACAAAAAAGTTATAGCCAAAAAACGAAAACGCAATTTTTCAGTTTTTTTCAGTTTTCACGAGAACGATTCAGGATATCTCGATTTTCTTTTGAGGACATTAGTCAGCATAATATTTGGCAACTTTGCCGAATTTAAACCTAGGGTCTAGCTGTTAAGATAACAGAGATTCCCATGTTGCACACCGAATTTCAGACAGCCTGTATATTAAGAACAGGAGAGGGCCGAGAATGGAACCCTGCGGAACCCCACAGTTCAAGGTGCCCTCCCAACCGGTCTGATCGTTTGTTTACGATCTCTTAAATAACTTTTGTGGAAAAATATAGCGCTTTCATAAAATCCAACTTATGAAAGAATGAACAATAAAACATCATGGCTGATACAATCGAACGCCCTTGAGTAATCCAATAATACTACAAAAGCAGCTCTGTTGTGAACTAAATCATCCGCAATATGTGACAAGGTTGTCAGACAGCTGAAACTTTCCTAGACCCAGATTGAAAAGTTGAGAGAATGTTAATTTGGCAAAATATGTATACTATACTCTTTTCAGCACCATGGACAGCACAGGCAAAACTTTTATAAGTCTAGGGTCTCTATGGTCCTTCAGCTGACTGACTTCTGATAAAGGACGAACACACGTTATTTTCATACTTCTGGTACTACAGCATCCAATAAAGAAGAATTATCAAGACAAAACATATGGAAGAGAATAAAATAGGAAACTTGCGGATATATTATCACGCCCTAGACCCGACTATTGCGCGTACAAATAGGCAATATCAGAGATTTCAATCGGACTCGGCAAGAAGGAACCGAATTTACTAGATAAATCACTCATTGGACCATTCAAGTAGTTAGAAAATGACAATACTGAATCAAACTCTCGTGTCTATACTACTAAACGCCTGCATGACATCCAGTTCTCCAGATGCCATCGACTTCTTCGGCAATGACCTTGGAAGACACCAGTACTGGATAAATCTCTCATGTCTATACTACTACGCGCCTGTAGGCCATCCAGTTCTCCGGATGCCATCGGCTGCTTCAGCAACGACCTTGGAAGACACCAGAGGCTGTTGAAGGAGTCGTTGAAGAAGAGCGGCACCTTCAGCAGCGCGGCCCCCTTCTTCAGCGGTGTCTTTGGTTGTGGTCCAGGCGCCTGCGCCGGGACTCTGTTTGGGGGCAATGAGGGTGTCTGTGGGGCCTCAGCAGCCTGTCTGTGGAGGTCGTTGCCGAAGGAGGGGGGCCCCTGGTGTCTTTGGTTGTGGCTCAGGCGCCTGCGCCGGGGCTCCGCCTTCAGCAGCTTCTGGTCATTGCTGAAGAAGTGGTCTTCAGCGGCCCCCCTGGTGTCTCTCATTCTGTTGGGCCTTTGGATGTGGCTCAGGCGCCTGCGCCGGGGCTGTCGCGTACAAAGCACGTGTTGCTCACTGTTCAGGCCAGTCCATGTCATGTCTTCAGCAACGGTGTCTTTGGGGCCTTTGGTCGTGGCTCAGGCGCATGCGCCGGGGTTTTCGCAAACGTTCTGGAAATGACGCCGACCGGGATTCGAACCCGGGTCCCCACGCACCGGAGCTCTCGCTCCAACCAACTGAGCAAATCGGCGGTCCACAAGCCCGTCTTTCAAATCATCCGTATATACTTAGGATTGTAAACAGAAGTTTCTCGGAAATTTACAGTTGTTTATACTAAATAAATATTGATATCAAAGTTTAAGAAAAAAGCACGTTCGCCGCCGATAAGAGATGTTATAATTGTTTTTATTATGGGCAAAAAACCTTTCAACTCGCCGACAGGATTATGTTTGTTTAGGTTTGCTCCCACGTTCTGTATATGCACATACTACGTTGTAGACACTACAAGGTGACCCGTTTGTTTGTTTGTATTATTACAATAAAATAACATTCTAGAACATTCGTCAGTTTGTTTATTTTGATACGTACTATGTTTTGAAATTACTTGTTATCTTAATGCGTTTCTGACACGTGTGGGAACCATCTGGTGAGTGCTGGAAGTACTAATTGAGTGTCGGTAATATAGAATACATGTAGATTTCTGTTACACTTACTGGAAAGTGCAAATTGAATGTCGGTAATATAGATTAGGGCCCACTGCACACGCCCCCTTGCCCCGCCCACTTAGGTCATGGAGGGTATAAAATTAACCAGCTCGATGAGACAAATAGGAATCTATAGTTATTCTCCTACTTCAGAATTCTCATCAGATGTCTGTCTGTCTGTCTGTCTGTGTCTGTCTGTCTGTCTGTCTGTGTCTGTCTGTCTGTGTCTGTCTGTCTGTCTGCCTGCCGGCCTGCCTGCCTGCCTGTCTGTCTATCTGTCTGTCTGTTACATCAGCCGTTCGTGTCAACAACAACATTCAATGCCAATGACGAAATTCGCATACCAATCCACCAACAAGACGTTTACGTACTGCCGCATCTAAGCTGCATCTACATAGAGGGGTTTTTCCTCTTTCTATTCTTGCTTGTGTCATCAGCCATGGTGTTTGCGAATAGAGCTGTCTGGGTCAACAGCTGTCTGGTGTCAACAGACAGCTTGTCAAAAAATCCCGCTTCTAGCATACATTTATTGGAAAGCACACAACAAATATTTCTAACATAATGGGGAGTATTATTCAGTAATCAATTCATTAGTTTAGTTAGTTCCCATGGAATACGGTAAATTATATAATATAATTTATTATATTAAAATACATTTTGTCAATTAAAATAATATAATACTGTTCATAATATGATATTATTATATTAAAATACATTTTATTCATTAAAATAATATAACAGTGTAATCAAACTCGTGACGCTGCTTATACATCGTTGACTGCAACAAGAGAAAAATACCATAATTAAGAAATTATACTAGTAAACAAACAAACAAACAAACAAACAAACAAAACAAACAAACAAAACGTACAGACAAACTGACAGACAAACAAAGATAAGAAATTGTACTAGTAAACAAACAAACAAACAAACAAACAAACAAACAAACAAACAAACAAACAAACAAACAAACAAACGGGCGGACAAACAAAGAAATAACTTCATTCATTATAAAAACAATTAATTTTCCACCACTAGAATAATTGTGAATCAGAAATCCCAATTTTCCACTACTAAAATTGCGAATCAAAAATCCCCAATTTCACACTACTATCACTGAATATTAAAAAAATCTAAATGCTTTACTTACGATCTACAATATTGACCCAAATGACCACAAGTTCACTGCACGATTCCAACAAAATTATCGTTGTTTCTTTCTCCATGAATAGGCCCGAAAATAACACATTTTCTGTTGTTGTTGACGCCATGTGTGGCACATTTCCACAAATTATCATTTTGGGTCTGTTCTAAATATAGAAAATAGTTTACAATTAGATAATATGTATGCTTTTAATTACTTATAATGAAATTATTATGAATGACTTCTATTATGAATGAGATTTATTAACATACTGCTTGGACAATAAAAGAAATGATTACTGCAAATGGACTTACTTTTATATTTTCCGGCAAGTTTTGCAGGATAAAATGGTACAATAAAATATCCCCAACATCGTCTTGGCTAATTACCGCATCCATATTGGGAAACTAATTTTTACCGCACCTATTCCGTGGAAATCAACTGAACAATTGAACTAACTACTGAATAAAATGCTCGCGATTAGATTCGTTCTATTTATTTCGCAGCTTTTGCCGAGTTTGCTAAATTTTGATAACATGTAGAAGTTATCAGAAAAAACAATCAATTGAGCATTGTTTATTTATCTGGCGGTAAGCTTCGAAAATGTTCTTATTTTATTGTAATAGTACAAACAACAGGGTATAACATAATCTCGGTCATCTTGTAGAGTTTGAACATATTAAGTGCACATGCACTTATTGGCATGCAGACCGTGGGAGTCAAACCAAACAAATATACATATCCTATCGGCAAAGTTGAAAGGTTTTTCTAGAACGTTCTTAGCTATTAATATTTAATCATAATAAAAACAATTATAACATCTCTTCGGACATGTTTCTTTCTCAAACTTTGATAACAATATTTATTTAGTATAAACAATTGCAAACGTTCGAATTTCCGAGAAAAACCATTAATTCTGCAACATCTGTGTACTATTGCATCAGCATTTCCAGAACATTCTTCCATTGCGCAACAATGAGCAACACGTGCACTTTTTGAGTCCCGGCGCAGGCGCCTGAGCCACAACCAAAGGCCCAACGTGCAGACACCGCTGAAGAGGTCCTCCTCGCTGAAGACCACTTCAGCGAGGACTCCTTCAGCAGCGCGGCTCCCACCCCCTTCTTCAGCAACGACCTCGACAGACAGGCGCTGCTGAAGCCCACAGCCACTCTCATTGCCCGCGACCGAAGCCCCGGCGCAGGCGCCTGAGCCACAACCAAAGACACCAGGGGCCCCCCTCCTTCGGCAACGACCTCCACAGACAGGCTGCTGAGGCCCCACAGACACCCTCATTGCCCCCAAACAGAATCCCGGCGCAGGCGCCTGGACCACAACCAAAGACACCGCTGAAGAAGGGGGCCGCGCTGCTGAAGGTGCCGCTCTTCTTCAACGACTCCTTCAACAGCCTCTGGTGTCTTCCAAGGTCGTTGCTGAAGCAGCCGATGGCATCCGGAGAACTGGATGGCCTACAGGCGCGTAGTAGTATAGACATGAGAGATTTATCCAGTACTGGTGTCTTCCAAGGTCATTGCCGAAGAAGTCGATGGCATCTGGAGAACTGGATGGCATGCAGGCGTTTAGTAGTATAGACACGAGAGTTTGATTCAGTATTGTCATTTTCTAACTACTCATTCAAATAAGAGTTGCATTTGTCCTGCAGTATCTCCAGTAGGAAATTTTATAATACAATTCAGAAAATAATGATTAAATTCGTTTGTAACTGGAACAATTAATACCGGAATAAACATTTAATGGCTTTAGTTCCTTCTATAATTCTCCAGAGCCACGTGTGGACATTCTTGAGTTTAAGTACCCAAGTATTTTTTCCTCACTTATCGCATATGTAGTGTAATTACGGAACTCCTTATAATACTAAAAATGCGATGGGTTACGAGCGTTCTTAAAACGCATTAAAGCTTTGCCCCTTAAAGATACCAAGAGTTTACAGTGACAGGAGACGCAAGCTCATAGGTACTTACCTTACAAATTTTTGAATGACGCAGGCCTATCAAAGATTAAGCAGTTGAAGTAACCAATCTTGTCATCACAATTAAATTTATTAAGATATTTGAAATCCCTGGGAGGTCTGCAAGCCGGTTCCGTCTTTAATTGTGAAATTTTTAATTCACAAAAAATAAGATCATGGCCAGTTAAAAGTTGATTAGTCTGCAATACTTCACTAGAGCACAATAGTCTCCGGAATTTGAGCAAATTACTATATCAAGCACATCAGTTAATTGGTTCAGGCCGAATTTTAGGCCAAAGATCTTAATAAGGAGTTCAGTTTATTTATGTTTAAGTTATAACCATCATAAAGTATATTAAAATCACCCAACCCAGTTACTCGAAGGATTTTCAGTTTCTTGTTATTTTTTGCCACAAATATTGTGTCAATTCAACCAATCAGTTTTACACAGTAATAATTCCAGAAATTATGTCTTTACGTAGAGTACTGGCGTGGCGCGCGATGTGGTATGGTACCGAAGTAAAGAAATTACATAGTTGCTACAGCGTTTTATTATCATTTGTGTTGATAATATGTTTTTGGTTTTTGCTTCATTTCCGATTATAAGTGCAGGAAGTCGACTCTTTCTTGTTTATTTTAAGTACCTACCTGAAGAGGAGATTTTTAATCTTGAAACCTATCAATATTCTAATAAACTTATTTAATTGGTAGTACGAGAAGTTATTAATTCAAAATATAAATACCTCATTTTTGGTTACATCATTCTGTACTAATTCAATCATCTACCCGCCAAGATAAAGAATTAATCAACCGCTCTGTTTTGTGGTACGCCCTCCGATTTCCCTCCGTATTTAGCTTTGTTTGTCTTGCTTTGTGTATCTATTGTTGGTGCTAGAACTATACCTATATTACATTAACTCGTGTTTGCTCTTACGTGTTTGTTCCGTTGGAAAGCAATACATGTCAATAATTTGAAGCTGCATTGGCTAAATTGCTAGGTAAAGGAATTGCGAATACTATCTCAAGCTCCAAAGCCAAACCCAGACCTCGGGAGGACACAACAACAACATCACTGTTTTTCAGTCTATACCGGATGTCCGGTTAAGGTTGGCGACCGGCTGTATCTCGGAAACTATTCATCCAATAGCTTCTAGAAAAATTCTTTAGATAACAGTGACCACGACAAATTCAGAAAAAATATTTTTAACTTTAAATTTTCGTCGCTATACAGGGTGGACCAATAGTGCGTAGTCGGTCCATTTCTCTGATTCTATTCAAGATACATATCAACATGAAATTTTACGTGTGTGTGGAGAACCCCACGAAGCTTCTGTTGAAATTATTTTAATGTATACAGGATATTCACGTGCTACGTACCAAACCAAAGTTATGTTTTTTCAAATGGAATGCCCCACATTTGTTTGTAATAAGCGTTGTTAAGATATGGCTATTTTAGTACCAGTGTGACCCCAAATTTGTGGTGCTACTGACGTCTGCTGATCAAAGCTAACTCTGATTTTTTTATTGGACTAGGTTCAGAGGACACTCTATTTGTAAAATCCATTAACACTTTTTTTCAAAATAGTTCATATTGTACAGAGTGGCCAACTTGCGCAAAATGGAGCTTCTCTCAAAAATGTTAAATGAAACACCCCGTATATTATTTGCAGGTTTAATAGCCAGTTTATTAAGCTTTTCACTGATGTAGACATTGGTTGGTCTGCGACTGACAATTTAGACAGAAATAAAGATTGAACCTTAAGAAATGAGATTTTTGGCGTAATTTTATACCATTTTTGGGGAATTTCCGCCATTTTGCCATCCAAAACTCAGAAAAATGCTTACACTTTGTTTTTACAGAAAATTTAGCGAATAGAGTTTACACCGTCACAAGAAATCTCATTTAAGTTTACTTCTTGAAAGGACGGTTTTCTTCCATGGCACTCCTTGTTTCAATTTATATCTAGGTTTAATAAGATACCATTTATTTAAGAATATGACCATGGAGAAACAATCTGGCGATGAAATTTTTTGTCTCAATGTGAAATTAACTTCCAAAAACAAAATGGAAATCATATTTTGTGTTTTGGGCGCTAAAATATGGGAGAAACGAATAAACTACCGGTAAAATTATTACATTTTAAAGTTCAATTTTCAATTCTACCGAAACCGTCAGTCGCAGACCTAACAATATCTACATCAATCAAAAGCTTGGTAAACTGTCTATCAAATATGGAAATACTGTGGAGCGTTCCATTTGAAATTTTTAAGAAAAAATGCATATTGCGTAAGCTGTCCACCCTGACAAAAGTACTCAAGAATTTTACAAATAGAGCAGTCTGTGAACCTAGTCCAATAAAGAAATCTTAAATAGCTTCGACCAGTAAATGTCAGCAGTTCCTCAAAGTTGGTTCCACACTGGCACTAAAATGGTAATATCTTAAAATCGCTCACTCTAAACCCCATCGTGTAGTACACCATCTTTCATAAAATTTTATTGGGAATCCAAATATGTAAACAAATGTGGGGCGTTCCATTTAAAAAAACATAACTTTGTTTGGTGCTCATGAACACCCTGTATACACTAATATAATTTTATCGGATGCTTCGTGGGGTTCTCAGCATACATGTAAAGTTTTATTTTGCTACCTTGAATAGAACCAAAGATATGGGCCGACTACACACTATTGGCCCACCCTGTATAGGCGGCACATTTTAAAAGAAAACGGAAATGCGGCATTTTCTTCAAAAACTAAAAGGTGGCGCTTAGGGTTTTCAAAATCTTCTCATAATACTCTGCAAATATCGAGGCAAATATAGTTCACAACTTTTTGGGGTAGCCTTCGAAATATGGGTAGGAGGAAGAAAGAATTTCCATACACAAAGAATGTGATGTCTTCGAATTGTTTGGTCTAATTTTCCCGAATTTGGTCTCGCTAGAAAGAGAATTAATAGCATAAAATACACCTGTTTTTACGCTTGAATTTTATTTTACTTATGATCCGTCAGGTGACGTTGTTTCAAAGAGTGTGAATTTTCTAAATTTTCTCAAAAAATTTAAATAATCAGCAAATACGCCACTGTATGTTTTATAAGTATGTTCTTAGATCTTAGCTTATCAATGATAAGAAAGTATATAACAAATATAACAATGCAAGATAATGCATGCATTGCCGTTATGTTTTTATTTATTAAGAAGAATTGGTTATAGGTAAAAGTGTTAATTAGGACAGCAGTAAATCAGTAGGCAAGTACCTAAATCTTTTTTAAATGTCAAGTCAAGATTTATTGTTTAAATACAAAAAAGTAACAATGGGCTTGTTCAAATTTCACAGTTCAACTTCAGGTCGGGTCAATAAACTGCAAAATATGACGTTTTTTCAAATTTATTGCTGTTAGCGTTTTATAAAATAATTTACTAAAATGACCTCTGCGCACGCAGAGATAAATACTGTAAGCTATAATACCTTATTAAATGATTTAGTTCCACAGAATCCTACGTTCGCATAACATGTAGAACTTATCTGCAAAAAGTTAACAAATCAAAGTAGTGAATATTGTCCGCAAGTGCTTATTAAAATCAGTAAGTACAGTTTGAAATTTTCAATTGCGGTCAGTCACAAAAAATTCATAAAAATGTGATTAGTCAAGTTTATTCCACTAATTCAAACCTTCACCTCCAAACAATATTGCCAGCTATTCAAATAATCGCACCTGCGCAAATTCTTTTTATTCGGCCACCAGGTAAACCATTGACGTAGAATGATGGGGGCAAGGTTCGGCTACAGTACATTTTAGCATCCTACAAATCTCGCGGTTTTTTTTTCTTTGATTGAAAAAAGGGGTCTCGTAGACTTTGTTAGGAAAATAAATTTTACAGGTGGCCCATGTTTTGATGATACTCTTATCCAAGAAGGTTACTGAGCTGGGTAGTGTTTCGGGGAGCTAGGCAATAGAAATATGTTAAATAAAAAATTAGTGAGACTCGCTCTGACCCACAAACTTACTGTGAATTGATGAAAAATGGCAGATATTTTGTTGGAAAGAAATGAAACAAACGAAATGGAACAAATTATTGTACGGAATATCGACGAAGATTTAACGCTGCTCTCATGACCAGTCACGTTTTCCCCATAATGAAGCCCAATAGTAATGGAATTGTCGATTTCACATTCTAATGTGCAAAAGAAAAGTGCTCTAAAACAGTAACCCCAAACATTTCTAAGTATCATAAATGTTTGAAGTAAGCGGGAAAACTGAAGGTGCACATGGCCAATCACGGTTTACCCATAAGAAAGTCTAGTAGTAAATGGAACTGTCACTTAACAATGGCCGAATAACTGAAGAGTGTAAGTCAAATTAATTTTCAATTTATGTTATTATTATATAAACAACTGATGTGCCACGTACCTAAGGCGACAAGTAATGATGTGCTTGTTACATTGGTGTGAATTTTAAACCCATAGAAGATCACGTGTCTCTTGCTTTAAGGGTGTCTGAAGCAAAGCAAACACATGATCCAAAAATATGTAATTACGTCAAGAATGGCTTGTAGATTTCGGTAACAAAAAGTATGCGGATTAGATGAACACTAAAGATAAACAACCATATAAAACACAGTGCCACTTGTAGATATTTTTATCTGATTATTTATCTTTTTTTGTTACAAAATACACATTATTTTCTTTTTCAGCAGTCACTGAATGTTTTGGTGGTATGCACCACAATTTTTATAGAGTCAAATAAAACATGATATAGTAGATTATTAATATACCTATTAATAAAAATTTACATTTTTGCTTAAACAATATACTTAATGTACTTACAAGGGTTCTCCACTAGTACCAGTACCTGTCTATGTATTTCTTCATCATCATCATAAGTTCTCAGTCCGAAGACTGGTTGGACGCGTACCTCCATCCTTTCCTATCCTGAGCTAACCTTTGCATTTCCCCAAAAGTAGAACATCCTACATCACCAACTAACTGAGAGCCGTAGTCTAATCTGGGCCTACCCCTACCTTTTTTTATCCCTATCTTCGACTCTAGTATATCACGCACTATTCCTTCGTGTCTAAGAAGGTGTCCAACCATCCAATCCCTCCTATTCTTTATTGTCTTCCATACGATTCGCTTTTCCCCAACTCTTTCTAATACCTCCCTATTGCTAACCTTATCTATCCACGGTATCTTCATCATGCGTCTGTAGGACCACATTTCAAACGCGTCTACTCTTTTACGATCCGCTTCTCCTATTGTCCAAGTTTCGCACCCGTATAATGCCGTACTCCATACATGCGTCTTTAAGAGTCTCTTCCGAGTTTCCGCATTAACCGTTCCCGAGCGAGCATAACAGTTGTTATGTATGATGGAAGATAATTATATATGCTAGAGAGAACTTCTATGGAATAAACGTTGTATAAGTAATTTTAGACAATAGGTACAGGTAGGTATACTTACAAGAAACACGTGTACCTGTACGCTCAGATTTGCAAAGAAGCTACTACTGCCTAAAAACAAATAAAGCTTTGTATTTTCAAGTAATAAATATTTTAAATCTTCATTACAGGAATGCCGTGTTGTTAATAATTACAATTTATGACTGTAATTTCGAAAATAGTTGATGATTGGGGTATATACGTAGGTTTTATTACAGGTAATAATATGTATTTATGTGGTAATATTAGATATCAGTAAGTATTGTTATTACGTCTGTATTGAATGCAGAGTAGAAAAAAATAGCAACGATGCTCATTTGGATGAAGTATTTCATATACAATTTCAAATTTAGGTCAGCGCCCTGAGTAATTTAAAAATCTCCGTCTATGACAATTTCTCCACAGTAACTGTTATTGACATCAGCCACGTTACGTTATTTTCATACACCAGAACGCGTCGGTCATTTAGCCGATATTTTTAATGATGCCAATTGATGCAAAGCTGTTCTTGGGCACTTTAAATTTTGCACTATTGTTACAATGATGCAATTACCACATTTTAATTATTTGGTTAATGCTTTAGAGTTTAAATAGCAATATTTCGTATTTGATTATTAATTTTTTTCTGCCTGCTTTTCTACATAGTCCAAAAGTGATATTAATCCGAACAATAAATTCATTTTTAACGATATGTGCTACCCTGAAAAGACTGAACGTAGTCATGTAGGTATCTACTCAGCGTTTAAATATAATCCCGAGTGTTCTTCCTTAACAAACTTTTTGAGTCTAATCCTATTCACCAAGCTATCAACTAAGATAGTTGAGTACCTACCCATTATGAATCGCAACATCTTTTATATACTTTAACTCCTTTTGATACCTTACAATTGATGAATGAAATGGCAACAATCTGTTAACGAGAAAGGGCAAAGCGAAAAGTTTATGTTGGACTGATGTTGTGAATCATTCACAATAAAACTTATAATATACTTCCTTCCTATATGCATCAAATTCCAAGCGACCAATGTCGTTCCTGACAACCAAGACATCCAAAAAAGGAATTGAACTATTTTGTTCAATTTCGAAAGTGAATATAACACTATTAAGACGTGGATTTAAATTATCTAAGAAATCCTCAATTATTCTGCTCATCTGGGTATCAAAAACTGTGAACGCATCATCCACATAACACAACCACAGTCGAGGGAAGTACTCACTATCTCTTTTGAAAACCACTTGAAACTTACTCATGAACAAATTGGCCAAAAAGAGAGATAAACTGTTACCCACAGCAGTCCCTTCCTGCTGTTTAAAAAACTTATAATTAATCTGAAAACAATTCTGGGACATACATGAGGTCAATTTCAAATATGTATTCATGTACTTTAGTTTTGTCTAACATTCTCAGTCAGTAGCTCCTCCAATTATTATGTAAGCGTGGTAGGTAGGTACATTTGGAAACAACGACACGGCATCGAAAGAAACCAACACCTCATCAAGGACTACATTTTTATTAATAAACTTTAATGAATTCGCAACTGCGAAAACCTTTCCGGAACTGTGGGCAATGCGCTGAATTCCTTCATTAGTCACTTAGGAAGCAGATAGGTTGGTGAGGTAATATCGGTAATGATGAGTCTCACTTATCTACCCGGCGAAGGACGTACGTATACATCTCCGGAACCACAGGATTGGACACACTTAACCTGAATTTGTTTTGGGGGTTAAAATTTGGACATTTTTTGATGGCACTCTTAGCCGAACTGACCAATGTTGGCAATGAATTTTTGCTAATCTCTTTGTATGGACCAACTTTCAAAAATTTCTCCACTCTGTTTAAGTAATCGGATTTTTCTAACATCACAATATTTTTCCCCTTGTCTGCTTTCAAATAAAAACAATATTTTTGCGCATTTACTTTTGGTTAGGGGTCTAATTGATTTTTGAATTAATTATTTAACCACAGTCTCTAACATCATAATCCTCTCATAAACAACAATTTTTGTCCTTTAATTAATTTGTAATAGTTTACCTTTTCTTAATTTCCATATTTGATCACATTGTAATAATAATAATTTTTATCGCTATAATACATAAAATGTTCCAAGACAATCAGCTTAACTGAGAAATGCACCTAAAGTTTTTAATGTGTTTTTGAAGCAATTTTAACTACCTAGGTGATCAATAAATTTTTTAAAGTTGCAATATTTAATTAAGTCTGGGGAATTTACCAAAACCTAGAAGAGCCCAATAAAGTAACAAAAGTGTCTGTTATCTAAAATTCTCACAAACAGCTGTAAATTGCGTCAGCATTTAATACCACAATTTTCACAACGTTCCTTCTTAGTTCATAATTATGGATATTCTTCAGTTGCCATAAAATCCGTTCTTATTTTTCATAATATTCAAAATATTCAGTGTCCACGGAAATCTATCCTATAGGTAACATTGTTATGTTGTCGGAATGGAATGAACAAAGTAGTGCAAAATTATTTGCCTTTTAGGAAGTTGCTGAGAAAATAAAAGAATTCTGCTAAGTTTTTGTGTAATATCAGTTGATCGAAAACGATTAGAACATTCTACGAAGTTCCGTTTCTAATCTTCCGGAATCTCGCTTGTCTCCTAAGCAAGACCCCCGTATGTGAAAAAAAATCAAAATCGAGATTATAGTATATAGGTGCTTCAAACACATTATGATATATATTTCCTAAGCCAAAACCTCGTATTTTTACTCTAAGTGCTAAATTTTGAAGCTTCTAAAACACGTATAGGTATAAAGCTGGGAACACATTTCTCTGATGTGTTGTGTTGTGTCGTGTCGTGTTGTGTTGTGTTGTGACTCGCCGTGTGCACATGTTTCTGTCGTGTTGTGACGCAACGTTTGATAAACCGGTGCTACCCCATTTCTCAAAAGCTCCAGTGTGTACACACCGAGTGTTTTCGTCCCCGATTAACCGGGAACTTTTTATAGAACTGTTTCTATACTTTTTTCCACACTGTATGTAAGTACAAGTGAAGTAAAAATGCTGTTGCTTTACGTGTAGAATTCATTTCCCTGCCTATCTCCTCCCACGCCTCTTGCCGCATACACTCATTGCGATAATTCTTCGAATTCACGTTGAATAAACATTCGTAATTTCTAACTTTTTCAATTAAGACAGCTTCATCCATATTTTTTAAGCGAAATGACCCGTGCACACTTCTCTGACGCTCTGATGTGTTGTGTCGCGATGCAACGAAAATCTGGAAAGAAGGGATCGCGTTGCGTCACAACACAACACAACACAAGGCGTAGCGTCAGAGGAATGTGCACGCGCCCGGTTTAATTACATGCGATTTATGCTGTATGATCCATACAACGTTGCGTCACAACACAACACGTCAGAGAAATGTGTCCCTAGCTTAAATGTGACCTATTTCCTACGCAGAAGAGCCGTATTTAAATTTTACAAGGATGAAACCCCGCATTTAATTGCAGATACGGTGATTTTCCTTAGATACTTTTACAAATACAGTAATCTTGCTTAGGAAATCTTAGTTGCGCGTGCACATACGAGTTTTTTACCTAGTAAACAGTAGACGAACGCGGGAGAATATTTAGATGGTGCGGGGTTTGGCATTAGATAATATAGTATCCAAGTGCAGATTATAAAATAAACAGCAGCCCTGCAAAACGATTAGTTTATTTGGCAAATAAAAAGAACGAACCTACGTCTCTTTTTGTAGGACACGATACCTTGATAGAGGAAGGTAAGAACGGCATAAATAATCAGGTGCTTTAAGTTTTATTATTTTATTTTAAATTTAATTCCAGTTACTGAACCAGAAAATGCAGGATTAGAAAATAATGTGATTTATGAGAATGAGCTGCCTGAAGTTGAAAATTTTATAAAAATTAAGGGAAGTTTCACACTGAAATCAAATGAGGAAGTGCAAATGTACACTTTGTTAACCCTTTAATCATGGATCTTCTGCGGAACCACATATTTATCACGCATTTTACAAATAGTGATACGGTTCTTTTCCGTAGTATATCTATTGCTTACACTTAAGAATAAACCCCGTAAGTGCATTTTTTTATGTTTTATTGAAAATAATGAGTACTAATTGCCAATCGATTTCTAACACACCATTTACCTATATAACAGTATAATATTACCTTTGGCAAAATTTACTTAGGCTAGGTATAGAATCAAACTTTGAGCTGATTTTCTCAATTATTGTTCTAACTCACATACGGGGGTCTTGCTTAAGAGGGCAGTATACAACTAAGTAATTTAATTAAACAATCCATTTCTCTTAACCCGCTTATTTTAATTTTTCTGCCTGCAACAAGCCATCTCTACCTTTAAGGCGAATTGTTTTCGATAACAACTATTCGAGATAATCCATGCCCTGAAAAGGTAAAAGGTTAGAAAAAAACGAATGAAGAATATGTTTCAGCAGTAACTGGAGTTTTCGGTGCTATATCGAACTCTTCTTCACCAGATTGTTTCCTTCTTCCATCTTATCCTCTATTTTTTCGCGTTTATAATAAATCCATTGTTCCTTCGCTTTCCTGCATTTCCGATTTCCGAATAATTTTCCATTTTACCGCCTTATATCTTTGTTTTACTCACTCACCTAGAAGATTTTTATATTTTCGCCTCTCCTCTTTTAGACCCGCAGAATCCTTTGGTATCCAGCAGGGATGGATGGGCCCCGACTTTACAAAAAAATGAGGGGGGAGGCTTATATTAGATACCAACGTTTTTTTGAAAAAAATTATGATCGTTGATATTTTTTTGGGTAGATAAATATAAATTCGTTGGTTGTGCACGTGGTGGGCTCGGTGGTGGAAGTAAACATGGGATATAAATAAACGTGTGATCACGAGTAAATACTACTTCAGTTATTGGGTAGGTAACTAGATTAGAAGTTCGAAAACAGAAAGCAAATTGTGCTAGCTATAGTTTTACACACATATCAAATTTGTTCAGTCGGGTTAAGCCCTGGGTTAAGCTGTCTACATATTGCGCCGACTATAAGTTTTTTGAAGCAGATTATAAACAGAAGCCCGATAGAAGTTAAGATTTATAGTTTTTCTCATAAAAAATAAACTGGACCAACAACCTGTTTTTTTCCAGAAAACTGAATTTTCAAACAATTTTGGTCTAGCAGTCCTCCGGCCTTCAACTCGTAACCTTCGGCTACACTAGCCACTCGGGAATATGTCCCACTCTCGGTCGTCCCATCCTTCCCTGCTATCCAGTGTTCTCTTTACCTTTTTTTCATTTTGTTTACGCCTCAAATTATGTCGGACTGTTGAATTTACACTGCTTCTACCTTTCCATCGAGTCAAAATTTCTAAATCTTTGCCTGTGTCTGCTGGCATCTTCCAAGTATAGCAGTGTCTAAGGTGATGCCCATAATTATTTTGTTTATCGCAAAATTCTATCAGTCTAATTTACCTATTGTTTCTATTGCCTAATGCAAAGGGGTCGATTACTCCACCTCTACTTTCCCTGCAATGCTGCAATGACATTAAACTCTCGTGCTCTTTCACAAAATCTAGCACATCTTATTAGATTCAATTATACAGTGCCCGTCTAAAGTCCGTTCCCCCCCTACTAATTTTTGAACCATTTGAGGTACATCAATGAAATTCGGCACAAGGTAATCACAGGTCACAATATATTTTTTGACGTAACAATGGCAGCTGTCAGTCTCAAGATGGCGGTCGAGCGCCATTTTGAAACAAAATTTTAAATGGGAGGGAGGGTCATGTGACACCTCGTTTTAAAGGTCTTATCGAATGCAATATCATACTAAAATATGGCGTCGATGTCTTTTGTTAAATTTTTAAATTTTAACATTTTTCTAACGAAATTTTATTCTAATTTGTAGTGAAATTTCTTAATGAAGTCGACCAATAAGAGGAGAAAAGAGAGTTTATTAAGGAAAAACTACCGTTAGATGGTAATTTCTTCCACCTTCTCCAAAAATCAAAACCGCTTCAAATTTATCGTCTAAGCTACGAGCCATGGTCACACTTTTCCTAAATGAAGGAACTAAACATGCCACATTTGACAAGTAGAAAACAAGATGTTACCGCGACAACGAATTTTGTTTCTCATACAAACGTGATTGAGAGCAACATTCATGGTTATTTAGAAATTTGATTAGCCACCATTTTGTAACGTTTTCAGGTATCGACGCCATATTTTAGTATGATATTGCACTGGATAAGACCTTTAAAACGAGGTGTCACATGACGCCCCTTCCCATTTAAAATATATTTTCAAAATGGCGCCCGACCGCCATCTTGAGACTGACAGCTGTCATTAATACGTCAAAAAATATCTTGTGACCTGTGACTACCTTGAACCGAATTTCATGGATGTACCTCAAATGGTTCAAAAATTAGTAGGGGGGGGGAACGGACTTTAGACGGGCACTGTATGTATGTACCTATGTAAGTAGCCTCTTCTGCAGCCACGTCACTACAGTTAGAAATGGGCACATTACTGTTTTTACAAGTTTGGAATGTAACCTAAGCTTAATTAACCTATCCCTTTGCAGTAAAAGTGTTCTGCCCTGCCCCTTGTGCATTAGGTACCTGTTTTAAAATCTCTGCTCCGAAGGTGTGTCCAGCTTCTGACTAATTAATAACCCACCTCACTAACATCGTACCATCTACGTCTTTTAAAGCCTGTCATCCACTGTATGCGAAGAGGTGCTATACTGGGTGTTGCGGTGTCAGCATAAAGTTTCGAGTGCAGATGTCTTATGGGCATTTGCGAATTTTTGTAGTCATACGAAAAAATTGAAGAATTTATTGAAATTATCGGAATCAACCAAACTTAAATTCGCATGCAGAATTGTCTTCCTCGAAACTTAACTCAATTAAATGTTGGTCTATTTTCTCACACGAAAAAATGTTGTTTGCCAGAACACGACACATTTAACAGTAAGTACAGCACAAATGGACGGTCTAGGTAAGCTTTGTGGAACCCAGCGTGGTACAGCACCACCCCGCTTAACGTAGTTACGCATACAGTCAGTGGTTCGCAATTTTTATACTTGATGCATGCTTTTAACATTCCATGCTCCGTTTCGTATTGCTGAAGACATCACAGAAATTAGTCCCCTCCCGGAGATCCGAATGTGGAACTACATATTTTATACCTCCGAATTTGCTGCAGAAGATGGCATCATTTGAGATATTGCTAACGATGTACATACTAGGAATAAAATAATATGGTGATTTCCATACCGCAGAGGTGAGCATCATAGTGTCAATCCGATCCTCATGGTTTTTGCCACCCTGATTACTGAAAGAGCTGCTGCCCTCTTTTGGAGACTGGCTTTAATTTGGTTTCTCGCTAATAGCCCCCACTCAATATAATTAAAATGGAGAATTAATAACAAAACCTATTTTAACGGAAAACTATTTTTGTTCATGTATGGGGATGTATATTACTCAACTTTTTTGAGGCCGAAATATGGTATGTGAAAGGTACACAAAATTAACCAAAAAAGTAATGCACTCCGATCATGTAACAAATCCAGTATGCTATAGGAACAAACAAACGTCATTGCAATTAAGACTGAACTATCTAGGATATATATGCTTTAAATGTAAAGTTTTTATGCAATATTAAATATTTAATGAAATCCCGCTTTATTTTTTCTTCCATCATAAAAGGAATTAATCTAACGTAAAACAAAACATCATTATAATACCTCATTCAAGCAAGTTGATAAAGCACGATAAATGTGTTGAACACTGCCATTGTAATGCGACTGAAAAAAATTGGATTGAATATTATGATCGATCTAATATGCAACAGCAATCTTGAATTTTTAGTAGAGTATCAGAGTTATTTGCCACCACAGAATGTTTTCCAAAATCGAGTTATGTTAGAAACACAAAATTGTATGTATGTATTTCTTTCAAATTTTTTTACCATGATTGTACAAAATGTTGATATAAAACTATACCGACAATTTCCAGCGTGATAATTGTATGATGTCATAGTAAGGTTGTAGTCGATGAAGAAATTGCTATTGTAGCATATCGAGGTTATTGGGTCGCGGCAAACGTCAAATCTATATTTACTTATCACTTTACTTTACTTCTATGGCAACGTTCGTTCAAGGACTACTGTCTTTGCACACTTATCTAGAATAAGGGGTTCAGTCTATTCTCGTCTACGGTCCGTGTTTCAAACTTTCACCCGTGTTAATAATAATAATAATTCGCTCATTGGATATATACATTATCTACTTTTGTCAAATTATACTTTCATTACTTGTGCGTTTCCTAACGCATAATAAAGTTCATTATTCAGTGGGTTGCGGCCAATCAAGAAATTCCTCTTATAGCATATCGAAGATGCTGTGACGCGGAAAACGTCAAATTTACATTTACTTTGTCAATATACGTAATATCTATACGTTTCTACGGCAACGTTCGTTCAAGAGTTAGGTACTTTTTTGAACACTTATTAAGACCCCTTTCACACGGGCGACTTTTTATCGCCGAAGTCGACCACAAAAGTAATAAACTTGTGTGTGTCAGCTCCGACGCACGACTGGAGCATAGCTTAAGAAATTCTTATAGCTCCGCCACTTGGCCATCCCCACCGAGTAACGAGACGGTCCGGCGGACTGAAGCCGGAATGAAGAGAACTCATTTCGTAGTTGGAGCCGACAGGAGATAGAACGAGCGGTTCTGGGGCGTATTAAGAGCGATTTTTGCGGGTTTATAGGTTGTTGAGTTGTTGCCCCTGTATTTCAGTTATCAATGTTGTACTTTTAGTGACTGATATTTTTGTGTTTGAACAATGGGCAAAGGAAGGGAAAGTTGTGCAGCTCTTGGGTGCTTAAATAATTATAATAATTGTTCCTATAGTTTTTTTAATTTTCCCAAAGAGGAAAATAGGTAAATTATAAATGTAAAGGTAGCGATACACTTGGCGAACCGGGTCTGTAATGTAACAAATTCGTTAAATTTGGCCGTGTTTATGAACACGCCGCGAGCGCACTGCGAGTACGCCGCGATCTGCTCTTGCCGCTCCATCCGCTGTAGGTTTTTCTAACGAAATTTTAAATATTTTTGCAGCCGAGCAGTAGATAAAGTCAAGAAAATATGAGTGCCCATCTGGAGATTTGTTTTCTGAAATATATGTTTTAAGTTTTAAGTGGAAATGACAATTTAATATTAAGTGCAATCTATGTGCAGTAAGGGAACTTGGACTAACTTTATAACAGTAAATTGTAGATCGTACAAATTTTGAATATTAGATTACATAATTCAAAAAATGTGTTGAGTTGAGAGTTGAGTTTTGTTAGATATTATTTATTTTACTTTTATTTATTTTTATTAATAATAATCAATGAATAACAGAATACCTTTAACGGTTATTTATTTATATTTCCGTTATTTCCAAAGTAAAAATAAAATATGTCATTCAATTCTGTGGTGCCCGCAAAATTTTTAAATACGGCTCCTGCTGGTTTTGCCACCTGCAAAGTTAAAAGTGCGTCGCGGTCTCCCCCTCCCCACCATCGCGTAAGAAAACTGGCCTCGCATACATCAAAGGAGCCGCTCGGGAGCTTCGGAGCTATACTTGGTTAGGCTATGACTGGAGTTTACTCCTTACGAACGATTATTTTAACTTTAATCACTTGATAATAGGGTACACGCGAATGTCAGTTTTATACCCAAATGTGTATTTATCAGATGGTTTATGTTCGAAAATGTCCAACTACATCAAAATATAAATTGTTTATAAATTCAGTAATTAAGTGACAATCTGCTAAACGTCGATCCCACTGGCAATGAAATAAATACTTTTCCTGGTGTTCGAATAGGCGTTGATTCACATTTCGACACTAAGCAATATTTGGAGTATTTAATATTAGGTTTTTCCATATGAAATCAAAAGATTCAACAAATTTAGGAACGAACAAACCCTGTAAATGCTGACTTTACAACACCAACTGTCATATCTACTCTATGCCACTCTATTTTCACCATTTCCATGCTCTATGCAGTCAGACATAAACAGCCGTATCCATAGATACGTACATAATTTCAATGTTGCAGCTTACAGGTAACGTAACGCGTTACTTTTAGTTAACGCGAAATGTAACGCTTGATTTTACTACTCATAAAATTTCCGTACCGCGGGCTATAACTGAAAATCGATTCTTAAGGAGTAAACTCCAATAAGTATACACGTTAAGTACAACACTTGAGGTTCAGTCGTCCTCGAACTGAACCATGTATTTTTTTACTTTATGCTATGTTATTAATAATTTTTTAAAGTTCTGAAAACGTACAAATGTTCAGTTGATTAGTTTGTTTGGTGTTCTATTATTTACGCTTCTACATATTTAAAATATGTATCTTCCTTTATTTTGTCAATAATGCAATTGACTTAATAACTCGGTTCCTGACCTGCTTCCAATTCATCAAATCAATTGTGTTGTTTACTTCTGCAGGAATTTTGTCGCACGTATTCTCCAAATTAAAAATACAACACAATACACAATTTAAAATTTCCATTCTATGCATGACAATTCCATTTTTTTCAATAATTGTTTGAGAAAACTCAAATACGCTTACAAATTTATGCGAAAAATCCATATACAGCAATCTGCTTTATTAGCACTAAAATACTTTAATAGTTAATCAATAACCTAATAAGCATATACAATATGATAAAGATAAACATTTACAAAGAGTGACAAATTAATTTAAAAATCAATTTATTTTACAGTGTCAGCAGCAGAGAACCCCTCCAATGACGTAATAGAAAAATCCATAGGCACGTCGGGTAGATGGCAAATCTGGATTTGTTTGCTGATTTTTCTAGTGAAATTCCCTATTGCTTGGCACCAACTTGGTATAGTGTTTTTGGCGCCGGCAGTAAACTTCACTTGCGCCGACAATTTTACCGACAAATGTTCCAAAAACTGCACAGAACACATCTTTGACCGGTAAGTAATAGGTGCCTAGTGATTTTGTTACTTTTCCGTTGTAGACGTAATTAACAAGAATAAATTTCTACATGTTTTATCTTCAAAGGAAGAATGAGGTGAACATCATCAAAAGTACAATGTACAATAGTACAAAAGGTTACCGAAAGAATTCATATACAATTTTTCTCTTTCTCACCCCCCGGCTTTTTACGTTCATATCACAAATAAGTCATGTGCAATTAATAGCATTATTTCCGAATTTACCATTTTTCTGTTCCGGTCCATTTGGATCCTCAATACGAAGTATTCTTCTGACTAGGGCGTAAATTTTCGAATCATTATCTCATAAAAAGGCCTCGTTAGGGTCCGAGTCTTTTTTTCAAAAAAATGGTTCCTAAAATTCACTCATCATGTTTAACTAAAATGCTTATACGCATCCGATGAGGTAAGTATAACTGATGTCACCGATTTTGGCCCATTGGTCGGTATTTATACTTCTTTGAAAGATGTTCTCTTCCTTGCAAAATACGAATATCAAAGAAAAGCCTGGTAGGTTTCAAAACAATAAACATTGCGCACGTAAACAAAGTTGTAAATCAAATTAGATAGTTCACACGGAAACAACCATAGGAGGCGCACACAACGCTTAACGCTTAATACTAGGTATATTCAATTAAAATAGTAAAATTCACATTACATTCTTGTAAACGTATTTTTATGTTGCCGTTCGATGTGTATATCTTCACAAGTACCTATTGTGAAACGGTGTGAGCAAAGCTTGTACTTTAGATTATTAATAAACATTGGTGTACAATATGGTAACAAGTATTCTAATAAAAATGCAGTACAATCAATACAATGCCTTTTAACTCTATTAATGGTAGGTAATGTAAGAAGCAAATCGATGTGGAAACAAATAACAAATAAAAGAATTTGCAAACGACATTTGTTACGTATATGTAGGTACAGTGTATCCACCCCTAGCAGAAGGTTTGTTCATCATCTTTTTATAATACATATAAGGTTTCGTATTAAAAAAAATATGTTTGAATTGAAATAATTTAAAATAATTATTTCCACATAAGCACCCGGGTTGGCAAAAATCATTATTAAAAAAAAATCGGCGATTGTTTTAAAAATCATGATTTTTTTGATTTTCTCCTATTTCAGTACTAGACTTTATTGGAGAAGGTTCCCAAATGCGAAAGAAACTAATAACTCCTCTGAATCTTGAAACTTCCACCTCGCTTCCACCTTTGCAGTGTAAATGTCCTAAACTGCAATGCAGTAGTTATTGCAAGAATAGTAATCTCACTTTTATTATACCATCAGACGACAGTAATCACTTTAGAAATGCTTGATTTAGTCTCGGCTTATTGAAGTGCTCTTTCGTGCATTTCAGAAGGTATTGGGGCATGCACTACGCCTCAAGCCGCTTATCATTACCCCAGGTACTCATTTCCTTAGGTTGAGTTGACGTAGTGGTGGGAAAATAATGTCCAGATAAAGTGACTGCGAACGCTAAGGATTGAACCCGCGCCTGCAGTATTTGTAGTCTACGCTACTAGACCACCACGCCACGCAGTAGTTATTATTCTGCTGGGAAAAAGGTGGCTTCCAGGTGTTGGACAAATCCCCCAATTAAAACCTAACAGTTTTAACTTGTATGTGACGAAGTGCTGTGTCGGTATTGTACAAGTTTCTGGGTTTTTAACACTATAACTGAAAAACAAACTTGAGAATGTCTGAGAGAAAAGTGGACCCAGTTTGTAAATATTTCACAGAAAAAAAGTAATACATTTCTGAGGAAAAACATTATGCTACGAAAGCGCAGAGCGGGCATTGAAATAAATATTTTATAATTGAAAGATACATCTTGCATTTTTACGTAATTGTAACATGCATTTTGCAATCAAGTAGAAATGCAACTTCTAAATGACGCAATTTTATATCATTGTAAGATAGAACTTGCACTTACGTATTATAATTGTAAGGTCTATCTTGCAATAAAGTGTAAATGCAACTTCTAAGTGACAATATTTTATTATTGTCAGATAGAACTTGCATTTACGTATAATTGTAAGGTCTATCTTGCAATCAAGTATAAATGTAACTTCTAAGTTACAATTTTGTATTATTGTATTACAGAAGTTGCAGTTATGTATAATAAATTGTAATATGTAATTGGTAATTTTGCAACATTGCAGTTTCTAAGTGCAATTGCAAGTTGAATCTTACGAAAGCGCAGAGCGGACATTGAAAGAAATATTTTATAATTGAAAGATACATTTTGCATTTTTACGTAATTGTAACATGTATCTTGCAATCAAGTAGAAATGCAACTTCTAAGTGACAATTTTATATTATTGTAAGATAGAACTTGTACTTACGTATAATTGCAAGTTCTATCTTGCAATCAAGTATAAATACAACTTCTAAGTAACAATTTTATATTATTGACAGCTAGAACTTGCACTTACGTATAATTGTAAGGTCTATCTTGCAATCAAGTATAAATTCACCGTCTAAGTAACAATTTTATATTTATTGTAAGATAAAACTTGCACGTGTTTATGATTGTATAAGATGTATCTGCTAATTATACCGAAATATAAGGTAAATTTCTATAATTGCAAGATTCAACTTACAATTTGCACTGAACGGTTTTGTAAGTATACAGGGTGATTCATAACGAGTGTAAAACAATCGAGAGGTGATAGAGGAAGTCAAAACAAGAAAAAATATTTCATGAACATCTGTCCTAAAATCGGTCCCAACAAAGATACAGGGTGTAGAAAATTCTCGACAAAAATGATTATTTTTAATGTCTCCGAATCTACTGAAGCTATTGAAGTCATATTTTGAGGGCTATTGTCCTTTGTGAACCTCTATCGTCCTAAAAAGATTTGCTTTTCTAGTGGCGCCGCTATAAGCCTTTGGCCATTGGTTTCTAAAGAAAAGATTGAAGTTTTGGATTCTGCGATCAATTTCAAAGAAGAAAGATATTCTTGATTTTTTCCGTACAACTGTTAACTTCTGAGTGAAACAGCATTTTGTAAAACCATCAAAATCTGAATTTTCGGTTAAAAAATAGTTCATAAAAAATAAATTATTCTCGGATATAATAGTATATTATTATATGAGCGATTATGATAGCCATTATTCACGAAGATGATGTTTGAGCCCACGAGCCGAAGGCGAGTGGCTCAAATCATCTGAGTCAATAATGGTCATAATCGCGAATATAATACTATACTTTTTCTACACCTATTAAACAAATAAATTAGACTCAAATTTGATAACTTTAATGGAACATTATCATAATACATTAATTTTTATTTTTCAATAAATGAACTACTTACTAGGAATTATATATTGAAATTTGTGCAGTTAGTAATATATAAATTTGGAGTTGCCCCTTTTATTGTTAAATTCTGGCAGTTTTAGTGGTGGAATTGTTAGTTTGTACGGATTAATTGGTACCTACTCGAACGAAGTGCATACGTTGGAAAACGTAAACAGTCATATGGCGATACACTTTTGGCTGTCACCCGAGCGATTGTCAGCTCCAGCAAGAGTTGATCGCGGTCGATATAAAATATCAATGGATCAGGGAAACAGTGATTATTGAATCTACATTTGTGATTGGCCGAATACCGTGAATTATGAAACCATAATTCACTGCAGTGAATTATAGGTACGATATTTCACAAAGAAAATGCTAATAATTGTCATATAATTAAATAGGTGTAGAAAAAAGTATTTTTTTGATTATAGAGGTCTGCAAGCGACAAATTGTCCCTAAAACTTTAATTTATTAGCTTTCTTAGTTTCGGAAATATTAAAAATAATCATTTTTTTTCGAGAAAATTGAACACCCCGTATTTTTATTGGGAATAATTTTAAGACATAATACGTTAATCGATTTTTTCTTATTGTTTTGACCTCCTCTATCAGCCCTCGAAATCTTTTACACTCGTTATGAATCACCCTGTATAAACCCAAGTTTACCAATTACAAATTACAATTAGTTATACATCAGTACAACTTCTATAATACAATAATACAATAATACAAAATTGTAACTTAGAAGTTACATTTATACTTAATTGCAAGCTAGACCTTACAATTATACGTAAATGCAAGTTCTATCTCACAATAATAAAAAATTGTCACTTAGAAGTTGCATTCATACTTGATTGCAAGTTAGACGAAAGTGAAAGTTCTATCTGACAATAATAAAAAATTGTCACTTAGAATATGCATTTATACTTGATTGCAAGATAGAACTTGCAATTATACGTGAGTGCAAGTTCTATCTTACAATAATATAAAATTGTCACTTAGAAGTTGCATTTATACTTTATTGCAAGATACATGTTACAATTACGTAAAAATGCAAGATGCTTATTTCTTGTTATGTTGATCTGTTGACAAGGTTTTTACCAAAATACCTGTGTTATTACGACTATAAATGCCATAAACGAAACCACGAATGGCTACCTGCACACTCACTTCTCACATATTAATTTGACATGTTTTAACAGGTCCACCTTTACACAAACCATTCAGTCACAATGGGACCTAGTGTGCGAAAAGGAATACCTAGCGAGTCTAGCTCAAACAATAGCTATGTTAGGAATCTTTTGCGGAAACTTCATATTCGGAATATTCTCGGACAAGTAAGTATCATTCAATCTTTACTGTTCACCATATTATGCCAATTTTTTGTGTTATTTGATTTTGAGATACACTTCTTTAAGTCTTATATAATCTGTCCAAGTTTCAACATTCAATTCCTGGGTAAAGCTCCTTTTGTTTATCACCCTCTTTTTCTTTATTCATAACTTTTATAAAAATCAAAATGTTTACGAAACAATTACGTGTTGCTATTCCTTGATCAATTTTAAAGCTTTCTTTCATTTCGTGCTTCTTCAGAAAAAATGCATGATTTTGGAGATATTTGCAAATTTCGTGGTAGCAAATAATCAAGTATATTCAATCTGTCTAAAATTTTGCTGGACTCTTAAAATATCATATCTGCATTCGCCTCCATAAGTGAATTTAGGCTTTCGTACCCTGTTGACAACTTCCGTTTTTGTCATTTTTGATATATGTATATACGTATGTTTTGCTTAGTTGATAATTTCAAAATAAAGTAAGAATTTCTGGTTTTGCAAAGGTTCTTCCTATAGTAACTTAGTCTAGCCGCTCATAATTCCAGGAAGTAGTCGTTATTGAGTTATATAATAATAATAATGACGAATACACAAAATGAAGTAGAACAATGATGTTGTAAACAGTCAGCCTTATTATAGGCGACAGAAAGTAGCTGCATTTAATATTCCCAACTTCTTTGCAATCTTTTTACATACATATATAATCTATGACTATGTGGTCTCCTATCTTCAAACGTCTCTCGATTATAAATCTTAAATACTTAAATTGATCATTCTGAAAGCTTTTGATAGCATTTGTTATTTCCAAAGACCATAGATTTTATGTTTTTAATATTCAATTTTAGTTTGTTAATTTTTAACCAGAACTCCATCTTGGATAATTCCATGAATCCTATTACACCATTAACTTATAATAAGTAACCCTTCGTCTGCTTCTTCTTTAAACCTCTTGAATGATTGAAGTTGTCAGATTATCACTGTAAACGTTCAGTGTTTCTAACTCAAAGAATAATATAATTTAAGATTTGGACGACGAGATGCACTTATATGGGCAGTTGCATTCCAAGCAATAACTGGAACCATAGCGGCAATTGCTCCATGGTTTTGGCTCTTCATGGTAATGCGGTTCCTCGTGTCCACTGCAACTGGCGGTACAATGAATACCAGTTTTGTCATGATTATGGAAATTGTCAGTAAGTTGTAAATCTTTTACTCAGCACAAAGTAACCGTTAATTTTATTTCAGGCGCAAAGAAGAGAACATTTTGGGGCACTTTGTACCAAGTACCATTCTCATTGGGTTACTTGCTTTTACCTTTAATTTCGTACTTCTTGCGTGATTGGAGGTACTACCAACTGGCCATTTCGTTGCCGTCTCTTGTCTTGATCTCGTACTATTTTATAATGCCAGAATCTCCTCGTTGGCTTCTTTCAGTTGGGAATACAGAAAAGGCCATTGTTGTTTTAGAAAAAATTGCAAAAAGCAACAAATTACCGATAGATAATATACGAAAAGATGTAGAAAGTTACAGCTCAGAAAAAACAGAAACAAAGAAGTCTGGAAACTTCTGGGATTTATTCTTAACGCCTAATTTACGGATGAAGACCTTTTGCTTGTTCTTCAACTGGTTAAACTGTGGAATATGCTTCTTTGGGCTTGCTCAGTACATGGGGAAACTTGCTGGAAATGTCTTTTTAAATGTAGCTTTATCAGCAGTGATCGAATTACCCGGAACTTTCATATCCATGTGGGGTATGCATTACTATGGGAGAAAGATTACGTTAATTGTTTCGAATATTATTGGCGGTATATCACTCCTCCTTATTATTTTTGTTCCTAGCGACACAGCATGGCCTAGAACCGTGCTTGGTACAATAGGAACCTTAGGCATATGGATGTCCTTCATGGTGGTTTATATTTTTTCGGGTGAAGTGTATCCAACAGTTGTTCGTAATATTGGAATTGGTGCTTGTTCCATGTGTGCAAGAGTGGGTTCTATGGTGGCGCCTTTTATTATAGACCTTATTGCAGTGGGACAGTGGTTTCCTCCAGTTGTATTTGGTACATTTCCTATAATCGGTGCAGTTTTATGCATCTGGCTTCCAGAAACTTTAAATTGTACACTTCCGGACACAATTGAAGATGCTGAGAATTTTGGAAAAAAGAGTAAAAAAGTTGTAAATAGCGAAATTCAATAAATATTTTTTTTATTATTTGCATATTTTTTCCCCGAAGTACGACTTTATTTATTGGTTAGGTACCTATATCTGATATTTTCATTGCCGGCTACATAGACGTAACGTAATTGGTATGCACAAGACGCTTCGATTTTTCCGAACACTCTGCCTCAATCAAAACTGCCGTTCTTCTGGAAACTCATCGCCGCTCGCTCATTTTCCAAACACGTGCGGTAAAAATGAGCCTTATGGGACTCTGTTTTTAATAAATGCTATTTCATATGAACGCAGATAAAAAGTTCGGACGTAGTTCAACGTTTAATCTGAACGTTAACATTCGTTTTTGCTCAGTATAGGTAGCAGTAAAAAATATTAGCATGTGTTCTTTGGTGGATAAACTTTAATTTAAAATTACAATAAAATATTTCGTTTATTCGTACATGTGTCAACACTACTTTTTAATTTGTTTAAAGAACGTTTTCCATTTGTAATAAATATATTGAGGGAGAGTGGGGGAATTGTGCGCACTTAAGGAAGATTTGCTGCTGTGGCCAAACCATTACAGTTGTGGCGTTGAAATATATAGGAATGTAAGCCCCTAACATGGTAGTTTCATTGTGCAGAAGTATATTTGATTGAAAGGTAGGTGTGGTAACATAAAAAATAAAATGCCTAAAGTCCCAAAAGCGCACAATTCCCCAACCCTCGGGATAATTGTGCGCAGATGGTGGGGAATTGTGCGCTTTACATTTAAAGCCATAAATCAGTACGAATTGACATAAGAAACATTTATTCTAAACTACCAGAATGTTTTATTCATATAACAAAATTAATATAAACTTCTCTAAAAACAAAATAACGTAAACCAACAATTTGGATAGGTAGCTACATACAGTGTGTCCACGGATGGACTTAACTATACTTGTAAAAATTTTTATTTTCAGTTTTTCGAAAAAAAGTCATTCTTTATAATTTCTTTTGCTTGTTATATAAATACGATTCACGTTGAGAAACTTTGATTTTGTTGTACAGGGTGCGCAGAAAATACAAAAATGTATATTTGTAAAATCAAAAATTTTTGAATCAAGCTTTTTGAAGTCTCAGAATGAAACAACTTAGAAGGAGAAATCGAAAAGCCAAATAAAGTTTTCCCATAGACGTTATACTTAGTTGCTAAGATGTACCGGATGTCCGGAACTATTCTTCCTACAGATTTCGGAAAAAAATCTTCTTACAAAAGTGATCATAAAAATTCATCAAAAATGTTTTTAGCTTTCAATTTTACCCGCTAGAGGGCACAATTTTAAAAGAAAATGGACAATCCACATTTTCTTCAAACATTCAAATGGAAATGTAGGTATCCTTTATCTTTCTCAAAATCTCATCGTAATATCCAGAAAATGAGTTTAATAACTTTTTGATCTAACTTACGAAATAAGGGCTGGGAGGAGGAAAAAATTCCCTTACACCAAAAATGCCCTGTCTCCGGATTGCTTGAACCGATTTTAATGAATTTGGTCTCGTTGGAAAAGGAATTTATAGCGTAATAGATATCTGCATTTACGCTTGAATTTCATTTTACGAGGGAGCCGCCAGATGGCGTTATTTCGAAACTTGCGAAAATGTCAAATTTTCTCAAAACCTTTGAACGGAATGGTATATTTTTTATAACATGGCGTCATTACAAATAGAATTGAGAACAAAATGGCTCAAACCGGAAGTTGTTATCTTTTTTCAAACGGAAGTTATCATCAAGAATATGGTTTAATCAAATCTCAGCGCATAGGTACCAAATTTTTTCACAAATTTTTGAATGGGATGGTACATTTTCATACCAATAGCATGAAGAATAGAATGCCGCAAACCGAAAGTTCCTATCTTTTTTCAAACGAAAGTTATGATCAAAAATGCTGTTTAATCACATTTCATTGCATGGGTAATTTTAGGAAAATAAAATTTTTTTAAAGAATATTAGGGCATTCTTGTATTTCTCATCAGACAGAATTATAATTTATTATAACTTTTTAAAAAATGTCTAGCTCTGTTGCTGAAGCGTATGACAAGCTCGCGGTGTTTTTCAAAATGAAGAAAATGCCGTTATTGCCTCCCGAGCCTTGGCAAGGCGTTGGAGGAAAATTGAATATTTACTAAATTAAATTGATATTCATTTAGGTATTTAATTTTTCTCAAATTTACCCACGCAATGAGATATGATTAAACAGTATTTTTGATCACAACTCTCGTTTGAAAAAGATAGGAACTTTCGGTTTGCGGCATTCTGTTCTTTATGTTATGTGTACTAACAGCATGTTGTGAAAATGTACCATTCCATTCAAAAAAAATTGAGAAAATTTGGTACCTGTGCACTGGGATTTGATTAAACGATATTCTTGATGATAACTTTCATTTGATTAAGATAAAAACTTCCGGTTTGCAGCATCTTGTTCTTAATTCAATGCGTAATGATAACATATTATAAAAAATATACCATTCCATTTATAATTTTTGAGAAAATTTGACAATTTCGTAAGTTTCGAAATAACACCATCTGGCGGCTCCCTCGTAAAATTAAATTCAAATATATATGCAGATTTCTACTACGCTATAGATTGCCTTTCCAACGATACCATATTCATTAAAATTTTGGCATTTTTGGTGTAAGGGAATTTTTTCCTTCCCTCACTCCTTATTTCATAAGCTAGATCAAAAAGTTCTTAAAGCAAGCAATCCGGAGATAGGTATGGCATTTTTGGTGTAAGGGAATTTTTTCCTTCCCTCATACTCCTTATTTCATAAGCTAGATCAAAAAGTTCTTAAACTAATTTGCAGGGTATTACGAGGAGATTTTGAGAAAGCTAAAGGATTTTTTAAATTTCCATTTAAATTTTCGAAGAAAATGCGGATTGTCTGTTTTCTTTTAAAATTGTGCCCCCTAGCGGGGAAAACTGAAAGCTAAAACTATTTTTGAAGAAGTTTTCATGGCCACTTTTACAGGAAGATTTTTTTCTGAAAGCTGAAGGATGAATAGTTCCTAAGATATAACCGGTCGGCAACCTTAACCGGACACCCGGTATTTCTTTGCAACTAAGTATAACTTCTATGGAAAAACTTTATTTGGCTTTTCGATTTCTCATTCTAAGCTGTTTCATTTTGAGACTTCAAAAAGCTTGATTCAAAAATTTTTAATTTTACAAATATACATTTTTATATTTTCTGCGCACCCTGTACAACAAAATCAAAGTTTCTCAACGTGAATCGTATTTATATAACAAGCAAAAGAAATTATAAAGAATGACTTTTTCTCGAAAAACTGAAAATAAAAGTTTTTACAAGTATAGTTAAGTCCATCCGTGGACACACTGTATATCGAGTTTTGGCGAAATTAAGAACTAAGTATTTTTGCCTTGGCAATAATCACAACGATAGTTTTTAGCAGACTCAGCACGATTATAAGTTCGCGGCATCTACGAAAAGCAAAAAAGCAGCTATACTTGCTTATTCATATTCAACTGCGCAGGGCTAGCTAAGTGTGCGCACAATTACCCCGGGGCAGATCCAACATAAAAGAAAATCGCAGCTCAAAAACAAGTCCGACTTTGTCTAGGATTCTTACATGAAATACCACATAACACAATGCTAATTACAGCCACGCATGAGAGATTATTGTTAAAATAAAAGTGTCAGCTTATCTCCTTAGCTGCTGGAGCCAACAAATTATAACAATTCGTACGATTTGACGTTTGGCGACCATATTCACGTAATAAGAGCGCTGCAACGCAAATTGTTGACGGAGTTTGTTTAATGCACTTTTCGATAGAGGACAGCACTTGTTGTGTTCCAAGCTTGGCACTGTTTGTGCGAGAATCAATATGCGCACAATTACCCGCTGCGCACATTTCCCCCACCCTCCCTTATATCTGAATATCTGGGCGCGCGCTACTTACAGTGCCGCCTACGGAAACTTCGCTGCTGATATTTGAAACTACTGCCATAGGCAAGTCTCGCAAGACTTGCTTGTGCTACCGCTATAGCGCGCTAACGCGTAGAAGGTATCGCAGAGCATATACAGAATGTTCCAGAACGTGTTACACAGGTTATAGCTCCAAAACCACCAGAGATACCGAAATGGAACCAAAACTACATTGTAGTGTTGATGAAGCAGTACATAACCCGAAGAACGTAACCACCCCTGGGGCTGCCGCTTCCGATATACCGCCCATAGATTAGAGACTTATACCGCCCCTGGATTCGGACCGCCTCAGGTGTTATGCATCAAGAAATAATTTGTTTTCTTCGAATGCGATACTGGGAACGTGGTTCCCTTATCTGACCGGGCACAGTGCGCACATAAAATGAGCCGTGAAACTTTTAAAACAAATTTGGAGTTAACGCAAAAAAAACGGCAAGAAACTAGGTTTGATCCGCAGATACTTATCTCGATCGCACACCCTACACATTACAGCTATCCATACACGTAGTAAGTTGCTTAAAATCGTCGAATAAACGTAGAAATAGTGAATCTAACCGAGTGAGTTCCCATAACGCAATACAGGACGTAAGTGCCTCCGCCATACGTCAGATTTTCATTCCAAGCAAAACAAAAGCACGTTCCATTTGACGTTTATCGATATTATTTACAACTTCTTAAATTAGTTTTTGCAATACAATTATAGACGTTTTGCAGTGAAAACAGTTTATTTTCAATTTGTGTGTTGGGCTTACGTGTAAAAACTGTAACCAATGCACCACAAAAGTGGCGCGTCACAAACGTCAGATTTTCATTCCAAACAAAACAAATCCACGTGCTTTCTGACGTTTTAACCTAAGCTCTGAAATATATAATTATAGTTGTTTTCAAGTTTTTACACGTACCTAAGCCCAACACACAAATTGAAAATAAACTGTTTTCACTGCAAGACGTCTTATATTGCAAAAACTAGTTTAAGACGTTGTAAATAATATCGATAAACGTCAAATGGCACGTGCTTTTGTTTTGTTTGGAATGAAAATCTGAGGTATGACGAAGGCACTTAATATGTCCCCTATTACAAAAACTAGTTGACGTTCTGACGTTGTAAATAATATCGGTAAACGTCAAATG
Source organism: Xestobium rufovillosum (assembly GCA_963966045.1). Taxonomy (NCBI): domain Eukaryota; kingdom Metazoa; phylum Arthropoda; class Insecta; order Coleoptera; family Ptinidae; genus Xestobium; species Xestobium rufovillosum. The sequence continues at coordinate 22,491,276 of OZ014494.1, forward strand.
GCACGTGCTTTTGTTTTGTTTGGAATGAAAATCTGACGTATGACGGAGGCACTTATGTCCTGTATTATGAAAATCACAACTTTCACTTTTTACGGCTAGCCAATCAGATAACTTAATGGAGTGGAGCCAGCCACGGTTCGTTGGTGGTTGGTGGATAGTTTGGAATGATTATCGAGGACTAGAGGTCCAGTAATCCGTAGGAATGATCAATGATCAATTATTATATCAACTTCGTTCAGTAAAATATGAGTTACTATTTTAAAAACTTTTCTCTTGACTCAAAGACTCATGTAGATCCCACAAACGAAAAATGTGGTTGAAACAAGTAAAAAATGATGCCAAAATGTGCCCAAAATTTAGAGTGTCCGAGCTTTTGTCAACACAAGAAATTTTTTATTCCTTGTAAAAGAACAAAATGTGAAAATATAATTTTCTATGTTGGTGCTTGCGATAGCAGTTGGCGTTGGCAACAGCAATCAGCAAAGTAGGGAACTGTTGTTTCTGTCGAGTGTCGACGCACCTGCGCTTGCTTGTCGAGTGAGGTTATATTTTGTTACACGTGCATTAAATATTTCATTAAAATAAGGATCAAAAAGTTACTTTTAAACATTAAATATGTCTGTTATTCATCGTGTGGTGTAAGTATTTTCCAGTAATCCTAAAATTGTGTTCTAATTTCGAGTTTTTGGTGTAGGAAGCCTACCACACGTAAAGGAAAGAAAGTGTTGATCTCTAGAGCACCTCAGCTGATAGAAGGACCTAAGCGAACGTTGTTTTTTCAAGGAAGGAAATCATCGGATAAAGTCAGAAAACTTTTAAAAGATTTTTATGACATAAAAAAGCCAGATGCTCATAAATTGACCAGGAAAAATGACATAACTATATTTGAAGACGCCACTCTTGCAGAAAATTTCTGCAGGAAGCATGAGACGCCCCTTTTTATTATAGGCTCACATAGTAAAAAACGACCAGATAATATAGTTATAGGCAGAATGTTCAATTATTCTTTACTGGATATGTTTGAATTAGGTATAGATTTAATCGAAGGACTGAGTGACTTTTCTGGTCCAAAAGTGGCTTTAGGAACGAAACCTTGTTTAGTATTTAATGGACCTGCATGGGACCAGACAGATGAATTAAAACAATTGAAATCAGTTTTCGTAGACTTGTTTCATAGAGAAGATGCAGAATCGGTTCGCTTACAAGGTTTTGAACATGCTATTAGTTTAACTGCCAGTCCAGAAGGGAAGATATTGTTTAGGTCATACAAAGTGCTACTAAAGAAGTCTGGTTGTAGAACTCCACGTATTGAGCTAGAAGAAATAGGTGAGTTAAATTTGCCGAAGGTGTTTTGGAAATTAACTTCTAGAAGAATAGAGTATTCCATGTGCATCGGAAACTGTCTTGCGTCGCGTCTTGCTTCAATTGTGTGTTTGTGTGAAATAAGCATTTTCATGAATTATTGCATAATATGTTAGTAATCACTTTGATAGTTCCAATAGGAGTTAGTGACAATAAGCGGTAAGTGATAAAGTCGAGATCTGATATTAAATTTTGAATAGAACTGAAATTGAATCAGTTTGATGTTTGTGACATCCATCCTCTCAGCCGTCCTCTTCAAGTCATCTGACCCCTCGCATTCGGGGGTATCTCCAATAATTGTGTATTTTGTATCCAATCTGTCTATCTGAGGGATGGGCAAACTACAGCCCATGTCCTTACATGCCCTTATTGCATCTTAAAAGATTCACAAACTGACAACTGCAAAGCAACTGCTCACAACTATGAACATGCAGCCTTCGAACCTTTATGGTATTTAAGCACATTTATCTTGATAATATGCTTCTGCGCCTGGAATTTTAAGTCTCCTGGGAGAAAAAATCTAACGTGCCGGTTTAAAAATTCAAAAATTTTGCCATTTGTTAAATTTAATTAATTGTGCTGGTACCTAATTAAACGATTGCTTAAAATAGCTGAGAGGTACTAGCAAAAAAACGTTCGATGAAAGGTACAACAGGAATCAATATTTTTCGTGAATTTAGTGCAGCCATCTCATTTTTAAAAGTACCTATTTTAAAACTGTAGTGTTACTGATGGTGCTCCGAACATGTCTGGCCAAAAAGCTGGTTAGTTAGCAGATTTAACGAGCAGTATCCTAATAATGAAATAATTTTTACATTGCATCATTTATCAAGATGTTCTGTATAAAGCAGTTTTAAACTTACAATATGTGTTGGATATCATTAAGCTTATGAACAAAATTCGTTCTCGAGGGCCAACTCACCTGCAATTCCAATGAAAGCAGCGTACTCCGATGTTCTTTACTATTCAAAAGTGGGGTGGTTGAGCAATGAAAGTGTTTGAAAGAATTTGGTGTTGAGAGAACTTTTCTACGGAAAATACAAGTTTTACGAGTTTGAAGTTTTAGAAAATGGTGATTGGCTTTTAGATTTTGCCATTTTGTCTTTTTTACAGACCTTTCAAGTCACATGAACAACTTGAATATAAAGAAGTTACAGGGAAAAAAATCAATTTTTAGATGAATTTTGTTCACATTTGGAAGCCTAATAATTTATCAAAATAAGGCTTCACACATTTTCCAAAACTGAAATCTCTCACACCCGAAGATGACTATAAAATGATAACTACGAGGCTTGTACCGAAACTGCTGAGCAACATTTGTTTTCAGCGAATGTTTTAATTTTCTCCAAAATCAAATACTGCACATTATTTCGCTATAGTTAAAATCACCTTACTTTTTATGTACGTCACCGGCTTCATATCAACACTGTTGCCACAAGAGTTTATGGTACTCAATTCCAAAATATTAAAATTCAATTCACCTCTCTAACTGAATTCAATGGTAAAAAGGGTCCATTATTTTCCAATTCTCTTTCAAAATAGTTGATAAGGGACGCTATAAGCTCCTTACATCGACTGTTTAAGAACTTGGGCATTATACCAACAATAACAATAACAACACCGATAATAAATAACCAGGAGCACTATTTTAGTTCTCAAAAGAACAGATTTTTACCGCAAAAGTTGATGAACATAGAAAACAAGGGTTTAAATCATCAAAAACAACAAAAGTTAACGAAACTTGACGCTTTCAGAATATCAGCTGTCAAGTCAACCGGGAAACGTCGACAAATTAAGCGGCAATCATGCAACAAAATAGTGTTGTGTTTAGACATTCAAATATTTCTTTATTCTTTTTTAGCACATTCAATTTATATGACTTGTCATTTTACGTAAGACGACTCTCAATCGTTACATTTTGTGACGTGCATAAAAAGTAAGGTGATGGGTGACAGTGACATTTCGTTTCGGCAGAAGGTGATGACTTTCTATGGCAGTGTCGTAACTGGAGATGAATGTTGGTTCCATCATTATGATCCAGAAACTAAATGACAAAGTATGGAGCGGCATCATATGAACTCGCCAAAACCAGAAAAGGCCAAAGTAGTGGCCTGTGCTGGTAAAGTTACGGGTACAGTTTTCTAGGATTCTGAAGGTTGCATTTTGGTAGAGTTTCTTGAGAAAGGACAAACAATAAATGCAGATCACTATGCGGAAACCCTTAAGAAGATGAAACATGTGCTTCGTGATAAACTGCCTGATCGAAGAGTTCTTCTGCAACACGACAATGCAAGGCCACATGTCGCTAGGTCCGTCGTTGGGACAATTGCGAATTATGGATGGGAAATTCTTCAGCTCCCTGCGTCTAGTTCAGATTTAGCTCCTTCTAATTACCATCTGTTTCATAAAATTAAAGAACCTATGAGAGGGAAGCATTTTAGCAACGATGACGAGGTGAAAAATGCTGTTCGACGCTGGCTGCGAAATGCCGGAACGAAGTGTTACCGTACTGGAATTTTTAAACTTGTGGAACGTTGGCAGCACTGTGTAGATCGAAATGGTGACTATGTGGAACAGTAGAAAAATGATCATATTTTAACGTTCTGTTGTTATTTCCGCAATAAAATAAACTGGTAATAAATAATTGAATGTTGCTCTCTAGTTTTGGTACGACCCTCGTAAGTATGAGGGAATGTTAATTTAGGTATCTACGATGTTTTTATCAGAGACCAGATGTCGACATAATATTTCAAGACTGGCAGTGTACATAATCGTACACATTTCGTCTTAAGAATATCTCTATATTGTTGTTATTCAGTAGCTTGTTCTGACTGTGTTTTTGGCACGCCTCTATATTTTGATTTCGTTTCCGCATTTTATTTTAAATCCCGTTTCTGATTTTGACTTGTGCTCTTGCATCGTTGTTCCTAGTTCTTAAAAGCTTTATGACATTAGGACTAAGTACATCACTCCTGAGTTCCAATGACATTTACGTGGATCTATACTGTACTCTCTCCAGCACTTCACTTTTTCTAAAGTTTGGGTCCGAGATCTTATACTTACTCATATTTCAATATTAACCGAACACAAATTTTGAATATCCTGACTAAGAGATCGTGGGTGGTGCTAAAAAAAGTTTTTCTGATTTAATATACTGTTGATTTGCTTCAAAATATTCGCTTTATGACCTTTTCCTTTTAAATCATCGGATAACTTGGCATTAATTTCCCTAATATTTAAATTTTTCAGACTGGGTTTCTGTGACCAATATGAAGCTCCTTACGCCTGAATTCATTCAGGTGAAGAATCCACTTCATTGTCAACTCAGCGATTCAGTTCAAATCATCTTGTATATCGATCTCTCCATATACGTTATTCTCATCTGCATAAAAATATCATGATCTAATAAATTGCTTCAGATCTGAGATATATTATAAATAACAGATACCCTAGCTCCTAGCACTTTACCCTGTACAGCACCAAACTAGTTCTTGTTTAAAGAAAGACTTAATCTGTTCCAACACCCAGTCTCGTCCAAATATAGTATATCAGTGGGCAAGATTTGATCATGTAAGTTTATTCAATCGTCAAGACAGATAAGTAGTGTTCTTCCCAGGATGAATTCAAAAAATCTCTACAGACATTTTGAACTTAGTGCCTTTATGAGGCCGTTTTTCACTGACAGTCTGCCAAGTTCTGTCGGCCGGCAGCACTTGTCCATATAAATTTCTTATGCATAGAATACGTCTTAAGTACCAGCCGGCATTACAAATCTTAAAAGCGACTGCTGCATAAGAAATGATATGCAGCCCGTGGTAGTTTAGTGATTAGAAGGCCGCCCTGGAAAGTGGGAAATCTTGAGTTCGAGTCATTATTTTTTTTGCGTAACTTCTGATTAAATATCATTTCCTGTTTTTATTGGAAAACCCCTATTTTGTAGATTTCAGAGCCTCAAACCTTCTAAATGTATTTACTGAATTGGGGCACAAACAGTTCTCATGGTGAACAGTGGGTTACCAGCACGAAAAACAATGAAGAGCAAGTCATTAATTTATTATTCATTTTTTGTGATTGTGTTTAGGGGTACTATTGATTAATGAAGCATACTAAATTAATGTACAGTTTTTTTACATGCTCTAGTTCGTTAGCAATAACGGTTTGTATCAGATCCACAATTACCGAACTTACACTATCAGGAATAATGTACTAATTTTTTGGTTTGTAAGCTTCTGTGGCTGATATATGAAGCAGAAATATTAATATATGTGCCGGACTGGCGGTATTAAAAATGTTAAAATTGCATGTCCATACTCTACTCTATGACCCATTATGTCAATACCTGCGTGTTTTTTAATTCTTTTAATTAATTTTTAGGACCTCGTATAGATTTCTCAATTAGACGTAGCAAATTACCATCAGAAGACTTAATGAAACAAGCGTGCCGTAAACCGAAAGAGCTCAAAGTCACCAAAAAGAAGAATGTATCTGTTGATGGTTTGGGCACAACTCATGGTCGAATACATATGGGCAAACAAGACATTAATAGAGTTCAAACAAGGAAAATGAAAGGACTCAAAAAGACAGGTGAAGAGAGAAACACAGCAAGAAAGGCTAAAAAGCGATCAGTGCGTGAAGTTATCTCTGTAACTGATCTAAAGAAGCAGAAAGTGGATTAAAGAATTTGCTGTAATATATTTCTAATGTTGGTGAATAACTCAGCAGAAAGGTGAAAAAAATCGTGATGTTTTGTTAGTTTTTTGAAAATGTGAATTTTAAAAAAATGACAAAGTTTTTGCTTCATCGCTAGCTTATATTGCGTATTTTTTACCTTTGGTGTTGGGTTTTTATTTGTAGGTAAGTTTTTCTCAATCTGCAATTTAAGCACCATATTGTCATTTACTTTGTGTTTCATACTGCCGCAGCAGTATAAATGTACTAAACAACAAATTGAATTTTTGTTTTATGAAATTTGGTTTAGTTTCACAGGGTAGATTTATAGTTCGTAATCGGTTAGTAGTTTTGTAGATGATATGGTTTCAAGTAAGGGATGTTAAATTAGTGTCCTTCACCATAGTTTAATTTCGCTCAATTTTTCATATGCACTGCTTCCATATTCCAAACCCACAAGAAAATTACAAAAAGTTATTTTTTGCCTTACGTAATTAAGTATACTTGCTTCTTGTTGAAATTTTTACATTGCCACTGTTTGTGCTTGACATCAAGGGAGAATTAGAAACGTCATGTTTAGTTGGTCGATGTTCCACATTTGATCATGCTGCTTTTTGACTTCACAGTAACAATTTGTTTACATTGTTACAAATTGGCAAGGAAAATGTTTTTACTTTAGCCGTAGATTCTTAAAGTCACTAATTATAGCTTGAAAATCAAAAGTCACACTGAAGACACTACAGAAAATTAAAACAAAGCAGCCAAACGTGAGAACTATAGTGACACGATATTGAAACAGAAATATCGATGTGCTATAGTCAAGGTCGATCTCCTGTGATGTCATTGCGTTTTCCTGGGATTTAATTTTTCAAATTTTAATAATTATTTTTCATGCTTCTTCAGTGATATCCAGTAAACGGGAAAGGGTCATGTATTATTTGGCATGGTACACAGCATATGATAGATAATCCTGTGTATATAGTAAAATAATTCATCATAAGGTTGCTTATACATATGCATAATTTTTGAATATTTTTAATTAATAAAAACTATGTACCGATTACCCCCTATTAGTCTATCCTATACGTACTTCTGTAATGATGAAATGTACAGAGTGATCCATTTTCAATAGCCATGAAAAGAAAACTATTGGAGTAAAATATAGAGACCAGCAGTAAACTGCATCAAAACTAGTTTTTTTAGATGGTCTACGTTAGAGATCAATTTGTTGCGTATCTACGTATCATATCACCGTTGCATATCAGTGGATACGAGAAAACGTTGCATAGTTGTGTATCAAAATATGATAAAAGGAAAGGCAACGACCCTGATCGCTCTTTTGGTGGTTTTTCGCCGTCACATCAAAGAAAAGATACAATACGAAGTAGACACATTGGGACGGGTCGTGTACCGTTGCAAGTTGCAGGTTCATTCGTGATCAAAACACCAGGCAATGTTGTATTGTTTATGAATAAATGAATAAACTAGTTGTATCGTAATCCCGTGACTTGAGTTTAAATATGGGCACGCAGTGATGCTACGAGAAAAATTTGCATGGTGTTGCTACCTACAGTATCAGTGAACAAAATGAAACGGTGATACGATACATAGATATGAAACAAATGGATACCCAACTTTAGAGATTGTCATTGACGCGAGTTGTCGTTTACCGAGTAGTAAATTTTAAATTAGAAACTAACTAATCTAGACACCAAGAAACGGCGGCGCATCAGTGGCGGGAACAATGTGGGGCAAGTAAAAAGCATATCATTAGTCAGTTACAAGAATTAAATTATGTATAAATATAAAATTAACTGTTAATGTGGTACGGAGTGATCTATAACGAGTATAACAAACTTCGAGAGTAGATAGAATACTTAAAAATATTGTGAAAATCCCTAATGAACATATGTTCAAAAAATGGCAACTAAATGAGATACAGGGTGTTGAAATTTCTTAAAAAAAACTGTGATATCTGCTTCTGTCGTTACTTACTTTTTCAACTCTCTTGTTCTTTTCTTGAGAATTTACATTCCAATTCGATATTAACGCTTTACTGTTAATATTTTTGTTTTTAAATGAACAGTAGCCGGTAATTTTCCAGATAAGTATTAAAAAAAACAATTTTTTTAAGAAATTTCAACCTATATCTTGTTTAGTCAGCATTTTTGAACATACGTTGATTAGGGCTTTTCACATTATTTTTAAGTATTCACTTGAAGTTCACCAAAAATGAATACCAGAGACCTCCATGTAGGTACATATTGTGCTGCACTTCAAAGAAAACAGGGCGGAGTTTGCCATTGCTTAAGGCACACCTGCTAGTTCCTTTAAATCATGAGCATCATGCGGGGGTTTTATTTAAGGGTACAGGGAAATTTGAATAAAAAATGCACAATTTTTTAGATGCTTTTATTGAATGTTAAAATTAAAATATTCAACTAAACTGCTGAACCCACCTTCCACAGAATTCTTTCATATAATATGTATTATCAAATTTGCGGATTGTTCATTCAAAAACCAGAAATGAACATATCAATAAAAATAAATAATTGGTGCATTCATGAAGTGGAGCCATCCACCGACAGTTGTAAATCATGTATTTGGCATTTACGATCACAGCGGATCAAGCTGCACGTCGAAGATTTTTTCCGCTCGGTGAATATTTACTACACAAGTGGTGAACTTCTTGCCACTGTCGTCTTTCCTGACCAGGGCAATACTTTAATGTCATTATCTAAATCTTTTAAATTACACACACCATCTTTAATCAAATTTATATCCAACTGATTCATTTCTTTGCTTGTTAAAATGCGTGGATAAACTAAAACTAAATTTCTTATTTCACAAATTTACATAATATATTTGTAGTAAATTGTTGTATTGAAGGAACGTTTTACAAGTATGTTTTTAGTAACATTCGCTTGAGCTATTAGTCAAATCAGGTGCATCTTTTTAGGTCTCCAATAGAAATCTGATTAACTTAAAATTGCTCATTTTTTAAAATGTACTCAATCATATTCATTTAGCACCACACTTTTTCAGGTTTAAAGAACCAAACTCATAACATTATCAACATCATCACACTTGCAGACTTACTAAACGGGGTCTCACAAGCATTCGGTAATGCTAAGACACCACAGTGGGGACAGAGCCAACCATATATCAGGCTGAGCTTGATAAAATATCTGCCAGTGAGGAATTGAGCGCATCTTTGTTTCTCAAGCAATAGTAAAAAAGAAAACAATAGATGCACAGCTCTAGCTTGACACTAACACTGTCAGTTTTTGTAGCTCAATGAAATACACATTTAAGTCTACAAAAAATGAAACACTCTGTACATTTCTTCATTAGATGATCCCAACTCGATTCAATAGCAAATTCTTATGTTATTTTTTAAGAATTTGAGATTATGGTGCGTGATGTCAACATTATTAATTGAACAGCAAAGGTTTATCATTTCCTTGACCTTTCTTTGTATATATTAAATATTATGTTGTATATCTATCTTTTAGGTAATATTAATGTACAATTTTAAGTCTTGAATATAAGTATTTTTTAACCTGAAAGAGGTATGTATTTTTCGAAGATATACCTTTTTCTCTTGTTCCTTTCTGACATTGTAATATTAACATCATCCGTCTTTAATCTATGATCTCGGTGAGACCCCATTAAGACTGTTGTTTCTAAAACTTGAAAGCTTTTTGTTTCTATTATGTGGTATTCCAATCATGCCTTGTGCCAAAATTACCCGAACTGGCTATGCAAGAGTATTTTTTTTCTACTTTTGAAGATAATCCTCATTAACTTCGATGGATTTATTATGTCATTATTAATAACTCAACTGCATTAAAAGAAAATTTTTAGTTTATCCTTAAAGGGGATTAACGCTGCTACTTTCAGCTTACCACCATTAAAATATTGCCCTCGAAGATCTTTTTCTAAATATCCGAACAAGTAATAATTACTGGGGGCCATGCCTAGACGATACGGAAGATGATCAGTTTCTTGGAAGCGACAATCCTGGATGTAGCAACAGCACACTTCTCGTCAGCTTAGCAAGCTTCTTTTCTCGTATATTATACCACAGTTTCTGTAGCAGTTCCACAAAATATGTCCCAGAAACTGTGAAATTACTTTCATCAAGTCTCTGAGTCGGAATATATTGTACCCATCACATTTTTTGTCTATTGGAAGACGCTAGATTTTCTTCGGGGTGCTTCACCTCTTATACTGTTGCTCCATTGACCACCTTTTCGATAGAGGATTAAAGTGCAGGACTATAGTTTTGTCTTTCATAATGATGGTCTCCAAAAATGTTTGTGCACATTTAACCGATGTTGGTGCGGAACACCTGAGACATACATATGATGCAACTAAGGCTTACTTGTATATTGGCCAGAGTCAAATGAAGAAAATTTTGTATGATTTCTTATGAGTTAAGAAGCTCTGTGCCCAACAATGCGACCTTAACTCAAAAATGAGCAACAGTGGATAGGTGCAATTTATCAGGGGCCTCTCAAAATACGTCTACAATGAAGAAACTGGGATTTATTGTCATGGGCCACAAAACAAACTTCAACCTGCTCACTGGAACTTTTTTCAGCAAATAATAATATAAAGTTCATTAGGTACCAGTACAATTCGCATACAGAATATAAAGTATACAGAAATTATGTAAATCTGAAGAATCAAGTTTTCACCCAAGACATTATTATTCTAACAGAGTAGGGTCCTGCCCCTTTACAGTGAAGCTCGAGCTTATTGTGTCATGTGCCCCATACCGTAAGTTCTGTCCCCTCAAAAAAGTAATGTTTGATTTAGGAAATACATCTTGAGATTCTTACGGAGTTCATAGAACTTTGCCACAATACTGTATTTGTAGCAAGTACAAAGTAAAAAATAGCGCACGTCACCATCATTAACAGTGACTCCCTTGGCGACCTGAACTAATAGAACAAAAGCAAACCAAAGCATTCAAGGCGTGTGTGTAGGAGAGCAAAGAGTACAGGTTTACACATTTTTTACTCCGGATGGGTATTTGGGCTCTGGGGAAAGTATTTTTAAAAACATTGACCAACAAATTTTGTTTCCAAATACCTATACTTTTCGATGTCAGGTACGCAACTTTCAAACGCCTGCTTATTAAACAAAAGGAGGATACTTGAAGAAACAAAAAGAGTATTACAGAAAAATGTTAAGAAACTGTAAGGGCAGATTCTACATCTAAAAATATGAAAATAATTTTGTATAAACATGGATCTTTAAATACTTACTTTGTTTTCGAGACAAAAATTAATGAACGTATTAAAGAACCTTGTCGAAGTTTCAACTATCTCGCTCGTGCATGTTGATAATCCGAGAACAAGGTGTTCATTTTTCAAAGATTACACAATCAACTTTCGGAGTTTCTATCTGAAATTTTGAATGCTTAAATTTTTGTGCAGATATGCTCTATGATCTGTTTTTTGTAATTTTAGAAAGAAACATCTTTTCAACCAATTTTCGAGAAATTAAAACTAAACTGTTTAAGAATATTTAACACACTGTATCTCACAAAAGGAAGCGTTTTAGCATCCCTGTTTGCATGAACTTATTTTTAGCTGTTGAATCTGCCCTTGCAATTTCTTAAGATCTTTCTGTTACCACCCTGTTAAATAAAATCTGTAAAATTTGCTGCCAGTTTATGTTGAGAAGTTGAAAACAATGTGCTGAATTTTTTAGTGTCACTTGGAGTTTATTTTCAATTTTTTCTAAAAAATAAAAAGTTATAGTACTACTTTTTCACAATTTGAACTGTGAAAATACAAGGTCTTTCAAATCGAAAATCTTTGTAGTATATCTATTATTTCATAAAGCACCAGCATTGAAGTACAAACAGTTCTATTAAGGCGAACTCAAGAGTATTATTTAATTAACTTGGTTAAAAAATTGTTTGTTGTCTAATCTGTATTCTAAAGAAGCCATTGGTAAGAAATGGAGCCAAATTTGGTGTTAGCATCGACCAATATTAATATAAACCAGCCATGTTTTATAATCGCTGAAATTGGTCAAAATCATCAAGGAGATATTGAGACAGGAAAGAAGTTAATAGACGTTGCACAGGTATATACCCATTTTAATAAAATGATATACCTAGGTACGAGTTATAGAGAAAATTTGTAGAAAGCTGGAGCAACATGCGTGAAGTTTCAAAAAACTTGCATTGAAGAAAAGTTTACACTATCTTTTTTACAAAAGCCGTATACTAGCAGCCATTCTTTTGGAGCCACATACGGAGAACATAAAGCTCATCTAGAATTTACAAATCAAGAATTTATGCAGTTGCAGCAATATTCTGAGAGTCTAGGCTTAATATTCACAGCATCTGCAATGGACATTAGATCCTTGCATTTTCTGAATGACATTGCACTTCCTTTCATCAAGATTGGGTCAGGGGATTTTAATAATTTGCCATTAATTGAAGAAGCTGCTAAGTTAAAGATACCACTTGTTATATCCACAGGTACCTATTGGAGTGATTTAAAAATGCATTTAATTGTAGTTTTATATTTCAAGGAATGGCGAATAGGGAACAAGTAAAGGCTATATATGAAACTGTATCAAAGTACCATAAAAAATTTGCGCTATTGCATTGCGTTTCAGCATATCCTACTCCTATACAAGATGTTAATTTGCGAGTAATTGAACAATATCGCAAAGATTTTCCAGATATTATTATTGGATATTCCGGCCACGAAGTTGGTATAGACATATCTGTTGCAGCTGCTGTTTTGGGAGCTAAGGTAGGCTACTTCATTTTAAACTTTTACTACCGTTACCAAATCATACAAGCAAATGCATTGATACTTAATATATTTATTAGATTATTGAACGCCATATCACTTTGGATAAAAATATGAAAGGAACAGATCACTCAAGTTCCTTAGAACCTGGAGAATTCAAGCTTATGATTCAAAAAGTTCATTCAGTACAAGCTGCCATGGGAAATCCAATTAAGGCTATGCAGTTTTCTGAAAGAGAATGTTACAATAAATTGGGGAAGTCCTTGGTTGCTGGAAAGCCTATTCTAAAAGGGACAGCTTTAGGCAAGCATAATTTAAAAATAAAAGTTTCTGAACCAAAAGGCTTGGATGCTTCAGAATTTCAAAACGTGATTCTCAAAAAAGTAAAAAAAGATATGGAAAAGGATGAACCTATATTAGCGAAACATATTACATAAATACATGAAATGTAAATGTACAATAGGGTTCAAAGTTGTGGAACGAATTCATCAAAAAATTTAAGTTAAACTTTTCTGCAAAACCCAGACACATCGATTTCCTTTGTTCATAATATGTTTTACACTCCCCGTTTTACAAATTTTCACTATCTGAAGTAAATATGATAACGTGCAATTTTTGAATCAGTTTTAGAAAGAGAAAAAATTCTTATTGAATGATTTTAGAAACTCCTTCTCCTCCAAAAGAGAAAATTCAAATACTTGCATAAAACAGTTTGCAAAATAAAATAAAAAGCATTCGATAAAAATTGCCAACATACCGTATTTTCTTTAATGCATTGGAAAAATTGTAAAATGGAAGATGTAGGTATTTATTTCCAAGAATGAAAATGGGTGTGGCGATAGTTTTCCTGAAAATCTTATTTTTAGTATTTAATGAATTCTCTACTTTTGAACCATTGTATAAGATAACTGTATGCGAAATATTTATATTAAATTTTATTGGAGAGCAAATTTTAATAAACTATTGAATATGAACGCATTTTTATTGTAAGTTTAAAAAATTGTTTATTTTACAATGTGTTTTTATTAACTTTATAATCTAAAAAATAAATCTTCGGGAATTAGGTATTAGGGGTAGGAGTTGCTGGGTCTATAATTTTGGCAGGTGTGATGCTGAAGTTATAAGGTCCAAAATTAAGAAATTAATATGTAGATTTAGACCCACAGCCAAAAAGCAAAGAAACACATGAAAATATACATCTGAGAAGCAAAAGAGAAGCTAAACAATGCAATGGTAAGTGTTGTAGGAGCAGGGAGTAAACTAAAGTGCTGCAAAACAAATTCACACATACGGGAAATTATAAACAAAATTTGTGTACAATGTAAAGAGACAATCGAAGAGATAACACCTCTCCACCGAATCTTTTAACTCTTTCACGTACATGTAGAGATAATGAAATAACTTCGGCCTATTGGTAGAAAGTTTATGATATAAAGAATAAAGCATTAAATATTATGATTTCGAGCATTTACCATTAATAGATTATCAAAAAAACTGCATAACAAATGTGAACTGTAGCACAGCATAATACAGCAGAACACCTCTCCCTAAATTTTCTAGCTTGCGCAGCGTATCCCGTGCAACTTCTCAGGCTACGCCAGGTGTTCTTTTTTGTCCGTCGCCGAGCTATTATCAGGCGAGTATTAGGGAACATTTTGCCCCCAGTTCTATTTTTGTAATGTGCCTATGTGGGGTAGCTATATTTATTATTTACTGTATTATTGTGTATTTACATCATGCGCATTGAATAAATTAGATTATTCAAATGACGATTGTATGCTTTCATTTAATTGATTTCAGGGTATACAGTAAGTATACATGTAATTAGGTTTGTGGATGTGTCCAGTTTAGGCTTGAAATTGTTAATAAATTTCAAAGGTAATACAAATTATACGAACGTTACTGGCAGTCAGTTATTTTATATTGATATAAGAGTAGTTCCACATCACAAAATTCTTAGTCCGAAGATTGAATGGACATATTTCCCCATTCCCCAAATGTAGAACATCCTGTAGGTACCCCAACTATTATTATACAGGTGTCCCAGAACAACGGGGCAATATTTCTGGACCATATTGTTTGGGTCAAAATAACACTTAAAGTATGTAGAGAATTTTTTTCCTAGGTCGCACCCCTTCGAAGCTATTCGCCCTTAAAGGTCAAGTCCTGAAGAAGGTTTTTTGCTGGTAACTTTCAAACTACTGTATCGAATATTATAAAATTTGGACTGTAGACATGGTAAGAAAGTATCTGTGATTGAGTGACATGACATATTCTGTATCTTGTCTAGGAAGCCGAGGGTGGAACACCCCTAATGCTTTTCACCCCTTAACTTTTACTTTGATGCTTTTAGCGAATTTGCAATGACTTTTTTAAATTCCTTAAACAATGGGGAAAACCCGCAAATTTTGAAAATGATCCTATTGAATAGTTTACTATCCAAAACAAATTCCGCAACTTTCGTTTTTTATATTTGAGACTTATTTTCATCATAATTAAATAGTAAACGTGCATCACGCTTGAAACACAATATTTGAATGACGCTGTGACGTACGGGGCCTACAGATTAGGTAGGGATTTTCACATGCGCAAATCGATCCGTTAACACCCTGAGCGCCCGCTCATTCATTGACTCCTCCCCATTTTATCCAGGGAGACGCGTTATACCATGGCGCAACGGATAGGCCTCCTACGTCACAGAAAGCGCGCGCTTTAGCCCACCCAGTTATGCTGCTTTTCCAGTTGCATGTTTTTCTTTTAGCACGGTCCTTGTCTATCATATATACTAGTCTGCTAATCCAATGTAATTTGTTGGAAACCGGTTTTTGGACGCCACGTATTTTAGTTCTGGACGCAGCTGGTTAGATGGGGCTCGATACGCTTAGTAAACTTCCAGTTTTCAATCTGCTATCGTGGCACTTTAGTTGATTTCATTGTTTAACAGATGGCAGGCACGGCGATTTTAATTCTGGGGTGATGCGAGACGGCGGAATAAGATATCAAATAAGCTTTTATGTTCCCGCAGGGCACAGCGCGGCGGCACGCTTTGTCGCTTGTCGGGGTAACACCTGCATGAAATTTATGCCTTTACAATACTTTTTATGTCCAATTTTGTCTTTCTGAATTTGTTCACATATACCAGCCCCAATTATTTGAATGGCCTTACTTCCTAGATCCCAAAAATAAAAATTAAGAGACAGCCCAAAAAGATGTTTTAACGTTTTAACGTATTATTCGAAAAACCAAAAAACGCACTTGTTTTTTCCAGTAACTTTCGTTTTTGAAAACACTTTGAGGATCTGTATGCAGCGCCGTAGCCAGGGTCAAAACTTAGGGGGGGCTTATGAATTTTTTGAGGGGGCCTAAACAAAATATTTGGTAGGATGTCTCTTGGAATATGCGATTAAAATTATTCTAAAAATTGGAAATTATAATACTTTACTAAACTAGATAAATTGATAAATACCTATATACCTAGTTTGAGGATATGGATGCAATAAACAGTACATAAATATGACTAATTCTTGTAAAAAAATGGACAACGAAGAATGAAAAACTATTCAGTAGAACTTCACAATAAACTAAAATCTTCACTTCTTACAATGAAACAAAATACAACTATATGTATAGGGTGTTAACAATTAGCGGGGCAGTATTGACAGCTTTGTTATTTTTGGAGCCACGATTCCTGTTAAATGACAATACTAGTAGTATTTCTTAATAGATTACGGTCGCGAAAACAGAAAAGCAATGATTGAACATCAGGTTTTCGAGTTATGTGCAAAAATAACTTTTTTTAAATGGAACGCTCTATATATTTTTGCATATATTGGGAGAGAAAAATTCTTAACAGAAAGTCTTAATTAACGGCTACCCTAAAATTTAAAATAAAGACGTTTTACTCCATTTAAAAGTAAAACACTATAGGAAGTGAGCGAATATTGCTTAGCAGCGACACCAAGGCGGCGCAATTATAAACTTTTGGTAGTAACTAAGTGTCAAACTGAGAGAGCAGGTGATACCTCTGTCAGTTTGACATTCCCGCGTAAATTTAAGCAATGGATACTTTAACGTTATATGACAACTAAAACTGCAAAAAATTATAAATGTCAAATCTGACAGCCCAGTACCACCAAAACTTTTAAATGGTGGCGCTGGCTGAAAATTCGCTCACTTCCTATATAAATACATCTTTTACACTATAAATCAAAACAGGCCGAGGAACAAGGCAAGTGTCGAAATCAATAAATATTCTTTGTAAATTTTTATTAGTAGGTACTTATTGCTGTTTAGAGAGTTTTCGTATTATTTTCGTGACTATATCGACATCTTCACCATGCCGTTTAATCTTGTAGAAAACTGGGACACGTGTGATTTAGTAAGCTTATAAAAAATGAATTTCGATCTATCGCATGCTACGCCGAATTATTTCTTGGGCGGGAATAGCCGATGCAAAGAAGGATGGACAAAAAGGCGGAAGAGATATTAGGAGAAGATCAGTTCGGATTTAGACGAAATAGAGGAAAGAGGAACGCGGGAGGCCATTCTAGCTTTACGAATAATTATAGAAGAAACGATAGAAAAGAGAAAGAGCGTCTATATAGGATTTGTAGATTCAGAAAAAGCCTTCGACAACGTAAAATGGGGGAAGATGTTCGAAGTGCTCAGAAAGGTAGGGATGAAATATAGGGACAGAAGAATAATACATAATCTCTAGAAGGAGCAAAAGGCAGTTATAGAATGTGAGCAGGAACGAAGGGAAGTAGATATCCGGAAGGAAGTGAGACAGGGATGTGTATTGTCACCTCTAGTTTTCAACTTATATATCGAAGATGCGATTAATATTGTTAAGGGCAGAACAGCCTCAGGAATGGATGTACAGGTCAAACTATTAACTTGCTCATATTTGCGGATGATATAGCAGTGTTAGCAGCTATAGCAAAGAAGAATTAGGAGCGGCTTTGAATGAAATGGAAGCAGTTTTGACACAGGGCTACGGCATGAAAGTCAATAAAAATAAAACTAAAATTTTGGTATGTAGGGGATGTGAAAATAGAACTAAAGTTGACATACAAATAGGAAATTAGAAGATGGAGGAGGTCGCGGATTTCTGCTATTTAGGAAGTAAAATAACTCAAGACGGTAGGAGCACAAAAGATATAAAACAAAGAATAGCGCGCAGGGGCAAGTTGCGTTTTACATCAAAAAGAAACAACTGTTATGTTCGAGAACGGTTAATATAGAGACTAGAAAGAGACTCTTAAAGTCGTATGTATGGAGTACGGCATTATACGGGTGCGAAACTTGGACAATAGGAGAAGCGGATCGAAAAAGAATAGAAGCGTTTGAAATGTGGTGCTATACAGACGCATGATGAAGATACCATGGATAGATAAGGTTAGCAATAAGGTATAGGGAAGTATTAGAAAGAGTTGGGGAAAAGCGAAAGGTATGGAAGACAATAAAGAGTAGGAGAGATAGGATGGTAGGACACCTTCTAAGACACGAAGGATAATAGTTCGCGACATAACTAGAGTCAGAGATAGGAATAAAAAGAGGTAGGGATAGGCCTAGATTAGACTACTGCTCTCAAATAGTTAGGGATGTAGGATGTTCTACTTTTAGGGAAATGCATAGGTTAGCTCAAGATAGAAAAGAGTGGAGGTACGCGTCCAACCAGTCTTCGGACGGAGAACCTTATGATGATGATAAGAATAGCCGAACCGGACGTGCGTCCTAAAATTGTACAGGAAATTAGGGAACAAAACAGATATTTTTGTACAGAAGAGGAGGAGAAAATATTTAATTTGGGATGCACAAACGGGCCTTAAGTACCTACATAGCTGTATACAGGGTGTCCCAGAACAACGGGGCAATATTTCTGGAGCATATAGTTTGGGTCAAAATAACACTTAAATCATATATAAAAAAAAATCTAGGGCGCCTCCCTTCGAAGCTATTCGCCCTTAAAATTAAAGTCCGCCGAAGAAGGTTTTTTGCTGGTAACTTTCAAACTACTGTATCGAATGTTATAAAATTTGGACCGTAGGCATAGTAAGCAAGTATCTGTGATCCAGTGACATGACATCTTCCGTATCTTGTCTAGGAAGCCGGGGGTGGAACACCCCTAATGCTTTTCATCCCTTAACTTTTACGTTGGTGCTTTTAACGAATTTGCAATGAGATTTTTAAATTCCTCAAACAATTTTCTCAAAAAAGGTACTCTTTTTTGAAACCGTTAAAACGGCCCGTTTCCGAGAAAAAAATGTATACAAAGACATGGTTTATCATTTTTACCGACTTTTACTATACAAGCCAGGCTATGAAATATGAACTGCTTCATGAAACATGTGAAAAAATGAAAATGAAGTGAACAACAATCACATCACAATCAACACAACAATCAACAATCGGTTTTGCAAACATATAATAGCAGCTACAATAAATTTTTGAAGTGAGCACCTTGTAGACGCATACGTTTTTGTGTAGTAAAAATGATAAATCATGTCTTTGTATCATTTTTTTTCTCGGGAACGGGCCGTTTTAACGGTTTCAAGAAAGAGTACCTGTTTTGGAGAAAATTGTTTGAGGAATTTAAAAATGTCATTACAAATTCGTTAAAAGCATCAACGTAAAAGTTAAGGGGTGAAAAGCATTAGGGGTGTTCCACCCCCGGCTTCCTAGGCAAGATATGGAAGATGTCATGTCACTCGATCACAGGTACTTGCTTACTATGTCTACAGTCCAAATTCCAAATTTTATAACATATTCGATGCAGTAGTTTGAAAGTTACCACTTACCAGCAAGAAACCTTCTTCGGGACTTGACCTTTAAGGGCGAATAGCTTCGAAGGGAGGCGTCCTAGATATTTCTTTTTTTATATGATTTAAGTGTTATTTTGACCCAAACTATATGCTCCAGAAATATTGCACCGTTGTTCTGGGACACCCTGTATATGTAGTGTTTTAAATGGCTCAGATCTTCTTTATTCTACATTTCACGAAAATTATTATAATTATTAAGGCTTATTTGTTAAGAATTTCTTTCGCTTTCAAAAAAATATACAGGTTGTTCAATTAAGAAAAGGTATTTTTGTTGACAACGCGAAAACCCGAAGTTCAATTCCTTTTCTGATTTCACGACCTGAATCTACGTAAAAAATTGAGCAAAAATACTACTAGTTTGTCCATTTAACCGGAATCGTATAGCTGCAAAGATAACAAAGTTACCTAGTAATAGTGCCCCGTTTCCCGTTAATTGTGAACACCATGTATATGAAATCTAGAATAATTATTATTGCAGTCTCCTATTTCGACTGTCATTAAATTTTTCTATATCAACGTTTTTTGTTCGCTCTAGGGGGAGGGGGGGCTACGGACCTGTCTGTATGGCATGGTTGTTCAATCCCTGAGTTAACGCTGGAAGTATTTTTTAATTATTTTGTACTTCATGCACCTTATGTTCAATGAATAAATATTTGTCTTAATTATTTTGTACTACAAAGTCGTTGTTTGAACACTGCGCACTTTCTTAAAATTTGTTTAGTGTACGGAAATCCTTTTTTGCAGACCATTAAAATGTACATTTTTTTGATTAATTTAATTTTTTCGGTTTAGGTACTTACTGTCTTTATTATAGTAACCTTGATTTAGCTTGGGTTTTTCTATGCTTACTAACTCAACCATCTACCCTTACGCGCTGGAATAGCATAGTATAAACGGTATAAATCATCTTCGTTAACATGGTCTCCTGCCATCAGGAAACTGCTTAATTCTCATAGTCCGACGGTTATATCTGTTCCACTATCTCATAGAAAGAGAAACCAAAAAATCTCTATTTAAACTTACTTTTTTCCTAGAAATAAACAATCATGTTCTCATTCTTGTCTGGATCCCTTTTGGGCATGACTTTCCACTTATTGCTTTTGTTTGGTTTTAACAAAAATGTCCCTTGAAATGCTTTTCGAATAGGTAAAACGTAAAAGTAAGAATTAACCCAGCCATTTATTTGAGCGGCTCCGACATTCAACCAAAACCGTGCCGCTCCTCTCAAATTAATTAATTTTAATTTTTGTTCATTTTGTAAATTAAGTAGGTATGTACCTATTTATTTATGGAACAGGAGGCCCATATCTGCCAGCACCCGGTTTTTGAAGTTCGGAAAGATATAAAATATCCATTATAAAGTAATAAAAAGGACTAGAACATTGCTTGCCGGCTGTCATCTACGTACATAATTTATTAGTTGGCGGCGTGTTTTGATCACCGAAGTTCAAGAAAACCGACGACCACCTGCTAATGCGAAACTCTTGTTCGCCATCTGCAATGAATAGATTTAAAACATCTCTTCTCAAACTGCCAAAGAAGGTGCGTATCTATACTTTTGAAACTCAAAACAATTCCAGATCGCGCTTTGTCTGCCATCTAGCGGAAATGTGAGTACTTCTTTAAAAGGCGTCAAGGTTAATAGACTTCATTGGCTAACTATAATGTATATAAACAAGGGCACGGTGCATAATCAAAATTTTTACGTGGTATGCGATACGTATTCTATTTGTGCTTGATATTACAGTACTAAAAGTTATAAATTCAATTAAGCGGGTCTTCCCCATTGTCTCAAAAAAATGTACTCTTTTTTGAAACCGTTAAAATGGCCCGTTTCCGAGAAAAAAAAATTTACAAAGACATAGTTTATCATTTTTACTACACAAAAATGTATGTGTCTACAAGGTGCTCACTTCGAAAATTTATTGTAGCCGCTATTATCTCGGCTATTATGTTTTCATAACCGATTGTTCATACATTTTCATTTTCTCACATGTTTCATGTAGCAATTCATATTTCATAGCCTAGCTTGTATAGTAAAAATGATGAACCATATCTTTGTATATTTTTTTTCTCGGAAACCGGCCATTTTAACGGTTTCAAAAAAGAGTACCTTTTTTTGAGAGAATTGTTTAAGGAATTTAAAAATGGCATTGCAAATTCGCTAAAAGCATCAACGTAAAAGTTAAGGGGTAAAAAGCATTAGGGGTGTTCCACCCCCGGCTTCCTAGACAAGATACGGAAGATGTCATGTCACTCGATCACAGATACTTTCTTACTATGTCTACAGTCCAAATTTTATAACATTCGATGCAGTAGTTTGAAAGTTACCATCAAAAAACCTTCTTCAGGACTTGACCTTCGAAGGGAGGCGACCTAGAAAAATTTTTTTAGATACTTTAAGTGTTATTTTGACCCAAACTATATGCTCCAGAAATATTGCCCCGTTGTTCTGGGACATCCTGTATAGTCTAATTCTCTAATCTGGGCATACCTTTGCCTATTTTTATCCCTATCTCTGCCATTAGTAGGTTGCGAACTAATGCATCGAGTCTCTCCTAATTATCGTCTTCCACATATTTTTTTTTTCGAACTCTACTTCTTCCCCATTGCTAAACTTATCTATCAACAGTATATTCATCATGCGTTGATAACCGTTGATTGAGAACGATATAACCCTTGTTTATATACATTATATATATATGTATATATGATAGACAAGGATATAACTAACACACGTTTTTAAACCAAAAATAAGTTAAAAATTCAAAACGTACAATTTTGTTTCATAGATACCTATACAACAAGCGCAGAGAGGAATAAAACATTGAGGCGGCTCGGCTGTTCAAAAAAGTAACACAGACTTAAGCCTGACATCGGCTTCGTTGCTATGATACAACCATTTTCAAAATGAATTTAAGTATTTTGCACTATCTTGTTAATGAAAGATCTGATTAATTCCACCGGCTTTTTACTGCATTTAATCCAGAAAGGGTAGTTATTTATACCATTATACCAACAGTGCTCAACTAAAATATAAATTTAACGTGTTCCAGTATTTTTCTGCAGATTAATTTTTAATCGTATTTCTTCCTACTTCCTACTTATAATAAATACCCTTTCCAAGTAACAAAGAATTTATTTTGAGGCCCCTTCAAATTTTAATACCACCCTGAATGTCAAACCGTTTGATACAACGCCGCGGCCGTAAATCACTTACAGTTGGAGGTCACCAAACGCTGCTAAAATACTTCAAAGACACCGCCAAGAACTTTTTTATAACTGCTGTATTATGCTGTGACTGTAGTTTAGGCTCGAGCCCTGACCTGATTTCTGGACAGGTATTCTACTCGCAAAACTACCAAAGTCCTTGTTCGTTGACCATGCAGAGGTCACTCTTAAGTTGTTTATTGTAGACTAAGATCCTAAAAAATATATCATAGGTGTAAGAGACTTATGAAGACAAACCTAACCCGCCATGAAATGATACAAGCAAATCGACATCTTAAATAAAGAGCGGTAGTGATCTTGTCACGAATGAAAGTACTTGACAAAAAACTTGATCAGGGGCTTTGGCTTTCATCAAGCACTCTGCAGCTTGCAACTCGCAGACTCCAGCCACCTAATACTGAGACCTGTCCTGCACCAAAGCTGTTGCTCTTGTCGCATCAATTATAGAAAACGTAATCAAAAGGGAGGCGGTTGAGATCAAGAACGAATGTACCATAAAATTATAACTACTAAAACGTGCTTGTTTACCCTGACTGGCCAGTTGCAAGTAATAATGGCTCGTGAATGATATTGTGGAATCATATGTCCTGAACATTATTCAAGTAGTGTTTCAAAAAATACCCTGTAACTTTCTTATTTCATTTTGACAAAATAAACCATATAAAAAGCGAAAGTAAGTACAGCAAGCGTCAAACGTGATGGCGAGCAACAGAGATGTGCAATTGAGTAATCCCCACTATTCACCCACTACGCTCTCGACCGGGATTGGTTTTCGGTGGACGCACGCAACTGTCAGTAGCGCACGATTAACTTCATAATAAATTCATCTATAGTCAAAGGAACCTCGCGCCACTGCCTGAATCTGTTTTAAACTAGGGCATAGCCTTACCTGTGCAGGCTCTCGCCATCACGTTTGACGATTGCTGTATATTGAAAGGAATCACAATCTACTCAACTGGTTATGTTTGGTTGCATAACCAAGCTTTAGGAATGCACGTTGGGTTGCCTAGTTAGTTTCGTTAAATAGATAGCCAAAAGCACTGATAACTTCACTTGAAGGTTTTCTCCTAATAAAGACAAATGGGTTTTGCCCAAGAAGTTTTCCCAAAATATAAGAGAAATACAAAAGGTTTTCCCTTCGAGCGATGAGATCTCAGAGAGTTCTTGTTCTAGTTGTTTTATAATTTAACTAGTCTCTGCTATCTCGTTGGTAAATGCTGAAGACATTCAAGTATTAAGTTAGCTAATTTTAGTCTTTGTTATTGTAATTCCCATTATTAGGAAATTCAGTAATTAGTAATTAATTAGGTTCTTAGACACTGATGACTTCACTTGAAGGTTTTCTCCTAATAAAGACAAATGGGTTTTGCCTAAGAGGTTTTCCCAAAATATAAGAGAAATACAAAAGGTTTTCCCTTCGAGCGATGAGATCTCAGAGAGTACTTGTTCTAGTTGTTCTAGTCTCTGCTATCTCGTTGGTAAATACTGAAGACATTCAAGTATTAAGTTAGCTAATTTTAGTCTTTGTTATTGTAATCCCCATTATTAGGAAATTCAGTAATTATACTTTAGAATCTGTATTTTATTTCAATAGGTTACTTTCCGGACAGACTGTATACTTAGAAAGTTGTGTTCATTGGAATGTATACCAACATAAACAAAAGTAGGTTCAGGAGGACAAACTACAGATGGTAGGGTAGGGAGACGATGGGAAAGTTAGTTAGGCAAGGGACAGAATAAGTTTTTGGTTCTTGAGAGAAGTAGTCGCGTCTTTAAAATTGTTTCCACCAATAAAATAATTATCAATTCATTAATATAAATCTAAGCTCAAAGTGATTATACCAGGTATGTCTGAATACAATTTTATTCTTTTGTATATTTAATGTAACTGCATTATAATACAAAGTGTACTTAACGTTGTGAATTCTAAACTGGCCCAATGGTCATACTTATTACTGACTTCAAGTCTCTTAGCTCAACAAATGCATAATTATAAATCGTTCTATATACTATATGAAGAGGCGGTGAAAAGAAAAACTGAAGAGAAACAAGCAAAAACAGGGGCAAAGGACGTGGAACAATTGTGGCAAAACTATAAACAAATTATCATGGAAGCAGCTAAAGAAGTATGTGGGGTTGTGGGGTGATAAAAGTTAAAAATGGAAAGAAACTAACGGCATGGTGGAATGAAGATGTAAAACAACAGATCAAATTGAAAAAGGAGATGTGGAAGACGTATTTGCAGAATGAAACCGATAACAATTATATAGCATATAGAGAACAGAGAAAAATGGTAAAAGTATTGGTAAGAAAGGAAAAGGAGAAATGCTGGAAGGAATTCGGTGAAAAAATGGAAGCCAATAAGAAAGAAAATCAAAAACCTTTCTATAAGACACTAAAGACCATTAGGAAGGGCAAGCATATACAGAACAAAAGCATAAAAGATAAGAATAACGAAATAATCACGGAAGAAGAACAAGTAACGGAGAGATGGAGGGAATATTTTCAAGAACTTTTAAGTGAACCACAGTGCCAAATGGAAAAAGTAAGAGAAATTGATAAACCTACCCAAAAAGGCAGAGAATTAGAAGATAGTGAGGAAGGCGAAATCACGATGGAAGAAATAATGGAAGCAATAAAACTGGCCAAAAATGGAAAAGCACCAGGGCACGATAAGATTAGTACTGAAATGATTAAAAGAGCAGGATTAGAAGGCACAGAGCTATTTTGGGAAATCTGTAATAGAGCATGGCGCGATGGAAAAGTTCCTGAAGATTGGCTCACAGGAATAATTGTACCAATACACAAAAAGGGAGATAAGAAAGATTGCAACAACTACAGAGGAATCACACTACTAAGTGCAGCTATCAAGATATATGAGAGAGTACTGGAGAAAAGGTTAAGAACAACTATAGAAACTACGCTGGAGGAAGCACAGAGTGGATTTAGAAAAGGAAGAAGTGTTCAGGACCATATTTTCACCATAAAACAAATAATAAGAAAAACACTCACGAGCAATAATAAGGCATTCTTTGCATTCGTGGATATGGAAAAGGCATTTGACCGAGTTCAGAGACAAGAGATATGGAATATTTTAGAAAGTAGAGGAATAAACTGCAAACTTATACAAGCCATCAAGAGTCTCTATAGTGGAAATGTAGCATATGTAGTGTCTCAGAATATGAAATCCAAAACATTTAAAATAAGGGAAGGTTTAAGACAAGGCGGAGTCATGAGCCCGGTATTATTCACGATATTCCTCGACGAAATAATGAAAGAGTGTCGTCCAAGATTACAGAAATTAAATGTAGGGTATAGAAATTTAGAAAGGATAGATATTACAGAATGTGCTTTTGCAGATGATATAGTGATAATGGCCGGAAGTAACAAAAGCTTACAAAATAATGTAAATGTCTGGAATGAAATACTTGACAGACACGGTATGAAGATAAATAAAAAGAAAACAAAAGTGATGGTAGTAGCTAGGGAGCCAGAGACAGTGAACATCAGAATAGATGAAGAAAATATTGAGCAAGTAGCAGATTTTAAATACCTAGGAGTGCTAATTCAAAACAATGGAAAACAGAATGGTGACATAAATGAAAGAGTAGAAAAGACAGTTAAAGTATACCATGCAATGAATAAAAGTTTTATAAGGAAGAAGGAGATATCCAATAAGACGAAAATGGCAATTTTTAAGACTATCTACAGGCCAGTATTAACATTCGGGTGTGAGACATGGGTAATTGACAGAACAATGAAAAGTAAAGTACAGGCGACCGAAATGAAATTTTTGAGAGGAGTGAAAGGAATAACTAGAATTGATAGAGTAAGGAATGAAGAAGTAAGAGCGGATCTGGGAATAGAGTCTATATTGGAATACATAGAAACGAAACAACTGGGATGGTGGGGGCATATGCAAAGAATGGTGGGCGAGAGAATAGTCAAAAGAATATGGGAAGCTAGGGTGCGAACAAGGAGAGGAAGAGGAAGACCACAAGAGGAATGGGATAATGTAGCAATAGCAACGATAAAGAAGAAAAACAAAACACTACAAGAAGCGAAGCTTTTAGCACAAGACAGAAAGCAATGGAAGAAATTTGTAAATAGTGCTGGTGTGTAAAAGACAATAACCCCGACACTGAAAGGTACAAGGGGATAAAGACTATATATATATATCTATATTTAATAAAAGGCGATAACCGTTACGGATAACGCAAACAAAAAAAAGAATAAAGGCGATAACCGTTAAGGATAACGCCCAACAAGAAAAGTGATAACCGTTTCGGAGATGCCAATAAACATTAAAGAACAAATCTTTAACGACAGCCGTTTCATTGTTGTCAGTAATAAATTATAATAAATACGTTTTACATCTCGATAGAGAATAATAGACACTTTTTATTTATGATGACTGCAGATGGTAATCAATCTGATTTTGTACGAAAATGATTAACGATAATTGAATAATACCACAAAAATTTTGGATCAATCGCATTTTTGGAAGAAGGTATAAATATAAGTGCACGGTAATGTAAGGGTTCGGTTGAACTTAATCTCTGTTATTTATCATTTACATAATCATTTATGAATATAAAGCAGACACTATCCTCACTTGTATTATATTTATTTACTGAGAAATATAAATCAGAAATAATGAACACAAAAAATACGCAAAAATGGAGCTTCTTCAAATAACAAAAATACATTTGTGTTGGGTACTACGTGCTATTAACTAATATCTACTTATATCTATGTAATTCGTCATTCACCAAAGTACTTAATCAAAATATCACCAACAATTCACAATGCAATTGCTTGAATCAAATGATTGCAATATCCATAAGCACTAGCTACAAGGAAAACATTTTATGAGGTAATTACGATGAATTAAAACATTTCAGACAAACAAATTTCAGGTTAAACAATAAGATGCGCAACTACATTTGCAACAGGTAAAATGTGTACAATTGTAAAAAATATTCCATCTAAATAATATTTTATATTGTTTTCCACCTTTTTCGATAGTATGCGCATCTTTAGCTAAACAATTGTTATAATCATCATTAAATTACAGCAACGTAAGCCAAAACATGAACTTTTGTCAGGCTTTTATCAGGTTGCAATTACTAATAGGTAGCCATAGAAATTCAATTTCCTCTTGGATATGCTAGCGGCATGCAATTTTACGACACTGCTAACAAACACACATACCAGGTTAACAGATTTCTCCAGCCTTGGTGCACCCCATGCAAATACCTCTGTGCCAAGTATTAAAACCGTGGGTCACACAATAAATATGTAAGTTGCATTAAATACTAACTGGAAGGCTAGGTTAGTAGAGAGCACATGCACAGTGCACATAATACATATAATGTGGTGCTCAAAAAATTCTCGGAATTATGGATTTGCATATGCATAAACGGTTCGTACCACAGCAGCAATTTGTTGTGGGGAGATGAGTGTGGACGCAAGCCAAGTAAGAACCTGCTTAATGGGTTCATCCATTGTCGCTGATGACTGATTGTCGATGTACCAAAGTGATAGGGAAACGTCATAACTTGAACGGCACACTAACAGAAAAGTTCACGTTTAAACTTAAGAAAAAACTGTCAGAATAACTGCTCGCTTTATAAATAGCTAGCAGAGATGATGACTCAAAGAAAACATTTGTTTACGAATGGTTTCGTGCAGGATATGGTTGAAGAACCTACTAATGACAGTTCTACGATTGCACAAAACGATAAAAATGTCATGAGTGTAAGGAATTGATGCGTTATGAGTAAAATAACTGTTATTGAGATTACCCAAGTTCAAGTGCCTGTAGGGTCAATTCATGCAGTTCAGACCCAAGATTCTAGGGATGCGGCAGGTGTATGTCTGCAAGTCTTGTTCCTCGCTTGTTCTCAGACAAACAAAATGGATTTCAGAAAGATCACTGAAGGTGACTTGTACAAAAATCTTTGCAAGATCCCAGATTCCTTAGTAAAGTGGTCTAGTTATGCTGCTAAAGTTTATTACTTTGGTGAAGTGACTATCGATAAAATTAAAAGTAATTTAGCGGTCGTTACATTTTGGTATTTTTTTATTCAATTTATAAAGATTAGAAGCGAAGCTATGGAACAAATTGTTGATGAAATAAATTAAAAGTATGGAGAAAGATAAGCAACTTGTTCGACAACTACCAATGCTCGACATCCCCAAAATATTTGTTTTCTGAACCATTTATCTTTTTCAAAGTCCAAAAATTCAAAAAATAAAAAAATGTCAATTTAAAAAATAATCGTTCGAAACTTAACAGATTTACTTGACGAGTTCAAAGAATAAAAATAATACAAAAGCTTGTTAGGTCTTCGATGTAGAGGTTTTTTCAGATATGTTAGAGTCCCTAGAGTGACGCGGTATTATGTTGGACACCTTCCTTTCAAAGTATGCAATCTGCATCTATATTTGTGTTTTATTCAAACTTATCGCACCGTGCGAATCCAATCGGTCGCTCTTTGTTTACAGGCATCAGACAAATCACAAGCTAATAATGCACTAATGAGTCTGCCTGAAAACGAACATAGCGAAACTGTTCGGCCAGTCCACTAAACAGTAAGTTGAAACCACAGAACACCCAAATAAGAACGCGCAGCTTAATGTTAAAAGTAGGAACCGCGTTTAGCGCCATCTCTAGCTGTTTACAAGAACCAATTGTGTACAGACGCGCGTAGATAGAATTGAAATTTAAACTTTATTTGTATTAATATTAAAAATCCAACTAAATTAAAGAAAACAAAGACTATGCATGCTTATGTGTATATGTAGGTATCAATTTTATTTAATCAGCATTTTACATTGAAAGTAGAAACATAAATAATGCTAAAGAACGCCAAATAGGCATTCTTTAGCGCACGAAAACTAATACTAAAATCAAATGAAACTTACTCGTAAACGTTAATTACAAAATTTGCGCAATTAATTATATTAATTCAACACCGGGAAACGTTGAAGGAAGACATGTCGATGTCCGAGGAAAAACTTCTAATTCGCAGAGATGTCAAAGAAGTACCTACTGACGGAAGTCAAAATATACACGTGGCCTGCTGCTTTTTTGTGCATAATTATTTTTTCTTAGTTATGCACCTATTTCTGATGCAATATTTATTGCGTATCGAGAAAACGTAACCATATTTAGATGTTCTGCGAACGTAACCACGGAATATCTAAAATAACGCACAATTTTTAAATTTTCCATTTTGTCTGACGATGCCAGTTGCGACAGAAAGCGCATACTTTGGATTAAAATTTCACGAAATCGGTAATACAGAGTTTCGACGGCAAATGTCAAAATCGTAGTGCCATCTAAAACGGTTTACAGAAACTGAAGCTAACATAGTTCAAGGTCGTGCATAACAGTGAAACCCCCCTGGTTGAAACTTTAATCAATCATGAAGTTC
Organism: Xestobium rufovillosum; assembly: GCA_963966045.1. Taxonomy (NCBI): domain Eukaryota; kingdom Metazoa; phylum Arthropoda; class Insecta; order Coleoptera; family Ptinidae; genus Xestobium; species Xestobium rufovillosum. The sequence continues at coordinate 22,521,588 of OZ014494.1, forward strand.
AAACAAAAGCTTAAACTGAAAGGCACTGTATGTTGACAGCATTTAGCCATCTATCGCTCTATCTAGGAACTCTAACACATCCCTGTGTTTTTAACCCTTCCTGAAAATTTCGCTTCCTTTGGCTCGTCTAGTTTTGCAAATGAACTCCTAAATTATTGCGTAATTAAACTGTATTCCAGTGTGTGCACGTTGTTATGGGTTAAGAATAAATAATAAAAAAAATTATGCATAAATTCAAGAAATCTTCCGAGTTCACATTCGAAATCAGAATTTCAGCTGTTCCATTTGTAAGTAAAATTAGTAGTGCTACCATCACATGTCTATGGTGCTACTAACTGGCTCCACACTAACATTTTTAGAAGGTACCAGTTTTGCAAACATACAAGTGTGACTCGTCACGAAATGCGCAGCATTGAACTGAGTTTCTGTAATTGCACATAAATGATCATATTATTTATCAGCCAACATGGTTCATAGGGCACGAGTATAAATATGTGCTTCTATGGCTACCTATTGTTCAGACTCGATACACAGTCATAAAAACATGTGATATTAACTTTTCAAAACAATTTTCTTCTGCTCGTGGCATTCTCAAAATATTAATGCTTCGCATTGTATACCTATCTGTGAAGTGACTTACAGCATAATACAGTCAAATGCTAAAATTTGAAATAGGAACTTTACTGTTTACACAGCAAGCAAAAATAATGAAGTTCCGATATAACAATGCATTCGGCAAGAAAATCAATAATTTTCTATCTCGGAATGAACCTTAATTTCTCGATAAACTTATCAATACTTTCTCCGCTGATTGCTTATTAAAATTAATGATGATCATGTACAGTAACTATTTCTATATACATTTTATAATTTTAAAAATGTGTATACCATTTAAGTGGTAGATTTTTGCACTATTTACATTGTGTTATATTACATGGCTTATACTACAGAGAACAAAACAAAGAGCCCATTTATGGCCTACTTACAAGTGTGGGGTGCTTAGGTTAACTCCCCATTACATATTTTAGGGAAAAACTTTTCAAGCATACTTTAGTATATTAATTTTTAGTTTCAGTTCATAATTCATAAATAATTTCATAACACAGACATCCTATTTTTCCACTTAGTAGTTTATGACAGTTGTCATTAAATGTGTCAAATTTAAATTAGATGGTTTTAAATTAGATAGTTTAATCTTGTGATTTTGCATATACTGCGAATGTGGGAGATGCAACTGAAGCAAATATACGCATGGAAGTATATTGTACGTAATTTGATTAAATTGCATTGTCTTATAGGAAGTGAGCTAATTTTCAGCCAGCGCCACCATTTAAAGTTCTGGTGGTATAGAGCTGTCAAATTTTTGTCGACATTTATATTTTTTCTAGTTTGATTTAAATTTAAAACCAATAATATTCACTGCCTAGATTCGCGGAAAATCCAAACTGACAGATGACAACTGAATTACCACCAAAAGTTTATAAATTCGCCACATAGAGGCGCTGCTAAGCAATATTCGCTCACTTCCTATAGCAGTGGTTCATTCCTTTTTCTGTGAAATTTTGTTTTAATAAACAAATTCAGCCCCCAAAAGTATTGCTATAACAACTTTATAGAAGCAGCTTTTTGCAGACTATAAATAGTTACCGATATAAGCAATTTGAAGAGCTACGCTTGAAAAGCTTTTTCCTAATGTGCGTAATAAAGGCGTAATCTAAGAATTCAATACTACTTGTACAGGACTGCAAATATCTTTGTGACAATCGAGTCTATAATATATTTTTAATTGTAAAGGTAGTTTTAAATTTCTCCATTAACTTATCTTTACTTCAATGGTCAAAAAATATATTGAAAAAAGTTAGTGTACGTGTAGCGTTGCAAGTGTGGCATCAGGAAGTCTTTAAAGTTGTGGCATTTTATTCATTTTCTCTTCAAAATAAAGATAAAATTCCCAAGAAAAGACAGCTTCGTTGGATGGTCTCTCTTCTACATAATGAAACATATGCAGACCCAGTTGCACATACAGTCAGTGGCGGCTCCTCAATAAGTGCGCTTGTGCGCGCGCACGGTCTACAAAACACTGCTTTTAACCTTTTTTTGATAAGATTCAAAGTAAAGTTTAAAACTTTTTTAATCTCCAGCGTTTAGATAATAAATAGTACGCGCGCCAAGCATCCCGCGTCGTCAGTTTCAAAATACCTAGCAGAGAATGCACGTGCAAATAAATCCAACCGTCTCATCTGGCGTTCGAGTGTAGCGTCTGGTGTATTGAAACTGTGAGCTTTTGGGTGTGGTGCTCGTACATTCGATATGGGAGCGAGATCGGCAAAACTCGGCAAGACGTGGGAAAATTCGTCATAGATGCTTTTAGTTTGGCTCATATCCGAACACCTTTTCAGTACACACTTGGAAGTTGAAAGGTGCGGTTGCGCTAAGCATATGCATAATATATACGGGACACAGGAATTGGTACTTCTGCGGCGTTGTTTTTTTGTTTACCACATTTAAGTTTGAGATAGCTCCTGGCTTTGCTTATAACGTGAGTAATTAGCTGTATTATCGTGTTTATTATTTTTAAATATTGAAATTTCCAGTGGTTTAGTTTTTGGTGGTGGCGGCATAAATTCCGTTGACAATATTATTAAAATTAACTTTTTATTATTGGACTTGAGCACAAAAATTGAAATAAAACGGTTAGGTAGGCCGACACCGGTTTTAAAATTAAATCAAACTTGTGCAAAGAAAAAGGAAGGTCGGTCTTTCACTAGGCATTTCACCACCGACATTTATAAACTAAACAAATGGATATATGGATGTACGGTAAGGAATTATCTTTTTTGTTTTCCATGCTTGTTCCATGCTTGTTATTTTTTACTCCATAAGAATTGGAGGCGTTACTGACTTGAACCATTTGCATGAAAAAATAAGAAAGCACGAAGTGTCCAAAGCTCACTTGTAAGCTAGTACAGAATTTGCGTTCCAGATTCAAGTGAACACTTAAATATTGTGGAGTGAAGTTCACTCAGTGAACTTTAACAAAGTGGTCGCCTGATTTTTGCATTTTTCAATATTATTATTGTGTTGTAATACTTACTTCATTCAGTTAAAAGTGAATATTGTTTCTAAATATATAATATAGACTTTTGACGAAAAACTTGAAATAAAACGAAATGGACGTCCTAAGCCTGAGCGAATTATCAAATACTTTTCGAAAGGTCGCGGTAAAAGTTGTGTGCGAAAGTTTAACCTTTTGGATTTGGGATCTTCGTCAAATATTGCGTTGAGTGAAATTTCTTGTTTTAAAATGTTTTAAAATGGCTTCTAAAGCACTTCATAAAAAAATACGGGGAGAAACCGCCAGACCCCCCCAACCCCTGAGCGGTGATTTCATTCCAAAGCACTGCCAAGTTCTAAAGTGACGAGCCGCCACTGCATACAGTGCATTTCAAAGTTAGTGATAGACAGCAAATTATCATGGGAAATGTAAAATAGTTAAATATTTGCTTTCCAGTATTCAATGGTACAAAAAGTCTTTCAAGTTAATGTTGGTAAGTTTTTCTGAAGGGGAGACCGGGGCTGGTTGTCAATATGTTGGTTGTTACAACGTTGATATCTCAGCCACTAGAAATCCCATAAAGGTGTGAATACCAGCGTGATTGCCTTTCACATTTGGTAGCTCTTGTGCAGCTGCATCAATTTTTTTTTTAGTTCAGTGCGAAAGAAATGAACCGTGCGAGTAATTATTTCCGAACATATTCTTGGAGACGATTCTGCCTTCCTGACTAGTAAATATTCTGAAATCATGTATCTTTAGGTATTGTTTTCTAACTTTACTTTCAATCCTTGCACATGACTTGCATATCAGAGTTCCAAACACAATTACACAATGTATATTGTATAAAATTGGCGGTTAGGGTTGGTTGTCACAAAACAAACGGGGCTGGTTGACACAGTGCTTTTTGTGGCTCATCTGTAGTTGCCGGTCTCACTTCGTTCTTCTGTCAAACATCTACACTTAAGCTCCTTATAAAACAAAGTACTATTATTTACCTTTCGTCGGTGATGTTAAATTAGCGTAATTTATATTTTTAGTAATTTACGGCGGTAATTTACGATTTTTAATTACCAATATTAATTACCGTGGTAATAAATTTGTTTTGTAATTTTCCGTGATAATTTACCGTAACAAGTATTGCGTAAGTTATGGTAAATTACCGTAATTTACCAGTAAATTCCCGTAATTTATCAGTAAATTACTGTAATTTACCAGTACATTACCGTAATTTACCAGTAACACAGTAATTAAACATTAGATGTTGGATGAAAGATGATGTCACCAAAATACAAATTTTATTTGTAAAAAATATAAACAAAATTACTATAAAATATGCGTAATACGGTAATTTTTCGCGTAAGTTACGGTAACTAATTTTTGGTATTTTATGGTAAATAACGGTAAATAACCGCAGTTATTTACCGGCTCACATCACTGCCTTTTGTACTAGGCTATGTTTTTTCTGAACTTAGTTGCTTGTTTCTTATATAAAAAAAGTAAAATTAACTAAGTGCTGTTCTTTCCATTGAAAATGCTCGCGACAACCAACCCTAAGGTCTGTGACAAGGCAGGTTGTCCCACATATTGATTATTTTATAAAATATATTTCCACTCACTTTAGAGCAGCAAATATTTCATATTTATATTCCCAAATGTAGGTACAGTCAACTCCCTCTAAGTCGAACTCTTAGTTGCCAGTTCGAATTGTTCGACTTAGAGGAAGTTTGAGTTAGAGAGAAAGAATAAAATTAAGAGAATATGTACAGCATGGCTGCACTTGTCGTATACTGTCAATTGTCAAACGTAAGCTGCATTACATATCGGAACTCAGAAGCTGACTAAGCACAACGCATGGTTATTAGAACTACCAAGTGCAAGCGACCGAATTTTCAACAGTAAAATCACGCCAAAACAAACTGTTCGACTTACAGGGAGTGGTATGCATGCTATGTTTCGCAGTTGTGCCTTTTAATTTGTTTGAGTTAAAGGAAATTCGACTTAAGGAATTTGAGTAAGAGTATGGCATTTTAAGGTAAAATAATGCGCTGGTGCTGTTGCCATGCGAATAGTTTGAGTTAAAGGAAAATTCGAGTTTGAGAGATGCCGACTTAGAGGGAGTTGACTGTACTGCTAAGAAGTGTCCATCTTTTTAAAAAAAATGTGAAGAATAGAAAACTGAAAAATTTGACAACCAGCCCCTACTACTGTACAATTTTAAAACTTCTGTCTGGACAATTATCAATAAAAATCATTTTTTCTCTTGGATAAGTGAGCATAAAGTTTATAAGTTCTCTTAATTAAGGGTGGAGAATTTGAGCACTAAAAACGGGACATGTAGACACATTTTTATTCCAACACCATTCTGAAATTAAAGTAGATGGGGCGTTAAATAAAAAAATATTTATCAATAAAGGATCAACTTAGAGAATCGCACTACATACTTTTATAGTAATATTTTCGTTATTCATTTTCGACCAAGAACGTTTTAATACATTACTTCGTTAAAACGGCGTGTTGGAATGAAAATTATATTGCAATCTCTCCATTTTGTGCATATTTGGCCGATATGCACAGTAAACTGGACGTTTGACAGTAGTAGTAGTGTGGCCACTGCAATGCAGATGGCGGTGGCGTTTCAGTTTATTCTCATATTTCTAAATAGAAAATAATAATTTAAAGATAGGACCGCCGACTAATCCTCCCAGATTTATTCGGTTGCCGCTAAAGCTAAAAACCTTGAAAATTCCAAGCTGTAGAGGTTTCGTCTGAAGAGTTTGCAGCTGTGATAGAAACCAATCATAATAGATTGTGACTGTATTTTGCACAATCCTAATCACACTTTTGGGCGATAGGTGGCAGCACTTTATAGATTAACAGCTGATACATCCCAGCCTTAACACCCAACAATCATGTCAGCAGCACCGAACATTTAGGCACTCAACCTAGCAATAGGAAATTCATGTAGTTTGAGATTGAATCCGGAAGCAAAAATATTAATTAGGTATTCCTTGAATATATCATTGCAATTTATAAGATAAACCCTGAAATAAACTGAGAACTTGTCGTAGTTCGAAAATTTACAGAAAGTGATGCGCATGCTCTCAGGGTTATGAGGTTGCCGAGCTTCCTCACAAGTTGCTGTCAAGTGTACAAATGCGACTGATAAACCAGGTTCAAACGAACCTGCCCGAGTCTGCAGAAAATTTGATATGGGGCAAACTTTAATAACCATAAACATAAACATGTTTTTTGTTTGTTAATCTTAGCGAACGAAAAACCAGCGTCTCACAAAAGCAACATCAAGACCAACTTTTATAGGCAAGAGTATGAAACTGAGGTCAACGTCAATGGCACTCAAATATATGGAGTCTAAGCTTGCGTGATGTGTTGACGACATGAAACAGCATTATTCGAATACCCATGGAAGAATATCACTGAGCCTACCTGAGACAGAAGTCGAAATCAGGCATCCATAATGATGTGGGGATATATGTTCCCACAAGGAGCTGTACGCCTTCTTCACATTAAAGTTACTGTCAATGCTGAAAATTATGAGACTATTTTGCCACACTGCCAAAGTTGTAAAATTATGGTTAGAGGAAATGGAAATTCTTGTACTGAAATTACGTACAATTTTGACCCTCTGCCATCAAACGGAAAAAGTGCTTCCTTCAAACCACTTCAAGTGGGATAGCTTCCAGGCACATTGTTAAAACAGTAGGAACTATTCTAACATAAATACTATTTTACAACAAAACATTATTGCACTCAACGGTAACGTAATCCGCTTTTAGAAATAAATGGTCCGATTGGTAAGTACCAAACTTTACTTTCTTTGCTGTATTTTTCATAATAAATCGTAATTAGAATATGTATTAAATATTGTTGCTTAATTATTAGTCTCGCATATGAAATGTACCGGGTGGCCAGATAAGAATGCAAAGTGCTGTATCTCGGAAGCTATTCATCATAGAGTCTTGCGGTAAAAAAATTTATTACTAAAGTGGCCAAGAGAAGACCGTGGAAAATATTTTCAGATTTCCAAGGTGGTCGCCAGGGGGCGTAACCGCCATCTTAAACTTTTAAAGTGATTTTTCACTGAAATCCACCTAGTAAATGTACCAAAAAAATATGTGTTTTTTAAAGATAACCTTTATTCGAGTAATTCTTGTTTAACACTTTTTGACGTATCTATTAAAATGAAGTGGTGGGGGGTGATTCAATGGTTTTTTACATAAACAGCTGTAACTCCTAAACGACTGAACGGATTTTAACAAACTTGGTCTCGTTGGAAAAAGCATTTATTGCTCCATCAAACCCATCTTACCTATGATATGTCTAATTCTTAGTAATGCCGCTAGAGCGCGTTTTTTGATATAACAGAAAATTGCAATATTCTCTAAAAAATTAAATGCAATAATACGACTTTTTTGTCATAAAAATGTAGTGAAATGATACCTAAATAGACTAGTGAAGACCATATCTCGATATTTTATTCCTAGCCAAAAATATCGAAGAAAGAAAATTTAGTTATCATAAAATTTTAGACAGACGCTATTACACCGGTATTTATTCTTATTTATTTGTCTTTTTTCAAGATTCAGTGATAAAATTTCATAATTTTATAATTTTTAAATAATAAAAGTATTTAGATCGAAAATATCACTAGAGGTGGATTGGACAAGGAAGTCTATTTCCTTGGCCACCCCGATCCCTAGACCTCACCTGTTTGGACTATCTATGGGGTCGGTTAAAAGATATTGTTTACCAAATTCCACCAAAAACGAGAGACGACATGAACATACGAATACAAGAGGCCATTCGTAGTCTGTCAAGAGCAGAAATTGAAGCTGCTGTAATGTCTACGCATGAGCGGCTCCAACAATGTATTGAGTGTGATGGAAGACAGTTCGAGCATTTAAGGAGGCATTAGTTTTATTTCAAAATTGGTCCTTCTTTCTTCTTATGCCCCTACACGTTTCTTTTTAATTGTTTGAACTAAGAATACTTTTATTATTTAAAAATTATAAAATTATGAAATTTTATCACTGAATCTTGAAAAAAGACAAATAAATAAGAATAAATACCGGTGTAATAGCGTCTGTCTAAAATTTTATGATAACTAAATTTCCTTTCTTCGATATTTTTGGCTAGGAATAAAATATCGAGATGTGTTCTTCACTAACCTATTTAGGTATCATTTCACTACATTTTTATAACAAAAAAGTCATATTATTGCATTTCATTTTTTAGAGAATTTTGCAATTTTCTGTTATTATATCAAAAAACGCGATCTAGCGGCATCACTAAGAATTAGACATATCACAGGTAAGATGGGTTTGATGGAGCAATAAATGCTTTTTCCAACGAGACCACGTTTGTTAAAATCCGTTCAGTCGTTTAGGAGTTACAGCTGTTTATGTAAAAAAACATTGAATCACCCCCCACCACTTCATTTTAATAGATAAGTCAAAAAGTGTTAAACAAGAATCACTCGAATAAAGCTTATCTTTAAAAAACACTTATTTTTTTTTTACATTTACTAGGTGGATTTCAGTGAAAAATCACTTAAAAGTTTAAGATGACGGTTACGCCCCCTGGCGACCATCTTGGAAATCTGAAAATATTTTCCACGGTCTTCTCTTGGCCACTTTAGTAATAAATTTTTTTACCGCAAGACTCTATGATGAATAGCTTCCGAGATACAGCACTTTGATTTCTTATCTGGCCACCCGGCAGCATATTTACATATACTATATCGTTGTGGCACCAGGGTGCTAAAATCGCATATTGAATGGAATTGTTTCTACGAATACAAAAGCTACGCTGTTTGAGCACGTCAGTTCTTGGTGCCAAATCCGCATAGGAATTGTAGTTCAATATTGTTGCTACATTTACTACGCGTCTTCGGCACTTACGCATTATAGCTATGGAGTAAATGAAGTGGATTCACTGTGTAAAATAATATAAATTAATAACGATCGTGAAGGATTATCTTGGGAATCAAAAACAAAGTTGCCCAGCACTGATATAATGAAATATCTCGGACGTGGGTGAATACATATTCCAAAAACCTCTTACGAACTGAGTTGTGGCGAAAACATACAGGGTGATTTATATCGAGTGTAAAAAACTTCGAGAGTAGGTAGAATACTCAAAAATAATGCGAAAATCCCTAATCAACATAATGTCCAAAAATGTCGACTAAGTGAGATAGGGGTTAATTCAAGAATCAGGGGTTGTTGAAATTTCTTAAAAAATGTTTTTTTTAATATTTGGAAAACTACCAGAGCTATTCATTTGAAATTTGGGTTATAACAGTTTATTGAAATTATTTGATAACTTATAAATTTTGAGTTTCGCACTGAGATGGGGAGACCACATATATTTCCGAAACTATGTTACGCTACTGACTTAAATATGATATTGCAAAATGAGGCAAGTTCTGCAGCTTCTTTTATTGCTGGTGCTGTTAAAGAAACCTCGTTTCCACTCTCACTACTCATTATATCTTCTTTTTTAGAATATGCATTTCAAATTAAAAGCAAACCATGCTGATTTGACGTTTCAATTTGAACTGACACATCGCGATCGCGGCCTACTAAATAAATGTAAAAAAGGGTCAAAGCGATGTTCCTATTGGTGTAGTGAATAATATTCATTAATCACTGTAGTGATTAATGAATCTAATTATGATTGAAGAAACACAAGTATAAAGAGTATATTATAAGATAGTCGTGGACAAACGAAATGATCAGCCATCCTTTATAACAGTAAAAGTGTTGTTAATATCGAATTGGCATGTAAATTCTCAAGAAGATAACAAAACAGTTGAAATTAGTATGTAACGACAGAAGCAAATACTTATTATATTTTTTAAGAAATTTTACTCCCTGTATCTCATTTAGTTGCCATTTTTAGACATACATCTGTTCATTAGGGATTTTCAAAATATTTTTAATTGTTCTATCTACCCTCCAAGTTTGCTACACTCGTTATAGAGCACCTGAATAATAAAATAATGTTGAAAGACTTTCGTAAGTAAATATTATTTTTGTGGATTATCTTGTGGATGAAGGATAATTCAAGCAGAATCACCAGCTAATAGTGAATTGTCAAACAAAAAATTGAAACGAAAGAAAAGTTTAATACAAAATAATTATGTATATTGCTAAATCAGCCTAATTCAAGAGATCATGAAAATGAACATTAAATTTATTTGTTTGGTGATTTTCATTTGGTTCTATTTTATCGAAGTTTGTAATAAATGATGCATAGTAAACAATTTATCATTTTCAATTCAATAATTTTAGTAATATTTGTGAAATTTATGGCAAATGAAACACTATGTAAAAATATTATCGACGTTTCGCCTCTGGTTAGAGGCTTTATCAAGATTATATATTTTTAAAAGTTTACAAATTGTGACAAAATTTTTTCTTAATAAAAATGTAAATAACAGTAACTAAGAACTTATATTAAAAATAGAAATTATACGTAGCACACATGATTTTGTAAAAAATATGAAGGAGGAAAGAAATGTACATAAATTAGAATCAAGTGGTAGAGAACAGATTTACGTTATTATGTCACTGTAAATTTGACTTAAATTTTGAATGTCAGATCTGTCATTCAAGGAATTTTTATCTTTTTGGATGTGTATCATTTCTAAAACCAGTCTAGCTTTTAAGTTTTTTTCTTGTTCTAAAATAGTAGTATTGTGAAAATCGAAATTGTGTTTAGTATCTTTTATGTGTTTACTGATAGCTGAATTACTATTTTGGTAAGTATGTTGTTTTAACCTAGTTTCAAGGTGATTTTTGGTTTGCCCAATGTATGTTTTATTACAGTTATTACAATTAATTTTGTATACAATATGAGTTTTCATTAATTTTGGAATTGGAGTTTTTAAACGAGAATATAAAAATTGTAAGTTGTTATGCTTTTTATGAGCAATTACAAAATTATGTTTTATTAATAATTTATATTAAAAAATATGGCACAAATAATTATACAATTTCAATTCAATAATACCTACATACTTCCAACGTTGAAAAAATTCAAACCGCATAGTAAAAGATGTTAGAAACTGAACTACAAATCCTGTGTGGTTTTGGGAGTGCACAAATAGCATAGCGTTTGTAGTCGGAGGAACGATTCCATTCAATATGCGATTTTAGCACCGTGGTGCCACAACGACATAGTGTATGTAAATATGCCACCCGGTATATGAAGTTGTTCTAGTTTAGTAAATTTTAATCCAAAAAATTAAACTGTAACCCATATTTCTTTGGTCCAGTTCATGTGCGACTGGGCTTGTACTTGAATTGTGATACTTTTGTAGTCCTGTAGTTTCTATTAATCTTTTCTCTATTTTGAAGAGCACTGGCTTAAAGACAACCTTCGGCACTCAGAAAACATTATTTTCGTGAGCCGTATTATACACATTCATCTGCATATCTACTTTTCATTTCACTAAATGCTTGTTTAGTTTCAATGAACTCCCACTCCCACACACTCCCACAATTCGCATTACCAAGATATGAAAAATATTACTCTCTAGAAAGTAATCTACTTGATTTGCAAATGTGTTTTGAAAACCCATTTCTTCTCAGTCAATTTGTAGAAACATGGCCAAAAAAAAACTAATACTAATTAATAAATTACCTTGTTACGTCTTGCTTTCAGACTAGCATTTTATGCTGACCTAAATTCCAAATTAAAATTTCCCTATTAACTTTCAGTTTATCGCTGCTACTTAGATTTATGCACGAAGTGCTACTTTTATACCATGAGTAGCTCAAAAATTCTGCAGCACTCAGCAATAACTTACAAGGCGTAAAATAAAGTCTATAACTCTTCAATAAGGAAACAGTATCACAAGTTTCTTTTATCAAGTTAAACAGATAACATTGCAATGTTACCTTTATAAACAGGACACTACTTTGCGTAAACTTACAAACTAAGAAATGGCATGATGACAAAATAACTGATGTCCACCATCAACTTTTCCAACAATTCTTTTCAAATTTATGTACAGTACGGAATGACACTTAACTTCTTAGTGCATATTATGTCTGCGACCTTTTATTCTTGAAACAAGATTACATATTTTCAAAGCAGGTCCCAACTTCAAGCCCATATACTTCATCATCATATCAGAATTCAGAAGAAGCAATGCTTTGCCATCAATTTCCTGTAAATGAAAAAAAAAATTAAAAAAATAAATGAAGAAAGTGCATAAATTATCAAATATGTAATTCCATACGGTTATATATTCGGTTTTTGAGTAGTAATAATTATAGAGTCCATTAGTTAGGTTATGTTACTAGTTTCGCGGGCTATCCTACTTCAAAATTCTTAACATGGAGCTCTTTTGGGACATAGATTTTAAACACTGATTATTTAAATTCAGTGCATTTCTTAACGGGGATTCTGCAAGTGACATATAGACTGCTCTTTCCAGCTGTTACATTTTCAAAAACAACTTAAAATACAACTTAATTTCAGAAATATTTTAAAACGGAGCACAGTACATATTAAAAAAGAACGTATGTCGCGTTCAGACCAGACCAGTAACCTTGGAGATTATTTTGACGTTTGCTGCCCGGGGTTTGAGGCTAAATTGTTTATTTCTCCGGGTTATTTATTGTTTAATTTTTATTTAATAGGTGGTTTAAGTCCTTATTTATATTTAAAAAGTGTAAAATGGAAGAAAAAGTGTTAAAAATTAGTGTTGTTAACGACTTCATTTAAATAATCTACTGCACCGTTTCTATCACCGACATTCTCGCGCCGTAAATTGCAGTAGTTTGTTGAATTTTAGTTTTAAACAAAATTACTGCATAAATAAATGCTTTTACAAGACAAACGGCGAAAAAAGGCTTCATAGTAATCGCCATATATTGATTTAATGCTAAGAAATCAGGATGAAAGGTAAAAATAGAATGTGAAGTGCAAGGTCATCTAACCTCCATTTAAAATGCATTGAAAAATTTTATCCAACTATTCTCTTAGGATAGCGTTTTAAATTTCGCGCTTTGATTTCGCCGTTACACTAATGGACTCTATTCAGTACCAAACATTGGGCCTCAACTGTTCAGCATGGAACTAGTTACTGTCCATCTTGCATAGCAACAAGTAGGTGCTTGTCTGACGACATTTAGCTCAGGATAATGACGTTCTGGTGGTGCCTTGTATCTGGCGTATCACATGGGTAAGTGGGTTAATGCCATGTGCCTTGTTACAATAACATAATATACAGAACTGAATATAATACCGAATGTTCAGTAAAAGATGAAAAATGCACAAAAATCATAAAAAATGTCCTGTAACATTTGCATAAAAAATGAAATGAGCTATGGGAATTTGGGAGCAAGAAGGGTTTTTATAAGTAGCGATTTTTTAAAAGTTAAAAATAATTCAGTTTTGTCCTCTTTGAAACCCAATCCGGGGACAACAGGGTGGAATTTTATAATGGAATAATAAATTCAGTAAAAAAGTAACTGGTGACTTTTCAGAAAAATTCTTGGACCGGTTTATTTTAGATTTAAATAGCACATATTTTAATTTAATTTACAAGATCACGAGTAATGACATCACACTTAATTTCTTCAAATAGCATAGTATATGGTATACCCCATTCGAAAGCTCAGCTGAAAACAAATAAGTCTCTTTGATTTTTTTTATACAGTGCACCACATATTATTTCCAGAAAAACATAGTCTATCGAAGCAAACCATAAAATATTTAATATTATTGTGAAACAGCCTCATATGTGGTGTTTATAAAGTGCATATTTGGGCCATATGAATAAAAATGAAGTAAATGCTCAGAAGCAGAAGGTAGGAGTATAAGCAAATGCTCCGAGTAAAAGGTAGAAGTATAAGCAAATGCTTCGTTTTGTATGAATAATGATTACCTTATACTTGCAAGCAAATGCTTCCAAAAATGAAGTAAATGGTATCGAATTTCAAGTTGAGCTTGTCGAGGCACACCCCGTTAACCGGGTGACTGTAGTGTGTAGTGACTGTAGTGTGTAAAGTGATACTGTGTGCTAGTTATAAATAGGCAATTCTGAAATGTCATCTTCTGATACTGACACTGAACATGCTGAACATAGAGAACACAGCAGCAATGAACTGCAATTTATAGCTAAAGCAACACTTACGAACCCGGAAATATTAACGAAGTCACAACTTCCAACAACAAAAAAGAAAAAGGAAGTTGCTATCCAAAATGTAATCGAGAAATACAGAATTATTTGTTCGCATCATCACCTGTCGTACCGAAGAATTTTTCCAAATTCTGCTGTCATGAACAGATCCTGGCCAATTAACATCCACGCTTGTAAATATATATCTGGAGTCGCAGGTTGCATGTATATTTAGTGTACACTGATTCTTTCGATTCATATTATACCTACTCATCACCGTGACGTTTTGGTTTTGGTATTTTCACATGCGTACAGTCAATTGCACCAATTGCAGTAGGAGATGTACACTTATTTAGCCATACCTGCTTTGCCTCCATGATTTCTTGTTCAGTCTTCGGAAATTTTATCCAATGTTCAGCCTGAGCACGTATGCTTCTTGTAATATTTCTGACAGTTATTGAAACTGTGATTGTTCCACGCCCAGTTCCTCCTCAATTCCCTTTTGGAATCCTGGATCCGCCAAATTATACTTTAAACAAATCTTCATCCTATGTACTGCAGAGCTGCAGACAGAGCAGCACCTCGATTTTCGTTATCAACGCCTAAAAATTAGCTGCCAACCACTTCACGTTTTCCTCTTCAAAGTGAAATAAAACTTTTAAAATCTGTACTTTGAGGTGATTTTCTAGGTTTATAGGTTATAGTACATTCATAAATTCAGCCATTCCGATAGTAACTACACAAACTGAAATCATTTTAGGTGGTGCACTTTCGGAATTATCGTAAACTAAACTTAATTCACAACTGTGCATCTACTCTGGACTAGATGCATTTTTTCCGTAGCAAATGCTCGTATGTTGGAAAGAAAACTTTCTTTTATTCATACCAAAAAAGTAAAACCTTTTCCTTACTAAAAGCATTTACTTCGTAGTCATGAGCAAAAGGTTTTACTTTATTTCTTATTCATGGGGACAGAAGCATTTGCTTCAAATTTTTCAAGTATAAGGTGATGCTTCTCTTTATTCATATGGCCCATATGTCGTAGGCTTACCTATTACAAATTCAGTCGTTTTACAAAACGCCTAGTCATTCTCTAAATAATAATAATAATAATAATAATAATAATGATAATAATAATATTTATTGCACACATAAAAAAATATGTACATTGTAAAATGATGACTAAATACAGAATTTTTACAATTCGGCTGAAAATTTTAGGCAATTCGCAAAACGCCGAATAGCTCTTAGTCTTTTTGTAAAAGATTCTTCAATCCTGTTTGTTTTACAATATGGCTAATTGTAATTACATAGTTGTTTCGTAGAAGACTGGAAATTAATTAAGCATTTTATAAAATGCCAATCTGTATTAATTATTGCTTGATCGTATATTACAAACAAATAAACATAAATTGGATACTTTATTTTTGTCATCACATCATAAAACATGAATGGGTAACTTTTACAATACATTTTCGGGCGTAAATTATTATACCTAATCTACATAACTGAAGTAATTTTAAGGGGTCTACCGAGGAGTTATTTTTCAAAAAGCCGGGTACCGAGTACTCGGTAAGATTTAAAGCTGAGTACCGAGTACTCGGCCGAGTAACACATTTAGTATCGTTACTCCTATTGTGTAAATACCTAAATTCGTTCGGGGTGCTTATTGGTTATAAATAGTAGTCTCCTATTTCAACTTCGGAATTTCGGATTCGGGATTCAATCCCGGTATCCCGGGATTCTAAATTTCGATCCCGAAATCCCAAAATTGAATCCCGATCCCGAATTCTTAAAACCCTACCCATGAGATAAGAACTTCTTATCCCACTCATTTTGCGTGCGTGAATGAAGTACGATCCATGTTCAATTGCTTTTGAAGTAACCGCACTAACCATCAGTCCATCTTGGCTGCTGATAGAGATTTTCTGATGCACATAAGTGATTATTCCTATACATAGTGTACGTCGCATTTAGATAAACTTTTGAAGCGAAACCAATGGAGGGGAGCAGTCTGAAAAGACAGGCAGAGGAGAAAGGAAATATCGAACGCCCCACTCTTTAGCTATGCTCTCTCTTATGCTTCGTGCTCTTTCTCTAAAGCAAGCGTCAGTAAAGCGAGACCACAGCATTTCATTTCTTGTGATGCCGCCCCATTCTTTAGTCACGCTCTGTCTCATGCTTCGCGCTGTTTCTCTCAGGCAAACGTCAGCTCATTCCTCCAACAACGTTGAAATTTCACTTCTAACGCGTGTGGCCGCAAATAAAACTGCTATTAAATAATAGTTTTTAAATGAAGGCCGTAAGATGAATTTTTTAAACTTTTTAACATACATACAGCATTGTAAATGGGTGCGAAACTTGGAAAATAGAAGCAGATCCGAAAAAATAGAAGCATTTGAAATGTGGTGATAGACGCATGATGAAGATACCATGGATACATAAGGGTACCAAAAGGGGCGTATTAGAAAGAGTTGGAGAAAAGTGAAACATGTGGAAGACAATAGAGTCCATTAGTGTAACGGCAAAATCAGAGCGCAAAGTTTAAAACACTATCCTAAGAGAATAGTAGGATAAAATTTTTCAATGCATTTTAAATGGAGCTTAGATGACCTTGCACTTCACATTCTATTTTTACATTTCATCCTGATTTCTTAACATTAAATCAATATGTAGCGATTACTTTAAAGCTTTTTTCGGTGTTTGTCTTGTAAAAGCATTTATTTATGCAGTCATTTTGTTTAAAACTAAAATTCAACAAACTACTGCAATTTACGGCAGGAACATGTCGGTGCTAGAACCAGCGCAGTAGATGGATCGTCCATAAAGAAGTCCTTAACAAAACTAATTTTTAACACTTTCTCTTCCATTTTACACTTTTTAAATATAAATAAATTCTTAACCCCCTATTAAATAAAGATTAAATAATAAATAACCCAGAGAAATAAACAACTTAACCTCAAATCCTGTGAAGCAAACGACAAAATAATAATGGTCTGGTCTAAAAGAGACATACGATCTTTTGTAATAGGTACTGTGCTCCGTTTTAAAATATTTCTGAAATTAAGTTGTTTTTGAAAATGTAACAGCTGGAAAGAGCAGTCTATATATCTCTTGCAGAATCCCTTTTAAGAAATGCACTGAATTTAAATAATCAGTGTTTAAAATCTATTATTAATTAGTGGTACTGGACCGTTCGAACAACTACTCCTCGGGCAAATACCCCGCCAGGCATTGAATTATAGAACTAAATCCAGATTTTTTGTACTACGAGACGTTTCAGACTGCTACACCCCATCTAAGATGGCTTTGAAACAATCCTAATTTGTCTCCATGTACGTACGTGCTTTTAAGCAGGTCTTTGTTAAAATATTGCATGTTTTGAATGTGTATGGAAAACCGCAGAGCAACTGGTTTCGTCCTCCTGGGACTCATCAGTACGGTGCTCTCCCCTACACACTCAAACCATGCAATTTAACTTGCTATATATGCTGCCGCGCTCTGGACAGATATCAGCAAGTGACAACTACTTTGAGTAATTATCTAGTATTAATTAGTGGTACTGGACCGTTCGAACAACTACTCCTCGGGCAAATACCCCGCCAGGCATTGAATTATAGAACTAAATCCAGATTTTTTGTACTACGAGACGTAGTAGGACGAAACCAGTTGGTCTGCGGTTTTCCATACACATTCAAAACATGCAATATTTGAACAAAGACCTGCTTAAAAGCACGTACGTACATGGAGACAAATTAGGATTGTTTCAAAGCCATCTTAGGTGGGGTAGCAGTCTGAAACGTGTCGTAGTATAAAAAATCTGGATTTAGTTCTATAATTCAATGCCTGGCGGGGTATTTGCCCGAGGAGTAGTTGTTCGAACGGTCCAGTACCACTAATTAATACTAGATAATTACTCAAAGTAGTTGTCACTTGCTGATATCTGTCCAGAGCGCGGCAGCATATACAGGGTGAGTCATTAAGGCGAAATCGGCCGATAACAAGAGTACAGTTCAAAATGGGAGAAACTTTTTCAAATAAAAGTTTTTCAAAAATAAGTGCTTAATGAGAGAAAAATATTTTCAAATATGGCGGACTTCCGGTTATACCGGAAATGGACACTAACTCTGTTATTTTAAATGGAACACCCTGTATTCGTTTGCATTTTTGGATTTCGCATGAAAAATAAATGTCAGTTTGTTAATCAAACATTGGGTCTAAGTCGAACCGCTATGGTGTTTTTTAATTTTTTTTGAAAATTTTGACGTATGCAGTAGTTGGCGCCATTTTGAATATCTTTGAAACGAAAGCACTTAGAGGAATGCGGTTTCGACAGTTCGTCTCAGGAAGTAACATCCTATTAGACACAAGTATAACATGGAATCATAACTTTTTAATTAAATGAAATTTATCCATGCCAATATTTACTAATTCAAACAGGAATAACTCTTTTTTTTTAAATGGAATGCTACATTGGTTCTCACCTCATAAGACGCAACATTAAATTTCCTTTCTGACGATGTATGGTTGTTGGCATCAGATGCTGGTGACAGATTCTGTCACCAGCAGTTTTTAAGAAATTTGCGTTTTTCTGGAAATTTTGAATAATATCATGTTTATGCATTAACAATGGTTGACGTTTGGCGATATTGTTTTGTTTTGCCAACGAAATGTCATTTATATTAAATTATTGTTAAGTAAGAGTGCAATTTGAGTTCAATTAGTGAGAGTATTGATTTCAATTTTAATAAATATCACAATTAAGAAAACTGAAAATGTACACTCAAGAAGAATTAATTGCTATGGTGTATTCCTTGGGTGAAGCAGAAGGAAATTCGTTACTTGCCTCAAGAATGTATGCGCAACGTTTTCCCGAACATAGACATCCAAATGTAACGGCATTCGCAAAATTAAAAGAGAGGTTTGAACGAACTGGTTGTGTGGGATACGAGAAGAAAGAACGTGTAAAATCAGTGACACATGAGGAAAATCATTTTAGTAGCTGCTACTGTTGTCCGAGATCCTCATTTAAGTACCAGAGAAATTAGCCGCGAGTTAGAAATAAGCCAAACTTCTGTATCTCGAATACTGCGCAAAAATAAATTTCACCCGTACCACGTTCAGTTGGTTCAGGAACTAGATCGAAATGACTTCAACAATCGGTTGCAGTTTTGTTAGTGGGCTTTACGTAAACTTCAGGAGCGAAATGACTTTTTCGATCATGTTCTCTTTACGGACGAAGCTTCGTTTCATAAGAACGGTTTTGTTTCAAGATACAACTGCCATTATTACAGTACTGACAATCCCCATTGGATAAGGTCATTGGATCCTCAACATAGGTGGTCTTTGAATGTATGGGGTGGCATAATTGGACGACACGTAATTGGACCACATTTTTTCGATGGAAATTTGAACGGTAATAGCTACCTACAATTTTTACAAAACGATTTGCCAGAAATGTTAGACAATTTACCACTTGCTGCAATACAACAGATGTGGTATCAACAAGATGGAGCGCCTGCACATTACGGGAGGGATGTAAGGGAGCACTTGACTGCAGCATTTCCAAACACATGGATAGGAAGAGGAGGTCCGACACCTTGGCCAGCGCGATCTCCAGACCTAACAAAACTTGACTTTTTCTTGTGGGGGTACGTAAAGCAGTTAGTTTACAGGGAGCCTCCAACTACTCGAGAAAATATGATGGAACGAGTTCGCGATGCATTTCGAAGTATCAATGAAGATATGTTGATAAATGTGAACAATTCTTTGTTGAAACGATTGCGTGTTTGTTATCGTGAGGATGGCGGTTATGTCGAACATTTAATCTAATTACATTAATTTATTTTTGTTGCTGTTATTATCTAATGATCTTTGAAGTTTTGGAAATAGTATAGAAGATTTGAAACGAACATTTTGTAAGACAAAACAAAACAATATCGCCAAACGTCAACCATTGTTAATGCATAAACATGATATTGTTCAAAATTTCCAGAAAAACGCAAATTTCTTAAAAACTGCAGGTGACAGATGCCAACAACCATACATCATCAGAAAGGAAATTTAATTTTGCGTCTTATGAGGTGAGAATCAATGTAGCATTCCATTTAAAAAAAAAGAGTTATTCCTGTTTGAATTGGTAAATATTGGCATGGATAAATTTCATTTAATTAAAAAGTTATGATTCCATGTTATACTTGTGTGTGATAGGCCGTTACTTCCAGAGACGAACTGTCGAAACCGCATTCCTCTAAGTGCTTTCGTTTCGAAGATATTCAAAATGGCGCCAACTACTGCAAACGTCAAAATTTTCAAAAAAAATTAAGAAACTCCATAGCGGTTCGACTGAGACCCAATGTTTGATTAACAAACTGACATTTATTTTTCATGAGAAATCCAAAAATGCAAACGAATACAGGGTGTTCCATTTAAAATAACACAGTTAGTGTCCATTTCCGGTATAACCGGAAGTCCGCCATATTTGAAAATATTTTTATCCCATTAAGCACTTATTCTTGAAAAACTTTTATTTGAAAAAGTTTCTCCCATTTTGAACTGTACTCTTGTTATAGGCCGATTTCGCCTTAGTGACTCACCCTGTATAGCAAGCTAAATTGCATGGTTTGAGTGTGTAGGGGAGAGCACCGTACTGATGAGTCCCAGAAGGATGAAACCAGTTGGTCTGCAGTTTTCCATACACATTCAAAACATGCAATATTTGAACAATGTTTAAAATCTATGTCTCATAAGAGCTGCATGATAAGAATTTTGAAGTAGGATAGAGCGCGACACTAGTAACATAACCTAACTAATGGACTCTATAATGAATAGGATAGATAGGGTGGTAGAACACCTTCTGAGATATGAAGTATTAGTTAGCGACATACCAGAGTTAGAAATGAGAATAAAAAGAAGTAGAGATAGGCCCAGATTTGACTACTGTCCACAAATAGTTGGGGATGCAGAATGTTCTGCTTTCGGGGAAATGCATAGGTTAGCTTCAGGATAAAAGGATAGAGGTACATACGCTTCCAATTAGTCTTTGGACTGAAAACTTTATGTTGATTAACATAACTTACATGTTTCCTGAACAAATCTGCATGAACTCCTAAACAAGGATCTGCTGATTCAATAAACTGAATCACCTCCTCAATTCCCCATTCTTGTGTTGGCATTTTGTTAAGAGTAGACACTGGGGATTCTGACAATGGTGTATCAATCGGTGTGGTCGAGGTAGCTGCTTCCAGTTCAGCTGGAGGCTTCCTCTTAACAGGTGGTGGTCTGACATCACAGTTGGAGCATTCCCTACGATTGGATTCCAGGCCTATCAATTTGGATTAAAAAATAGATTTACACACTTATTTATTTATTATGCCTAATATCCAAAAGGATAAAAAAGAAAGGAATGAATAAATGTATTTATTTAGTGAAAGTCACTTACTTAGCATATGCTGGCAACTACCCAGTGCTGAACTTAAAGCACAAAAAACGACATCAAGATCGCTGATTTTCTGCATCTGCGGTAGTTTAATAGTATAAGTCATTCCTCCGTGACTTATAACCATCTCTTCCCCACGAAGAGCACCAAGTCTGGCTAGAACCGTCTCTGATTTATTGGAGGCATTCAAAATTTCTGACACGAGCTTTTTTGCTACTGCCACTGGTGATATATCTTCTACAGATGTAGGTAACTGGCCGACATCTATAAGTGGACCTCCTGAGCACGACTTGTATATGTTTATCACTATAGGGGGTGGTGGTGGTGCAGAAGTGTCAGCTTCTGGTGACTGAACTTCTGAAGATCCCACCGTAGAAGTCCGTATTTTGAACCTGCGATGAACAATTAAGCTTCATTCATAAGATAACAAGGAAATTAACAAAATAAATTAGCATAAATTTTACGCAATGAATTTCTATAGAATCGTTCATGAGCAAATTTAGTGAACTCGATGAGCAATAAATAGACTTTGGTAACTTTCGTCATTTTACCTTATACTTGTCGAAATATTATAAATATCATGGAATAGCCCCTAGAATATAGATTAGTCAATTAGAGAAAATAATTATTCAGGGATAAGCATAAACCAATTTTAGTTAGCCTATGGTTATCAGGTTATCAGCCGAGTTGTGACCGTTAATTACATTCAAAAATGTTGATCAACAGAGATTAAGAGTAAGTACCTCTAATGCAAGACTTAGTAAAAAAAAGGGAGATCTCTTGAATTCGACATCAAAAGTGATACATATAAGTAAATGGAACTTAAAAGATGATAAATGCAGAGGCAGAAGTAGATCGATAAAGGAAGAGCCATCAGGCACTATAAAACGATTAACTATTTATACCGAGATTTATAGGCACCTGACTTAATTTTAAACAGCACAACTTGAATTATAAATTCGGTGTACTCAAACTACTGTTACACAAGTTTTACTAGAAATATATAATAGAGCTTGGAGAGAAGAGAAAATACCAAGAGATTGGGAAATTGCGAAGATATTGCCTGTGTATAAAAAAGGTGACAGTAAGGATTGTAGTAACTATAGAGGTATATAACTACTGAGTATGGTGATGAAATTGTATGAGCAAGTTATAAACACTAGGCTAAAGTCGATGACAGAAAGCACTTTAGCAGAATTACAAAGTGGATTTAGGAAAGGCCGGAGTCCCGGAGTACACAAGACCATATATTCACATTGAAGCAAGTGGCTGATAAATCAATTCAACAGAGTAGAAACGCGTTTTTGGCATTTATTGATTTGGAAAGGCGTTCGATAAGGTTCCGAGAACAAAAGTATGGGAGAGTTTGCAGAGAAGAGGTATTAACCAAAAACTAGTGAGAGTTATTCAAAGCGTGTACAGAAATAATACCAGTTATGTCATTAATAAGAACGAGATCTGAGGAATTTAAGACGAAGGAGGGACTTAGACTAAGCCCAGTTCTGTTCACTATATTCATGGATGACATAATTGTAAAATGTTCAGAAAAGGCCAATAAATTGAACGTAGGGCATAGAAAAATGCAGAGAGTTGACGTATCCGAGGGTGCATTTGCCGATGACGTAGTAATAATGGCAAGCAGTGAACAGAACTTGCAAAGAAACTTGGACATTTGGAATTTGACGCTAGAAGAAAGTGGTATGGAAATAAATAAGGACAAGACGAAGGTTATGATAATTGGGAATGATCAAGAAAAGTTAAGTATTCAACTGGATGGTGTAGAAATAGAGCAGGCTACACATTTCCAATATCTAGGTGTAGAAATAGAAGAGTCTGGGAATCAAGAGATAGAGGTTAATAGGAGGATAGAAAATGCGGTAAAGGTGTATTATGCAATGTATAAAAGTTTTATAAAGAAGAAAGAAATATCGAGCTACACGAAAGTTAAAATATTTAAGACAATTTACAGACCGATTTTGACATACAGTTGTGAATCTTGGGTACTGTCGAGAAGCCAGAAGAGCAAGTTACAAGCTGCGGAAATGAAGTATCTTCGAAGTATTGTGGGAGTTACAAGAAGAGACAAAATAAGAAATACTCAAATAAGAGAAGAATTGGAAGTGCATCCCTTACTGGAATTTATTGAAGAAAGACAACCGAGCTGTTGGAGTCATTTACAAAGGAAGGATGACACTAGACAGGTTAGGCAAGTGTGGGAAGCAAGAGTACAGAAACGGAAG
The DNA here is from genome assembly GCA_963966045.1 of Xestobium rufovillosum. NCBI lineage: Eukaryota > Metazoa > Arthropoda > Insecta > Coleoptera > Ptinidae > Xestobium > Xestobium rufovillosum. The sequence goes on from OZ014494.1 coordinate 22,545,476, forward strand.
AAACGAGGAAGACCGAGACAGACTTGGGACGGAGAAATAATGAACATTCTCAGAGAAAGACGACAAACGTGGAATGAAGCAAGGACATTGGCACATAATAAGACTATGGTGTAAATTTGTGCATGGTTAAGATGTAGCTTAAACCCGACACCTATATGGTATATGGGTATATTTTGATATATATGTATATAAACGGTGGGGTACTAAAATGCCGTTGTATTTTATACTTATATCCCGGCTTATATACTACTTTCGTAGACGTTCTTGCCACCACACATTCGTGGCTCACTGGTTGAATCTCATTCCACCATGTCGTCACGCTGGGGGTTCGCACCTCACCGCAGTTTTTTTTGTTAAGATTTTTCTTTTAACAAAAAATCAGTCAGGTCCAAATAGTACAAATAGGAGTCGCCATCACGCCAGATAGACATCCACTCATTTTAGATTTATTGTTATTTTTTGCAAAGTATCGATTAACGGCATTTTAATACCCGACCGTTTAACGGCAGTTTAAGTTCAGCTTTATAAATTACCTGTTAGCACCACTGTTATTTTTTTGTCCGGGAGGTTGCATTGGATGTCCTGATTTAGCACACCAACCAACAGGAAATATGTCTCTACTGTCATATCTACACCAATAATCAAAGGCACCTCTCCATCCATCAAATGTCACATGAATCTGATCATTTTTCTTGGCACCAACAGTTGCAGTACATATTAATTGCGGATTCTTCTTATCCACTGCCTCCAATTTTTGTCCAACTTCAAAGAGATTCATGCGGGGTCCAGGAGGTTCTCTTTGGAAAATTTTTGCAGGGGCCATTTCTGCTCCATTCAAGGCTTTCAAAATAAACATTGGCCAAGAACTTGCATTCATTCTAAATCCTAAAATAAGATAATAAACACAAAATCATTAAGTTAGAAGATAACATACCTAATGGTGGCTGCAGCATTCCTCCTGACTTCTCGCAGTGACCAATAGGATGTATCTCACTTGAATCAACAAGTCTCCAAAAATCATTTTTGTTATCACTTCCATCTAACCTCAACCTTAATCTGGGTCCAAGAACACTTATAACTGTGGCAATACAAGTTGAAGTCACATTTCGAGGATCTAATGCTTCCAATTTCATGCCTACTTTAAAATCATTTTGGGGAGGATTAACAGCTTGCTTAAAGCAATTCTGTGGGGCAGCAATACTGTTTGTTTCTCTTAAGTATTCATCCCAATCGAAAGTTTGAAATGTTTCGTACTGAAAATTTCCCCGAGAAGTTTCAAGTGTTGTAGTTGGAGCTACTGCAAGAACTCTACTGCTTCCTACCTCTGCCTTCTTCTGGTGTTTGTTCATACAATACGTGGAACAATAATCCTTACTGGGATTAGAATTTCCCCGAATTACATTATCACATTGTAAGCACGCTCCTTTAACATATGCTTTACGAAACTCAGCTAAGCATGTTTCTGAACAAAATTCCTTTTTACCATTTGTTGTGGGTAAAACATACTTCAATGGTAATTTACCCTCATTGCACCAAGTACAAGAAATTATCTTTTTTGGTGGTCTTCCTGGACCACGTACCTTCGCAGTACTAGTGGTAGAATTGTTTGACATTTTATGTTTCTTTTGCTCACATCACATTAAGAACACTACAAATTAATTACAAAATAGAACTCGTCGTTTGTAAGTACCAAAAAACCACTCTTACCGGTTACTTTAAATTCCTAACATCTGCTATGACTGTTAATGACGCTTTAACAGCTACTTTATTTCACGTTTTACATCACCGAATTGCAATTTTTACGTAAAATAACTCCTTTCTTTTGAACAACTTCCAACAAATGACAAACAAGATTCGCAGCAAAACCAAATGTCAACAACGCAAAAATATTCCAGTTTGCTTTGATGATGCTTCTATCGATTGCCAACATAAGATCACGAAAGTCGAAAGTCCCGAACTCCTATTGGAGGGAAAGATTTAAAGTAAAAAATCCTGAATCTTTCTTTATACAAACAACCGTACAAATAATAATAATTATTTGTATTAACCCCTTATTGCATGATTTTTTTAATTTTAGTGAAAAAAATAAATTAAGTGTCTTCTGGTGTGTTATTTACCCAAAAATTGTTTAAAAAAATTAATTATAAAATTTGGGCAAGTAATTTGCAAAAAAGAGGTTTGTGCCATATGTGGCACACCATGCAGTTGCGACATGTACATACGCTTATTTAAAAGTTATCATTGACTAATGTGATGTGTCAAAGCGTAGACTACGGTAGTCTACGGTCAAAGGGAAGTAGAATCAAAATAAAAAAAACATTTTTTAATCATATATTCAGCAATAAAAAATTATTGGCACAATTAAATCTGATATTTTCCAGTTTAGTTTATTTTGTGTTGATGTCAGGGATTCTCTTTACTGTAGGAAGTGAATCAGAGGAATATCATCTTCACTGTCAGTATCTGCATCTGTTTCTAGAGATATGTGAGATATGTGAGCTAATCGGAGTCATTGGCCAGAATATCGCTATCGATGGGGTGCTCATCATCGGATAAATTATCATCTTCACTCACATTTCCATCTTGGAAATCAACTAAGACGGCATTTTCTTATCTCATAAAACATTTTGGGTCCCATTTTATTCTAAAATATACTATAATTAGAATACATTTCTAGGATCACACATTTCCGCTTTTACACACTCCGTTTCCTTCATTGCATACTGTGCCATATATGGCACAAACCAATTTTCAAGTGTACATTTGTTCCAAAATGTCTTACCTGTTTGCCGTAGTAGTTATCCACTTCACATATACTGTAGTTTGTCAATATATTTTATTTTCTGACAAATTCTAACATCATCATAAGGTTCTCAGTCCGAAGACTGGTTGGACGCATACCTCCATTCTTTTCTATCCTGAGCTAACCTACGCATTTCCCTAAAAGTAGAACATCCTACATCCCTAACTATTTGAGAGCAGTAGTCTAATCTAGGCCTACCCCTACCTCTTTTTATTCCTATCTCTGACTCTAGTATGTCACGAACTATTCCTTCGTGTCTTAGAAGGTGTCCTACCATCCTATCTCTCCTACTCTTTATTGTTTTCCATACCTTTCGCTTTTCCCCAACTCTTTCTAATACTTCCCTATTGCTAACCTTATCTATCCACGGTATCTTCATCATGCGTCTGTAGCACCACATTTCAAACGCTTCTACTCTTTTTCTATCCGCTTCTCCTATTGTCCAAGTTTCGCACCCGTATAATGCCGTACTCCATACATACGACGTTAAGAGTCTCTTCCTAGTCTCTATATTAACCGTTCTCGAGCATAACAGTTGTTTCTTTTTGTTAAACGCAACTCGGCCCTGCGCCATTCTTTGTTTTATATCTTTAGTGCTCCTACCGTCTTGAGTTATTTTACTTCCTAAGTAGCAGAAATCCGCGACCTCCTCTATCTTCTCATTTCCAATTTGTATTTCCATTTTAGTTCTATTTTCACATCCCCTACATACCAAAATTTTAGTTTTCTTTTTATTGATTTTCATGCCGAAGCCCTGTGTCAAAACTGCTTCCATTTCATTCAAAGCCGCTCCTAATTCTTCTTTGCTAGATGCTAACACTGCTATATCATCCGCAAATCTGAGCATGTTAATAGTTTGGCCCTGTACATTGATCCCTGAGGCTGTTCTTTCCTTAACAATATTAATCGCATCTTCGATATATAAGTTGAAAACTAGAGGTGACAATGCACATCCCTGTCTCACTCCCTTCCGGATATCTACTTCCCTTTGTTCCTGCTCACATTCTATAACTGCCTTTTGCTCTTTGTAGAGATTATGTATTATTCTTCTGTCCCTGTATTTCATCCCTACCTTTCTCAGCACTTCGAACATCTTCCCCCATTTTACGTTGTCGAAGGCTTTTTCTAAATCTACAAATCCTATATAGACGCTCTTTCTCTTTTCTATCGTTTTTTCTATAATTACTCGTAAAGCTAGAATGGCCTCGCGCGTTCCTCTATTTCGTCTAAATCCGAACTGATCTTCTAATATTTCTTCCGCCTTTTTCTCCATCCTTCTTTGCACAATTCTAGTTAAAATTTTTGACGCATGGGAAGTTAAACTGATAGTTCTAAAATTTTCGCATCTATCCGCGCCTTTTCTTTTTGGCAAAGCTACTATGATGTTCCGTTTGTAATCTTCTGGAATCTCGCCTGTCAGGTATATGCGACTAACTAGTTTAAATAAACGATCTATTACCTCTTGACCTGCGCACTTTAAGATTTCTGCCTGCAAGCCATCTATACCTGGTGCTTTATTATTCCTTAAACTTTTTAGTGCTATCTCAAACTCTTCTCTCATTATAGGACTCCCTAGGTTATCCCCCTCTACACTGCTTTCGCTTTCTAATATATCTTGCACTTCCTGTCCCGCATATAAGTTTCCTAAATATTCTTTCCACCTATCTGCCTTCTCCCCACTTCCGATTAGGATATCTCCTGCCTCATTTCTAATGTTTTTGGTACTAGATCCAATTTCTCTAAAATTTCTCCTAATTATTTTATATGCTTCATCAGTCTTTCCTACTTCGAATTTATCTTCCACTTCTTTGCATTTATTATCGATCCATTGCTCTTTCGCTTTCCTACATTCCCGAATAATTTCCCACTTGATCGCCTTATATCTTTGTTTCCCTGTTTCATCTAACAAATTCTAACAATAAATACAATTACGGTGCAATATCTGGATGCGGTTCGAAGTCCATCAATTGACAAGTGACATTGACATTCAAAAGTAAAAATAAGGCAAGTAGGAGAAATATGTAAGATATATTTTGTATACAGATCTCTGCAATAACCCTATAAATTCGCCTTGTAATGGTAATAGAACTATTTAGCACTAGGTGGCATTAAATAACAAGCTGAAAATGCTTTGTGCCATATAAGGCACACCATGCAGTAAGGGGTTAATTTATTATTAATTTTAAATCATTAAAAGCATGAGGATATCAAAAACCCTACAACTTTCCAATTTATTAAATAAAGCCTTAAAAGCAAAAATTACATTAATAATTTTCAAGCTAAAACACAGAAATTTATCAGATTATCCAAGACAACTTAATTTATTCTGATCAAAGACGTCTTCGATTCTTCTAGATTTTCTAATTATTTCTAATTCGTCTGAACTGTCAAGGTATCAAGTGTCAACATTTATGGACAATTTAAAATTTGGGTTTCACATCAATAATAGTATATTATACACGAGTTTATAATGAATGCTATTATTACCGAGGATGAAGTTTACAACACGAGCGAGTGAAACGAGTGAGTTTTGTAATCATGCATTTCAAATTAAAAGCAAACCATGCTGATTTGACGTTTCAATTTGAACTGACACATCGCGATCGCGGCCTACTAAATAAATGTAAAAAAGGGTCAAAGCGATGTTCCTATTGGTGTAGTGAATAATATTCATTAATCACTGCAGTGATTAATGCATCTAATTATAATTGAAGAAACACAAGTATAAAGAGTATATTATAAGATAGTCGTGGACAGAAACATTTTCTTCAAGAGAATAAATATTTTTGTTCAATTTAAAATCCAAATTTTAAATTGTCGATAAATGTAGACAGTTTAGACTTCAGATGAATTAGAAAATCCATAAGAATCGAAGACTTCTTTGATTAGAATAAATTAAGTTGTCAGGGATAATCTGATAAATTTCTGTGTTTTAGTTTGAAAATTATTAATCTAATTTTTGCTTTTAATGCTTTACCTTTATTAATAAATTGGAGAGTTTTTGATATCCTCGTATACAGAAAAAATTAATCTTCCGATTGCTACCTTTACCACCATTGTAACTATAGGTACATGGGGAGCAGGAATCCCCAAAAACGTAATTACCCATGTTAATTTCCCCATGAAGTACCTACACATGGAAGTTTGTCACTCTGTATGTGTATAGGTAGAAACCTATATTTATACTCAAATATTTGCAAAAATTAATTAAAATAGAAAATAATCTGAATCTTCCCCCCAAAACCAAAACCCAAATTAGAGGTAAGAAATTATTTTCAAAGCATATAAAAAAATGGGAATTTCTTTATAGAGGTATCTAATATTACAGTATTAGTGTGTAGGCAACCCAATTTACAGGTAGGGCACACCTGTTGTATTTATTATTCTGCCTCACCTATTTGCCATTTATTGCCTGCCCAAGGCGTATTTTAAACCAAAACCAGACGACTTTTTTAAAGTTGATAAAATTTTTGTAATGCAAAAGTAACGTGCGTTTATTGCAACTGGTTTTTATAATCATTGCTACTTGCTTAAGGTAGGTAAGTAAAATTGTAATATAGGTCAGGTGCTAATTTTTATGTGGGTATTTTTCTGGTATAATAACAAACACTTTAAAATTATGGAAATCCCATTGCGTTATGCACTGTATGTTTGACTTGGGAAAAGGTATTTACTACTTAGTTCTTGGAACTGACTAAAATCAAGTTTCTGTAATCAGTAATATCTTAAGTAGGTACCTGTATAGGTAGTGTTACATTTTTCTTTTAGAGTGCCTATATCAATTTTTCAGTACTGGTATTTACTGCTTTGAATTGTGACTATAAGTTCTTATAAGTACGTATAGGTACTAATTAACTGTTTATTTGCACCTTTTTGAAATATTAATAACATAATTATCTCCGTTTTAGCATTCAATTTTGCTTATATTTAATTTTTGTTTTGCAGTTCATTCTTCATTATGGACAAAATCGTATTCTCGATGATTATTTTAACATGTCTTACAAGTTTGAACTATAAGGCATCTGGAAAACCTAACAAGTTACTTGATGAGTGCTTCTCGGGCAAGGTGTACCTTGAGCATCGCGAACAGTACATCGTCAATTGTACCAACACAAACTTTAACAACACGGATATGTTGAAGATTTTGCCAGAAGATACACAGGTGCTCATTTTTACAGGAAACAACATACCCACACTGCCATGGAATATTTTTGGAGAGTTTGCCAATCTAAGTATGTTACACACGATCGATATGAGTAACAATAAAATCAGGAATATCAAAGGAAAAACTTACCATCACGTTCTTAACGTAGAACGACTTATTTTAAATCATAATGATTTGACAGTGTCTAGTGAAGTTGATGGTAATTTTCATCACCCTCGAGTTTTCTCTAATTTTATAAATTTGCAAGAACTTCACTTGACGAATGCATTTGCAGACAATACTGATGTTGATTTAGCAAGCGATCTCCACGATATTTTTGTTAACAGTAACTTGACAAAACTATATAAATTGCATTTAGAACAAAATGAAATAAAAGATTTTAAAGATAAAAATGTATTTTGCGACTTGCCAAATTTGCATCAGTTGTATTTGGGCGACAATTATCTTACTGGGCTTAGCTTTAATGTAGAATGTTTAAAGAGCCTAGAATATTTAGATTTAGAACGAAATAATGTTTCGAAGTTTACGCAGAGTGACTTGGTTAATTTTGATAAGCTGACCAGTTTGAAAAAAGAGTTTGTTTTAGATATAGATAATAACCCATTTAAATGTGACTCTTCCGCTAATCGTTTATACAACTGGATGAGCAAAACAAATGTTACAATTCGCAATAAAGAGCAACTGAAATGTGCAACTTTAAAGAATGGCAATAAATACTTGTTGAATTTAAAGATTCTTACAGAAAATAGACATGCAAAATTTAGCAAAGGGATATCTGTGTTGCTGGTGATTCTCGTGTTTGTCCTTATTACCTTATTAGGTGCTTATTTATATTTAAGTAGAGACAAAATTAAGAATAAATGGAATCCTTTTGTCAATACCGTATCTCGAAAAGTTCAGTATACAACGATAGAGTCGCAGGATGTATAACGACTGGATGACTGCCAACTTTACTTAACGATTTTAATACAGGCTGTGCTTTTTAATTATCAAAGCATTCTGAGGTGGCATTGATGCCTGCGAGGTAAACAATGTCATTATTAATTTTTCTTAGTCAATTTCTATGCCGAATATTGAAAAATGTGATACATTAATGATCTAAAACCACTTGGTGCTAAAATTTAAATTTTTATGAATATACATCATTTTCTATTTTAAAATATAAACTATCGGAAAATAATTCCTGTAAATGTTCAATTTAGTGCAACAAAAAATCGAATCAGGGAAGCAATAAAAACAATACAAAATGACCAGAAGAATATTCAATTTCTACTCATTCGCAGCAGCTGGTCAGTTATAGTTTATTTGCTTCCTCCCACAAAAAATAAGCGCTTTTAGACTGTGATACAATCCCAACCTCAGTTGTAAACGTAAATAGCTGGGTTCTTTCTTTTTAAGTCGATGCTCAAACATTCCGACAAAGCATACTTAACAGAGTCACTTGCGTACGTATGGTTTTCTCGCTATCTTCAGTTTCGATTGTAGTTAATATACCTTTAACATTGCTTAAATTAGAAAAAATAGAAGCATAAGTAAATCTTCTCACATGTAGATTCACAATAGTATTGCCATAATTCATAAATATATTTTAAATGTAAGTGCTTCTAGTAGTTAGATTTGTTGTTATCTTTATTTGATTTAATTTTAAAAACTTTAAGACCCCAAATTATTACTTTACTTTTGAAAACCATCTTGTCTAAAGTTTCTACTGCAAATAAAATGTTTTTCCTACGACTGCTTCTAAAAGGGTGCTTTATACCCTGTTCACGTGTGTTAAAAATGAACCATTTCAATTCAATTCATTCTTTGTCATGACAGCATAACAGGTGTATAAATTAAAAATATCCATTGACAGTTATACAGGGTATTTTTAAATTCACTCACATAGACTATGGGATGGTGTAATTCAACATAAACTCAACAAAAAGCCCCATAAAAAATTGTCGCAAGGGGTTAGATCTGGCAAGCGAGGTGACCAAGCAATTGGGCCGCCTCTGCCAATCCAGCGGTTTGAGAAAGTTTGGTCAATTTAGTTACGTACAATAAATGTGAAACGAGGGCCAGCTCCATCGTTCATAAATTTGCTATATTGGAAACCTAAAACAAACTTCTGTTCGACATTTGTCATAATTGAACGTTAGTTACATTTGATCAATTAGGTATTGATTTAAAATTGTATTTGTTGTTATTTCAAATTAAAATTGATAAAGCAAAAATGAACTCTTGAAGATCGTTTGCAGCAATTTTTAGAACTTTAAAAACATAATAAGTGGAAAAGGACGGGTTTGATTGTAAAATCATACGACTTTTTATTCAATTTATGTTGAGTAACACCTTATTCCCACATTTTGAGTGCGCGAATTTTGAAACGCCCTGTATCAGTAGAACTTTTATTTATTATTTTATTCGAGATTTTTCGGTATTTGAGTGCTGTGTTCTTAATCTTATAAGTTATTTTGCAGTCGAAGGAAAAATTTTGTATGTATCACGCACGAAAAATGTATTAAGCGTTCGTTCTAGTTTTTCCGGCCTTGATTTCATCTCGACCCGAAACTTTCGAACTCATGCTTAATACTTCATTTTTCACTCTTGATACATAAATAACTATTGGCCAAGTCAGGTCAGGTTCCAATCGATTTTTATTTATAGGTAAACAGCGTACTATGATGTAAATAAATATTTGTAACAAATTATATTACTGCCAAATGTAAAGTATTTCCTGCACGTATTTATATAGAAGGCATTCTATGAAATTTTATGTAAATAACTAGGTACACCTATATAGTTTTATAAATTTTTAATAAATATAAATTAACATACTTGAGTTTTAATTAGTAGGTATGAATGTGGGACACCACCCTGCCAAAATTTCTAAAAGAAAATGAATTAAAATCACGCACTAAATTTTCATCCATTTAATTTTTTTCTTTTTATTTTTGCCAAATTATATATAATAAAATTATATTTAGTGCAAAGAGTGATACTGGATCGTTCGAACAAGTGCTCCTCGGGTAAATACTTGTTATTCGGGACCTAAGTGCCTCCGTCATACGTCAGGTTTTCATTCCAAACAAAACAAAAGCACGTGCCATTTGACGTTTATCGATATTATTTACAACGTCTTAAACTAGTTTTTGCAATATAATTATAGACGTTTTGCAGTGAAAACAGTTTATTTTCAATTTGTGTGTTGGGCTTACGCGTAAGAACTTGAAAACAACTATATGTAATTATAATTATATTTCAGAGGTTAGGTTAAAACGTCAGAAAGCACGTGGCTTTGTTTTGTTTGGAATGAAAATCTGACGTTTGTGACGCGCCACTTATCTCCGGAATTAATATTATTAATATTATTATTATTATCTTTTCATTTATGGATCTATGATCATGGAAAGCTCAATATAGTGTTTAATTAAATGGCGATATTCTGCGAGCCCATGTCTAGGTATCCATAATCGAAAAGTAAAGTAAAAGTTCAGACACTTTACCTACCTACTATAGTTTTTTGATTCTTGTGTTGTATTCTGTGATGACCAATAAATATGGAGAGAATATTCCTCTAGGTAAGACTTATGAAGTGAGGCGTGTTATTACAATTTTATATAATTTGTTCAGGTTTTTTAGCAGAGCCACAGACGAAATTAACTTGCAGTAAATTCGTTGCGCGGGCTTGGAAACAAAACGAACGCCATATTGGTTCTCACCGACTGTAATACTATAAGTTTCCCTAGCCACCGATTGATGTCGTCTGACTTTTATCTAAATATTAACACCATTAGTGCAAGCGTTCACTAATAGATTATCCGATGTTCCTACTTTAACCAATTTTCTATTCCTGTCATATTTTCAACACATAAAACTGTATAAAAATGAATAATAGTAGCGAGACTACAGGCACCCAAGTTTAATGGTTTATGAATGTGCTAAACAGTATTCTATGCTGTGATATTGTTTAGTATCTTCATGAACCATTAAAATCGCCTGCCTGTAGTCTTGCTACTTTTATTTATTTTTGGGCATTTTTATATGTTGAAAATACGGCAAGAATAGAAAATATGTTGAAGTTAGGAACGTCGGATTACCTATTTGTAAAAGCTTGCGGTGTTAAAATTTAGATAAGAGGCGAGCGACATCAATCGGTAGCTAGCGAAACTAATAGATTACGGTTGGAGAGAAAGCACTATGGCGTTCGTTTTGTTTCCAAGACCGCGCAACGAATTTACTGCATAGAGACGAGCCGTCTGTGAAAGAGCCTTCCTACGCGAACAAGCAACAAGCTACGAGCCTACGAGCCGCCACTGTCTGCAAGTCCAAAGTCGATGTGCTACAGAAGAACTAGGAACAAAACTGTCTGAATTTCATAGGAAATCATTAATTCTAGATTCATTTTAATGATAATTCGTATTATTAAGGGAAGGACGTTTACGGATTCGCCTACGGTTCTCTATTTAATAATTAATTCATAATTAGACAAGGTTGCCAATTACGTACAAAATAGAAATGCAGTTTTTCCACTTGGCGATCTGCGTTAGAATTGATGACGAAGTTCTTTTCGTGATTTTGAAGCCAGTGGCTTCAGTTTTAGTTTCTTTTTCCCTCAAAATTACGTTTTAGCCTGAAATAAAATTAAATATAAAATTCAAATAGATTTGTCAACACAGGAAAGTTCAAACTTTAAAAAAAGTGAGGAGTGCTGCTGAATGTCATCACGTTGTTGACATTAATGAAATGTTTGTTTCCTAAACATTACCTATGGCTGGTATTCACGGTCATTCGGGTAGCATCAACTCGGTATATTTCTAAATATTAATCAAATATAATTTTATGAATTCGTTCTATTATACGTACTCACGCGACGTAACGGGACCAAAATAACCTCAAACATGCCTGACAGTATTGAAATTTGTATAGAAAATCTTCTTTCTGGTTTACCTTTGGAATGCGAAGATGCCGAAATTTGTGATTTTTCGTTAGAGGAACAGAATGCCGCGTTAGAATCACAGGGAGTTACTCCGAGTGTAAGTCCGAACTACAAACCAATCTTAGGAGAAACAATTACGTATATTGTTGCCGCTGTAATATTAAATGAGCACAATGAAGTTTTAATGATGCAGGAAGCAAAGCAGTCTTGTGCTGGTAAATGGTATGGCACCTACTAAAACATTTTTGTTTAGTGTATTTTCTAAATTTAATGTTGCAGGTATTTGCCGGCAGGCAGAATGGAAAAGGAAGAAAATATTGTTGAGGCGATGAAAAGAGAAGTATTAGAAGAAACGGGTTTAAAAATAGACTGCACGTCATTGCTTATGGTAGAATCTGCAGGAGGGAGTTGGTTGAGGTTTGTGATGACGGGAGTTGTTAAAGAAGGAAACCTGAAAACACCTGCTGAAGCTGACAAGGAATCACTGCAAGCAAAGTGGATTGAAAATTTGGATGAATTAAATCTTAGGGCAGGGGATATCTTACATCTTATAGATCGAGCGAGGTAATAGAAATTACAGATATTTCCGAAATTTTATAATTTATCTACTATACTTGGCCCGCCGAACAGACGGAGTGATCACCCTGCAAGAACGTGCTCTAGCGAGGCCAATAGTAATTTATGACGACCGAATTGGAGTGATGCGACTTCGTTGGGTCTAAAGAAAACGCATCACTGCGGTTCGGTTGTCCTAAATTGATAGTGGTCCCGCCTAGAGCACGTTCTTGCAGGGTGATCACTCCGTCTGTTGGGCGGCCCAAATATATCAATGCATAATATAATTTTTAAGACATTCATTTGAATGTTATAATGACATACTTTAGCGCCCTTTTGCTTTAAAGATGCACAGCGAACTATACTTGGGCCGCCCAACAGACGGAGTGATCACCCTGCAATCATGAGCTCTAGGCGGGACCACTATCAATTTAGGACTACCGAACCGCAGTGATGTGCTTTCTTTAGACCCAACGAAGTCGCATCACTCCAATTCGGTCGTCATAAATTAATATTGGCCCCCCTAGAGCACGTTCTTGCAGGGTGATCACTCCGTCTGTTCGGCGGCCCAAGTATAATACTAAATCAAATCAAAAGAAACCTACTACAAAATTTGTGCAATTTGATATATTAACTCAACACTGGGGGATATTGAAGGAAACCACATTGCTGTTGTCTCGCTGTCCGGGAAAAAAATGCAAGATTCTCGTAGAGATGTCAAAAGAGCACTGAAAGTAGTAAAAATATAGGCCTGCTACTTTTTTGAAAATCATTTTTATTCCTCGTTTGATGGTCACGCTGCTAGTGGATAAAATGTTGTACGATACTCTTATCGTTACTTCATATTACGATATACGATGGGTTATCAAACTCAACCTTCAGTCTTGTTTGGAACTTTTTCCAACTTGTATCGTAATTATGAGCCGAAGGCGAGTGGCTCAAATCATCTGAGTGAATAATGGTCATAATCGCGAATATAATACTATACTTTTTCTACACCTATTAAACAAATAAATTAGACTCCAATTTTATAACTTTAATGGAACACTATCATAATACATTAATTTTTATTTTTCAATAAATGAACTACTTACTAGTAATATACCGGGTGACCACGAGATCAGGCTCACCCCTATAACATTTTTGTTTTTCAAGATATTAATTTGGAAGTTGGGACAGTTAAATGGTATGTAAGTCTGTATTATTTGGAACAGTAAAAATTTTCCTGGCACTTCCGGTTTCACCGGAATTTTTAAGTGGAACGGCCTGCAGGGTTGGGTCTTTACGCGTAGAATTTGATATTCTACTTGACCCGTAGAAAACTGGGTAGAATATGTCAATTGACGTGTAGAAAATATGTTTGTACTAGTCTGCAATAGAACTGAAGTGGGAATGAATATAACCCGATCTAGCATATCTAACTGTATACCCGTCTCATAACTGTTTAGTCTTAATTTAACGATGACAAGGCTAAAGGCAGTTGGTGAAGGGCTCGGTTAAGGGACTTATAGAAAATTCAAGCTCCAGTTTAATTTTTGCCATATGCCAAAATTAATAATGAGATAGGTTTTTATATTATATCGGTTCCGGCAACTACTTTTGGTAGCTTAAGGTGGCAATGTTAGGATTTCCCGCATTTTTCATAAATTCGCAAGTTATTCAAATTTCTATAAATATTTTTTAAAAAGGGCTTTTTAGCGACCTAAATAAATTCGACATTCTTATCCATACACATTTTTGAATCGTATCATTAAGTATTAAAGTCAGAAAACTGCAGCTTCGCGAAAAACGACCCAAATGAATTTATGCAGTGTCTTCATTATATTACACAAGGAAACGATCCAAAAATGTGCATGGGTATAAAGCTTGAATATATCTAGGTCGCTAAAAAGCCCTTTTTTTAAAATATTTATAGAAATTTGAATAACTTGCGAATTTATGAAAAATGCGGGAAATCCTAACATTGCCACCTTAACAATGTATTTGCACCAATCAATGAAACTAAAATGTATTTTTCAGAAATGCCCCCAATTTGCTGCATTCTGCTTCTCGAATTTAGCATTACACGTTGAAGTACATGTATAAAAATGTTCCTTTTCATTACTAAGGTTTACCTCTTCGTGAATGTTGTTGAGCGCTTGAATTATCTGGTAAACTCTTGTCTTGTGAAAGACTCGATGAAAAATCAGCAGCTGTTAAATTTCCATTGCAATATGCTCTTATTTTCGTACGTGTAAAATATGTAGAAAATTAACGTGTAAATTTACGTGTATTCTACACGTATATTATACTTATTCTACATGCTAATATTCTACGTACCCAACCCTGACGGCCTGTATATTTTCACATTTTTTGAACCATAGTGTCATTCTAGATACAGTACTGCCACTTTTGGATAAAAACATTACCATAAAAAATTTTTGGACGCAAATTAAATCTTGCATCTAGACATCCATGACTGAAAGAAAAACATTAAGTTGGGGTCCTAAACTAGTGTAAAAACAAAATCATCAATTAGGCCAAGATAGTTTTTCTGTTGCAGCCATATGAAAATTTAAGACACAGTTTTTCGGGTAAAAATCTTTTTTTTTAAATGGAACCATGATGGCTCATCGCGATATTTCCATAGAGCTATTTTTTACGAACCATTTGATACCAAACACGATATCTTTCATTCAAAAATACTAGGAAATATATTTTTCCGAGTATTTTTCTTCGCATTTACTAAATAGTAAAACAAGTGAAAACTAACACATTTACTCGAACATTTATTATCAACAGTAAACGTAGCATTCTTCCCTTGCTGCATCTAAAATTTATTATGACTAGAACAG
This sequence comes from Xestobium rufovillosum, assembly GCA_963966045.1. Lineage (NCBI taxonomy): Eukaryota > Metazoa > Arthropoda > Insecta > Coleoptera > Ptinidae > Xestobium > Xestobium rufovillosum. Next base: position 22,560,754 of record OZ014494.1, read on the forward strand.
ATTATAATAATAATTATTATTATGCATTAGTATAAAATAAAGTCGACACTTGGGTACCCTAAGTTGGCTTAGAAATAAAGTACAGGAACCACGGAGGTTGGAGGGGAGGAGACCAAACTGCAGTGGTGCCTGCCTTGATAAAATGACATCATTTCATGTCCTACAGTTTCTAGTGACAAGTATGTCCACCAGGTGGCGCAAGTGTTGCACTCTGGGCTAGCTTTGACCATTAATACTATTGAGCAAGATACAATTTAAATTAAAACGGCAAACAAAGTGTAAAAATTTTAATATAAACATTCATATTTATCATCTAAATTTATCATGAAATGAGTCTTGTGTTATGAACAATGCTGATGTGGCAAATTCTTGTAAATACAGTTTTTTTCTAGAACCTACGCGTTAATTGGAGGGAGTAACGTTAATCTTCATGGATTTCAGCTTTTTTTAAATTATGCATTTTGAAGGTTCTGGCTTGACGAGTCATTCGGTCCAATTTCAAGAAATTGTAGGACTACTTACTGGGAAACCAAGTTTTTGGTGTTTTAAAATTTGAAAAACTGCATTCTGAGGAAAATAGCTCATCTATTTGCATTTCAATTGCAGACTTTCTCTGCAAAATTTGTTTTTTAACACTTTCTTACACTGATAATAACAGCAAAACCAAAACAACTGATAAAAAGCATTATAAAGTGAGATCTGATACATGTCATGAGGGCATCATAGCACACTGAACGCCGTCTGATCCGTCCCTTTTGAAGATGTATTTGCATAGTTTCGGCGCTGCATGTAGACTTGACCTGGAGCTGGCGTTGCTGTTGCTAAAGAAATTCTAAATTGCAAGACAAGATGAACATGTGCAGCCTTGTTTTCATCATCATAGTTTTCATAACTCTGGTGAATTTGTATTGAGAATTACAAGTTTTCGTCAAAAACTTACTATGCACAAAATGGGAATTTTATCTGTAAATAGGTATGATAGTTTTAAGAAAGTGAAGTTCAAAGTTTTTACTGTAAACGTTATTTCTTCAAAATTAAACTTAATAGTACAACTTATTTTGGTTCTGTGCTTCGTGCCAATATAATAATAGATACACAGTCAATGTGTATTTTCAGCACATTACATTCCATCTTCAGAAGAAAATTATCTGGAGACTACTGTGTTGTGTGTACTACTGATATATGATACTTCTAGTTGAGTTTAGGGTTACCAACCAATTCAACATTAACTCCCTAGACACCATTCTTCTTCATTGTTGACCTTATTTATAGTTCCAAGGTCAGACAAAAACTCATGTGTGATCCTGAAGATTTTATACACTTTTTGAAATATCTCAGCAAACATGCTTGATAGTAGTAACTTATTTTAAACTATGTTTTGGCAACCCGACTGCCGGTAATATGTTAGGTGTCTAACACTACAGCTTTCAAACGAAGGGGATGTTGACTAAATTCAATATTAAGCAGTCCCTATACGGACAAAATTATTGTACAAATGATCATATTGCTCTTTTTTTTATTTCTGTTGCTGTAACCTTTGATTTCGATACACCACAAAGCTGGTAAAGAATGATACAGTTCAATCAACTCTGAAATAAATTTTCTCTCGTCTTCTTTTGTTTTTGTAGCCATATTCCATTGCCCTCAAAGATGTTCACTGCACTGCATTCAAGATAAAACTGCAGAACATATTGAAATAGTGCAATATTTCAATATTGCACAATAATATTGACTCTAGGGTCTAGGGGCTGCTTTACTGCTGAATATTTGTTCTGTCACTAAATTAACTAATCTCTAAGCCAATAACATAGCAACAAAACCAAAGTTACTTCCTATTACTCTTTTTGAATGTGCCGTAAGAAAAAGATGTAACAAGGTTGATAAAAAATGTCATTTATTAGAAACTTCACCAAGCTATTACTGTTTTGTATTACAATGAGAACACTGGAAGTAGTTATCTCTGAAAAGAAAAATGTAGAAAAATTGAAATAATTTTTTCAACAATGCTTTTTATAATGCTTACAAACTTAAAGCTTCCATGGGATGCTGCAAATCTTCAATTGTGTATTGAGTCCAACATTGTAACTGTTCGTTCCAACAACTGAGGCCTACTTTAGCTCTTGCTGTAGCAATAATTGCAGCTGCCAGTCGTGACGGTGCAAAATATTGCATGAAATGAACATCTAGGTAAAAGAATAAAAGAATGCTTGCAATCAGAAATACTGGTACTGATTGAAATTGATCTAGGCAAAAGCCAGAGCTTTGTTTCAGTAATAGTTTCATTAAATTTCAACTAGGTAGATGTGTAGTACTTATAGGTATAAGTGTAGCTTACCATCAATGATTTTGTCTAGTAACGATCTAATAATGATGTGCAAATCAATAAGTGCACCGCGTTTATCTTCCAGACTGAGAGTGTCTTGAGGTCCAAATGCAGCATACATAAAATAATGTGTGTGATGGACTGCTGTCGGTATCATAATATTCCAATTGAAAAATTTTAATATCAATATTTCGTATGTTTTGTAGTCATCTACTGTGTAGGCATTATTAACCGTGGCATTAAAGTCTGTATGTTTGGGTAAGTTGTTTCCATTCTCCTCTAATTTTGCTGCTAGCAGCAGACATACATTCGCTACAAGTAATAGTTTTTCCGCTTTTATTGAATAAGCATCCATGAAAATATCAAGCATATATACAGCGAGGTGAAGAGAACAGTGACTCAGTTGCCGGTCAGTTGCAAATTGTTTCAAATGGTTGATAATGTATTTTCTAACAGCAATCTGAAACAAATAATTAAGTACAGTTCATTTGTCCATTTAGACCGATACGTTGTAAATCGTTCCAGTCAAGTCAGGGCAATGGACATATCTATTGTGTGTCCAGTTAAGGTTTCGACTGTATCTCGGAAACCATTTATTTTAACGGGAAAGTTAAAATTCAAAGGGAAAGGTGGTGCTTAGAGTTTTTAAAATTTTCTCACAATACGGAAAATAACTTTTTGGTCTAGCTTTTGTAATAAGGTGAGGGGAAAAGAGAAAATTTACTTACACAAAAAATTTGTCGCATAATAAAGATGTGTGCAACTGGCACATTAATTCTATATGGTCAGATGGCATTGTTTGCAAAATTTATAAAATTTTCCCAAAAGTTTTAAATGGAATGATATATTTTTATAAGATTTTATTATACATAAAATGAAGAAAAGAATACCGCAAACTGGAAGTTGAGCCCTTATTTCAATTATTGAAATTTATGATCACAAGTATAATTTAAAGGTATCTCAGGCATAGACTAATCATACTATGAATTCTTAATAAGTTAACCCCACACACCAAAAGACACTGACACAGTAATTAAACTCGACACGTGTTTCGCTGACGTCAGTATCCTCAGGAGTTAAAGATTAATGACTTATTAAGAATTCATAGTAAATTTACGTTAACGTTCTTGATCCAACTGTGTGTAATCATACTATGATTAGTCTAAATCTCAGGGCTATAAGAAAAGTAAAAAGAACAGTTTGCCATGAAATCTATTTCATATTTCCCGGTTTCGATTTCAGATGAAGTTTTGTTTTGTATTGTATTTTGAACATATGTAAGTAATTAAATAACTAAATACTCTTTCATGGTAAGTAATATTGTCCAGAGATACCAAGCCATATTGTTTGATAAGAGTTTTTTCATGGCAAACTATTTTTTTTTTTGCTTTCCATGTACCTATCCGCTGAGATACCCTTAAACCATATTTTTGATCGTAACTTCTGTTTAACAAGAAGATACTTGTGCAATAACATTATTTTGTAAAAAACGTACCGCTCCATTTAAAATTTTCAGGAAATAGGACAAATTTTAAAACAAACGCCATCTAGTGGTTCCTACATAAAATAAAATATAAATGCAAATTCCTGTTACCTGCAAATTCTGTTTCTGAGAATAAGTTCATTCAAATTGCAATATAGGTAATAATTATAGTACGCCGGATAGCGACAATTTTTATAACTGATTTCAGCACCCTTCATATTCATATAAAATTGTAAATTGTCTGTTGGAAATCAGGAATATCCATGAGCGAGACCCAATCATGGGACATTTTACAATTGGCAGGTCTTCAAAAATGTAAAAGAAAAAGTTAACCTAAGTGTTTTCAGTGCTCCTATCTTTTGATTACATTTATTAATTAAATCATAAAGAACAAGAAAATACCCGAGGCAGAGATCCTGTATAGCTTCAGATCAGAGGCAGACGTTTTAAATATGTTTAGAAATATAGCTCTACTTAGTCATTTCTGCTTGAATGTGCGTGGTAACAAGCGCGACCGGACGATTTTGTGGAGAGTTTCATATCTGGGTACGATTTTTCTGTGCCCCAGCACGGGCCGCGCCGGATTTTGTGCAAAAGTAAATAATTTAACAAACACCATGTCTAACCAAATTAAACTTCGTACGTTAAAAATGCAAAAATGTAGATAGGTAGCCAAATTGTCACGAATCGCTTATTACGACTTTTAAAACAGGGTGTTAAAAAAATAATGTCGAAAATTTTTGTAGCAAAAATAAATTAAAAAGTTCGCATAAGCATTTGGCCTAAAACGTAACCCTAGGGAGTTACAACCTCTTAAAGTGGTTCAGACGAAATATATTTTTTTCTATTGGTTGAGTGGTAAAAGATGAACAATATTTTGGGTATTTAAGTACCTACTTATACTTACATAGTTTTTCAAGGTAAATAAGATGCACTGGTTCAATATTGGTTATTAAAATCATTGGTGTCCACGGTAGAGGAAGGCAAGGGTGGCACACATAACTTTTTTTTCATTTTAGGTCATGTTTATATAAACTTTTAATGCCGGCCGCCAGCAGGGTACATGACTATGTATTTCCATCCTTAGAATCCCGAAATCCACAAGAGAGGGTTAGCTAAATTGATCAAAAGTTGCATTATTTTATGTTCCTCTCAAATCCATTTTCGAACTTCCCATAAAATAAACGACACCAGAAAAATTAAAACTTTCTGTATTTGGTAACGTGACTTTGGGACGCTTGTACATATAAAAGAAGGTTTTGTGAACTTCTTCGCAACATTGCAACATTGGTGGTGCAGTGTTATATGTGTTTTCATTTCTGCAAAACGTCGGAACGTCGCCGTCGCGTCGGCGTCGGTCCGTCGGTGCACTTTTATCTTTTGATATTACAGCATTACAGGGGGTGCTATTTGAGTACCTAAAGGTTGTCCATCGGCGTAGAAACGGCGACGTTTTGTGCAGAAACCAAATTTATCACTAACTTGTCTTTTATAGATTGATTAACTCATGACTTTCCTTTTGCGCGATCATACTTCTCGCGCGATGAGTTAAACATTCTTATACAAAGCAAAGAATATTAACAAGATGTTTTATTAAATTTGTTAGATGTTTTTGTGCAAAGTTATAAATTTTATTTCAATGCTAAATAATTTTGTAATAACTCTCAACTTGTTTTTACGTTGCCTTCGGCATCAAAAATAAAATATCGGAAGTAGAAGCCGCCACCTTTTTGAAATCGCTTCTTATGCATCTGTTTGAGCACGCCGAATCCTTATACGAAATTGGGAGGAGATTTTTGAATATTTTCTCCCATGGACGGTCGTCCAAATCTTTGGTTACAGTTTTAGTTTTCTGGTTGTATCAAAATCTTATTACCGCTTACCTGTGGTCCTTGATGCAAAAAAGGAATTTTCCGCGTTTCCCGCTCTCGTATAACTTCTCTGTAGTCTTCCATATACTCTGTAATGTCTTCTAGTTCATTAAACTGAAAAGACATTATTCTTTCTGAAGTACAACTTTTACTTGAAAATTTGCGGGTTATGTAACAAGTACACCATTGATTAATCAATGTCAGTACTTTACTTACGTTGAAACGTGAGACCAGCCCAATAAGTGGTTGCATTTTAACGTAGCTTTACGTTCCTGCTAACACTTTGTTCGCATCTCACATTAAAATAAGATTTACCAGGTATTTTGGAAATTTTGGAGGTGCCAGAATTTAAATAACCACATAGAAAAAACTGAAAATGCAAAAGCAAAACATCGCTATTTGCCGTTTTTACCTTTTCCGAGTGCCCATTCTCCTTATCAAAAAAGTTGCAGTTTGTTGTTTTATAGAAAATATAACAATTTTTCTCTTTAAGGTATGAAAATATTCTGTCAGAACAAACATTTCCCTTTAATCTAAAAGGACTCATTTAGGTGGGAAATCAAATTGCATTTTCATGATATTATTGATGATTTTAAACTTGGTCATTATTTTCAAACAGTGGCGGCTCGTGGCGGCTTCACAAAAATAATTAGAAACTCGTACATACATTTGTTAATTGTACTAATATACAGGTGTACGCGTGAAACGCATAGACAAGTTTATACAGGGTAGCCCAGTTTTTAATCGACAAACTTCTGGAGCGGATAAGCGCATCAAACTAGTAGGGGTTTCATATAAACTATTACACCAAAACGCTTACTTTCAGGGATACACGGCCCGGAACTTTTTTTAAAGATTTTTCTGTAATAATCTGATAAACATACGACTTTCAAATTTGGCGGTCATACTTTGTAGGTTATAACCATTATTTGGCAACAATTTCACTTCATTCCAAATACTGGATGGTATTGTAACGTATTTCGTTTTTACACACAATTTATTTACAGTGACTATGTACAAATATTTATAATTAAAAGTGATTTGAGAACTTAAAATTAACAAAATGAACAATAACAGCGAAATATACAAGCAGCAAAACAAAGAACAACAAACAATTACAATTAAATAACTTCAAGCGAACAATTAAACAATTAATTACCTAACCTAAACAATCCACAGTATACAAATCAACCGTTCAAACTTCTCTAAGACACTCTTATAACCAACGGTTAATCGCGTACGAAGACCCGGTACACATAAAAACGCCACCACAATTCGCTCACTCGCGTACTGCGTACCGTACCGACACTATAGTCGCGTATACTCTACAGTTCTCGCGCCGTCTATAAATTATCGCCCGGTTCTATCATCGAATTCTTATCCGCTTCAAACTTCAGACTTCCAACCATAAACCAAACATACCTAGACGGTTCACGCGCATGTTAAGCGACAGTTGACACTTAATAGTTGACTTCTAAGATGCAGAGGGCAGGGTGATCGCGATTACCACCGACTAACGCATTTATAGAAGCCCTATTCATGGTCACATACAGCAGCGCCACTACTGCCAATTATAGGAACTTCTGTAGTCTTTATTGGATAATATATTTATTGACAATATAAATGTTGCCAATAACTTTGTAGTAATCAAGCCATCAAAACATAATATAAAAAAACATTGTTTTGGATGGTTTGATTGCTAAAATGAAACATTGGCAACATTTACATTGACAACAAATATATCGATCCAATAATTTGGTAGGTAGGTACTTACAGTAATTTTATTGGTTTCTTTTTCTTTCAAACATACTCCAAATTTATATTGAATTTTATTTGTATAAAGTAAACTTTCCAAATCACCATAGCAACTACACTCAGATATTAAAAACATTGTTTAATTTGAATATTATTCTAATTTTGTTAAATTATTTAATAATTTTTATACTTTATACAATTTTTAATAAATTTTGACAAAGGCCCCAGATGGGGCTGAAACATCGAACATTAAATGTTTATTATATTTTTAAATTTAATATAAATACCTAATACTTTTTATGAATAATACAAATTGTATTGCAACTTCATACAGCTAAATTACTAATAAAAAAATAAAATAAAATTCTTACAAAATATGAAATACTTCCACAATTTTTTTAAAAATTATTCTTTATTTATACAGGGTGTTGAAAAAGTTTAGAATACGTAACACCAGTAAATAACCTTGATGAGTTGCAGCTGCAAATTGTACAAAGTCGTCGAACAATTCAATGATAACTGGCAGTTTTTGAAAGGGTATGCAGATCCTTTCTAAGAAGATGTAGATCCTGTGTCGCTGTTGAAGGAGGACATTTCGAAAATCTTCTTTGATAATTATTATGTCGTGATGAATATTGAATAATAATCAAAATATTGAAATTAACTATCAAAAAATTAAATCGTTTATATCTCCGAAACGGTTGGTCTGCAGACCCATATTTATTTAGACTTTTTAAGAGTCCGGCAAACCCCTTTAAAATGAACCCGAAAACTGACTTCGTAGTGCTATGCTCATTTCTAAACGGTGAAAATTGAAGTGTTGAATTTTTGACAGTTTATAAACGAAACTTTATTTTATGTTTCCATTGAAAGAAAATTTAAAAATTTTATCTTAGAAAGTGTCAGTTTACTCATGAAATTGACCAACTTCACGTGTGCATAGCACCAAGAGATTTACAGTTTTCGAAAAATTGTTTCAATGGCGACATAAAGTATACCTTCTTCTACCATAATTAGGCTTTCGTGTTGCTAAATTTACTAGGATGAAGGTGTAATCATGGTAGAGCGAGAGCGCTGCAAACGCAAAATATGCCTTGGTATGTGCTGCCGCCTCGTAGCGACTGAGCGTAAACTCAGAGCGCCGTTGTCTCATTTACTAGGTACCGAACGCGCGGGCTTTGAATGTGCGTTGTTCTTGTGTCCATAAACATGTTTAGCGCGACGGTGTTGCAACACAGCTGATAGTTTGCTCCGATTTCTAACGGATTCCTCACCGACCCGATGCCCCGCAGGTGTAACTTTTGATCTGCTTTGCCGGACTCTTAACTTCCTGTTGATCATATTACGTGCCCTCCAAATATTGAAACCTCTTTTTTCAACACCCTGCATACTACACAGAATCCTTGAATTTCTGAGAATTCACCTGGATCGCACAGAACTTAGTCAGTAAGTAAATCATCTAATATTGTATCAACGCTTACAAGTAATACTTAAAATCTAACTAATAACTAACTAAAATCAACACTTACATTTAAGATTTAAATTTTATATGGCTCTTTGAAAATAGTAATTGTTTGTGGGTCTTAGTATACATAAAATAAAATTTTAAAACCAAAATTTACTTTGCAGTAATTATCATAAAAGTTAGTTAAGATGAAATGATTAAAGTTGCAACTAAAATGAAATAAATAAATGCTTCTTGTGACAATGCGCAAAATAATTTCATTTTAATTATGTTGTATTAACATTTTCTTGGAAAGATTTATAAATAAAATGGAAAATTGATTTTTAAATTTATATTCGGCAAACGAACTATTGCTTAATATTTTGTTTCACCACCCGACTATCTGACGTGGCCAGTTTGATGCTCTCAGAAAAGGATATGTGTTGTAAAATACTAGATTATTATGCAGGTTAAAATTTTATATATGCATAATTTAATAAACAACTGAACTTCTTAAAAAGCAATAAGGAAATGCAAAATTTAAGAGAAACGTTTTTGCACCTGGTAATTCCTGAAGTTCATCAGTTTCCATTGGAATGGGTTGTTCTTGGAGAATTTGCATTTGCCCATAAGCTGTAAAATAGTTGAATTTAGTACCTATCACTTTTATCAAGAATGTATTTCTCTATTAAACATCATCATCATCATCATAAGGTTCTCAGTCCGAAGACTGGTTGGACGCGTACCTCCATTCTTTTCTATCCTGAGCTAACCTACGCATTTCCCTAAAAGTAGAACATCCTACATCCCTAACTATTTGAGAGCAGTAGTCTAATCTAGGCCTACCCCTACCTCTTTTTATTCCTATCTCTGACTCTAGTATGTCACGAACTATTCCTTTGTGTCTTAGAAGGTGTCCTACCATCCTATCTCTCCTACTCTTTATTGTTTTCCATACCTTTCGCTTTTCCCCAACTCTTTCTAATACTTCCCTATTGCTAACCTTATCTATCCACGGTATCTTCATCATGCGTCTGTAAACAAGAAACTCTAATTTACCAGGCATATGCAAAGTTGGAACTGCGTCAACTGATAATCTACCAGACAAATAGGTAAATTTATCTTCAAAGTGACGGTGACAAATCCTTTCTTGTGGCTCCATGTTCATAAGCGTCGTAGATGCTACACATTCAAGCCAACGCTGAAATCGTTCAGCTGTTGTTCTCGGGTTTGGAAACTTGTGCAGAGGAGATACAGGTTTCCAACATCCCGGTACGCAGCAGTCCTTGATCGGTCCAGTACCACATCCACCTCCTAACAATCCGAACCTGTAGGTAAAGAAAAATATATTTCCTGTTGCTGGAAACAAGAAATTGAAAAAGGGGCAAGAATAAACTACAAAAGTAAACAATAAATGAGTAAAAAATAACTATGTATTATAAATACTTATGATATAGTAATAGGCACTGGAATAGGCAGGTAGATAAGAGCCTCTGAAATTTAAGAAGGGTGCAGAATTTGTTTTGTCAACCTACCTACCAAACTACATCATAAAACTTTATTGGGGTTGTGTTGAAGTATGCATTTCTCATAATAAAATATTCCTGTTTTAGCAGACACCCGCTTTGCTGATAAATTTACCTAATTTAATGGTTAATTATAATCTTTTAGGATAGGAAAGAAACCTAGCACATAACAAAAATAAAAGTTTTACTAGATACCTAAAAGGTACTTGGTAGGTAGGCAGAGCGCAGACAATACACATTAAAGCAAAATTGGCTGAACTTAATAAAAAAGGATATTATTACTTACGATGTCAGCATTTTTTCGCTTTTCACAATTTATTAAGTTTTTGCTGAAACTCACTATCAACTTTATTTTAAACAACAGTACTTTAAAATCTTCACTAACTATAAACAACTGATAAAACTGGATGCTGAAGACACTTCAATATTAATAACTTTGGACACAAAAACAAAACAGAAAACACACCGCACTAAGCGTTCGAATTCAAAATGAACGGTTGAATCAATTGACAAGCACTGACAATTGCGGCGCGTGCGCAAAACTTTATTCTTGGCCCTCTGCATTTGGGAAGTGAACTAAATTTTTATTCAAGGTCATCACATAAGCGTGAAACGTCTAGGTATGTTTGGTTTATGCTTCCAACTCCTTGATTTCCATTTTATAATGGGGTCGTTGCACTAAATAGAAAATCGACATAATTTTGATAGAAATAAGTAACTAGGTGTTTAATGACCCTCTGGGTTACATTTATTTACTCACCAGTAGCCCAAAATTTAAACAATGGTGATTTTAGCACAAAGCGCGCCTTCGGAGAATTAAAGAGAAACACGTGTTGTCTCCGTTACGTCACTACCTTAGAAGCGCTTGTGATTGGTCATCGGAACTGATGTTTTGATACACCGAAAGCGAAAGCTACGTGGAGTTTCAGTCGGCTGACATTTGGAGGTTATTTTTATTTGTGTTGGGCGTATAAATAGTTTTCTGTCGTTTATTTATGTGCTTTTATTCCTACTTATTGTGTCAGTTAGTGTATTTGTGTATGGAATATAGAGCAAGGTTTCGTTAAAGCCGATTCAGACAATTTATCGACAGTTAGTAGTGAAATATGGTTGACAATTATTATTTATGCAATTTGGACTATTTCAGTGCTGAAATGAAAAATATAACGAAACGGTGGGGTGCTTCATTTATTTGGGAACTAGACAAATGGAAAAAACAACACTGCGATTGTTTATTATTACGTTGGACGCGTTTGACTTGACACAAAATGACGTTTGCGCTGGCAAGCATAAACAAACAACGGTTGTACTTTCCGGCTAATATCGACACTCCTCGGCATTGCCGCAGATACGTCATCATTTAAAAGGCTTAAAGGGCCAGGGTCTTAACTTTGATGGTGGTTTAGATGCTTAAAACGTTCGCTGTGTGAAAAATAAAAAAATACGGGTCGAATATTTTACGAGAATCTTCGGGAAAATATGATTTTTAAAAATTGTGTAACGACCCCTCTTGGAAGATTCTGGAAAATTATTGATCGAACATTGTTCCAGAAAGAGAATCTTCTAGATAGACTATTCTTTTCGGGAGTCAAGGTCAGCGCCGCAATAAAAACAGCGCGGCTCGCCGTCAAACAAATAATGCGAATCACAGCCAGGGGCGTCGCTTGCGGGGCAAAAGTTCGCATCAGCATTTTTTGGGGCCTGGGTACCTCAAAACCTACCCCAACTTTTCTGCCCTAGGGTACCGGCCAATTTTAATGTCACATTTGAAATCGCCGATCTTTTTTTAAAGTTTCTTGTCTCTCTCAATGTTCAGATATTTCTGTTAGTTTTCGCGATATTTAATAAATTTCAATGCAATGTTTTGAATTTTTGGCTGCTTACATTTTGACGATTCAAGTGTGAAAAAGTTGTGAAAGGTGATTTTGGCATAAAATCATTTTTATTGTATTACAGGTAGACGCGTAGGATTGTCGTCTTGGAGGAAATTTATCTGAATGATTGTCTGAATTGTTTACATAGAGTACCTATTCCTTTCTTTTAGGCAGTACATGATGGCAAGAAGAGCTCATGATAGATCTTGGCACAGAGACCAACTGCCGGCCCTGAGATCATATGAAAAACTTCTACTTCGTTTGGTTGTCGTCATTAAAAAACGTGCAAACAATCGTGTACATGTTCTTTTAAGTGAGAGAACAGCATGGCACCTTCCAGCATGCGAAATTCATCCCACAAAATCTTTACATTCTACATTACGCAGATTTATGGTTGAACTATTTGGAGCAGAGGTGCCTGTACATCGTCCACATGGTTTGCTCTCTGTAGGTTAATAGTGATTAGACTTTATTTAAAGGAGATAACACAATGTATTTTAGGTTGAGCATGATGCAAAGCCAGGGAAGGATGGGGGTTGTTTAACATTATTGGTTGCCTTCAGATCACCCTTAGAGGAGGTCCCTATAATTGGAAAGTGTGTCTGGCATGAAATTTCAAAGGATATTGGTGATAAGTTACTCTTGAGAGTTGCCATGAAAAATTCTACGTTACCAATACATGCAATTCGATAAAATACTTTTTATACCTACCGTTACTTGTTTTTATTGAGGCCGTTGAATTTTGAAATTTTATTGTATATCCCATAATTTATAAACATGTTTAACATATTTCCAGTATTTACCTATCCATTTACTAATTTATTATATGATATTTATTTATATTTTGTATATGGGGCATGGTTTTTATACAACGTTAATATATTTTTTTACTGAGCAGTGTTTTTTAAATCTTCATTCAGTTGTGATTTGTGTTTATGGGCACCTTGGCATGTGCTGTTCCTATAAAGAATGAGTAAATGTTTAAGAGTGCGATATTTTTGTCTATAAAATTCGAAAAGTATGAGATTCTTTCCCGTCACTTTGCTTCCTTCCTGAACTCTTTATGTGACGTAACAGTTATGCTACGACACAAGGGGGGATCTGCCGCGACTGAGCTCGAAGCCGAAGATGGGAGTGGGCTATTGAATAAAATGGGCGCCAAGAAATTATTGGCTAATCCTCCGCAGTAAAGCCAAATGATCCAACAACTATAATTCCTAAAAGTTGCTGGAATAAAGAGTGGTAGGGGATGGAATAGCAAAAAGAACACGAATGTAGAAATACCTAATAGCATATAATAAAAAAAATGTAGAATAGAAACCAGTAATAATGTTCACATAAAAAAAACATATGCTTGTCAGAATTAAATGAATATTAACTTACAACTATAAAAAAAGAAATAACTTAAAGGTGCTAAATTCTAGTGACATGAAATGAACGATTGAGGGGAAAAGTTCTGACTGAATGGCACCACCAATGTTCCGCCCAAAAAAATGAATAAACCAAATAGGCGCGGATGACGCCAGGAGATACGTCCGAAGTTTCGTATGCACACCGACAGGTCAATCGCACGCACACAACCTAGAAACGCTATCGGATGCAACACGAGTGTCGGTCGTAACCAATTACAAGAAAAATAACCAAAATGTATCAAATTACTGAAGGTAATAAATAAAATTAATAAGTAATTAAATCAAGCAACTCCAAAAACTAATTACTATGGTATTAATTGAAATAAAGACAAGTATAATACACAAAATACAAACCTAGGAGTTACTTTTGACAGCAACTTAAATTTTGAAAAGCATGTAAGCAAGCTGATCAGTCATGCATATCTCCAACTGAAGAGTTTGTATCAGTTTAGGAATACAATAAACTGCGACACTAAATTTTTTGCTTGTAACATGTGGATTTTACCTTGTATTACATATTGCACGGGAGTTTATTATCCGTTTCTCACAAATGCATACAAGAAAAAATTACAGAAGATCCAAAATACTTGCATGAGAATATCTTATGGACTGCAAAGAAGAGAACATATATCACCACACTTAGTGAATAAGAAAATAATCAATATGGAGAACCACTATATTTTGGCAATTGCTTCGAGCCTTTTTAAAGTTCTCACAACACAGGAACCAGAGTACCTGTTAGACTTTTTAATAAAGAGATCTAAAGTGCACAGTGTGAACTTGCGTGGTGTGGACCTGGTCTTCACTATTCCGCAGCACAGGACTACTAAATATGAGGGATGCTTCGCATATGTGGGACCTGCATTGCTTAATCAGTTCAGTCAGGTTTTTGAATCTAGTGGAAAAATCAGTACATTTAAAACTAATTTGAAAAACTTGTTAATGTTAGAGCAGGAGTCGGCATTACGGTAGGACTATGTAGCCTATACTAAGGTGCAGGGATTGGGAGGGTGGGGGCAGGGATGCTTATTGTTTTTGAGTTGTATTCTTATTTTTGCTTTTTGTACTGTGATGGGGAGAAATTGAAAATCAGTGTAACTGAATTTCTCCAATTGGCTGTAATTTGTTACTTCATTGTAATTTGTTACTTTCCAATAAATATTATTATTATTATTATTATTATTATTATAATACAAGAGGGTGGCCACGCTAAGCCGTGGTCAGGTGCTACAAAGCAAGTCTTCGGTAGCGCGTCCCGAACGAACGAGCGACAAACAAAACAGTGAAAGTAAAAAAATAGTTGGCCACGAATAAGCTGTGCCAGGCGCTACATATAATAGTCGATGGGCGGCGTTCCAATCGAACTAGGGAACTAGAGACAAGATCTGACCTTAGCTAGGGTAATAAGGGGAACACCTACTCCAGGTGGTGTTCAGCAACTTGTCAGCCTTCCACGCTGTCTACGGCTACGACTTCGACTGCAGCTACTAGTAGGTACAACTGACTGCGAGTACTACTAACACTGTGAGTGCAACTGCGAATACGAGCGCTGTAGAAACATCACTAGCATCAAAATCTACCCTCGTATTTGAGATACAATTAAAAGAAATACAAACATCGGTAAAAATAAAAAAAACACACTAAATGGAACAAACAACAAACTAATGAAAACCTATTAATTATAAAAATATATTCAGAAGAGGGCTTAACTTTCAAGTGTCAGCTGTCCGACACGAAGAGGAAGATTTAAATAGGCAGGTTCGGTAATTTTCAAATTTCATTAAAATTGATAGAGTTTATTATACTGAAGGCAGTTATGTTGTTAATTTTTGTTAAAAAAAAATTCCTTCGCCTGTGAAGCCGTTGCAAAGTTTTCTGTCGGTGCGAGGCTAGAAATCGTACCTTGCAGCGAGAGTAGGCCGCGTGACGTCAGAACTTAGTATAACGTACAAGTCCCAGCTTCAGCGCGCAGCAGTCCCATAAGTATTATGCATATGCATGTGTAGTTAAACTGTTAAATATTATTAACTGGTTCTAACTGGTGTTTTCTGTTTTGTACCCAGACTAATACATCGTACAGCACACCAATAAAACGGAAAAAGTGGTTCGTTGGAGCCAGAAGGAAAATCGGTCAGCATTATCGATATTTTCGCGAGTTAGTTTATCATTGCAAAAGTTTATAAAATTATCGGCTGCCCCATTGCAGCCACTCTAAATAAAATCGAACATAATGTAATTTATCGACAGTTTTCTGGGACCCCTTGGTACTTGGCAACGTGTTACAGTTAGCATAATTTGAAACAGGATGCTAGGAGCATGACGGAGCCAAATACTGAATCGCCATAGCGTTCCCTCCCTGAACTAAAAAAGGAAATTTTATTAACTATTTTACAATAATAATTAAATAGTACGTCATCATAAAGTTCTCTTTTGAAGACTTGTAGGACGCGTACCTCCATCCTTTCCCTGAGCTAGCCTACGCGTTTCCGTAAAAGTAGAACATTCTACATCCCCAACTATTTGAGAGCAGTCTAATCTGCTCCAACCTCTACCTCTTTATGCCTATCTCTGACTCTAGTATGTCGCGAACTATTCCTTTGTGTCTCAGAAGGTGTCCTACGATCCTATCCCCTATTCTTTATTGTCTTCCATACTTTTCTCTTTTCCCCAACTCTTTCTAATTCCTCCTTATTGCTAACTTGTCTATCCACGGTATCTTCAACACCCGTCTGTAGCATCACATTTCAAACGCTTCTACTCTTTTGAAATCCGCTTCTCCCATTGTCCAAGTTTCGCACCCATAGGTATAATTTCGTACTCCATACATGCGTCTTTAAGAGTCTCTTCCGAGTTTCTACATTAACCGTTCCAGAATATAGCAGTTGTTTCATTTTGTTAAACAAGTACCTAGTACCTACGTAGCGTAGTTTTTTGATTCGTGTGAGTTGTATTTGTTTCCGTTTTTTTTTTAATTTCCAATCCGTTATAAAACTGTTAACTTGATAACTTGTCAATCACTTAGGTATACATACCTACATAAATGAGTAGGTATGAATTATATTGTATTAGAGAATATAGGTAGGTACCTATTTTACAAACAGAAGTAAGCAGGTATCTACAATCTACATACCTATTTATACTGAATTATAAAAGGCATGTACAGTTAATAAATTGTTGACTTTGTTTTACTTATACCGGTCTGCCTTTACACTACTGTTTTGGGGTTGAATGAAATTGGGGTTAGATGCAAGAATCACACACCATTTCCACATTTACCGGGACATTCACCTACCTACTACATAAATATGGCAAATTATGTGAATCGGAATTTTGATACCCTTGTTGCATCATTATATCGATTATGTTGTCTTTGTTTTATGTTTCCTTGACACCTTACTTTAAAAATTCACGCTGGAAATAGTCCCAATAAGTATGTTATGAGATAGGTACCGCTTCACGGGCACTTCAAGAGAAGTGGGAGGAGTGCCTTACGAATCTCTGACGTCAAACCAATAACAAAGCGAACTAGCATGTGGGCGTGATAAGCTAATTTCTTTCGCAATTTTTTTTTTTTTTTTTAAATTCGCCGTAAATCAATTACAATAACAATTGTGCGCCATAATCCTTTTTCACAGGAACAAGGCCAGTCCAACAAACTCCTTAGAGCAAAACCAAAACTGAACGTTAAGTGGTGAAATAATAATCTAATCCCAGACAAACGGAAGACCTAGAGGTCATATTTAATATATTATTCACCAAACCACACTATTAAAAATCTAACAATTAACCACTGTCTTCTGCTAGAAAAACAAAAAAGGAAAACACAAAAAACTGGGCCAATAAATTCAATTTTCGAACAGGAGAGAAATGCAGACTATACTCACAAGAGGGCACCGGCGGTCAAATTAGGAGCTAAAATTTTAAAGGTAAAGTCGCTGCTCTTGCTGGAAAATCAACCGCAACATTTAAATGAAGGGGAAATTCGAGCTCTACTTAAAGCATACCAGAATAATAATACTCTATTAAATTAAATAGCCACTAGGTCAGATGGTCATGGTCAATGAGTAGTTGCTGTGAGACAAAGCTAAGGAACAAAAGCTGACGAACTCGCTTGTTACATTTGTTCTTAGGTAGCTATATAGATGGGAGCATGTGGGGATTTTTTATAACCATTGTTTAAACAAAGTTATAACTCAAATGCACTGGAAGAATTCTTCTGAGAAGCTTGGAATATTTAAGTGGGCAA
The DNA here is from genome assembly GCA_963966045.1 of Xestobium rufovillosum. NCBI lineage: Eukaryota > Metazoa > Arthropoda > Insecta > Coleoptera > Ptinidae > Xestobium > Xestobium rufovillosum. The sequence continues at coordinate 22,578,688 of OZ014494.1, forward strand.
TTAAGTAATTTAACGTTAGAAAGAGATAGAGATTTACTACTTTTTCATGGGGTATTGAATTTGAACTGAGAAGGTACTCATTTTGTACTGAATAATCCATACACCTAGAAAAAGATGAATAAAAATTATCCATTTTACGTGACTGACATGTAATAAATGTCGGGCGAGATACATGTGCAGTATGCAGCTACGAAGGGCACAGAATAAATTCTACAACAAAATGGCAATGTTTAAGTGCTGCCTGAAATTAAGTGTTTAAATTTTAATAATTTTTACTTTTACGTGGAGTGTTAAATGGGTGTAGGTAATCTTTGATTTAACAACAAATAAAATTTAAATATTCGTAATATTTTTAAAAAGTCAAAAATAATTTATACCTACACTTCTTCGTTTTTTTGTTTTAAATGTGCGTGTTCCTTCTAAAAGATTACATAATTATCTATTTATTATCAATATCAAAGAGCATAATTTTTATAATATACTTTCTTTGTCAATACTTTTATTTTTTACTAATATTATGCCTTTTTGTATTCTAGTATTTCCATACTTACGAGCCGCCACTCGCCACGGTTTCTTGGCCATACAAAAAAAAACCCTTTAAAACAAACCGCGTAAAATCCCCCATGAGTACCAACAGAGTGCTAAGGGTGCTCATTGGTTCCCAGTTCTCACTAAAACAATAAAAAAGTAAGTTACTAGTCAAACGAAAACAAACGCTCTTTTGCTCTTTTTGACATTTTACATTTTATCTCTATTCTGGGTCTGGAGTGTGTAGTGTCAAACGTTGTTTGTAAATTGGTCTTTCTAGAAAAGGAAAATGCATATCTCTTTATGCTAAGTTGTTTTCTGGTTATAATGTTTTGTAAAACAATTAGCAGTGAGTAAAAATTTGCAACCAACTCGCAATTTATTTCATAATAAATTGTCATTTTTAGATGGGATCATGGAATAATCAGAATATTGTCAAGTTACTTCATAATAGAGGAATTAAGGCTGAAAATGCATTCAAAGTCAAAAGATATTCACAGTTTACAGAGCGGCTGATAATAAGGTTAGGTTTAGAACATGAACTCGAAGGGCATCAGGGTTGTGTGAATTGTTTGGAATGGACGGCTGACGGAAGGTATAATTATTATTCCATATCTATAGAAGTTGTCCGCTAAAGGTGCTCTGTGAATTTGGAGACTGGTAGGCAATAGAATGTAAACTGAGATTGAAGAATGTAAAGTGGGATTGCTTATGTAAAGTTTTGTCTCGGGTAAAAGGGATTTTAAAATATGTATGTTTTAATTTTATCTAAATAAGCCGATCAGATAAATTGATGATATGTGACATGTAGTTTTCTATACTTAAAAGTAGTTGCATTATCATTAACCCTTTTGGAACGGTGGCTGTATAAAGATTGCTGCTAGCTGAATGGGCGCGGACAGCGCACCGACTCTGGTTACTAGCCGTCTAGCGCGCCAAATTGTTCGTTCTAAAAAATATTGAATTTTGTTATCTTTTTATTATTATTACTTGATTGCGAAGCCACTTTCTGAGATCTGAGCACAAGATGCACACCGAAACGCTTGCAACTTTAGTTGTTTCCTGTCTGGGGGGAGGTGTAAGAAATTTTTTTGCATTCCTGTCGCTTCCTGTACTGAAAAGGTTAATACCAACCAATTTGAAGTATTTTTTAAATGTTTAATATTGCCTTTTGCATAATATTTCATAGTGGTCAGTATTATTGACAATTTAGAAATTGTATTGGAGGTTTTTATGTCAATTAAAAAAACCTTTGAAATAAGTTGTACAATACTGGATCACTGATGGATGCTAGAGGCTGTGAGCGAATTTATGGGTATGTTACAATGCTTCTCTTGTCTCTTCGTTTCGGACGTCACTTATATAACGACGTTCCCGGTTTGGGGCCCTAAATATACACCCGTATCCCTCGGTCTCACTTATTGGAACACGCTGTATATTTAAGAGGATCTGGACGTTTGCTTATGAACGTGTTCTGCGTTGTACGTACGGTCTGGTCGGTGGAAGATTTATTCGTTGATAACCCTTGAGCTATCAGTCGCAGAAGGGTGGGTTCTATTACTATTGCTAAACATTGATGAAATAATAATGCATAAACAAAATATAAAAGGACTCTATTACTTTAACTATACGTACATTAATTCAAACGGTTAAAATAAAACTGACTATATTTACAGAATATTTACAGGGAAATGAAAAGCGGTTCTCGCGGAGTATCCTGATAGGGCGGTAGACTATGATCAAAGCTGAACTTTTACGGTGTTTCGCGGTATACGTAGTAGCAATAAAATATGCCGACTCCTAGACGAGCTTCGGTGAGAGACTTTCATCGCAGCAACTAGGTTGCAATCTCGTTGGGGGACGCCGCTAGCTTATCCGTCACCAATAAATAATTAGCTCTCCCTCAGCATGTCACCAGGGGCCCTCAGTTACCCAGGTGCAATCGATTTCTGCCAGTATATCGTCTCGTTAATAGACCAAAGTCGCACGAGATTGCCAAATCGATTTAACCTTCACTGGCATGGCAGGTCCCTAATTCCTGAGTTTGAACACATTACTACTTAATGGGTAAGGACAGGATAGGCCAGTCAGCTTGTGACTGGTTAATGTTTGATTGTTGATATCTTTTACAATAACAGCAAGTAAACACCGAGCAATTACTCTAAATTTACAGGACGCTCACTATCAGCTTGAACACATGGCGTAGTCGGAACGGTCGATCAGGTACTATTCGGATGCGGCGGCCAGCCGACTAGACACTATTGGCTCACTCTGTATATTAACTGTAGTGACACATTTATAAATGTATCATGCGGAGAGAATATGAAAAACCATCGCTGATTTTCTAAAAATTAAAATTGCCCAAAATAAAAGTTTTGTTGTATGGCTGAATTCACTGGACTTATCATCGAACTGGCGGAAACCATATAATTGGTACTTAGGCTGAATCAGCAATATCCTTGTCTATCTTATTTGTATAAGCAATAGCCATATTTAATAATGTTACTGGATGTTCGTCTTATCTCTAAAGAAAGAAGAAAGGGGATGACAAGTGTCGCCTTTGCCCTTAGAAGAAATTTCAGTCGAAAGTCAAAATGCTGTGGAATCAGCCTCACTTTATTTTAAATTATCAATTATTTTCCAAATTCACAGAACACATTTACTACATGTTATGTATCAAATTATTTGTTACATTTTAGGCGTTTGGCTTCTGGTTCTGATGATACTTGTGTAAAGATTTGGGACCCGTTTAGGCACAAGCTTCTTAAAAACTGCCCCACTACTCACATTGGGAATATTTTTTCTGTTAAAGTATATGTTATAGCTTACAAAAATAGTACAATATTCGTAATATATATTTTATAGTTTGTGGGAAGAGAGGGTTCTCTGATTGCGACAGCTGCTGGTGATTGTCGAGTCGTTGTACAATATTTGGAGGCAGCAGACAACAACCCACCACACATAGACTGTAGTTGTCATGTAGGTAGAGTCAAACGGTTAGCAGTTGCTCCCGATCAACCATCAGTGTTTTGGTCAGCAGGTGAAGATGGCTATGTTCTGTAAGTTTGTGTAAAATATGTAATTGACTTTAAGATCATAATACACATATATTGTTTTTGTATTGTTAAACATATTTCATCATCATAAGGTTCTCAGTCCGAAGACTGGTTGGACGCGTACCTCCATTCTTTTCTATCCTGAGCTAACCTACGCATTTCCCTAAAAGTAGAACATCCTACATCCCTAACTATTTGAGAGCAGTAGTCTAATCTAGGCCTACCCCTACCTCTTTTTATTCCTATCTCTGACTCTAGTATGTTGCGAACTATTCCTTCGTGTCTTAGAAGGTGTCCTACCATCCTATCTCTCCTACTCTTTATTGTTTTCCATACCTTTCGCTTTTCTCCAACTCTTTCTAATACTTCCCTATTGCTAACCTTATCTATCCACGGTATCTTCATCATGCGCCTGTAGCACCACATTTCAAACGCTTCTACTCTTTTTCTATCCGCTTCTCCTATTGTCCAAGTTTCGCACCCGTATAATGCCGTACTCCATACATACGACGTTAAGAGTCTCTTCCTAGTCTCTATATTAACCGTTCTCGAGCATAACAGTTGTTTCTTTTTGTTAAACGCAACTCGGCCCTGCGCCATTCTTTGTTTTATATCTTTAGTGCTCCTACCGTCTTGAGTTATTTTACTTCCTAAGTAGCAGAAATCCGAGACCTCCTCTATCTTCTCATTTCCAATTTGTATTTCCATTTTAGTTCTATTTTCACATCCCCTACATACCAAAATTTTAGTTTTCTTTTTATTGATTTTCATGCCGAAGCCCTGTGTCAAAACTGCTTCCATTTCATTCAAAGCCGCTCCTAATTCTTCTTTGCTAGATGCTAACACTGCTATATCATCCGCAAATCTGAGCATGTTAATAGTTTGGCCCTGTACATTGATCGCACAATTTTGTAACACCAGGCATATATTATATTTTGAAACATTTTCTTATTAATATGTTGACTGCGTAAATGCCTTGGTCTAAAAGTCGATGTAAGCCTTAGGGTTGTCATTTTTCCAGTTTTATAGGTCGACACGGCAATGTTACAATTGTTGGTTGCATTCAGCGCGCTGAGCAGCTCTGAAGTAGTATAGTTATGTAAATTCCATATATTCTTAGGGTCTCATTTGTGTGTAAAGACAGTTTTGTTATGTAATTTTCTCATTCTATTCCGAGTTCTATTCTTTGTTTTTCATTTTATCCAATTTGTACTTAACACTCTTCATAATGGTATTAGTATTTATTTCATCGTTAATTTGTAGTCAATATGACATTCGAGAACCACATGATTGCCCTAGTCGAAGCAAAGTTTTTATGGATTTGAGCCAGTCGTCTGAAGTTAAATGTATAGCTATAAATCCTGTAAGACCACATTTGGTTGCAATAGGTGCTGACGATTGTTTTATCAGAATCTATGATAGAAGAAAGGTCAGAACTGATCCATACAAGGTAAAGGTAGTGTATCAGTTGTATCACAGTTTTTGGGTATTGTTTAATATTTCACTCGATACAGCTGACATATGGTTTGGATCATCATACAAGGTCTCCGCCAGAGCCTCAAGATCCCAACTGTGTCGAGTACTACTCTCCAGGCCATCTTGCTAGAGACAGAGGGGGCGAAATGAGTTACAAATTAGCTGCAACGTATATAGCATTCAATTCCGCTGGTTCAGAAATGCTAGTCAACATGGGTGGTGAACAGATATACTTGTTTGATGTTAATAATGCTCGCAGTGCTAAAGAACTTTTGGTGCCTCAGAAGAATAGCAAGAAATTTAATAATAAGCATAAAATTTGCAGTTTTATGGTGAGTAACTATTTTTTATATTTTAAATTATCACATTTTTGAATTCAATGCCATTTGAAGTTGTTGCTACAATTTGATCTTCATAGAAGTGGCATTAACTATTAGGATTATATGGTGTCTGCTACTTAGGATGGGTATACATGAATGTTCTTGTTATTTTTTACCAAAAGCAAACTTTTCCGTTTATAGATCATTGTGGCACCCGGAATGCCAGAGCCTTCCTGTCTGCAATACTTCTAAGGTTGGCCAAAACATTTAGGAAGACCCTGTACCAGGTAACTGCCAAACACATTCGTATGAGAACTTAATAAGATATTAAATAAATAATGATAGGATTCGAACCTTAAAGTTTCGTTAGGACCCTCAAGCTTATGCCCGTTCGTATTTACGTCGCTACACTTTGTCACTAGGAAGTTTGGGGAAGGTAGCTGGACTTCCGAATAAAAATGCACTTTTGGATTCCAAAAAAAGATTTATTTGGAATTAAAAAAAAAGAAAAAAACCTTATTACTTCATGAATTTACTGCAGGATTTTTAGTCAGTGGCAAAGACTTTAATTGACTAAGTTCTGGCAAAATTTGGTAAAATTATTGAAATTTTACTCTAATGAAATTAATCTCAAAATATTACTTCTGAATGAATATTCCAGCAAAAGTCTTGGAGACTGGGCAAAAATTCGAACATTGACTTACGTCACTTGGTCATTTTCGATATTTGAATCACAAAGGCGAAACCAAGACTCACTTGGAAAACAAAAAACAAAGCTCACTTGAATAACAGAGGCGAAAACAAGACTCACTTGAGTAACAAAAGCGAAAAACAAGACTCACTTGAATAACGAAAACGGAAAACAAGACTGTCCTCTCGGACTGAGGCAATAATATTTATAAACTTTTGGGAAAATTGGGAGGGCCTTTACAGGACCAGTCAGAAATCTTTTCTCCCCCGCTTTGGGGTATATTCGAAAACGGGGTGGGGTTTTATGGTCACTTGTCCATCCCTGAACGGGCCAAAAATTGGCGTGGGGTAGTTAAAGAAATGCATCGGGTTTTTGAGCAATAGGGGTTTCTTCTTGGTTCGAACTGGTTTAGGGGGTGGGTACCGATGTCTTTGTACTTAGTTTCTACATAACATATAAAATGGGCGTGTGACGTCTCTTAAAGTAATGCTGGTTGCATATCCATCAGGAAATTATTGTACTCAAATTAAAATATTAGGCCACTTTCTGTCATTTGAAACTTTACCTTTATATGGTGGATTACTATAAAAATGGAATGACCTGCAAAAATAGAGTAAAATATCCCATGAAAACATCTCGTTCCAAAAACACAAAACACATAATATTAGAATCGAAAATGACACCAGATTTAACAAGTAATTTAAAATACAATAACAATTATAGAAAATATTCATATCGTGTAGTAAATCTTCCCTACTCGCATACATTCAATATAACTCAAATTTAGCGTATTCCCTCAATTAACCTTGTGGAAAATATGACTACTAACTATGTATATAATTTATTGTTCTTTAGTGCCTGCTTCTGCGACAATTAGGCGCCGGAAGGCGAGTTGTTCTTTGTCCGGTATTTTTATGGGCGCGACGAATTTGTTTAAAAGATCTCTTGGCTTCGAAAGACAACTGACATCTGAATTTACGATAGGGGGTTCATCTTTTTGCCCAGGAAATAGACCTACATGAAAAAGGTTTTCACAGAATTTGTTGAAAGGGACGGACACACATGCGAGAAAGGTTCAGTTCATTTTCAAAAGATGCGTTCCGAATTATCTCTTCTGACTGGACAGCTCATTAAGAATTGGCCGGATCCCCGTGGTGAATTTAGAAAACTACTAACACAAAGAGATACAAACAGATACAAACAGACGTTTTGGTCGCCTGCAGTCTCCAAAAGCAGATTCATTCTGCTTCTAATAAATAGCAATAACACTTCTTGGAATTCTCGTTTTGTTACATCATCCATATGTAGATATGTAGATATGTATATCATCCATATGTAGATTCTACACTGACTTGGTGGCAGGGATTGAAACCGTTTCACTTTTTATTTCGGTTACGGTTAGGGTTACTAAGATTTATAACAGTTAAGATTTCAGTTTCGGTTTAAATGTCACAGTAAATTTCGGTATCGGTTTCAGTTACAGTTTGACCTTTTTCAATCGGTTTCGGTTATGGATTTCGGTTAATATCGGTTTTTGAAAAACTTTAACTGCACTGTAACTCTTAATTGAGTTAAACAGTAACAAATCCTATTTCACATCTGTAAATTTAGGTAGTTGACTGTAAACTGTAATAAAAAATTACATAAACCATCAGGTACATTTTATTTAAATTTAATGTTCAAGACAAGACCCGAGTGCTTCAACTTCGATTCGCTTAAACTCTACATACATAGGTTTCTTGTAGGTCTGACAAGACAATAAGATTAACAGAGGTCAAATCAAAACTACTTTAATAATAATTATATTATTAATAAATATCCAACGAACATTACGAATATTAATAGAATCCGGATACCGGAATTCCGATTAACCAGAAGTTCCGATTATTTCCAATACTAGTAGGTACGAGTTTTAACAATACAGGGCACAAGTGCCTCCGTCATACTGCAGATTTTCATTCCAAATAAAACAAAAGCACGTGCCATTTGACTTTGACGTTTATCGATATTATTTACAACGTCTTAAACTAGTTTTTGTAATATAATTATAGGCGTCTTGCAGTGAAAAGAGTTTATTTTCAATTTGTGTGTTGGGCTTTCGTGTAAAAACTTGAAAACTACTATAATTATTATATTGCAGAGGTTAGGTTAAACGTCAGGTAGCACATGGCTTTGTTTTGTTTAGAATGAAAATCTGACGTTTATGATGCGCCACTTTTGTGGTGTATTATTTGTCCACATGGCGGCGTTCAGCTGAAGTCAGTAGCGTGTTGATTTTTTTTGTTAACCAATCACTGGCTCAATTTGATTCGGTTTGAAGAGATTACGGTTTCAGTTAGGGTTAATGATTTGGGTTTCAATCCCTTCAAAAACCGATACAAATATCTGTATATCGGTTACAGTTTCGGTTAATCAAAACAAAATAAAACGGTTTCGGTAACGGTTTCGGTAAAGCAAATATTTTAAATTTCGTTTACAGTTTCGGTTAAGGTTATTCGAATATTAAACGGTTACGGTTGCGGTTACGGTGAATATCGGTTTCGGTTTCAGTCCCTGCGTTGGTGGAGACACTAGAATCGCTGTCGTGGAAAAATGGCGGGATATTTAAAATTTATGTTTAATTTTTGCTTTCCAAATGTTGTGTTGCAGAGAAATGAAATAAATAGCTTGGTATTAAATTTTTAATGCTTTGTTCATATACAGCTTTTGCAATGGAACAAAATTTTCATATTACAATTTAATACTGAACTGAGATTTATTCATTTTACTACATGCAGCATACTTAGGTAATTTAATTGAAACATTTTATTCTATAATATTTTCTATTAAATATTACAAGAAATGTTATAAATTTATTTTAATTCGAATAAATCAAAATAGTGGTAACAAAATTAAGAATTTAAGAATTTTTACAAATACGTAAATGACACTGTGAAACATAAGTCATTATAAAATATAAATTACTTACAGTTTCACCTTTCACATTCATGTGTGTTATAAGAGAGTAAGAGAACGTTTAGAGAACTACCCATCTTAACTGGTTTCTACCCAGTCCTATTAATTCTTGAGCTCTCTTCAAGGTAGTCTACCTAACTATCTCGGTCCAGAAGTCTCCTAGGGCTGTCAATCCCGATCAAAAATTCCAATCCCGGGATTTCGGTATTAGGAAATGGCAATCCCGGAATCCCGGGATTGATCCCGGGAAATGAAACGCCATTCGTTGGGCGATTTAACTTTATTAAAATAAAAAAGTCAATACAAAAGAGAAAACAATAAAATAAAATCTATCTCGAAATCTATAGTTTTTTTTGGTTATTAAAATAGTAACGTAGAAACATAAGTTCATCTAAAATACTGTCTCCTAAACTTGAACGCAATTTCGTACAAAATGTACCGGCAGAAGAGAACGCTCTTTCAGATTCTACACTTGTCGGAGGTATAGACAATAGAAAGTCATATGCTAATTGTAAATGAAGTCCCCGATTACCCCCCTTTTGAAACAGTTGCATTTCTTGTTGTGGGGTTGTTTTTAATGAAAGTTTCTGTTTGTCGCTCGGTTTAACTTTAAGAGGTGCCATGCTTTTCTTTAAAGCCTCTTGTAATCTCCGCTTGAGGGAATCGTTATTCGCTTTCGCACCTAGGTCTTTTCCTTGTGCCCCCGTAAGATTTTTCAAGGGGATTAAGTCATCGGGACCATACTCTTCGTCAATCGCATCATTAGTGTCTGCCTGTGCACTTTTTGTAAGTCTCTGTATCAGGATCCCAAACTCGTGTCTGATATTTTTTTTATTAGGCATGGCAAAAAGTTCGTCAGATTCAGTGTCTTTGGGATTATGTAAATAACGCAATATATCAGAAAAAATAGTACGGCGCTCCTGGATACGTACTCTAAGAGATTCTTCCAGGTCTCCAGTAATAGGAGATTCAACATTTTTCACTTCCTGTATCATAAACTTTAAGGCCGTATCTGCAGTGCACAAGTTTGCATCACGTTGACACAATGCCTCCACAGTTAGTTTCACCGGCGTCAATAAATTGACCAAAACTTTAAGTAGTTCTAGTTCGTTGTCAAAAAAATGTTCCATTTTGAGATCAATCATTGCTTTCTTGATGCAATTTTCTAAAAGAACAAAACGCTCTAACATTATAAGTAGGCTACTCCATCTCGTTTTACAGTCTAAAATTAATTTTAACTCTTTGCCATGGTCAACTTTAACATATTTTTGTAAAACGTCATTCTTCAGGGGAGATTTTCAAAATGATTTAATTATTGTTCTCACCTTTGCTATTGTTGAATTAATATTGTAGGCTTCAGAAAGCTCTATTTCTTGATTATCTTGAGAAAATCCCAACGTCCCTTCATCATTATTATCATTATCTGTCACCTCTTCTTCATCTACACTATCTCTTTCCATATATTCTTTTTCTTCGTTCTGTATATTATTTTTATAAAGAATATCAATAACCGCCAACTGTATTCCATGGGCAAAACACAACTGTTGGGCTGGTGTAATGATTTTGCCAACTTTAGCTATGGTGCTGGCACCATCTGTGGTGATACATACTATGTCTTCAGAAAGATTTAAGTTATGTTCGCCGAGACGTTTTTCTATCAATTCAACACAAACTTCAGCTGTCAACCACTTGTTAATTCTGACCAGACCAATGTTCCAAAATTTCTTATAGCCATGAACATTAATATTTAAGAAGCGCTTGTTTGATGAAGACGTCCACTCATCGAAAGTTAAACTGAATCGTTTTTGATCGTCTTTTTGATGTTGTATTTGCTGTATCACATCTGAGCGAATTTTTTTACTGTACATCAAGACCTTTGGTGTTATTGTAGCTCTAGAATTCGGTACTTTAAAGCCTTTAGCTGCAAGTAATTCCCGTAAATCCTGAGACGTCACAAATATGGAAAAAGGAAGCCCATCTAAGGCTGTCATTCGTGCAATTATTGCGTCGAGGGTTTTGTCATTTTTAGAGATATAGAAATCACTCAATTTTCTTTGTTTGGCAGGTAGAATTTCATCAGAAGCAGAAACATGTGATGTACTGGGACCAGGATCATCTATTTGCGATGTTGTGCATCGATTCGCCTTAATATCAATTGCGTGAATTTTTAGTAAGTGAGTGAGCAGGCCTTTTGTTGATCCCCCCTTTGTACGCAATACAGCACCACATCTTTTGCACTTAGCCGTGTCACACTCATCTTTATCCGTTAAAAAATAATGCCAGACGGAATTAATATCATCCGCTTTTTTTGGATGCGGTAAATAATTCTTCGACATTGTCAATTAAACAATCTGTGGAAACAATCCACCGACAGTGCGACACACACATAATACGAATTTGAAAACCACCTACCTTTTATATCTCTGCAGTCGGCAAATCAGCACAATAATAAAATACAACAAAATAGCAGTTAACAGCATCACACGCTCATATCACATTTTGTAGGTTAGTGCTCTGTGAAGTCCCGTTCTAAGTCATGCATTTCACCGCCTTAGCGTGTGAAGTGGCGACAAAAACGCAAACAAATTCGTTCAAGGTCAATCCCGAAAATCCCGGTATCGAAACCACATTAATCCTGGGATTTACAAATCAGGTGGGATCGCCGGGATCCCGGGTTCCGAGATCCCGGGATTGACAGCCCTAGTCTCCATCCAGTAAGAAGTTCTTTCTTCTTATTAGATTCTTTACTAACCAAGTAGAACTTGAAGACGTACATTTCATTTCTGCCGTGCTTCATTGATGGACAGTGTTAATTCCTTAAGTAGTAGCATGTATGTAGGTAGTAATTTTGTTGCGAACAAATCCAAATGGTCATTGAAATAATTATCTTAATAAAGCCAGTTAAACCGAAACTATATGTTACGTTGAAGTATTTTTTCCAGGGAGATAAATGTGTGAAAAGTTTCGCAGTAAATGGAAACTCGTGCGCTTGTGCTTACATTAAACGAGCATCAAAACTTTCTCAACGTAAATGGTAATTCATAATAGTATAATTTTAGAAAATACTGCATTTCATTCTTGAATTTGTTGCTCTAGGATAGGTGACTTATATGCAGCAACCAGAGATTATTTGCATGTGATTCATAATTGGCCTGATAATATGGAGGCCTGTATAGGCCTAGTTGAATGTTTATTAGCAATGAAATGGTCCAAAGAAGCTTCAGAATGGCTAGATTACTATTGCAAGATATGGCCACATGTAACAGATGGTAAAGTTAAGAGGTTAAGAGAGTCTTTGACTAGCCTCGAATCAGCTTCAGACAAAAAAGATGAAAATGTGGAGGAACCTCGTGACAAGGTCCTCACTGATGAAGAGAAACAGTTGCGGTTAGATGCAAAGGATTATGAGTTACGCTTTTTGGGACATTGCAATACCACCACTGATATTAAGGAAGTTAATTTTATGGGCAAGGCGATCAAGAAATTAAAAAATTGCGTATTTGTCATGTGATGTATTTTTAGGTGAAGAAGGTAAATTTATTTGTGCAGGTTCTGATGATGGAGTGATCTTTTTTTGGGATCGTAGTAATACAGAAATTATACACGCTGTGTCAGGCGATATGTCTATAGTTAACTGTGTCCAGCCTCATCCTAGCACTTGTTTTGTTGCTTCTAGCGGAATTGACATGGCTGTTAAGTTATGGTCCCCTATTGAAGAAGTAAGTACATATTCAGCCATTACAATCCTTTTAGACCTGTAGTTAGGAGGTACGCCAGAAAATTTTGTGCTTGCTCTAGAGCCTAGATTATTCAGTTTTTGTTGCCATAAATCGACCATAATAGCAAGTCTGTGTTGCAATAGCAACAACCCCCTCTGACTAATAATAAATGTTTTGGACCCCAAGTGGTGGGTAGTGGACAAAACAGCGTGGCTCAGGCATATCCAGAATATTCCTGCCTTGTCTAGTTTTTGTTGATTTTGTTTGAATTGTAAATTGTTTTATTATTTCTATCTCAATACATTGTGTTCCTAGATGGACCTAATAAGTAATAATTATACTAGTAAACTATTTTGTCCACGACTATCTTATAATATACTCTTTATACTTGTGTTTCCTCAATCATAATTAGATACATTAATCACTGCAGTGATTAATGAATATTATTCACTACACCAATAGGAACATCGCTTTGACCCTTTTTACATTTATTTAGTGGGCCGCGATCGCGATGTGTCAGTTGAAATTGAAACGTCAAATCAGCATGGTTTGCTTTTAATTTGAAATGCATATTCTAAAAAAGAAGATATAATGAGTAGTGAGAGTGAAAACGAGGTTTCTTTAACAGCACCAGCAATAAAAGAAGCTGCAGAACTTGCCTCATTAGATTAATTGCCCAAAAAACCAAGAAAATTATACCTGAGAGCGTATGTATGAATCTTTCTTACACTGGAGAAGGGAAATGAAGGTAAATTCTTTCTGGGAATCTGTTTTGATAGTTGTGGACAAAGTATAGTATACAACTTGTTATAATGATGCTATTATTACCTCGGATGATTACAAAACTCGCTCGTTTCACTTGCTCGTGTTGTAAACTTCATCCTCGGTAATAATAGCATTCATTATAAACTCGTGTATAATATACTATTATTTTGCATTTTTAGAGAAAAAGTCATACTTAATAAAAACTTGCTTTTTCTGATAAGCCCTTAGCCATTGTCAAAATTTAGAAATATGTAATGTACAGGGTGGTTCTAATGTTTCTAATGTCAATGATTTGCCCGAGGAGTAGTTGTTCGAACGGTCAGTACCACTCATTACTGCCGCATAATTCGGCTAATAATTAGCTCTTGCTAATACTTGCACCAAGCGGGTAAGTATAATACAGCAAGCAATATTGCATGGTTCCGGTTTGTAGGGCAAAGCACCTTACTGTTCCAAAAGAACGAAACCAGTGGTATACAGTTTTCCATGCACATTCGAAACATGCGATATTGAAAAACTTCTAACATACCCTTGGGACAGTCTGGTTTTCGGCAGGGTCATGGTTGTGCTTCGGCTTTGTCAGAGGTTATGGACGATATATTTCGTGCTCTTGATCTCAACAAACTTACTGTTTTGATCCTTAACGATTTTTCCAAAGCCTTCGACACTCTGAATCACGATATTATGATCTTTATTATGCATTATGTCGGTCTTGCCCCTGAAGCTGTAAGGCTGATTGCATCATTCATGTCTGAAAGAAGTCAATGTGTTGCCTATAATATTTGCTTATCTTCGCCGAGCAGTCTTGCATCCGGCGTGCCTCAGGATAGTTCTAGGCCCTATCTTGTATACTATTTATACTTCTATGGTTCACAAATCGTTTCTTCACTGTAACTATCACTTTTATGCTGACGATACTCAACTTTACCATTCTTTTGAAGCTGCAGATGCTCGTCATGCTTTTTCGCTTATAAATAAAGATCTCGAAATGTTACTTACTATATCCAAGCAACACTTACTGAAGATGAAAACCAAGAAGTCTTGTGCGATTGCGTTTGGTGATGAAGCATACAGGAATGCCATAACAAACAATTTAGTTTTAAAAATAGACGATACGGTCGTACCTTTTACGAACTGTGTCAGGAATTTGGGACTGATCATAGATTCGAACTTGCCTCCACGCATCATATCAACTCTGCTACAGAGGACGTATCTCGCACTGACACTCGTGTATGGACAAAGGCATTGTCTCAATTTGAATACTAAGAGGACGTTATGTGACTCACTTGTTCTTTCTCTTTTCAACTTCTGTGACACTGTCTATGCTCTTTGTCTCTCCTCTCGTGATAAATGTCGTATTCAGAAAGTGCAGAATTCATGTATCCGTTTAATGTTTGGAATTAGAGCACGTTAGCGAGTGTCTCATAAACTGAAAGACGCGAAATGGTTGAACATGTTCAATAGACGTCGCCTCCACATGGTTTGTTTCTTTCTGAAGATTGTTTAGATGCAGATACCTTTATTTGTACAATAAACTTGTTTTCGCGCTGATGTACATGGCATCGCCACTCGCCGTAAACTTCTAATGCTCACGATTCCTCGGCATCGCAAGGAAATATTCAAAAGATCATTCTCTTATAATGTCGTGTCTTTACTAAATCAATTTCACTCGTTCTTGACTGTTCCTTGCGCTGTCGTGAAGCATAAACTGTTCAAAATTTTCATTGACTAGCAGTAGCCTTTTATGCAGATCCCTTTTGCCCATTTTTGGCTTGCATTGCGTGGGTTTTGCGTAGTTTTGTTATTCTTATTCCTGCTCTTCTTTTTACTTCTCTTCCTTTCTTTGCCGACTCTTCTTTTCTTACTTACTTCCTTGAATTCTAGGCTTATTTAGGTTCTATTTGTTAATTTCTAGATTTTTTTTCTTTCTAGTTTAAGTCTAATTGGCAAGCATGGAAGATCAGGCTCTGCAGATTTGATATTTGGAGATGCCTGAATGCTTGCCATTTGACACCGGTGTAAATTCTGTGTTTATTTTTGTTTTTTGTTCAGTAATATTGGTGTCAATAAATTTATTATTATTATTCTTATTGTTTATAAGACTACCGCTGGTAGAGCAGGAAAGTACTTAGAGATCTAAGGATGTTCCAAGCCCAACTATATGTTTGGGGTAGCATCCTGTATGAGATCTCGTAGTAGGGTAGTACACAAAATCTGGATTTAGTTCTATAATTCAGTGCCTGGCGGGGTATTTGCCTGAGGAGTAGTTGTTCGAACGGTCCAGTACCACTCACTCAATTATTCATACATAAACCAAATCAGCATTTTGACAATGTTAATAATATTCAAATATTGAAATAGTCAAATTTAGATTTTACCTGGCAAAATTTATCGATTGTAGACTCGAGGTGCCCAATTTTGCTCGTGGCATTGTTGAAATTTTTTAACGAGAAGTTGACTAGCAATTTTTATGCAGTGCTACTCGTAAAATTGCTAGGCAACTTCTCATTGCAACCCAAAAATTTTGCCGGCAAAATCTAAACTCTTGTGATATTATGCAATGTGTCCTCAGATGGACCAAACTAGTTGTAAACTTTTTTATTTCGTATTTCTAGCGAAAAAGTCATTCTTCATTAAGAGCTTTGCTTATTCTGAGAAGTCTTGAGTTACAGTCAAAATTTCGAAAAAACGTACAGGATGGTTAAGAAACAAGGAAACGTAAAATTTTGCCAAGAGCAAAGGATATTAAAAATATTAATGTCAATGTCAGAAATAAAATTTGAACATGTATCTCGGAGTTGATATTCTGGCCTTTGTTATGATTAAAGTAATTGTACAAATTCAATCCTGGAAATTTTCTATCGGAAAATTTAATTTGCAAGGGGAGACGATGTTTCACCTATACCACAACATTTTACTAAATGAATTCGTTGCTTTAGAATTAAAATTTCTGATAACTGCGTTGACGTTCTGTTTCACGAAGTACCGAATGAAGGTGATATTGATATAAAACGTTTAAATTTCGTATTCGAACTTTCATTGACATTAGAAACTTATTTTTTCGGTAACATTTTTAATATCCTCATATAAATGCTAATTTTTTCTTAGCACAATTTCACGATTTCTTGTTTATTAACCATCCCGTACGTTATTTCGAAATTCTAACTATGGCTAAGAACTTTTCAGGATAAGCAAAACTTTTTATGAAGCATGATCATGCTATTAAATTGCCGCAGTTTTTTGAAACATATAGATGAAGTTCATCAGTTAACGTTGGATTTTCAGCCTGCGGTGTTGTGTTTGACTGAGTCTAGGACAACCAGTGATATGATGGATCATGAACTGAATATACAGGGTTATGTACTGTATCGTTGTGATAGTATTAACAGACGTATGGGTGGAACGTTGGTTTCCGTAAAAAACTGCATCTCGGTTGTTTTGATGGGTACGCATAAGCTAGATTATAGTTTCTGGGCGATACAGTTGCTAGTGAAAATCCATCACAAATATGTTGTGTTAGTGTCTATTTACCATTCGGGAGAAGGCAGGCCATTCCTGCAGTTTCTTGATGACCTTTTAAACAGTGATGAGGTGATGAATAATGAAATACTTTTACTTGGAGATTTTAATCTGGATTGGTTAGGGGAAAAATATTTCGCTAGGGAACTCAAAACAAGGCTGCTTGCAGCGGGGCTAAAGCAGATAGTGGAACAACCTACACTGGTCACAAAAAACTCTAGTACCTTGATTGATCAGGCTTGGACTAACTCATATTATTTTACGTATGTGTCAATGGATGTTCCTATGATCACCGACCACATGGTGGTAACACTTGCAATGAGAGGGTCGGGGTTGAAAGTTGGAGTTGAAAATGGGTTTAAATATGTTAGGAGGGTGACTGCGGAGAAACTGTTTGAAATCAATGTTGAACTATTAGGAAAAAACTGGCTTTACCATTCTCCAAAGATTGATGACATCTACATATGATTCATTTATGCATAATGTGAATGAAACAATAAACAGATATGCTCCTGTACTAAGCAATATAAAAATAGAAGGTTTAATAATGAAATAAAAAAGATGCAGAAAGAGCGAGACTTGAGTTACAAGAGCTAGAACTACAGGTGAACGAGAACACTGGGATGATTATAAAGTGCTTAGGAACATAGTTACTGATATGATAAGAGAAGCTCGCAAAAATTATTTTTATGAAGAGATTGATAATAATAAGAAAAATAGTAGGGAATTGTGGAAGGTTCTGAGAACAAAGCTGGGGAAAGTTCAGGAAAAGAAGAGACGGACGATTTTGTTTGAGGACCCTGCTCTTTATAGTCCAGGGAATTCGGTATCGCAAAACTTGAATGTTTTCTTCAATAACAGTTTACGGGAGATTGTTAACTCAATTGAGGTTAATAATGGAAGCTGGAAAATTGATGCATTGCCGAGTGTGGCTTCTAGGTTTGATACTTTTGAGGTGATATCCTTTAATCAGTTAAGGAAAGTTGTGGTGGGGTTGAAGCCAAAAAGTAGTGGCGACAGTATATTGACAGTGAGACTTTTGAAGGATCTTTTCGATTCCACTGGATATCCGTTGCTGCACTGTGTAAATACTTCCCTACAGACTGGATCGGTGGCAGGAGAAATGAAAGTTAGTACAATTATACCGATAGAAAAAGTTAAAGGAACTTCAAACCCGAATGAATACAGACCGGTCAATCTTTTGCCTGTGGTTGAGAAGGTGTTTGAAATTTTGGTTAATCAGCAGGTCAGGGAATACATTGTTAGAAATAATTTGCTTTATAGAAATCAGTCGGGGTTCAGAGAGAAGCATTCTTGCGAAACCTCTTTACAGTTGGTGCTGAAATACTTACGTAACAATGTGGCAGACAGTAAAGTGTTTGTGTGTGCATTTGTTGATTTAAGACGGGCCTTCGAAACTGTGGACCATGCCATATTAATTGAGAAACTGCAATTTCTGGGATTTACTGGTAGAGTGTTGTTATGGTTCCGTAGTTATTTGAGCGACAGGAAGCATAGGTGCAGGATGGAAAATTGTGTGTCATCGGAGTTAGCATGTAATCTAGGAGTCCCTCAAGGTAGTGTTCTGGGGCCGTTGTTATTTTTAATGTATGTAAACGATGTTCAATTGTGGCTTAGGGAATCCTTTGTGAACCTTTTTGCCGATGATACATTGATCTGTGTTGCCCACGAGGACCCACAGATAGCTTGTCAGTTGATGAATAGGGAGTTGACATTATTATACGAGTGGATGTGTATAAACAGACTTAAGTTAAATGTATCTAAGATAAAGTGTATGGTGGTGGCTTTGGAGAGAAGATTAAATATTACAGTTGATCCTATATTGGTTTAACAAAGAAATTGAGAGTGTGGTGGATAGTATTAAGTATTTGGGGGTTGCTCTGGATAAAAAATTTTATTTGTCATGTTGAAGATCTATGTAAAAAAGTAGGAAAGAAACTCGGTTTTTTGGCCATATTGAGGGCAGATTTATCTTTATCAAGTGGTTGTTTGATATATAACTGTATTGTTAGGCCACATTTTGATTATTGTTGTACTGTGTTGATGACTTGTAATGAAAAAGAATTCGATAGGTTGCAAGCACTACAAAGTAAGGCTATGAGGATTTTGTTGCAGTGCAGTAGGTTTACATCTGTAAGTTACATGTTGGATGTTCTGGGGTGGCTGAGTGTGAGGGATAACATTAAACTACAGTGTTTAGTATTTATACATAAAATAGCTCTGGGGGAGGCACCAGAATACATATTTTGAAGGGAGCTTAGTGAGGCGTGGGGAATTAATGGATTATGTTTTAAGATTGGGTGACAATTATAAGGTAGATAGGGTGCGGTACAGTAGATATATGAAGGATGTTTTTTATAAGGGCGTTATAGAGTATAATAAGTTGCCGCATAGTTATAAGTTGCCTGTCTGTTAAGTTTAAGTTAAATGTGAAAAGAGATCTTTTGTCTGAAAGGTGATGGTTTGTTGGGATTATATTGTGTTATTGTTTGTATTAACTAGCTTTGCTAAAATAAATGATTTATTTATGACTCTTTCTTTTAAAATGCGAAATAAGAAAGTTTACAAGTATAGTTATGTCTATCTGGAGCCACACTGTATATGAAAATGAAGCTTGCCATGAAATTTTTATTTGCATTTTTTAATTTTGAGAAATACATAACTACGTCACAAACATACCTCACATTGAAAATTTTGGCTATTTTCACTTTCTTCACAATTCTTAGAAAGTTTTCTTCATCTTAATTCAAATTTGAAATAGTCATCAAATTACCTTTACAATTTGGCCAATTTAATGATGAGAAAGTTACCAATATACACTGATAGAAAATGGGCACCCTGTTATGGACTACATGTTTATTACATCAAGTCAACAAACATTCCCTATGCTTTATTAAAAATTGATTTGACATGTCACAATCCCTTCACAATAAAAATAAATCAGGATAGTAATGCTGGTAAAAAAGAATGTTACGCTGGAATTTATTTTTTGAAAGTAAAAAAGGAAAACTTCAGAAATGAGCCTGCCCTAAATTTTTTTGAGCCTTTAATAACTATGCACTCTGGCTACAGCCTTGACTCCATTGAATAATGTCTTGATTTTATTAAAACTGTTTTTGCATTCATAGGACGGTTCAGGAAATACTCTAGCCGTTGCTGATTTAGGAAAAGTAATAGAAGCAAATCAATCTCGAATGTCAATGGACCCATTCGAAACTATGTTGGCCAATATGGGTTATCGATTTCGAGATAGTCCATTTCAAGCTTCCTCGCACCAGGAGATGCCAACGTGCCGGACCAGCTAACCTTAGACAGTAAACTTCGGTAATCGAAGTTTGTTAATAATTTTATAAAGTTTGTTTGGATTTCCACTTTTATCATAAATTTTAGCCATGTATTTATTTTTTCTCCGTGTAAATCATGGTTAGTGATTTGTATACCATTTTTAGTTGGTTTAGTCACATAATAATTTATAGTTTTTACTTTTGAAAAAGAATTGTTAATACTTAATGTATATACATATTTGCACTAATATAATGTTGATAAAGTGGTATTTATTGATTATGTTGCTCAATAATGTAATTTTTAATATAGAGCGAGGTAGTGTACGAAAATATATTTGGGAATTCTGTGAAAGTGTTCCTTCGCCTTGCATCATTGCATTTTTATTTATTTTGCCGTTAACAGCCATATTTCTTTTGAATAGGTTGAGTGCCAAGCTGCCAAGCAAAATTTCGTATTTTTCCTTTCAGCCATTTCTGTGATTTGTATTTAAGGCTGAGGTTTACCAGCTGCTCTCTTGTTGTCTATAAAGTGCTGCCACCTATCGCCCAAAAGTGTGATTAGGATTGTCCAAAATATAGTCACAATCTACTATGATTAGTTTCTATCACAGCTGCAACCTCTTTAGATTGAACACACACAGCTTGGAATTTTCAAGGTTTATTGCTTTGGCGGCAACCGAATAAATCTGGGAGGATTAGTCGGCGGTCCTATTTTTGAATTATTATTATTTACTATTTAGAACTAAGAGAATAAACTGAAGGGCCAGTGCCATCTGCATTGCAATGGCTACACTATTACCACTAATAAATGTGCAGTTTACTGTGCATCTCTCCTAAATATACACAAGATGGAGAAATTGCAATATGATTTTTATTCAACATGCCGGTTCAACCAAGTAATGTATCAGGACGTTCTTGGTTGAAAACGAATAATTAACTTAGACAACCCTACTATCTAATTGCGATAAATATGTGTACATATAGTAAAAAAGGTGTCGAGTTTATGACGAATATTTCAATAATTTGAGAGATTTATTTAAGGTTAACAAAAAATATTACTATAAAAGTAGTGGGAGTAGTCTCTAAGTTGATCCTTTCCTTATTGATAATTTTTTTTTCATTTAACACCCTATCTACTTTAATTTCAGAGTGGTGTTGGAATTAAAATGTGTCTACATGTCTCGTTTTTAGTGCTCAAATTCCGCACCTTTAAGTAACTCCAAGGAATATGTGCTTCATTTTCCAAATAAAAAGCAGCGCACCTTTGAGGTTTGTGTTATCCATCCAAGGATATAAACAAATTAACAAAATGCCTGAACTTGTCATTTTGTGTGTCCCTCCAAAAAATTAATAATATATTGTAAAGTATGGCATATTTCCCTAATCAGCATGAGCTCATCAAAAAGATTCTGCGGAAAAATATATTGTTGCTATTTGAAAAAAAACAATGGTTGATGTCATATCCGCAATTTGAATAGCGCCGCCTACGTAATTTATAGATCAAAATATGCACAAGAAAAAAATGAAATCGACGTGTCCGAGGATATTAATCAACAATGCACACATTTAAAAATATTGAATTTATTCCAGACTTTTCTAACACCCTGTATATGTATGAGAAAAATTTTAGGTCTAAGTAAATCGACATTTAGGCAAGTCTTTGTTAAAGAAGTGTTTGGAGTAAATTTAAAGCTGTTAATTGGGACAAGAATTCGTAATTTATTATTCAAAGGCTGTGTTCAAAAAGAACTTGTATATTAAAGAGATTCGACTACCTTTTCACTTCATTATTGGCAACGTAATTTGGTGCTGATAGGAGTACTTTTATTGAACTGATGTAACATCCATGTATAAAGTGAGATGTATGTTTCACGGCAACTTGCCCATTTGCTGCCTGGCGGCTTGTGGGTCTCGAGGACTGGCAAGACAGACTAGAGGAAAACATCTAAGGGAGAGTTGGGGAATTGTGCGCAGCGGGTAATTGTGCGCATGTCGATTCTCACACAAATAGTGTCAAGTGTATTGAACAACCTCCGTCAACAACTTGCGTTGCAGCGCTCTTGTTACGTGAACATGGTCGCCAGACGTTAAAACGTACGAATTGTTATAATTTGTTGGCTCCAGCAGCTAAGGAAATAAGCTGACACTTTTATTTTAACAATGATCTTTCATGCATGGCTGTAATTAGCATTGTGTTCTGTGGTATTTCATGTAAGAATCCTCGACAAAGTCGGACTTGTTTGTGAGCTGCGATTTTCTTTTATGTTGAATCTACCTTGGGGTAATTGTGCGCACAATTAGCTCTATGCCGGGGGGGGGAGCCCTCCACAAGGAGTGTGTCCGGGAGTGTCGCCCCCGAATTTTTTTAAATGCTTCGGAAGTCATTTTAAAGAGTTTTAAAAATATGTTGCATACCTTACGAAGGAATAGAAATAATGTCCTGTAAGCTGTAGGCACTTGGAAATAATTTTTTTATTACGAAAAAGCACCCAAAATATAAAAGGATCCCCACGCTTCTGGAGGCGGTACCCACTTTTTATGGTAAGGTGATGGAGCGGTACGTAAACATAGCTTCTGTCTCTAAGATGGTAAATACCTATGCAATGTCATCAGTTGAATCCTTTTTTGTCCCAGAAAATCGGGAACGGATTTCTTAAATCGGGGCATTTCGTCGGTTCGGCGTGGCGCGGGGCAGCTACTGAAAAATCGGAGCAATCCCGCCCAAATCGGGGCGTCTGGCAACCCTATCATTACTACTTGTAATTTTTTGAAGTTTTAAATCATTAAACATTTTAAGTAGGCGGCCTAAGATACCGTCTGTCATTACTGATAAACAATTGCAATTGTTTGACAGATGTAAAGTAACGTTTTACAATTGCTTGTCAATAAGACATTTAGGCCCGGTTTTTCAAAAAATCCAACACCGGATTAAGTCTGACACCAGCTTTGTTGCTATGCTACAACCAATCAGAAAGCCGGTATCATAGCAACGAAGCCGGTGTCAGACTTAATCCGGTGTTGGATTCTTTGAAAAACCGGGCCTTAAAGTTACATTTACATCCAATTCGATACCAGCACAATTCGGAATCCGATTCCGAAGTGGATATTTTTTGACACGTATTTATATATGAGGGACATAGCCAGCGATATGTGGCTAATTTGTTAGGGGTTAGGTTAGGCAATCAACAATTAGAGGATTAGAAGAAACAGTTAATCGAAAGTCAATCAATAAGAAAATATTTGAGATGCTGACAAAGAAACGTGTGGCTATACAAAAATGACAAAACCTTACAAACTATCAAATAAAGTGTTAAAGACACTCCTTATCAATTAACATAAGTTTTATTTGCCAGGATATATTTTAACATTAAAACAAAAACCAAAACTCTGGAGTCTACCTCTCCCTCTGAATTCCTCCCATAGACTGCCCCTCTTAATAACGCAAATCAAGCGCAAATGTCACAATTGCGTCACCTAGTGACAAACTTAGCAAATACAAAAAACAGAATTCTCTATACTCGGCCATCCGGCAGAACCCTGTGCCCTCACAGGCAACAAACAATTTTAAATACACATTTTCCCTTAGCTAAATTAACATTTTCTTCCTATCTAATTTTAAGCAAAACACTTCTATTTTAAACACAAAATTTTTTTTCTTTGGAATGCACTACACTTATTAATTTTAATTTTCTTTTAGAAATCTACTACGAAGTCTTGCAGCCGTTTTGGAGGTATTATTCTCCTTTTTCTTCCTTCAGATGTCCTCTCTCCTGGTTCGTCCTTTTCTGCAGTTTTACCATGTCTATTTTCCCCATTTAGCGTTGAACCTTCGGAATCTGTTTCTGATTCAACACCATCCATATCTTCCCCTGCGCCGTCTATGTGTTGCGTATACAGCTTCAACTGAGACACATGAGCTGTTGTTTGGAGAAGCCTCCCACCTGCCTCCCTATTTAGATTGGTTAAACGGTAGGTATCCTTCGGCAATACCTCTGTGATAACCAAAGGCCCTCTGTATTTAAGTTGCAATTTTGTGCTTTCACCTGTAGCTTCGGCGTTTCTTTTCATAAGTACAATATCACCAACTTTATACCGAGGGGTTTACCACTCATGTAATAGTTGGGACAACCTCATATGTAATGATTTTGTAATACCGTGTAATACTGTGTAATGCCATGTAGTATATTCGTAATGTTATGTAATACTAATGTAATAGTTGAAATATTCATGTAATAGTTCTGTAATAGTTGTAATACTCATGTAATACCTATGTAATTGTCATGCAATAGTTATGTAATACTTGTGTAATACTTATGCAATAGTCATGTAATACTCTTGCAATAATCGTGTAAAAGTTGCGCGCGCAGCATAACCTTCAAAACTTTTGCAAGTATGATCTCGCGCAAATTATAATGGTGTGGGTCTACAAAATACTCGACAAAATATAAAGCTCACGGGAGTCGTGGATTATTTTCGCATGCCATTACCATTCGATAGGCTTCTTCTTTCTAATTCTTGTTGGTTAAATGAATATAAATTTCAGATAGTGACAGAAATGCAAAATACGCGAAAGCTTTCACACAGAAATAAAGTTTTGCCAATAAAGTTCAGTTACTATTTAAAAGTTAAGGCGCGTACACATATGAGCGCACATGCGATGAGAATGAACGCATGCACATACGTTCGTTCTCGAGCGTTGTCCAAATACAATTTCCCACATGCGTGCGTTCTCACGGCGCTCCGTTTAAACAACGCACAAAAATTATTTAATGTCATGATGGCCTCCGAACAAGACACATTTGCTTTCATTGCAACAACAGCGGCATTTTTGTTTCTTGCCAAGTGTGACAAAAAAGAAAACGGTCTCCTACAAAACGGGGTGCTGTTCATAGGCAGCAATGAAATCTAAAAGATTTTTCTTTAGATCACTTCACCTCGTGTTGGTATATAAACTAAACTGGCATAAATGCAGTCTCCTAGCCGGCACGCCGCAAGCGTGTAAATAGTTTTAAAGCAACAGTTTCAATGTCCACACTAAGAAAGATTCAGACGCATGATTCTTTTGAGCGGTGACCAAAAACCGACAACGATGGCTTACTTCATGCGTGGTGAGGGCTTTCCCGAGCGCGGAGAGAATTTGCGGTACACATTGACAAACATGCATGTATTCTCGCCATACTCAGCATATGTGCGCTCATATGCGTACATGCCTTTAAATGTTAATTTTGAGTATACCACGTGGGACGTGATTCAAAACTCGTTTTAATTAAAGTATTGAGTAGTTTTTTAATAAACACGAACATAATATGGTATTATTGATATCTAGGAAACGAGAAAATCGAATTTGAAAGCTAAAACCAGGCAATGTATACAAAGACCTTTGAAATGAGATATCACAGAACATTTAAAATTTTTGATGGGAGATAAAAGGTGCTGTGTAATTTTTATGTAAAATATACCCCCACACTAGTACTGTTCACGTGTCTCGGCAATTTTCTTGCGTTTTGTACACCGAGATATCTGGAACGAGAAGTTTTCAAATTAACAACCCTGTATATTGTATATCGCAGCCATATTGTAAATTCCGTTGTTTTATAAAAAGCCTAGGTGAATTCTAAACCGTTCCGTTCTCAAACAACTGTTTTAACACACACTAGGTTAACACACTTTTGATTAGGTTCATATTATGTTCGTGGATAAGGTGCTACTATTTAAAAACTCTTAACCATACCCACCGCCATATCTTGATAATCAGAAGAAAAAACTTATAATTTTATGATTTGACGGATTTTTGATAATCTGGCTGACATAATAGATAAGTACCCACATCTAAAACGCAAATAATAAATATAGAGGTAGATACGACCTAACCTGACCTCACACTAAAACTTTAGTATTTTTAACATTGAAAATGTTATTAGTATCTTAGAATGGATATGATATTCACCGAAAAGATTGTGTTGCATATGCCACATACGTCATGCGTGAGACCCCGAGCGGTAGCCAGGCGCTAGACTGCTCAGTCTGAGTAAGCTTCATTAAGTGTGGGACCGTCTAGCGTCGCAAATGCCACAACAGGAATGCAGTTATTATAAATCGGCGCAGGTGTTTTATGAATAATTATTTAACACGCTATCGCGTATGCGGAAATATCCCAAACGCACAAGGATTACGGTCTGCTTTGTCATTTCCAATGTTGCATCATTGCGAAGGCTGTGAATTTTTTTAATTGAACAAGATTCAATTTTTGAAACCAAGTTATCTTTGGTGTCGTATCCCTCACTACCCATTTAGTTGATTTTCTCTAGTACAACATGATAGATATCAATTATATTTATTGCTCTGTCATTACTGTTTCTAAAACAACTGATCTATTTTATTACAGGGTGTTTCAAGCAAATCTAGACACCCCAAATGAGTCTGAGTCAACAATATTTTGAAGAATCAGGAAAACACGTCAACGATTATTCGAAAGGGGACACAGTTTAGAGTAAAACGGGTACACCTATCTTCATCCCCTTACCTGACATGGTCACTGCCCCCGAGATTTTATATAGCAGTGGGGTGTCAAATGATGCACCGTTTGAAAGGTATTGAAATTATCTGAATAACAATGCAAAAAATTTAAGTACTTTTCAAAGGATGTTATCACTTGACCCCCTTGCTGTATAAAATTTCAGAGGGGCTGACCATGTCTGGTAAGGGGATGAAGATGAGCGTGCCAGTATTACTTCAAAATATGTCCCCCTTCGAATCATGGTCGACGCGTTTTCCCAATTCTTCAAAATATTTTTAACTCGAGACTTATTTAGGGTGTCTAATTTTGCTTGGGACACCTGTATAATATTTGAGCGATTTGATGTCCCTAAAAATACTTGTTTTTAATTATTAATTTATAACAGCTAAGTAGTCTGTTATGAATAGGACTCTAAACTCGGGCTCCCACTACAGTTTTAACGCGATAATGTTTAGACATTTATTAGCTCCGTAGCCTAAGCTAGGTAGCTATTGTGATAGTCGTTTTTTGACCATGGTGTTTTTTCATCAAATGTGGACGTTTCAGGTCATTCTAAGACTTTTTGGAAAGGTGGCACATTTCCGTCCGTATGTATGTGTGTATGTCTGTTGGCACTTTTACGAGAAAACGGCTCCACGGATTTTGCTGAATTTTTGCATACGTATATCAGAGATGGTTCATAGGAAACTGATGGAGTGGTGTTTTTTAAAACACTTTTGAGCCGAGATATGACGTCATCGAACATTTTTTTCCATGAGACCGTATATATTTTTGTATTGCATCGGATAGAGGGTATTTTTCTCTACACGATGTGCGAAAATCGTAATAGGTTGCATAAGGAAAAAATTGAGAAAAAAATTACGAAAAGAAGGAGCGCGCGCGCGCGCGCCCTCCAGTTCAGTTGTGGCTGTAGCTAGGCAGCTGTTCTGTCAATGCGTTGACAACTAGTTTATTATATTATTTCCAAAGCAATGCTTATTTATCTATTTATTTTATTTTTCTTAAATCATTTATATTAGGTAACAATCTGCATTACCTGCTTAAATAAATAAAGCCAGTAAGTATTACAAGTACCTGCATGCATGAATTACCTGTAAAAATTTTGTAATAGTTGTGTAATAGTTATGTAATTCATGTAATACTAATGTAATACTAGTGTAATGCTAATGTAATAGTTATGTTTTTTGTTGTAATACTCATGTAATACTAATGTAATACCATGTAATATTTATGCATTTTGTGCAATACTTATGTAATTATGTGTAATACTTATGTAATTATTGTAATACTTATGTCATTATGTGCAATACTCTTGTAATAGTGCAATACTTGGGACACGAATTTTACTAGTGGTAAACCCCTCGCTTTATACACCACGCCATTTGTGCTTGTCGAACTGATCTTTTTGCTTACGTTGCGCTTCTTCTATATTTCTTCTAATTTCTCTCTGTAATTCAGCGGGTGGTGTCCATTCTTCATCTTCGTCAACTACTTCCCGCAACTTCCCATCATAAAATCTTGGTAAAAATCCATAGAGACACTCAAAAGGTGTCTTACCGGTTGCCGAATTAACGGAAGTGTTTAAGTCCCTTTCTACTTCAAGGAGTTTGCAGTCCCAGTCTTCTTCTTCTTCCAACGAAGTTATCAACGCCGGTATCAGAGTCCTGTTGACCCTCTCAACTTGTCCATTTGCACGGGGGTGTCTGCTTGAATTCTGCGTATGATGAATACCATTGTTATTAATAAATGCTTGAAATTCTACTGAAGTATAACAACTTCCTCTATCGGACACAATCCATCTCGGCAGTCCGTATTGCAGCACAAAAGTTTCAAGTCCACGAATCACTTCGCTAGCTGACGTATTCCTCAATGCTATCAGGCGAACATATTTTGTTAGCGCATCAACAATTAACGAAATAATTGTATTTCCCGAATTGCTTTTCACAAAAGGTCCCAGCAAATCTGTATGAACCCGCTCGAAAGGTCTTTGTGGTGGAGGTATAGGGTTCAATAACCCTGCCTGCCGTCCTCCCGGAATCTTCGTAAACAAACACTCTAAGCAGCTTCGTATATGTTGCCTCACGTAGCGTCTAATGCCACGAAACCAGTAATGTGCCAAAATCCGTGCTACAGTCTTTTCTAATGCAAAATGGCCCATTTGGTCATGGAATTTAATCACAACACTTTTCCTCATACTGTCTGGTAACACAAATCGGTGCACATCCTTTCCCGCAACAGTCACGGTTTTATACAATCTCCCACGTATCAGTTCGTAACCTTGTACTTTGTTTATTTCTTCTACAGTTCGAGTTTGTTCATCTTTCCTTAAAATGTTTATCTTTTCTTGTAAGTTTTCATCACTACCTTGCACTATGTCAATAAACTGTTTCTCAGTCATAACTGTCATTACACTGTACCTCAATGTAATAAATTCTTCTGTATCTGATGGCACTTCAGTTGGCCCCCTGCTTAATGCATCCACATGACGCATGTTTTCATTTTTCTTATGCACTAATTCATAGTCGTACTCTGACAAAATTGTCATCCATCTGGCAATTTGTGAATTGCTCGTCTTTTTCGCTTGAATATGTAGTAACGCCTCACAATCTGTTACAACCCGGAAATGTATGTCCAAAAGAAATTCTCTGAAACGTTCGACACCGTAAACAATCGCAAATAGTTCCAATTTACTCGAATGGTAGGTCGCTTCCACATCCGTAGTTTTCTTTGACACACAGTAGATCAAATGCAACTTGTTGTTACTGTCACGCTGCAACAACATGGCGGCTAGTCCAAGGCCACTGCTGTCAGTGTGTAGTTCGGTCGGTGCGTCGCGATCGTATAACCTCAAAACTGGTTCACAAATCAAGGCACTTTTTAAATCTTCAAAGGCGCTTTTCTGCTCTTCACCCCACCGAAATTCCACATTCTTCTTTGTTAGGTCCGTTAAAGCCCCTGCACGTACGGCGTAACGCGGTATGAATCGTCTAAAAAATCCACTTAATCCGATAAATCGTCGAATTGCATGTACACTGTCCGGCTCAGGGAAATTCTTGATTGCTTCGGTCTTCCGCTTACTAGGCTTCACTCCTGCCTCAAACACAATAAATCCTAGGAACTCGACATATCTCTTACCGAACTCACACTTTGTAATTTTTAAAGTCAATCGCGCATTACGAAACGCTTCCAGAACAACTTTAATTTTTTCCATCATTTCGCTCCAATTTCTCGCAGGGATTAGAACATCATCAAGATAACACATTGCCACTTTGTTTCGCAAATTGCCCAGCACTATGTTCATTAGATGTACGAATTGGAACGGTGCATTTTGAAGTCCGAAAACTAACCTATTAAATTGCCCTGTATCATCTTCAGTTATAAATGCCGTTTTGGGTTTGGATTCTTCAGTCAAAGGAATCTGCAGATATCCATTTGATAAATCCAGTGTTGTAAATAGTCGACAGCCTTGCAATTTTTGAAACTGCTCATCTATAGTCTGCATCAGATAGTTTATTCTAGCAGTTTGGGCATTTAGTAATCTGTAATCAATCACTAACCGTTTATCACCATCCTTCTTACCCACAAGCAGCACAGGACTCGCATAAGGTGAAGTTGTTTCGCTGACAATCCCCAGTCTCTTCCATTCTTGAACAATCTCTTTTACTTTTTCCCTATTTCCTGCATTTGTTCGGTATGGTTTTCGTCTCACTGGCACTCCACTATCGATTATTTCTGCTTCCATTAAATGGGTACAGCCTAATTCATCTAAAGTTAACGCGAAACAGTCTCGGAAATCGTGCAAAAGTTCCATCAATTCACCTGTTTGCTCTTCTGTAACTTCTGGATCAACATTTACCATTGCTCGTGTGATTTCTTCCCGAACTCGAATTTCTTGAACGTGTGGCAAACTTCCAACGGTCCAAACTGGCACCTTCTCCTGCTGAGGTAGATTTAGATCTCGGAAGGGTTGGTCGTCTACATATCCAAACATTAGATTGTCCCCTTTTCTGGCATATGCAATATTGGGAAGCTCTGTGAATGTCCGACCAATTAAAACCGGGTATCCTTGTGCCTCCTCAGGTACAACATGAAATTCAACTTTGGGCACTTCAACCAAGTCCACCGTCACATCCGTAAAAATGGTCCCTCTTGTATTCACAATCCCTGTACCGAAACCATACAAGGGCTGACGTTTTGCCTTAACCGTCATCTCATGCGTGTACACAATGTCTTCCCGAATGATACAAACGGCACTTCCAGGGTCCACAAATGCTCTTAATTCTATACCATTTAGTTTTATTACTTTGAAGTACTTCTGTTCCAGACTACCCTGGCCTCCCTCTATCGCTGCCACTGTCTGTTTTTCTTGTGCCTTCTCTTTTGCCTCTCCTACTGTCTTCACTGCACAATCTTTGGATATATGTCCTTCTTTATGGCATTTGAAACAAACTATGCTGGTTTTTGGACATTTGGATGCTACATGTCCCCACAATCCACACTTAAAACACTTTATTGCCATTTTTTCAGTAGTAAAGTCCTTTCTACTCTTCTCGCTAAATGTTTCTCCCAATCTGTCACTTTTAACATACACATCTTGTCTTTCCGGTTTTAACTTTGAAAACTGTCTCAAATCATGTAACAATTCATCTGGATCTTTATGAGTTTTGGCCATTAACGCACAAACAATGTCCTTTTGCCTTAAGCCACTAAGAATCTGCTCTTTTGTTTCTTCTAAGTCCAGGTCCACCATTTTACACAACCTGTACTTGTCGTGGAAATAAGTACACACATCTTCTTTAGGCCCCTGCCTTCTATAACGCATCTCTTCCCATCGATCAGAGATCAGTCAATGTACGTTTGCCGACAAATGTTCTGGTAAATCTTGATTCAAATTCCCGCCAAGTTCCTATTTCGTCCCGATTGGCAGAATACCAGGCCTCGGCGGCGTCCGTCAAATGCGTGCGCGCAGACTCCAACAAGAATGAATCTGGCCAAGAATGCAACAACGCCATTGCTTTCAATTTATCAATCCATTCTTTAGCTTTGGTTGTGCTTAACCCATCGAAGTTTCCCATCGTATCTCGCAAATCGGGTATTATTTGATAACTGGGCGCTTCTCTCTTGGTTATCAGCTCAATTAACTGCCTCTCACTTTTTCGGCTGTTTTCTTCCATCTTCTCAAATAATGCTGCAAACATTTTCATCATTTCCGTCGTTGAATTTTGCCCTCCATCTTCTACTGCATTTCTCCTTTCCGTTATCTTCTTCGGAATCGCACCTCCAACGGAGTCTTCAACTCCATACACACAATCTTTCTTCAAATTTAATTCGTTTTCCGGCTTCCCTCCGAACGCCATTTTCTTCGTGTTGGTTTTTTTTTTGTTCTCAAATTTCTCCTTTTTGGAATTAATTCCCGTACAATCCCACTTCTGAAATTATGTTAAAGACACTCCTTATCAATTAACATAAGTTTTATTTGCCAGGATATATTTTAACATTAAAACAAAAACCAAAACTCTGGAGTCTACCTCTCCCTCTGAATTCCTCCCATAGACTGCCCCTCTTAATAACGCAAATCAAGCGCAAATGTCACAATTGCGTCACCTAGTGACAAACTTAGCAAATACAAAAAACAGAATTCTCTATAAAAGTACCTAATAACATGATTTTAAGGAAACAATTATTAACCAATAAACCAATGTTAAGTCTCATCTACTTACTATCCCCGAAAGAGTACAATTTAGACATTGCCCTCTTAGCCAACTATGGGGACATTTATTAATATTTCAATTTGAAACTTGGGCACTAGGTACCTACATATGTAGACATAACATGTTGGTACCTCCTGTGATAAATATTTTTTTTGCAAAAAAAATAAGTGCGTTTTCTTGTACCAAATATTGGTGGTTTTTACTGCTGATAGCAGACTAACGGCTTTGTTTTAGAAGAAAAAGAATATATCCGGAGGTGTGTTTAAACTTTAAAGGGATGAGATCTTAGTATATGTTAAGGTGACAATAGTCTAATGTGCTTACTTGGTGATCAATGTCCTTCACATGTGACTGCAATATTGCAAAATACTGAGTAGTCTGTTTTGAGAGAGGTAATTTTACCGTTGAGGATGTGAAGAGGTTTAGGTATCTGGAGGGACAATTTTTATGTCTACCTCCAAAAATATCATTGCAGTTCTCGACGTCAGGTGTGGGTCCAAGGGAGGTGGTGCAGGGAACTCTAGAATTATAAAAACCGTTTTTGTTGAAAAGGGCTATCCCACTGGGTTTTCGGGTAAATTTTTTTTCCAATTTCTTGACAAATACCTTAAAATCATTAGGTACCTACTTAATTATATACTTATATGCATTAAGAGTTGGTACTAATTATATCTATAATTTTACAAAAATAAAATATTTTTACACATGGGGCGAATAATTGAATCTCTCTTGTTGGTGATAGCGCAGGTAACTATCGATAAATGGCTAGACTTGTTATGTTGCTTTTCTATGAAACCAATGCCTGACATGTATTTTATATCCACCTAAATAATGTGCAAAGAGACAAAAAAGTACCTATTTTTAGTGGGTTCTCTCAGGTGGGCTTATTGGGCTGGGCAAAATCACTACAATCATAGGGACCCCAAGTTGGTAATTATTTTACCAAAAATTTTAAATGAGTTTTAAAAAGTAGAGAAAATTGATGTGATGTTATAGAATCCAAAAATGCGATAAAAATGTCATTCCATTTAAAAAATTAAAGCCGGATAGCGCCACAAATAATATGTCTCCCTGACTGAGGTTTACTACAACATTTCACAATTTTAAAATCTTCACCCGTCTCCGGGAAGTAGAAAAAATCGCCCGAGCAAGCTCTCGCGATTTTTTCACTACCTTGATTCTCGATTATTTGCCATGACAATAAAACTTTCATACAATTAAACACGTATTTATCGATAAAAAATGATCTCTTATGTATTTATCCCCCCGATAAATACATGTTTAATTGTATGAAAGTTTTATTGTCATGGCAAATAATCGAGAATCAAAAGGTAGTGAAAAGACTGCGAGAGCTTGCTCGAGTGATTTTTTCTACTTCCCTTGATTCGAGATTTTTTGCCGAATTTCAATAAAATTTGAATACAATTTGAAATGTATTTATGTATCTTATAAAAAATGAGCTCGAATGTATTTTAGGGAGATTAATACACAACTTCATTATACGGACAATTTAAAACGACGTTGCAAGAAAACTCGAAAATAATATGACAGTGACAGTTGTCAAGGTAGAAATTTCAAAACTACCATTCACAGCATAGTTGATTAAAAGCATCATCATAAGGTTCTCAGTCCGAAGACTGGTTGGACGCGTACCTCCATTCTTTTCTATCCTGAGCTAACCTACGCATTTCCCTAAAAGTAGAACATCCTACATCCCTAACTATTTGAGAGCAGTAGTCTAATCTAGGCCTACTCCTACCTCTTTTTATTCCTATCTCTGACTCTAGTATGTCACGAACTATTCCTTCGTGTCTTAGAAGGTGTCCTACCATCCTATCTCTCCTACTCTTTATTGTTTTCCATACCTTTCGCTTTTCCCCAACTCTTTCTAATACTTCCCTATTGCTAACCTTATCTATCCACGGTATCTTCATCATGCGTCTGTAACACCACAGTTCAAACGCTTCTACTCTTTTTCTATCCGCTTCTCCTATTGTCCAAGTTTCGCACCCGTATAATGCCGTACTCCATACATACGACGTTAAGAGTCTCTTCCTAGTCTCTATATTAACCGTTCTCGAGCATAACAGTTGTTTCTTTTTGTTAAACGCAACTCGGCCCTGCGCCATTCTTTGTTTTATATCTTTAGTGCTCCTACCGTCTTGAGTTATTTTACTTCCTAAGTAGCAGAAATCCGCGACCTCCTCTATCTTCTCATTTCCAATTTGTATTTCCATTTTAGTTCTATTTTCGCATCCCCTACATACCAAAATTTTAGTTTTCTTTTTATTGATTTTCATGCCGAAGCCCTTTGTCAAAACTGCTTCCATTTCATTCAAAGCCGCTCCTAATTCTTCTTTGCTAGATGCTAACACTGCTATATCATCCGCAAATCTGAGCATGTTAATAGTTTGGCCCTGTACATTGATCCCTGAGGCTGTTCTTTCCTTAACAATATTAATCGCATCTTCGATATATAAGTTGAAAACTAGAGGTGACAATGCACATCCCTGTCTCACTCCCTTCCGGATATCTACTTCCCTTTGTTCCTGCTCACATTCTATAACTGCCTTTTGCTCTTTGTAGAGATTATGTATTATTCTTCTGTCCCTGTATTTCATCCCTACCTTTCTCAGCACCTTTCTCAGCACTTCAAGATTAAAAGCAAGGCGCATATTTATCAGTTATTGGGAAAGCTAGGTAGGTTTTTATCGTTTAAAATGACAGTTGATTGGTCGATTTTAAGAAATTGAAGAAATCTCATTGGCTCTTAGAATAGGCGTGTATTAATCAGGGACCTGGACCGAAAAAAAATAAGGGTTCCGTAACTGTTCCGGTTCTGACCTTGAGAAAAATAAAAATTCCAATTCTGTTCCGGTTCTGACCTTGATAAATATAAGTGTTTCGGTTCCGGTTCCGGTACCTTGAAATAAATCTGTTCTGTTCTAGTACCATTTTCGGTACCGGTACCAAGTAGAAATAAATAAATAATAGCGCACATTCCTTTGTTTATTAATTGCTACTTCAGGTTGCACAGTTTGGAGGAAATTAATAGATAAGGGTGCTTTAATTTTTAATTCGTAAACAAACTGGCACCTGAAGAGCGCGTGGTTGAGCTCAGGTTTAGAAGAAATTTAGAAGTCAAGAGTAGAACGCCGGCACGGCGTTTGTTGAGCTCCGGTGCTGTTGTGCGCCTGCGCCTGGCAGGAACCGAAATATTCATAAAGGTTCCGGTTCCGAAACGGTTCCAGTCAATTTTATAATAAAGGTTTCGGTTCTGTTCCGGTTCCAAAAAAATAACGGTTACGGTTCTGTTCCCGTTACTTTTCGGTTCCGGTCCAGGTCCCTGGTATTAATCGCATGTAATAAATTGCACTAGTGCATCAAGAATCGCCCATAATTTTGCATAAAAAAATGTGAAAATTGAAATTGCGAAATTCAGAATTCGGTTGCAATCAATCTGTTAAGTTGATTTTTCTATAAATTTTTGAATTTAAACATTTTTATAAAGTATTTAAAAATAAGCCCGGTAGAGGGTAGATGTTCTGCGGTACCCGGCACATTTAAGGGCGGCACATTCCAGAGTGAGAGGCCACGCTTCCTGAGAGACAAATGCAAGGCATGCCGAGACATGCTGCCATCTGTGCCTAAAGTTATGCACGTTTTGCTATTAGTAGCATTGACACGTGATTCGAATTACAGATACCGTTGTTACCGTGTGCGATTTCGTGTTTTGGAATGTGCAATTGTCACGGAGGAAGCGGGACGCGGCGGGTACTGTCTGCAGCTGCCGCGAAATAATTTCCGAGGAAAATTTATATTTGTCTAAAGACGTTCCTAAGACAGGGTCGGCTGAAGGGGGCTGGCAAGATTTAGGGGTGGCCAGTTAAAATCAACCCTGGAAAACTTATTGTTTACTTTAACACGGTTATTTATAAGAGGTATTTCTTTTTATTATGTCACTTTTTGGCAAAATTCGGCGCAATTAAATATAAGTAGTAGATCCTGTTCGTAAAATTTTGAGGAAACAATTAATAATAATTAATTCATTCATAATAACAGGTTAAAAATTATCACAGTTCTGTAAACCAAGGGCCGGGAAAATCATAATTTTGCCCGAGGAGCAAAATAGCTAGGGCCGGTCCTATGATTTATGAGATGAACGTTCCCGCGTTCTGCTAGCCCGCCAGCTCGCACTCGCACTTCGTTTTTGCACGAAGTCTAGTCTGGAGTCATTCCATTACTTGCAGTACTATTTGTTCAATTTTGCATTAAAAATTGCTTTGTCAAGACGGGCACTTTCATTGCGTTAGTCGTGTTGATTGCGAAGTTATTTAGTGGTCATATTTCATAGTCACTGGCAATAATTTGTTCAATTTTGCATTAAAAAATTGTCTTTTTCAAGACAGAAAATGGTTTTTATTGCGCTTCAGAAAGGTAAATGTTCAAAGATTTATGTTTTAAAAGTTGTTATATATATAATTTGGTTTTAGCCTAAAAATGGGG
Source organism: Xestobium rufovillosum (assembly GCA_963966045.1). Taxonomy (NCBI): domain Eukaryota; kingdom Metazoa; phylum Arthropoda; class Insecta; order Coleoptera; family Ptinidae; genus Xestobium; species Xestobium rufovillosum. The sequence continues at coordinate 22,615,756 of OZ014494.1, forward strand.
AAATCTAAGAAAACTTTCTTATCCAAACCAAGAAAAAAGACTATGCGAGCTAAGAACATTAGTAAGTCTATGTTATGTATGTATCGACACAGAGTTGCAGAACATTTTGTCAATGAAATACTTGAGGGACTGTTAGAACGTGTAGAATATTCGAAGACTTATAGTCAGATTTGCAGAGTCAATCTTGATGATGTTCTTAATGATGTATTGTCATAAATATAGGCATGAGCCCAATATTTTGGAACCAACTACATCAACATCAACAAATAATTATGACTTCACTTGGGGTTCTTTACAGGAATATGAAGAGTAAGTATCCAGGCCACTGCCGTTGTCAATGTCCTCAATTTTTAAAATTTTAAAATTGGTTTTGTAAAATATTGACATTGCAACACTAATAGCTTAAATTTCATTTTGTAGAGTATATGCCTACAGTTTGGAAATTGAAACTGAAAAACGTCAACCAAAAATAAGCGGATATCGTGTCGTAGAAATTGATTATTTCTTAGAAAGGGCTTTAAATCTCCAAAATGACCATAACAAAAAATGTACTGGTGGCCGATTGGAACTTACAGAGGAAAAACGATCTGGCTTAGTCAGTACTTTTGTGTTTAAATGCAGTTCATGCGATAAGGATGTATCTTTTCCATCTGAGAAACCTAAACAACAATGCTGCTTCAGGCGTTGTACGTAATTATCAGTTTTCCATTATAACTTTACTTATTTCATGTTTCTTTTAGGCTGTCATAATTGGACGAAGAACAGGAAAATTACTTTTTATAGGCGTTCGAAATAAATACTGCTCGATTTGTGCTAAAGCTGAGAGCAAATGTATAAGCCCAGATGAACATGTGTGCTTTAAAAATTGGGAAGGTGCCTCAACATCAATGGAGGCAGAAATTTTCGTCTATGTGGATGAAATAAAAGTTCACATGTATATTTCTAATCAGCTTCATTTTTGTACCAACAAATTTAATGCAGAATCGGTGATCATGGATAATAATTTATCTGTAACGTACTTACTTGGTACACTGTAGTCAAACAGTCTAAAAGCGAAATTATTATTTACAAAATGTGTATCAATTTTAAGTGAAACTGATTCAATAAATTCAATAAACAATTATTCCAATCATGCCGTTTTTCTCTGAACAAACCTCCTTTTTTACTTTTTTAGTAATAATGTAGGTACTTCTAAAACTTTCCACAATATGCAACAATTGTTTGGCACATATTCTTTCTATTAAAATTGAATTTGCTTTTCGTTTGCCTTTTCAGTTCAGTTTTTTGAATGCAGCACATAACCTTACAAATCTGTAGCAACAAATACGTCGCAGTGTAACATGGACATTCTACTTTGAGAGGAATCTAAACATAGAGCTTCTCAGAATGAGTACCACTGCCTAACAGCAACCATAAACGTAGATTTTGAAAGCGATATCAATCTTTGCAAACGAAGTGTCAATGTGTCGTACAATCAGGTTGTTTTCTCTGCAATCAGCTGACAACTTTTTGTTTATTCATTTTTGTCAAGGCAGCCATGACAGTTACGTGCGCCATCTAATAAGCAGACGCTGAACTAAAATAGGCACGTCCTGAATACAAATTAACAGGTTTCCTTACATACATCAACAACAGCTGTGTTGGAAAATGGAAGTACCGTGATTTGTGCATCAACTTCTAATTTCTAGTTTATCTGATCAGCCTGTTTATCAAATTGCTTTAACTTAGTCAAACTTTGAAGCTAATACATTAAATTACAACGTGTGCATGAGTTTTTTGTGCGAGTTTTTACACAACGGCTTTATTGACGTTTCAAAACAACGTGAAACATGACCAATGTTTAATAACAATAATAACAATAACCGTTTAGTTTATGGGCTGCAAAATATAGAGAAATTGTAGATTCAACTTTATACTTCAATTAATATATAAAACTTTTTTGTGTAGAAAGTGCCGCTTGGCCTGTAAACTAGAAATAGCAACGCCATGTTCATGTTGTTTTTAGCATAGGCAACATCATTTAAGTCTTGAAGTCTACGAAAAATCCCCAATGATTTTGCTATTGGATGCGTGGTTTATTATTATTTTAAGTTTTGAGAAGACAAAACATAGGATGTTTTAATTCAATTACTAAAGTTTTATTTTATCTCACATTAAGATAAAAGGGTAGGTATTCTACAAGCCCCACTTATATAATTTTTCTTTTACTTACAAGAAGCCAAGCATTTAGAGTAGGTACTCTAGGCAAATCATGTAAATTCCATATTAATATATACATACATATATATATATATCTATGAAAGTCGAGCATTTGTATTATACAGCGCATAGTGCCTGTCTGCCTGTAGACAGGTACCTACGTAGGTACCTACCTATATCTTAATGTGGTATCTTTTGAACAACTATAGATAAACAAGAAGAAAATAGTTCTGTCTATTACTTGCCGCATATATGTAGGTAGTTACATACTTATAGGGAAATTGTTAAGTGCCTCCTCAACAATGGCTTACACGAATGAAGAGAAGTAATATTATATGCGTGGACTGACTACTCGGTTATCTTGAAGAGAACGACCGCTACTTTAGAAGAACAAAAACTTGCCTAGACTTTTATGTGCGTGCAACGTTTAATTCCAGTATGGCAGTCACTGTAAAATTATTGGCGCTTTCGACGTATCTACCTAAGGCTTTGATGGTTGATGATTTCCAGTAGCCGTTTAATCTAGTCATTTTTATTTATTTCTTTTTTCGCTTTTATTTACGACAATTCGTAGAAGAGCTAGGTATTTTTACGTATATGGGAGCGATGTGCGCTTTTAATGATTGTCATCAAGTTATAAGGTGGAATTAATTTTCTATACAAATGGATACAATCCATGAGCAGCAGCTTTAAAGTTTATTAGTCTAAATCTCAACAGGTTATTTAAATAGGTACCTATGTAGGTAATTCAGGCCTTATATGGAGTACGTAAAAAAGCGTAAAAACAACACGCATGGTTTATTGCATTTATTATTACTGGGGCAATAATTATTCTATAATGTAATACTTGGCTTAACATTTCCGATTAGTAGCCTATCTATTATATAACCAGTGTAATTTTGCAATATTTTTTAAATATTTAAGTTGCAATAGCGATCAGGTACTGATTGAATACCTACTCATATGTACCTAGTAGCTAGTATGTATTTCAGAACTATTGTAATTTCAATAAATAATCACTAGATGTTGCTTCAATATCGAAGAAATCTGATTTTCACCATATTAATATATTTACAAAAAATGCTATCCAAATAATAGGCAGTAATAGTTATTTAAGATACAAGTGTCGTAACAGTTCATATTATGATACCCATCGTGTATCATAATATGAAGTTACGATAAGAGTATCTTACAACGTTTTACCTACTATCAGCGTGACCATGCAACTATCATATTTGCTTAAGAAATAATTAGTAAACGAGAAATAATAATTATGCACGAAAAAGTAGCAGGTCGGCACGTACTTATATGTATATATGTATTTTGACTTCCGTCAGTACTCTTTTGACAACTCTGCGAACGAGAAGTTTTTCCTCGAACACCAACAATGTGGATGTGAAATGTCTTCCTTCAACATCTCCCGGTGTTGAGTTAATATATCAAATTGCGCTAATTTTGTAATTAACGTTTATAAGTAAGTTATAAGTTTAATTTGATTTGATTTCAGTATTAGTTTGCCGCGCAATTCACTTCAAAAAATGAGTGCGCTACAGACCGCTAAAGTATGTCATTAGAACATTCAAATGAATGTCATAAAAAATTATATAATGTGTTGATAGTAGATAAATATGCTTTATATTTCACGAATATTGAAACAATAAAATAAACTGAGTGTTCTAAAATACATATACGTATGTATATGAGTAATAAATGTGTAGGAAGTAAGTAACGCCATACGCCACCGTATATTGATTAATTATATCAGATATATATTGCTCATCAATATTAACTTGCAATTGCTATCTCAATGCAGTGTAATACAGGTCGTGGCAAAACTACGAAATGCTGGTCCACTGTGTGAAAGACAATAAAATTTCATAAAATTGATGATATTGCTTAAATATTTTTGTCCACGACTATATTATAATATACTCTTTATACTTGTGTTTCTTCAATCATAATTAGATACATTAATCACTGCAGTGATTAATGAATATTATTCACTACACCAATAGGAACGTCGCTTTGACCCTTTTTTACATTTATTTAGTAGGCCGCGATCGCGATGTGTCAGTTCAAATTGAAACGTCAAATCAGCATGGTTTGCTTTTAATTTGAAATGCATATTCTAAAAAAGAAGATATAATGAGTAGTGAGAGTGAAAACGAGGTTTCTTTAACAGCACCAGCAATAAAAGAAGCTGCAGAACTTGCCTCATTAGATTCATTGCCCAAAAAACCAAGAAAATTATACCTGAGAGCGTATGTATGAATCTTTCTTACACTGGAGAAGGGAAATGAACGTAAATTCTTTCTGGGAATCTGTTTTGATAGTCGTGGACAAAGTATAGTATACAACTCGTTATAATGATGCTATTATTACCTCGGATGATTACAAAACTCGCTCGTTTCACTCGCTCGTGTTGTAAACTTCATCCTCGGTAATAATAGCATTCATTATAAACTCGTGTATAATATACTACGAGCCCAAGCACAAATGTATTCGTACCACAGGTCATAAAATCCATGTAAAAAACAATAGTATATTTTACAACAAGAGATGAAAATACTGTTTTTTTCGTGAGGTGAGAATTTGTCCACGAGCGAAGCGAGTGGGGCAATCTCACGAACGAAAAAAACGTATTTCATCTCGAGTAGGAAATGCTGTTTTTTCTACACATATATGTATGTATATTTGGGGGTCTGCAGAATCACAGTATTCACTTTCTGAGTCCATTTAAAATGCTATTAAATTATAAGCGAACCCTCACAATGCAAATTATTAATTATTTATTTAGTCGTTGCTAGGTAACATACGCAGGCTGCTAAATGAAAGTGTTTATCCATTATTAAAACTATAAATTTGACATTTTCATTTTCACTTCTAGAGATGAAAATATTTTCATCTCTAGAGTAAAAAAATGTCACTTTCATACAGAGCAGACAGTTAAAAAATTGCTAGTTTCATACATATGTGTAGAAAAAATTTCTTATACCCTATATAAATGAATTTATACTGCCCTTGAATTGTGTGACAAATAATATTGACATTTGTTGTGTATTTATTTTGTGCATTTGTTTCATGTTATCTTAATTTAACAAAAAGTAAAAATAGATTAAACATGTTTATTCTATGTCAGAAGTATTCGTACCGGCGATTGCATGCTTCAAATGAACTCGTACCGCCTCCCAAAGTAACGCAATTTCGTAAATGTTAAAAATCTAGTATGTAGAAATGCAAACAAATGAAACTGGGTCCACTTGATAACTGTCAGACTTTAGTGTTGACGCCTCAATATTAAGATAATTATTAAAAATGGTTCGTGGACGAGCATTAAGTGCAGATTTACGAAGATCCATTGTTACAGCTTATGAAGATGGTAAATCTTATAAAGCTATTTCGTCAAATTTTAATTTACCAAAAAGTACGGTGCAATACATAATATCGACGTATAAAACAAGAGGAAATACCTATTGATACTTTGCCGAAATCTGGCTGTCCCCGAAAAACTTCTTTGTATGATGACCGGGCTTTGAGGAGAATTATTAAGGAAAACAGGCGTGAAACAACAGCAGCAATTAAAAATGAGTGGGAAAATCATACCAGGAAACAAGTTTCATTAATGACTTGCCGGCGCAGAATAAAAGATCTAGGCTACGGGTTTTACAAGGTTCCTACTGTTGAACTGACATTTTTTAATAACGTCTTATCTAAAAAGTTTAATTTTCTAGGCAAAAGCAAAACCGTTGCTCACTGAAGTTCAGAAGCGTCGACGAGTAAAATGGGCAAAAGAACATCTTAACTGGACCCAAGACCAGTGGAATAAAGTCATATTCAGTGATGAAAGTAAATTTGATGTTTGTATTGGTGATCATCGAAGTAGAATTATTAGGAATAAGTCTGAGGCATTTCATCCTGATTGCCTCAAAAGAACAGTAAAGTTTGCCCAGGGATTAATGGTGTGGGGTTGTATGTCAAGTCAAGGTGTTGGAAATCTTTATTTTATAGACGGTCTTGTTAATGCAAAGAAATATCAATACATTTTGGAACATCACCTTCTGCCATCCATTGGAAAATTGCGCACGAATGACGGATACATTTTTCAGCAAGATGGGGCCAGTTCTCATACGGCAAAGAGTACTAAAACGTGGCTTGCCGAAAATAATGTAGGGACTTTGGATTGGCCGTCTAGTAGCCCTGACCTTAGCCCAATTGAAAATATATGGGGCATTATGAAGAAGCAACTCAAAAAACGGTGCCCTCGTACGAAAGAACTGTTACGGACTACCATATTGGAAATTTGGCAGCCCAAAAATTTCAAGAACTATTAAATACAATGGAAACAAGAATGAGAGCTGTAATTAAGGTAAAAGGGAGATGCTACACAATATTAACCATCTTTTTTCTTGCAAGTAATCAAAGTACGAATTAATTTGTTACAACATGATGATACTTTTCTTTAAGTTAAAATTATGTTACATTTGTTTTAGTTTGATAAAGTTCATATTTCTACGTTACATTTAATATTTTACTTAAGGTATTACCTCAGCGTTTTATCACCAACATTTAATCAAATAAAGTATAATAATTATTCTAACCGCATTAGTAATTCGGAACCAGGACGAATACATTTGTGCTTGGGCTCGTATAGTTTAGTATTAAAGAAGTACATTAATCTGAAGTTGTTTAATAAATATCTTTGTTATTAAATTAATATTACAGTATTGATGTACAATATCTTGCCAACAAGTAAAATGATCACTTAACAATATTGGGGCAAAATTCTTTACTAGTATCTTCTGGGATGGGTCTTCTTTCTGTGGTGTATAAAGAAGTCCGTGTCAAAACATGTAAGTAGCCCAATTCCTAATAAAGAGTTACGATATTTCCTATATTTAAAAATTTAAAAACTTTTCCTCTATCGACAGTTGGGCAAACGAGTAGGAAAGGTGGGCAACTTTTGTGGAGTGTAGGAAAGCTACCATAGCCGAATATTATCTGACTAAAGTCGGATACTATCTGACGGTATCGCCGTAGTTCCGTACATCCCATTTTCGTACAAGGCGAAATCAGTGGCAGTTCCGCACACGATGCACACGTGTCGCGATCCTGGGGATCATATCGTCGCCCTCCTCACGTACTGGCGTAACTGACAATTAGTAAATTTTTCAGAACAAGAAGAAACCTAATTCGCCTACACTTGTAGGACTGCATTAAACACAGTAACATAACCTACGGGTTGTCTTTTTTATGTAGATTGGTGGTGCAGTTACGCCACTTGGTGAGGTGGTGCAGGCACTAGAGATATGCATATATACAACGTAACTCAATTTTCACACAATTGTCAGTTACGCCAGTATGTGAGGAGGGCGACGATTTGTAAGAAACTGTCATCAGCAATAGTGGTATAGTTGCGTACAGGTACAATCCCTCAGTGACCGTATACTCGGAGAGTTTACGTAGGTTTACGTAGGTACCTGAACATAGATTTTGGATTTAGTCCCATTTCGTGCGTTCCCGTTTAGTGCGTCTCCGTATACTCGGAGAGCATAAGAATCACCCGGCCAAAAAAGTGGTGTTGCCCGTCACTGAATACGGCCAAAAAAGTGGTTCCATGGTCCACTATTTCCGGTTTGTGGACAAGCGGAGCGAGCCAAGCGAGCGGAGCGTTTAAGTCTCCCCCCAACAATAACATTAACATTTGAAAACAATAGGAGATAAATTTTCATCGACGCACGAAACGGGAACGCACGAAATGGGACTAAATCCAAAATTCTATGTTCAGGTACGTAAACAACACGTAACTGTTTGGTTTTGTAGACTTTATTAACTGCTGTTAGTCCTTCCACCAGGGACGTAGCATGTCGAAACCGGGCCCTGGTGCAAGACCACAACGGGCCCCCCCCTTTATCCTTCCACAAAAAAAATCGGTAGTACCAAATGCTTATACTCGTATTATTCAAAAAGAATAAGTTCAATTTGAGCCGGGCCCTCGTGCACGGCACCACTCGCACGCCCTGTTGCTACGTCCCTGCCTTCCACATTTAATGGAATGGTCGTCAAATTCTATCAAACCGGCATTTTAAATAACTGGTTCCCCCTCTTGATAACGTCCTTGAACGCTGTAATAAACGTTTTGACAATTTTTGCATTTTAAACACTGTTAAAGAGTTTTTTATAAAATATAATTTATAGCAACACAAACTTTCTTCACACGTAAGAAAATAAAGTAAACTTAAATGAAATGTCAATTAGACCAGTTTTTGTAAGATATACAAAATTTTTTGAACTAGATTTATTGCTCTTCAAACAGCAATGTACCTATTTTTGTTCTCGCCACGTAGGTACGTACGCAAGACTAGTTTTGCAAACTGATTAAGTCTGTAGATGCTGACTGCAGTTCATAATTTAAATTTAGATACTCCTTGTAATTTGCACACATGATAGAAGCTATCCCAAAGGACTTGTACCTTGACGCAGTTCTAGTAATACTGGGACGGGTGGGATGGCTTGCGCGCTTCAATGATATAAGAGCCGAACCATAGGTTTAACCATATTGGAGGGGTTTTTATTTGAGAAGCCAGACTAAATCAAGTCCCTGGAAGGGGGCAGCAGCTCTTTCAGTAATCATAGTGGCAGAGATCGTGAGGGTTGGTATGGCACTGTGATACACACTACTGCGATGTGGAAGGCAACGGGAAACCACCACATTATTTTATCCCTAGTACAGCGTACTTTAATTTATGATGATGGCACCTTCTGGAGTAAAATATTCCGGAGGTAAAATAGTCCCACATTCGGATCTCCGGGCGGGGACTGCTTCGGGGGGAGTCATCAGAAATGATAAGTGTAACATCTCACGAGTCGGAGCGTGGAATGTTAGAAGCATGAAACAAGTAGGGAAGTTAGAGAATTTGAAAATTGAGATGGATAGGTTAGCATTAGACGTAGTAGGTATCAGTGAAGTGCGATGGCCAGAAGCTGGAGACTTCTGGAGCGTGTAGAGTAATACACACAGGATCTGTAGGAGGAAATTCGGGAGTAGGAATTGTTATGCGGAAAAAAGTAGGACAGAGTGTAGAAAATTTCTTACAGCAAAGTGACAGGGTAGTTATGGTTAGGTTAGATTCGAAACCTGTAAAAACAGTAATAATACAGGTATATATGCCCACTTCTAACTACAGTGATGAGGCCGTAGAGGCAGTTTATAGTGATATTGAATATGTGCTAGATTTTGTGAGAGGGCACGAAAATTTAATAATTACAGGAGATTTCAATGCAGTCGTAGGCACAGGGCGAGAGGGCGGAATAGTTGGCCCCTTTGGAGTAGGCAATAGGAACGATAGGGGAGTTAGACTGATAGAGTTCTGCGATAAACATAACTTAACGGTCGCGAACACTCTATTTCACCATCATGTTAGGAGATGCTATACGTGGAAGATGCCAGGAGACTAGGGAGATATCAAATAGATTACATTCTCGTTAGGCAAAGATTTAGAAATCAAGTTAGGGATTGTAGAAGTTATCCAGGAGCAGATATAGATAGTGATCACAACATAGTCGTTATGAAAGCCAATCTTAAATTTAAGATTTTGAAAAAAAGAAGCGGAAGAAGGTATCTTGACCCAGAGAAACTAAAAGATGATGATATGCGCAATAAGTTCGAGAAAAAGACAAACGAAGCACTAAAGGGCACGGGTGGAAATATTGTTAGGGACATAGAGGCAGAATGGAATTGCATTAAAAATAGTTTAGTTTCCTCAGCTAGGGATATTTTGGGTCATAAACAGAATGAAAGTAGGAAACCCTGGATAACAAAACATATTGTGAGTCTAATAGAGGAAAGGCGAAAATATAAAAATAGGTTAGATGAAACAGGGAAACAAAGATATAAGGCGATCAAGTGGGAAATTATTCGGGAATGTAGGAAAGCGAAAGAGCAATGGATCGATAATAAATGCAAAGAAGTGGAAGATAAATTCGAAGTAGGAAAGACTGATGAAGCATATAAAATAATTAGGAGAAATTTTAGAGAAATTGGATCTAGTACCAAAAACATTAGAAATGAGGCAGGAGATATCCTAATCGGAAGTGGGGAGAAGGCAGATAGGTGGAAAGAATATTTAGGAAACTTATATGCGGGACAGGAAGTGCAAGATATATTAGAAAGCGAAAGCAGTGTAGAGGGGGATAACCTAGGGAGTCCTATAATGAGAGAAGAGTTTGAGATAGCACTAAAAAGTTTAAGGAATAATAAAGCACCAGGTATAGATGGCTTGCAGGCAGAAATCTTAAAGTGCGCAGGTCAAGAGGTAATAGATCGTTTATTTAAACTAGTTAGTCACATATACCTGACAGGCGAGATTCCAGAAGATTACAAACGGAACATCATAGTAGCTTTGCCAAAAAGAAAAGGCGCGGATAGATGCGAAAATTTTAGAACTATCAGTTTAACTTCCCATGCGTCAAAAATTTTAACTAGAATTGTGCAAAGAAGGATGGAGAAAAAGGCGGAAGAAATATTAGGAGAAGATCAGTTCGGATTTAGACGAAATAGAGGAACGCGCGAGGCCATTCTAGCTTTACGAGTAATTATAGAAAAAACGATAGAAAAGAGAAAGAGCGTCTATATAGGATTTGTAGATTTAGAAAAAGCCTTCGACAACGTAAAATGGGGGAAGATGTTCGAAGTGCTGAGAAAGGTAGGGATGAAATACAGGGACAGAAGAATAATACATAATCTCTACAAAGAGCAAAAGGCAGTTATAGAATGTGAGCAGGAACAAAGGGAAGTAGATATCCGGAAGGGAGTGAGACAGGGATGTGCATTGTCACCTCTAGTTTTCAACTTATATATCGAAGATGCGATTAATATTGTTAAGGAAAGAACAGCCTCAGGGATCAATGTACAGGGCCAAACTATTAACATGCTCAGATTTGCGGATGATATAGCAGTGTTAGCATCTAGCAAAGAAGAATTAGGAGCGGCTTTGAATGAAATGGAAGCAGTTTTGACACAGGGCTTCGGCATGAAAATCAATAAAAAGAAAACTAAAATTTTGGTATGTAGGGGATGTGAAAATAGAACTAAAATGGAAATACAAATTGGAAATGAGAAGATAGAGGAGGTCGCGGATTTCTGCTACTTAGGAAGTAAAATAACTCAAGACGGTAGGAGCACTAAAGATATAAAACAAAGAATGGCGCAGGGCCGAGTTGCGTTTAACAAAAAGAAACAACTGTTATGCTCGAGAACGGTTAATATAGAGACTAGGAAGAGACTCTTAACGTCGTATGTATGGAGTACGGCATTATACGGGTGCGAAACTTGGACAATAGGAGAAGCGGATAGAAAAAGAGTAGAAGCGTTTGAAATGTGGTGCTACAGACGCATGATGAAGATACCGTGGATAGATAAGGTTAGCAATAGGGAAGTATTAGAAAGAGTTGGGGAAAAGCGAAAGGTATGGAAAACAATAAAGAGTAGGAGAGATAGGATGGTAGGACACCTTCTAAGACACGAAGCAATAGTTCGTGACATACTAGAGTCAGAGATAGGAATAAAAAGAGGTAGGGGTAGGCCTAGATTAGACTACTGCTCTCAGATAGTTAGGGATGTAGGATGTTCTACTTTTAGGGAAATGCGTAGGTTAGCTCAGGATAGAAAAGAATGGAGGTGCGCGTCCAACCAGTCTTCGGACTGAGAACCTTATGATGATGATGATAGAAGACTCGCTACCTACATATAAAGGAATGTACGTTTATTAAAATCCCCTTTCTTAAATTTTACGGCTCAGAACTCACTAAAACATAATGCAAACGTCCTGTTTGTTTTAAAATCAACACCATTCGAAAACTGAAATTTTGAAGCAGCAGTATACGCAAGTACATTTTCTCAATGTGTGGTCTTTTAAATTATAGAGAAGGGATCCTTTTTTACTTTAACGGTCAGTTTCACACGACTGTTATAGACACGTACGAATGTGCAAATATGTAAGTATTAAACTACGAAAAAGTTATTGAAATATGTGTGTGACGTGCAGACATTTTTAAACGTATTTAAGCCTCCTGTATAGTTTTCATTTTATCTGCTAATGTCATTGATTTACTTTTATTTTTAACCCCCGACGCAAAAAGAGGGGTGTTATAAGTTTGACGTGTCTGCGTGTGTATCTGTGTGTTTGTGTGGCTGTGTGTCTGTCTGTGGCATCGTAGCTCCTAAACGAATGGACCGATTTTGATGCGTTTTTTTTGTTTGAAAGCTGACGTGATCGAGATGGTTCTTAGCTATAATTTATGAAGATCTGTTCAGGCGTTGACGGGGGTTATTTCAAATTTTAAATTTTGTTACTTGTATTTCTTTTGTTTCATGGATGCTTTCAGCAACTGAAGACTATGGAGCACCAAATTTATCATAATTGATGGGCTGAAATTTGCGGCTTCATATGGATCAAGACCTCTTCGGTGGTTAACTTAATTATTGCATAGGTAGATTAGATAGGAACTTCTTCTGTCTAACTGCAAGTACATATTGGTATTCTAGGAGGCAGAATGAAATTGCATTAAAAATAGTTTAGATTTTGCAGCTAGAGGTATTTTGGGTCATAAACAGAATAAAAGTAGAACACCTTGGATAACAAAGAATATTCTAGTTCTAGTAGAAGAGAGGCGAAAATAGAAAAATAAGCTGGATGAAGGAGGGAAGTGGAACATTAGAAACGAGGCAGGAGACATCCTAATCGGAGGAGAGGAAACGGTAGATATAGGTGGATAGAATATTTGGGATACTTACATACGAGATAAGAACTCGGAGATACAGGGTGATCTATAACGAGTGTAGATTAGATAGAATACTTTAAAATATTGTGAAGATCCCTAATGAACATATTATATGTCCAAAAATGGCAACTAAATGAGATACAGGGTGTTGAAATTTCTTAAGAAAATGTAATATCTGATTCTGTCGTTACTTACTATTTTCAACTGTTTTGTTCTATTCTTGAGTATTTAAACGCCACTTCGATATTAACAAAGCTTTACAGTTATAAAGGGTGGCTGACAATTTCGTTTTTAAAAATACGGACTAGGCGCCATGCTACACAAAATTATTTTTCTCTGAAACTATGCTTTGTACGGAAAAACCAAAGAGAGATTTTTTCTTGTAAATAAAACAAAGATTCAAATATTTTGCAACATATCTGAGTAAGTCAATAGCGTAACATTATTATACCCCAAATTGCAAATGAATATCTCTGGTAGTTTTCCTGACATTAAAAAACACATTTTTTTAAAGAAACTTCAACAACCCATATCTCGCTTAGTCGGCATTTTTGAACATACGTTGATTAGGGCTTTTCACATTGTTTTTAAGTATTCTATCTATTCTCGAAGTTTGTTACACTCGTTATAGATCACCCTGTAATGAAACTTAAAAATAATGCGAAAAGTCCTAACCAAAGTATGTCCGAAAATGTCGACAAAGCGAAATACAGGTTGTTGAAATTTCTTAAAAATATGTGTTATTTTTTAATATCTGGAAAACTACCAAAGCTATTCATTTGAAATTCGGGGTATATTAATTTATTAACGTTTTATATTAACTTATAAATTTTGAATTTCATACTCTCTCCATTGGCGTCACTACAAGGTGGGGAGGCCACATTTATTACCGAAACTATGTTACGCTACTAGCTTACACATAATAATGTTGCCAAATATTTGAATTTTTCTTTTATTTACAAGAAAAAATCTCTTTGATTTTTCCGTACAAAGCATAGTTTCAGAGATAAATAATTTTGTGTGACATGGTTGGTAGTTCGTGTTTTCTAAAAACGAAATTATCAGCCATCTTTGTAACAGTAAAGCCTTGTTGATATCCAAATGATAGAACAAAACAGTTTGAAAATACAGTAGGCGCTCGGTTATATGAACACTTCATTATATGAATTATCCGCAATAGTGAACACGCAAAGTAAAACATATCAGGTTCTATAGAGTGAACAGCGTTAATCTCGATTAAGTGAACAGCAAGGTTTGCATGTTGGGTTTCCAGTAAAAACCCAACAAATGGACCAAAATGTCATCCGTATAACATAACTCTACTACAGGTCTAGTTTGTTGTCTTCAATTGTATCTTCGAAATCTAGAGATGTATCTAAACTTCTAAAAGAATTAACAATTTATTAAGGATGCTGTCATTAATCTTTCTCATGTATGGAGTAGGCTTTCGGCTGACACGATTAAGAAGTGCTGGAAACACATACTGAATTTTACTGAAAACGACGATGATGAAGATCCAGAAGAGGATATATTCCACTTAGCATTTTGAAAGAAAAGTACAAGTGAAACAGAAGAGCAAGTGCAAGAAGTAGTAATTTTATTGAATGAAGTGGATAGTCAGGTAAGCACAAATTTTATTTGAAGTTTCTTTAGAATTTAGTGGAAGAGAGGACATTCAAAAGTGGAACGATGAAGATCACGTAAATGACCAAGATAGTGAGAGTGATGATGGTCATGAAGATCATGCAGAAATAACAGAAATAAGTTCTTCTGGAGCTGTGGATGCATTTAATACAGATATTGACGACATTGACGACTGGCTGGTTCTGCAGAAGTGCAGAGATAAAGCACTGCAGAAAAGTTTAGCAGGAACAACACATTACATAATACTTTAGTATAGTGTAACATGCCAATACATTAATGTAATTTTAATAATAATATACTTTTGATTATATGAACAATTTGATAATATGAACGCCCCTCGTTTGTATTAGTTCACATAATCGAGCGTCTACTGTAGTAAGTAACGACAGAAGCAGATATTACGTTTATTTGAGAAATTTCAACACCCTCTGTATTTCATTTAGTTTCCATTTTTGGACATATTATGTTCATTAGGGATCTTCTCAATATTTTTAAGTTTTCTCTCTGCCCTCGAAGTTTGTTACACTCATTATAGATCACCCAGTATTAGAAAAGGAAATCAGTGTAGAGGGGGATAATATAGGATTAGTAGATTTAGAAAGAGTCGTCGACAATGTAAAATGGAGGACGATGTTCGAAGTGCTCATAAAGGTAGGAATGAAATATAGGAACAGAAAAATAATACATAATCTCTACAAAGACCAAAAGGCAATTATAGAATTTGAGTATGAACACGGATGTAGGATCCTACATCCCTCATCCGTGAGCAGGAACGAAGAGAAGTATGTATCCGGGAGGGAGTGAGACAGGGATGTGCGTTGTCACCTTTAGTTTTAAACTTATATATCGAAGATGCGATTAATATTGTTAAGGATAAAATAACCTCAGGAATTAATATACAGAGCCATTTTTAGATTCGCGGATGATGTAGCAGTTAGTATCTAGCAAAGAAGAATTGCGGATGGCTCTGAACAAAATGGAAGCAGTTTTGACAGAAAACTACGGAATGAACGGAATAAAACGAAAATCAAAATTTTTGTATGTGTAATCCGCGAAAAGAGGACTAAAACTAAAATATAAATCGAGGATGATAGAGCTATAAATCAAAGAATAGCTCAAGGTCGTGTTGTTTTTAACAAAAAGAAACAAATATTGTATTCGAGAGCGGTACATATGGAAATTCGGAAGAGACTCTTAAAACATATTATGTATGGAGTAAGATATTCTACGGGTGCGAAACTTTGACGATAGAAGTGGCTCGGGTAAAAATAGAAGCGTTTGAAATGTGGCGCCATAGTCGCACGATGATGATACCGTGGATAGATAAGGTAAGCAATAGAGAGGTGTTAGAAAGAGTTTGGGAAAAGCGAAAACATATGTACCACTACTGCTGGTAGAGCACGAAAGTACGTAGAGATCCAAGGATGTTCCAAGCCCAACGATATGTTTGGGGTAGCATCCCGTATGGCTGTATGAGATCTCGTAGTACACAAAATCTGGATTTAGTTCTATAATTCAATGCTTGGCGGGGTATTTGCCCGAGGAGTAGTTGTTCGAACGGTACAGTACCATTCATGACCGCCGCAAAATTCGGCAAATAATTACCTCTTGCTAATACTTGCACCAAGCGTGTAAGTAATATTGCATAGTTCGAGTGTGTAGGGCAAAGCACCGTACTGATGAGTCCCAAAAGGACGAAACCAGTGGTCTACGGTTTTCTATGCACATTCGAAACATGCAATATTGACCGCTATTATACACAACAATAATTGAGGATGAAACAAACAAGGGAAAATATTCTTCTTATTCTTCTTATTCTTCTTATACTTATTTAATTATTATTTAATCGAGTCTTAATATTTTTTAATTACCTACTGAAATTTATGGATGGATAGCCTCTTATACTTAGGTATACGAGGTACATATTAATTGTTACTCGGAACGTTTGCGGGAAGATATAGTGAAGAAACGGCATTGTTTGATTTGAGGCATGGACCGCAATTATCTTCTCTGTAGGATGCCTCATAAAATGCACAAAAGGTACATAAAGACTGCAGCTTGCCGTTCATAAAATTTTACGGGTTAAAATATTGTAGAAAAGGACAGAAACATTGCACTTAACGCGTCATGTTTGTTTAAGAAAATAAATTTGTTTTACAAATTATAAAATACAGAAAAATACCGCAAGTAATATTCGAAGAAACATATAGGTACTGACTATGTCAACACGGAAATATCTTTAGGTAAGTACCAATTATAAACTTTAAGAATTGGCAGAATAGGTACATCTATTATTTAAAAAAGCAAATTAACATGGTATACAGGTTGGTGCACTATCCCAACGGACTTGTACCTTGACGTAGTTCTAGTATCTAATATGTACTGAAACGGGTGGGATGGCCTGTGTGCTTCAACGATCTAAAGAGCCGAACCCTAGGTTTAACCATATTGGGGTTTCTTTTATTGAGAAGACATACTAAATCAAGTCTCTGAAAGAGGGCAGCAGCTCTTTCAATAATCAGAGTACCAGAGACTATGGGGGTCGGTATGATACTGTGATACACACTCTGCTATATTGAAGCCAATGGGAAACCACCACAGCGTTCTAAAATTTCATGATGATTGCACCTTCTGGAGTAAAATATTCCGGAGGTAAAATAGTAAAATAGATCTTCGAGCGCGGACTGCTTGGGGGGGATTTATCAGCAATAATAAGTGTAATATTTTACGAGTCGGAGCTTGGAATGTTAGAAGCATGGAACAAGTAGGAAAGTTAGAAACTTTGAAAATTGAGATGTATTAATAGGTTAGCATTAGGTATCAGTGAAGTGCGATGGCCAGAAGCTGGAGACTTGTGGTACGGAGATTTTAGATTAGTAGACACCAGGGTCGGTAAAAGGAAATTCGGAAGTAGGAATTGTTATAAAGAAGGAAATAGGGCAGAGTACAAAAAATTTCTTACAGAAAAGCGACAGGGTAGTTACCTATATCAAGTTTCACTGAAATCACTTCAAAAGTGTTCGAGAAATAATGAATAAATTAAATAAAAAATTGTTCTTCGAAGGCCCGTAACTTTTTAAAGAAGCAGAAATGTGCTAAGATAAATTGGTTCAGATCGGTGTCTTTTGACCCAAGGAAGTTAGATTTGAAGTATGGCCCACCGTGTAGAATAACAATAGAAAAGGGAAAGAACCCCTAAGAATTTGTAGATTCAGATTTCGACAACGTAAAATAGGGGAAGGTGTTCGAAGTGCTCAGAAAGGTAGGGATGAAATATAGGAACAGAAGAATAATAGATAATTTCTACTAAGAGCAAACGGCAATTATTTCAGAAGGGAATGAGAGAAGGATGTGCGTTGTCACCTCTAGTTTTCACCTTATGTATCGAATATGCGATTAATATTGTTAAGGATAGGGCAACCTCAGAGATTAATATACAGTGCCGAACTATAACATGCAAGATTCGCGGATGATATGGCAGTGCTAGCATCCAGCAAATAAGAATAATCAGAGTGGGCTCTGAATGAAATGGAAGCAGTTTTGATAGGGGGGTACGGCATGAATCAATTAAAATAAAACTGAAATTTTGGTATACGGGATGATAGGACTACAATATAAATAGGAAATGAGAAGGAAGATGAAGTCGCGGATTTCTGCTATTTAGGAAGTCATATTACTCGCAATGTTAGAAGCACTAGAGATACAAAACAAAGAATAGCGCATCAGCGTCGAGCTGCTTGGGAAGGGTTAATGTAGAAACTCGGAAGGGACCGTTACGCATCATGTATGGGGTGTGACATTGCATGGGTACGAAACCTGGGCAATAGGAGAAGCGGATCGACAAATAGTAGAAGCGTTTGAAATGTGGTGCTGCAGCCGCATGACGCAGATACCGTGGATAGAATTAATATGGAGGTATTAGAAAAAGTTGGAGAAAAATGAAAGGTAATAAAAAATATAAGTAGTAGGAGGGGAGGACATTTTCTGAAACATGAAGGAATAGTTCACGACATAATAAAGTCGGAGAAGAATAAATTAACACAAAGAAGAAACCCACAAACACACAATAACAATTAAATTATTAAAACTGCAAATGCCGAATTAGGGTTGTTTATACATTATTGTCCGTACCTTACCGACTCAGATTGCTAAGTAACTTTATCGTCTCGGTATCAGAACAATGGTTGAGATGACCAACCACAAGTTCTTAAGTTGATGACGCTACCGTGGGACACCTGCGATTCTGTTTAATTTTTCGTGCCTTACTGTTTAAATTTTGGGCAATTATCGAGTAAGTAAATGTGACTTAGAAGTCCAACAAACCTAGAGTTACTTACATCAATCGAAATTATGTATGTTGGTTTTCGATTAAATGCAGCTACCCCATTACATAATTCGCAGCATTTACACAGTAAAAAATATTTAGTCAAACCAACAAGGAATTTTAGTTCCCACAGGTCCACTACGAAATTTAGTAACATTAACTAACCTTGTAGGAGTTACTTTTTACAACCGCAACATGACTAAATGTAACTCAAATTACTGGTTGTTTAGATGTAAAAATAAGTCCAGCGAGTAGTCAGCTTTTACTTTAAATATGCGTCAGACTAACTAGGGTTCAGTGCAACTTTAACATAATGGAATGTACATTTGACAAAATTGGTTTATTAAACATAAGCTTGAATAAAGTATATTTAATCAGTAATTTTTGTTATTATTATTTGCCCAAATATATTTCTCACGTCGCTTTTAATCATTTTTAACTAAAAATAAATGCTACCTTTACTATTTTATTTTTGTCATTTTAACACTAGGTTTTTTTGTTAATGTCACTATTACAGTTGTTATTTTGACAACTTGTTTTATAAAAAATAAAAAATAATAATAATAATACTGAAACGGAAATATTATTAAATGTTCCGGGCTGGCTGCCACGTCGACTAATAGATACACTAAGGCCCGGTTTTTCAAAGAATCCAACACCGGGTTAAGTCTGACACCTGCTTCGTTGCTATGATACAACCAATCAGAAAGCCGGTATCATAGCAACAAAGCCAGTGTCAGACTTAACGCGGTGTTGGATTCTTTGAAAAACCGGGCGTTAAAGGCATACTTGACGTTTCGACACTCATCTCGGTGTCTTCTTCAGAAGATGCTCTGAAACTGGTAAAAGCTAGCTCCATGTCCTTATTTATACATCCTCCTGATGGAGGACATGGGCCACCACTTACCAGTTTCAGAGCATCTTCTGAAGAAGACACCGGGATGAGTGTCGAAACGTCAAGTATGCCTTTTAGTGTATCTATTAGACGACGTGGCAGCCAGCCCGGAACATGTAATAATATGTCTGTTTCAGACATCGGCCACGGAAGCCTACAAACCAAAATAATAGTATCGTTAATATGTATTTAGGTATATCATTAATGCCATTTAAAGTATACTTACTTTTTTTGTTATAACGTTAGGTAGTAGCCACTTAACTAAATCACACAAAATTTGTGTTTCTTATTTTAAATTCTTGAGTGTGCAATTAGTACACCTCTAATGGTGCTTCAAGGGTCAGGGAGGTAATAAAAATCAATAAAATTATGTAATAAATGCTTTATTCAAACTTTAATTGAAACATAAAAATATATCCTCACATAATTTGAAAATGGAACAAAACAGGGTGTGTTAAAAATATAACTGAAAAACTTTAGATGATTCGTTGTTGAAAGATAAGGGGTCTTTCATATAAACATATGCGCCTAAATCCAGCTCCGCCAAAGGGGGAGGTGAAGAGTAGGTCATCATGGGACACCCTACATATCAGACTATAAAATAAAATGTGCCTAATAATAACTAATTATATGATATTGATATTATTATTTTACAGTTATTATGACAAGAGAAATTAAACACTGGACCCAAAAGCCGCGCTACGCCACTGTTTCTGATACAGCTGTCCCGCATTTTTTTCTTGATACAGTCATAAAGATTGGGACTAAATTAAATGTAGATATTGCTGAAGTGGGTAATAGGAATGATAAAACAACCTTTGCTCATGTCTATGTATCGCAATAGAAAAGTACCTATGGTCTACTAACTGATAGTTTCTTATCCCTAATACCCATTTCGTTCCTTTGTATGCATGTTAGTAAAAAAATAGAAGCGATTTCATTAGATGGTTAAATAACAAATGCGTGTTAATATAGGTATAGGAAGCAACACAGAAGAAGAGAAAAATATGGAAATTCTGTAAAACTCACCATTTGTGGTGTTTCTTCCTTGATAAACTTATAACGTTATAACTTCGCACAACCGCTATGCACCCGCGATCGACGATAATCGAAGAATAAGATGTTTCCGGCTTCCCGATTTGCACACGGCCCAAAAAAATGAAAACGAGAGAAAACTTTGGGGGAGAATTGACCACTATATCGAATATTTTTGTAAATCTTACAAAGATTCTCAGTTAACTTTGAAGCAGTTGTCAAATTGATATACAATATTGTAATACATGCTTTCATTGCCGTTAGTATTACTCAAAAATTTAATTAATTTTATAGATTAACATGTCATATATTGCCATGTATTTCAGTAAAAAATACAATTACGTATACTTAATTTTTCTGAATTTACAGAAAGATTTAGTGACGTAATACAAATAAATGTTGTTAAAATAAGTTATTTGGCGGTTGAATTAACAACGAAGTTTATTGATATGTACAGTGGTAAAGTTTACAAAAAATATTCTAAATATGACAAAAGTTTATTTTAACAATTTCAGGTAAAATCTAATTAAGTTAAAGTAACTAAGAATCCCTGTTAATAATAACAAAAAACTATTAACATTTAGTGAGTTAGTAAATTTTGACAAAATATTTTTTACTGTGTACGTTATTATAATACGTTGAGAATTTCTTTGACTTTTGGTTGTTGTAAGCTATACTACTTATCATTATCAATGATTTGAATCTTTGATAAGAAATCAGACTTATCTATAAGAAAATGGAGGATTTTAAATAATATAGGTATTATGTTGCAGTCCATCAGTCTCTTAATTCAGTTTTCGGAATGCTGAGATTATATCTTTTGATTTCTCTAGAACTCAGGAATCTATTTTGGATCTTCTCAAATATACTTGTAAATTTAAGGTAGGTACCTATATGGGGTATCCCCTGTTACAGAAGAATACTACAATATACTTTTTTAGAGTGCAATACAGAGTAATTTCAAGCAATTAAGTTTTTCGATTCCTTTTTCGCTTAGGTACCACTAATTTCCTGTAGGTATTTTGTTGGACAGTAAAAGAAAGCCTCGCATCAAAACGTACCCTCCAAATCTAGCTTGTCTACACGACTTAACTCAAAAAGATTGTTAGACACTTCTTAGTAACATATATGCTGATATTCTATCTCCACGTACATCCGCATGAATTGGGTTTATTATTTATTTCTTAGTGTAGATCTTAAGATCATCAGCATACAGTACAAAGTGTGTGTTGCGTACAATCTGCAATGTCATTTAAAAACAGTAGAAATAAAACACAAACCCAAATTTGAGCCTTGTGGTACCCCAGATGTTGCCACAAATGCATGGAACGCATATCCTATTATAATAACTTTTTGCTGTCTATCACACAACTACGTAAGTAGCTATTAGCAATAACTAAATACCTAATTTAACTAAATCTTCATAAAACCAAATTACAATTTTCAATAAGAATAAGATGTGAATCAGTATCAACAGCATTCACCTGTTTGCGATTAGCCACCTTGCCTGATAAGATAGACCTGTAGGTAATTTTATACAGTGTGAGTAAAAAGTCTGGAATTAATTTGATAAAAAATTCAGGAAACATTTCTAGACAAAACGCTCGGACACGTCAACCTAATTTTTTTAAAATGCATCTTTTTTGATAATTGTCGTTTTTCGATGGTCTTTTGATTTCGAACTGTGACGTCATCGTCCATTTTTTTAAATGGCTCCCCATACTTTTGAACTCGTAGTTGGATAGTGGCTGAAATTACGAATTCTGTGATATGCCACAGTAAGACATTGACGTTGATATTTTTCGAAATAATCAAGTTTAAAATAAAAACAAAAAATCACAAAGAAAATGAGTTAGCCATGGAATATCGACAGTTTCATTAATTATGGAAACGGCGTAAATTAGACAAAATAACATTAATTAACAGCTAAGTTGATGTTGAAATTGCCATCCATGCACTTCTTATACAGGAGCCGCAATCGAAACTCCGGGAGAACATTCCCGATCTTCATGATTTGGGTAAAGAACAAACGGAAATCCAAAAAACAATGCTGAACTATTAGAATTTAATTGGAGACTTAATAGTTTTCGTTTCCAATCAATAACTGTCAATATTCCATGGCTAACTCATTTTCTTTGAGAGTTTTTGTTTTCACTTTAAACTTGAATATTTCGAAAAATATCAACGTCAATGTCATACTGCGGCATATCTTTGAATTCATAATTTCAACCAAAATCCAACTACGACTTCAAAAGTACGGAGAGCCATTTAAAAATGGACGATGACGTCTTAGTACGAAATCAAAAGATCATCGAAAATCTATAATTATCAAAAAAGATGCACTTTAAAAAAATTAGCTCGACGTGCCCGAGCGTTTTTTCCAGAAATGATTCCTGAATTTTTTATCGAATTAGTTCCAGACTTTTTACTCGCACTGTACCTATATATTCTATTTAATGTTTGTTTATAAACTGGAGTGATTTTAACAGCTTCCCAAAAATCAGAAATAAGAAAATAGCACATCCTTTTACTACGAATCTCCAAAAATTAGAAAATACTTGCATTCATATAATATATTTTTTAAGACCTCTATAAAATGCGTAGTCAGCACGTGTTTTATGCAATACGTTAAATTACAAATTTATAGTGTCTCCAAACACGAGGAATATTTGTATAGTTTTACTTCTTGACCTGACAGTACAACTCCAGGTTTGTGTCTTAGCGCAGCATTGAAATTCTTCACAAGCAGCTGGTGTAGGTAATAAATGCTAATACGGCGTATCGTGTGTTACGGTTTCTTTATCTGCTTGGTAATAAAAATAGTGTGGTAGGCTTGTATTATTTCAATGTGCAATGTGTTGTGTGATGTTAAAGGTTTGTAGGAAGTTTTGCTATAATGTATTTATAAAGACAGGTATAGTCAACGTCTAACTTTTAAGCATTGAACTTGAAGCGAGTTTATTTTTAGAACAATTTGTGCATATAGAAATAGACAGCAACGAACTATACAAACATTTGTGACCGCGACACGTCACAGCAGCTCAAGACAGAAGGCGAAAGCCATCACGACGCGGCGAGCCGAGGAGGCACGCCGTTGACAATAAAAATCAAGTGCATGTAGAAGTACCTTCGTTGCTGGTACACTAATTACAATAAGCTATGGACGCGTCGAGGCCAGAGCTCACAAAGGCACACTCAAACCGGTCTGTGAAACCGCTTGACTTTTTACCAACAGCTCCTTTTATTTCATTCTTCGGTGTAGAATGAGCCCCTCCCCACCATACCGAACCGGCAACAGAATACCTGGCCAGTCGACAGCTAGTGTCCATTCTGTCTGTGTCTTTGAGTTTATAGCCAATTTTGAGGGACTTTCTGCAAAAATGACACGCGATTTCGGTTACCTAAAGTGAAAGTGTCTTCCAAGGCAGCCGCCCTTGGTCATCCTGGCAGCACGGTGAGGACATTTTTATTGCTATGACTTTAAAATCTCGCACATATTCAATACAAAAAGTAAACCTTGACTGTCTCGGCTGCTTGAGTTTTAAAATTCAACCAATGGGTTTTTCAGCACCTGAATTATAATAGATCTTACACATTCACATTGCTACAACCGTCAGTGCAAAACAAATAATTTTTATTGTCCGTGAAATTCACGGCTACACCCAAAATGCGAGCTTCTTTCAAGTTTTATGTTTGTTTCTTTGAACACTTTGACATTTACTTTTACGATTTATTTTTTGTAATTGGCCAAAAATAGGAACCGACGAGTAAGGTAGGTAGCTGTTTATTATGCTCAAGCAGCACAGATGTGGGAATTACAAATATTGTATTCATAAAATATTCCTTGGAATTCATTGCAAAGAACAATAGATAATATGCTGTATTTAATTATATCTCTGTGTTTCCAAAGGTAACACGGACGTACCAAGTAGAAATGTATAGATACATATACATAGACAGTTATTATATTAAGTATATCCGAGAAAATCTGCAAATCGTTTATTATAATGACAAATAAATGACATTCAATAAAAACTCAGCTGAAGCACTTTTGAACTTGACATCACATCTGCTCCAAAAACATTGACTCTTCAAAAACCGTGGTCGGTTAGATCCTTCACTGGACCACGATCTCGAAAGCACCATAAGCTTTATTTTACCACCATAATAATAACTATACACACCAGTTTGCATTTAGTAGAGTTTTGGGACTGAATTTGCAACATTTTTTTTCTGTTTTGATAATGCTTCAGCATTATTACAGTTGCTATTTCCATTCGCAGAAGTAGGTATTTCTTCTGTTCATTCTATGTGTCATTCTTATTGTTTTTAAATCTTTGGCAATTTTCTTCTAAATTCAATCATGCGCCAGTGAACTTTAGATGGAGAAGTACTAATTTCTTGGTATTAACTATTAAGTACACACATATTTAAAAAATTGTATGTTGCATACTTGCAATATCTGTAATACCTAAACCTCAAACAAAAATATAAGAATAACTTTTGAAGATTACTTGGGTGAAGTGTGATTAAGTAATTATTTGTATAGGAAGAGGAAAGTCTAAAAGTAAATGTGTAGGTAACTTAGAAATTTCTGAGTATCCAATAAATTCTACGTTTTTTTCATATTTTTTGAAGTGTCTCTTCTATTTTACTTGGCATATCTTCAAAATATCGAAAGCGTCTGTGCCTCTCAAGTGGGTAGCAAAAGAAAACGAATCTAAAAAGCAACGAACTTCATCTACAAACAGACACCGGTCTATGGTATTTGTTAATCCATTAATTTGTATTATCATTACCATAATAATGTTGAGTGGCGGGATGGGAGTCGAAGCCACTTGTCAGGTTGGGGGGGTCGACCGCCAAGGTCAGGTGCGCGCAGCCAATAACCTGTAGGAGGGTCGCGGGGTGCACAAGTACACCGTACAGCGTTTGGTGTCTCGTACGTAACGCTACCCTAGAGACTAGCGTCGGTTGAAAAGTTCGAACTTTCAGACTTGAAGAATCGTGAGGAATATTTTTTAAAACGGCGCATGAATAATTCTAACATACATCGATTTTCACAATAATAATTTCAAATAATTCATGTTATTGACAGTTTATAAACCTTGTTCTTCGAACTCGGAATTTTAGAGAACGTTTTCTATCAGATTCTTCTACTCATTTAACACTTTTCATCAACTTCTACCGACATTTATTCAGGATGTTGAAAAAACGGAACGATTAGTTTGCTTGAAGGACGAAAAAAAGACAGAAGAAACATTAGGGTTTGGACGAAATAGATTCCTTTATGCAAATGTGCCTGATATGTGAGGTTATTTTAGCTAGAGAAAATAATAAGAATAAGAAAAAGTGCGTATACAGGATTTGTGTGAATTTAGAAAGCTTAAAATGGAAAAGGATGTTCAATGTGCTCAAAGGGATGAAAATGAGACAGAAGAATAATACATAATCTGTACATTGAATTGGAGCAAAAACTAAGAGTAGATATTCGGAAGGGAGTGAAGCATAGAGATGTGAGTTGTCACCTCTAGCATTAAAGGTTCCGGAATGAACATAAAGGTTCAACCGATTCAAAGATTCGCAGTAAAGAAAAATTAGAAATGGCTAACTGCTTTCAAATAAATGGGAGCAGGTTTGACAGATGTCTACGGTATGAACAATCGTTATAAAGGTGGTGCTAAAGATTCATGATGAAGATACAGTGTAAAAATAAGTTAGGGAATAGATACGGAGGATTAGTTCGCGACATGAAATGACGTAGAAAGTCAGGCCCAGATTAGAGTTCTATTTACAAATGATTGGGGATGTGGAATGTTCTACTTTCGGGGAAATTTTCGATTAATTCAGTTCAGTTTTACATAGTTAATAGCTGCTACTGATATTTTTCACTTTTGCGTTTCATTCTTAAACAATTTGTAAATATTAATGGCAATTGGTATTTTCTCCAATAGCAAAAAACTTCTGGGTACCATTATAACAAGTAAACTTTTATACATTTCTTGGGCGATCAAGAAAATTATACAGGTGCACTGTAATTTACAAACGGTTCTAGCCAGTGAGTAGTAACTACTGGGGTGTATGAAATTTACATATTCGGCTTATAATTTAGTAATTTAACTACGGTAATAAAATGGCAAAGGAAGACTGTAATAGACTACAGATTGAACGGCAATCTAGCATGACAGTAACAAAAAAAAAGTTTAAAAACTGCCTTATTGAACGATTCCAAACGAATGCAACAATCTATGAAGAACTAAGATAATGATGCATTAGTTTGAAAAAATATATCTTATCAGTTAGAGCTTTAATAGAGTTGGAAGGTGTGTACTTTTTGTCGACATCACTAAACATCTTAGCAAGGACACTGCAGAGTCCTTAAAATATTTTAAGTTTAATCTAAATATACACTTCGGTTTAATCTAATGTAACTCGTTATGATGCTATCGAACGCTAAAGATCTTAAAAAAAATGTCTTTTTTTAAATCACAAAAGGTTACTTTTAGTGATTGAGTTTGGGATGTGAATCTGTGTATAGGAATAAGGAAGGCTTTTTGACACCCACATGCAAAGAAGCTAATATTTTTATTCAATAAAAACTTTCTGGAAAGACATGTATTCTTATTTCAAACATTTTTGTCTCCTGTTCGATTTCGCAATTTCGCTGTCTGCCATATACCTAGTTTAGGCTGAAAAAGATTTTTATTGCTGGCTTCTCTGCACTGTCGGCATAATGTAACTAACGTAAAGTTTGTTGGCGTTCAGAAAATTTAATAAATACATAAGTTATTTTTTGTATCCATTTGAAAAAGGTCTAAATACATTCTATCTTATACGAGGAGTGTTCTAGACGTAAAAAACTAAAAACTGTTTCGGTTAAATGATAACTGGTCTTATTTTACGTCGAATCGAAGAAATTCATTAACAAAGTTTGCTCAGGATCCCAAAATATTGGTTTTGGTAAGTAGGCTACTTCCATGTTCACGGGCTTTAAGAAACTGTTAAACATCATGCTCCGCAAGTAACGGCCGTGGCTTAGTAGAAAAAGTACAGGTAGTTTTGTTCGAATCCAAGAGGACCCTTTTTCTTTTTTCTTCTAAAGTTTATTGTAATTTACAGAATTTTGCATTCGATGTGTTGTGTCCGGTGTCCCGTCAGGAAAGGTATTTCTTTTAAAGAAAATAAATTCGCGATTACTAATGAAATATAAAATTATTTCTTCTGCCATAACTGTGGCAGAAAGAATTCTACAAGACACAAAACTGTTTGAATTAAGAATGTCTGTCTGTCTGTTTTAAGGGTAATGGCCAAACCTTTAAAAACTATGAGCTTTTTTGCATGTGGATGATTAACACTCTCGAGCAATATGGATTCATATCCTAAATTTTCAAATTTAATCCCCCATCGTTAAAAGCAATATATTGTTATTTAATACATAAATTTGTTAAAAGTCTTTGACGTTCAATAGCCCCCTAACGAATCATGTTTGGTATCAGGAACATCTGGCAGTGAAAATAGAACTAAAACTAAAATACAAATTGGAAACTCAGAAAGAATCTCTGAGTGGGTGCGAAACGTGGACGATTGGAGAAGCGAGTCGGAAAAAATAGAAGCGTTTGGAATGTGGTGCTACAGACGCATGATGAAGATGAGGTTAGCAATAGGGATGTATTAGAAAGAGTTGGGGAAAAACAAAAGGTACGAAAAACAATAAAGAATAGGTAGGTAGGGCACCTTCTGAGGCACGAAGAATTAGTTCGCGACATACTAGAGCTGGAGATAGGAATAAAAAAAGGTAGAGGTAGGCCCAGATTAGACTAATGCACTCAAATAGTTTAGAATGTAAGATATTCTACTTCTGGGAAAATGCATAGGTTAGCTAAGGATAGGAAAGGGTGGAGGTTCGCGTCCAACTAATCTTCGAATTGAAAACTTTAAATGAAATCCTAAAAATCAGTTGTAGCGGTTGAAGTGGTAGAGAATGTAAAGATAATATGTATCGTATTTGTTGAACTGTAAAGTTCCTTACATTTATGAATACTGCATCTGAAAAAACAACATTTAACACCACTACCACTACTAATAGTAATTAGTAAGTACCAAATATTCAAAAATAACGAATAACATAAGAATACAATTTTGTGATAATAATTCTCTTTTTCAAATTTAATAGAGTGTGTGACTACTTATTTTGTCAATTTCCGTTCGATAATTCCTCGTCATACTTGCGATGAGGTTACCTGAATTGTTTATTGAATTTTTGCTCAGAGAAAAAGTTATACCTCACTGACTTTCCGCAGCGGCTCCAACTGGCTCATAATTTTTCATCCCTTGCTGTAGCGTATTATGCGCATACTGTACCATCTTTAAGTCAGGAGACCAGGCTAAGAAGAGCAAATTGATACAACACACCGTGATTTTACAGTCAGTGTATTACCATAAAAATGAACCTTGTGGCCTCGCACTGTCATCCAAAAACAAGACATTCTTGTCTATTAATTGCTGGGGTCGTGTATACCCGAACATGTCGACTACATACATTTATGAAAATCGATTAAATCTGAACTCGCCTGCGTCCAGTTTGCAATTTTTTTTCCCCAGTGTAAATTTGCCTGCTTGCCAGTTCTGTTTAACAGTACCTACCCTTCTAAGGAGGTGCAGAGGTACCAACTTCTTCTCAAGCGAACGTGTCTTAATAGTTTCAATGGAAATTCTAACCCCAGTAACATATTTAAGGAGACCTCTTAGTTGGTTTCTCCTCCACGGAATCAGTTTGCATAAATCTTAGACGGGAAATCACACGTTTGAAAACATTTAACAACTGTCTATGTGAAATCAGCCTTTATTATACTGATGGCCATATAAAATCAAATCAGATCAAAGTTTTACGAATTCTTATTCTCATATTTGAGAAACATGAATATCAATGTACAGACGAGTTGCGGGAAAGATTATGTTCACACAGATGTGTGATTTGTCGCCACAAAGTAAAACCAAAGAATTCATATAGGTATGAGCCATTACCATAAGCGTGTAATGGCCACAGACGTGTCGGTAGTATAGTTGATTACATAATGACGTGAAGCCATTGTCTATCCTAGACTTGTAATTTGCAAAAATGAAATGAGTTATTGTCTGTTGGAGAGGTATAATTTATTACAGTTCATACAGATATTTTTGCTGTTCATTGAACTAACGCATTGGCTATATCTTAAAATAGATTTGATAGATATTTCAAGGGCAAGTCATTTTGTTATAATGTTACTTTTAGGATGTTGTTTTTTGCACTCTCCAAATTTAATGAAACGTGATAGCAAGAGACATAAAAATCGCCGAATGAAAGAGCGGATGTTTCAGTCGAAGATAAAAGGTACTCCTAATGTAAATGAATATCCGCAAGTGAAACTTTAATTATTTTATATCAGAAACTTGATATTGCTATAAGTATTGTGTAATCTGAGACTAAATAAAATATGCAGTTCTAAAATTTTAGAAAAAGGTGGATACCTATACAGTACTCATACTGTTTAAAAAATATGTTTTCAGGGCAAAAACATTGCCCTCCAAAAAGTGGGTGTTGGAATCAGTGGCGGCGCTAGGGGCGGGCACGAGTGGAGGGGCGCCTAACTAAAATTATTCTCGCTCAATCACCCACCCAATTTAATAAAGTTATTAAATACAAACAATCAGAAATCAGAATTCACATCTATACTAATGTATTTTCATACTATAAAAAATACCCCCCCCATAATAGGCGTCCCTTTATCTATCGGCCAACTTTAATATTTTTCTGCCACCTTTCGCCCAATCAAGAAATAAAGCTGACGCCGCCACTGGCTGGAATACTGGCCAACGTATAGCTAAATGATTTCAATAAGTTTCGGTAACACTATACAACGATAGAAGTTTTGGACAGAAGCTAGACCCACAATTTCGCAAAATTCCTGAAAATCACAGATTTTTTTTATAATTGTTCAAATAGCCTGGACCATACAAATTCTCTTTTCATTGTACTTGAACTGGTACAGAGTAGAAACGGGTTGATTCTCCATTCTGTGGGTCCTCAGTTATTGTTTTAAGGTAGGTGCAAAAGGTATGTAGAAATGTCCTGGTATCCGGGATGAACATGTTTTCTATCTTACGTTGTTTCATGTAAAATTATAACGTGACGTAGTTCCGGCAGCTTGTTCGTCGAGCTGAAAGAAAGAAAAGGCTTTCCATTTTTATATTACTATTCCATCGTGGAAATTTGCCAGATTCGTTGATAATATTTTACGGATTTTTGAAGTGATACTTCTTTTGTCTCGGTAGAGAAAGTTCCTGTGTTGGCAAATGCGAGCGTCACGAAAAGTGAAACGAATGGAGGGGAGCAGTCTGAGAAGACGGGCAGAGGGAAAAGTGAATATCGAACGCCCCACTCTTTAGCCATGCGCTCACTCTCATGCTTCGTGCTCTTTCTCTCAGGCAAGCGTCAGTAAAGCAAGACCACAACGTTTCATTTCTCGTGACGCCGCCCCACTCTTTGGTCACGCTCTGTCTCATGCTTCGCGCTGTTTCTCTCAGGCAAGAGTCAGTAAAGCGAGGACAAGCGTTTCAGTTCTCGTGACGCCACAAAGCGCTTGGTTAGAAGCATTCGATTTATTCTTTCATTATTATTATTTTGATACGGACAATACAAATTTTTCATTCCTCTAATAACGTTGAAGTTCCACTTCTATCGCGTGTGGCGACCACGCACCCAGTTTTTTGTCAATTGCATTGTCATAATATGTATTATAATCTTGTATGCAATTCAAATAGCAATATTCCGACCTGTGTTTTAGCACTTCGGTTACTATTGGTAGGCAACATTGAAACTGACTAATAATGCAACCAGGACGCCTGGATTTTTGAAGGTGCAATTTAATTTTATGAAACCTACCTTCATTTAAGTCTTTTGGAGAAGGACGACAGATTTAATGTAAATTTTGTGCCCCCGCGATGTAAAACTGTTTTACTAATCCAGCTTTTCTATTTTATTTGCAATGGATTTGTTTCTATTCTCTCGTATTGTTAGAAATTCCAATCATCAAGAAATCAAACTTTTAACGAACTCTTTAAAATGATTATTCAGAGAATGAGATGGAAGACCAAGGTGCAAATTAGCATTAATGTATGTACGAAATGTATGAAATGTTTTGACGTCAATCATTAAGTAAAATGGGGTTTTGTGATTGCAAAAGAAAATAAAATGTCATTCACCTAAGTGCAAGAATTTCCTGTAAATTTTAATTGTTTGTGCAATGCAAACATTTTAGAAGGACCACGCTAATAACAACGCTAACAAAGGTTAGGTAGGTATATATAAAAGAATCAGCACTATAATTTAGTTTTTCATCATGTTCATCAAGAGTTGAGTGACTCCTTCACTGGACAGTAACCTATGTCGAATAGTCTACGACTCTACGAGCCTGGAACTTAGTGCCCCAAAGATATCAAGGTAGAGATGAGATAAAAATAGCTCATTTCTTATTTATTCCACGAACTGAAATGAATGCATAGATGCGTGAAGACAAACAAAATATTGTTCAAATAGAAGCCGGATATTTCTTGACATTCGTAGGTATATTACTCACCTACAATAGCTTAGTTGCGAAATGCTTTTTAATTAACTGCAGATTAAAGACTCTTTAAATGTCAATTATCATTTTTTATTGTTCTGTGTCTCATTCGCACGTATTTTAAAAGAAACCTTGAATCATGATATCAAATTTACATCATCATAAGGTTCTCAGTCCGAAGACTGGTTGGACGCGTACCTCCATTCTTTTCTATCCTGAGCTAACCTACGCATTTCCCTAAAAGTAGAACATCCTACATCCCTAACTATTTGAGAGCAGTAGTCTAATCTAGGCCTACCCCTACCTCTTTTTATTCCTATCTCTGACTCTAGTATGTCGCGAACTATTCCTTCGTGTCTTAGAAGGTGTCCTATCATCCTATCTCTCCTACTCTTTATTGTTTTCCATACCTTTCGCCTTTCCCCAACTCTTTCTAATACTTCCCTATTGCTAAGCTTATCTATCCACGGTATCTTCATCATGCGTCTGTAACACCACAGTTCAAACGCTTCTACTCTTTTTCTATCCGCTTCTCCTATTGTCCAAGTTTCGCACCCGTATAATGCCGTACTCCATACATACGACTTTAAGAGTCTCTTCCTAGTCTCTATATTAACCGTTCTCGAACATAACAGTTGTTTCTTTTTGTTAAACGCAACTCGTCCCTGCGCCATTCTTTGTTTTATATCTTTAGTGCTCCTACCGTCTTGGGTTATTTTACTTCCTAAGTAGCAGAAATCCGCGACCTCCTCTATCTTCTCATTTCCTATTCGTATTTCAATTTTAGTTCTATTTTCACTCCATCTACATACCAAAATTTTAGTTTTCTTTTTATTGATTTTCATGCCGTAGCCCTGTGTCAAAACTGCTTCCATTTCATTCAAAGCCGCTCCTAATTCTTCTTTGCTAGATGCTAACACTGCTATATCATCCGCAAATCTGAGCATGTTAATAGTTTGGCCCTGTACATTGATCCCTGAGGCTGTTCTTTCCTTAACAATATTAATCGCATCTTCGATATATAAGTTGAAAACTAGAGGTGACAATGCACATCCCTGTCTCACTCCCTTCCGGATATCTACTTCCCTTCGTTCCTGCTCACATTCTATAACTGCCTTTTGCTCTTCGTAGAGATTATGTATTATTCTTCTGTCCCTGTATTTCATCCCTACCTTTCCCAGCACTTCGAACATCTTCCCCCATTTTACGTTGTCGAAGGCTTTTTCTAAATCTACAAATCCTATATATACGCTCTTTCTCTTTTCTATCGTTTTTTCTATAATTACACGTAAAGCTAGAATGGCCTCGCGCGTTCCTCTATTTCGTCTAAATCCGAACTGATCTTCTCCTAATATTTCTTCCGCCTTTTTCTCCATCCTTCTTTGCACAATTCTAGTTAAAATTTTTGACGCATGGGAAGTTAAACTGATAGTTCTAAAATTTTCGCATCTATCCGCGCCTTTCCTTTTTGGCAAAGCTACCATGATGTTCAGTTTGTAATCCTCTGGAATCTCGCCTGTCAGGTATATGCGACTAACTAATTTAAATAAACGATCTATTACCTCTTGACCTGCGCACTTTAAGATTTCTGCCTGCAAGCCATCTATACCTGGTGCTTTATTATTCCTTAAACTTTTTAGTGCTAGCTCAAACTCTTCTCTCATTATAGGACTCCCTAGGTTATCCCCTTCTACACTGCTTTCACTTTCTAATATATCTTGCACTTCCTGTCCCGCATATAAGTTTCCTAAATATTCTTTCCACCTATCTGCCTTCTCCCCGCTTTCGATTAGGATATCTCCTGCCTCATTCCTAATGCTTTTGGTACTAGATCCAATTTCTCTAAAATTTCTCCTAATTATTTTATATGCTTCATCAGTCTTTCCTATGTCGAACTTACGAATCAAATTTACAGTTCCATTCTTTTGTAGTAAACGGAATAGGTAATTTCTATGGGTATACCTGGTGGCTCATGAACATTTTTCCGCAGGAATTTATATAAAATATTGGTGGAATTGTTACGCGGCGCAAAACTTAAGCCGACCGGGAGTCGAACCCGGGTCCCCGCGCTCCGAAGCCCTTTGCTCTCCAACTGAGCTAATCGGCGACCTTGCACGCCTTCTCTCTAACCGTCCATTTATACCCAAGACTGTAACAGTTCGGCCCGTCCTGACAAGCTAGCCGTCCTCGGCTACCCCAGCCACTGGCCACTTTCAGCGCCCGCGACGCGAACCTGCTACACACAACGCACCTCTTGTGCACACCACTCGCCGTACTCTACTCTAGCACGCGGGTTGCCTATCCCACTTCTGAAATGTTACGCGGCGCAAAACTTGCCGCCGCCGACCGGGAGTCGAACCCGGGTCCCCGCGCTCCGAAGCCCTTTGCTCTCCAACTGAGCTAATCGGCGACCTTGCCTTCTCTCTAACCGTCCATTTATACCCAAGACTGTAACAGAATTGTTTTCGAAAAGAACCTCTCTATTACCAAGACCGGAAAAATTGACACGGGGCTGTCAGGAAAAACGTATAATTTAAATTGCGATCGGGCGCTTTTCCAGAAAGTTCCGTAAAAATATATATGTTACGGTTAAAGTAATTACTTAGCTAGTGTATAGACTAGCTGGATGGTATATAAAGTAACCAAGCGGCTGGTTATTTTAGTAGAAATTCATATTTCCACTAGAATAACTGCGAATCTTGGATAGTTCATATACTATCCAGCCAGTTTATAAATTAACCAAAAATGATGGCTAAAGTATAAACCACAAAGAAAGTAAATAAAACAACCATTGTTCTTAGATAGTTTGTAAAGTATTTGGATAAAGCATGAACTTCATTTTTAGTAGTAGAAAATAACTAATTCACTAGCTAGTACATAAACTAACCAATATTTTCCTTGGTTAATATTGCAAAATTAATCAAACACTACTTGGGCAGAACACGATGCACGTGTCGCGATACTGGGGATCATTTGTAAGAAACTGTCATTAGCAATAGTGGTAGTTGCGTACGGGTACAATTCCTTAGTGACCGTATACTCGGAGAGCATTCTAAGAATCACCCGGGTTGTTTACCTAGGTACCTGAACATAGAATTTTGGATTTAGTCCCATTTTGTGCGTCGATGAAAATTTCTCTCCTATTTTCAAATGTGAATGTTTTTGTTGGGTGGGGGGGAGACTTAAACGCTCCGCTTGCCCACAGACCGGAAATAGTGGGCCGTGGAACCACTTTTTTGGCCGTATTCAGTGACGGGCAACACCACTTTTTCTATTAAATTTACAAAAGAAAATTTTGCTTGGTTTATATACTAACCAACAAATGAGCTATTTTGTATTACTAGAACTGAAATTCACGCTTTAACCAAATAGTTATGGATAGTTTACAAACTGTCTAAGAACAATAGTTGTTTTATTTACTTTCTTTTGTGGTTTGTACTTTAGCCATCATTCTCAGATAGTTTATAAACTGGCTGGATAGTATATGAACTAACCAAAATTCGCAGTTATTTTATTGGAAATGTGAATTTCTAGTAAAATAACCAGCCGCTTGGTTACTTTATATACCATCCAGGTAGTTTATACACTAGCCACGTAAGTACTTTAACCGTAACATATATACATGTGGTACCTGTAGAATGCCTTCTCGCAGTCGATTTCGATAACGTAAGCTTACCATTTCGTGGTGAAGTAAAGCGTATTGACACCCTTGTATAAATTGGGCTGTTCTTCTCAGTGCTAGTGCTCCTTACAAAAATTGAAAAATGCAAAATCAATTCCCAAATGATAAGAAAACGACTTGCACTCGTTTTAATAAATAAATAAATAAGACTAAAATGAGGAACTGTGGACTGCCCAAGTCGTGGTAATTGAAGAATGAAAGTTATTTTTTTTAACTGTTACTTTGTATCAGCTTCTAACTACCGTCTGCAAGAGGTTGTAATAGCTGCTACGGAATAGACAACATCAAATCAAAATATTTCAAGCGTAATTCACGAATTATAGGGCTGGCCCGTTTTAGCTCTTTTCTGCTACTGCTACTGCGTATACGTGCTACCTACTTATAGAACGGTGCTATGCGAAATAAAGGGAGTCGAATTAGTCTTACTTTCGGATTAGATATATACCTAAATAAATAAAGTCATACATAAAGCCATTAATTCTACATAAAAATAACTTAAGAGGTCGCTTTCTTCACATACATATTTATTGCTCTCCTATTGCAGCTCTTTATTCGAAGTTTTCTTGTTGTGTTTGCCCCTCTATGAATCCTTAATAAGTTAACCCCAGCACACGCCAAAAACAGCGACACAGTAATTAAACTTCACACGTGTTTCGCTGACGATGTCAGCATCCTCAGGAGTTGAAGATTTACTTCAAAGTTCTCCATCCAACCACTGTGTGTGTTTGCCCCTCTCGTATCTGCCCTCTTCTTTAGCCCATGATTTTCTTTTTTACATTTCTTGCAGATTGTTCTGCGTCCTGCATTCCCCCCAAATTTATCACTTTTTTCTATGAAATATTTCTAAACTGGGTACCTCTTTCTTCGAGATATTCTCAAGTTTGTTTTTTGATTATAGTGTTGAAATTAAAAACACAAAAACTAGTTTCTTATTAGTGAATCTGCTTACAGTACTTATACCTGTGTAGCCCGAAACAATATCTTACTAATAAAATTGTCAAACTGTTATCTCTCTCTAAATTGTTTTCGCTTATCGTGACATAAACTAATAATGTCCGCAAATAGTTGTTAACCAAATAAATAAATTATTAGTTTCAGTTCAACGCGTTTTTCTGAAACACAAAATTGGCTTTGAGCATCGAAGTGTGATAAAAAGTCTTGCAATGTTCGAAAGACTGTTGCAAGTGTTTAGTTAGAAAAGCTTGTTTAATGTAGGAATATTAATAATCATTCCAGAAATACTTTAAAATTTAAATAATGATTATTTTCTGTAGTAATACAAAGTGGTCTGGAATTGTCGGAAATTTTACGAAAGCTGTTGCGTTGCTTGGTAGCTACGAGTGTAAATTTGACAGTTAAAAGATCACGAGCGCTTGCGCGAGTGATCTTCTGTCAAATTTTCACGAGTGGCTAGCAAAAGCAACAGCTTGAGTAAAATTACCCACAGATTTAAAAATATATATAGATATCTAGTTAGCATCAGAAACAGACTTGGGTATACAGGCCGCCATAATGGCCGCCATGTTGAGTTCCCTTTTGATTGGTTGCCGCCGACCAATAACAGAGCTACTGCTTTCCGCTTTCATTGGAGGATTAACTTCACGCGCCAACAAAATTGAATGGAATAAAGCCAGGCATATTTCCAAAAAATTATCAAGTTAAATATTATTATGTAGTATGAAATAATGCAAACAGTTACTGGTAACAATTTTATTAAGTATAATAGCGAAAAAATTATCAGTATTTTTAAACATTTATCTTAGAGTACAGCAATAGCACTAAATTTATTATGTAAATAAGATCATTTGAGATTGAGGCTGAGAATTATTCTGCAAAACCATTTCTCCAGTTTATTCAATACATAATACACCTAGGTACCGAGGTGTCATAGATTAGTCTATGGAGGTGTTGAATTACAGACCAGTAGTTTCACAGGCACTAGTGTGGGCAGCTCAAGTTTTGTTCTTTATACAAAATGTGTAGTTGTTCATATTAGCTGTTGTTTATGTTTTGATATGTCATTAGTAAGAGATTGTTCTTTTGTGTGAATATTGAAATCAGCTTACGATCACCTATTTTCGGAAGTGGGCATTCATAATACTCAGCTGTAATTAGACAAATTATTTTATCAGATACGTTTCGGTTTTGAACGAAAGTTTGTTGTCAGCCAATAAAAACGCGACGCCGTAGGTGTAGTTTTGAAATAGGTACTGTCGGGTAAGAAAATTAAGTTTGCAAAATGTACAGAACATATTCGTTGATTGATTAAAAATGTCTCTGCGCTTCTGCCAATTAATGTCAACCACTCCTTGCCTAGAGCTTTTTTTGGAAT
The DNA here is from genome assembly GCA_963966045.1 of Xestobium rufovillosum. Taxonomy (NCBI): domain Eukaryota; kingdom Metazoa; phylum Arthropoda; class Insecta; order Coleoptera; family Ptinidae; genus Xestobium; species Xestobium rufovillosum. The sequence goes on from OZ014494.1 coordinate 22,654,246, forward strand.
ACTAAAAGAAAAGTTTATTTACACTTATCGACCAATGCAATGGCTAGATTCCTAGAAACATTTAGGTATTTACCACCTATATTCATATAGTTATATATGATCTATGGCTACTGATTAGATACTGGCCAAAAACAATTTAGCAATTAGCTTACATATGAAAAGTTATATTTCTCCCTTTGGTATTCTTATGAGCATTTTTCCTACCCAATACAAAACAATGGACCATGATGAAAAAATAATGAAAACAAACTTTTGAAATGCACCCTGTCAACCACTGCTAATTATGTTTTGTAATAAAATGTATCTGCACAATGAAATTAATTAAATCTATATATTAAGCACCAAATTTAATTTGTTAAAACAATAGAATTGTACACAAACGACGAACGTCAAATCAAAACTGGGTCACAAAAACACAATTGACATTATTTGACAAACAGTTACGACACAACAATACTGAGTTCCCCACTAGGCACTAGACAAAAATCACTAAAAAGGAGATCATCATGGCGGACAGTATACCCAAACCATTTTATTATATCCCCACTACCGCATGTTACATATCCAGATTCTTTTAGGAAATCCGTGAAAATTACCTAAAAGTTCCATACCACGAATTGTATTTGACAAGATTATTTTTTGAATCGAAGCAAGGTAGTTCAAAACGAAATTTTATTTCAATTAATTCACATACAAAGAAATGTGTTGGGAATATTTGACGTTTGGCAGGTACATACTAAAGTAGCTAGATTATACATTATAAATGCACCTACAAATTCGAAACTATGGCAACTCAAGACGGTAGGAGCACTAAAGATATAAAACAAAGAATGGCGCAGGGCCGAGTTGCATTTAACAAAAAGAAACAACTGTTATGCTCGAGAACGGTTAATATAGAGACTAGGAAGAGACTCTTAACGTCGTATGTATGGAGTACGGCATTATACGGGTGCGAAACTTGGACAATAGGAGAAGCGGATAGAAAAAGAGTAGAAGCGTTTGAAATGTGGTGCTACAGACGCATGATGAAGATACCGTGGATAGATAAGGTTAGCAATAGGGAAGTATTAGAAAGAGTTGGGGAAAAGCGAAAGGTATGGAAATCAATAAAGAGTAGGAGAGATAGGATGGTAGGACACCTTCTAAGACACGAAGGAATAGTTCGTGACATACTAGAGTCAGAGATAGGAATAAAAAGAGGTAGGGGTAGGCCTAGATTAGACTACTGCTCTCAAATAGTTAGGGATGTAGGATGTTCTACTTTTAGGGAAATGCGTAGGTTAGCTCAGGATAGAAAAGAATGGAGGTACGCGTCCAACCAGTCTTCGGACTGAGAACCTTATGATGATGATGATGGCAACTTATCAACAAACAAAATTATCGAAAAAAATTACCGTACGTAATATCACAAGAGAGTGAGAATAACTTGAAAATAATTCGACAGATTTTCGAAAACTTGTCGCCGTAGGGCTCGAGTGGCTATTGCCGAATGGCGACAAGTTTGAGTAAAATGTGGAGAATTATTTTCCAAGTTATTCTTACTGTCGTGTGGTATTCGAAAAGTTATTTTTTGACGTTCAAATGTGAAACAACTCTTCAATATTATTCTTTCAGTGTCACAATTTGCGATTAAAACATATGACATATGTCAAAACCAGAAAACAAGTCGTTTTATCAACAAAAACAAAATACTAAAAAAAATTCCCGCTGGGACAAGTTAGGTAAAAAATTCTCACTATAATAATGATTTAATTGATCAGAATTAAACGAGTGATCAAAAATACTGTTCATTTATTGGAAAATAGAAACGTCAAAAAATAACCGTACGTAATATCACAAGAGAGTGACAATAACTTGAAAATAATTCGACAGATTTTCGAAAACTTGTCGCCAGGCAATAGACACGAGAGCCCGTAGGGCTCGAGTGGCTATTGCCGAATGGCGACAAGTTTGAGTAAAATGTGGAGAATTTTCCAAGTTATTCTTACTGTCGTGTGGTATTCGAAAGGTTATTTTTTGACGTTGAAATGTGAAACAACTCTTCAATATTATTCTTTCAGTGTCACAATTTGCGATTAAAACATATGACATATGTCAAAACCAGAAAACAAGCCGTTTTATCAACAAAAACAAAATACTAAAAAAAATTCCCGCTGGGACAAGTTAGGTAAAAAATTCTCACTATAATAATGATTTAATTGGTCAGAATTAAACGCGTGATCAAAAATACTGTTCATTTATTGGAAAATAGAAAGTCAAAAAATAACCGAAATAATACACGCTTCTAGACCGAAGCCGAACGATAGTACAAGCCAGAATGTAGCGCGTGGAGCACTGCTGTGACGTCACAGCCGTGGACGGATCGCTTAGTCGGGAAGCAAGGTCATAGCTTAAGAAATTCTTATAGCTCCGGCACTTGGCCATCCCCACCGAGTAACGAGACGGTCCGGCGGACTGAAGCCGGAATGAAGAGAACTCATTTCGCAGTTGGAGCCGACAGGAGATAGAACGAGCGGTCCTGGGGCGTATTAAGAGCGATTTTTGCGGGTTTATAGGTCGTTGAGTTGTTGCCCCTGAATTTCAGTTATCATTGTTGCACTTTTAGTGACTGATATTTTTGTGTTTGAACAATGGGCAAAGGAAGGAAAAGTTGTGCAGCTCTTGGGTGCTTAAATAATTATAATAATTGTTCCTATAGTTATTTTAATTTTCCCAAAGAGGAAAATAGGTAAATTATAAATGTAAAGGTAGCGATACACTTAGCGAACCGGGCCTGTATTGTAACGTGTAATGTAACAAATTCGTTAAATTTGGCCGTGTTTATGAATACGCCGCGCCGCGAGCGCACTGCGAGCACGCCGCGATCTGCTCGTGCCGCTACATCCGCTGTCGGTTTTTCTGACGAAATTTTAAATATTCCTGCAGCCGAGCAGTAGATAAAGTCAGGAAAATATGAGTGCCCATCTGGAGATTTGTTTTCTGAAATATATGTTTTAAGTGGAAATGAAAATTTAATATTAAGTGCAATCTATGTGCAGTAAGGGAACTTGGACTTACTTTATAACAGTAAATTGTAGATCGTACAAATTTTGAATATTAGATTACATAATTCAAAAAATGTGTTGAGTTGAGAGTTGAGTTCTGTTAGAAATTATTTATTTTTATTAATAATAATCAATGAATAACAGAATACCTTTAACAGTTATTTACTTATAATTCCGTTATTTCCAAAGTAAAAATAAAATATTTCATTCAATTCTGTGGTGCCCGCAAAATTTTTAAATACGGCTCCTGCTGGTTTTGCCACCTGCAAAGTTAAAAGCGCGTCGCGGTCTCCCCACCATCGCGTAAGAAAACTGGCCTCGCATACATCAAAGGAGCCGCTCGGGAGCTTCGGAGCTATACTTGGTTAGGCTATGGCAAGGTGCTCTAATTCGATACCCTCTGCACAACTCGAACACACACAAAAATATGAAGCCGATTCTTATGTAAAATGACCTGCCAGATTCGAATTTTGAGGTCACGAGAAGATCGGGAATTGCGAAAATGCCGGAAAATTGATTTTTCCTGAACTTTCCTAAGTCAATTTTCGACTACTTTTAATACTTTTCTTGTTGTATTTCAGCAACGAAAAGAGTTAGAGATCTGTTTTTTTCATGGAATATACATTGAAGTGTGTTGATCATCACAGTGTACTCACGTTGCCTCTAAAACTTTCCAATTTTATGAAAAAAATGTTTAATTGCTAGACCACAAATTTGTGTAATGTATTTTTCATGTACTGGGTAAGTAATCTTATTTTTCGGAATTCACATATACATATGCGAGACCAAATACGAACAAAGGCTCGAAATTATTTTTGGTGGAGAAACGAAACATTAATATTGTTTCTGAAAAAAGTTACGGCGAGTTGAATAAACATAAATAATTTGTGCGCACTGATACGTTGATAGGTAGCGACATAAGTGTTTGCGTCCTTTTATGCATGATAAAAACGTTTTGTTGTATTATTAGTAATTTATTAGTAATTGCAATCAGTAATTAATACGTAATACGTTGTACATTAAGTTGTGGCGGTGCAGTCTCTAAGATGAAGAGATCTGAATGTCGTAAGTGATGTCATTCAATATTGAAGAGTTTACATTCTGAATCCGGTAGTTTTCTGGTATCAGCAATAGGTACTTGAGAGATTTTCTTGAATCAGTTGCAGAGTAGGTACAAATACGAAAGAATATATAAAAAATGTTGGGTCTTGTTTTAGAAGGGTTTTTACTAACAGACTTGAGTAAAAGTTAAGCAAAAATTGTGATACTGAAAATCGTTGGCAATCATATCAACGCAATTATCAAAGAAAAAACCTCGGATTTTATGTAACATTGCATCGTCATTAAGTTCCTTCGCTTTCTTAAAAATTTCATTTTGTCTCTCGAAAGTACCAACAAGTAAAAGTTTATGATTATTACCCTTAGGATCACGTGTTTCCGACAATGTTTTCTACTATATTTTTTAGTTTTGTTCTTGATGCGGAGTGCGGCTCATTTAATATTATTACATAATGTTTACATACATGTGGAGTTTAAATTCTGTGGGTTTTTAAAGTTAAGCGTTTGTTCAAAATAGGAAAATATGGTATTATACCTTTCAGGTATATTCTCTTAATAAAAATTTCAAAAGTCCAATAGTTGTTATTGAATATATTGGTAGATTTATTTCCACGCCGCGAACGCCAATTGTCTGTACCGAGTTGGCCACGATTACTACGTCACGGCCGCTACATTCTGGCTTGATTTATCGTTAGGCTTCGTCTAGACCCAAATGCAATGTTCCTATTGGTCAATTTGACGATGAAAAAAATAATCGTAATAATGGAATAGTTATGTTTTAGATGCACATGAATCACTTGAGAAACAAACACTTTTGTATTCAAGGGATACACTTTTCGTGTATGCCCTTTGAACATAAATTTATAACTTCTTTACTAAAATTTCAAAGTTCATCATGCAACGTTGCTTAGTGAATAAGAACTCACCCACGATGGTCCATTATCTTATATTTCTTCAATTTTTTCGCAAAGAATATTGGGTTCACCAGTTATACTGACACATTCAGAAGGAAACTTAGGAGAGGATAAATTGGCGGAATTTAGTTTTCACAGGACTTGCATCTGATTTCTTAAGTTTTTCTTTTCTTGTGCCTTTTCTGCGTCTTTTCTTACTGTTCTCGTTTTTTGTCTTCCTATTCTTGGTTCTATGCAACTTTATTTCTATTTTTTTAATACCCTTGAAACTGTTCGTCGAATTTTCGTATTCTTTTAGCAACTTTCGGTGGAGGGCAAACTCATGATAGTAGAAGTGTTGACACCACCTTCTTAAATTAGGTCATTATTACTGTAATTAGCGACGTAATTAACGATTTCTAATTCCTCTGCTGACACTTTTGTGTGCTGACACTTTAGCCCTGATGATACTTTTACTTTTCTTGCCAATATACAGGGTGAAAATTTAGTGTGTACGGTAATTGACATTTATTATAAAAGCAGCGTATTTTAGATATGTTCTGTCTATTTCGTCTTAAGTCTCCGAGCCATGAACTCTGCAGTGTCTGAGAAACGCGTGTTTCGTAAACCCTCATAAATGGCGTATCCGATGATGGTTATCGCAAATAGCAGCTTCGGAGAGCTTCCACAAAAGAATCTAATGTAATTTCAATAAAACATGTATTTTTTCTAAAAGAACGGGTATTAATATTCAATAAAATGAGGTATTATGCTAAACACTTACGTGTGAACTCTTTATACTTCGGACAGTTGGAGTTTTAGCGAAAAGGCAAATCTTCGAAAAACAATTTTTATGCTGGATGCGCCGATGAAAAAAACTGAGAGATGCGGAGAAAATCCAAAACCCCCTAGTACATCGTAAACGAAGTTTCATAGGTCTAGGAATACACAGTTTCTTGTAACATGGATTTGATCTATTTTTAAAAGAAAAAAGGGGACGATTTAATAAAATAATTTAATTATCTTAAATATTTACCTTCAATACATCGCATGGGTGGAATAATTGGGTTGATTTTGATTACCTGCGGGTCGACTAGTCATATCGTAATCATCTATGTAGATAAAAGATCTTCGGAAACCATTGTATATGTTTGTAACTTCATGAAAGAAAGACGTAATTCCAGGAGATGTGTTTGTCAAACGTAAAATCCCCTCGTAGGTATTAAATATTGCAGAACACCTGTAGTGCCACGCCCTAAGGATGTCCGAATTTTAATTTTTTTCTTCAAATAATGTATAGGTTTTTTCTGAAATATTTATAGAAGCTGAAATAACACACTTTGTGCATATCACAAAAGTTTACCTGCAAGATATTGTGGTTAAATAATTTCCAAAACACGTTGTCACCTCACTATAAAGTTTCCACGTTTTTCTTGTCAATTTTTCATTTCTGGGACGTAAGTAACAGATTCTAGATAGGCAATCTACAGCAGCTCTAAAATGGTTAACATGGCAAACTCATTTTACCGGTACAACTATTTTACATAGCGGTATATGTAGGGAAGTTCGCTTGCCAGAAAACTTCTTGTTTGTTAAGTGTGATAAAAACAAAGATATTTTATGTGCAGCAATTTTTAAATTTTAATTCCAGACCATAATAAAAAAAAAGAATTCTTATATTGATTTAAGTTAATAAATTCAGTTAGATGTAAAAAAGCTATAGTCAGAAATATTTTGTTTTTAAGTAATATCAAAAAATTAATATCTGTTATTCTCTCTAAGAGTAAAGATTTTCTGATTGTTCGTTTCGTCCGCAATGTTTGCCCAAATTCTAAAAATGGTGAAAAACATAAAAAATCATTGCGTAATATTATTTCTTATAAAAAGTAAAGAAATTATAATTTGTAAACAATAACTGCACTAGAAATAATTTATGCATTCATGCAGTCAACGTCCTAAAATATGACGTACACATTAAATTTACTCGGAGAAATCTAACGGCAGAAACTATTATTAGAGAATAATTTAAATTTCACGTAGAAAACTATGTGATAGAGTGATTAATATAAAGTTTTATTCTAATTGATTTTTTAAGGGCAACAGATAATATTTTAAAAATACATACATAGTTGTTACCTTTAAAGTAGAAAATATTCACAAATACTTCTAGTAAAAAGACTACATATAACATTAATTTAAAGTTTATGTTTTTTTGTAAAAAGATACATTTTCGTATTTAAATATGGAATTTTTTCATGTGACAGCGCAGACAAAAGTCTGTCCTGTTAATTACGGCCTAACTAATTTTGAAGTACCTATACTCTCACTTGGCATAAACAAGGTAATATTAAGATTTTTACTTGTAAATCATTATCTACTTTTAACCAGGAATAAGGGATTTTGCCAAACAGCTTTTACTACGTTTCTTTCCGAATAGTTTTAAAATAGAAATGAATTTAAAACCCCACAGCTCTAGTGCAGATTAATATCTCGTGCATAAGGAATAAAATATGATGCAATTTACATAAGACTTTCAAGAAAATATAAGAAAACTATTTAATACTTAATAATATCGTGAAGAATTCTTATTTTTGATAATATTTATCAGAACACACATAACTAATTATATGTTCATTAGGGCATAGGTATTCAAGTTCACTTTCATAATCAGATAAAGACAACAGTTTATTGTAAAACCTTAATGTTTCAGGATTTTTACGTAATAGCGTACTCATGATATATATGTTAGATCTGAAAATATCTTTAATAAGTATTTCACGTATATGATTTAATGTAATGTAATGGCAAACAGTTTGAATGGGCTAAATAATTATATTATGTTCGTAGGTATGTGTAAATAAAGAATGCTTATATTAATTTTGTCATCTAATTTAATTCAATTTAATTAGATAGGTATTAAATTGCGTAAAGAAAAATTTACAAAATAAATAAAAATACACATGATAAAAATAAGTAACACATTATAAAATAAAATATGCAATATTAATTAAAATTGTAAATCATAAAATAAAACAATAATGTAAAAGAAATACGCCAAGAGTCATATATAAAGTACACTACGTACACATAGTCCGATCTCGGTCTAAGTAAAACTTGTATCCAATCCAGCGCAGTTTTTCAGCGAAACGCATCAACGACGAGTATTTTTAAATCAAGTTTTTCAGCATACTTAAAGAAGTAGATCGTAATACCATATTTATATAGGATCATCGCACTGTAAATAATGTAATACGTTTAGAAATAATTAAGAAGGAATGAGCAGTAACGTAGAGAAGAAGATATTTATGAATAAAAACAAGGAATTCTTATTAGGTCGAAATGGAAACAGAGTATATATGAAATTTCAACAACAGATTATAATAAAAATTAATTTGATATCCATTTAATTTAAATAGATATGACGTACACGCAATGCGTAAAGAAAAATATACAAAATAAATTAAAAAAATACATGTGATATAAATTAAAAAATAAGTGATAGACTGTAAAGTAACAAAAAATTAACGATAAAGGACACTTAATTCAAAACTTACATTTTTTGAAGCATTTTAGGCGCTTTCATAACCTCCATCACCTTCTGTATTGCCTTCTGTTGTCTTTATAATTTGATACAGCAGGCGCCCTGATTCTTCAGGCAATATGGTATTACGGTCTACTTCTTCAAGTATCCGGAAAAAAGTTAGTTTAAACACCCCTTGCTGCCTTTCACTGAAAAATTGTACCAAAGTTGTGTCTTCTACAATGTACCACAGCAATTCGTCGTGTTGACGCCAGTCCTCAAACAGAACGCACACTGAAATTTCTCCGTCATCTTCTTTCGCATATCCCATAAGATAATGTTTTGGCACCATTGTTGACAAATATGCAGAAAGAAGGAACGCTAACTGTTAGTGAGGAACCAGGATGTCATATTTATACCCATAATAAGTCATTACTGTGTACTAATAGCAAAATTTACCAAAGGGGGCCCTTAGTCTTTATGTAAAATTTCTCTTGTTAAAGACTTGGATAACTTTTTTAAAACATTTTAAAAATTACAATTGACAATTTTATCGAAATTCTTAAGGGTTTCTTTGTAAATTACTCTGAAATATTTTGCACCCTTGTACTTTAACGATTTGAATGTGAAAAAGTATTTTCTATACTTACTTACATATTTCTAAATTGAAAATAATTAGAAACAGTAGCAACTCAGAATTTTTTACATTCCTTGATATATAAAAACTTGTCTTTACTATTTTTCTGGATATTTAACAAAACCCTTTTGGATGTTTCAGATTCATAATTAAGTACATTTTAATTTTCTGTAGCAACCTTTTCTATATTTTCCTAAGTATTCTTTGTATGTTCTCGATATTTTTCTTTACTTTTTAAACCATCTTTTAGATCTTTTTTTTCTTTTGCTATTATCGATATTTTTCTTCATATTTTTCACAAAACATTTTCGATTTTTATATTTTATAATATAATCACATTTCCTAGGGCAACTTTTTTTGTATTTCATGAATACTTTTTGTCTTTCTACGAAATTTTTCTTTACAGCTTAGATTATTCTCTTACTGTTATTTCTTTTATTTGTGACTAGCATATTATCTTGTCACCCTTAAGAAATTCAATTGTTTCTGTTTTTACGTGTTTATTTCAATAATGTAGGATTATTCGCAAACATCCACTTCCCTACGTACCTGCTCAAATTCTGTATCTGCCATTTGCTCTTTTAAATTATTATTATCTGTTGTCTCCTAAAAATAAATTATTAGAATAACTTTAAGCTTCTTAAAATTATTCCCGATTTGTACAGGTTTTAAATAATATTTTTCTTGGAAGATAAGTAAAAAGTATTTTCTATACTTATACATATTTCTAAATTGAAAAGAATTAAAAACAGTAGCAACTAAGAATTTTTTACATTCCTTGATATCTTTGCACCCAGCGGAAGCATATTTCAAATGATTCTTGTACTTACACCTTAGCGAATTCTCGGAAAGCATTTAGTATGTGTTTTTACATTTTAGAATTTAAATTCTTCTTTAAATTCTTTCAGATAAGGTTTCCACGGTAATTTTTTGGATCCGATAAAAGCTTTTGTCTTCCTTGCTATTTTTCTGTATATTTAACAAACACTTTTGGATGTTTCAGATTCATAATTAAATTTTGATTTTGTTTTCCTAAATATTCTTTGTATGTTCTCGATATTTTTCTTTACTTTTTAAACCAACTTTTAGATTTTTGTATTTCACGGTCACTTTTTATTTTTCTATGACACCTTTTTTATATTTGATAAAGACTTTTTTGCTGTTATCGATATTTTTTTCTTTACATTTGATAAAACATTTTCTATTTTTATATTTAATAATCTAATCATATTTCCCAGGGCAACTTTTTTGTATTTCATAAATACTTCTCATCTTTCTCCGAAATTTTTCTTTACAACTTTGACTATTCTCTTATTATTATTATTTCATAAACATTCACGCAAAAGAAAGACATTGCAACAGAAAATTATTAAATTTTTTTATGAAATGTATTAAAAAGTAAAAGTAACGCAGGTTCCTCTGCAAATTTAAAAATGTCTCCGCAGTTGCGATGAATTCTACAAAGTATTTTATGATTCGGAGAACTTATTTTTACGAAAACCTCCTTTTAGTTCTTACATTGAGATGGTTTTCGAATTTTGTTCACTGGACTTCACTTACGTAAATCAATACATATTTAAATACAAGAAGACATTACTTTTAAGTAATATACAGCGTGTCACACAAAAATATTTTTCTTTAAGTTGATTACGAATGAGTAAGTTCGCAAAATAAAAAATTAGGACCTTTTCGCAACATAACCATGCGTATATAATGCGTTCCAAACTGCAAGCGAGTGTTATTTCCAGGTCAGACCAATTCAGATAATATCCGGTTAGGTCCTACCAGAAGTATTCAGGTAAGGTGTGTGACTTCCTCCGGATGTCTTAGATCTGACCTGAATACTTCTGGTAGGACCTAACCTGATATGATCTGAATTGGTCTGACCTGGAAATAACACTCGCTTGCAGTTTGGAACGCATTATATACGCATGGTTATGTTGCGAAAAGGTCCTAATTTTTTATTTTGCGAACTTACTCATTCGTAATCAACTTAAAGAAAAATATTTTTGTGTGACACGTTGTATATTACTTAAAAGTAATGTCTTCTTGTATTTAAATATGTATTGATTTACGTAAGTGAAGTCCAGTGAACAAAATTCGAAAACCATCTCAATGTAAGAACTAAAAGGAGGTTTTCGTAAAAATAAGTTCTCCGAATCATAAAATACTTTGTAGAATTCATCGCAACTGCGGAGACATTTTTAAATTTGCAGAGGAACCTGCGTTACTTTTACTTTTTAATACATTTCATAAAAAAATTTAATAATTTTCTGTTGCAATGTCTTTCTTTTGCGTGAATGTTTATGAAATAATAATAATAAGAGAATAGTCAAAGTTGTAAAGAAAAATTTCGGAGAAAGATGAGAAGTATTTATGAAATACAAAAAAGTTGCCCTGGGAAATATGATTAGATTATTAAATATAAAAATAGAAAATGTTTTATCAAATGTAAAGAAAAAAATATCGATAACAGCAAAAAAGTCTTTATCAAATATAAAAAAGGTGTCATAGAAAAATAAAAAGTGACCGTGAAATACAAAAATCTAAAAGTTGGTTTAAAAAGTAAAGAAAAATATCGAGAACATACAAAGAATATTTAGGAAAACAAAATCAAAATTTAATTATGAATCTGAAACATCCAAAAGTGTTTGTTAAATATACAGAAAAATAGCAAGGAAGACAAAAGCTTTTATCGGATCCAAAAAATTACCGTGGAAACCTTATCTGAAAGAATTTAAAGAAGAATTTAAATTCTAAAATGTAAAAACACATACTAAATGCTTTCCGAGAATTCGCTAAGGTGTAAGTACAAGAATCATTTGAAATATGCTTCCGCTGGGTGCAAAGATATCAAGGAATGTAAAAAATTCTTAGTTGCTACTGTTTTTAATTCTTTTCAATTTAGAAATATGTATAAGTATAGAAAATACTTTTTACTTATCTTCCAAGAAAAATATTATTTAAAACCTGTACAAATCGGGAATAATTTTAAGAAGCTTAAAGTTATTCTAATAATTTATTTTTAGGAGACAACAGATAATAATAATTTAAAAGAGCAAATGGCAGATACAGAATTTGAGCAGGTACGTAGGGAAGTGGATGTTTGCGAATAATCCTACATTATTGAAATAAACACGTAAAAACAGAAACAATTGAATTTCTTAAGGGTGACAAGATAATATGCTAGTCACAAATAAAAGAAATAACAGTAAGAGAATAATCTAAGCTGTAAAGAAAAATTTCGTAGAAAGACAAAAAGTATTCATGAAATACAAAAAAAGTTGCCCTAGGAAATGTGATTATATTATAAAATATAAAAATCGAAAATGTTTTGTGAAAAATATGAAGAAAAATATCGATAATAGCAAAAGAAAAAAAAGATCTAAAAGATGGTTTAAAAAGTAAAGAAAAATATCGAGAACATACAAAGAATACTTAGGAAAATATAGAAAAGGTTGCTACAGAAAATTAAAATGTACTTAATTATGAATCTGAAACATCCAAAAGGGTTTTGTTAAATATCCAGAAAAATAGTAAAGACAAGTTTTTATATATCAAGGAATGTAAAAAATTCTGAGTTGCTACTGTTTCTAATTATTTTCAATTTAGAAATATGTAAGTAAGTATAGAAAATACTTTTTCACATTCAAATCGTTAAAGTACAAGGGTGCAAAATATTTCAGAGTAATTTACAAAGAAACCCTTAAGAATTTCGATAAAATTGTCAATTGTAATTTTTAAAATGTTTTAAAAAAGTTATCCAAGTCTTTAACAAGAGAAATTTTACATAAAGACTAAGGGCCCCCTTTGGTAAATTTTGCTATTAGTACACAGTAATGACTTATTATGGGTATAAATATGACATCCTGGTTCCTCACTAACAGTTAGCGTTCCTTCTTTCTGCATATTTGTCAACAATGGTGCCAAAACATTATCTTATGGGATATGCGAAAGAAGATGACGGAGAAATTTCAGTGTGCGTTCTGTTTGAGGACTGGCGTCAACACGACGAATTGCTGTGGTACATTGTAGAAGACACAACTTTGGTACAATTTTTCAGTGAAAGGCAGCAAGGGGTGTTTAAACTAACTTTTTTCCGGATACTTGAAGAAGTAGACCGTAATACCATATTGCCTGAAGAATCAGGGCGCCTGCTGTATCAAATTATAAAGACAACAGAAGGCAATACAGAAGGTGATGGAGGTTATGAAAGCGCCTAAAATGCTTCAAAAAATGTAAGTTTTGAATTAAGTGTCCTTTATCGTTAATTTTTTGTTACTTTACAGTCTATCACTTATTTTTTAATTTATATCACATGTATTTTTTTAATTTATTTTGTATATTTTTCTTTACGCATTGCGTGTACGTCATATCTATTTAAATTAAATGGATATCAAATTAATTTTTATTATAATCTGTTGTTGAAATTTCATATATACTCTGTTTCCATTTCGACCTAATAAGAATTCCTTGTTTTTATTCATAAATATCTTCTTCTCTACGTTACTGCTCATTCCTTCTTAATTATTTCTAAACGTATTACATTATTTACAGTGCGATGATCCTATATAAATATGGTATTACGATCTACTTCTTTAAGTATGCTGAAAAACTTGATTTAAAAATACTCGTCGTTGATGCGTTTCGCTGAAAAACTGCGCTGGATTGGATACAAGTTTTACTTAGACCGAGATCGGACTATGTGTACGTAGTGTACTTTATATATGACTCTTGGCGTATTTCTTTTACATTATTGTTTTATTTTATGATTTACAATTTTAATTAATATTGCATATTTTATTTTATAATGTGTTACTTATTTTTATCATGTGTATTTTTATTTATTTTGTAAATTTTTCTTTACGCAATTTAATACCTATCTAATTAAATTGAATTAAATTAGATGACAAAATTAATATAAGCATTCTTTATTTACACATACCTACGAACATAATATAATTATTTAGCCCATTCAAACTGTTTGCCATTACATTACATTAAATCATATACGTGAAATACTTATTAAAGATATTTTCAGATCTAACATATATATCATGAGTACGCTATTACGTAAAAATCCTGAAACATTAAGGTTTTACAATAAACTGTTGTCTTTATCTGATTATGAAAGTGAACTTGAATACCTATGCCCTAATGAACATATAATTAGTTATGTGTGTTCTGATAAATATTATCAAAAATAAGAATTCTTCACGATATTATTAAGTATTAAATAGTTTTCTTATATTTTCTTGAAAGTCTTATGTAAATTGCATCATATTTTATTCCTTATGCACGAGATATTAATCTGCACTAGAGCTGTGGGGTTTTAAATTCATTTCTATTTTAAAACTATTCGGAAAGAAACGTAGTAAAAGCTGTTTGGCAAAATCCCTTATTCCTGGTTAAAAGTAGATAATGATTTACAAGTAAAAATCTTAATATTACCTTGTTTATGCCAAGTGAGAGTATAGGTACTTCAAAATTAGTTAGGCCGTAATTAACAGGACAGACTTTTGTCTGCGCTGTCACATGAAAAAATTCCATATTTAAATACGAAAATGTATCTTTTTACAAAAAAACATAAACTTTAAATTAATGTTATATGTAGTCTTTTTACTAGAAGTATTTGTGAATATTTTCTACTTTAAAGGTAACAACTATGTATGTATTTTTAAAATATTATCTGTTGCCCTTAAAAAATCAATTAGAATAAAACTTTATATTAATCACTCTATCACATAGTTTTCTACGTGAAATTTAAATTATTCTCTAATAATAGTTTCTGCCGTTAGATTTCTCCGAGTAAATTTAATGTGTACGTCATATTTTAGGACGTTGACTGCATGAATGCATAAATTATTTCTAGTGCAGTTATTGTTTACAAATTATAATTTCTTTACTTTTTATAAGAAATAATATTACGCAATGATTTTTTATGTTTTTCACCATTTTTAGAATTTGGGCAAACATTGCGGACGAAACGAACAATCAGAAAATCTTTACTCTTAGAGAGAATAACAGATATTAATTTTTTGATATTACTTAAAAACAAAATATTTCTGACTATAGCTTTTTTACATCTAACTGAATTTATTAACTTAAATCAATATAAGAATTCTTTTTTTTTATTATGGTCTGGAATTAAAATTTAAAAATTGCTGCACATAAAATATCTTTGTTTTTATCACACTTAACAAACAAGAAGTTTTCTGGCAAGCGAACTTCCCTACATATACCGCTATGTAAAATAGTTGTACCGGTAAAATGAGTTTGCCATGTTAACCATTTTAGAGCTGCTGTAGATTGCCTATCTAGAATCTGTTACTTACGTCCCAGAAATGAAAAATTGACAAGAAAAACGTGGAAACTTTATAGTGAGGTGACAACGTGTTTTGGAAATTATTTAACCACAATATCTTGCAGGTAAACTTTTGTGATATGCACAAAGTGTGTTATTTCAGCTTCTATAAATATTTCAGAAAAAACCTATACATTATTTGAAGAAAAAAATTAAAATTCGGACATCCTTAGGGCGTGGCACTACAGGTGTTCTGCAATATTTAATACCTACGAGGGGATTTTACGTTTGACAAACACATCTCCTGGAATTACGTCTTTCTTTCATGAAGTTACAAACATATACAATGGTTTCCGAAGATCTTTTATCTACATAGATGATTACGATATGACTAGTCGACCCGCAGGTAATCAAAATCAACCCAATTATTCCACCCATGCGATGTATTGAAGGTAAATATTTAAGATAATTAAATTATTTTATTAAATCGTCCCCTTTTTTCTTTTAAAAATAGATCAAATCCATGTTACAAGAAACTGTGTATTCCTAGACCTATGAAACTTCGTTTACGATGTACTAGGGGGTTTTGGATTTTCTCCGCATCTCTCAGTTTTTTTCATCGGCGCATCCAGCATAAAAATTGTTTTTCGAAGATTTGCCTTTTCGCTAAAACTCCAACTGTCCGAAGTATAAAGAGTTCACACGTAAGTGTTTAGCATAATACCTCATTTTATTGAATATTAATACCCGTTCTTTTAGAAAAAATACATGTTTTATTGAAATTACATTAGATTCTTTTGTGGAAGCTCTCCGAAGCTGCTATTTGCGATAACCATCATCGGATACGCCATTTATGAGGGTTTACGAAACACGCGTTTCTCAGACACTGCAGAGTTCATGGCTCGGAGACTTAAGACGAAATAGACAGAACATATCTAAAATACGCTGCTTTTATAATAAATGTCAATTACCGTACACACTAAATTTTCACCCTGTATATTGGCAAGAAAAGTAAAAGTATCATCAGGGCTAAAGTGTCAGCACACAAAAGTGTCAGCAGAGGAATTAGAAATCGTTAATTACGTCGCTAATTACAGTAATAATGACCTAATTTAAGAAGGTGGTGTCAACACTTCTACTCATGATTTTCTTGTCGCAGTTTCATCTGATCCAGCGTCTTAAACTTTTCCAAAATCTTCAATTCCAGTTTTCCCTGCCACAACTTTTCACAGACTTCTTTCTCCTTTTATCTAATCGCAAAATTATTGATACGTAAGTATCAACATTTTTTTTACACCAGTTATTGACACCTTATTGTTTTCAACTTAAGTTACGTAAATCGCTATTTCTAAGTGTAAAATTCTAGCTTTTAATTTTGTTGGATAAATTGAAGTACCATTAGTAGGTAACAGCTATATGCCGCATGTGGATGATAAATAATAGCTGCAACCGTATACTCAAGCAAAACTCATTTTCTAATTCTTAGCCGTCCATTGCGAACGTCATGTTGACCGTTGGTTGAGAAACGCAAAAACTATTTAGAAGAACTTCCGTGAAAAGCTGTAATAGTAGAAAAAATATACTGTACAATTATATTAGTTGTGTGCTAATCATTTGTGCAGCTACCTTATAGTCTCCCCCTTTCCATTTTGAAATATTGTCCCTGTTTTTCCAGTTCTTTTCCAATGTGATTCTGCAGATGAAATAGTAGCGCTGAGACTCTTGTTATACTTTTGGTAAGTTTCTTTGGGGTAGTTCATCTCGTTTTAATATATGTAGTATGCAGTAGTATTACACAAAAAAGCTATTGCACAAAACTGACAATTAAAATTTACGGACAAGTGAAAATGTTTATATTCGCAAGATTGTTATTTTTAATTTCAGAAGAGTTTTCAAATGCCTGCTTCAGTTTACATAAATATTTAACTTAAAGAATACATTCAGTATTCTGAGATACACGATTCAATGCCGACTTAGCTGGGTTAGTATTCTGTGACGTATAATAAAAAAAAGTCCTATAATTCAATGCCAGGAGTGGTACTTGCCTAAAGAGTAGTTGTTCAAATTGTTCAGTACCTCATTAATTAACTAATTAAAGATAGTTTATCGCTTCATATCACGGGGTATTAATTAATATTTTGTTATGAGAATGGATTTGATATAACACATTATCTTGATATGTATTTAATTTTTATTTTTAAATAAACAAGTAGAAAATCTAGTCGGAGGATAGTATTCGCTTTATTAGAAGGTACCTTTACTACTTAAAAAACGGGACCCTCCATCTTGTTTGCTTTTGCCGAGAAGTCTTATTTGAATAGATACAGAAAAGCAGACTCTGTGCACACATTAACCCACCTTGCCACGCAGGTTGTAATTAATTCGCCAAACATATTTTTTTTCTGTAAAACACGTTCCAGGTCCTAGCGCTTATGTTGGTATAATCAAATATAAATTCTGCCAAATATTTTCCCATACTTTGTAGTGTATTGCACCTGATGGTTTGACCAAGGACAACGAATTTATTTTAAATACATAATAGGTTTTGTGTCATGCAGTTCCTAGGAATCCTGATACTTAGATGGTTTAAAATAAACTGAAACTTCACACCTTTCACGTGCTCTTTAAAAACTTGTTTTGTAGTTAATTTTTATATCCTATACAGATACATAATTATTAGATAACTACCTATTCGCTATCATACTTAGTGATATTTACTACTTTTTGGATCACAAGTTTTATGAATTCAACGACCTTTCAGTTTATTTGTTTAGACATTTATTTTTTGTCACCAACATTCTGGCTAATATCACTTAATGGTCTCAGTATACAAATATTTTGGTACATATTTTAGTATTTACTTTATGGTACTTCATTTTTTGCAGTAATACACGGGACTCCCACATGATGACGTTACTACAGCAGCTACACTTTTCCGCGTTTTCTGTAATCACATTCGCATTGCTTACCAACCCGTTTTATTTTACGAAATAATAAATACACGCTTATTGCAACTAAAACTAAACTAAATTAATTAAAATTATCATTATTAGTCGTTATTCAACACGGAAACAATCCTAAACTAACTTGTAAAACGTTTTTAGTTGGTCTTTCAGAAACTGAAGTAACGTTTGAAGGCAAGCGTTCTTCCTTGGCTAAGGATAAGAATAATCCTATAAATGATCTGGTGAAGGGGTCAATATACCCGTCACTTACCTTGCGCGTTCACCTTTGACATGCTTAGATGGTCATGAATAATGATTCAGACTCGTTTTTTACTAATTGCGAAGTTTCAGCGGGAATCAATTAGAATGCATCGATCATCTAAATAAAAAATGTTGAGGCCAGCGGCTCTTCTAAAGTAAAAATTAATTAGTTGTTCTTATATCTAATTTTCTAAGGAGAAATCTCTCCTTTTTCATACTTTATTTTCTTATTTTATACGAGAAACTTTCAAAAATTATTTTTTGCGCACTAAACAACTGTTTAACATTGTATCCTGGTTATGCAGAACATTCTAGTCTGCTATTTCGATTCTTTTAATTACATCATACATTTTTGTATTATTCATTAAATAAGAATGTTTTATTTTGATTTCCTTTCATTGCGTTGTACTTATTACAAAAATCGATAAAATCGAATTAATTGGATACACATCCTGTGTAGCACGTTTTTAATTTACTTAAGTTTCATTTACTGTATCCACATTCATTAAACACATGCAAGTAAGAAATTATGTGGAATAGTAATCTGACAAGCAAATAAAAAATCTAGTGTTTCAATGAAGTAAAAGGTTCGGAACATGCATTTCCTGCCAATTATTTAATAAAAAACTGGAATTAAACCAGTAAATTAGTTCTCACAATTATTCTTATAAAGAAGTTTCCGAAGAAGTTTCCTAAAACTTTTTCGAAGAAGTATAATTTAAAAACATATTAGTTGTTCAATACCACTAAATCTTGAAATGAATTTCCCCAATGGGTTTCATTAACAAATTATTGAAATTTTTATGAAGTAAATACAAATAATAGGGTTCTGTTATTTGTATGAACCATAATCAAATTTTGTTCTCTAGGAATCTGTGGAAAGACATTAAAATATTTTTTCATGCATTCTCAGGAAATATAAAATTAGGTTAGGTTTCTTATGCAGGGTGGTCCAGTTTATATCATCAGGATTTCACCACCCGAAAGTTTATCAAAAAATAAAGGTAGTTTGTCTAATAATACATGGTTGAATTTTACTTCCTTTTTGATTATTTGATTATTATTTTGTAATAATTTACTGGAAATGAATAATAAAAGAGGTAGCCTTCTGAAATTTTGCACAGATCATTTCTTTCGCATTCTCTATTAAATAGTGGTTGTAATGATTTTATTTAAGTAGAACACAGAGGCGTGCGTACGGGTTTCCTCAAAATTACTTTATTTAATAAAACGTACGCCACTGGGTTTTTTAGAACACTAAATACAGAGACGATTTCTCATTCAATTCAGAAACCATTTTGTATGTTACAATTTTTGATAACTCAACTCGAAACAAAAAAAAACATTAGGCCGGCCGCACACAGGTCGAAACATTTTGATTCGCAACATTTCGCAACGTTTCACAGTGTCGCAGACGAATCGTAAACAATGTATTCATGCGGAGCGCAGCACACTGGTCAAAAGTCAAAACATTGGTTAGAGACGTTGCGCAACGTTTTACAACGTTTCGACTTCAACCATCTGAATTACGTTTGGAGTCAAAATGTCATAAAACATTCGAGCGGCGCATGCACGTGGAGCGGACTGATTGTGTTTTCTCCCGCCGGCGCCGGCGAGGCCTATTGCTCGTGTTCTCCAGTGACAGTTATGAAAACGATTTAAATGTTAAGTGATAACTGCTAAGTAATAAGATTAACCAACTTTCAGTATTTTGGTAGTGTGCTATGGCTATGGAAGAACTTGGCGAGAAGAATGTAAACTCCCACAACAGGATGGCAACCTCTGCTTCCTCGTCCAAACACACTCAGTCAGTGGTCACTGTTCAACTAGTTATGTAAGACGAAAAGATGGTGAGCAAAAAAGTTGTTTCGAACCAAAACGTTTCGACCTGTATGCAGGTAGCCTGAACATGTTGAAACATTTTGTTTCGAAACAATCTGTTTCGAACCAAAATGTTTCGACCTGTGTGCAGCCGGCCTCAAGAAGCATTTTGGATTCTAAGGAGTAGTTCCTCCCGCTTAGGCCCTGGGATCGCATAGACGGTGTCTCTAAGATAACCCCACAGATAAAAATCTAAAGGCTACCTTTTTTATTATTGATTTATAGCAAATTATATAAAATAATTTATTTTCTTTAGCACCCTGTACATCAAAAGGGAAGCAAAATTAGACCATATCTTATTAGACAAACCACCTTTATTTTTTGATAAACTTTCGGCTGGTGAAATCCTGACGATATAAACTGGACCACCCTGTAAATAAAAAACATTTCAATAATTTGTTCATGAAGCTTATTAACAAAATTTATTTCAAAATTTTATGGTATTGAACAATCAATATGTTGTTAAAAGATACTTTTCTCAATTTAAGAACGAAAAAAACTTCCTGTCGGGGCACGAAAACAAACCCACGATGCTAGAGTCAGAGCTAAATATTTTACCGCACTGTATTTTTAATTATTTTTTTCATCGTCAAATTGACCAATAGGAACATTTCATTTGGGTCTAGAAGAGTGTATTATTTCGGTTAATACACGCCTATTCTAAGAGCCAATGATACTTCTTCAATTTCTTAAAATCGACCAATCAACTGACATTGTAATCGATAAAACCCTACCTAGCTTTCCCAATAACTGATAAATATGCGCCTTGCTTTTAATCAACTATGCTGTGAATGATAGTTTTGAAATTTCTACCTTGGCAACTGTCACTGTCATATTACTTTCGAGTTTTCTTGCAACGTCGTTTTAAATTGTCCGTATAATGTAGTTGTGTATTAACCTCCCTAAAATACATTCGAGATCATTTTTTTATAAGATAAATACATTTCAAATAATTGTATTCAAATTTTATTGCCATTCGGCAAAAAATCTCGAATCAAGGGAAGTAGAAAAAATCGCTCGAGCAAAAGCTCTCGCTATTTTTTCACTACCTTGATTCTCGATTATTTGCCATGACAATAAAACTTTCTTACAATTAAACATGTATTTATCGATAAAAAAATTATCTCTTATGTATTTACCTACGGTAATTTTTTTCGATAATTTTGCTTGTTGATAAGTTGCCATAGTTGCGAATTATAGGTGCATTTATAATATATAATCTAGTTACTTTAGAACCTGCCAAACGTCAAATATTCCCAACATGTTTCTTTGTATGTGAATTAATTGAAATAAAATTTCGTTTTGAACTACCTTGCTTCGATTCAAAAAATAATCTTGTTAAATGCAATTCGTGGTCTGGAATTTTTAGGTAATTTTACTCAAGCTGTTGCTTTTGCTAACCACTAGTGTAAATTTGACAGAAGATCACTCGCGCAAGCGCTCGTGATCTTTTAACTTTCAAATTTACACTCGTGGCTACCAAGCAACCCAACAGCTTTCGTAAAATTTCCGACAATTCCAGACCACTTATTGTATTACTACAGATAATTTCCCACGTGTTCAAAAAAACCAAAATTTCACATCATTTTAAATTCGGAAGTCCCTTGCTTCTCTTTTGCATTCTTAAGCTACGGTTTCCTAGAAAAGCGATGCCGTCATATACGATGCTATATTGCGACCGCTATAACGTCGTAGAGTGACCGGAATAGTACAGCCGTCATGGCGGTGGCTTCCAGATGTAAAGTTAGAAAATGTAGCTGCGCTGTTATTCAGTTTAGGCATTCGTTTGTAAGTAGGCCGATGCGTTTAAAATTGTTTCTGGATAAATCAATTAATATTTTATCTTCTGTAAACCAGCTCACAGCATGTTGTTTATTACTACCAGAACACAACTTATCGCAATAAATTATAAATTGCGGTGTTCAGTACCACTCCCTAGGAAACCACTATGATTATTACATATGAAAACGCTTTTCTTGACGTCTCCTACCGCTACGTTACGGCCGCTTTATGGCGGCACCGCTTTCTTAAGAAACGGTACCTTCACTCATTCTGTTTTTAATAATTTGCATGTCCAAAATTTTTAACAGTCTGAAAACACCTCGGCTGTAATCTTGCTTGCACACGCTACATTCATTAAAATGTAATCAATGAAAAAAATATGGCCTGCATTAGAGTCGAACCAATATCCGAAAGTGTACAGTCTACCAATATGCTCTATGTTACTATTCTGCACCATTTTAGAACGATACTCAGATAACCTTGTAAGATAAAGGTTTACCAAAAATATACCGGGTGTCTACGAAATCGTTGAATAGTTCGCTACCTGCTTCCTTTCCATTAACATATAGATTTCAAGTTTACATGGATACATGGTTGATAAATACCGAACTTTTGCCTGGAAATAATCCAGAACAAATTTCTGTCTTGATCGGAAGTCACATAGTTTTTTTTATATTAAATTGCTCATGTCTGTACTTAGTGCCATTACGCTCAACTACATAAAAAATATAAATTCTACATTTTCTTCTAAAGGAAGTTTGTCACGATGTTTAACATGCAAAAGTTGTATATTTGAGTGGAATCGGAGAAATATGTTCTATTCAACAAAGTGTACAACAAAAACAATCTTCACCTAATTTTCCCACTTTCGGCACAATAATTTTTCTGGAACTGATACCTACATTCTTCTTCTTCACACGAGCCAAGCTGGTCGGGCTACATCATCACAATGAATGAGTGTGGGTTTATACATTTTTCATCGATACTTGACATGTAATTATCACCAACGTCATCAGTCTTGTAAGTCATTTAATATTCTGCATTGTTGATTGCGATGGTGAACACCGATGTGAATGTAGGCGCTGAATTAAAACTAAAAATACCTCTTTAAGTCCTTAATGTATTGTGAAATTATACCTAAATGGCTAGGTGTGCCGCGACAGCCGTGGAATAAAATTATGGTTTTTGCAAATCTTTAATTCATTGTTCTTCAGTAATAATTGTTTTTGTAAAAAGATTGGATCTTGCTTTTCGAGTCTGTTAATTTTAACGAAATATCATATTTTAGCGTTCTTTAATTCATTTTACTGGCTTATATTACGATATAAGATGGGATGGCCGAGTTTGATAACACATCATGTATCGTAATATGAAGTTACGGTAGGAGTATCGTACAACGGCTTATCCACTATCAGCGTAACCACGACTATCATATTAGCTTAAGAAATAACTAGTAAACGAAAAATAATAATAATAATAATGCACAAGAAAGTAGCAGGCGGGATATTTTTACTTCCGTCAGTGCTCTTTCGACATCTCTGAGAGAAGTGTGCATAAGAATTAAGTTTTTCCTCGGACGTCCAGACAACAGCAATATAGCTATTTCTGCAACTTTCCGCAATTGGGTACTTGCAAAAATTTAAACTGGCACTTTTTTTATCATATTTTGCAAATATGTGTTAAGTTTACCGTGACCGTATAAAATGAGACTATTTTGTGTAGTAATAAGAATATAATTTCATTTTCAGTTTCAAATCGCGGAGCACGCGCTAGTGGGCCATTTGGCCTTGAGCAGTCGTATTGACGCCACGTAATCTAGCTGTCGTCACAGCCTGACGTGCTACTTTTGTCTATTGCCAACATTTCGCGTCTGTTGTCCCTACTCACCTAACTGTATCACTTATTATCAGCGCTTCAATTGGATGTTATTACTTTACTGAGCAGTATCAATATTTTATTAATCCACAGTTAAACATTGGAAATAAGTTAAGAAGAAGAATAAACTAATTATTAGTGTATTTCAGGATCATCAGTACATTTCAATTTTTCACCGTGGGACCGTGGCTGCCCTGAGCTCTGTCATACAGTGGCAGTTATAGGTTAGCCAAGCACAGAATTTTAGTTTCACTCATTTGTGTCCACGTTGTTGTTATTTCACAGCTAGTACGAATATCACAAATCCATCTGTAAAATATCCGCAGAAGTTTCTTGCAAGCAGAATCCCATAATCAATATTAAAATAACCGTGTTCACGATAGGTAGTGGAGTTTAGAGATGGTTTTGTTGTACCTATTCACAGTTGGGAATTATAAAATATAATGGATTTTTAACAACAAATTGCTACTGAGCTCCACCATAGTTCCATTCTCCCAGCAAACACCATTAACGTACACACCAAACAATTTCAAGACTTACGAGACAGCTGTCAACTAAACCGGAAGCGGCCATTTCAATTTAGGAATGCATAGGTGCGTCATACTGACGTCACCGTATAGTTTCAATAATTCACACATGGCGCCATAAGCATATTTAGCGGGAAATATTTTTCCCCAATAATTTGAATTCTACAAGGCTCAGAGAGAAATTGCTTTGGGAATGCATTTCTGACCTCCCGAAGATTATAATTTCGCAAAATCCCAAATTCATGCAAGTACCCAATTCAGGAGTACTTACACTGTAATGCATCATTATCTTTAGGCATCTATTTTGAAATCTCGATTGAATATAAACGCTGAATAATTGGGTAAATATTAATCACTGTGATATAAGTAAATTATAACAAAGAATTATAACAAAACGTAAATTTGTCAAACAAAGTATAATTTAAAACGTCAGTATGACCACATTACAAAAGCAAAATGCAACAAAACAGTATTTTTGAACCATTTTTTCCTAAAAAATAATAAAAAACAGCTCGAAAATGTAATGACAGTAAAAAGAACGTATTTAATCATTAATTAATTAATAATTATAATTTTTTTAAAACGTTAAAGGGAATGAAGCTTTTAAAGTATAAAACTATTACGAAAGCAATCTTGTATTGAACCCGTTGCATTATTTATAGCTACACCTGTTTGTGTGGTTTAAAACAAATGGTGATAAGCAACATTTACATTTCTGTATAAGATTTTTATCTGGGCATTGCAGTTCAGGAATTTTAAATTTCTTCCGCCAAATGGATGCGTATTAATGACGACCAATAATCGTATTGATTGTGACGGATGAGCAGGTTTAGCTACATAAAATGTGTTTCTAACCAACATTGAATGGAAATTCCATATTCAAGCAGTAGTGTTTCTTCGAAACTCTATTCTTGTCGCCTTACTCAGGAAATTGTTTTTTATATTGTTTATTTTTATAATTACAGCGAAAACGAACTGCTCGACAAAATATTTGTACAGGGGATATTGAAAGAATTTTTATGAAATTTGTAAGTGCCTTTTCCCTCTTGCAAGCTATGAATATTTTTCTGTTCATTACAGTTTTATGCTTCAGTTAACATTTTCATACTGTCAACTGGAATAATTGAAGTCGCTATTGTATGCAGCAGCACCTAATAATTCTTGTTAAATATACCTACTCCAACTCGTTCTTTTCTGAGAATTTTCTGAGAAATTGTTGACGTGAAGTGTTTTATATTATAATAAAGTGTACAAGTGATATTTAAAGGCAAAAAAAATATAAGTAAAAACAAGTAAAAGAACATGGTTCAGAATAATTTCTAAAACAGGAAAGTTTGCACCTTATTGCCGAGTTTTTATTAACTTTGTATAAAAATAAAACGATATTTCCATATTGAAACTTTGTTTACCAAGAACGCTTTATAATAGGTGGTAGTTAACAAAATATTGGTACTTCGCTAAACTTATCAAGTGGGCCACTAAGGCATAGTGGAAGAAGAGAGGTGTGCTTGTCCGAGATTTCATTTTCGTCTGCTTCTGCGCAAGACGTTTTCCAGTTTAAATGTCGAAATATTCTGATTTATTTCATTCTTCTATCTACGCCCGTGAGACAAGAACTTCTTATCCCACTCAATTTGCGTGAGATAAGGAATTTATTACCGCACGCGTTTTTTTCAATAAGTCATGACAAATTTGAATATATAATTACCGTTTGTTTTGACTTTTTAGGGCGTACATACATACGTACTTTTGCGATTTCGCAAATTTCGCATGTGTACGTTAATAAAGCTCATATGTTAGAAGTTTTTCAATATTGCATATTTCGAATGTGTATGGAAAACCGTAGGCCACTGGTTTCGTCCTTTTGGGACTTATCAGTACGGTGCTTTGCCCTACACACCCGAACTATGCAACATTGCTTGCTGTATATATACTTACACGCTTGGTGTAAGTATTAGCAAGAGCTAATTCTTTGCCGAATTATGGGGCGGTTATGAGTGGTACTGGACCGTTCGAACAACTACTCCTCGGGCAAATACCCCTCCAGGTATTGAATTATAGAACTAAATCCAGATTTTATGTACTACGAGATCCATACTGAATGCTACCCCAAACATATCGTTGGGCTTGGAACATATCCCACTTATATCGTAAATAACTATTTCCCACGACCCCCTAGGAAAGCGGCACGTTGCATACAGCATAGTAGGCCGGAAACTTGACAATTGCGTTGCCCGTGCGCTAAACTCGTAACTGTGCTGTAATATTTGAAAATCGCACAGGTTAATTCAAATCTTGTAGGCAGCTTTGAGATCTTGATGTTTACTGAATAAATATCCCGTCGTGTCTCTTTTTAAATCTCTAATATTTTTTTATCAGAAAAATCTCTTAAAAGGTACGGCAGTTGAACATTTTAATGGCTACTCCGTGGAAGACCTAAATAGGTACGAACTGGTCATTTATGAATTGGCGGGCAAGAGAACATATCAACGTGTCATTCTTGAGCCGGTCGGAAGTATTAGAATATTATGATCATAGTAATTTAGTAGGCTACTTGGAAATTTTGACATCTGTTAACGTAGACAACAAATCCTTAAACAAAGCTTGGTAGTATAAAACTCAGCACCTAATGTACCTATTTTTTGATTTACGCTGTTTAAGACAGTTATGCCATTCATTTAAAAGGATGTTAATTTCTTAATTTGTGAGTCATTTTATTCTTTGTTTCAAATTGTTCCAGATACCTAAAAAAAGTTTTTTTCAAGAATGCGTTCATTATCTTAAGGTCGCATGGACGGCACATAATTCTATCAACAGTTTCCCATTATTGTTCCATGTATCTTCAGCGTACTTTCCAACAACTCCGTCATTTAGTTTTCTTTCTAATCTAAAGTTAAAATCTCCAACAAATATGACTCGTGGTCTTTTGCAGTCTGCTCTGAAATATCCCGCATCGTTTCTTGAAAGTTGTTCTTATAGTTGCACTTAGCGTACTCATTCAGTTTATATGGTCCTATAATATCTAATACACTCCTCTCTAATTTGCAAAATGACCTTAAACCTTAATGATTCACTCAATTATAGACTTCCACTTCTTAATGTATCTTACAAGTTTATTTCTAACTATTATATAATTATTTTGCCGCAAAAATTCTTAAATTACGAAATTTTCAAACCATTCTCATTTTTCCTTAGTCTCTGACCAAATAGCTACATCAATCCTTCTGTCTATTATTTCTTGTGTCACTTCTTGAAACTCATTTGCGAGGCGACAAATATTCTCATTATCATCGTCATCATCATGAAGTTCTCAGTCTGAAGACTGGTTGGACGCGTACCTCCACCTCCTATTTCTTATTGTCTTCCATACCTTTCGCTTTTCCCCAACTCTTTCTAATATCTCCCTATCTATCCACGGTATCTTCATCATGCGTCTTTTGCACTACATTTCAAACGCTTCTATTCTTTTTCGATCCGCTTCCCCTATTGTCCAAATTTCGCACCCGTACAGTGCCGTACTCCACACATACATATTTAAGAGTATCTTCCGAGTTTCTACATTGACCGTTCCTGAGCATAACAGTTGTTTTTTTTGTTAAACTCGACCCTGCCCTATTCTTTGTTTTATGTCTTTAGTGCTCCTACCATCGCGAGTTATTTGACTTCCTAAATAGCAGAAATCCGTGACTTCCTCTATCTTCTCATTTCCTATTTGTATTTAAGTTTTAGTTCTATTTTCGCGCCTTGTACATACCAAAATATTCTATAATTCAATTTTCAAGGTTCCTATTCGTTGCTTTTTTTGCTTTTCGCTTTGACCTACCTTTATCCGAGGCTTCATGCTGGAATGTACAAGGCTTTTTTGAGTTTTTGCGTTTGCGAATACTGTTCCACAACTCAACCTTCCATCCTTAGAAGACCAGTGTATCGCCAAGGACAAAAACAGCAACCCTACCAACTACGCATAATATGTTACCGCTAGCACAGCTCTCCGGTTCATTTATTGAAAATAGGTGTTTCGACAGGAAATATGGAAATAATATAATTCTGGCACAAGAAATAAATCACCTTCAGTAAAAAGCCGTAATTGTTAGGAAGTTAGTAAAATTTTTAAGCTGTTAAAATACGTTCTTGATCTAGGCATTGATAATTGCTTTTATGGTCCTATAGGACCACCTACTTATGGCTCCTTGGTGGCATAAGAACATATTGTTTATTTAAATTCTATACGATTCATTCTTCACCGCGCTTATATCATTACGACTGTTGTTGAACTATGGTCTTTATTAATATTCAATTTCAGCCAATTTGTATGTATTGTTTCAAGGTATCAAACTTCATCTAGAATCTGAGCATGGAAACATCTGTTTTACAAAAACATTGGATGTTTCTATAAATATACAAAACTGTAGAAAGAAGTTAACCTCAGGCTGTTTCTGATATCTGAAATTTAATTATCTATTCAAGTTGAATATCAAATAATGCAAGAATTTCGTAAACGGAATTTCCAACGCCGATGAACTGAGCATAAATATTTACTACAATCCGATTATATGGGCGCCAATGTATTCATGTTAAGGATTGGCGTTCCGTTCCATATCTGGCTTGACATTATATTAAGATTAAAACTACATCACGACAGGCGTTTGATTAGAAAGGAAGACAGTGGAGAGGGGCACGACCTCCAAGTTTCATGGCCGAGGTAAATGGCATCAAGTTCACGTTCAAGCTCCTGCTGCTGACTAGTTTCAGAACGGAAAATGTTGTAAACTTTATAGACACATGTATAATAGCGTTAGCTGTTTTTACAAGGTGTTTCGCTAAAATGGATGTACAATAACAATTTTGTAAAAACAGGTTATTACATGTAATGTAACTACAAGCTACAAGTAAGAACAATTGCGCTGAATGAAAACATAAACTCTTTGAATTAACTTTTATGCTAAATATAATGGGTTTAGTCGTCCATTTAATGTTCAATAGTCACTAATTTTTATAAAATGACCAACCCCCGTACATATTATTTGACGTTCATTTTTATATATGATAATTTGATAATCATGAAGATCCACTAGAAGAGGCCATCTATTATTATACATATATATATACTTCCTATATCATAGAGAGAAACGTCCTTCAACCAAGAGGTACAATTTCTGTACGTCGATCTCAGAAAGGATTGTGATAGCGTGCTCAAAATAAAGTTTGAGGGGTGCTAGAAATAAAAATGTTAGTACAACGTTGATCAAAGTTGTGAAGACTTATAGGAAAACATTACTAAAATGAAAATTGAAAACTTAATTTTGATGCTAAGGAAAGATTCAATCACAAGTGTTGTTTCTTGCAAAAACTATTCAAAATCTATATGAAACAAGCACCGTCTGGCTGGAAAATGAAAAGTAAAAACATGGATAAGTCATAGCGGAAGAATAGCAACTGATCAAGAACTTTGAGAAATACAAATATCTAAAATTTAGCAGCAGGTACACTGCAAATGACGGAAAAAGTATCAAGAAGTTAAAATTAGAAGTAGCCGAGGAAGAATAGCAATTAATGGAGAACGAAAGTAGACATAGGTATAAAAATCAACAAACAGAATTTGCTACAGTAAGTATTAAGAGTACTGGCACAATTCAAGAACTCTTTAAGCCAAAGAGGTGGATATAGTCCGATAGAAGGAGGAGATCTAAAAAGAACAGAAGCGGGGGAATGAATCAGGAAGTCAGAAAGAATGAGAGGCAGAAAGAGAGATTAATTTGGAGAAATATCTTTTAAGGTAGAGGGCGACGGAGACTCAAAACGTTAAAGAACCTTTCTTTAACTCCATTACTGCATTCATAGAGGGCGAGGAAAAAAGTAAATTCATTTGTAAATTTTCTCAGATCATGGTTCTTAGAAATCCCTCTGTAGGTATCTAGAATACATATTGTTTCCTGCTTTCTTTCGCGAAAACCGTATTCCTGAACCCGAAACTGATTTGGCTTTTCTTCATTGTTAATGCTTTGAAATGCTTGTTCGACTCCTACCTATGTCTAATTTTAATTTTTGCAGCCAAAATTCTCTTTTCAGTAACATCAACATATTCGCGGAAATCAGACTGCAGTGGACTATGCATCATTTCTTATCATTTGTGAATTCTAAAAGACAAGTAGGCTTATGTGCATTTGTTTTGAATTGAGTTTGACAGTAAATGCAAGTTTTCAAGTGATAACAATGCCGTTAACTGTTGCGGACATTTCTCAAATTGTTGCTTTGATTGAGGATGGTGGTAGTCAACGGTATGTGTGTCGTACACTGGGAATAGCCCGTACTACAGTTCAGGATGCGTGGAATCGGTATCTGGAGACTGGTGGATTTGAGAGGCGAGCAGGATCTGGAATACAAAGGGTGACAACTGCAGTTGATGATCGTTTTCTTGTGCTCAACACACTGAGAGAGCGCAGATCAATGGCAGTTCAACTTCAACATCGCCTTCTAACAGTGCGAGGGGTTCAAACAAGTGAGAAGACGATTAGGAGGAGACTTGTGGAAAGTGGCTTAATTTCGCGAAGACCTGTCACAGGACCACAGCTGCTTCCTAGCCATCGAAGAGCACGTCTGCAGTTTGCGCAGTTACATGCAGATTGGAATCCTCAGCAATGGAGTTAAGTTATTTTTACTCATGAGCCACGTTTTTGTCTGAGAAAGGGTAAGGAGAAGACGAGGTGAACGATATTTCGACTGCACCATCTCTGTACGGTTATCGTTTAACGTTCTGTTATGGTGTGGGAGGCATTTCCACGGTAGCACATACCGACCTCTTATTTGTGGAAAATGGTGCATTGAACGCCCACAGATATGTGGAAGATGTTCTTCAAGATGCTATCGTCCCATTTCGCATTTTATTGGAGATGGCTTTGTTTTAATGCATGATAACGTTAGATCACAAACTACACGAGTAGTAACTGAATATCTGGATGAGGTTGGCATTCGTAGATTTGATTGACCAGCATGCAGCTCGGATCTTAATCCTATAGAGCACCCCTGGGATCAGCTTCAGAGGCATATTCGTCGTCGTCCACCCATGCCAGAGACTCTTCAAGAGTTACGCTTGGCCCTTCAAGAAGAATTTGAAGGGATTCCTCAAGTGTGCTTCGCAGATTTGATTAACTCAATGCCACAACGGTTAAATGCTGTAATTCAGGCTCGAGGAAGACATACTCGGTACTGACAGTAAGCAGGAGTTCTTTAAAAAAACTTCCACAATTCTTTACACATAAGAAAGAAAAAAACGTATTTGTTGTGTTTCTATTATTTTATTTTATTCAATTGCCTAATTCTGTGTTAATTAGTCTTTTTTTCTCCTAATCTTTGCATCCCGTATCACCAATAAATGGTTATTCAATCCAATACCACTGTTAAGTTGAATTAATGAAAATTTAAGTGCTTTTTTCAAACATTTACATGTGACCACTTTTTTTGCCGGTCAGTGTATTTTTCACCGTTGTATCGATGCTACTTAATTTTTGTCGTTATCTCTTATCGCTCGTCTACTTTTTGGTTTTCTCTTATTCTCTTATGTCATTTATCCCTAGTAGTTTCTTTTGGTAAGGAACGAAACATCTGGGAAGCAAGAAAAATGAAAATGTGCAATAAATAGTGAATTCTAAATACATAACTGTCTCCATTCTAAATACATAACTACTTATCTCCTAACGTTGAACTTTTTTTCACAGGCGTTGTATTTTTTTGTGCCTATCAGTCAAAGCAGTTAGTGTACCAGAGGAAACTTATAAAAATACAACGTCTTCACTACGAAGGTCAAAATGCGTCTAATTTGAACACAAATAATCTGACAACCCCAATTAATTACTGTCGCTGTAAAGCAAATATAACTTTCATGAACCAAATTGGTTTAGAGTTCCAACTTCTTATGTACCTATTGGTTGGTTTTCATCAGCGTTGCCGCTATGGGAAACTGGGGGGAGTACGACGCAGAACAAATTAAAAGCATTAATCTGTTATATTAGTTTCTGAAATAATTCCCGTTTAATTAAACCAAAATTTTTTGTTAGTTTCACCATTATTACAGGCTTTTTCCTAATTTGATGCCCTATTTCGGCCAATTTCATGAGTTACATCCTGGTAATTATTACAATTTTGTTACGACTATTTTAATTCATGCTTAAGGTTTCTTTTTTAATTTCTATTATCTACTATTCCTTTTTCCAGGAACAAGTGTATAAATAGCGGTATTTGTTAAAAATTCCTTCAATAATAATAGTGAATATGTAGATATCCTTGATTAACATATTATTTAATATTAAGTTATGTAATTATCAACAGTTATAATTATAATGATCACATTTTCATGAATGTGTTAAGAAATTGACACCTGAATAATTATAATTATTGAATCGAGTAGTTTATAGAAATTGTTAAAATATTAAATAGGTAACGATTGCCTTTTTTACTACAGTTAAATTAATAGTATATTATACTACATAATGAGTATGGAAAGTGGTAAATTTCGTACGCCTGCGAGTGTATATGTATTATGAAATGCACTCCATCGAGTTATGTACACTACTATTCCCACGACGCACGACCCCTTAAGAAAGTCAGATTTATTATTCACAAAACAAATACGAGTTATGTTGGATTTGGAATAGAAATTGAGAAACTGAAAACGTGGCCTGGTTTTACAAATTCGAAATTAAATTTAAAGAAATCTGTAAATTTGAAAGTCGAGACCGATTTGGGCATTGTGTAACTTTTGAAAGATCTTTGAATCCATTGGTTATATTACCATGGATAATTATTTGAAAAACGAAATAAATAATTTCAAAATTGGAAATATTGTTTTTTGACTTTGTTGAAATCTGTAAGTCGACCACCTAAATTCTAGATGCACACGTAATGATGTGTAAAAGTAATTATTTTATAATATGTACATAGGTTAAATTTATTGAATTTAATCGAAAAATGTTGCGGAATTTTCACAACAAATAACTGTACCTTCAGCAGTCGATGCAGAACTAAAACAATTTATATAGGTATCCTTCATCGCGAAACACTTCATGTCTCTTATAGCAATCGTCAAACGTGATGGCGAGAGTCCGCGCAGATAAGGCCACGCCCTAGTTTAAAACAGACTCAGGCAGTGGCGCGAGGTTCCTTTGACTACAGATGAACCTCTTATGAAGTTAATCGTGCGCCACTGATAGTTGCGTGCGTCCACCGAAAACCAATCCCGATCGAGAGCGTAGTGGGTGAATAGTGGGGATTACTCAATTGCGCCGCATCTCTGTTGCTTGCCATCACGTTTGACGCTTGCTGTATCTAGGCCACAGCCTCTACATATTAACGAAGAAACGACCCAACATTATTTTTTAATTTCCTTCCATCTCAATCAGCTAATGTTATGAACTGTCACTTTACTGTCAACGAGCGGCTCTCAACAGGTTTGTCCATTTGCGCGGAAGGCAACGAAAATCGGTTCCCGGAATGACTAATCATGTTCTATACTAAACTAAACCATGCGAATTTTACTTATATCGCACAGCTCTACGAGTATAGCACACAGGTAGACGCAATTGTCAACTTTCGCGCCTACTTAGTTGCATGCAACGTGTAGCTTTCTTAGTAGTACGCCGGATAGGGACAAATTTTAAAATGATTTTAGAGTGTGGCAGATTTAGCTTAACTTTTTTCTTTTGCATTTTTGAAGACCTGTCAATTTATTGTAAAATGCCCGACGCTGGGGTCTCGCCATGGATTTTCTTGATTTCTAACGGACAATTTCTAATTGTATATAAAGTCTTTCCACGACCAAGATCGGCAAAATTGATGGGTTGACAAAAATCTGAAAAACTGAAGGAACAATGAAACATCCAACTCATATCTCTACGTCACCTATCATCTAGTGCTTTATATCGTCACGTGGCAACTATTCGCGTGAGGGTCGCCTGGGCCTTGTCCTGCTGTTTAAATACAGATGAAATAAATGTTGATCTAGCCAGAGGATCGGTGTCACAGTAACTGATTCCAGGTTCGGATTTAGTAAAATGTGAAATTTTTGAACCCCCTTTGAATCTGGCCTTAAAATACTTAGGCCCGGTTTTTCAAAGAACCCATCACCGGATTAAGTCTGATACCGACTTCGTTACTATGATACCGGCTTTCTGATTGGTTGTACCATAGCAACGAAGCCGGTGTCAGACTTAATCCGGTGTTGGTTTCTTTGAACAACCGGGCCTTAAAGTACTGAAGACCAATAGTAATGACGTAATCGACGAATGAATTGGCTTCACATTGGTGTGACTATAAACTACACCATTAATACTAGATTAGTATTAAAATATTAAATATTTTGGAAGATATTAGTATGAAAGCCTCCAAATGATCTTGATTCAGGCAGTTCCATATTCTTTGCAGAATACATTTTAATTTCGAAAATGAGCTTTCACATGCAACTTGTGAAGTAACTAGTAGTTACTAACTACATAATACGTATTTTTTGCTAAATCAGATTCTTCTTAGGTGTTCTTCGCTGGTTCTTACATATCCGATGGACCTAAAAACTTTAACTTACATAATATTTTAAAAGTAAATTTTTGAAAATACAAGTGCGGTGGACAGGTTAGAAGACTCCGCCGTCCATCGGCACATCAGATTAGCCCCCATTATTCACCAGTCCTCCTAGCCCGTTCCTGACTTCACCCATCGCTCCTAGAACCATCTGCTTAATACTTTTACATTCCTGGCATTGTTCTGTGGTTCAAGAAATTAAACACAGTATAAACACGGACTAGGAAGCTGCGAAATGCTGTGAGGACTGGTAACTCCACCACCGTTGGCGTATATTTAACAGCCAGCGGTCGAGGAGTTCCTTCACCTCGCTGCGGTCCTCTAGATAGATTTGTGAATAGATAAAATCTTAACGCAAAATCAACAACGTGCAACATGTTCCGGCTATGCAAATTAATAGGCGTCTCAAGAAATATCTCAAGCATCTCCTCTTGTACCTTTACGGCCGCATAGTTCAAACGATGTAACTGCTGTGGAAGATGACGTGTTACATGTACTTACAAATGCAAGAGGAAGAAGAATATGTAACTGACTGAAAATAATGTATTTCTTTTTTATTGTATGGAGATTCTTCACGGCTATTATCTCGAATATTTAAGCAATTTAAACTATTTATACCCGCAATTGACCTTAGGTTCAAGGACTAGAATAAAGAGCTTTCATTAACTTTTCTTAAGACTTGCCTTCAAATTATACATCACCATATTAAAATTCGTTTACTGATTTAAGGCTGCGAAATATAAAATTAGAGAGCCACAAAATTTGCTGGACATGGAAATTTCCCAATAATAACTTTTTTGTTCTACTACGGTACCTACTCATAATTTTCGTATTTGTAACTCTCATCAGATAAAACCGTTAAATGCAGGAGAAATATAAATTATTTCAATAAAGGAAGACCTCGAGGAAGACAGTGTCAAGGTTACAGAGCAAAGAATAATTTAAAATGAGAATGGAAATGTCAAATATTACGTACCTGCCTGTCCATTTGAGAATTTGGCATTTATGTTTTATCGGCGCTGTTCTCATCTCTTTCACATCATGTATTATTTTGTTGGTAAGCAATTGTAATTTGCTGAGCTTTGTGTAAAAATCATTGATTTTCTGTTATTAGATTATACTTAATATAATATGGCGGTTGGTACCGGGTCACTTGAATGACAGGCACATGAGTTAGTGCTCCAAGTCGTGCCTGATTCGAATCCGGGTAGGACCTAGTAGTTGCGCTGAAGGAAACAAAAGGTAGAGACTATTATTAAGGTATAGTATAATCACCAAGATAATTTTTAATAATTATTTATATTTTTTTCTACGACTATAACGAAATGTGTCACATATGAACCTTTAATTAATTAGTAAATCGATCACGTTGTCTCTGACTTTCCATTTCCAAGCAGTTTTCGCAGAAAAGCGAGCGCAAAATAAGCCTATAGTGCAATTGTTCAACAAATATCAAAATAGTCGAGAATAAGTAACTGTAGCAATGCGACAAAATTTGAGCATAAAAATAGTTGTCAAGGTAAAGGTCAAACTGCTGTCAGACATCCATTTTTTAGAAACACAAGAAAATTCATTTTTGGAGTTTACTCCTTAAGAATCGATTTTCAGTTATAGCCCGCGGTACGGAAATTTTATGAGTAGTAAAATCAAGCGTTACATTTCGCGTTAACTAAAAGTAACGCGTTACGTTACCTGTAACGTTGAAATTATGTACGTATCTATGGATACGGCTGTTTATGTCTGACTGCATAGAGCATGGAAATAGTGAAAATAGAGTGGCATAGAGTAGATATGACAGTTGGCGTTGTAAAGTCAGCATTTGCAGTGTTTGTTAGTTCCTAAATTTGTTGAATCTTTTGATTTAATGTGGAAAAACCTAATATTAAATACTCCAAATATTGCTTAGTGCCGAAATGTGAATTAACGCCTATTGGAACACCAGGAAAAGTATTTCTTTCATTGCCAGTGGGATCGATGTTTAGCAGATAGTCACTTAATTACTGAATTTATAAACAATTTATATTTTGATTTAGTTGGACATTTTCGAACATAAACCATCTGATAAATACACATTTGGGTATAAAACTGACATTCGCGTGTACCCTATTATCAAGTGATTGAAGTTAAAATAATCGTCCGTAAGGAGTAAACTCCAGTCGTACGTCGGAGCTGAGACGCACAAGTTTTTTTTTTAAACTGTAATAGAAAAAGTAGAGTGTACAACTCCTTCGGAATGTTCATTTCCCACTCATATGAACTGCAGCACTCACCAAGGCTCGTATTGGAACTTTCATTTTCGTGGGAAATGAGTACCATTCCGGACTTGTACAATATAATATGTATATCCTATCTACTCTACACATAACACACAGTGCGGAAATGAAGAATTGGACAAATTCTCTGTTTTTCCAAATTATTGATGTGGTAGTTATTAGTTACTGGACGTTTACAAGCCGAGTACCAAAGCGTTCTATTTTTTGCATATTAGAAAGAGTCTTCCAAAATTTCTTGAATTGATAAGTACCTATGTGCCTTTGAATTAGTAGGTGCTGTGTCAATTTGAACCCAATTACAGTTAAACTTCTATAACTCGAACTTCCATAACTCTAATTTTCGACAACTCTAATAAATTTTAGTGGCAAGAGCATTTAGGTACCTAAACTCAATATAAATTGGTTCCCATTATTCGAACTTCCCATTACTCTCGAAGTTCTCCTTAGCTCGAAAATTAATAATGGCATTTAGCCTCTATAAATCGAAAAATGACGTGTAGATAGTCTGGTAATCAATGAAAACAAACCAAACAAACCAACCAACCTGAGTCAGAGTCAGCTATACATATTCAGTGCTGATAATCCTACTTATGTAGTTGGAAATTCATAAAATTCGGCAGTTTTGTTTGTGCTTCTTAACCGTGAAAATACCTCCAAAACCTCCAAAGAGGGTTTTAAAAACTCTCTTAATTAGTGAAAAGTTAAAGGTTATTCAAGAAGTTGAGCGTGGAGCAAAGAAGAAAATGTGGCTTTGAAGTATGGCATTCTACCAAATACTTTGTCAACAATTTTAAAAAACAAACAGTCAATAATTCAAGCGACCGACGGCAAAATCTATTAGTAGTAAGCGTTAAAAGAAATCGACGTATCAAAGTGTGGACGGCTCAACTTTGGAATGGTTTAAATCTCCCAGAGCACAAAATTTACCTGTGTCTGGTAGGATTATAAAACAAAAGGTGTTAGAGTTTGCGGAGAGTTTAAGTGAAAGAAATTTCAAAACTAGTACTGGATGGCTTGACAAATGGAAAAAGGAGGTAAGATATTCTTTACCTGATATACAATAACCAAACCAATAAACATACATTTTAAGTATAGATTAGTCGAAAGAAAGCATGTAGGGAAAGCGCAGATGTAAATGAACAGGATTGTGATAACTGGAAAGCCAATGTTTTATCTAAGTTGCTAGAAAATTATGAGGAGCGAGATATATTTAATGCGGATGAATCTGGCTTGTTTTTAGCCCAAAACCCAATACCACGTTGCTTTCGGAATGTAAAGTGGCTGCCTGTAGATTACGAGGCTAATTCAAAAACCTGGATGACTGGGCCAATTTTTGAAACATGGTTGGAGTTTTTCTGTTTTTCTGCTGCAGGGAGAAAAATTCTGATGTTGATTGATAACTGCCAGGCACACCCGTCCAATTTGCAGATTCCTGCCAACTATTAGGGATTTATTTATTGGATTAGATTTAAAGACCATTCTGTAATACTTTTCATTATACACGATGATCTGCTTCTGTAAAATGAGAATTTTTTAAATACAACGCCTTGTATAATATTATTTGCACATTTGAAAGTAAGTTTTTTTTATGCTTTTGATTGATGTATATTACTAGATTTTCGACAGAAATTAAGATCGAAAAATCGAGAGGAGAAGGGATGTTGATTTACTCACGGCCAAGGTTATTCAAACAAGTACAACTGATATTTATATAAATAATGTAATAAAAATGGTGTGTCAAATTTTAATAGGAATATAAATGTGCAATAATATATTTCCAATTCCAAATGTTCGTCGAATATGTTAAAACTCACGCACGGATGGTTCGGTACGTTTCTGAGAGTTTATAGCTCAATAATATGATGTGCGTCGCCTTGCGATACTCAACTGTAGTTATTATCCCAGTTACTTCAAAGATTTAAAACTTGAAGCACCAGTAATAACACGAGGTTTTACATATGTCGTATATTTTACCTTAATTGGATGAAGAGTTTATGAAATAAGTGGAAGGGACAAAGTGTGATTAAAGCTTATACTTTAAATGATCAGTTTTGCAATTTTTCGACGCTATATTTGGAACCTACTTATTAATTTTTTATTGTTCCCCCCTGGTATAAAAGCAAATTATTTTAATTTTATATTACTGTAGAAATATACCTGGAGGTCTTAAGAATGTAACTTTATGTCAAGTTTAAAAATAGAACCTTGGTTTGATACTAAATTTGTACGTGTGAACTTTTCATTTTCATATCCATAACAAGAAATGTGGACCGACCACACATCATATTAAATATAAAGAACATTATGATCACGCCTCTGTACTTTACCGGCACCTCCACCATAAATGCGTCGTATTCATTATTGCATGGATGTGATAAATGCGATGACGGGAAATTTTTAGGTATATCGGTACCAACCCAAGTTGCAATTAAGCATATAGTTTCGTTTGACCTATACCTATTGTCGGTTGAGGGATGAGGAAGGGGTTAAGCACGTTCCGAAGTAAAGAAATAAAACTAAAGTCTAATAGTTAGAAAATTGAGGTGATCTTACAGGTCTAACAGACAACTCAAATCATAACGAGAAACTGTTAAACTGTTTCAACCGATATTATAAAAGCAGGTTTCGTTAGAAACTCATTCTTACCACGCAATATATGAAGCCTATAACTCGAAAGGAAGAAGAGCCCAAGAAAATGAACGATCTCATAAAACGTGTATTTTTTAAGAGAGTTCTGCAACTCCGGTAAAACATTTTATGGCAACTACATACGTACAAATCTGAAAGGGCCGCTTGCATGCTTTTTCCCAGTCTAGAAATATCCTGTGAGATTAAGAATTGTATTTTATAAGTACGAAATTGATAGAATGGCAGTCTACATTTCTAAAGAGGGTTCATAAACTTCATTAAAGAAGGACGTCCGGGTGGTCTCTGAAAGTCGCATTCAGCATACATTGCCAATTTCGATGAAATTGTGTAGATATGGGTATGGCAGATCTCGCGGAGGTGCAAAATTTTTGTTGTCGACTTTCAAATGTAAATTCCCACCCTTAAACGCCGACCGTTTCAAATTTCCTTTCCAAACAAGCGCAGTAGATTTCTTTCTCTCAAACAGCAGCCGGCGCGCTTTACTTTTTTCTTTTTCAACGGACGCGTTTTTTCTTTAAGTTTCGTACTCTTGTCCATAAGAACGTTCAAAGAGTGAGCGTATCTAAATGGCGTATTGTGGTCATTTATTCACGCACAATATATGGTTCTCGCAGATGATATAGTATCTTGCACCTGTTGTAAAGTGATGACATAGGTAGCTGATTTTCAGAAATTTTCTGACTATTTTATTCATACCAAGATGAATTGAACCTAACAGTGGAATGAACATCGAGTAGTTACAAATTTTCACTGGCGAAATTGACATTAGCAGACTGCGATTGTGACGTGTCGCACTAGTAGGGATGGCTGGAGATCTTATATCTTACGATCGCCTGGCTATAACATCTTTCTTTACAACGTCGTTACTGTAGGTGAAACCTAGATGCTCACATATAAACCGGAAACTAGAAATCAGTTAGTGTTAGAGGAATAGTGTCAGACCAAAGAATATTAACTTTAATTTCAAATTTCCGCAAAGAAAGTTCAAGCATCTATCTTCTGCGATTTTTAAGGTGTTATTGAAATCGATTTTCTTGAATCGCACACCACAGTCAGTGGTATGTGGCAACGCTGAAAAGAAAAAAATATCTTAGATTTAAACCAGATTTAAAGGAGGTTTTTTACTCCTCACGACTTCCTAGGTCTCAGAATACCTATGTAACTCCAGAAGTTATTCAGAAACGTAGATGGTGGACAACGCCGCCTTTAGGTTACAGATCTGAACTAACATCTTTGGATTCATAGTTCTTAAACATGTGAGACTGTCAACCTAGCTGCACTGTGAGCCTGGCTGCACGATAATAAATAAATAAAATAAATTTTTCTAAGGCTTTGAACACTGGGTTGATAGGTGGCTCAGACGTTTGAGTCTAGAACTCTTTTCAATCAACGCTATAAATTCCTCGTATTGCAAATAGTCCACGAGTGTGTGATGTGGGCTGATCTTAGTTGGCCCTTCCATCATTGTCTACTACCTACTTAGAACCAGTTGGTGTACGATTTGATTAATTGCTAGGTAAATATTCCTGATGGCTGTTGAAAGTTTCTATATTACATGTTTCGAATGTGCATGGATAACCGTAGACCACTGGTTTCGACCTTATGGGACTCATCAGTACGGTACCATATCTACCCAGTCGAACCATGCAACATTACTTGTGTACAGTGTGTCAACTATAACTCTGATCAAACTTTGCAGGCTTATTTTATTAGCCAAAATAATGAAAAAAGTTTATACAGGGTGGATTATAAAAAACGCCCCAAGCCATAACTCCATCATTTTTAAAGATATGGCAATACTTCTTGGAACAAAGTTGCACAGCTTATTGTCATCTATTTTTTGGGATAAATTCCCAATCAATGCCGCTTCCTGTTTAACCGGAAGTGACACCAACTTTAGTTTTTTAAATGGAACACCCTGTATATGTTATTGTTTTTGGATTCTATGTTTAATTGTCTTTTAAAAGTTTTGCAGAACCACATGCCTAAAAGCAATACTGAGTGAGATATTCGTCAATTAATGTATTTAATAAAGTAGGCAGTGGAAAACAATAGTATGAAATAATGTTGATAATATTGTCATCAGTTCGCATTTTCGCTTAGAGTTTTTATACTTTTTGGTGTTAATCATGGATTACAATGTGTTAACAGACATGATTCAAGTATATTTTGAATGCAATAGAAATAGTGGGAGAGCACTACGCCTTTGCACCGTGTGGTGTGGCATT
Organism: Xestobium rufovillosum; assembly: GCA_963966045.1. Lineage (NCBI taxonomy): Eukaryota > Metazoa > Arthropoda > Insecta > Coleoptera > Ptinidae > Xestobium > Xestobium rufovillosum. The sequence goes on from OZ014494.1 coordinate 22,696,693, forward strand.
TTAACCCTCATTTTAGGTAATAGACTGATTGGGCCCTTTTTCATAAACGAACTGACTACAGAAATTGTTAATTTTGTTGACAACTTGCCTCTTGCTGAACGAATTCAATGTATTTTCAGCAACATGGGGGTACGCCTCATAATTCTAGAATTAATGATGAATGGTTAAACGTCGAATTTGGTGTATGGTGGATCGGAACAAATGAACCAGTTAGGCGGCCTGCACGATCGCCAGACCTAACACCCCTCAATTTTTGGATATGGGGATACCTACAAAATCTTGTTTATTTCACACGTCCAGAAAACGAGGAAATTTTGAGGCAGCGAATAATCAACGCTTGTCGCGGAAATACCATCAAACTTTATACAGAATGTCACCAGTTGAATAGCCAGAAGGTATTGTGTTCAAGAGGATGGTGAATTGTTTGAGCAATATCTGTAATAAATTAAGTTTAGTCGTTCCCTTGTATTAGATAAAGTGAATAAAAATTTTCTATTCTTTCCACAGTATAAGTACTTTATTAAATATCTCACTAAGCATTACTTTTAGGCATATGGTACTACAACACTTTTTAAAAGACAATTTAACAAGGAATCCAAAAATAATAAAATATACAGGGTGTTCCATTTAAAAAACTGAAGTTGATGTCACTTCCGGTTAAACAGGAAGCGGCATTGATTGAGCATCTACCCCAAAAAATAGATGACAATAAACTATGCAACTTTGCTCCAAGAAGTATCGTCATATCTTTAAAAATAATGGAGTTATGGCTTGGGGCGTTTTTTATAATCCACCCTGTATATATAGGTGCGTCCGAAAACGTTTCCTAAAAAAGTTATACGCATTCGAAATTTTAACAACGTGTGTATTCTAAAAATTGATTATAAGCAGTAGAAAACAATAACAAAAAAAATGTAACTATAATAAATGATACAAGTTAAATAATAACAAAAATTACTATTCAAAGTGACTTCCTCCCGCAAAAATACACGCTTGACAACGCATGTACAGGAGCGCCGTCGTGCTAATGATACTATTTCCAACAACCTATGCAATTTATCCTCTAAAAATGTCTTGCAAATTTGACCATTAAGAATCGATGGCAGAAAAAAAGGACTGATTAAAAAATTTCATAAAATGCATGCACATTGCACAAACCTTCTAAGAAAACGGATGTTTGGAATTAAAAATTGGAAGCAGATTTTCTTCTGCCCACTGGTAGTTGTTATGGAAATTTATAATTGCATCTCTTGAGAACTTAGCTTCCTCTGTGAAAAGTACTACCTACTGAGTAAAAATTAGGGACATCTCATCGCTCTAAAAAGCACTGGCAAAATTGCACTCTAGATTGGTAATCGGTTTCTATAGGAGTACTCGTTGAACACGATATACCTAGTTGTTTTCCAAACTCTCAGAAACACCCAGTTCTGCCGCTTCCATCTTCCACTCGTTTTCCAGGTAAGTTTTTCGGGCTGGAATGTCCCTTACTCGTAATTTCAGGAATGTCGAGCAATTAGTTTCTCAAGCCTTGCGATAACCTTCAGAAAATTTTGTGGGCATCCTCGACGAGGAAAAGTTTCCCGATAGAGTCGCTGAGCTGCACGAGTATTACCATTTGCTCTTTCATACTATTAGCTAATTCAGCATTGGTATTTGAATGAGATTTAAGTCTAAAAACACACTGAACACACTTTCAAACAATATTTGCCGACATTTATCAAGGAATTTGATATAACTGTCAGTTTCATAGGTTGCTATTATAATTTTGATCTTAATATTTATCGCTACACATCAATGACGTTTCAAAATCCCTTATTGATGTTCATTGCTCAGAGATTTCTGCAAGACATGTGGTGTAAGATTGAGTTTAATTTAATTATCATTCCCCTAGGCTTAGGGAGTGCTTGGAGACCACTGGGCCCCAAGTGAAAGAGGTCCTTGGTAACTTAAAGGAGTATAAAGATTTGAGAGTAAGATCATCGTCTGTCAATGACATTAATTCCGGGTGCATGGATCTGTCTATTTAATGATGGAGACGACTTAGATTGGAGAAACGCCTGTACTTGTATCAACATAAAGAGCGGGACAGGGGAACGTTTACAAATAACAGCAAAACCACATGCCTCACGGGCAAAGTAAGTGAGCAACACTCAAGTCGGGTGATAAAACCGCGAGTTCGGTTTATTTCAAATATCTAGACGGTCTAACGATTCAGCGTCCTATATACACGATTTGCAAAACTGAAGTCTTTGGCATCCGAACTATATACTTTTTATTGCTAATTAATATTAACAGTCTACGACGATGCGCTGGCGGTGGCGATAATTTGAATAACTACTAAGTTGCAAAGTTATTTATCTTCAAAGATTGAATAGCCGCTAATTCGGAATCAAGACATGTAGCGGCATCTTTTGAAAAGAAAAGTCATGCGTGGAATGACGTGATTACGTGGGCTATTATGCCGTAATGGCATTCTTAAATACACGAAAAGATAAAAAAGTTTTATCTTTTAGGTACTTTTTTCTATTGTCTACGATAGAGATCTTTTATTTTGTAAATCCCGGTTTTATATCTATGCTAAAATGGGGAAGTACCGTAGTTATCTGTGTACTTAAAATTATTTTGATACAATAAACTTGAGCTGAGCAAATAAGGACAGTGCAATTTTTTATCTTAAGTTCTATTAAATTGAAGGCATTATATTATGTAGGTAGACTATGGATAATTAAATATTAATCTCTGACGTATTATTTGTTTTGTGCTTCCATGCATCAAGGTTTATGGTGTTTAAACAATACTAATATATACATATAAATTTATTGTTCTAATGGTTTCATTATTTTTTATCTAAAGAAAAGAAGTTCGCGGATTTGTCGATATCATGGGAGTGGTTTTATTTATGGAGTAACTCGCAACGAGTAGCAATCGTAAAAAATTGACAGTTTTTCTGACAAAATATGAATTAATTGAACTTTTAGTCTATACTTGGGCCGCCGAACAGATAGAGTGATCATCCTGCAATCACGAGCTCTAGGCGGGGCCACTATTAATTTATGACGACCGAACTGCAGTGATGCGCCTCCTTTAGACCCAACGAAGTTGCATTACCCCAATTCGGTCGTTATAAATTAATATTGATATTATTAATATTAATATCAAGAAACTAGTTTTAATATTATTATTATTATTTGTGTCAAACTCAAGCCCAAACAAATTATCAGCAAATGAAATAATGGGGTATTACAAAAAATTAAATTCCGTAGGCAGGCATTAACTTTAGAACAGTGAATTCGGTAATTTTTAGGCCTGGTCCGACCTAGCCCGAAACGTATGAAATCTGAGGCCGGCTCGGCTCAAGGCCCTTTATTTAACTGGTCCGAGATCAACCGGAAATCAAAATTTCAGAAACACGAAATGGCCCGAAATAGCCGGTCAAAATGCATAACTTAAGTACTTACTAAGCGCTTAAAGTACCTACATTTTCTTCTGCTGTCACTAACACCACTCTTTTTAATCTGTCTATACCTGCATGAAAATCGCATCTCATAAACTATAACTTACTAGCGGACCTGTTGCAGTGCCACCTAAAGGGTCCAATTGTGAATGTAAACCATCCAGGGACCCACTCAAACACACACAAAAAATTCATCAAAATCGGTCCAGCCGTTTAGGAAGAGTTCAGGGACATACGCACGTACAGAAGAATTATATGTATGTATAAAGAATAAACTTATATTGGTGGAAGATTGTCCTCCATAACTAAAACAATGCCGCCTATTCAAAGCGGTTACTCGAAGTCGCTTTTCATTCCATGCATCAAGTTTGCTTCCACCTACCCCTGAAATGACTCCATCCCCAGCAATAATATTTTTACGTAGTCAGCGAAATACGTGTCGAGTTTAATTACTGTGTCACTACATTTTGGCGTGTGGGATAAACTTATAAGGAATTCATGGTGAATTTACTCCAAAGTTTCCGATCCAACCACTGAGTGCATATACCTACTATGTAAGCACGAACATCTGAGGGCAACTTTAATAATAGTTCGTTTAATAAGACTAGGAAAACTGGGTTCTACTGGAATTCTGTTATTTATTTTTAATAATAGAAACGTCTTCTGATGATGGAAAGCAGCAAAGCACCGTACTGATGAGCCCCAAAAGGACGAAACCAGTGGTCTACGGTTTTCCATGCACATTCGAAACATGCAATATTGAAAACATCTAACATACATAAGACTACTGCTGGTGGAGCAGGAAAGTACGTAGAGACCTAAGGATGTTCCAAGCCCAACGATATGTTTGGGGTAGCATCCCGTATAAGATCTCGTAGTACACAAAATCTGGATTTAGTTCTATAATTCAATGCCTGGCGGGGTATTTGCCCGAGGAGTAGTTGTTCGAACGGTCCAGTACCACTCAAATATGAAGTGCTAAAAACAACTCGTTTACTACTGCAGCAGAATCGAAAAATACCATCAAATTCAATGTGATATGCAGGAATTTACTAATCTCAAATAGTTAGGGAAATTGGGATGCCTAGCCGCGAGGCGTTTCTAACGAAAAGTAAAAATGTAAATTGAATCCCAAGCTTTAGTTAACAAAGATGTCATGATTTGAGCTAGAAAACCGCCACGCAAATACTTTCCAGATTATTATTTTGCCAAGTACGACCCCGCTACTTATAACTAGAGGGTTCAGAATACAAAACGACACCATATTGTTCTAGTTTGTCTGTCTGCCTCTGTCTGTCAGTAACAACCTTCTATCTGCTAAATTATAAGTACTACAAAAATGAAATTAATATAAAATAGAACCATGCACTCTGATAACCCAATTCCAGACAATTACCAATTATTGGTTTTGGAAGTGGATTGAGTGGATTCAACCAATTCTTTTTGTTTATTAAAAGGTCTGTTAGATGGGAAGTATTCATAGTTTAGACCATTTAACTCTATCAGAATATTTGCGGTAATCTACGAAGCACACATATACAATGTTGAATTGTTAAATTCGCTGACTTTTTCAATTATTTTGGGATATTCGGGATTTGTTCGTGGATACCTCTGCTCCCAACAAAAACTGCCTGATTCGATGGAATTTGTGCGGCTGAATATTCGTTTTAATTGATGGTGTTTAACAGGATCTTGCTGGCATGAGAGACGAGCGTTATCACTTGATAGTTATTAGGTGATAAACCCCTTTCTGTGTATTGTTAGTATTGAGATCCTTGTCCAGACTTTTAACAATTTTAACAATTTTATGCCCATTTATGTCCATTTCTCCCACTACTTGAAGTACTAGATCTGGACCGACGCGACGGCTTCGTCTTTACATGTTTCAATTTTTGCACCGTTACCTCAACTTTGTTTCTCAGGATATCTTGCTTTTTACGGTTTTTATTTTATTTTCAGTTTTCAATTAGTTGGTTATACAACAGGGAAGAACCACAGTAATAGGATGCCACAAAATACAAAAAATATGCATAATCGTCACAGAGAGACAGAGAAAATAAAAAAACAAACATTCAATCAAAACATTACTATAGGTACTCGCTAAAATTCAGTGCCAAAGAAAACAAAAACGCAATTTCTCAATATACAAACTTAAAACTGAGGTAGGTAAATATGCAAATTCTAAATTTAAGACAAAAAAATACCAACAATTAAACTTTTAAAATATATTAATTTTGACGTTTACACATCATAAGCAGTGCATGTGCAATAAACCATCATTTTTAATTAAAGGTTATGTTAAATTACAAAGTTGGCAAGGCAGTCGAAGAAGGGCCCATAAATGGGCCCTTGTTCGACAGACCGAAATACAAACATGTGATTTTACACACTTCTACGCTATATTCTGGGCCCATTTTACACTGAACGGATGCGCATTACCAACCTGAACCGAAATCCGCAAAAAAACCTATTTGCTAAAAATGGCCAGATGGGCCCTTTTTCTAATGACCGATTCAGTTATTAAATTAACATCAAAATTAGAATATTCTGCTTTGAACAAAAATACGCAATCTAACAATACCCGGCAGCTCTCAAGTGACAGCAATCTGCAATGAGATAAAGTGCGGTGATTTATATTGATTTATATTGAGACGTTAATAATTAATAGTCCTTTTCAAATTTTTGAACTCTTTCAATTGTCAGTTCTGTATGTTATGAGGACTCCAAATTGGGGCACCGTATTTCAAGTGGCTCCTAACAAAGGACGTATACAGGAAAATGATACATTTGGGTTTCCCGAAATCCTTGGAAACTCTTAGAACAAAACCCAGACTGGAGAAGGCCCCTCTAACGGAATTATCGATATGTGATTCGAAAGACAGCGTGCTATTAAAAGTTACCCCTAAGTTTCTAATCTCGGACACCCTCCCCAGGATACTACCATTAAGAAAAAAGTTAAAACTTACGAGATTAAAAATTTTTCTAGTAATAGTTGTCTGATGTCAGTTGTTGTACATGATTCAAAAAGCGGTATAAGGACAAACTAACGAGCAAGACCAGTTTGCAACTGGAAACAGTCAGCAGCGCATTTAATTTCTTTAAACCATCAGCATAAAGCAAGAAATCCGAATTTTTAAAACATAGTGAAATGTCGTAAATATAAATTAAAAAAAGAAGAGGACCCACGTGTGACCACTGAAGAACCCCAGAAAAGACCGGCACATCTCTGGACTGAAAACCATTAACAACCACATAAAAGGAACGCTCAATGTTGATAACGGTGCAGGAATAGCGATGCAGTTGATCATCTTCATTTCATTCCTATAGAGATTCTATAATGTATGTTGGCGAGATTTTGCCGAAACTAGGAGACTATACCGCAACATACGTTTTGACGTTAAGATATCTTTTTTACAGTCCATGATCTGGATTTAAACTCACGTGTGAGGTACTTATTGATCTTCTTAAAATGTTTTTTGGGTTGGCCTGACTATGCATATTATTCTATTTCTTGGCAGAGATTTGTGTAAAAGGCATTGTTGTATTTGACACAGACACGTTGTATTTCTTTATTCAGGTTGCAAAATATTTATTTTTCGTGGTCCGTTTTTAGATCGTTTAGTGACTTTATTCTTCTTTTTCTTCTATTTTGATTAAGGTTTTGTCAGACATCAAATGTTCGTGTTTCTTTCTCTGAAACTGTTGCTCTTCGGCGACGTCACTACCTCACTAGGTCCCACATTTCTTGTGGTGGTATGTTGTTTCTAATTGTGGACATTGTCTTTATCGTGGTTTGTTGGAGATGTTAATGCGCTATTGTTACTTCTTGCTCTTGGGGTTTTTTTAATAAGAGTTACATTCGTACTTTTTTAACTAACAATTTATAATTCAAATCACGAATTGCTCCAGCGCACGTCTTTACTGTGGCGTGTGGCATCCAACGAGTATTAGAAAGCATGACATTTTTTCGATTTCGTGTTTTTCCACCAGCGCCGGTTGTTAGTCGGGTTGCGTAGAACGTCAGAAGCATTTCTTACAACGATTTCATCACTCTTGGATTCTCACGGGTGAACAATAATGCAATAGATTCCCTTGCCCTTCTATGAAGCTGTATTGTAACCAGGATCAGAATATGTCTGTTGCGCTTGCAAGAAACTCTATCAAAGCCATTACTAAGAAAAAAAGATCTTCCTCGTTGCCTTGACTAGTATTGGTCCCCATTCATAATTTAGTTTATTTCCTGTCACCCGTTTATGGGGGCATTTCTCTATTTGCCTTTCCTTGTCGACGAACGTTAATGGTCATTGATCAGTAGAAAATAAGCTCTTATTTGTCGACTATAATCCCATTGAATGTGTTTTCTGATTTGTGACGCGCGATCTGAAGTTTTTTCTTACTTACTGCTGTTTTGTTACAATAGTTTCTCATTTATCAGTTTGTATGATAAATTAGTTAGGTACATTCCCGTCAACATCATGGTTATAGTTGTAGTAATTCGTGGCCCGTTCCTATTTTCAGAAATCTTTTTGAAAGATTTCCCTTTTGAATGCTTCAACCTAGGTTATAAGGTTGAAAAGTTGAAATGAAGTCGGTTTTCTTACAATAACAAAAATTCCTAGATGTTATTCCAGATTTACGGCCTTGATTTTAGTTTTACTACAGACTAACTTTACGAGCGAAGCGCGTTTAGTTCAATTATTTATGTGCAACTTGCTCGGAGATAAGCTTAGTCTGTGTAGTGCACGCATCTCTAAAAATTATCTACCGTACAGGTAAGTCATTTGTTTCTTCTTTACATGTTTGGTATCGACATAATTTCCCTTGTCTTTACAATTTAAAAATTGTTGGTTCGCATATCAGGCTCTTAAATAATAAGAAAAAAGCAAATATAGGCAATGAGCATGATAAGGAGTTTCAGGATTCAAGTACAGTCAAGCAGAATCTTTACATTCGATTATTCAGAATTCTAAAATTAGACAATATGTCTTGCACTGCCGTAAACACGTTTTAAATTTTCTGTGATAGACGATTGAATGATCAAAATATTGTGCAACGCTCTTTGTCTAAGTATAGGTATAATACTATAAACATTGCATTTCGAATCAAAAATATGCGTTAGTGTTTATAAATGTATTTCGTTTAACATAATTTAGTTGCATATTAATACTTTTACTAGGTGCGATTATTTCAAGACATGACGTGACATCTTATGTGAAGTACCTGGATGTGGTCAAAATAATTCCCCATGGCTATTCTCGTATTAAACAAACTTGACATAGTTTAATTCGCAGACTCAAAGTTACGATTTGATGTCCATTACAAGAACTGTCGATAATAGTTATTTATGATGTTAGTGTTAAAAGTGTCATGTATTTAATATTTGGAGCTTTGTCTAGACAGATTGCTTTCTGTCTGAGGCGTATTAGACAAAAGACGTACCATCGTTACCAAGCATTGGCCAGGAGCTCGTGCAACCGCACGGCTTCGACCCCTTTTCTGTTGATTCCGGCGGTTTATATTTTTTACACAAAAATCTATCAGGTTCAGGTCAAGCGGAGCGAGCAGAGTGTTGTAAGTCTCAGTGGTTAGCGTTTATAATATTATCCTCTTCGCTTGAAAAGCACATGGTTATTATTGAGCATGCACGTCATTTATGTATACCACGATTTCTGCAACTTCTCACAATTCAGAAGGAGTACACTTCTACACTATAATATTCGTCATCTTCATACCGTTCATATGATATTGACGATCGTGATATGAATGGATTTTAGAGTGAGTTCAATGAATTTGGAAAATATTGCTCGTCGCACTACTACCTAACAATATTATTGTGTGTGTTTGTGTGATGTGTTGAATTTTTGGTCTATGGGCCCATTATTTTTTTGCTATTTAACTTTTATCTGCCATCGGTAAGTGATGGCTGAAACGGCATTGCATGATGGACCATTGCACATCTGTGCTTCAGAGTATTAATTGAGTTAATACTAATACAAGATCGTTTGATTTAAAAACAAGTTCATGTATTCAAAGCTATGTAGATGTTATACGCCATTAAAAGAGCGAGAATATTGCGCTTTTTGAGATGACATTGCACTAAACGGAATTTCTCTTCGTAACATTTTACTTTTGATATTATTTCAATCTATTGTATTTCTCCGATTTGTTTCAGTTTATCGGTAACAGACCTCGTTCTCTGCATTTTCCATCTTTACAATAAGTTTCACTTTTCGGACATGGTGATTTTAACAAATTGATATGTCTTCTTCCTTTTTCCTAATATAAGGTCAGACTTCATAGAACAGGATAATAAAGTAAAGAAAATACAGAAAGAAAAGATATACAGGAAGAAATTACTTTAATTACCTATATACTTATCTGTGTTCCGTTCCCAGCGTAAATGACGTCAGCAGCTAGCTGCAGGTGGCAAACAAACAGATAAATATCATCTTCAAGTATTAAAGATTTTCAACATGCTGAATATTCAAAAAATCACTTATCTTCCACAAAGCACATTATGAAGAGGTGCACAAGATAAAGACAAGCAAGAAAAATTTAAAAAAATTACGATAAACGTGCAAGGAACTACAATTTATTGTATCTAGTGATAAACGTTTCTAGATGGATACAATTGATGAACATTAGTAGAAGAAATGAAGAACATGTACCGTACCAACGTCGTCCCATGCATACCTCCAGAAAGTATTATGTCCTGGAACAATTTGAGCCTACCGATTACTAATTCTTAAGAATACATTGTGCAGTTCTAACACCAAGAAAAGAAACCAGCAGATGAATACTTGACCCAGAAGAAAATTCTATGTACATTTTGCAAGAGATGACCAAATCAAGCATCAAAACAGGAAAGACTAGGGCAGTGAATAGATAGAAACTAAGCTATCTGCTGGCTGTGTAGCAAATACAGGTGTGACCAATAATCTGAGGGAAAAACGAATATAGGAGCGAAGAATAATAAGAAGAAGTGTTTTCAAGAATCAAAGTGACATTTCATATCTGCATATGTCACCTGCATTCACGACATAACTGATTGTATAGGTAAACTTCTTCGTACATAATACCAAGAACGTCTCCTTCGTTCATTCCTCATGACAAAATCTCTGGTTCCCCAAAGATTCCTTACCTCCTGCCTAGAGAAGGTGTGTAACATATTCTTGTTCCAGTGGTCTTCCCTCTATTGGTGACATTATTTGCTGCATCCAAGTTGCTTAAGTCGCTTGTTCACGGCGGAATAGAGACCACCGTGGATTGTTCAATATTGACGAGGCACAGGTCGCCACCAGTCATTTCTAGGAGACCAAAGTTTTAATCCGAACTTCCAGTTTCTACAATTAGGAGCTTAAGCAATCTATGGATATCATCAAACACCTCTTCGGTGTCATTCACGGCAACGATTTCTATTACGTCAATTACGTCAATAACCATGGAAGCCTACAGCATCAGTCACAAAATTACAGCACCCAAAAAATAAATTGAAATTAAGTATCTTCTGGTTTCGTCTCTAGTAAAAAAGCTCCAAGAAATGGAGCGTACAATACTCATGTCGTAAAGCTTCTGAGCATTTTTTTTGCTTAGGGTCATGAGCCTCTGCAGTCTCATACGAGTCCAAAACTACAAGTGCACACCAGTGAATACGTCCATTCCACTTCTGGCTGTATTCTTTGAAAAAGGAAAATATGTTGATCAAAAACTTGGTACCTCAGAAGGAATTAATCGAATTATTAATTATCAATCTGACATCTTTATCTGTTGAAGGAAATGAACCAAACTAATCCAATAGACTATGAAAATTATATTATTTATTAGTATGGATGCCGACTTCCTTATTTTCAAAATTTACTTAGGTAAGTACCGAATAGTCAAAAAATTAGAAGCTTCTTGTTCGCTTCCTGTAGTTTGTTTACAAACCCGATAAACTTTTTGCAAGGGTCCTTTCCTAAATTTTGTGTTATGTGTGATAGTAGTCACATCATAGTGGTTATGTTGGCTAATCTCAAATTTAAGATTTTTAAAAAACGAAACGGTGGAAGATATCTTGAAGATAGTGATAGGCGTGATAAGTTCTAGAAAAGGGCGAAGGGAGTACTAAAGGACGCAGATGAAAATATTGTTAAGGACGTGGTGGCAAAAATACAAGGCTGCCAAGTGGAAAATTATTCGGAAATGTAGGAAAGCGAAAGAACAATAAGTTCATAAGAACATAAGTTCGAAGTAGGACCCGAAGTAGAAGAAACTGACGAAGCATATAAAATAATTAGGAGAAATTTAAGAGAAGTTGAATCTAGCAGTAAGAACATTAGAAACGAGACAGGAGACATCCTAATCGTAAGAGAGGAAAAGGTAGATAGGTGAAAAGAATATTTGCGAATCTTATAAGCAGGACAAAAACTAGGAGATATATTAGAAAAGAAAATCAGTGTAGAAATGAATAACCTAGGCTGCCTTATAATGAGGGAAGAGTTTGAGTCAATATTAGACAGTTTAAAAAGCAATTAAGCTTAAAGCACCAGTTACAGACGGATTGCAGGCAGAAATCGAAAGTGTGCAGGTCAAGAGGTAACAGATCGTTTATTTAAATTATTTAGCTCTATATACCAGACAGGTGAGGTCCCAGAAGATTACAAACGGAACATTATAGTCGCTTTACCAAAAGAGAAAGGTGCGGATAGGTGAGAAAATTTTAGATGTTCGAAGTACTCGGAAAGGTAGCGGTAAAATATTGGGACAGAAGAATATTACATAATTTCTACAAAGAGCAAACGGTAGTTACAGAATTCGAGCAGATATCCGAAAGGAAGTGAGAGAAGGATGTGCGATGTCATCTCTAGTTTCCAACTTATAGTTATATCGAAGATGCAATTAATATTGTTAAGGGCAGAATAGCCCCAGGGATTAATATACAGGGCCAAACTATTAATATGTTCAGATTCGCGGATGATATGGCAGTGTTGGTATCCAGCAAAGAAGATTAATTAGGAATGGTTGAAAATAGGACTAATACTAAAATATGAATTGGAAACGTGAAGATAGAGGAAGTCGCAGATTTCTGCTATTTAAGAAGAAACTCTCAAAAACCTATGTATGGAGCACGGAGTACCATATTATAATATGTTACTCCGTGGTATGGAGTACTGAATTGTACGGGTGCGAAACTTGGACAATAGGAGAAGCGGATCGAAAAAGAAGAGAAACGTTTGAAATGTAGTGCTACAGACGCATGATGAAGAAACTGAATATGATATTTCTGTAGTTGACAAATCAATTCCTAATATATTTTATATTACAATAATACATTTTAAATTACTCCTTGCTATTTAGTCTTTTAAATTCTAGTCATGGTTTGGAAAACAAACAAATTTTATGCCCAGCATCATAAACTGCTCAGTTTGAAAACTTTATATTTAGCTTCAAAGTAATCTGCTACACTAATTACGTAGGTATATACGTTTATATCGGATCCTTAGAAATTCTATTTGTTCGTAAAAGCGACACGGTTCCGATAATATTTTTGTTTATTCTCAGATAGCAACAATTTATTAATAATTATATGAAAATGAGAAGAACTTAATTGATGATACGACTGAAAGAAAGCGCCTAGAAACTGAAAGTAACCCAGAGAGCAAAGTTGGTGGATGTCATGGAGATAGTCGGATGGTTGAGATGACCGAGGGGGAGGGAATTTTGCGAAAGTACAAACTGGCCAACATGAATCAATGAATGAAAGATTTAGCAGATCCCCATGAAGATGGGCCGATGTTATTAACGCATTTCAGAGAAACATGGTGGAAAATTGAAGAGACATAATATACATATCAAGGGGTGGAATGTGGCTCGTGCTGGATGAACAAGACGAGGAAGGGAAGAATAGGTGTTAGCCATCAGGCACACACGGTCCACGTGAGAGCTATTAAAATGTACAGATGCATAAATGCAAGTCATTCGTTTTATTGTTTAGAGTAGGTACTTATAATGGCGCGCGCTTAAATGAGAGAATATCAAATCTAATGCTCATTTTATTCGAAATGATGGACACTTAAATTGTTCCCCTAATGCGGTGATCAGCATAGAAAAAGCAAAATCCTTTTCAGATTACTAGAATACAGAAAATATAAAAATCCGACGAAAGTAACACCCTGGTGGGTGTTGTTTCAGTACCTAAAGCTTCTTCGCCGTTCGCAGTATGCATTTAATCACTGTTGGAAAAGGTCAAAAGGTTTCGAACGAGTGCTGTAATTCGAATTCTGTGTGTTTTGTAATTTCTTGTTTTGGGACAGGGGCGACGACAAATTTTCGAATATCAATATCAGCATTCCGAATATTGCTCTCAAAAACAAAAATAAAAATTCGTGGATTGTTTTTTACCTGCGATCTATTTTAAGTGTCGATTCACTTATAAGTAAACAATTGAATTCAATACACATAAGCATAACAAATAAATTGTTTCCCGGAAAACTTTTGATAAAAAGAGAAATACATGCTATACTTTGATAATAAATTATTGGATCCAGTTCAAAAATGTACAGATAGTGGATATAACCGGTTATTACCTGTTATAGGAAAAAATTTTTGTATAAACAGCAATTAAAAAGAGAAGCGGAAAACCGGAGCAAAATCCCACTCAATATCACTTAATGCAAAGCTATATATAAACAATAAATATCTATTTATGTGAACGATGCAGAGAAATTAAACGGGATTTATTTCTGTTTATAACCATTGTTAATCCGCGTAGAAGTATTCACAATTAATTGCATTTCTTCCCACGCATATATTTGAAGACAAGCTAATGTTCACTTCAAATGAAATTTGGGTACAGGATAATACCTATATGATAGTTATTGTTAAAAAATGAAGTTCAGGAATTAAATTGTTACGCTCCTTCCGACGCGACGTGACTTAAATTCCGATTTTCGCCAATAACAAATTTAATCAATATATAATCCGTACTCCCCTTGTACCTTTCGGTGTGGGGTTTTTGATTTTATTGTGTTCGGTGCACAAAGCTCTTCCATCGTTTTCTATCCTGCGCTACCCTTCTTGCTTCCATTATCGTTTTACCTCTTCTGTGTATGTTTTCTGCTATTGCGTATTCTGACGTTTTTCTTGGTCTTCCTCTGCTTCTCTTCATTATTGTTCTGGCCTCCCGTATTCTCCGTGCTAATCTTGTTTCTTCCATTCGTTGTAGATGTCCCCACCAGCCGAGTTGTTTTTCTTCCACGTATTCCAGCACTGACTCTGTTTCGAGGTTTTCTCGTACTTCAGTGTTTCGAATTCTATCTTTTCTTGCTACTCCTTGTACTGCCCTTAGGTATTTCATATCGCTTGTATTTTGCTTTTCATTGGTCTTGTGAGTACCCATGTCTCGCTTCCGTAAGTTACTATTGGTCTATAAACTGTTCTGAATATCGTCATTTTCGTCTTCTTGGTTACCTCTTTTTTCTTAACAAATTTTTGTCTCATTGCGAGGTATGTTCTTGCCGTCTTTTCAAGCCGTTCGTTTATGTCCCTCTCCTGTCTACCGTTACTTTCTATTATTGTTCCCAGATACTTAAAATGTGTAACCTGTTCAATGTTCTCTCCTCCAACTTGTATATTCATTGCTTCCTCTTTTTGAGCTGTCATCATTACCTTGGTCTTCCTTGTATTGATTTTCATATCCTGTTTTCTCAAATTTTCCATCCAAACATTTGTGTTCTTCTGTAATCCCGTTTCACTATCTGCCATAATCACATCGTCCGCAAAAGCACATTCCGAGAATTCAACTGGTTGGAGTTTTGTGTATCCTACCTTCAGTTTCTTTAGGTTCGGTTTACTTGTTCTGATTACTTCGTCCATCAGTATGTTAAACAAAACCGGGCTCAGCACCCCTCTCTGCCTCAACCCTTCTCTTGTTTCAAACTGGTCCGATGCTTTAGTATGATTTTGTATTGCTCCTCAGTGTTTTTTGTATTATGTCTTTTATTGTGAAAACATGGTCATGTACACTTCTCCCCTTCCTGAATCCACTCTGGGCTTCATCTAATGTTGGCTCTATGTATTCTAGTATTCTCTCATATGCTTTTGCTGCCGTACTCAGTAGTATAATTCCCCTGTAGTTATTGCAGTCTCTCACATCACCCTTCTTGTATATTGGTATAATTACTCCAAGTTGCCAATCTTCTGGTACTAATTCTTCTTCCCAAGCTCTATTACAAACTTTTGTGAATAGTTCTATTCTTTCCCCCCCCCCATATTTTTCACCATTTCTGCAGTTATTTTGTCATGTCCTGGAGCCATTCCATTCTTTAGGGATCTAATTGCCTCTGATACTTCTTCAATTGTTATCAAGCCTATTTCTTCTTCATCTTTGTCTTCACCTGCTAATTGAACTTCTGTGTTAGTGTCTGTACTGGGATTTGTTTCCGGCGCTATGCATGATAATTCTTGGAAGTATTGTTTCCATCTCTCCATTATTTGTCGATCATCTGTTATTATTTCTCCTTCTTTACTTTTAATTGTTGTTATCTGCCTCGCTTTTCCCCTCCTGGTGTTTTTTAGTACCTTATAGAATAACTTTTGGTTGTCCTTTCTATTTTCTTCCATTTTCTCTCCAAACCTTTCCAGTTCTTTGCTTCTTTGATCACGCTTTTCACTTTAATTTAATCAATTTTACTATAAATCATCAGTGTCTTATTTCTCGACTTTTGTGTCAAATGAGATTTTGGTTAGTCATTTTTGTGGGTGGCATCTGTAACGAAGAATACACCTGAGCACATCTGTCTAGGTGAAAGTTGCGAATCGTACGTACACAATAGTATCAAGGAGTTAACTTCATGCTCAGAGAGCTAAAAACGGGCTTCCTCATTATAAAGTTTTCAGTTCGAAGGCTGGTTGGACGAGTACCTCCATTCTTTCCTATCCTGAGCTAACCTACGCATTTCCCTAAAAATAGAACATCCTACATCCCCAATTATTTGAGAGCAGTAGCTTGATCTAGACTGACCCTGCTTCCGACTCTAGTATGTCGAGAACTAATGTTACGTGTCTCACAAGGTGCTCTACTATCCAATCTTTCCTGTTCTGTATTGTCTTTAATACCTTTCGCTTTTTCCCAACTCTTTCTAATACCTCCCTATTGATAACCTTATATGTCCACGGCACCTTCATCATGCGTCTGCAACACTACATTCCAAACGCTTCTAATCTTTCTCGATTCGTTTTTCCTATTGTCCAAGTTTCGCACCCGTATACAATACCGCACTCCATATATGCGTTTTAAAGAGTCTGTGGAGAGTTTCTACATTAACCGTTCACGAGCATAACAGTTGTTTCTTATCCGGAAAAAATCCTGGATTTTTGAAGTTTGGCAGTTTTGTACAACTTTATAAAAAGTGGATTAAATTTTCTAGAACGTTTATCTGAAACTTTTTTCGTCAGATAAATCATTTTAGAGTTATGCTTACGTGAACTGGAAACTATTTCTTATTATATTGCTTAGAAGCCCGGTTGTACGAAAAAAGTAAGTGTAATACCAGCTTAGTTGCAAAGATACAACCAATCAGAGAGCCGGTATCGCAGCACAACTGGATCTTAAACAGAAATTATACTTGTTAACAATTTATTAATTATTACAAAAAATAATAATAACATTAACATTAATAATGGTAATACTCATTTCCATATAACATTGTATTGAGAAAGCGCACATTCTTTTGAAGCACTTGGTGCAACTGTCGGCAAGAAGCACAGTGACCATGTGAATTTTTAGTATCTGTGTTGAAGTTGCACTTCGTTTCAAGTGTGGAAATGAGGCTTCGTATCCAGGTAATACGCTAACGAGACGAAAGACTAACGGCCTTCTTTCGTATAGTCTCCTCTTCTCATGTTAAATTTATCTTCTCGGGAAACTTGTGAAAAAATGAAACTTATGAGTAAACGCACTAAAGGCTGATTATTCATAAATTTGTTTAGTACGGACTGCACAGAACTCGTCAAGGAAACACATCTTAGGGTTCTCTCCGGTATCAGAATGTTGCAGGATTATTTCTACTAATATTTCATCGGGATACAAATATAATTAGCAAACGTCGTTAGGTGCACGGTCGGTATTACTCAATGCATGTATACCTATATTATGTTCCTACTAATTTAGTGCTTATAGTTAAATTAGAATTAAGTATGGTTATTTACTACTTTTGTTCAAGAGGCGTGATGGTCTAGCCTAGAACGCTAGACTACAAATACAGAGCAGAACAGAGCTCCCACCAACTTGACCAGATGCAACACATCTTAGAAGTGTGCCATTGGGTACTTTACCGCACATAATGGAATCCATAGTTGTAAATTGAACAAAAGACATGGTATCATTCTATTGGAAGTAACACAGTTGTGTCAACTACAGATAGGTGGCTCATTGAAAATATTTTATTAAAAAAGATTCAACCTAACACACCTGTTAATGAAAAACTGAGTACTTATACGTAATTCAAAACATTCATGAGATTCGGATGAAGCATTTGTCAGATAAATGACTAGAACTGTTGTTTAAATAGTTTCGAGTGCCTGCTTATTACAGATAAATCTGATTAAAGCCCTCCATGTGATTACCCCAACATCGTTCTTAGTAGCAGTTAGTGATCGAACCGTTTATAGCGAAAGTTTCTAAAAGGTCAGTTATTTTGATTAAATAAATTTGGGGTTAATGGAAAAGTTCAGTACACAAACATATTCAACAAGCAAAACGCCCTTTCGTGATCATGCTTATTTGCTTCTAAAAGCCCTAGTTCCATAGTAAAATAACGTTTCTCTCTGTAAGTAAATATGTTATGTGGCTTTTTATCAATATTTGAACGTATCTTGAATGGAGTAGGGAAAACTTTTTACTGACAAGATAGGTACCATTTAGAATTTACGTACAAATAATAGAAACTATTACCTCTGACAATATTATTATACTGCCATCAATAAAACACTATAGCGCAAATTTACTTTATTTTTAAGGTTAGTTTAACAAATTCATTGTATTACCTATTCTTATCTCGTAATTATTATCTATCTGTTTGCTCTCTCATACGCCATATTTTTACATTTTTAGTATACACGTTGATGGTTGCGTATCAACTGACGGCAGTGGCGGCTCCTGACTTTAGAACTTGGCAGTGCTCTAGAAGGAAATCACCGCTCAGGGGTTGGGGGGGGATCTGGCGGTTTCTCCCCCGTAGTTTTTTTAAATGAAGTGCTTTAGAAGCCATTTTCAAACATTTTCCAACAAGAAATTTCACTCACCGCAATATTTAACGAAAATCCCAAATCCAAAAGGTTAAACTTTCGCACACAACTTTTACCGCGACCTTTCGAAAAGCTTTTGATACTTCGCACAGACTTAGGACATCCATTTCATTTTATTTCAAGTTTTTCGTCAAAAGTCTATATTTAGATAAAATATTCATTTTTAACTGAATGGAGTGTTACCAATATTTAACGAAAATCCCAAATCCAAAAGGTTAAACTTTCGCACACAACTTTTACCGCGACCTTTCGAAAAGCTTTTGATACTTCGCACAGACTTAGGACATCCATTTCATTTTATTTCAAGTTTTTCGTCAAAAGTCTATATTTAGATAAAATATTCATTTTTAACTGAATGGAGTGTTACAACACAATAATAATTTTGAAAATTGCAAAAATCAGGCGACCACTTTGTTAAAGTTCACTCCACAATGTTGACTTTAACTAAACCACTACCTTTAGCTAAGTAATGGAAATTTCAATATTTAAAAATAAACACGATAATGCAGCTAATTACTCACGTTATAAGCAAAGCAACGAGCTATCTCAGACCTAAATATGGTAAACAAAAACAATAAACACTGCCGCAGAAGTACAAACTTCCGCGTCTCGTGCTTCGCCCAACAGTGTGTGTGCTCAAACAGCGCTCCCAAACGAGCTATAATTCTTCCACCTAAAAGCACATACGACGAAATTTTCCCGAGTCGCGCCGATCTCGCTCCCATATCGAATATGCATTGGCCACACCTCAGTACTCGGACGGCTGGATGCGTGTGTGGTAGGCATTTTCAAAGACGACGCGGAATGCTTAGAGCGCGTACTATTTATTATCTCGCATAATAATTAACATATATTGCGGCAGAGATTCAAAAAGTTTTAAACTTATTAGTTTATAATTATAAGGTTTTGAACCTTTTATCAAAAAAGGTTAAAGCCATATTTTTGTAGGCAGTGCGCGCGCACGAGCGCACTTATTAAGGAGCCGCCGCTGACTGACGGAGACAAATTATATTCAGATTGATATTAAATTTATTTTTTAATTCACGTGTCATCCACACATTACCACAAGGTTTTCAGTTCAAAAACTAAAATTTCTATCCTGGGCGCATCTTTACATTTTACCTGATGTTAAACATCCTATAGCCCCAACTATTTTCTAATCTAGTCCTGTCTCCCCAACTTGTATTCCTAATTCGGCTTCTCGCATGCCGTGAACTAATCCTTTAAATCTCAGAAGGTGTCCTACCATCTTATCTCTCTCACGCCCTATCGTTTTCCCCATACTTTTCTTTTCCCTAACTCTTTCTAGCAACTCCTTTTTACGAACCATATATCTTTCCAGGGTACGTTCGTCATGCTCGAGTACCATATTTTAAAACCTTTTGACTTTTTCCTACCCGCTTCTCGCAGTGTCAAAATTTCGCACTCATATAATGCCGTGCTCAATACGTAAGTTTTTAAGAGTCTGTTTCGAAATTATATATTTACTGTTCCAGGGCATAATAGTTTGTTATCGTTTGGTAAACGCGACCAAGTCAGCCTCGCACTATTCTTTGCTTTTCGTACCTCCCCTCCGCTCCTACCAACCTGACTTACTTTACTTCTGAAATAGCAGAAATATGCCACCTTTTATATTTTCTCGCTTCCCATTTGTATTTTAGTTGTAACTCTGCTTTCGAGCAACGTACGTAACAAGATTTTGATTGATTAATTGTCACCCTTTTTGGTCTTGGCCGTGAAAAGGTTATTTATGATGACAGTCACTTCAATCCTTCCTATCCTAGTTGTGAGAAAGATGAGAATTTCCAAGGCTAGCTCCATGTTATTTCATCATCGGCGGTTTGAACTTCTTATTTGAATATGAATCTCTCCAATATATCGCCACTGTCTTCTGTTGCATGCCATTTAAGCTTCAATAAAGCACATGGCACATGCTATCCTCAACAACTTACATTCTTCTACGCAACAACCCATAGCCGTTTCATATTTCCCGTGTATTTACTAGACAAGGTGTCCCAACGAAAACTTTTACCCCCGTAAAACTGAGCAAAATAAACGTTTTGACAAAAATCCAAAAACACGTCGATTTTTATATGAAAGGGGACCAATTTTTATGCAATAATCATTCTTGCAACTCTAGCCCTGTGCGGGGGGTACCTAGCGATCCCCCCAAAATTTTTAAGTGGGACGGGGGGTCAAATGATCCCTACTTTGGAAGGGTTTTTCATTACTTACACAACCGTATTTGTTTTATTCAATTCGATCAATTTGTTACCGAGAAATTGCTACTTGAAGTTTCCAAGTTAAAAAATTAATAAAAGCACAAAAAGGTTTAAATTTATATAATTATTCGTGCCAATTTTTTTCTTTAAGTTTATAACTACTATTCTTGAACAAGAGAGAAATTTAAAAGCTAGACTTATTTTAGAAATGATACACATCCAAAAAGACAAAAATTCTTTAAATGACAGATCTGACATTCAAAATTTAGGTCAAATATACCGTGACATAATAACGTAATTTGTTCTCTACCACTTGATTCTAAATTAACTCATGTACATTATTTATTTCCTTATTCATAATTATCAAAATCAAATGTGCTAGATATAATTTCTATTAAGTTTAACATAGTTACTGTTATTTACAAATTTTATTAAGAAAAAAAAATGTCACTTTTTTATACTTTATATAATTTTGAATAAAACCTTGATAAAGCCCCCTAACGGAGGCGAAACGTTGGTGTTTTACAAAAAGAAGTTTCAATTTTGCCAAAAAATTCACAAAAGTTATAAACTTAAAAAAAAGGTTTAAACTATCGAATGTATTGCTCGAAATGACCTCCAACAATTGTCATACAATAATACATTCTGGATTCAAATCAAGATCTTACATTTCTCAAGACCACAGGAGTTATTAGCCGGCATTCTTCTTTGGAATAAACCATTTTGATTTAGTAAATATATATATATATATATATATATATATATATATATATATAATTGATAGTTCAGGGATTAGTGGGAATGGTCAAGTGGCGTAGTATTTGAGAAAACTTTATTGTTGCTCAAGCTTTCGGAAAAATTTTTTCCTTCTTCAGGAGACTAAAATTGACAAAATAATGTTAATGTAGTACATTACAAAGTTATCTACGACTTACACAATGTGTATCTAATACATTAACTTCAAAATAGGTTTACAACACAGAAACATATCAAAAATTTTTATAAATGTGTTCGTACAAATGTTAAAATTATTAATAAATTTGGTCACGACTACCTACAAATATATATATATATATATATATATATATAATCTAACCCTTTCCTACCCTAAGGTGTAAAGGTGACACTAAATCAATTACATATGCACAAAATTAGTCCATCCTTTCCTATCTTTTGCTAACTTCCTTGCCGCTTCCCATGTTATACTTTTCTCTTGTAAAATTTCCCCCACCGCATTATCCCACGTCTTCCTCGGTCTTCCTCTCTGTCTTCCGGCGGCAACTCTGGCCTGCCACACTTTCTTCACAGGTCTACTGTCGTTCATTCTGTTCAAATGCCCAAACCATTTTAGTTGTTGTCTCACAATCTTCTCCATTATTGGTTCCACTTCAAGCTCTTCTCTCACCACATTATTTCTCACTCTGTTTCTTCTTGTAATACCCTTCACTCTACGTAGATACTTCATTTCGACCGCCTGCACTTTACTTTTCATGGCTCTCGTCATCACCCAGCTCTCACTCCCGTATGTCAGAATTGGACAGAAGATCGACTTGTATACGTTGAGTTTCGTTTTCACAGATATTTCTCTCTTGCCAATAAATGAACTGTTCAGTGCTTGGTATAACTTTACTGCTGATCCTATTCTTTCATTTATTTCGGCATCTTGCTTCCCATTCCCCTGCAGTTGGACTCCCAAATATTTATATGTCTCCACTTGCTCCAGTTGAGTTCCGTCAATTTCAACCCTAGCTCCGTCACCACCTTTTCCAATTATCATCACTCTTGTCTTTTCCATATTGATGTACATGTTTCTCTTGGCCAATGCATCTTTCCATGTCTTTACATTCAGTTGTAATTCCTTATCATTCCTTGCACACACCAGCAGATCATCTGCAAATGCACATTCGGAGATTCCCACTGCCTCCATATTCCTGAATCCCACATGTAATTGTTTCACACTAGACTTACATTCTTTTATTACATCGTCCATAACAATAATAAAAAGCAGTGGACTTAGCACACCTCCTTGTCTTAAACCTTCCCTTGTCACAAACTCCTCCGATTGCTCATTTCTTGTCCTCACATAATTTCTCGTCATTGAGTATATACTTTTGATGTTGTTCCTTAACTTTTTACTCACTCCTCTTTGTTGCAAACTATTCCATATACTGCTCCTTGGTACGCTGTCGAATGCCTTCCTTATATCTAGGAATGCCAGGCATGCATTTTTATCCTGTTTATATCTTTTCTCCACTAATTGCTTTATCGTGAATACGTGATCTTGCGTACTTCTCCCTTTTCTGAACCCACTTTGTGACTCCTCCAACTGTGTCTCTATTATTTTCTTAAGTCTTCTTTCTAAAATTCTTTCGTAGACTTTGAGCACCACACTAAGCATCGTAATGCCTCTGTAGTTGTTACAATCACTTCTATCTCCTTTTTTAAATACCGGCACAACTATCCCTACCTCCCAGTCTTTTGGTATTTCTTCCTCCTTCCAAACTTTATTATATAGTTCTTTCAGGAACTCCAGCCCTTTCTCGCCCAAGTTTATTATCATTTCTGGCGTAATATTGTCATAGCCTGCCGATTTCCCTCTTTTTAACATTTTTACTGCCTCAACTACTTCTTCTAATTTTACTTCCTGTTCATCGTCATTTTGTTCTTCTGTATCAACCTCCTCCCCCTCTCCTTCTTCTCCATGTATAGCATCGCCATTTAACATCTCCTCGAAGTATTCTTTCCAGCGTTTCATCACTTCATTCTTTTCACGTTGTAATACTCCTGCTTTGTTTTTAATTTGTATTGTTGTTGCATTCTTTCCTTTCCTCAGAGTCTTTATCACCTTGTAGAATAATTTCTGATTCCCTCGGCTGTCTTTTTCCATCTTCTCTCCGAACTCTTCCCAGGCTTCCCTTTTCGCACTCGCCACCATTTCTTTAACTCTTATCCTTTGTTTCTTGTAAATTTCATATCTTTCCTGAGTTCTCCTGTTCAGATAGTCCCTCCACATTTGTTTCTTTATTTTAACTTGTTCTTTGATGCTATCATTCCACCATCTTGTCTGCTTTTTGCTCTTGTTTATTTTTATGGTACCGCACACTTCCTTTGCCGTGCCTAACATTATACATTTCAGTGTATTCCATAAGTTTTCCACTGTTATGTTTATTAGTATATCTTCAGTCTGACTTAATTTTTCCTCTATTCTCACTTTATACATTTCAGCTATTTCTTCTTCCCTCAGTTTGTAAGCTCTAACGTTTTCTTTTATTTCGCTCTGCTGATTTATTGCTTCCATCTGCATCGGTTCTTTTCCCCTTCCTTCTTTCATTTTCACTTTTGCCAACAGCAAATAATGGTCGCTGTATATTTCTGATCCCCTTTTAACTTTGACATCTTTAACATCATTTCTGTTCTTTGTGTTTATGAGCACATAATCAATAATCGATTTTTCGCCCCTGCTCTTCATCTCTCTAGTATACTTGTGGATATCCTTATGTTGGTAAAAAGTATTTGCTACTATGAGATCGTTTTCCATACAAAAATTTATCAACCTTAAACCATTATTGTTTCTAACAATTTCGCCTTGCCTTCCTATGACTTCTCCTGACCCTTCGTCCTTCCTGCCCAGTCGTCCATTCATGTCTCCCACAACTATTAATCTGCCCTTTACCTCTTCCACTGTTTCACTCAATTTTTCCCAGAATTCATCCTTTTTCGTAGCTCTTTCGTCTTCATTTGGACCGTATACTATAATTAGTGTTGTATCGACTTGCAGCTTTAGATCTATCTTTAGTATCCTTTCTGTTACACCTGTCCATGTAGTAATAAATTCTCTCTTTTCTTTACCAATAATACACCCAACTCCTTCTTTGGCTCGCCCTTCAACGTTTACCCCGCAATATATAAACAAATGTCCATTCTCCAAGTCTATTTCTCCGTTTCCCTTCTTTTTAGTCTCTGTAATACCCAATATGTCAATATTTGCCTTTTCAAATTCTTGTACCAGCTCGCATTCCTTGCCCGCCAAACCTCTAATATTCCATGTTCCAATTCTCCAGTTTTTCCCATTATCTCTTTTTATTCCAGTATCAGAAACAAGGCCTACATCCGTTCCCCTTTCGCTTTCTTCTCTCCATTTCATTTTCTTTAGTTTTCTTCCCTGACTTAAATTTCCCCCCTTCCCCTCTCCTCCTGTTGTGTATCTCATCCATTTATGTTTATTTCCCCTTCCGTTTACCTTTTCCTGCCAGTCCGTCAACGTATGATCATCGCCAGTCACTTCTCTTAGTTTTTTGGGTTGTCACGTTGCTGTGACTCTCGGAGCTCTTTATCTTTGTCATTCCACAGATATACTCTTCCGTTTATTGTTAGCTTACGGTATAGCTTAGTAAATAAACACGATTTTATACTGCGGCGAATAAGTTTTTTTTGACATTTGTTCTGATGTTCTTTTGTTCTTACGTTTTATTCTTATTAGTTTACTTGATTTCGTTACTTTTCCATTCTAATACATTCGATAGTTTAAACCTTTTTGGGCTTTATTAATTTTTTAACTTGGAAACTTCAAGAAGCAATTTCTCGATAACAAATTGATCGAACTGAATAAAACAAATACGGTTGTGTAAGTAATGATAAACCCTTCCAAAGTAGGGATTATTTGACACCCCGTCCCATTTAAAAATTTGGGGGGTCGCTACCCCCCCGCACAGGGCTAGAGTTGCAAGAATGATTATTGCATAAAAATTGGTCCCCTTTGATATGGCATATCGTAAAGTCTGAATTGAAGGAGGTTGTTAAATTATTATTGGTGAGTTTGGTTGGTGACCATATCAATTTCTCTGATATCAAAGTTCTAAGTCTAAAAGTCAAATTTCTTCAGTAGATAGTAACAACCAAACTTCATTCAATGTTAGTTGGTGGAAGGACCGTTCTCGATGTAAATAGAGTCCTCAACCTTAATACTATGGGTTCATTCTTAGCTCAAAAGTTCTGAAGATAATCTTTGTCACAGTGAACAAAACGTCGGCATCCAGCGAATCATCTATGCGGTCTTCACCTTTACACGAAAGTAAACAAAACATTGCAATTCAACATACCAAAACATTCCAGTCAAGGTACACTTGATGGAATGATGCAAGTCATCTTCTAGACTAAGACTTTTGAAATGTTTATAATTTCAGTAGTGGCTTTGGTATGGGTTATCGGTTCATGGTGGAATTTGATGAAAATGCTTTGGTATCCCGTTTGAGTTTGCTGCTTGA
The DNA here is from genome assembly GCA_963966045.1 of Xestobium rufovillosum. Taxonomy (NCBI): domain Eukaryota; kingdom Metazoa; phylum Arthropoda; class Insecta; order Coleoptera; family Ptinidae; genus Xestobium; species Xestobium rufovillosum. The sequence continues at coordinate 22,722,918 of OZ014494.1, forward strand.
CAATGACTGAATGCGACCGATACAAATTAAGCAAACGTGACATCTTTAACAGAAGCAAATACTCGTATGTTGCTTCGGCAATTCTTTGGAGTTTTCTCTTAATCTGGGTCTAATCACAAATTAATGTATGAATGTGAACTGAATAATTCAACCATTGTATATTGACAAAAATTGAATAAACAGCAATGCAAACTGTTTACTAATTTTGTAATAAAAATATTCAATATTCCAACTATTTCTGAATAGTAATATTCCTGCCACTGCCGGAAGTAATGCTTTCTGTCTCGTTTCAAATGTCTTACCGTCCTTTCTGGTTTTTTGTTGCTTTCCATATATTTCTCCTTTCTCTAACTCTTTTCATTAACTCTTCGATATCTTCATCAACCATATGCAGCACCACATTTCAGAAGCCGTATGATGCCGTGTTCCATATGCGTACGTCTTCCAAGTTTCTAATTTGCACACCTATTCTAGAAAAGCGTTACGCATCACAGAAACGGATTTATAATAACCTTAGTACAACAAAGTGAAGTCAATAAATCGGCAAGTTATGAAGCACTGTTCTTGGCTTGGCTTGTTGATGACTGTAATCATAAAACATGTCTATTACTTCCAATTTTATGCCCATTGTTCCTATTATTGTGTTTCCTCAGGAGACGTTGCACATTTTTTTGTTAAAAAATAAAGGAACACGTTGTAGACAATTTTCTTGTCATTCCATGAGGTTTAAAATTACCACATTAAGTTTACTCAATGGAAAATGTAATTATTAACTTAGGTATTACATGAGGAGGAAGAAAATTTTTGTCAGCCAACTGAATATCTATATTATGGAAAGTAGGGCTGTCATATTGCAACGGAAACAATTCATTTTGCTAAATAAATAAAGAAAAATATAAAAGAACCTCGTGTGTGTTCGGAAGTTGTTATAGCAGCTATTAGCTAATATGATTGTTATAACTAATAAAATATTCGGTCGTCAGTTATGAACCATTTTTATTTTACGTATTTCGAGCGCTCTACCCTCTTACTACCACGTACCTCACCAGCCCACGGCCTCCACCATCGGCTATGGTGCAAAAATTTTTAAGCTTTAGCTGGTCCAAACTTTTTCAGAATGAATATTCAAGTTTCAATTTTGCATAAAACTAATTTTGAACTTTCCAGTTTTCTGATTTATTCGCGATATTAAAATTCGAACCAGCAGGCAATTTCGCATATTTTTTGTATGTTCCTGACTTGCTAAAGGAATGTTTAAAAAGCATCTTTGAAGAGGCTTGCTCTCTGACTGCCCCAAAAGCTGTGCAATGGCTAACCATCCTTTATTATACTAAACCAAGGGTGTATGTATACAAATGAAATTAAGCATGTATTTAGCATCGTTATTTATTGCTAACAAGTCACAAATCGTAAACTATGAAAGTTTGCCAACCGTAACTAAATGAACTTTTGCTCTATTTTATCTTGATATTGATATTGCATGTATCAAATAATTTATTTAATACCTCCCATAAGGGTTTGAATAACTGGAAAAATAATGAAATGCAGTGCTGAAAACAGAAAAACGTAACTTTTAATTACCTTGAAAGCCCAGTATAATCTTAGGTAGATTTGGTATCTTGAAACATTAACATTGAAAATTATACCTGTTATATATGCGTCTCATAAATCATATTGCAGGCGGAAATTGGTGAAAAGAGTATGTTCAAAGTATTATTGCCGCAAATTTTTTTAAAGTAGGTAAATACTTAAGTAGATACAAATTTGGCATAAAAAAGGAATATTATACACATAAAAAGCGAACACAATTTTTGTGAGTGGGTGAGGTAAGTAGTAGATAATGATATTGCTTTCAGAAAAATGTGCCAGGAGGAATAAGTTATTTGCAATTGAAGCAATATGCTATCAGGTGTCACCGTGACCTCAATTTTCAATGTTTTATCGTTTTTCTTTTCGGAGAACACAAACAATTTTTTCTATATCTAATTTAATTGTAACTCTTTCCTTGTCAATTTCTGGAAATCATTAAGAAAGTGGCCTTAATGGGCAATAGGATACGTGACAGTGTTTTCTATATTATATTACTAAAATGATATTTTCAAGTTTAAAAAATGGTTGTTGTGGAGTATTTGTGGAATGAGTGGTACTGGACCGTTCGAACAACTACTCCTCGAGCAAATACCCCGCCAGGCATTGAATTATAGAACTAATAGGTATAAGATCTCGTAGTACACAAAATCTGGATTTAGTTCTATAATTCAATGCCTGGCGGGGTATTTGCCCGAGGAGTAGTTGTTCGAACGATCCAGTACCACTCATTACCGCCACATAATTCGGCTAATAATTAGCTCTTGCTAATACTTGCACCAAGCGTGTAAGTATACAGGGTGATTCAGAACGGTCGTGCCAAATTAAAATGGGTGCTAGAGGAACTCAAAATAAGACGAATCAAATATTTGTTGTTATCTTAGTAACTAGGAAAGTTATTAAGTTGGAATTTAAGGTGTCGTTTTCATTTGCCAAGTTATAATTTAAAAAAAAACTGCTCTGCTAGCCCCATCAGCAGCGTTGCTACGGTGTAGGCCGTGTATTTTATTTCTCCAACTCAATGTTACGCCACTGGCGAATGCAGGTGATATTAATGTATTTGAAATCTACGTTCAATTTGGGAAGAAATTGGTATCTTCAAAATTTTTCGTAAAATGCTTATAGCTTTTTGTGAAATCGTGCACATGCACTGAAATTTTCCATAATGCAATAATAGCTTAACCGATATGCAAGGAAAGTGAAAATGGAAAAAAATGGTCCATTAAGAATAACACTAACAAAACTAACAATAAGAACGAGAAAACACATTAATTATTGCATTACGATATTAAAAAAATATTAAAACTTTTACACCCTGTATCTTTGTTAGTAGTCACTTTAGAAGAACATTTATGTTCATATAAACTTTTCGTCTTATTTGGAGTTCCTCTAGCACCCATTTTAATTTGGCACGCCCGTTCTGAATCACCCTGTATATACAGCAAGCAATATTGCATAGTTCGAGTGTGTAGGGCAAAGCACCGTACTGATGAGTTCCAAAAGGACGAAACCAGTGGTTTACGGTTTTCCATGCACATTCGAAACATGAAATATTGAAAAGTTTCTAACACTTGGCCGCTATTATACACAACAATAATTGAGGATGAAACAAACAAGGGAAAATATTCTTCTAACATATTTGTAGAATATTATATTTCTCACAGAAAAAATTGTTTCCAAACTGAATATTTCATTGCTTAAACATTCAATTCACGCAATTGATCACAAAAGTATTAATTTAGTTTTCATTCCAATGAATATGACGACACCAAATAGTAACTAAAGAAATTCTTCCGGTAGTAGTCTACGGTTGCGCGTAAACAGCTGTTATCGGCTTTGTAAAACCTGATTCCATCATTCCATGCAATAAACTCTGAATAATTACTTTCCAGGGCTCATCATCAGCAAACGCGTATGTTTTGAGTGAAGTTTGTGCTAATGTAAAGGCAGCTCATGAGTCACGAACGAACGAACATTCACATCAACAATATGTGGGCAAAATACTAAGCAACTTGTTGCACCGATTGTCTGTCCAATCTGTAGTACAACTTGTCGTACAACAAATTGCATAGTGTATGGGCCCCTTTTGGTGCGTTTAGTATCTGCGAGCATTGCTCGGAATATTAGCGTTCGCTGATGATCTATGTATTCACGAGCATGTCGTACACAGAATGTCTTTCAGCACGATATAAAACGGCCCACAAACTATGCAACTTGTTGTACGACAAGTTGTACAACCCAAGTAGATTCGTCCGTCGAAACGATAATTGCATAGTCTGTGGCATTGTCGTTTAACAATATGTGGGCAAAATACTAAGCAACTTGTTGCACCGAATTGTCTGTCCAATCTGCAGTACAACTTGTCATACAACAAATTGCATAGTGTGTGGGACTCTTTGAAGAGAAAAGACTACATCGAAGGCGGTGGTGGATGGCAGAAATTTTAAAAAGGAGGAGGAATGTAGCGGCAACAATTTATTTGCTTTGTGATTTAGCGATCGAAGGTTCTGGTCAATTAAAAAACATCTGCGGAAACTAACTAACAAAAAACAGCCCGGAATCGAATTAATACGTCAGCCTATATTCCCAACGAGTCATCTAGCAGATTACCAAATGATCCTTTAATAGTATATTAAAGCGGGTAAAATGAAGGATGATTAGACGAACACTGCAGGAAGATCTGTGATGGGGCACCGGCTACGCGCAAATTGTGTTAAGGGTTGAGACATTTATACTTTTGCACTGGTTACATACCCCTTGCCTTTTTGCATGGCACATATGTTCCATCCCCTGATAGCTGATACGCAGCAGTGAAATTTAAACTCTAATGGCAGCATCCTTAACTTATTTGCTAATAAATTCCGCGTACATTATTAGTTATATTAGGAATAAAGAGCTTCTGTAACATACGAAACAGTTACGTTCCACAAGTGGTTCATTCGAACCAAGTCTTATAACTTATAACCTTATAACACAGAAACTATTAAAAGCCACGTTCATCATTTGAGAGAAATTGCACAAACTGGGGCATCTGTACCGGTGGGGCACCTTTCCTGAAATTACCTTATTGGGCGTCACCCTGACCCCAATTTTCAATAGGCGTTATCGTTTTTCCCGAGAAGACAAACAATTTTTTCTATATCTGATTTAACTGTAACTCTTTGGTTGTCGATTTCTGGAAAACCATTGAGGACGTGGCCTCAATAGGTTAGTTATCCAGGTGCATTCGTAATTCGTATATAATAAAAGGGCTCCATATACATAGATATTGTTTGTTAAATGATTCGTATATAATTAATCTTGAATTTTTCTCATTACCATTACGCAGCACATTTTACTTCATTCTCAACGTCAGCATTACAACCTAAAAAATACTAGTATTTTATAAAAGAATAAAATTTTTCAGTCCTGCTAAAGTACTCCATTGGGCACTGCACGCATTTGTTTAGTTAATTGAAGTACGTGAATTATTGAACCTTTTTAATGTGAGTGAATCCTTTTCTTATTACCTAGTGTTTGCCATTTCTTCATTAGCGGTATCGTACGCAATTTGGTACCTACGCAAAGAACAACGAACATTTTATCTAGATTTCGGGTACTTCAGATTAACAATAATAAATTGATTATAGCATTATTATAATAATATTATTATAAAAAAAACAGTTTCTGAAGTTCTCAGAGGATATTCAGTTGAATAGCAAGTGGTATGCTCAACTCCTACCTCTATAACCTCCTGCCATCCCAAACACTTTCTTTGTGACATATTACTTTATGTTAGTTTTTGTTACAAATACTAAACTTGAAGCTATTCAGATGATGAAATATCAGTTTATTTCAGTTGGTTACAACAACGGTTGCTAAACGGAGCAAAGAGGTTAATATTAAGTAGCAGTAGTATAGAATAACCACTAGAGGTCTGACTTAACAAATGTCACATTTTGGAAGCATTTAATTCCAGACTGTTTAAGCAAAAAATAAGAAATACGAGCACACAATAATATTTAATGTACGCTCAAAACTATAAGAATTCAAAAAAATTGAGGTTGATACCTCAAACCGAGGGGGTAACCACTAATGAAATCAGTGGAACAGCCACGATGAAATCCATGTGAAATCTACGTGAAGTCCTCGTGCAATCTAATGAAATTCACATACAATCCATGAAATCATTTGAAATCCGATGCAATCCTGTTAAATTTAATGAAGTTCGATGAAATCCGGTGAAATCTTAATGAAATCCCGATCAAATCCGTACGACATCCCGATGAAATCCGTATGAAATCCCGATGAAATCCGGATTTTACCAGAATTAATGAAAATTTTGTTAACAGTTTATATAATGTTTTATTATTTGTACTAAGCAGGATACTAGATCTTTGGAAAGTTTATTTACAATACTTTTAATCGCAACAAATTAGAAAGATACTGACCTTCGACAGAAACTATCCATGCAAGGATCGGTGCTTTCCCGAATTACAAGTTTTAAACCGACTTCAGCGGTAGTTCACAAATCTTTTCGTATTTTGTAGACGAGAGTATAGGAATCAAACCATGAGGAGCCCGAAAAGACACGATGTCAATTTAAAATAAATAAAACTGTTTTCTTATAGAATGATCCCCTAGCTGAACTCCCCCGGACTTTCAAAACCTAACAGATTATTAGCTGCGAAACCCTCCTTTTCCCAAATTGCTAGTATAAAAGCAGAATAAGCACAAAAACCATATGTTGTACCATATGGAAACGAGGGTTCGAACCCCCGTTTGTGTGACTACAAGGTCTCTGATGCGTTATTCACTAAGCTACGGAAGGTACCGAATGAGTGGTGATGTAGAAGTAGTAAACATTAATATCGAAAGTACTGGGATAAAGAATTGTGTATATTTGGGCTCCTCGTGGTTTGAACCGAGGTTTGAATACTAAGCACGTCTACTTTTTTCTGCTACTGGGTAAGTACCAGTGGCGGATCTAGGAGTAGGTCAAGGGGGGGCTTGGGTAGGCACAGGGCATTAAAATAATGTGCTTTAGAAGTCATTCATTTAATGTATGGCTTATAAACAATTTTAAATTAAAAACTAAAAATTATTCAAATTCACCAGTTTGACAGTTCCATGCGACGGGGTCTCGTTCTGCAAAACGCGGCATAACATAGCAACTGTACACTCACGGCTGATTTTATACTTACGGCAACGGGCGTATTTTCTACTTAATATACTATTTTCGTAAGCGATCTTGGCACGACACCTTCATGGCTCAGTGGTCGATGTGTCAGTCTCCCAAGGCGCAACGTCGAGGGGTCGCACCTCGCAGTAGTAATTTTTTGTTATGATGATTTTTCTTTTTTCTTTTGACCAAAAAATCGATTCTGGTCCAAAAGGACAGCTAGGGGATCACCATTATGCGAGACAGACATCCACAAATTTGTTGACTTTTACTATTGATTTACTGTTGTTGGGTGGCAGAAATACACCAGTCAGGGAACGTTGCATTAGCTCTAATGTTATACCGCGTAGGATCGGCATAAATGCCTTCCAGTATCGGTACGTACGTCTTTTCTTGTATTTATGCGCTTGCATGGTGGGGACTTTAGCCCCTATAGCCCCCCCTTGTATCCGCCACTGGTAAGTACCCACTGCTCAACCTACTGTGCATAAGTTTCGAATATTATCAACTTCGCAAACATTATAATATAGATACAAAATTAGAGGTTCAGGCTTCTGGCAGAAGAGAAATGTGGTGCTACAAACGCATGATGAAAATACAGTGGATAGATAAAGGTTAGCAATAGGGAGGTATTAGACAGAGTTGGGGAAAAGCGAAAGGTATGGAAGACAATAAAGAATAGGCGAAATATGATGGTATAGGACACCTTCTAAGACACGAAGGGATAGTTCGCGACAAACTAGAGTCAGAGATAGGAATAAAAAGAGGTAGGGGTAGGCCTAGATTAGACCACTGCTCTTAAATAGTTAGGGATGCAGGATGTTCAACTTTTGGGGAAATGCGTAGGTTAGTTCAGGATAGGAAAGGATGGAGGTACGCGTCCAACCAGTCTTCGGACTGATGATGATGATGATACCATCTTCTACGCTTAACGATAATAATAAACAAATGCAGCATGCGTCAATGGAAGTATAAACATGAATATTTTTGGTAGTAATTAAACTTTATAAATTCATGTAAAATCTTTTGAAATCTGCATAAGATCTTATGAAATCCACATGAAATCTCATGAAATCCATATGGAGTATCTTGAAATCCTTTGCAATCCATGTGAAATCCTGTGAAATCAATTAGCAATTTACGTGAAATTTAATGAAATCTTCTGAAATACACGTGCAATCCTGTGAAATGAAATCTGGTGAAATCCAATGAAATCCATGTGAAATCCAATGACACGAAAAGTGTTAATTAAAGGATTGTCTTATAATACATTGAAATACAGTGGGCTGAAGCGTGCAAAATACCACTTGGTCATGTAGAGTACCGCAGGTTCATTCAGGAAAGGGCGCAGATTTGTGTTCCGGACACTTTTGAAGCAAGAGAGCCCCGAATGTCACACGACCTTAAGAAGGGACGCTTGATCGAATACCAATACAGGTCATTGAATAATGAATCTTATTATGCGTTCGGAAGCTCATAAGTAATGAACGTATAATTCAACCGCTGCAAATAATAGTACACATATTATTCTACCAGCGAGTTCATTATTTAATGGCAGGTCGCTTAATGAAATAATTATAAATCGAAATCTACACCTCCTACTGTCGTTAACTGTACCCCTTTCCCGTCGTGTGTTCCAGCAGCCTAAAACCGGATAAAGTCAGGTTTGTTCCCTTATATCAGAGTATGGGGCTTAAACATCCATGAGTTTTAGATTCCTCAGTGTCTTGCAGAATTGAGTTGAATTTAATTATTAGTCTAATCAATTACAGCAAGGCATGATCCGTTTTCAAAAAACAGGTTTTAGTAATAAACCGGTTATAGAATCGTTAACGGTTAAATATGCGGCTGTATGGCCGCAGTTTCATAATCGGTTAAACGATTATTATAAACAATTGTTGTAATAGTATTATTAATTTTTGTTAAATCCATTCAGTATTGGAAATAAAGCCAAGCCGATACACGAGCATCTTTCGGTATGATGACCGATAGTTGTTTACTAAAGTGAACCCGGCTTTTATTGACTTCCCTAATCTATACCGCATTTAGGAAAAGGTAAAATTTAATAACTGCTTCAACCGAATCGTTTAATAAAACTGTTCTAAAACGTTATTATGGATATTGGCAAACTGAAGAAGTAAAACCACTTAGCTCTAATTTGCATAGGTACTCAAGATTATGTATCTAGTTATCTAATGACAGAATATGCCTACTTACCTCCTGGAACGGACGCCTCAAGGAGGTGTAAGGTACTTTTCAGTCGAGCCTCGTAAAGCCTGTTCCTTCTCACAGATGTTCATTTCCTCGTTAGCCATGATAATGAAAAACATATTTGTAAAAAATCTTGTCGATGTCACTTATATTGGATAATTTGTAGCTAAATAAGAGCACAGCATCGATGTACTCACGAATAAGATAAGATTAAGATGCAATCTGTATCAAACCTGCAACGTCAGCGGTCGTATCCACGTTAAATAAGTACAAGACAAGTTCTTGGAGCAGGCCTTGAAAATTTCAATTTTATCTGCAAGGTTTTGAAGTCAATAAACGAGGAATTATACCGATCATATTAATCTGCCGATCAGGTTTCGAGCTTCGTAAATGCTGCTGTTGGCTTGGGAACTAATCATTTGTACCGGTCAAACAGAACGAGTCTTCTGACATTTACATAAAATAGGTGTCCATAATTACTATCCAGAGCAATTTAACATCAGCTTTCAATATGCGGTTTTTTTGTTTGGGAATTGTGTGTTGAGGAAGCTTTCAGAAAGGAAGAGTGCAATTTGTTAATAGTAAATAGTAAATTAAGCATTAGTTCAAACTGCTAACGACCAAAAAACTAGTTTTGAAAGAAGCCATTACAGCCGCGAGTTAAAAATTATTGAATACCGAAGACATGAATTCAGATAGATTAAAATAAATAAATTACGGATGTATCCAATGCGTATTATTACAATAATATGTACGTATAACACCCACCTTTCTGAAAAGATAAATACATACGTTACTAAAAACCTTATAATGAATCAGGTGTGTTCTAATATGAAAACATACTTCTGCAAATTAATATCTTTCAATGGCACTTATGCTACTTGAAGCGACAAACACCTGTCAACAGTTTATAATAAATTGGCCTATTGTGTTTTATTACCAACAAATTTTTAATACAGGTTTTAAACGTAAAATTTGAAATACTCACAAGATCTGGTCAAGAAGATAAATTAAAAAAAATATACGTGGTGTTTGTTTTTACAAATTCCTAATTTCGCGACATGCTGGACTAATAATAATGAACACTGTTTTAATTGCGACGTTTCGGCCTCGTTTGGGTCCTTTGTCAAGATTTATTTGTAAATGCAAGTAACGGATATAAAAAACTACAAATTATTGATATAATAAAGTTTTAAATAATAACAATTATTTATAAATTAACTAGGTATGTAGATATAAAAATAGGAACTATAATTTAGCATTTTTGATTTTGGATAACATCTGGATTCTTTAAAATAGAAAGAAATTTTAACAATAATAATAATAATAAGTAAGCAGCAGAGAGCAGGACTCGTTTTTATTATATTACTGCGTAAATCTGACTCAAATTTTGCATGTCTTTAGCGGGAAATTTTAGAGAGCGCAGAGAAAAATTACTTGGGGAATGTATTTATGACTTCCTAAAGATTATAATTTCGCGAATTCCCAAATTCATGAAAGTACCGCCCAATAGGGAGGTTCGGAGAAAAATTAGATACATATTTTTGGCATGAAAATGACAGAAAATTGTTATTGTAATTGATTTACGGCGAAATTTTCTTTCAAAAAAATTTTTTTGCAGCGTAATAACCGAAAGAAAATAACTTATCACGCCCACATGCTAGTTCGCTTTGTGATTGGTTTGACGTCAGAGCTTCGTATGGCGCTCCTCCCACTTTCCTTGAATGCCTGCGAAGCGGTAGGTACCTATCTCATAACATAGGTACTTATTGGGACAATTTCCAGCGTGAATTCTTAAAGTGAGGTGTCAAGAAAACATAAAACAAAGACAATATAATTGATTAATGATGCAATAAGGGTATCAAAAGTCCGATTCACATAATTTGCCATATGTAGGTAAATGTGTGTGGTGTGTGATTTTTTGCATCTAACACCAATTTCGTTCAACCTCAAAAGCTCAAAACAATGGTGTAAAGGCAGACCGGCATAAGTAAAACAAAATGAACAATTTATTAACTGTACATGCCTTTTATAATTCAGTATAAGCAGGTATGTAGATACCTGCTTACTTCTGTTTGTAAAATACATGCCTATATTCTCTATAATACAATACAATACAATACATACGACATATCTATACCTACTCATTTATGTAGGTATATTTAAGTAAACGACAAGTTATCAAGTTAATAGTTTTATAATGGATTGCAAATTTTCAAACGGAAGCACTCACGCGAATCAAAAAACTACGTACTATTTGTTTAACAAAAAGAAACAACTGCTACACTCGGAAACGGTTAATGTAGAAAACTCAGGAGAGCCTCTTAAAGACGCATGTATGGAGGTCGGCATTATACGGAAGCGAAACTTGGACAATAGGAGAAGCGCATTGAAAAAGAGTAGAAACGTTTGAAATGTGGCGCTACAGACGGGTGATGAAGATACCGTAGATAGATAAGGGAGGAATTAGAAAGAGTTGGGGAAAAGAGAAAGGTATGGAAGGCAATAGACAATAGAATAGGAGAAATTTCCTTTAGGATGGTAGGACACCTTCTGAGACACGAAGGAATAGTTCGCAACATACTGGAGTCAGAGATAGGAATAAAGAGGTAGGGGTAAGAGCAGGTTAGACTACTGCTCTCAAATAGTTGGGGATGTAGTATGTTATACTTTTAGGGAAATGCGTAGGTTAGCTCAGGATGGAGGTACACGTCCAATCAGTCTTCAGACTAAGAACTATATGATGATGGATGACTTACTATTTAATTATTGTAAAATTCAATAGTTAATAAAATTTCCTTTTTTAGTTCAGAGAGGGAACGCTACGGCGGTTCAGTATTTCGCTCCATCATGCTCCTAGCATCTTGTGTTTCAAATTATGCTAACCGTAACAAGTTACCAAGTGGTCCCAGAAAACTACCGATACCTTACATTATGGTCGATTTTATTTAGAGTGGCTGCAATGACAGCCGATAATTTTATAAATTTTTGCAATGATAAACTAACTCGCGAAAATATCGATAATGCAGGCCGATTTTCCTTCTGATTGCAACGAACCACTTTTTCAGTTTTATTGGCGTGCTGTATTAGTACATCTGGATACAAAATAGACAACCCGACATTTTTCTTATACGCAGTTAGGTAATATTATAACAACACACGCATAACATGGAACTCTCTGCGTGCTGAAGCTGGGACTCGTACTAATCACCGACGTCACGCGGCCCAATCTCGCTGCAAGGTACGATGTCTAGCCTCGCACCGACGGAAAACTGTACAACGGCCTCACACGCGAAGGAATTTTTTTAGCAAAAATTAACAACATAACTGCCTTCAGTAAAACAAACTCTATCAATTTTAACGAAATTTGAAAATCACCGAACCTGCCTATTACGCAACGTCGGCATCTAGGTTTAACATTATTGAAAATAAGTGGTAAAGTGTACTTATGAGGTTTGAGGTTTGATACAAGTTCGAACTTTGGTTTGAAACTAAGGCGCAATCCTTTGATTGCGACTGTTGTCAGTCAACTACCTATTATCCTCGTAATTAATTATCTCTGTATAACCTTGTCCATAAAATATTTGTCGTATTTTACAATGTAATTTTACATTTTTTAAAGCCTATTACATCTTCTTCAAGTCTTTAAATTGTAGCAAATCTGATTATTTTCAATTTGAAGAAATTACATTTTTCTGAGCTATATTTTTAAAATAATAAGATACACATAGGTATACATAGGTGTACGATTTTTGTTGGAAAAAGTATTCTAAAGTACAACTAAATTAATGAAGATAAAAAGGTAATTATCTATTTCATTTCATTAAAACTTGAAAAACTGTGGAATTACTTTGACTCATCTCGGTACCAAGTACTTCTTACTGATGCTTACAATGCCATCTGTCTGTTATTGCCTTCACTTCATTAAAAGAGTTTTATATTATGAGTACTCCCTTTCGGTTTTACTATCTCTACGTAATGACAAAATAAATTAGACTTTTGCAAATTAAACAAAGTCTCTTTTGCAATATTTCTAACTAACCGACTATGACAATGTATATAATATTAATTCTGGTTTGGCAGAGATAAGGTGATAACAAAAACCTCAGAGAGCCGCCGCAAACGTAAAAAAACATCAGTTGTTCGACAACACCGGAGACAACAGTTATGATTGTTATTTTGAGACAACTTATGGAAAAGCGTACTTTAGAATGACAGATGTCGCAGAAGCTTACAATTATGTCGGCGAACGAAATAATTTGAAGCATGTGCGGGACAGGGTTTATCTACCCTCTCAAGACGGTGGAGTGGAAATCAAGGAGTACCTGTTCAGGTTAGTTATTGCCTCATATCTTTAGCACTACCGTTACCGAAATTATTTGTAATTCGCTTGATACTAATTAAATTAGACGCATTTTATAAATTAACTGGAGTTTCGACAATATAATTTCTTGTCGATACCCGAGTCAACAATTCAACGAAAGTGGTAATTCACTTACTTAGTACTACGTATAAAGAAATTTTTTATTACCTACTTAATAGAATAAAAACTTCCAATAAGTAAGATTTTAAAATATGAGCTATTCCAAATCATTTGTTTTGCTTTTATTATTAAATATTAAAATATGGAAAGTAAAGCGCTATAGGTAATGGTCTAAGCTCTAAGGCCACAAAAGTTACAACAATTCTTAAAATGAAAGTAGCGTGTCGGCATCATGGAATCACAGGCGCTTGAACTCCTAACACTGGGATAAGTGTGGATCAGCACTAGAATTTACGGGCAAGGGGTTGAACAGGGCCCAACAGTTTATGGCCATAGCCTAGGATACCCAGTGTTGCAGCAAGCGTCTTATTTGCGTAAAGGACGGGTAGAAATTTGCATTTTATAATCTATATAACAAAAACTTCAGGCGATCGCGAAACATTTCGTACTCAAACAACCAACTGTCAAAATTACACATTTTTACGCTCAAGGTTTGTTTCAGAGACCTCCCCGACACTTTTTCGGTAAAGTGTGTAGATCCTTACATGCGCAAATCACCGCCACCCTGAGTGACCATCCCACGACTCCACGATGAGGTAAAATGTCGGGGGCGATTTTGATATTTTACAGATTTTTTTCCAATTTCATTCTTTCTAAATACTAACAGGAATTATTATGTAACGGCTCCGTTGCGTTCCTTTTCAGAATGTACACCTTTGCATTTGTCAAAAAGTGTTTGCAAAAAGTGTAGCAGGACGCCCTTGAAAAATACGTGTATTAAGAGATATTTTTTAGACCGTCTAATACCTTTCGAATTGAAGGCTCTACATGTTTCGTGGTAAAAATAAGGGTCTCTGAAACCCACTCTTTCAATATTGACATTTTCAGACACCTTGGCAGTTTTAATTTTTTTGAGCAGCAAAGATTAAACTAGTGTCTTTACAGTATCTTTCGGGTCTTTCTGATTTTTTTTTTTTAAATTCCAACTTTCTGAAAGGAAGAGTGCATTTGTGAATTTCGCGGGATTTGGGAGCTTACTGCAGCACCGAATCATTGGCATAAAATACTGCAAAGTATAGCCTGTAGCATTCTCTTTTATTTAATTGGAGGGCCATGGATGCAATAATAAATTGTTTGCTCGTAATGTAAATTCCACTGCTGACTTAACCAGCGTTCTAGGACTTCAAGCGGCTGGAATTTCAGGAAGCAGACATAGGAGTTTAGGATTCATTTATTTGAGTGGTACTGGACCGTTCGAACAACTACTCCTCGGACAAATACCCCGCCAGGCATTGAATTATAGAACTAAATCCAGATTTTGTGTACTACGAGATCTTTTATACGGGATTAAATGAATATTGCAGTTAAAATTGCAGCACTCAACTAAGGACCGTATTTTGGAAGACGCCTTACCACCATAGCAAACTCATGTTGCTAATTTTATGAGGAGCCAAGTGTTGAATTTTAATAAAGATCCAAGAGAGGACGGAGGTTTAAGACGAATGCCTAAATTTTGGTTATTATATTACATAAGCAGAGTGGTCGTACTTATCGATTTTTAACTAAGTTATATTGTCTCCCATCTGGGTAAAATCATGGAACTCTTGAATCGAATTCTTGTAGCAGACACCTTCAATAAATATTTATTTTTCATTGTTGTGTCCTTTAACGATTCTTGTTCAGAAGGTCAGAGGTTATACTTAAATCACTAACCTTAAGAAAATTAACTAGGTACCTATTAATTTATTATTTCTCTTTCGTATATTTTGTGTTTTATATTCTTGTGACCAAAGTGACCCTTTTTTACATGTAAGTTCGCATTTTTTTCATTTTTTGATGCGTTGGTAAGTACCTGGATACAAAAAATACCAAAAAAACGTGATTATGAAAAATTAATAACTTAAATAATTTGCTAGGTATTTATTTATTGTTGGTTCATATTCACGTTGCGTATGCAACAAACTTCTTTTCCTTGCAAGAATAATTTTCCAGTTTCTTTAAATTCTTTACTACAGTCTCGAAACTTGCTTCTCATCTTCAGAATTTTATTCGAATTTTCTGAAAATGAAAAGGAATTCTCGAAATTGTAGTTAAGAATTTAAAGAAACTGGGTAATTATTTTTGTAAAGAAAATAAATTTGTTTCTACCATTCCATATTAATTTCGACCAGTAGGTGGCGAAGAAGTTTTCTACTTTAGTGACATAAAATTACAAAAGTTTTCTACTTTACTGGCATACAAGTAGGAGATAGTCATACTAGATGTCTTTTGTGAAATAGGCTTCAAAATATGACATGGCAGTTCGCCATCTATATTACTTGACTTATCTAGGGCCCCCACATTTCGGTGTCAAACTGTTGACAGTCAATTTCAAAATTTAATAGGAGTTCATAGTCAATTTCAAAATTTAATAGGATTTTTTGTATCTATGTATATTTCTCAGACTTATCAATACATCAATATACAAGGTTCCAAAATGTGTACAAATATTTCGACTGCGTCTCGACAAAAAGGCGTAAGCGGCTTTTGTCAAATTTTACAGGAGACCAAAAAATTGATAAAAACCTTAAAAAAGGTTGCCTAAGATGCAAATTTTAATTTATTAATGAGTTATAAAATTAATAATAGTGTTTATAGTTAAAGAATGTGTATTTACCACTTGGTCTCATTTTTATTCGCATTTTTGTCACTTACGCCTTTTTCATTTTGCATTTGGTGATTACGCCTTCTTTTGTGGTGTATAAGCCTCTTGAAGTCATTTTTTTTTTGTTTTGAAGGGGCGTTTGAGTCTCGCATACGCCCTCACATTTCTCGTGAAATATTTTGATAATCGGTATATACGCCCTCTAATAAACAATAGAAAATTCACAAAATCCAAAATATTTTAAGAAAAATGCTTTATTTAAGAATAATAAAAAACAAGAAACAAACTGAAAATTTTGAAATTTAACTCTCAAAATATTAACTATTAATTTTTATTATATAACATTTAAAGAAACCGACGGAAAATACTATATTTAAAAATAAACGAAAAACAAAACGAAAATTTTAACCTAAGTAACATTTTTTGGCCACGAGACATCTAAGAAAAGGAAAAAACTACAGGCGTAAGCGACGTATTGAAACGAAAATTCAAAGTCAAATTTGGGGAAACCTGTTGAATCAATAATTAATGTACACTGATATTTAAAAATTAAAGTAGCCTTCTAATCAATTTGTTCAAACATTTTAGCGATCTTGGCATAGGTAATTTTAAAAAATACACTCAAACATTGCATACGTTACGCATGGGGAAATGGCGTTTAAGCCCACCAAAAGTTACTGCATCTAGAAGGCGTAAACGACAAAATCTGTTTTCGAGGATTTTCCCCAATTATTATTAACTCTAAATGCCAAAAACTATGCAATCTAAGCCTTGCCACAATAGTTTTAAGATTAATAATAGTTCAAAACCCATACCTTGTCAGGGCGTCTAATTAATGACGTTTGGCGTATCAGCACGTGCCACTGTGAGATTTTGGCGGTTACTACTTTTATAACCTCATTTTATTACAACTGAAATTGTCGCTTACACCACTTGAACTCAAATTTTCACGACTCTCGAATTTTTGGTGGATTCAACGGTAGTATTAGACGAAAGGCATCTCTCTTACGACTCGTTTGCTAAAATATCTCATTTTCAGATTTTTGTCGCTTACGCCTTTTTGTCGTAACGCCGTCGATTTGCACTATGCAACTAGATGTTGCCTGCCCAATGTCCTTCTCCAAGCCTCCATGTCAAGTACAATAGTTTTGTCAAGCTTCCTGTTTCTCATTGCTTCTCATTCTACGGTCGTCGGGGTCTTCCCCTTCTTCAACGTGTCGGCGGAGACCACTGGAAAATCCTCCTTGACCATCTCTGATTCTGATGCTACTTACTAGGTGTAGGAAAGTTCTAAATAAAAATGGTTACGAACATGGTAGAAGTACCGGTGTTTAGAAGAAAGCACAATTAAACAATAAGAAGAACATGAAACTGATATATGAAGTAATAGCTACCCGAATTTGCAACTTAAAATACATCTTTCAAAAAAATATGTCACTTCACGGTGGTCTCCTAATGGAAGTAATTTTTTGGTGAGGCTGCTCAGCTACATTGACGATTTTTTTCAAACTTTGGAAAGGCTAAGCGGTCTTCACATGAAACATATTTATTCACAAATGTTGCTTGCTCTGTAGTCACGTAGCTTTAGAATTATTGAGAATGGATAAGTTTATTTTTATTTTTTTAAACTAATTATTTTGAGCAACGTATTTTAGAACCGTTTCACGTTAAGAAAATAATATGCGAAATAGTTGAGTAAACTAAGAGCCAAATGTCGATAATTTACGTCAACGCATTATTGAAAGAAACTTAAAATGTGGGTAATTTTTTAAATCTTACTCCCCTGGAAAGCATCTGGATTAAATACTTTACAGGAAAAATTTCTTGATATTCTCACTTACTTAGTTTTCACTGCTAGAGTGTCATATCTCAAAGGTACGGATGCTAATGTCGAATAGTATTTGCTTACTGCTTATCAGTTTCCAAATTTAGGAAACACCATCCAAAGATGCTCAGGAATAAAAATTGGAAGTAAAAACATGAAAGTCGAAAGAAATATTTCTATTATTGTGGTAGACTCTTCAAAATAAAATAGCAAACTCTGAAATTGACGATAATTAACATACCCGTTCAATAATAATGTTTGTGACTTCAGTGCTCATTTTTTTAATTTCTGAATTATTGTATTGGCGTTTTACTAGTTTTAGAATAAACAGGAACTATTGCAAATACTCGATTCGTAAGATTAATTTTGGTGCACTCGTGCGATAAAATGACTATAGAGTACATTAAGTTATCGGGAAAATGACTGCGTTTTATGTTTAATTTCAAAATATATTCTGGGAATTTTACACAATTCCATAAATAACCAGATTTCGTCGATTTGAAATATAAATTTCCTGATAATCTTTTGATAGATGTATGTATTTGTTGTTTATTGTAGGTACTGATGTAGATTATAACGAGATATCCTAAAGGTCATTTAATTTGGCAAAATATGCAGAAATACTTTACAAGTGCATTATTTTTATCTACATTATTTTTGTTTAGTTTTAATTCGTTCAGAAAACAAATTTGTCAACAACCCACAAACAGGAGTTACAATAGGTATTCAATACGATTTCTGAATTTGCAAATCAAATATTCCACTGAAAAAATATATGCCTATATAGGTTTCTGCAAGTTTGCCTGTTGTACCTAATACCTATTTGAGGTACAAAATAGATGTCAGAATGCGAACTTCTTGTTTTCCTGTTTCCGTGATTTAAATTTTGATAATTGGCGCATCAGACGTTCGTCTGTTTTTCGTGGTTCTCGAAATCGGGGCACGGTGCTAGTTCTACCATCTGCAACATCACCACAATAGTTCAACATGGATTTCTGTTGGGTCGGACTTTTAAGGAAAGAACTCTGATCTTCAGCATCGCTGCATCCGACACCTCTCAAGTTTTCTTCAAAAATAAGGGGTTATTTGCATTTGTAATTATGGCTTAGAGATCATAATGACAACTAGGATTTATAACTTAGTTTTGTTACGTACTTGATTCAAATACTCACAGGCTGAACGACTGTCGACTGTGCCACTCATCATTGCCAGCAAAATTGCTAGATACTAGCTTAACTACACGCGTTAAAGCGGTTTCGTTCTGTTTTGGTAGTGGTAAGAAATAAGGTTGCTTGTTTATGTTCCACAAATTTTCCTACCCATGGAAAGGTTGTGACAGTCCCATCAATCTTCTGTAAACAATCAGGTATTTAAAATTAAAAAAAAAAATACTTGGTTAATCTGAGACTAAAGAAACTTGGAAAAAGCCTTCGACAATGTAAAATGGAAGAAGATGTTCGAAGTGCTCAAAAATGTAGGGATGAAGTATAGGAATAGAAGAATAATTCATAATCTATAAAAAGACAGAGCAGCTGCTGGAATTAATATACAGGGCCAAACTATTAATATGCTTAGATTCACGGATGATATAGCAGCAGCAAAGAAGAATTAGGAACGAAATGGAAGAGGTTTTGACGGAGGGCTATGGTATGAAGATGAATTAAAAGAAACCCAAAATTTTGGTGTGTAGGGGGCGTGAAAATAGGACTAAAACTAAAATACAAATTGGAAACGAGAAGATAGAGGAAGTCTCAGATTTCTGCTATTTAGGAAGTCAAATAACTCGCGATGGTAGGAGTTCTAGAGATATAAAACAAAGAATAGCGGACGGCCGAGTTGCATTTAATAAAAAGAAACAACTATTCTGCTCGGGAATGATAAATGTAGAAACTCAGAAGATGCTCTTAAGAACGTATGTATGGAGTGCGGCATGGTACAGGTGCGAAACTTGAACGATAAGAGAAGCGGATAGGAAAAAATTATAAGCATTTTAAATGTTTTGCTATAGACGCATGATGAAGATACCGTAGATAGATAAGGTTAACGACAGAGAGGTATTAGAAAGAGTTGGAGAAAAGCAAAATTTATGGAAGACAGTAAGGAATATCGGGAGATAGGATGGTAGAACACGTAGGATGTTCTACTTTTAGGGAAATGCGTAAGTTAGCTCAGGATAGGAAAGGATGGAGGTACGCGTCCAACCAGTCTTAGGACTGAAAACTTTATGAAGATGACTTAGTAGAAATGCCTATTTACAGTTCCAAAATTGCGAATTTTGTTTTCAGTTTCTATAAATTGATAAGATATCATCCATTCTTAGAAAGAATGCTGCACGGAAACGCGAAAAGCATGATGAATGCTCTATACTTAAAATAAAAAGGATTGTGCAATGGTGCTTATGTTATAATCTGAATCGGTACAACATTCCTGAAATTGTATTTTTTTGTTTGTGTGAAATGCGAAGCTTTGGAGATTACGATTTTGTAAAGTTATTAGTACAGGATGAGGAAATGAAAACATCCTACATTACTTTGTTCTCAAAAATTTTGAAAATCTTCCTTCATAAGTTATAAGGTATTAAAAATAATGTTAATAATATCATCATACTGTATCATACCAAACACCAACCTTAATTATACAATTTTCCAAAAAGTTTGCGGTATGTAAGTAAAGAATTCGATTCCTTTAGGTACTCGCTCTCTACTTTTGTGCGTTAAAAGTAGAAACTGTCTTCTTTGTCGGTCAAACGCTTTATCTATTGAACTATTGTGCCCCTCCACATTTTTCTGAGAAGTGAAAAAGTACGGTGTATGAATCTTTATAGAAAAGACACAACCATAAAAGTTTTCAAAACCTAAATCGTACGAGGTTAAAAACCTACCAGCTATCATAAACTAGGTACAGCGTACACTCATCACTACATCACGACCTACTTTCTGGTGCTCTGTCATTCTCTGTTGCGATTGCAAACCGCTATCTAACGGATCTCTCTTTAGCCAAGGAAACGCACATTTCAAAAACGAAATGTCTGCACAATCCTCCCAAGAGATTAAAATAAAAAGAAAAGTTTATTGGAAGATAGTCCTCCAATAACTTCCAACAAAGATACAGGGTGTCGCCATCTAATGATTTTTTTGCTCGCTGTCGCCCGCAAAAAACTTTTATTCTCGAATGCAAAAGTAGCATTTCGCAATCAAGCATTAAAAATAACTATTTAAGTTATAGCACTCTACTAATGAAAATTCATAATTTTTGAAAGCTATTGATTTGTACCAAATTTTGAATACAATGGCGTAGTCAGTTATTTGATAAAAAACGCCTAACCCAATTTTGTTCCTTATTGTAACAGGCTAATTTGCTTAGATCATTCTCTACAGTCTAAAAAACGTTGTCAAAAATCCGCCCCTAAATGTAAGTTACGGTGGTGTGTGGTGTTACCACTCGAAGTGAAACACACTGTATATTAGATTCGAAAATATTTAAAATAAGCAATTTTCTTCCAGGAAATTCAACACAATGTAATTTTTTGGGAGTACGTCGAGCCCATTTTATCTATTCAGGTTTTCCATTCGATGGTTGAATAAGTGAAGAGCAAGACGGTCAACAGAAGTTGTGCAGATTTTTCCTTTATAAATTGTACCACATAATTTATAGTGCCATATTTATTTTCTTTGCCATTTAGTTAATAAAATACGCAATGTTTGAGAATCCAGGTTTCTGTGTTTTCCTGGGCAAAACAACACATCATAACTTATGGATTTTTGAATTCGCGCATCTGTTAAAAATCAAACTAAATAAACAGGTATAAATCTGGTATATTTGTTTAGGGATATACTAACCAGAAGAAATGTTTTAAAACATAAATATTTTTACATTCTTTATAATTATGAGTAGTACAAAAATATTCACCACACTTCTGGGCGAATTATAAATGTTGTTTAGTGTTATGTGTACCTAGTTACCTCAGAGGAGAAAAGGAACAGAGAAAGTAAGTCACAGTATATCATAATTGTACGATAAAGTACCATTCTGATTTCAAAATAAACAGATCGATATATTGGTACTGTAACAGATATACGTCACTGCTTCAAAAAGCACATCAATTAAGGACTCTATATCTTAGGCTTGCGACACATAGTAGGTACCTATGCAAACAGAAGCGATTACCCCCAAGCGCGCGGCGTTCACGACAATTCCATGAAAATAAAATACAAGGGCTTATTAACTGTATACATCTCCTTTCTCCGCGAAGGAAGACTTGGAGAAAACGCACAACTTCGCGGCAGGCTTTCAACTGCTACTACTACTCTACTACAGCTTTCCTTCATTTTGCACGGCTGCATGTCAGATGGACATTGGAGCAATGGATGCAGTGACCACGTTTTCGAACGTTATCAGAAGCTTGGTTTTTCTTTTTTTTCAGTTCAAGACCGATTTTTTTCAAAGTCAAAATACTATCAGACTGAATATTCTGCGTACACAAAAACTGTAAATCACCGGCATCGTCTTTGTAGGGTTCGTCGACACTGGAGTCCCCCTGTACACATTTAGCATAGAACAGGGGTGGCAAACCCTTTTATGTTGAAGTTCCAAAAATTTTCAAGCAATATATTATTTATCGATTTGCTGTTTTTAATAGCGGAAAAAATTAATAAGAAATTTATTATTGCGAATTTTATTTATTAGTGTGTAAAACGATATTACCAATAAATTGTTCGCATGCCAGTAAAATTTTCATACGTGTGCCATAGGTTCGCCATGCCTGATGATGTGATGATATAGAATTTAAAAAATTAACCTGCTAGAATCAAATATGAATAAGAGCAAATTGCTTCATGGATTATAATTAAACAGGGTGATTCAGAACGGACGTACCAAATTAAAATAGGTGCTAGAGGAACTCCAAATAAAACGAAAAGTTTATATGAACATATGTTCTAAAGTGACTATTAACAAGGATACAGGGTGTAAAAGTTTTAATATTTTTTTAATATCGTAATGTAATAATTGATGTGTTTTCTCCTTCTTCTTGTTAGTTTTGTTAGTGTTATTCTTAATAAACTATTTTTTTAAATTTTCACTTTCCTTGCATATCGGTGAAGGCATTATTGCATTATGGAAAATTTCAGTGCATGTGCACGATCTCAAAAACTAAGCATTTTGCGAAAAATTTTGAAGATACCAATTTCTTCCCAAATTGAACGTATATTTCAAATACATTAATATCACCTGCATTCGCCAGTGGCGTAATATTGGGTTGAGGCACGGCG
This sequence comes from Xestobium rufovillosum, assembly GCA_963966045.1. Classification (NCBI taxonomy): domain Eukaryota; kingdom Metazoa; phylum Arthropoda; class Insecta; order Coleoptera; family Ptinidae; genus Xestobium; species Xestobium rufovillosum. The sequence continues at coordinate 22,746,099 of OZ014494.1, forward strand.
AACTCTATAGAGTTCGCCGTGATTGAGGAAATAAATAAACGGCCTACCCCCTAGCAACGCTACTGATGGGGCTAGCAGAGCAAATTGTTTTGGAAAATTAGAGCTTGGCAAATGAAAACGACAACTTAAATTTCAGCTCAATAACTTTCCTTGTTATTAAGATAATAAGAAAATATTAAAAAATATTAAAACTTTACACCCCGTATCTTTGTTAGTAGTCACTTTAGAACAAATGTTCATATAACCTTTTCGTCTTATTTGGAGTTCCTCTAGCACCCATTTTAATTTGGCACGCCCGTTCTGAATCACCCTGTATAGATGCAATAAGTGAGAATGGAGGCAGAACGTTTCAATGTCAGCCTAGCTGATCTGTCTTATAGTACAAAAAATTTGAGTTAAGTTCTATAGCTATAAATCAACGTCTGTAGAGATACTTGCACGAGAATTTGTTGTTGGAACTGCTCATTTAATTAAACTACACACTTTTATCACCTGTGCTTATTTCATACGACTAAGAATTCTGCCTTACTGATGACAGTCTTCTGTTACATTAGCAATAAAATACTTATAAAATTCTCAAATAATTATCAATATTCATTATACCTCCCTAGATATGAAAAAATGATTTTTGATTACCCCCAAAACAGTCATCTACATCTTTCGGCTCTTTCGTGCCTAATTTATCGTAAAGAATGGTCTAAATACTTGGCTCGGATATATCCAACTTGTCCGATATCTTCAATACTTGCACTTGTTCGCAAACTTCAAGAATGTTGGTACGTGGGGCTTCCACTTCTTAAGCGAGTTCTTAAGTCTTCTTTTATGAAACCTCGGCTTCAGGGAAACTGCCAGACCGATATTTTGTTTTAAAATATGGTCCATCATTATCCTTATGCACAACAACGAATTATTCTGGGATTTCTTTCGTGTTGTTCCCATCCTTTTCGTCGAGAACTTAAGGGGGTTTATATACCTAGTCTTAAAATGCCTTTAAGGATAACCCAGACTCTACTGCAGATTTCAATTTGAAATTTTACATACTTATATTATTTGACGTTTGAAACGAGTAGTGCATTTCTTTAGTTTTTGAAAAAGTCGAAATATTTTATTTTGTTGCAAAAATAAATGCACGGTGCTGAGGTTATTTTAGCAAAATTTCTCTAACAAAATTTTGTAATACTTATTTCTTAAATTAAAAATTATAAAACACGAATAATTCAATTTGTTTGACTGGCCGCTGCCTCCGGCTTGTCTTGCATTCAGTCACATCTTACATCACCCATTTGTGGTGAAAAAAATTCAGAAATTAGTTGAATAACAGTTCATAAAAGACTAAATAATAAACGGATATATAAACTAAATTACAGAAAGATTGCCACTATTTCACATTTCAAAGAACTAATAATTGGGTACTTGCATAAATTTAAACTGGCACTTTTTTTATCATATTTTGCAAATATGTGTTAAGTTTATCGTGACCGTATAAAATGAGACTCTTTTGTGTAGTAATAAGAATATAATTTCATTTTTAGTTTCAAATCGCGGAGCACGCGCTAGTGGGCCATTTGGCCTTGAGCAGTCGTATTGACGTCACATAATCTAGCTGTCGTCACAGCCTGACGTGCTACTTTTGCTTATTGCCAACATTTCGCGTCTGTTGTCCCTATTCGCCTAACAGTATCACTTATTATCAGCGCTTCAATTGGATGTTATTACTTTACTGAGCAGTATCAATATTTTATTAATGCACAGATAAACACTGGAAATAAGTTAAGAAGAAGAATGAACTAATTATTAGAGTATTTCAGGATCATTAGTACATTTCAATTTTTCACCGTGGCTGCCCTGAGTCCTGTCATGCAGTGACAGTTATAGGTTAGCCAAGCATAGAATTTTCGTTTCACTCATTTGTGTCCACGCAGTGTTGCCAAATGTACTACTTAAGTAGTAGATCTACTACTACTTTTATTATTTTACTACTCTACTACTTTCCAGTTAATTCTACTACTCTTATTGCATATTCTTGTTCTTCTTTCATCCTTATTTTTCACGCAATGCACCACATAAGTGGCGCGTCACAAACGTCAGATTTTCATTCCAAACAAAACAAAGCTACGTGCTTTCTGACGTTTTAACCTAACCTCTGAAATATAATTGTAGTTGTTTTCAAGTTTTTACACGTAAGCCCAACACACAAATCGAAAATAAACTGTTTTCACTGCAAAATGTCTATAATTTTATTGCAAAAACTAGTTTAAAACGTAAATAATATCGATAAACGTCAAATGGCACGTGCGTTTGTTTTGTTTGGAATGAAAATCTGACGTAGAGGCACTTATGTCCTGTATTATCATTTTACTTAACATAAACTTCGTAGGGCATCAAAAGTAGCAAAGCTGTGTTGCAAATTATTGTAATTCTGCTTTTAAAAATTAAAATTAATTTAGATAGGTTGGCGCGCCTCAGCGTGTACATGCATAACTAAAATAAATTGGAGTTAAAACTTTATTATCGACCGTATGTTAGACAATTATTGTCAAAAGTCGAACCGTAGAATAAGTCAATCAACGGTCGAAGTCTTTATTCCGGGCATTTTTTTAAAGCTACTACCCTTTCCCGCCAATCTACTACCCATTTGTGATTGGTTCTACTACTACTCATAAATTCCAAGTGGCAACACTGTGTCCAAGTTGTTGTTATTTCACAACTAGTATGAATATCACAAATCCATCTGTAAAATATCCGCAGAAGTTTCTTGCAAGCAGAATCCCATAATCAATCTTAAAATAGCCGCGTTCACGATAGGTAGCAGAGTTTAGAGGTTAGAAGTGGTCTTGTTGTGCGCTATTCACAGTTAGGAATTATAAAATATAATGGATTTTTAACAACAAATTGCTACTGAGCTCCACCATAGTTCCATTCTCCCAGCAAACACCATTAACGTACACACCAAACAATTTCAAAACTTACGAGACAGCTGTCAACTAAACCGGAAGCGGCCATTTCGATTTAGGAATGCATAGGTGCGTCATACTGACGTCACCATATAGTTTCAATAATTCACACATGGCGCCATAAGCATATTTAGCGGGAAATGTTTTTTCCCCAATAATTTAAATTCTACAGGGCTCAGAGAAAAATTGCTTTGGGAATGTATTTCTGCCCTCCAGAAGATTATAATTTCGCAAAGTTCTCAAATTCATGCAAGTACCCAATTGTCTATTTTTTCTATCTTGACTGGGGGATATATAATTTTTCTAGTGTCCCCTTAAGTTTTTCTTGTCGGTGCTCGGTGAGTACATAATAGTCTAATTTTAAAACACCTAAGCAAAAAGGCATCATGTCAGTGGTTTCTATCTTAACCTATCCTCTAATGGGTATGAAAATATCATTAAAATTGTGAAGGTGCTATTTGTGTTATTTTAAAATTAGCATAAATAAAGCAAGTGCAAATTTGTGGATTCCAAAATTAGCCAATGATAACAAATTATCAGTAGGCAGTATTTATACTTCCAGTGCTTTCAATTTTAGATTTTAGTATGTTTTGACGATCTGTTTTATGTTTCTATTGCAATAAATGAAATTGATGGTTGTTACATTTAACACCTTGTATACATGCACATGTATGTTTTTGTACCTTAAGAAACCTTTGGTTGGTATCATATTGATGTCATGGAATTCAAAAATTTACCAAGTCCCTTACTTTCATTAAGAAATACAGTGTCAAAATTAACGAAACTGAATGCCAGGAAATTGAGATAATAAATATTACACACGTAATACTTTTGCAATCGCCCATCCTCATGTTTTATCCCTCTGTGTCCTTCATAGCAATAAAAATGTTACAATAAGAGGTCCGCGTTCTCTTTATTGATTATAGTTCAACAAATTTAGCCAATTACCATTTAAAACAAAATGCTCATATTCCCATAAAAGTTTTATAAATATTATACTGATACTAGCGGGCCCGGCAGACGTTGCCCTGCCCGACATGAAAAAAATTTCCGTAAAAAAAAATCCTAGAACCCGATTGCAGCTCCACCTACCGGGTCCAATTGTGAATGTAAACCATTCAGGAACCCACTCCAACACACACAAAAAATTTCATCAAAATTGGTCCAGCCGTTTAGGAGGAATTCGGTGAAATACACACGTACAGACTGTCAAACGCGCGAAGTTAAAATAGTCGTTACGTTTTCTCAAATTTTCCAATTTTCTGCGCAATTTTCTTAATTTTTCGTTTCGTAAGAACCTCCTACAAAGTATTAGAAACCATAAAATAAAAGTTGAATGAAATCAGTTAAGTCGTAGATTGTTCATACAAAAATACTAAAATCGGGATAAAAAAATGGGGATTGGGGGTAGGAGGGTGAAAAATACTTTACGACCTATTCTCATACCTACCAAATGTACAAAAGAAATCAATTATTTGGATATTGTTCATACAAAAATACTAAAATCGCGATTAAAAAATGGGGGGTGGGGGTAGGAGGGTAAAATATACTTTACGACCTATTCTCATACCTACCAATTGTACAAAAAAAATTTCATAAAAATCGGTCGAGTCGTTTCGGAGGAGTGCGACCGCAAACACCGTGACACGAGATTTTTATATACAGGGTGATTTTTTTATGTGGTACTAACATGGCTATCTTTTAAATCTTAATAGATACAGGTTCGGTTAAATGAGAGAAAAGTTGCGTCTATTCAAGCATAAAGAAGTACCGTTTGCAGAAGTTGATTATCTCTTTTCGTTTTTGAGATAATCGAAAAAAATTAAAATGTTGACTTTTACATTTGTGTTCATATTTTCCTTATTTGGCATTCAATCTTCAATCTGCAAAAACTTTCTTCGGACGACTTTTCATCCTCTTTCCATTATTTGTGGTAGCAGAAAGTACCTACCACGTCTCGTTTCTTCAGAATCATCATCAGGTTCATTTTTTCTTATGGCGCCGTCTTAGATTTTTTCACCATGAAATAGCCCATTTTTTTCTGAATAAAGTGATATAACATATTTGTATGTTTAAATCACATTTAGGCCCAGAATTTTAATAAAACATGATAAAAATGGTTTTTTCATCTAATCACAATTGCCGTGAAAACAAAAGTTTATCTACTTTGTCAACTCAAACGTCAAGAAACTTTTTAATACGATTGTGTTTTATTGGGTTACAATGGATTACTCTAATGACGAAAAGGTTGACATGTTATTTGTTTATGCTACTGCCAGAAGAAATGCTGAAAACGCTGCTGCAAAGTATCGCGAATCGTATTTAAAAAAGTTTCTTGACGTTTGAGTTGACAAAGTAGATAAACTTTTGCTTTCACGGCGATTGTGATTAGATGGAAAAACCATTTTTATCATGTTTTATTAAAATTCTGGGCCTAAATGCGATTTAAACATACAAATATGTTAGATCATTTTATTCAGAAAAAAATGGGCTTATTTCATGGTGAAAAAATCTAAGATGGCGCAATAAGAAAAAATAAACCTGATGATGATTCTGAAGAAACGAAACGTGGTAGATACTTTCTGCTACCACAAATGGAAAGAGGATGAAAAGTCGTCCCAAGAAAGTTTTTGCAGATTGAAGATTGAATGCCAAATAAGGAAAATATGAACACAAATGTAAAAGTCAAAATTGTAATTTTTTTCGATTATCTTAAAAACGAAAAGAGATAATCAACTTCTGCTAACGGCACTTCTTCATGCTTGAATAGATGCAACATTTCTTCTATTTAACCGAACCTGTAGGTATCTATTAAGATTAAAAAGATAGCCATGTTAGCACCACATAAAAAAATCATCCTGTATTAGATTATAAGTCAGTTAACCCTTTACATGCAAAACGCTGGCAAGAGAATAATCTTTATTTTTAAGTTATTTAATTAACGATTTAGAGATTTTTTGTGACGAGTTAGAATGCTCAACTGCTTTTTGATACAAAAGAGACTTGTAACCAGTTCCAGTATATTTAAGGTGCAATTAAATGACATTCTGCATTGCTATACGCACATGTTAGGCTCATGTTCAATTCATATGGCGTGAGAACATTTTTTTGAATGCAGGTACGTAGAAAGAGAATTCCCTGAAGCAGAAGATGGAAGGAACGCCGTGTACAGTGTACCGCCGATCTTTCAGAAAAATACCGGCGAGAAGCAGGCGAATCTTGCTGAACAAGTTGTTTTTAGCAGGCTGCACGGACTGACCGAAGCTAAGAATCTTCAGGGGCTTTGGATGACGTTCTTTTACAGCGCCAGCTACGCGGGAAGGTCCTTTCGAAATCAGCGGTTCGGAAAGCTCATGATAAGAGAACACGACTTTGTGATTTTCGTAAGGTACAGAGGTAAATAATAGGATAATATTCCAGCAATTTATCGGTGTGGTTACCTTACTACTGCTTCTAGTCAATATCAAATTGCTATACCGAATACTGTACACTCTTGCAAATTACCAGAAAATTGAAATTAACATTTTGAAATTGAGAAAAGTAAAAGTACGTGGCTTGGTACTATTGATATATCTTTAGCTTTTTGTCGAAATAAAAACAATTTGAAATTTGAAATTCCTTCTTCTAAAGTAATATGCTGTTCAGCGATTCTGTAACGCCTATAACCGCGTAATGTTTTTCCTGCTGTACAAAAACAAAAAATAGCTTCTATTATTACCGTCATGTATTTTTTTTACATTTGAGGGATGATAATCCGAGGTTGGCAGATCTGGTGAATATAGGGATGATATTCAAGTATGTAATTCGAATCAATTATATCTGTAGTTGTAGGCAATTGGAGTAATACGTCATTCCATGGAACGCCTAGTGGAGTGGCCTAGTCAGTCGCCGAAATGCTGGCGAAGGCTGTAATTCGTTTATTATGAATGAAATTTTCAGTCATTACGGAGAATGCGTTTTTAACTTCAGGCCAACAAGTTAATCAATTACCTGATTTCATGTTATAGCGTTTGGTCTGGTCAACTTCTTGTTTAGTCATTTGTTTAAAAAGTTTAATAATGAAATGTGTTGATTACAGTCTTCGCCTGCATTACGACGAATGACTAGGCTTTCTGCGGAATGACGTATTGCGCCCATTGACTACGACATATCCATTGCAATGTGTGATTTTTATCAGAAAAAACAACTTTGGCTTATTTCATCGGTGTTTTCCCAAGCTTTTTGTCGTTAAGAATGTGGAAAAATATTGATCATTTAGTTGCTGTTGTAGGTTTATAGTCAATCATAATTAATTCACGATCACCAAAAAACTGATGCAAGAATACCAACCTGGTAGCAGTAGGTATGCGGTTTTAAAATCGGTAATTCTTGGGATATGTTTTTTTAATTTGAAACTCTTATTATCATCTTTATAGGAATTCAGTCCAAGAAACTGATTGAACGCGCACTTCCTGCGTATTTCCCTGAAAATAGAACACACATACACCCCCAAACTATTTGGATCACTAGTCTAATCTTGACATTTCACTATTTTTTATATTCTTATCTCCGCCACTAGTCTATTGAGAACTAATACTTGTGTCTTAGAAGATATGCTACAGTCTGTCTCACCCATCCTCTATCGTCTTCGAAATATCTCTATTTTCCCTAACTCTTTGTCTTCGCCATGCGTATGTTGTACAACGTTTTAAATGCCTATAACTTTTTCCTGCCTGCTTTTCACATCGACCACATTTCTCAACCATACAATGGCGTTTTAGATGTTTTCCTCAATTTTCTAAATTTAACGTTCCCGAACCCGAACCCGAACATAATAGTTGTTTCCTTTTGTTAAACGAGACTAGGCCCTGTTGTATGTCTCTATACCGCTCCTACCATCTAGTAATTTGATTTCCCAAAAAGCAGAAATCCTATTTCTCTCTTCCAATTTGTACTTTAGTTTTAGTTCTAGTTTCACACACCCTTCCTATCATTCGCGATATGGAGTATTTTAATCATTTGACCCTGTATATTAATTCCGGACTCTCTTTTGTTCTTAGTCATCACCATAAAGTTCTCAGTCCAAAGACCGGTTGGACGCGTACCTCCATCTTTTCTATCCTAAGCTAACCTACGCATTTCTCTAAAAGCAGAACATCCTACATCCCCAACGACTTGAAAGTAGTAGTCTAATCTAGACCTACCCCTGCCTCTTTTTATTCCTATCTCTGACTTTAGTATGTCGCGAACTATTCCTTCGTGTCTTAGAAGGTGTCCTACCATCCTATCTCTCCTATTCTTTATTGTCTTCCTTACCTTTCGCTTTTCCCAAACTCTTTCTAATACCTCCCTATTGCTAACCTTATCTATCCACGGTATCTTTATCATGCATTAATTTGTAGCACCACATTTCAAACGCTTTCTACTCTTTTTCGATCCGCTTTTCCTATTGTCCAAGTTTCGCACCCCTATAATGCCGTACTCCATACATACGTCTTTAAGAGTCTCTTCCGAGTTTCTACATTAACCATACCCGAGCATAACAGTTGTTTCTTTTTGTTAAACGCAACTCGACCCTGCGCTATTCTTTGTTTTATATCTTTAGTGCTCCTACCATCTCTAGTTATTTTACTTCCTAAATAGCTGAAATCCGCGTCTTCCTCTATCTTCTCATTTCCTATTTGTATTTCAGTTTGAGTTCTATTTTCACACCCTCTACATACTTACCAAAATGTTGGTTTTCTTTTTATTGAGTTTCATGCCGTAGCCCTCTGTCAAAACTGTTCCCATTTCATTCAAAGCCTTTCCTTGTTTGTTTTTAGTAGTATGTACAATAATTGCCTCCTCGATATACAGGTGTTCTCAAAGTTGAGACATTTATTTTAACAGAATGTAGAACTCGTAATAGTAAGCCATTGTGTCAAAAATTGCCTCCATGAGAGTTGCAAAATAGCGAAGACGTTAATTAATATGGTCCTGAACTCCTTTTGTTTGCAATGGTAGGCGCTGAGTAATGTTTTAGAACTGGCGCGCGGTGAGCAAACCGAAAATCGCCCAATTTCAGTCAATTTGAGTAGTGGACGCGATCGAGTGAATGTTTTAAACAGTTTTCGTTTTTGTTTTCGTGCGTTTCTTTAAGAAATGGCACACGATTACGAAAACAATGAACTTTTAGACATGTTTTTAAGCTAGGAGACTGCCGACAAAGTGCAGCTGATGCAGTATCTCGCTTATACGCCGAAAGATTTTCTTTAAAAAATCATCCGACATCACGAAAGTTTGTTCATTTAATTGAAAGCGTTCGTGAGACAGAGTATTTAAAGGAGCAACGAGGTGGACATGCGGAAAGGCCTGTACCGCCTGAAATAGTGGAAATTGAGGAAGAATCCAACAATGAGCACTAGGTACACAGCAAATGAAATTGGAGTAGCCCACAGCAAAGTATGGAAGGCGATCGAATAGAAACAATTTTATCCGGACCATTATCAAAGGGTACAAGCGTTACAACCATAACTCTCATGTTTGGGCAATAGAAAATCCTCAGTACGCTGTACGAAGAACACATCTTCACCAGGAAAAATTTTCACAAAATGCTTGAGACAGGCTTACTGAGCCGTTCTTTCTTTAATCTTGAATGACAGGTGAAAATTATTTAAAATTTTTGCAAAGCAATTTGCTTGAATTACTTGAAGATGTTCCTCTAAATGTGAGACAATGTGGTTCTTACAAGATGGAGCTCCGACGCATTTTAGACGAGTAGTTTATGAACATTTGGGTCATGTGTTTCCCAATAGGAGGAGAGCGAGCAATGAACTAGTTTCCTGGCCAATACGTTCCCCGGACGTAAATCATGGTGAATTTTTTTCCTTGAAAAACTTAGCTTATAGCAATGGAGAAGTGAATAACGTAGAAGAAATTAGACAACGAATAGAAAACGATATTGTTGTTCGCAGGCAAAGAAATTTTATTTTCGCCGCGTTTAGTGACTCATGGTTACGACGAGAAAGATTATGGGCGCATAAAACGAACGATGACAACTTGGAACAATTTTTGTAAACGTACCAGGACCGTAATAGGAACAATCCTATCGGTAAGATCCCTATCTTCGTTATTTTGCAACTTTTATAGAAGTGATTTTTGGCAAAATTACTTATGTTCTTGTTCTGCCTCTACATTTCTAACATTAACAGTACATAATTGGTTTGTCTTTTCTTCGAACTTATCGTGCGTATTATCATCTCCCAATTTCTTCGGGTTAAGATACCTTCTACAGTTTCGTGTTTTCAAAATCTAAAATTAGCTTTCGCAACCATTATTTTATGATTGCTATCCGATGTCTGCCGCGGGATAACTTTTGCAGTTCCTAACTTCGTTGCTAAATCCTTGCCTGACAAGAGTGTAATTTATTTCGCATCTTCCTATGGTTTTTGGGCACCTTCCAAGTATGGCCCGAAATTAACGTGCAATATTTTACCGGCGTGTTCTGTGGTCAAAAATAAGACAAAATGATCCTATAAGCGTATACCGAAATATGCTTCGCAAGGGAGCTATTAGTTTTCTAAAAGAGAAAACCTGATGACGTTTTCTTCTAAATATCTTCGAAACAAGTCCAGTTAAAATCATGAAATTTAATGGAATATGCAAGTACCAAATGCTGAATCTTTTGCTGTAAACATACTTTTTAAAATTTAACAGGGGCTACTCAAAGCTGGGGGTGGCGGAGGTAAGATTTACCCCAACTTTTTAGAGCACGTCGTTTTCAATTTTTCCGTAAAAATTTGCAACTTCGGGTTTTTTTTGCAAAAAATATGCTCCTGTCTCGTTTAAGTATACAAACGAAGTTCTCCACTTCCACTTCTTGTAGGAATTTTTTGGGCATGCAGCGAAATTTTTGAATCGATTGTGCTCCTATCAAAACGAAACAGGAGCACATTTTTTGCAAAAAACTCTGAAGTTGCAAATTTTTATGGAAAAATTGAAAACTACATGCTCTGAAAAAAGTTGGGGTAAATCTTACCTTAGCCACCGCCAGCTTTGAGACGCCCCTGTTAAATTTTAAAAATTATGTTTACACCAAAAAATTCAGCATTTGGTACTTACACATTCTATCAAATTTCATAATTTTAACTGGACTTGTTTCGAAGATACTTATAAGAATACGTCTTCAGGCCTTCTCTTTTAGAAACCTATAGCTCCCTTGGGAAGCATATTTTGGTATACGCTTATAGGAATTTCTTGTCTTAATTTTGACCACAGAACACCCTGGTAAAATATAGCACGCTACTTTCAGGCCACCCTGTATAGTGGTGGTTAAACAAGGTATTCGCAACTACCATATTATATTTACTACAAAATTATGTAGCTCATATTATGTACTCCTAAGGAGTCGATTATTCTACCTTCTTTATCAGTACCTATGCCTATGTACTACTACATTGAAATCTTATACATTTACTAAATTCTCATACCTACCCCTTCACAAAACCTAACACTTATTCAATTTTACTATAAACCGCCTCTATATCATCATCACTATAGCAAGAAGTAAGCTTATGGGGGTAGACTAATGTGGTGATTTTCCGTTGCTTTCCACATTACATCAATAGTACACATCACACGGCCTCTGGCATACTATTAGTGAGAACTGTAGCAGTTTTTCAGGGACATCTCAGTTTGGTTTCTCACTAAGAAGTCACTGTGGTTCGGCTCTTTAGATCAGTGAAACGTGTAGGTCACCCCATTCGCCCTGTACTTATTACTAGAACTGCGACAATATACAAGTTCAGCGGGATAGCTCTTCTCATCATCAACAGCAATTTTTGATCTCTTGAAACATTATCTCAGTTTTTCCAGTATTCTTCCAGCATTGATCACAAGCATATTAAACATATCCGTAAATCTGGGTACCTCTTAACTCTTTGAATTTTTATCAAGCAGCAATGATTTAATTTTTTGTTTTAAAATCTCACAGTAAGATTTCATATCAATTAAGGCACACATCCATAAATAAATTGTATACTGCTTCCAGGAAAATTCTTGGTCGTCTTGGCTGAAATTAAATCAACTCACGATACCAACACACACATCAAAGATTTGGAAATCACCAGCGACGCAAAGGTCATCAAGAACAACAAGAGGTCAGCACAGCATCAATTGAGAGATCACATGGAGGTACTGCAGGGTATTCTGGGTGTAGAATCTGTCAAAAACAATATCAATTGTTTCATAATGTGGCCATTTTTGGGAGCTATGACGCGAGATCCCAAACACCAAATAATCCGCCGGTGGAAGGAGGATGAAGACCTGCACGTATTTGAAAACGTGTTGCAATGTCAGGATAAATTCAACAAGTGGTTCGAGGATAAACTCTTGGTATTGAACGGTACTACCGAGAGCGACTTTATTACTCTTCTATACAGGTAATTGTAACGTATTGTATACAACACAGAAGCAGAAAATTCTGTTATTTTAGTTCTGCGACATTCTATCGCTCTTTGAATTGGAACATTAACTTGTTTTATGGTTCTGGTTATGTACTTTTAAGTGTAATTAGTATTTCTGTAGCAACCACACGTACGATCGTACAGAAAATTCTGTCTACACGCATGGTTCTAAGAATTGCTAACTATAAGTATTTTCCTTTTTACAGTGAGAGGCTGTAATTGTAAAAAAGATAATATAATTACTCAAGAGCTGCTATGGTCGTAAATAAGCATGTTAATGTTCGAAATATTAACAGTATATCGTTCCATTGCCATTATCATTCGTCTTATTAAAGTTATGTCGTATAAATAGTGCATCTACTACTATACAGGGTGGGCCAACAGTGTGTAGTCGGCCCATATCTCTGGTTCTATTCAAGGTAGCAAAGTAAAACTTTACATGTACGTTGAGAACCCCACGAAGCATCAGATAAAATTATTTTGGTGTATACAGAGTGTTTAAACTCTCAGCACCACACCAAAGTGATGTTTTTTTAAATGGAACGCCCCACACTTGTTTACATATTTGAATTCCCAATAAAATTTTATGAAAGATGGTGTACTACACGATGGGGTTTAGAGTGAGCGATTTTAAGATATTACCATTTTAATGTCAGTGTGGACCCAACTTTGAGGAACTGCTGACATCTACTGGTCGAAGCTATTTAAGATTTCTTTATTGGACTAGGTTCACAGACTGCTCTATTTGTAAAATTCTTGAGTACTTCTGTCACAAAACTTAATATCATACAGGGTGGACAGCTTACGCAATATGCATTTTTTCTTAAAAATTTCAACACCCCATATATTATTTCCATATTTGATAGACAGTTTACTAAGCTTTTGATTGATGTAGATATTGTTAGGTCTGCGACTGACGGTTTCGGTAGAATTGAAAATTGAACTTTAAAATGCAGTAATTTTACCGGTTCTTTATTCGTTTCTCTCATATTTTAGCGCTCAAAACACAAAATATGATTTCCATTTTGTTTTTGGAGGTTGGTTTCACATTGAGACAAAAGATTTCATCGCCAGATTGCTTCTCCATGGTCATATTCTTAAATAAATGGTACCTTATTAAACCTATGTATAAATTGAAACAAGGAGTGCCATGGAAGAAAACCATCCTTTCAAGTAGTAAACTTACAATGAGATTTCTTGTACCGGTGTAGACTCTATTCGCTAAATATTCTGTAAAAACAAAGTGTAAGCATTTTTCTGAGTTTTGGGTGGCAAAATGGCGGAAATTCCCCAAAAATGGTACACAATTACGGCAAAAATCTCAGTTTTTAAGGTTCAATCTTTATTTCTGTCTAAATTATCAGTCGCAGACCTGCCAATACCTACATCAGTGAAAAGCTTAATAAACTGGCTATTAAACCTGCAAATAATATACGGGGTGTTCCATTTCACATTTTTGAGAAAAGCTCCATTTTGCGCAAGTTGGCCACTCTGTACAATATGAACTATTTTGAAAAAAGTGTTAATGGATTTTACAAACAGAGGGTCCTCTGAACCTAGTCCAATAAAAAAATCAGAGTTATCTTTGGCCAGCAGTCGTCAGTAGCACCACAAATTTGGGTTCACATTGGTACTAAAATAGCCATATCTTAACAACGCTTACTCTAAACCCCACCGTGTAGCATATCAACTTTCATGGAATTTTATGGAGAATCGAAATATGCAAACAAATGTGGGGCATTCCATTTGAAAAAACATAACTTTGGTTTGGTACGTAGCACGTGAACATTCTGTATACATCAAAATAATTTTAACAGAAGCTTCGTAGGGTTCTCCACAAACACGTAAAATTTCATGTTGATATCTTGATTAGAATCAGAGATATGGACCAACTACGCACTACTGGCCCACCCTGTATATAAGATTAAATTGTGAAATACTTCTAACGTACAAAGGCTTCTGGTTTACTGTCCTCCTGGTGCTTCAACTATTAGTCCATTAGGTTGATTTGAAAAGATCTTACCATGTTTCGTACCCCGCTAATGTGAATGCGTTATTTTTTGAATATGTACAATGTTCTAGACTCTCGAGTATATGGAGGAACATCTGTGATATTTTTGTCAATAAATGCATAGCCTAAAATGCATAGCATCGGCGCTACAGACCAAATAGCACGTTATTCATCATCAATGAGCGAGTTATGATGATTTTTAATGAGGATGAAAAGTTTGAGGCGCGAGTCGCAAACAAGTGCTTTAATTCATCAAAATTAATAACAGCAATAAGTCGCGAGTAGAATACCATACATTTTCTTCGAAAACTCACAAAATTACACTGTTAGGGATAGATTAGACCCCGTATTCTAGATAAGTGTGCAAAAATTTTGCCACTGCATTCGCATTGCCATAAATTTAGAGCTAAGTTGTGAAACAATAATAGTATATTATACACGAGTTTATAATGAATGCTATTATTACCCAGGGTGAAGTTTACAACACAAGCGAGTGAAACGAGCGAGTTTTGTAATCATCCGAGGTAATAATAGCATCATTATAACGAGTTGCATACTATACTTTGTTCACGACTATCAAAACAGATTCCCAGAAAGAATTTACCTTCATTTCCCTTCTCCAGTGTAAGAAAGATTCCTACATACGCTCTCAGGTATAATTTTCTTGGTTTTTTGGGCAGTGAATCTAATGAGGCAAATTCTGCAGCTTCTTTTATTGCTGGTGCTGTTAAAGAAACCTCGTTTTCACTCTCACTATTCATTATATCTTCTTTTTTAGAATACGCATTTCAAATTAAAAGCAAACCATGCTGATTTGACGTTTCAATTTGAACTGACACAGCGCGATCGCGGCCTACTAAATAAATGTAAAAAAGGGTCAAAGCGATGTTCCTATTGGTGTAGTGAATAATATTCATTAATCACTGCAGTGATTAATGTATCTAATTATGATTGAAGAAACACAAGTATAAAGAGTATATTATAAGATAATCGTGGACAAATTTATTTTTAGTAGCCCAACTGATTTTATTTGCCACAGTCATTGTCTTTTACAAAAGTTTCATTTTCTTGTACTTACACTATTAAAGTGCTTAGCCCTCTTAGAAAAGTAGAAATAACGAATTAAAGTTACCTACATAAATGACAACAGCGGACGTACCTAGGAGTGACGACATTCGTGCCGCGCCGGGTGGAATTATTAATTATTTTTATTTACAATAAAATGATGTTTCGCGAAAGACTCAAAGCCAGGGATGAAAAAATCAAAGGTTTCGATAGTTGAAATAACAAAACGTCGTCCAGCTGCCAATAGTTCTAATATGTAAATGTAGATTTGAAAGCTTTCTATAGGTAAGCTACAATAATTTTTGAACAGCCGCAACTCGTGGGCAATGGACTCATTCATTATGTAGATACTACATAGACGATTAAGATCCTGGATTTGAAAAATATTTTTCTTTCCAAAATATATTGGTAGGTGCATATTGGCACCGTTGCACGGCACCAGATTCTGCAAATACGGCAGAAACTTGTAAACACCCAAGTAATACACTTGGGTGCAATGAAATCGACCCACTTAGTATTTTAGACAAATTCTTTTTTCAGGGAGTTCTTTTATAATCTAGTAAAATAATATATGTATAGTGTAAAATATTATTTTACTTATTTAAGAACATATGATTTTTAAGTTTTATGTTGTTTTACATTCTGTGTTTTAAGTGTTTAATCGCAAAAAAAAAATATTTTTCAATGGATACAGCTCCAGAAATTGCAGCTCAAGCAGTTGCTCTGCTTCAAGCAAGAAACAGCCAGAGATTTGTGGCCATGCAATTTAACTTAAGCCGATCAGCAGTTAGAAGGGTGTTCCAGAGGTTCCAAGAAACTGGTTCTTATAATCGGATACCCAGGATCTGACAAGGAAAAAGGCACAACCGAAAGGGGCGAATATTTTCTGACCATACCAGTACTGGGGAAACATTACTTGAATAGTGTCCAGTTGCAGCTGCATCTACGGGAAGCGTGTGGTGTGGCTGTTAGTAGGTGGACTGTGAGAAGGAGGCTTAAAGAAAAAGTCCTTACATCACACAAGTCTGTAAGTGGTCCAAAACTGACAGCAGCCCACCGCCAAGCTTGCCTCCAATTCGCAAGAGAATACCTGAATTGGGCAGTTGAACAATAGGGGTCAGTCCTTTTCTCTGATGAGACCAGGATTGGCCTTCATGGCAACTATGGATACCCTGGATACCCTGTACAGAAGACATGGGGAGCGATTCGCACAATGTTGCTTTTTCAGAGCGAGTCCTTTTTGGAGGTGGATCATGTATGATTTAGGGACAATAGCCTTGACAGCAAGAACTGATTGTGTTTTCGTTGATGGCGCTGAACGTGGTCATAACAGAAGATTCCTCAATGCTGAATAATGCATAAACGAAGTGTATGAAGATTTACGCGGGGTTTATTGGTGACCAATTAATTTTTATGCAAGATAATGCGAAACCTCACACTGCAGCAGTTGTGCAGGGATATTTGCAAGAGGCTGGTATACAGGTAATGAAATGGCCAACACGCAGCTCCGACCTAAATCCCATTGAACATCTTTGGTATCAACGAAAAATAAAAATTCGACATAGAGATCCTGCACCTAAACGTTACAAGAGCTTGCGATTGCTGTTGAAGAAGAATAGCTCAACATACCCCAAGAAAATATAGCCAACCTCATATAATCAGTGAAACACCGCATGCAGGCCATTATAAGGGCAAGAGGAGGGAACACTAATTATTAATTTTGAAAGACATTTCATAATTTTCATTTTCACTGTTCAGGATCTTCAATTTTGTTTATTATTTTTTTTCTGAAAATGATATTTTTGCGATATTTTATTTATGACTAAAAAACTTCTGAATAACCAATGAAATTTCAGGATATTCATTTGAGTTTGACAGTCAGTAATGATCTCAAAAATTAAAAATAATACACATATTAAATAATGTAGGGCTCATTTACACAAAATCAGTTTATCAAATTTGAAAACTGTAAGTGGGCTGATTTCATTGCACCCAAGTTTATATTATGGGCGCATGAAAAATTCGAAATAAACATGAAACAGATTTTTCTCTTGATATGCTACGCATTTTGCTCACATTGGAAAACACATTGAGTAAAAATACCTCTCCCAATGTAAAAAAAATAAATATAAACTCGTGCTCCGCTATCAAATCGAGTCTGGATTGTCCGACCTACAAGCAAGCTAGGGTTGGGCGAGATCGAGATCTCGGCGAGAGTTGGCCCACTCTCGTCTCGATCTCGAAAATTCTCGAACCTCTTCGGTCTCGTCTTGATCTCGAATAACTCTCGACTGCGAAAATCTCGTCTCGCCTCGAGACTCTCGGTTCTCGATCTCGAATTGATTAAGAGGTAGGTGGTATCCTTTGTACTTTGGAAGCCAAGTACCATACGGTCGATTTTCGCCTGCGATAAGGGGGTGGTGTATCGCAAGACGCGGCACCAGCAGTTTTCGTGTCAGGACCGCATTCAGAAACAGTTTGTTTGGGCTCGGGAACGTTTTTAGAACGCAGAATATTGAAATAAAAAATGTCCAGAATACAAATACACATTCAAAACATTTTTTTAACAGAACGTCTTATCCAATCAAAATACCACCCTCCTAATTATGAATTGAAGAACATTTTTGGGCCTTATGACGCAGATCTGTTCTTATTAAGTGAACCACAGGTTGCAACAAAATACTTACCTTTTCTTTTTCGCGATTGAACGATTGAATATTGTGTTAAGTTTGGAATTTAAAATAAGATGCCTCTGTAAAAGTTTCTATAAGCGGATACAGTTTTAAAAATTGAAAAATAAAAGCCCTTACCACAATATTATTTCACAACATTTAGTTGTACTAAATACGCATTTCGCCAGCAAAGATGCCAAAATACGTATTTAGTACAGCTACACAATCTCGTAGCTCGTAGACTACTGATGATGGCACCTTAGCTGCCGAAATACGTATTTAGTACACTTCAATGTCCTGAAATATTGTGGCAAGGGTTTTTATTTTTCCATCTCTATTAGTAAAACCACACGCGATCCGTGAATATTGGATTAAGTTTTGTTTTTTGAGTTGTTCTGTAATGTATTGTTTTTGCACTGAATGTATGTATTGTACATATAACATGTTTAAATCAACATTTCTTGTGTTTTAGTGACTGAAATACGCAATGATTCAGTAAAACTGAGTTATTGCGAAAAAGTTATCAAGGAAAAAACTTCACAATTATATTTTACAAAATCTAACAAAATGACACTTACCTATTTGCATCCGTTGGAAATTAAAAAAATCGGACACAGCATTTTTCGCACTGTTTCTACATTATTTTTATCAATTTATTATTTTCCAAAAAGTATTTTTGTTGTGATATTTATGGGACGCCGTTTGGGTCTTTAATCGTCTATTTAAGGATATGTTACAGATGTCTGTAAATCGGGAATTATGGATATCCCACAGATATTTTTAAATATTTAAAAATATCTCACAGATATTTTTAAATCATATTGGATATCAAACAGTGAACAATGATTATTTTTATCTGCGAGATATCTTTAAATATTTAAAAATATCTCACAGATATTTTTAATTCTATAATTACGGATATCTACTAAGCATTTTGATATCCAAAATTGTGGCGCCACCTATAAGGCGAAAGATGTAATTATTATTTTCTTTTGGGCTGGTGTAAATCGGTCGCGCGGCTCCACAGTGTTTCCAACCCTACCGAAATTTCGGTAGATCTACCGATTTTATATGTTATCTACCGATCTACCGAAATGATACATAATTATACCGAAATTTCATTTTTTAATTATGCAATAGAGTCCATTAGTGTAACGGCAAAATCAGAGCGCGGAATTTAAAACGCTATCGGCTGTCCTAAGAGAAAAGTAGGATAAAATTCTTCAATGCATTTTAAATGGAGCTTAGATGACCTTGCACTTCACATTCTATTTTTACCTTTCATCCTGATTTCTTAACATTAAATCAATATATGGCGATTACTATGAAGCTTTTTCGGTGTTTGTCTTGTAAAAGCATTTATTTTTGCAGTCATTTTGTTTAAAACCAAAATGCAACAAACTACTGCAATTTACGGCGCTAGAACCGGCGCAATAGATGGTTTAAATCGTCCATAGAAGTCCTTAATAACACTAATTTTTAACACTTTCTTTTCCATTTTACACTTTTTAAATATAAATAAATTCTTAAACCCCCTATTAAATAAAGATTAAACAATAAATTAGCCGGAGAAATAAACAACTTAACCTCAAACTCTGTGCATTAAACGTCAAAATAATAATGATCTGGTCTAAACAAGACATAAGTTCTTTTATTATATGTACTGTACTCATCCGTTTTAAAATATTTCTGAAATTAAGTTGTATTTTAAGTTGTTTTTGAAAATGTAACAGCTGGAAAGAGCAGTCTATTTGTCACTTGCAGAATCCCTGTGAACAGCAAACCGTTGTTAATATTGAAGTGGCGTGTAAATACTGTGAAAATATTGTGAAAATCCCTAATGAATATGTGTCCAAAAATGGCTAAAAAAATAGATACAGGATGTTGAAATTTCTTACAAAAATGTAATATCTGCTTGTATCGTTACCTACTATTTTCAGCTGTTTTGTGCTATTCTCGAGTATTTACACGCCAATTCGATATTTACAACACTTTACTATTAGAAAGAATGGATTGACAATTTCGTTTTTAAAATCTCGGACTAATGCACCGTGTTACACAAAATTATTTCTCTCTGAAACTATGCCTCGAACGCAAAAAACAAAAGAGATATTTTTTCTTGTAAATAAAACAAAGATTCTAATATTTTGCAACATATCTATGCAAGTCAGTAGCGTAACATAGTTTCGGTAATAAATGTGGTCTCCCCACCTCGTAGTGACGCCACTGGTGAGAGTACAAAACTCAAAATTTATAAATTAGTAAATAACTTCAAGGAATTATTATGCCCAAAATTCCAAATGAATAGGTCCGGTAGTTTTCCAGATATTAAAAAAATAACATTTTTGAAAGAAATTTCAACACCTTGTATCTCGCTTAGCCGGCATTTTTGGACATACGTTGATTAAGGTTTTTCGCATTATTTTTAAGTATTCTATCTACATACCCTAGAAGTTTGTTACACTCATTATAGATCACCCTGTATTGCATTATACTCCGATCATCTGTTTACCCTACAAAATTTGCATTTCTCTAAAACGTTGAAGATTCACTTCTATCGCGAGTGGCGACCACGCATCCAGTTTTTTTAATCATGTTTTTCCTTGCCCTCAGCGTTCAGGTTATTGCCAATAAGTGGTGCGAATAATATTGAAATATTAATAACGGTCAACGGCAAAACCAGCGCCGGCAACGAAAAGTAAATTTGCTGGCTGCCGGCGGTGACAACGCAGGCACTTCCGGGGATAAATATCCCAGGAAGTACCAACGTTGCTAAGCGTTTCCAATGTGTAAATATCCATCAAGTAGCTCATACAAGAGCCTACCTTGCATCGGCACCTTGGTTAATGGGATACACATGAAGTTAGCGGTTCAGGTAGCTTGGGGTGAAAACCCGCTGAGGATGACTTTTTTAGTCATATTTTTCCTTGTCCTCCAGGCAAAATGCTTGCCGTCTGTAATTTTCAAGCTTATAGTTTCTTAGGGCAAGGGAAAGGTATTTTTTCCCTTGCCCTACAAATGAAAACGACGTAATGCAACGTTGCACATTGGAATTGGAGAAGCTTGACAACGTTGGTATTTCCTACGATATTTAGCACTGATTTTATAATATCATAAAATCACTGATAATTTAGCCGTCCTCTTTATCCTCGGTAAGAAACGTCAGTTATTGCCGAACACGAACACAAAAGTTTCACCAATCAGAGTGCTACCGAGACACAAGTCCTGGGGAAACAGAAAATTCGACCGCGCGCAGGCTGGAGATTTAAAGCGGGAGAGCGCGTAAGTCAGATTTACACTAGACCATAAATACAACTAAGCTTACTTCCTGGAAATTAGAGGGCGCTGCAATTTTGGATATCAAAACTGGCAAGTGATATTCATAAATAATTAATTCTATCTTACAGATAATTCTAAATATTTAAAAATTACCGCCCCATATCTAAAATTGTTGATTTAAAAATATCTGTCGGATAAAAATAATTGTTTGTGGATATCTCACTGATAGCATTAAATATTTGAAAATATCTGTGGGATATCCTGAAACCAATACTATTTTTGCTCACTTTGGATTCGTATGTAATTCTTTAAGCAATACTTACGTGCTAAAGTCAAAGCTAAGCAAAAATTGATTTGATTTAAAACTATGCTATAGATATTTTCAAATATTTAAAACTATGAGTGAGATATGCATTAATAAATATTTATATCTCGCTGATATTTTTAAATAATGAATTATGGATATCTCCGAGATATTTATGTCGATTTGACAATATCTGGTAGATAGAAATAATTATTTATGGATATTACTTGCATGGTTTGATATAAAAAATGTAGCCTTCCACTTGCTATTCTAAATTGGATAATAATTACAACATGTAAAGGATGGTGTAATTGAATTATTGAATCTTTCGCCTTATAGGTGGCGCCACAATTTTGGATATCAAAATGCTTAGTAGATATCCGTAATTATAGAATTAAAAATATCTGTGAGATATTTTTAAATATTTAAAGATATCTCGCAGATAAAAATAATCATTCTTCACTGTTTGATATCCAAAATGACTTAAAAATATCTGTGAGATATTTTTAAATATTTAAAAATATCTGTGGGATATCCACAATTTCCGATTTAAAAACATCTGTAGGATATCCTTAAATGGACGATTAAAGACCCAAACGGCGTCCCATAGATATTAACGAGGATATTATTTATGCAGTTACTACGATTTTATTTTAAGTTTATTTTCTAGAAGCTCTTTTATTTGGTTTTAAAAAATAAATATAATTTTCTCACATAACGGTTTAGTTTAGTATTATTAATTATCACCTATTATTCTTGACAAAAATACAGAAAAATAACATTGATCAAAAAAATAATGTCGAGAAATCGAGACTCTCGACGATTTCTCGAGCGAGAGTCTCGATCTCGTGCAATTGACTCTCGGTCTTGATCTCGATTTCATTGGACAGTTCTCGTCTCGGTCTCGCACCCGAGATTTTCATTCACTCTCGATCTCGGCGAGAATCGAGACGAGAAATGCACAACCCTAAAGCAAGCGCATTGCCACTGCACCGTTACATTTATAATTTAATGTACTTCCAAATCAATATTTAACTTAACTTACAATTTGCCCTTTTCAAAAATTTTGCATTGATTATTTTTAAGTGATAATCCGCAGAGCTTTTCCGTCAAGGAAATAAGTACCAAAATAAAACTTACCCTAATAATTAATCGGCGGACTTAAGCATTGCTCTCGCTGGGATACACTTTGCATATTTCAGTATACCGAGGTTAAAGTCGGCACTGTCGTCATACGGTATAAAAGGGGAACTATTGTTATTATTAATTAAAAATTGACTTTCAGTAAGTATTACCTATTTTCAAAGAATAATAGAATAAATTTGTTGGGTTACTTTACTGGTGAGCAGGATTTTAACAAAATGAGTTTTTCATGTTCATTTTTCGTGTACCTTCTCAAAAACAGCTGGTAGATATATTAAACATATTAACATAAATTAATACGACAGTCTGATTTATCATAAATAAATGAAACTTAAATATTTATATGGCCATCTAAAATACAAAAGTTTGCAAATATCCTCTGTGAAATTTCGTCATACATGCTTGTTTTTCAAACTTTTAAGGTACATCGTCCTGAGTTGCGGAAACTTTGTAAACGAAATACATGAAAGTTTGATGGCACTGCTTACTCAAGAACAAATAAAGCTATTAAACAGTGATATATGTCGAAATCCCAACCGATGGCCTACAGTTGTTCATGGAGCAGCCGGAACTGGAAAAACACTGCTGGTTTTAAGGAAACTAGAACAGTTGCACCAGGAAGGAAAACTCAATGAACAAAATCGTGCCCTCTATGTATGTTACTGGCCCGGAATCAGGTATGTCATTTTATACATGGTACTTGTCCCAAGACCACATTAGCATACTAATTTGATTCTACTTATATTATGTTTCCAGCTGTACATAGTTCAGTTTCCAATTTTTAACACCATACCACAAATTTTCGGTTTCTAACTTTGCTAAATCCAAAATAACTTGTATTTGTTATTTCAATTTTTTCCATTTAAGAGACTAACTGAATAAAATAATTTGAACTAAAAATGAAAATGTACATGTACACGATTGTTAATTAAGTATTTTCTTTTCAAGATACGACACTGAGAGGAAATTAAAAATTCTCGGCATAGACAAGTATGTGGACACCGCAAGATTCTACATTTCTCTCTCCGGCTTCCTTGATAATAACAAGAAAAAATACAAGCACGTATTCGTCGACGAAGCTGAAGTAATATGTTTGGCTTTCGAAAGTGATATAACTACAAAGACTGTTTCAAAAATTTACCAACGCTATCATGCAGGAAACTGCATCCGCAAAGAATGCGAAGAGAACAAATTTGAATGTGACGCAAGTATTATAAAGGAACATTTAACTGATGACTGTGGAGAACTGTGGTTTTTGGTAGACATTAATCAAGCAATTTTATTTCTCCCGAAATATTCACCTCAGGTGCTAAAGACACCTTCTATAATTCTTACAAAGGTGATGCGTTCTACAGGTTTCATATTTAACGTTTTCAAACAATTCTATTCGAAACCCATGCCCTTATTACCGCCTGCTTTGTTGGCGAAACTAAACATTCCTAACATAAGCATAGGTCACCATATTTCTGGTCCTCCTATCTACTGGGTAGACTCAGAAAATCAAGACTGTAGTGACGCCAAAAGCTGCGTCCTTTGCGGTGTAGTTCATGTCATAGTTGATCTTTGTTCTACCAAAGGCTTCAAGCCAAACGACATTTGCGTCATACCTTTCCTCTTCAACGAACATTTCAACATCAACAATATAAATAAGAGGATATCTGATCTCTTCGTTGAAAATGGTTACAGGCCAAAAGCTGTTGGTGATGTCGAAGAATTTATTGGCAACAAGCAAGTAAACGATTTTTTAGTTTCTTGGGCATTGCGCGTCAAGGGTTTGGAATTCAAAGTTGTGGTCGTTGCATTCGACGAAGATTTTGACGCTCACGACTCAGAAGATAGAAGCAGAACCTACATCATTACTTCGAGGTGTACCTGCATGTTAGTGGTAGTTAGCACCAAGGAAATAATGGAAGCAGTAGACAACGGGAAAACTATGCAAAAATATCCATTTAGCTTAAGCTTCTAAAAAACGCAATCCTACAAAGTGTATAAATTGTCGACTTGGAAATGGGATGGTAAAAATTCAAAATCCAAATATCTTTTAGCTCTATCTTTATTAAGCTATTATCATCCATGGGCGTCGCCTCCAAAATTTCCAGGGTGAGGCATTTAGCAAATAATTGATTGATTTTCATGGTAGTATCTACCATATTTCATTATTTACCTCTACCCCCTTGGCGACGCACATGGCTACTATCATGCGGTCTCAAGAAAACCTTAATCGATCTGTTCTGTCAAAGAATATGTTACATGCACAGTGTTCAACTTGGTTATTATTAAAGATACAAAAATTGTTAAATGGCAAATGTTTACCAGAATCTTACGACCACTCCAAATTTAGAAGCAAGTTTTAAGAAACTTTTCTGATTTTTGAGATATCCAAAGAAAACAAAAAGTTTGCTTTTTATTCGATTTACTTTGTTGGAACTTGAACATTGTTTAGGCACTTCTTGAAAAGATGCGTTTGGTGGTCTTGTCAGTTTTTCAGTCTTTTTTAATTTCGAAGATTTGACTATATTTGAATTAAAACAATAGGTTTGGGGTGATCATAAAATTGTGATAAACTTTCCTAATTTAATTAGGACATTGTGTTTATATAATTATGCAATATTTTTATTGTTTATAATGATTTTATCACACTTGTTAAGAATGTCCACCATGTCCTCCAACTTCTGAATACTTCAGAACTTTTGTTACTGTTCTCCATGTAGCATTAATTTCTCATACAATTGACGAAAATAATTGAGAACTACAAGTAAGTTTAGTCCTTCGAGCCGAATCGACGTTACATCTGTAGAACTCACATTTCCCTAATCATTGTTAATTTATTGTGAAACTTGGTTTGTTCTTAGTTGTAACCTATGCATGGTACAAATGTGCGCAATTACAGACCGACTTCATATTCTACTGGGACTCTTCAGTACGGCAAGGTAGGCAATTAATCCTTAAGGGAGAGCCAAATCACACTGTATAGATGTAAATTGTTGATCAGCTGCAGACTGACAGATTCGCTCAAACAACTACACCCCGGGCAAGTACCCCGCCAGTCATTGAATCACAGAGCGAGTCTATGTCGGCACGCAAGAGGCCTACTCCAATAATGCTGGGGTTGAAAGCCTCCATACCTGCCACATTGCCATGTACAGTACAGTACTTACAGATCAATTAAAGTCTTGTTGATGCAAATCCAAAGCATTTTCGGCTGTGATTAATCCCAAATGATAAAGTAAATATATTACTAGATATTAGAAGGAAAATTAGGCAAAATCTGTGATTTGTTTATGTCAAAGACAAAAGACTGCGTTATGTAAATATTTCAGATTTGACAAACAAAACTATACGCCATGTATATGAATAAGCATGCTGGTTTTGATTTTTTTTTAATTTTCGGTGAAAAGGCCAAATTATTAAAGGGTTTGCCGGTTGGTGGAATTAAAAGAAACGCAAAACACATTTGATCAATACCTAAGTAAATTTATTTGTACTTAGAAACTTTTACATATTCAGACTGCTTCAACTTTAGTTCATGTCGTGTTGTTTACGTTTATGTAAATTTACTGGTACAATAATAGAATTTTCCGAGATATTTGAATTGGGAATCAATCCAATGATTGATCCTACATTATGTAAAAAATTCAGTATAAATTTTAAAAAGATAAAAAGTAAAGAACAGAGTGTGGGTGAAACCCATGAGTTAAACCAGATGCACCAGTTAGGGAGTTTCTGGTATACTAATTCCACGTGCAGGCAGAAACGTTTGAATGATATGTTTTCATGCGTGATAAAAATATGTGCAAGTCCTTATACAAAAAGTAAAGGGCCTGGCAACTTTTTTACATGCTAGTTTTGCTTCTCCAAGTTATCGACTAAGTCTTTCAAAGGCTTACGAATTACTTGCAGGTGTCTTAGGGATGAATTAAGTGACGGGGAGGTAACTCATTAAAGTGTAATAAACATATGTATGTCATTGCAGTGGGCGACCTATGAACGTTTCTAATTTCCTGATACTACCATTTTTCAACCCTGTGTTTATGACAGTACCATCGCATCCTACTGCCTTCAAATCATGCACGTTGTAATTTGTATTAGAATCCTTTAAGAATGCCTTGATACTTAATGTGATATTTGTAGCACTTCCGGAAGTTGGCGTTACATGACCGAGATATTTTGAACCTGGCTCTGAAACTAACACAATATGTTCCTCTGAGACAGTTTCCTTGTAACGTTTTGTGCCTTTCTTCTCTTGCCGAATTGTCTTGTCCTTCCTTCCGTCAAAATAAAGTCCTTGTACTGCTAATGATCTTTTTTCTAAATTTTCTTGGAGTTCTGTTCGTCTTTTCTTCCGTTCGCTCCTCATTTTACTTCTATCCCCTATTTTTGATGAATTTTATTTTGTTATGACTTGCAAATCCTGGAGAACCAGCGCTTACTAATATTGAGGCTGATCTATCCGAAATCCCTGTTCGATCACCTGCTTGGGCTGGATTAAGTAATTTAATTCGTTTTCCAGAACCTAAAGAAAAGTGAGTTTGGAATGATGTTGACGGTTCTGAATTGAAGACCCTTCTACGAAGTTGTGATACCTGCGAGTATAAAATACGTTCTTTCTTCTGCAGTATCATTCTCACTAGTGTCACTAGTGTCTTCGAGCTTCTATGTCTTAACGTCTGAATCCTCAGATTTTGATAATTGAGAGACTTCTTTAACCTTTCTAACGAAATTCTTCTGAAGAATTTTGCTGGTTTTTTATCAGTATTACCAATTCCATTTTACGAACTGTTCCTTGGTCAACTAGAAAATCTTTTTCTCACTTGAACACTTTATTTTTGCACTGCTATCACTAAAGTCTTTACATTTACAGACAGACTTATCAAACAGAGTTTTTTCACTCAGCTCCCTGAATCTTGTTACTTTCTCTTGAGATTTTTTATTCTTCTTTATAACCTTATATTTTTCATTAAGGTTCGCTATTAAGCTCAAAGTTCTTTGGTCAGAAATTATTGGAATAGACGCTTTTACCATTTGCCAGTGCAACTCTGGAAATGTCACTCAGGCTGGGATCTTTCCCATTGGCGTTATCCTTCAACAATAACCTACCTAGACCACAAATAGTACCTCATAACATCTGAATTTGTAGGAAGAACGTTACCTTTGAATTCCTTGGATAAATATCAAATCTCTAATTTAAACCTTGCAAGTAGATATTTGCAAGCTGCTGCTAATACCAGCAAACTTGGGTAACTGTAACTCTGCATTATTTTCAATATCACTGAAGATCATATTAAACGATGTAGAGTAGATGCTAGACTCAGATGCCGAAGTCTTTCAGGTTTTCGTCAGGTTAGTCAGTCAGATCACACACTAACAGCACCATAATTTCGGCATTTGGTTAAATTTTGAACGTTTGTTCAGCGATTGAGAAAATTTGGCATCTGAGTCTGACATAGCCATAAACAGTACAAAATATGAAACGCCAGACCTGCAATGATTCCTATCGCTGCGCGCTGGACTTGTAAGTGGAAAGTGTGGCCAAAGGCCAAATACATGCTTGTTAAGGACTTGGAAATGGATCGGTTGTAGTACAATTGCTTGAAAATAAATAACCATTACAACAGTTGAACATGTACGAACGGTTCATAAATTGGTATATGACTTGCAATACTCAAGTGGAAAAGTATTGAAAAATATTTTAGGAGACTGACCGTTTATTCCTTTTCGCCTACTTACTGCTCCTCAAAGCCCCCTTATTGTCCCCGAGGCCAGTCATCACCACCCACTGGATCTCTCCAGCCACCAGGCAGGAAACGACGCGACGGCGACATCGCCCGCTTCGTGATCATTGAGGTAGTGTATTTTTGCAAAAAGAACGGTTTGAAAGGGGAATAGTTAAACATGTAGATATTTTAAAGGTGCACAGATACCAATTAGAGGAAATAATGTGATATTCAATAATTGATATATCCGAGAAAGAATGTTACATTTTGCATTTTGTTAGCAAACGCAAAGAGATGTCAATCATTCCACAGGCAAAAATGACAATGTGCTACTCTAAGAAAGAAGCACTGTCCTCTCGAAAAATGATCGTTTGGCAAAATTAGTAGTGATTTTCATAATTTTTCTAATATGCAATACTTTTTCTGACCACAATATCTATACTTACTTAAGTAGGTACGCTGATGACTCGCTTTGTTTGTCAAGCCTGTTAAGGGCCCCACACACACGCAATTTAGAATTAATTCAAAACTGTACATTCAAAAGTTTTGAACGGAATGTTGCGCGACGGTTCTCCACACACACACAATTTTCACTTCGCAGTTTTTTAAAACATGGCCTCGAGAGAAGAATTAAATTTATTGTCAGTGGCGTGCCTAATTATTTTGAAAAAAAAATAAACAAAGATTCAGTCGGAGTAGATGGGAGAAACATTGGTTGCTGAAACGTGATCACTTTTCACATATTAATCTCTTCGAAGAGTTGCACTCGTCGGGACGGTCTGTGAAAGTCACCCCGAGCATAATAAAATACGCAATTTCGACGAAAAATTTGACAGGCGGGTGTCTGATCTTGGAAGATTTCGCGATCGCCGGAAATTTTTGTTTGCCATTTTCTAATGCATATTTCTACCGATCCAAAATTCCGCCCAACTTAACACTCTTTGATCTTTCCCCTTTCGAACCGTATCCCGCTGGACTTCCCCCTTGGACCCCGAGGGACGAATTTGGCCTCCGTTTTGCATGCTTTTTGCCCTAAAATTTTGCATTGCTTCGGGGAAAAATTATTTCCCCCATCAACCTCTGTGCGAGGGAGATGATTTTTGAATATTTTCGGTCCGATCGTCTGGGCTATCGGAATCCGCCTTCAAATTTACCCTTATTTTGAGGGCACCGTATCTCGCTGGCGTATCTCGCTCCCGCGTTCGAGATCGCCTTTTATGACCTACAACTTTTGTCGGCGGAAGAGCGGACGACGCCCGTTTTTTCGCATGGCTTGATCTTCTGGTTGCGATGGAACATTTTCGGCCGCTTCCGGTACGCCGAGTTCGTTATCGCTTGGAAACAGGGTGTTTTACCGGAGTTGGAAAAATCGCGATGGTCACTGCGGATCCGGGACGAATTCGCCTTAGAACTTCTCAAATTTCATCCCGATCGAAGGTATTTTCGCCAGTGTTTTCGTTCATTAAAAAAATATGTTCGATTTTTCACGTTTTCGCCGCTTTTCGGGGAGAGGTTGACGATTGTGGGACGGGTGAAATTATAGTCGAATTGTTTGTTTTTGTTGAAAAAACATAATAATGCTCAAAATACGTTTAGTATAAATATATATGAAACATTACTTATCTACTTCTATTATATTAACTACTCAAAATCAAATAAATCCGTTAAAAACTATGTCACCTGCTGCGCGCCACTGTATTAAACAAAACTTGAGGTTTTGACCACACACGCACAATTTTGAATGCGCAATCGTCGGTGTACAGTTAAAATTTCAAGACAGACTTGAAATGAACGGTTCAACTGCGCAGTTCAAAAAAGTCTTAAGACTTGCACCACACACGCACAATTTTGAATGCACGTTTTTGCCTGTTCATTCAAAACTTAACGCAAGTACGTGTGTGAGTGGGCGCCTTTATACTTACCTCTATATTTTCATTTTCAAGTTGCTATGACACTACTTTTATTTATGCATGGATCATGCTGAAATTACAAGCGATTGTATGGTATTTCCAAATTAATTTGTTCTTCTTCACCCATGCTGGATTTCGTACCGTTTAATTATTTTGTACACTCCCATATGGGGTAGTTCCTTATGGGGTCTCAACCACCTAATTTAGATACATTATCGCATTGTTCATTGATTATCTTGCTTGAGAGATTATCTGTCAGATTTTTTTGTCTTTTAACCAATTTAAAAAACTTGAATGCTTTTGTTTGTTGTTTAAGAGTCGTACTACGCTAATAACCGTACAGCATTTAATTTACAAAATTTATTTAGTTTTTGAATTTTAGACTAACTAATTTCAGATCGATCACCTATTTTCATAACATTACGACGGATAAGCATTTTTATCAGATTGTTCTCTTAACTTAATTTCAATTTACTGTATAGACTATATCAGGATGATGGCATGCATAGACCAGAGAGAAGAGAATTTTCCTATTAACAGTTTCCTTTTTAACTTATAATGCGTGCTATTAACTGTTCGTCTTTAAGTATAAATATACCTTATGTGACGGTTTTTATACATATCTTTTATGTGAAATCAAACAAAATATGTATGTATCAATTTGTTGTAAATTTTTATGTTTAATATTTGTTGCGTTAAATAAAAAATAGTTCGATTTAGATGAGTGTACCTTTGGTAGTAATACTAACCCCATCCTTGAAAATACGGAAGGAAAATTAACTATGTCTTAAGTAACTGGGCCTGCGGTTAACTATCTAAATAATTGACTAGAAACATGATGATCTACCTATGTTGTGTTTACCACCATCTAACAACTAACAGTCGTCAGATTTCTAACGGATGGAAAGCATTCCAGAATAGTAAAAAAATTCGTAAAACAAGAAAATAATATTGAATTCATTAACTAACAAAGAAAAACCACCCTTGAAGTACTGGTCAACAAATTGAACTCTAGCCTTGTCTTGCAATATTGTACGACTGATAAAAGGTTGAATGTAGGAATTTTGTAATTATGCTAAACCTAAGCGAGTGAGAGTTACCTATTTTGCTTCGATCAAATGGTTTGTGATAATAAGAACTAGGTAGTTTCTAATTCAAATGTCTGCATTTATCAAATCGAAAAATCCAGGGCTAGCAGAAATTGCAGTGGGTACAATAATCTTGGAAATGAACCTGAAGATTTAAGAGGATTATATGCGTACTCTCTGACTGCCGATCACGTCTCCTCCTGTAACTATTTTCAGAGTACAGACAGCTCTCAAACTCCCCCATTCTGCATCGTCCTGCACCTACTTGAATTAGTGTTCCCTATAGGAAATAACTGATGTTCAGAGTTCACCTTCGAGACTATGACGTAAGATTTCGTGACGTCACGAGGAAGGATCTGGCCACGATTAAACCCAAACCGAAGCTGGGACGGGGCTAAATTCTTTGTAAAAGAATGTCCAGGAATAGTTGACTGATTCTCAAAAATACTCGTATAACCAAATGATCCAACGACCAAACAACAGAATCACGAATGACAAAAGAATGATAGTGACAAAGATCTCGGCTGCTGTATTTAAAGTAAAACGAATTATGCAAGAAATTAATTCAACGGTTATAATTTGTAACAATGCATAAGTAAAATGCCCGTTACATCCGACAAACTTGAATAGGTATTCATTATTGTTTTTCTCAATTCCGCTGCGCCACAGAAAGACAGCTGTAGCACAAGAGAGAAAAGTAGGGAGCGACGTCACCAAGGTAAATAAACAAGTAGAGTGGAAATGGTATCACGCCCCCCGCGTCTGTCAATCCGATGGTAGGGATTACGAGCCCGGCCGCAGAATGCCGAAACTGCAGGAAGATTGATTAAAAAGCCAGCACGGAAGAAAGCTAGAACAGAAACTTCTCCTGCATCCCAGATATCTTCTTCTCCTGCATCCGATCCCACAGACTTGACAATTCTAAGCGAAAGCCCGCTTGAATAATGTTAGTTTACGGCATGTGATTTACTGGTATTTAATTATTGAAGCCGAGGGGCGACCAATAATAATTAAACTAACCTGGTCGGAATTTACAGGTGTAACTGACTTAATCAGGTACCTAAGTCAATTTACTAGCATAGGTGCTGTGGAATATGGCTTATTGGGAAGAAATATAGGTCCAACAATGCGAAGGTTTAAAATCCCTAGTCATGCATTTACTGAAAACTTTCTTTGGTGTCCAAATTCACTAAATACCTACTCTTGGATTTTCGTTTGCCTTGTATATTGTATAATATATTGTTGAGCACACCAAATGGAACAGTTGTGTCAATTTTCCTGGACTATTAAACAAACTAAATTAGAACAACAGACTCGTTTATGCATACGCCTGGCTGGTTTTCCAACAAGTAATAGGTACTCCAAATTAATCTTCGTCGGCGCGATAAAGTTCCAAAACGGTAGACGATGTTGTCTAAACAAAAGGGCCCAAATTCCGGGCAAATTTCTTACGGAAATTATCTAACAAAACTCTCCACAAAGTTCAGCCACGTTCGAAATTCGAAGTTAGTACGGAAGTAAAAATTCCAAATGGAAATCATATATGTACGTACTTACTTTGAGAAAACTCGCACTCCGATGAATACGAGACGACCCTTTACCACATTTCTAAAAATATTCTGGGTATTCTGGCAATATTATGACATGAGACAATAAATTAGACGCCGAGAAGGGCAGTTATGACTAAAAACTAATAGTAACAAGAATCATAAAATCATTTACAGGACAAAACAAAAACAGAATTTGTGCAAATTCTGTTGTTGTAGCTTGAAGGAAAATTTGAAATTATTTAATAGGTATTTTGGGAAAACTTCTTGCGAGTAAAAACTTATTTATTCTTACTTGTTAAACCTCTAAGCAACAGCGTCTAAAATCTTAGGTACCTACCTTTATCGTTGATTGATAAGTCCTTTTCAATCAACGCCTGTATACTAGTTAGCTGTTTACAACCTGTTTACAGCCAAACGTATATGCATCGCAACGTTTGATATTCTGCAACCAAACCTACATCTCTAGGTTAGTCAGATCTACTTACACATCAAATTCAGCCACGAAACTGCTGCAAGAATTTTGAAAAAATACTTCTTTCAGAAAAACCGCGCTGAAATTGAAAGTGTTTAATTATTGCAATTTACATTATGTATATCAAAGAGGTGACTAAAGTGCAGTAAGCAGTAGATAAAGTTTCGAAATGTATCATAGCACTTTTGGCATACTTATTACTGCACTCAATTATTATTTAACCAGTTTTAAGCAAATCGATTCAAAAGTTCTACAAGCACCGAATGAGTTTCAATGTGATTTACATATCATGAGTAGTTCGTCTGGTTTCCATGATACATTCCAGATAAGAAATAAGTAGATTCAGGTTAATACTAGTAAAATTTATATATATATTACTAATCAATGGTGTTATTGAAATAAATTAAAAAGGCCCAAGTTAATTAATGATCAAGTACCTAGGCATATAACTTGGTTTTACTAAAATGCTCTGTATAAGTACTTGGAATTCATTTAGGACTAGAAAGATAAATACTTCTTGTTCTAAATTTAAAGAAATAATATGAGTGTGTTAATTGTTCTAACACAAATAATAAGTATTGCGTATTTTTAATTTTTCCTATTGATAAACACATGTCTCTGATAAATGGCAGCTTTAAACTATTTTTTAGTATTAAAAAAAGTCATTGTCGTAAAATTAAGTCTTACTTTTTCAGAATAAATTATAACTTGAGTATTATTCAACTGAATAAATAAACACTGAACATTCTTCGTCCTGCTGTTTTATATCTTGTAGCATAATTATTTTTTCTTGTTGCGTTCTAGTTTTTCTAATTTCTGGCCATTCTACTGCATTGTCGCCATTCTGCTCTTGTCACATTGCATTTGAGACAACATTATTCTTATTTCAGTATACACTATCATAGGAACGTAGGAAGGTACGAAGGCGTACAAATGGGGTCAATCGTAGGGTTTTTAACTCGACGATAGACTTATTATCTGAACGGTACTCTTCATATCTCAATGGTAGACTTAATATCTCAACGGTCGACTTATTAATACAACGGTCGAGTTACTATCTCGACCTTCGACTTATTAACACGACCGTGGGTTTGTTAACGGAACGGTTGACTTATTATATCTGGACGGACGGCATCTAATGCCGCACTTCCGCTAAGCGGACAGGACAAAAACAGAACAGGAACTGTTCGTTTGTACAAAAACAGGTACAGATTTGTTCGTCAGGACTGTTCGTGAACAGTTTTGTTTTTCTCGGACTTGTGTTTCCACCGAACGGACAAACGAATATTCTGTTGTGTTTGGTTCCATTAAAGGTTAGGCGGCCCGGTCGTACTAGAAAGACTTTCGGGCAGTTAAATATGTGGCGCGTAACAAGAATAGAGGAAGAATGCCAGCTTTTCTTTTTGATGGGTGCTGTATATATTTTATTACAGAAGAAGAAAAGAAAGAAGCATCGATTTTGGATAAAACCCTCGCTAAGAAGAAGAGACGAAAATGTTACTACATTACAAGATTTAAGAGATGACGACAGTGGTGAACTAAGACCTAGTTTCAAAAGCTTTTTTATGAATGTCCAGCACGGACTTTGAAAATTTATTGTGTTTAATCAGCTGCACTATAAATAATAAGAACACCAACTTCAGAGATTCAATTTTGGCTTAATAGCGTTTTGCTCTTGCTAAACTAAATTCAGAAAAAAGAACGTGCGGGCACTCGGACAGGAACATCTGTTTCGACCAAAAGGACTGATTGCAGACAGTTCATTACCGACTTTCGCCGGGACTGTGTTCGTGTTTGTAAAAACACAAAATTGGACAAAATTGTCCGGAAAGTGTTACACGAAGTCCGCGAACAGTTCGCATTTTGTCCTCGGACTGTCACAAACGGGCCGAGTTCATGTTTTGTTTTTGTTTTGTCCGCTTAGTGGAAGTGCGGCATAACAGTGAAACGCAGTGATGCCAGATGAGTGAAACGCCAATCCCTAGATTGTAACACAAAATTTCTCTAGAATTCCCAAAACAAAAAACAGACATCACTGAAACCGCTTTATTAAAACTAGTATTTAATATAAAATATAAAAATACATAATCATACTACATACAGAAAATAAAGTTTTACTTACTTATATAAATTATTTGATTTCATTAATCTGATGTGTCCATCAGATACATTAAAAGAAGTGCAGCATTTCGAACTGGAAAAACGAATTTGGTAAACGGCGTTTAGAGACTCGTTTCTTAATTTATTGCTTTTTTTTTGTTTCAACGTCAGTGACGACGGAAAAGACGCTTTCAATTTCTGCATTACTGTGCGGCAGGGACAAGAATACGTCTACCGTCGTGTTAAGAAGTCGGTCGTTGAGATATTATTTCAACGGTAGACTTAATATCCCAACGATCGACTTCATACCTCAACGGTAGACTTAAAATCTCAACGGTAGACTTAATAAAGTCAACCGTTTTACTCGACCGTTGTATTAATAAGTCGACTGTTGAGATATGAAATCTACCGTTGAGATATTAAGTTGAGTTAAGAACCCCTCGGTTGATATAAATGAAAAAAATAATTACCGTGGCTCCAGTACGCCTTCGTACTGTTGGACGAAAACAACGCAACAATTTTTAATTTTGAAATAATGTGAATTGAAACATAATTTACGAGTGGTAGTAGACCGTTCGAACAACTACTCCTCGAGCAAATACCCAGTCAGGCATTGAATTATAGAACGAATCCAGATTTTATTTTACTACTAATAGTAGATTATCTGCCAATTGAAATTCCTAGAGTTGCAATCTGTTTTAATATGGAACGAACTTTTTTATACCTATATCTGTCTACGAAACACATGTTTTTAGTTGGCAACTACAATATCACAATATAGAAAAATAGACAAACTACTTTCCTGCGCACGTATAAGAAACAAAAGCAAGTAATATAAACTGAAAAATAAAGCAAAGGTGTGAAAAATACTAGATATTAACCATGACGCAGAATCTAACGTGGAAGTTCATCAATCAGCCATAGTGTAGAAATATCTGTTATATGATATTTTGTTTTGTTATAAAGCTCTGAAATAGTTGCTATACAAACCTCATCAACGTCATCAGAAAGCAGCTTTGTAATGAATTAATATTTATATTATGCATTAAGCAAGAAATGGTTAGCTCAAGTTCTCAACTTCAAAGCAGTGTCAGGGTTGAGTTTAAATATCTACGTACTTAAGAAAGTAGCAAGACAAGTTTGTTGCCATGGCGATGGCTTTCAGTTGCCATGCGACTGCTCGTGGAATTTAAAATCTCGTTCAATTTGTTATTATCGGCCAATGAAACATTAGTTTCAATTCACTTAAATTAAACATAAAACTAAACTGCAACATGTAATACCTGTTTATTTAATTCGCAGTTCCTACAAATGAAAACGTTTACAGAGTTTTATTAACGCTTTCATTATTTCGGTTTTGAGTCTTCTGGTTATATCAGAAGTTATTTCAAATGTATGCTATATTCTTTATAATTTTAAAATGTACAGATTAAGAAGTAAGCAATAGATCGCTTATTTAAAAATTAGCTATCTATCTATCATAGTAATTCTG
Source organism: Xestobium rufovillosum (assembly GCA_963966045.1). Taxonomy (NCBI): domain Eukaryota; kingdom Metazoa; phylum Arthropoda; class Insecta; order Coleoptera; family Ptinidae; genus Xestobium; species Xestobium rufovillosum. Next base: position 22,783,275 of record OZ014494.1, read on the forward strand.
TCAAAAATGAAAGGTGCATTAGATGAGAAAATTTTAGAACGATTTGTTTAACTTCCCACGTGTCAAAAATTTTAACTAGAAGAATGGAGAAAAAAGCGGAATACAAGATATTTATGAACACGCGAGGTTATTCTAGCTTTACGAGTAATAATAGAGCTACTGACAGAGAAGAAAACGGAAACGAACAAAAGAATAAAGAAGAAACAATTAAAATGTCTATTAACTAAATTTTATATTTTAAAGTAGGTGGCCTATCTCTTGCTAGATAGTATAACAGTTTTATATATCTATTTCGAGAGCGTTACTAGTCTTACACAATACACGGCATTTTTGCTGCCGGGAAAACAACTTAATCTCATAAAGTTAATTATATTCAATTATTCTTTTTAATTATCATTTATATTCAATTTATTTGGTAGTTATTATTTTAAAAACACTGATAGGAAAGAGCAAACAGCTCATATTAAGTACCTACAATAAATTGACGTTGTACTATAGCAATCAGTGCATTAAGATTTCAATTTTTGTGAAGCTATTCTTTAAAAAAACTTCAACTTTTAGTACAGAAAAGAATTACTCGATTTGTTTAAAAATCCTCTTTTTATCATAACTTTGCACAATTTATCTGAGAACATGTGTACAAGTAATTACGCATAAAATTCGCAACTATAATCACAAGACCTCATTACTCATAATTTATTAGAAGTGTCGCAACACACAATATAATATTTTATTTACCAAACTTTACGACATTCATTTTGTATTTTAACTCAACTCCGAGAAATGTTGAAGTAAGACGTACAATAGCCAGATTGCTGCTGTCCAATGTAAAATTTTCGGAGTGATGGCATAGTGGATGACAGAAATAAAAAATGAGGCAGCCTACTGCTTTTGTATGTGTAACATTAATATTTCTTCTTTACTATTTTTTCCTTAAGATGATAGTCATGATCAGGCAGACAGTGGATAAAAAGATGGACGAAACCGTAGCGTCACTTGAGACTGAAGTTAGTAAGTATAGGGAATCCGCATGAGCTTTTTCCGGTTTGCTGTAAAACCCTAGTGTAACAAGAAAGCTTAGGTATTTACAATTTCTTTTATTACGGAAAACATATAGGTACTGTCCGAACTTTTAAGAACCTTGGAGCAAAGCATTTTAAATTGCAACACAATTTTTAATATGCTTTAATTATATGATACTAATGGCTTTATAACGTAAATCGTAAAGCAAGAAGAAATAAAATTATTTGAGTTTTAAGTCCCCTGTAGTACGTAATACTTACCCCTTGTAATTGATTAAATTAGAAGCTGGAGGAAAAATGTGACGGCAAGCAACTGGGAGTCGAACCCAGGTTTTCTAGTTTCCGAGCAGGCTAGTCCTTGTTATAAATTCTTGATACGGAGAATATGGGTCTATCGCCAGTCGGCATCAAACGCCTTGCTGTACGAGAGATGATATGCGGCCTGTGGTAGTTTAGTGGTCAGAACACCTGCCCGGAAAGTAGGAAACCCGGGTTCGAATCTTAGTGCGTGCCGTCACATTTTTCGTACAGCTTCTAATTTAAACACGTTCAACTCACGGCGAGTATAAGCCGGAAATTACAATATTTCACCCCAGGAATCACTATAATCTGGAAATTGATACATTTTGTTATACCTATCTTTTTGTAGACACCTATTCCCAAGTCATCCATTAACAAATCATGGAATTAATTCAAGGAACTTGTTCCTATATCAGTGCCTTTTCAAACGCTATTTATTTATTAGGTATCTATGTTATTGCAGCCTACACTTACTGTTTAACCCCATTTTATGTCGACCGTGACCAAAGTGTCTCATAGTTTGACCCGGACATTTCGGCGAAAAATGAGCCACAAACGAGAACTTAAATACTGTTTTGAACTAAATTTTAATTATTATAACAAGTGCTTCGCAAAAAATTATCTACTGTAATTTGTACGAACGAAAAAACATTTTAAATATAAAGTAGAAGTACTAAATAAATTCCCGTTTATTCTTGATACTGTATTGAGTGACTCATTCTTCTCCAATTTCCATTTCCTATATCAAGTGTTGGATAACACTGACATAAAAAAGTTTAAATATCGCAGATACTACAAAAGAGAAGAAATATTAATTATTTTGTTGCTATTTCTGACACAATGAAGTACTTTCTTAATTTGCTTGATTCAAAAAAAGAAATATTAACTTCATTAAAAAATTAAAACTTTGAGTCAGCTGTCACTGTTTAATGCTACTTATACAGAAACAAAATTAACTGAGATTTTACCTTTAGATATTTACATGCGATTTTCTTCCTCCGTATCTAAGTATGTATATCAATCACGATAAGACTAATAAAACAATCGGTAGCTATTACAGCATTAAATCTAGTTGCACAATATAATTTATTATTATAAATAGATTCTTCACGTAACTCACGGTTCTTAAAAAAGTTTTGTTTGTTCAAATACACATTTTTTAAATTTTGGGATTAGTAAGGGGCGTCTAAGTTACTTTAAATTATTAAGGACTTCTGGATAGGTATATCGGAAGTGCTGTTTTAAATGGGACGTATTGGCATATCGAGGATGCTGGTGACGTGGAGAAGTTCAAATTTTCATTTACATAGCAGAAAAATTCCAAAATTCTTTTGTTTCTATATGTTATTAGGGCAAAGTTCATTCAAGGATTACCTTCTTGCACACCTGGTTAGACCAAACGGTCTAAACTAGCAATAAAAGTGCAACTTCCCATGAGTTTTCGTAGAAAAATTATAGTATTCTATATATTTTAATGGAACGGTATGTTTTTTCGTTACCATTCATTCTTATGGACGAACATTTCAAGCAGTTTTTTTTCTTTTTTATGAGTACCCACTAATACCAGCGCAGCCTCCACCAATACCAATGCGGAAAGACAGCGATGATGTTGATTGATACTCTAATGTATTATCAAATATTTCCATCACATTTTCAATCAAAAAATCTGAATTTTGGGTCACACGATTTAATGGTTCAGATGAGTGTGAATGTGTGCTATTAATTGCTTTATTTTGCATTTGGGAATGTTGAAACTAATGCAGATAACAAGCATTCAGCGTAGTTGACCCCTTTCTGGAAAAGTGATGGAATTTTACTTCCAAATAAATCTTATATTATTTATTATAAATAATATACTTATTGCTTAACCACACGCAGAGTTCATCAGCGATTGCAAACCAGTGGAGAAAAATACGAACTTTCAATTAATTTTGTTGTTAATAAGACGGTGCAAAGACTTTCTGGACATAAATTTCCCAAAGTTGCTAAACAATTTTTGCTGTTCCAGTTCCATACATCTTGGCGTTAATATTGGTACTACAGAGTGTATACAGACTGTACATTGTACAGTGCATAATATCGGTTGCAGAAGTCCTTCTTGAAAATAAATGCAATTATTTCCCAGTTCTTTCATTCTGATAATAACTTCCGGAGAAAACACGTAACGCATATACTCCCCATAGAACAATGGGATCAGCCACTAGTTTTGGTTTTATTTATTTTTGGATTCAGCAAATAAATTAAACTGGCCGATAATTTTATTTTTTAAAAATATGACGTGTACCTACTAAGACCGTTATGTATTGCCCCAAATCGTGCGTCTAAAACTAAGCCCCATTAACTGGACATCGTAACGTCTTTGAGTGGCCGGCAGCGCACCATGCAGCTATGGTACTTGGAGATCTCGAGTGGTGCATGGTATTGGTGAGCAATGTTGCCGTCCAGCAATTATGAAATTTTCAGGAAAAAAAATTGGAACTCTACATGTAAATCGACATTATCGTTAAGCTCTCCTCAAGAATCTTTTTCAACCTTTTCCTTCGCACGATACGATGACGTCTTACTCATCTAAAGGCATTCCTTGTTCCCGTACTTACCCATGTTTACAATATGAATCGGGACAATTTGTTCCGTTCTCTAGCACTTCTAGCACCCTGTTCAGAGAAGAGGATCAGCCCTTGGATCAGCCTGTGACGAGCTTCAGTCAGTCTTCAACTCTGCATTAATTTCCTTCTTCTTCTTCTCCATCTACTACTACTTCTTCTTCTTCGTCTTCTTCTTTTTCTCTTTACACTGAAAATATTTACAAGTCATCGAAATTCCAAAATAAATATATAAATTTCAAACTTTCATTGTTGTAACTACTCAGCAAGTCCATATACAACTGAAAATCTGCCTTTAACCCTGCTGTGGATTGCATAAAAGTAGAAAATGTAAAACACCAAAGGAACTGTTTTTTGGTAGGTAAGTTAAACACATTTTTGAGTACAGCGCCCTCGACCACTTCCACTTTAATCTTTATGAAGAAGTGATTAATCGTTTGTTTCTTAATTTGTTTTATGTTTCTTTTATGTCCACCTTGTTGCTGGAGTTTTGTGAATACCCTGTATAATTCACTTCATACCTTTGCGGTATCTTGTATATTTTATCAATAATGATAATTATGTATATTTGATATCTGTGGAACATGATTTTTACTTAAGATTTGTTCGGTGCAAGTTCAATGTGTGTTTGGTCCATATTTATGAATTTTTATGACTCAGAAATATTCCTGTCAATCAAGCAATTTGTATCTTTAGGTTGGTTATCGCAATTCGTCATTTAACGTACTTCTTCTAGAGCAAAATAATGTTTATCGAAATTTACTATAAATAATGAAGCAAAAAATTTTATCTCATTTAATTAAAATAATAGAACTTGTTTAAATTCAGTACCAAACTATTCTGTTAATGAAACGCATCTTAAAAATATAAACGATTGTAATAGAGGGTTTTTATTTTGCTCTCCATATCTGAAGTGATTACAAGTTTATCGAAAATCAAATCAAGACATTTCGAGTTGCTTTATTTAAAAGGAATTGCTGTGAAATATTTGTTTTCTTATCGGCAATACGTCGAGGATAAAGTTTATTGTTAAAAACCTATTGTGCCAAGGAAGCCATGAGAAAAGATCTTGCAAATGAGGTAGGTACATACTTAATTTACGTATCAAAATTTTCAAGATCTTTTATTTTCACACACAGTTAATGCACGTTTAATGTTGCCTATGTTCTGAAGCAATTTTTAAGTATATACAGTACCCAAAATAAAAACTCATTTATACAGCGTTGGAATTATAAATTATGTAAGTTTTTGCTTGTTGTTATTTTGCATAGTAATGAACCTGCAGCAATGTAATTTTTCCATTAGGAAAATGCATAAAAGCCTTTTCCTTTTTATACTTAATCATTTGTTCGAAATTATTTTGTAGTGGCTAGTGTTGCAAAATTTCTTACAAATCTTTACTATTAAACGGTGCAGTTATTTCAGTCAGGAAGTCACGATGAATTTTCTTAAAACGACAGTGATTAGTCATAAAAAACAATTCGTTGAAGTTAAGAATTGCAGAAAGGTCGGCACAGAAAAATGTGATTATATGGTAAGGACGTTGAATCAAGAAATATTGATTGCTGAAAATTTCAAATTGTTCGTTTAAGTATCAATTACCTACTTATTTTATGTTATGTTCTTATAAGTATTTTGCTGGTGGTTCTATTTTATTAGGCTATTAAATAAATAAACATACACTGTGGATATGCAATAACGCAGGCAATGTCTTTTAATGGAGTTTATAGATCAGCGACCTATGGTCATGACATACAAGATTTAAAAATAATGTTTAAAAATAATGTTAAAAGAATTTATAGGACTTAATTACAAATAATGGGTGTTTCAATAGAAGCTGACTGCTTTAAATTTGTCGCCATTTTGCACAAGGGTCAATTTGACATTTGAATAGGGCTTGTCATTATAAAAAAATGCTGAGGCGCATGCGCGATCGCGCCATGACAGTTGTCAGTTTTGTATTGTTTGAAAGTGTTTATTTTAAATTCTTTGGTGTATACAGTAAAATTTTATTGCAAACGTGCAAAATTAGTATGGAGCATCCAAACTTTGTGCTTTTGGTAACTGCAACGGCAAACCCTGCCTAACACTTGGGTAAATCGAAGTTAATAGCTGGGCCGGTGACCAAGCGAGGACTTGTTCCACCTATGCTATATAAATTGCGTGGATGAAAATGTGCAAGAGGCAAGATTCGAAATGGAAAAGCGTGTTGGATGTTTCCAGGTTTTACGTCATTATTTGTTAGCTCTTTAAAATAATAATAATTTGTAGTTACATACATACATTGAAGAAAAATACGCACCTGTCTATTAGATCCTTTTTCTTAGTTTTCTTTTAAAAATTGTTTGTTGTTTTTCACCGCTAGTATTAAAAACCTGCATGTTGGTTAACATTCGCGTAGGTATTTCAAACAGGCCAGGCACGCCTTCGGGATTCAGACTCCGTAATTTTATGAGGGACGTCACTGGGAACTAACATTTTTAATTTTCCGTCTTTCAAACACCCTCCTTATTTGGTACTCTACTATTTACTTGCGAATATCCTACACGAACTTCAAAAACTGACAGTGACATTCGTCCGAAAAACTAAGAACAGCTGATTGTCACTGTACTTCTGCACATGCGCACTAACGAAATCAAACGAAATGAAAAGATCTATTTTGGCATACGTAATTTAGAGTTACCTAGGGGAAATTAGTCATGGAAAGCTATGCAGTGCAACAACGCGTAATGGTGAAAATTTGTTATGAAAATAATGGTTCGATTGCGGTGTGCTTCGAAGACTACGTATTATTTTCTCGTTACGAAATAATGTGCCATCAATCAACGCAATTAAGAACTTAATGAAAAAGTTTGAAAAAAGTGGTTCGATTATGGCATGGATAAACAAAAGCCTGTAGAAAATATTGTTGCAGTGAACCAGAGGGTTGCCGATAACCCTGGAACCTTAATTCGACGCCGTGCCGAGCAGTCGGACATTTCAACGAGCCCTGTGCAGCGAATATTGAAGAAAGATTTCCATTTATACGCATACAAAGTACAGTTGACTCAGAAACTGAAGCCCAGAGACCATGGCCAGGTTAGGTCAGGTCAGGTACGCTCGCTGATTGCACACTAGAACAGAAAACAGTTGATTCCCATTTTCAACTTAACGGTTTTTCTGGATAAGCAACTCTGCTGGATTTGGGGATCAAATGGTGTATGAACAACCAGTGCATCCTGAGAAAGTTACTGTTTGGTGTGATTTTTGGGCAAGAGGTATCATCGGGCAGTGCTTCTTCGAAAATGCAAATGGAGTTGCAGTAGCGGTGGATGACAACCGTTATCGTGACATGATTAAAAAATTTTTCGGCGAGAACCCAATGGAATGGGCTTGGACGACATATGGTTTCAGCAGGATGGCGCCACCTGCTATACGGGATCTTGTGAATTAACACCGCAGGACTTCCTTCTTTGGGGCTTCCGTAAAAATAAAGTCTACACTGATAACCCTGCAACAATTCCTGATGACCTCAAACATAATATCCGGCCCTTCATTGGCGAAATACGGTCAGATTTATGTGCAAAAGTCCACAGAAAGCATGGTCAAGTGAATGGCCGTCTGTCAGGGGAGCCGAGGCGGCCATTTATATGATGTTATTTTCCATATATAAATTTCCTACATGAATTCCACAATAAACAAATAAAATCAGAAATATTCCCCGTATTTTCCCTTTTACACAAAAAAAAACAGTCAGTTCTTATTGAAACGTCTTTTGCTATGGGTAATGATGGCATTAGGACACGTTATAAAAATATATCATGCGAGTGTAGCAAGATAAATTTACACTTCTTTAAAAGAGTACATTTTAGAATTCTCTATTCTCCAAATTCAATTGATACTTATGCGATGTATTTAGAAGACTCAGAGGTTTACAAACCATATCAGTAAGTAAAATTTGAACACCGTATTTCATAGTTTTTGGAGTTAGAAAATTAGTGCACCATCAGTAATGCTTCTTGAACCACCCCGTATTTTTAAATCGTTGCTTGAATAAGGATTTAAACGAAAATTTAAGAAAATCATTTTTGATTTCTCAGACCTTTCTTGTATTTTGTTATCGGAATTAAGGTGCGTTGAGTGCCATTTCAGAATCAGTCTGAATTGGTCATATTTCAATAAATTAAAATGTTTTGTCTGAAATTAAACATAAGAACCCAGATACTTACTCCTACGTTACGATAAAAAATAAATTCCTTACAAAAATATTACTTTGCTTGTACTTGGCTTGATAGCATTTTATGTGCTAACTACTAAGGGCTGTAGGTAAGTGGTATTTTTGCGGAGAATGATGCAGTTTGGGAAATCCAGACGCTGCCTAATTCCTGAAATAAAAGAATCGTAAGAGTCGAATGTTTGCAACTAAACTATAGTGGCTTGTACCGTAGACTGAATATTCTGTCTACGCTTGTACCTACGAAGATGGTGGTTATACCTAGATGGAAACAAAATTGTAAAAATACTTGGCAGATATTTATCTAGATTAAAATGTTTTGTTTGATCTATGCACAGACGAACTTACCTAATTATCAAGTCTGCCCTTTGTTTTATCTGGCGATTTTTGTGCCATGAGAATGCAACACATTTTTATGTTCGGAACGAAACCTAGATATCCATCGCAAACAAACAGAAAAATACTTACTATCAGTGATACTGGATAGTTCGAACAACTACTCCTCGGGCAAATACCCCGCCAGGCATTGAATTATAGAACTAAATCCAGATTTTGTGTACTACGAGATCTTATACGGGATGCTACCCCAAACATATCGTTGGGCTTGGAACATCCTTAGATCTCTACGTACTTTCCTGCTCTACCAGCAGTCCCAAAAGGACGAAACCAGTGGTCTACGGTCTTCCATGCACATTTGAAACATGCAATATTGAAAAACTTCTCACATACTTACTATCGCTGTTCCTGAATATTATTATTAATTTCATTGAACGTAATAGATTTTAAGTTTTAAGATACAAAAAAGTTTAAATGGGGGCAAAGTTGCATATTTGCAAGATGAATTACATGCCACCAAGGAAGTTGCATTATCACTTGTAGTTTTTGAGACACCTATTGAAAAAGAAACAAAAATATTTAATTTTGGTGAATAGCTCTTGTAGTTTTTGAACAGAATAGAAAACAATGGGCACATGATTAGAGCAACTTTTTATACATTCTTCACGGTAGCTTACACATTTTTGCCACTTTTCGTTTCTTTCAAACCATCATCAATTTTAATTTTTCTTATGGCGATGGCGGCCCTATTTGAAAATAGGTAATTGCATTGGGTAGAGTTCTTTCTTACGAGTAATACCGTAATACGGCAATACTTTATAGCTTAAGATGAATTAAAGGCAGAAGTTGGCCAGTAACAAAACAATATCGGAAATTTTACTGGATTGTCAACAATAGCATATTGTTTTATGTGTCATTTTTAGTAACGAATCACAAAAGAACACTTTTCCACCGAGTAAGACATGCTATTTGTTTTTCAGACGTTGAAAATATGTTTTTCTTCAAACGTCAGAAAAACATGACATTCAAAATAATTAGCAATTTCTATTTTAATGGTAATTTTTCATATTCCGTGGCTTATCAAGGTGTTTAAGTAATTACAAATTCATGGGCTGCTGCGAACTCAACCTGATCTAACTTTCAGAATGCATCAATAAGCAACTATACTTTTTATTTAAATTTTGGTAATAAATAAAATTTCATAGATTTGTTAAAGTGCATTTTAAGAATATCCTGTCGGGAGTTACTATAAAGTTGAACTTTAAGTTCATGTATACAGTCCCGAAATGTCATGTTTTTCTGACGTTTGAAGAAAAAAAATGTTGGTTGTCAATTTCACTATAATTCCCGAAATAGTTGCTATAATAGTTTTTACAAGGGAAGAAAAATATTATATGATACAAGCCTTTTTTGAATCCAGAAAAAATGGTGTAGCTGCTGGCAGACTGTTTGTTTAACTCCTCTTTTATTCCTTCTTTTATTCCTTCTTTATGTGCTGATTTCCACAGCGAATTTTGCGTTTTCAAATTGTTATGTATGTCGCTTACTATGGCTTGGATGTTCAAACGCGGATGAGCTCTAAATCCGATGTTAAATTCAAACGTGACTTGGCTTAAATTTAGCACCGATTTTAAAGTTAATCCGCGTTTGAACAACGGGGCATATGTCCAACTAGGCTGTAGCTATTCGTATTCCAACATAACATTTTTTGTTGGGCCAATGACAGCAAAAGTGGGCAAATGCCGGCAAATGTGGGACAAATATTTCAAATGACAAATTGGTGTACACAATTTCCGCAATAAAAGTTCCAAAATACACCGCTGCATCTCTATAATCCTCTCGCAGTAACCCGAGCAGTAACCACTGAGAAATTTGAATATCTTGGATCATCATCAGCAAGCACGTTATATATGAGTAAATCTCATAACAGTTCCCCAGTAAAAAAGTGCTCCAACATCACTTCAGCAATCCACGCCCAAGATCCAACCGAGGGAACCCGCCAGGGAAATAGCACATCGGTCATCATATGAAGCAACCAAGACACATTTACAGCAAAAAGATGTCCTTTTGCACTGCACAACGCAAAAGCAAAACTTACATCTTTGTGATATGAGGCATATTTTGCTTTAAAGTAAATAATAGAGAAGATATTATTATTAAACAAATATCATTTTTAACCTTATCGTGGCCGGATCTGGGCTTGTCGGCGGTGCAAATTTAGTATGCCCTTTCAATTCATCGAATTAAACAGATTACCTACGATTTATTCCATCTTGTCCGAATTATTCCCACCTCCAGTGTTCCTTTACTTGTCAATTGAACTAGAAAGCATATTATTTCGCATTATTATAAAATTTTTGAAATCGGCCCGTTTTTGATATGAAAATATGCAATCACTTCTTGAGACTAATTGCTGGACTATGTGTTTTTAATGTGTGCTTAAGAATATGAATCTTTAATGAATTTAATTCAAATATTTAGTAAAATCATTAGCTTCAGGTTCAATTTTTCTTACGGAAAAATGTGATAATCATGTAACACAGAGCTGAACGCAATCAGGACATGAGCAATTATTCACCCACGTGAAGAGTTCCATCATTTATTTAGTCGTTAATATATATTACAAGGTTATGCCTATCATTTGGACATTCTATTAAATTCCTGTTTATTTTGCAATCATAGCCGATGAAAATGATTGGGGATGTGACCCTGTTCACCATAGAAGATAAAGAAGATAAAGTAGAGAACCCCGGCTTTTCTCCTGCCAAGAAAGTTCCCCAATACGTTGCAGCGCTTTCGGGTAAGTTTATTATTGTTGCATGTCTTGAATCACGTATTCATGTAGATGTTCCTAAAGCTTTTATAAAAAACAAACAACATTTGTGATGTTCAATGGGCCTCCTCTTCCTTTCTTATTCACGTTTTAAGTTGTTGGAGACATAAGTCACTAGCTTCTTTTACCTACTTATACCTTGTTAGCTACAGTTTTCACTAAATCAAAAATTAAGAAATAGTGGGATGTTTCTACATTTTGAGTTTTCCTATTCTGTACTTTTTTGGGTCAAATACTTATTAAAACTTTTAATACCTACACAAAAGTCGATGGTTTCTCCAGATAAAGTATTCTGAAAATTTCCATGGGAGCAATCTCTCTAGAACCCCCGGTTCAATTTGATGTAGTCACTAAATTTGATATAATCCAGTTAGTCGGGGAGCAAGGTGCTCTAATTCGACACCCTCTATACAACTCGAACACATACAAGAAAATGAAGCTGATTCTTATGTAAAATGACCTGCCGGATTTGAATTTTGAGGTCGCGAAAAGATCGGGGAATTTCGAAAATGCCGGAAAATCGACTTTTCGTAAAATTGTCCTAAATCAATTTTCAACCATTTTTAATACTTTTCTTGATGTATTTCAGCAACGAAAAGAGTTAGAGACCTGGTTTTTTCGTGGAATATACACTGAAGTGTACTGATCATCACAGTTTACTCACGTTGCCTCTACAATTTTTCAATTTTATGAAAAAAAATGTTTTCTTGCTAGACCACAAATTTGTGTAATGTATTTTTCGTGTAGCGGGTAAGTAATCGGAATTAACATACGCGAGACCAAATACGGACAAAGGCTCGAAATTATTTTTGGTGAAGAAACCAAACATTAATATTGTTGCTGAAAAAAGTTACAGCAAATTAAACACAAGTAATTTGTGCGCGCTAGCCGCGCTGAGCCGTGTATTAGTGGCAGGTGCAGGCGTACAAACGCTGCATTAATATCGAGAACATTTGTATTTTTTATTCAGACAAATTGCATTTCCCCTCACATAGCCATGATATTATACATTGCACATTAGATTTCATGCATGTACATCGAAAAGAACAAGTAATTTACAGAACTGTGTTATTGTAACACACTAGAGTTCAGAGCGATTTGTGAATTTTATTGGCATAATAACGTCATTTTCCATGTACCATCCATATTCTAGGACGTTTGAGATATTTGGGCTTATTTGTCAAGCCGTTTTATATACAGCACACTTCCTCGACACATAGCCGCACGTCTCCAATGGGCACAGGAACATAGGGGCTGGCTTTTACCCCAGTGGCGCAATATAATTTTTCTGATGAGACAAAAATTGGGTTAGTGAGTGATTATCGAGGTGAAAGGGTCTGGAGGGGACCGGGACGACAAGAAAGATTTGCTTTTGCCAAAGAAGCTGTTCCTTATCAAGGCGGAACAGTAATGTTTGGGGGGGGGGGGGGGTGTAACGTATGGTTACCGCACTACACTCATTCAAGTGCCGCAAACCTCTCCAACGAAATTGGAGAGAATTTCGTTTTTATGGACGATAACGCCACACCCCACAACACAAAAAGGATTGCCAATTTGCTACAGTTAGGGAATATTCAAAGAATGAATTGGCCAGCAAACTCACCTGACATGAATCCATGTGAGAACGTGTGGGGTACGCTAAAAAGGGCCATTTTAAATAGAGATAACCCCCCTTTCACCTTTCAGGGGCTAATTGTTGCTGCTCAAGAAGAATGAAACAACATACCGCAGGAAGCCTTTAATAACCTTTTTATTGGATTATATAGACGTGTTAATGTTTTGCACGAGAACAGAGGAAGACATACTGGTTATTGACATCTTCGTTTCTCACATTTTGCGAAGACTTCGGTCTTTTCAAAAAAAATTAATTCGGACATTTTCTTAAATTTAATTCCTGGCCTTGTATTCCTTCCATGAAAATAACCTTACATGTGATAAAGCATTTCAATACAATGTAGAATTGAATCCACATATTTGTTAGAATTATTTTTGTGTACGTTTCAAATTAATTCAGGGGCCAAGAGTTCTGGCTATGTGTGTATTATCAAGGATAAAAGCGCGCGAACCCTTATGTCCCTACCTATCAACCTATCAGCGCGGCTAGCGCGCACAAATTATTTGTGTTTAACTTGCTGTAAAAAATCGATTTTCCGGCATTTTCGCAATTCCCGAACTTTTCGCGTCCTCAAAATTCGAATCCGGCAGGTCATTTTACGTAAGAATCAGCTTAATTTTTATGTGTGTGTTCGAGTTGTATAGAGGATGTTTAAAACGCATCTTTCAGTCGGTTTGCTCCCCGACTGTGCTCTAATTTCATGCAGTATAAGTACTGCTTGTAGTCAAGGCCGTACTCTACTATTATTACGGAACGTCGAACATCTAACTAGGATTCATATCCATAGTAGTTTTAGCGCCCCAAGGCGGTAACATAATATTTACGCCCGCTTGCAAAGGCGCTAAATCATAGATCATGCATAATAGTTATTTACGTATCAAAGTCGTAAAGAAGCTTTTTTGCGTCCCGACGTGTGTTATTAAAGTCAGAAGCGCAAAGCGGTGAGGGTTACAACAAACCGAGGTCCGAGACAAAATTTTCTGCACTATCGAACAATTTTAATATTAGAGTCTTAGAAAAATCAAATTTAAAAAATATTGTTGGCAAAATGACAATAAAATAAAAAATACTATTTTTTATAATTCTCGAACTAAGCGATATTTAAACTTTTTCCAATCTCATACCTACTTTTTTCTCTTTCAGCTTCTCTGGCAGCTATGTCCTTGGGTACTTCAATTGGATGGACGTCTCAAATAAGCCAAAGACTAATGGACGGAGAATTAAATTTTGATATGACAGAAGATGAATTAGGATGGGCTGGTTCGTTCGTTTCTCTCGGTTGCGCATTCCTATCTCTTTTTGCCGGTTCCATGTGCGATTTCTTCGGACGTAAGAACGCAATGTTGCTCTTAATTCTCGTTTCTTCAGCTGGATGGGCTAATCTGCTGTGGGCTTCATCAGTTACGATGATTTATATAGGAAGATTTTTGACAGGAATGGCAGGAGGAGCTTATTGCGTCTGTATACCCATGTATACTAGTGAAATAGCGCAAAAAGAGATTCGGGGTTCTTTGGGGTGTTTCCTTCAGTTACAAATATCAGCAGGAATTTTGTTAGCTATGATTCTGGGAAAATTCTTGACTATTCAGTATTTAACCCTAATTTGTGGAATTATTCCACTACTTTTCGGGGCCATCTTTGTATTTATGCCAGAGTCTCCAACTTATTTCCTTAAAAATAACAAAGAAGAAAAGGCTATTATATCCATGAGAAGATTATGGGGTGCAAATTACGATTGTGATTACGAAATCAAAGAAATCAAAGCTACCATGGAAGACCAATTCCAAGGAAATATGTTCGAGGTATTTTGGAATTCTGTGCAACGTAGTGGGTCAAGAAAATCATGCTACATTGGAGTTGGTCTGATGATATTCAAAGTACTTTGCGCCGTTGATGCCATAACTGCTTTTACATCTTATATTTTACAAAGTACTGGAATGACATTAGACCCCACCACTGGTGGTATTATTTTTAGTGTAATACAATTGGTGTCGGCAGTCGTTCAGTCTGCTATAGTCGATAAATTAGGAAGAAGGGTGCTTCTAATATTCTCGGAAGCAGCAATGGCTACTTGTTTATTCATTGTAATGATCTCGTTACTTCTTAAAGATCGGAATATACTTTCGCAAGAAAATTTAATGTATATCGAGTATTTGCCATTAATAGCATTGTGCGTATTTACAATAGCATTCTCTATGGGACTGGGCCCAATTCCCTTTATGATGATCTCAGAAATTTTTCCTCAAGAAATAAAAAGTTTAATGTCGTCGTTTTGTACATTTCTATGTTGGTTTTTAGCTTTTGCTGTGATTAAAGGATTCATTGTTATTAAAGGCGCATTTGGAGGCGATTCAGCGTTTGGAGTTTTTGCTGTGCTGACCACACTCGGAGTTTTGTTTATTTGTTTACTGGTTCCAGAAACTAAAGGCAAGAGCTTTAACGAAATTCAAAACGAGTTAGCGGACGATTATTAATGAAACTTAAAAGAACGGTGCGTGTTGTACCAGAATTTAACAAGCGTGTTCCAAAAAAATATTACCTACCCCACTACTTCAGTAGTTTCGGACCTCCTGAAATGCATTTTGCATCTATCTATGAACGAATCTTTTATGACCTACCAGAAGAATAAAAATCGACTTAGATATTAAACAATTTATGGTATAATACTAATAGACAGCCCACGTGGCCTGTTTTGGCGTCGCTTAAAAAATTACCTAGTTTTCGCCACTATTTAGATGGGTACAGATGACAGATGCGAGTAGCTGCGATCGCTAGCAACTTTGTTATAGCTATATTCTTCCTCGCGTTGCATACTGTATGGAACGCGAGGAAGAAGAATATAGCTATAACAAAGTTGCACCTGAGTTGCAGTGCAGATGGCGCTCTTTCAAAATTAACTGTTAAATTCAAAGTTTCTCTCGACATATTTTCTGCCAACAGATTCTTATTTTACTGACTCTTTGCATCATGAGGAATGTCAAAATACCACTGCCAGGTACATTACAAGTCGCGATTGGTTTCCAGAGAACCCCAAACTTATCTTAAGCAGGAGAATCACGTGATGTATTTTCTACCAAGAGATTTTTCTTTTACCGACTCTTTTTGTATCATGAAGAATGTCAAAATGTCAAATATCGTTTAAACATGTATCACTTTATTAACTGACATTTAAAACTTTTTGAGAACATGGCAAATGTTTAAATCATTCATGTAAAAAAGCACTATACCTTGTGCGGTAAACTCACATTACCGCACTGAGTGCTGTAATAAGTACTACGTACCACGATCAGGCAGTAAACTCCATATTACGCACGGTTATATAATATGCTAGACTTAAATGCCGAAGTCTGTCAGGTTTCCGTCAGGTTAGTCACGCACTACATTTTTCGGCAATTGATAAATTAGTTCAGCGATTGAGCAAATTCGGCACCTGAGTCCTAACACACATAATAAATATGTTTTACTAGTTTTTCTGGAGAAGAAAGATTTTAACTTTCATTGACGTTGTTTCATGATTTTGTGAAGTACAAGAGTAGATAGTATTTTTAAACCTACTTTTACACATTATTTATTCAGATTACTTCCAAAGTAGAAACTTGTAAATAGGACTGAATTATGTACAATATTATATGCCTACAGGTATTATAATAATACCTTATTAGAATATGTAATATAATTTTTTTGTACAACATATATTGCTGTCTACTGAATATACATTTTTTAAAGCCCCATTTTTTATTTGCGAACCTAACTACTACAGCTTATGGGTACCATTGTGTTTGAATATCCAACGTTCTTGCGAGTTATTATTCCCTTGTATTCATTAGTAATCGCGAATTTTCTTTGAAAAAAATACCTTTCCTGGTGGGACACCGGACACAACCCATCGAATGCAAATTCTTTCAATTACAATAAACTTTAGAATACAAAAATAAAAAGCCAAGCATGATACTTGCATAGCATGAGGTTTAACAGTATATTGAAGCGCGTAAAAATGGAAGCGACATACTTGGTAAAACCTAGTTGGGATATAAATAAACGCCTACGTATACCTTAAGCACCAAGCAACTAGTCAGGGGCTCGCATAGCCCAATGGTTAGTGCGTTGGCCTAGCGACCGAACGTCCTTTTTTCTATTTATTCACTTTTAGGTGCATCTTTTTACATAAAAATCTCTCAGGTCAAGGCGAAGTGGAGCGTGCCCGTCGCCGTCGTTGCCATTGATAATATTATTCTCTTTGAAAATTAGTCTCTTGAAAACACGTTTATTGCTGCGCATGCGCTTTTAGAGGGTCACGCTGCTGTGAGGAGGGCCTCCTGCTCCTACTAAACGTGCATATCCTGTTCTGTGTGCATAACCTCTACAACTTACGACCTAACCTAACTTAAGGCACAAGTTAAAAGTTAATAATTTTTGGTAGAACATAATTATAATGGATTTTGGAGATATGAAGGACGACAAAATTATCCAGGAAAAAATAGTTGACTTTCATAATTCGGTAAATAACATAGAACGTACATTAGCAATTGCACTAAATGCAGGTGTTGATGATAAATTGAGTGCGAAGGAAAAGGCAGATTTTGATTTGTTTATGGCGTATTCTCTTAATACATTATATTGGTTATATTTAAAAACGAAGGGTGCAGACCCCAATCAAAGTGACGTCAAAAATCAGTTAAATCGAGTTAAAGAATATATGATGAAAGCAAAACAGGTATGACCTTTTACGATAGTGCTAATACAGATTTAATTTCTTTTTTCTTACAAGGCATATGAGCGAAGTACAATTCGGCCAAGAATCGACCAAGGTGCTGCTAAACGATTCATCAAACACAGTATACAGAAGCCAGAAAATGACGGGGAAAGTCCACCGAAGAAAGTTAAACTCAGTTAAAAATTTGTTGCATTATCACCACCTGTTGTTTGTATGTGAATAAAATGTATTGTCTTGCTAGATTTGTAATTTTCACATTCGGTAGTGAATCGTAGAGAGCTTGCAATGTCGCAATGATATTCATGGTCGTATCACCCGAGTTATCACCTTAATGTATAAATGGATCGCAACATATTCGTTTTTATGTGTATATCTCTATAATGTTTCAACATATGAACAGACTACTGAGGAAATTGAAAAGGACTTAAAGAAGGAATTAGCCCAGCGAGGTATAGAATACCACCAGTTACACCTCACATGGGAGGAACCTGGGAATGATTAGTTCACTCTGTGAAAACAGCCTTGAAATAGTACTTAAAGAAAGAGCTCTGAAAGAAGTGCTGCACAGAAGTGGAAAACATCATGAACACATATTTTTGTATCCAGATGATCCAGAAACTTTGAATCGTAATCATTTTTTGCTGGGTTCATCATCGGCAAGAAATCCACCTGGAGTCTTTACCAAAGAAGACGTGTGTCTTAGAAAGCAATGGCAAATCGCACACTTTTGGAAAAGGTGGCTGAAAGAGTATTTGCCGACCCTTACCAAGCATACCAAATGGCATACTGAAGTAAAATCAGTTAAAGTTGGAGATGTAGTGACCATTTCTGATTGGACGTTACTACGAAATTTATGGTTGAAAGGGGTATTCTTGGATGTCCACCCAGGTAAAGATGGACGAATATGATTGGTAACGGTGAAGACTGCTACAACCACGTTCAAGAGATCAGTCAACAAAATCATTGTCTTAAATACCGAAGATAGTGTCTCGACATGGGGCTTGGAATGTTGTGAACAATAATTTGTGCTTAATTTGCTAACCTAAAAATAACAAAATGGGACGTGCGTTGCATTTCGTTTCGGTCTACTAAGTACAGCATTATGGGTGAGTGGCGTGAAACGTTTCCCATCTCAAGTGGCGCACAACTGCTTCCCCACTCGATGGAAGGTGGCATCCTCTTTGATGGGATGGAGAGCAGACATGTTTATCCAGGCGCAGCCGCTACAACAGACGGAGTATAATTTATCCTGACGCCATATTCAAGAGCTCTGATTGGGTGAAGGTGAAGTTGACTTGGGGACTTTCCAGTTTAATGTAAAAGATGGGAAGTTGCCGAAGCAATTCAGTCATTCGACTCAAGCCACTATTGCCAAGTCTTTTTCTTCAGAGAGTGGAGTGTGAGACTGCATTCCCGGTAGTGGTAATTGAGTCTGAATTTGGCCACTATACCCAAGTCATATCTTCAGAATACAGGGCGCAAGACTGCATTATTTATCAAGCAAAGAAAGTTATAAGATTAAATCAATTTTTAGCATGGCTGTCGGAAATTTACAAATTTAAAAAACGGTGGAAAAACTGAAATATTCGATTTTTGTGAAAATTGACGTGTAGGCATGTGATAACAATAGTAAATTGTAGCACATGTGAGGAAATGACTTCATTACAAAAATGATATAATAAAGAATTAATTCGCCCAAATCTTAGCATTGAAGTTGGGCACAGTAGCAGTTTTTATATTTTAGCTCATATTGTAGTTTGTTGAATAAGAAGACTTTATCTACACATGTAATGAACGTATAATTTGACAAAAGTAGATAAATTAAATAAATATTATTCATCACTTACCGTTCTTGACGTTTATTATTTCATCATCTCAACAAGCCATAGTATCCATTGCTTTGCCAGTTCATAATTCTTTAGAAACCTAAAGTACTTTATATTAGTACTCTCGTCTAAATAGTTAGTGATTTATGCAAAACATTTGGTCCAAATCCAGCCGGATGAAGGATAAAACTAGGCCCATTAATTAGTGCGGGGAAACAGAGTTGCCGAAAATTTGAAACGGCGCGGCTTGTGTTTTGTGTATTTTAACACGGTGATACCTTTTGTTTATTTGCGATTGAAATTTCCACATTTCGCTACAGCACAATCAGGCATTTTAACTTATTTTGTTACACAAACTTTTTCGTAACAAAAATTCCAAATAGTTACAAAGCAATAACACCGCATCACGAAGAAGTGTTTCCCGCCAATCTCTGCTTCGCACAACACGTCATACACGCCCTGGTGACAAGTTTGGGCGGCCTGCCGAGTGTACGTGTCAGACGAAATTTCGTCTGTGCTATTTATAGTCTTTCTATACTGTGGTTAGACTGTGTCTGGGCTCTGGCAACATTGTATTTGACCATTTGACGTTTGTTTGAATTTGGAGGTTATAAATTATTGTTTTCACATGTGCTTGGTTTGGGTCTCATTCTTTTTTAAAAATGTGCGTATTAGTTTCTGAAGAGATTAAAACCGATATAACTTTAGTAAAATTGACACCCGGTCATATCGTAGTTGGTAAGAATATAAAAAATACAATATCGTTTTGTACTAATCTGACTTCTAGGTGTTGGTGGGCACTTGCACATATACTGCAAAAGTAGCAAGAAACTGCTACGAAAGGTAGTTGTATTCAACGGACAAAAGATTTATGGAATATCCTTTACTTCTTCGCATAATAACTTCCTGCTGTATGGCTCGAATAAAGTAAAAATTTATCAGTGCGATTGGAACTCATTAAATTTTAAAGAAGTTAGTGTTGTGGAGACAAATGATTGGATTTTATCAGTGGCATGGTTAAATAATAATACTAATATAGTAACAGTTAACATGCATAATGTGCTTACCTTGTGGTCAGCTTCAATGGAAAAGATTAAGACTGTAGTTTGTGACGAACGCTGTATTTCTTATAGCAGTTGCCTTTGTCATAACAATTGGGATGAATTAATTGTTATGTCAGGAACCGTTTTCAGTGATGTGTTAATCTGGTGGCCCTTTAGAACTAAGAATGCATTGTGTCCAGTGATGTGTCGCTTGAAAGGACATAAAGTGCCTTATTACCAAAATATTAAATTACTACTTTTTAATCTGTAGGAATCATTTTTAGGGTGTTATATTCTCAATATCATACAAGGCTGATCTGGGGCTAATTTGTTCAACCTCTGATGACAGATCTGCAAAATTATGGTTTGTCGAGAGTAAAGATTTAGTTACAGAATTAAAGAAACCTTTAATAAATATTCGGTTACTGTGCACAGTTTTCGGACATTCTTCACGAATATTTCGTTGTCAGATAACAAGAAATAATTTCTTGACAGCAGGTGAAGATTCCTTGGTAAATGTTTGGACATTTGAGGGGAAGTTGGTAAGAAATATTAATACACATCAAGGAGACAGTGTTTGGGCCCTTGACACTGATGAACAAGATAATTTGCTTGTTACAGGAAGTGGAAATAGTGAAGTTGTTTTGTATAAGTTGAACAAGAAAACTGATTTTGTCAATATTGCATTAGGTGAATCAATTCCAAGGAAAGTTATTATAGTGAAAAGTGGTAACTTTGTTGTTATATCTGAAGATGGGATAATCTTCTATTACATTTTAAATAAAAACAAATGGATTTTAATTCAAGAACATGATGATTTAAAAAATTATTCATTACTAGAAAGGTCTCTATGTCGAAATCTTATAGCTTTAGCAGGTAGTACATGCCAGTGTTTTCTAAAAAATATTCCATGGACATTTAGTAGGTATCGTAAATTATCCAGTATAATTGAAAAAAATTTAGAAAGGATAAAATATGAATTGAAATTCACCAGGTTATTATAATTATATTTTCATATGTAGGAAAAAATAATTTTTCGATTGCTACGTTTACCTCCATACATGGGGAGCAGGAATCACCAAAAATGTAACTTCACCCCTATGATGTCCCCATGGATGTACACATGGAAGTTTGTCACTCGGTATATACATTTTGTAAATGGATAAAGAATGAACAGTGTTTGCTAATACCGCAACACATGTTCTCCAGCAAATTTATGCTACTTATTGAATTCCATGGCATGTTTTTCTATATCTTTCTTAAATTTTTTATGCAATTCATAAATTTGAAGGTTACAACGGAGGCATTCACATTTATAAAGATGGAGGCAACAGGCTGAAGCACATACATTCATTTCAAACCAATACTGGTGGAAGAATTTATTCACTTCATTGGCTTACATGTTCCTTGTTTTTAACCTGTGAAAGTGATGGACTTTTAACTATATGGGCCATATATGGTAATAGTCATAAGTTAATATCAACATTAACTCTGCCGTATAGCAAGGAAAGGTGGTCTACAGCTGCATCTTTAACTCGTGATAAAAGATTGATAGTGGGAGACAGAAAGGGAAACATCCATTATTTTAGTTTGGATAGTGAGAATCCAATTCAACTAATCAAAAAAGCACATAATTATTTGGGTGTTACAAGTTTGTGCGTAGAAGAAAATCTGTTGTTTTCCTTGGGTAAGTGTTTTGATGGGGTTGCTAAAATGTAAATTCACCTCAATCTATAATTATTGTTTTCACAAAATATTTTCAGGGAGAGATGGTATTCTTAAAAGTTACAACATACATCCTTCGCAGCTTAAATTGGTTTCAAGTGATAAGTTGCCATTTTCATGGTTGGCAAATAAGGATGCAAACATTCTTTTAGTGTTTTCTGGTAAAACTTTCATATTGTGGGATCATAAGGGTAGAAGAATTTTATTAGAGAAAGATTGTGGGGGTGGTCACCGTTCCTGGGATTTCAGGAAGTGTGCAGCAGATGTACTATTTGTCTATATCAAAAATAAATTGCTGAAGATATTGAAGTGCGACTGGGATACAATAAATCCTGTGCCTGTTGTGGAAGGATTTCACAGCAAGGAAGTGAATGTGGTGGAATTGATATGTTTTAGCAGACAATTCAGAGAAATGTTTTTAGTGTCTGGTGGTGAAGATACTACGTTGCGGTTATCCAAATACGAAAATGGTGCTCTGTCAAGTATAAGTGTCCTTAAAGCGCATTTGTCAAGTGTAAGGACTATAATATCTTGCGAAATTTCTGATCACGTAGCAGGTGACGTAAGGACAGTCAGTTATTTACTTTTTTCTGCTGGTGGCCGTGCACAGATAGTTGTATGGGAATTGCAGTATTTTATTAAAAATAACGGAATTGTTAGTGTTAAATGCAACGAAAAATATGCGTATTACGAATTGCTAACCAAGGAAGATTCAGAAATGCGAATAATGTATTTAGTAGTAGAGAAGACTGAAAATACTGTAATACTATTTGCAGCTTGTTCTGATGGCAAAATTAAAGTGTTTACAGTTTCTTTAAAAGATGATTTTGATTTTAAATTAAAAATACATGCAGTATTACGTTACAAATTGAAATGCATATTAAAGATTTGCATTTTGACTATATTTAAATGTAAAATTTTAGTTTCGATGGCAACCGATGGAAAACTTGTTTTTTGGAATATCTCTGATTTGATTGAATGTATTCTAAATAATAAAACTTGTGATAATAACTTAACGCCATTTTATACTATTCAGGCACACCAATCGGGCATAAATAGCTATTCCATAAAAATTATAAACACTAATGCTTGTGTTTTCCTTACCGGCGGTGATGATGCCGAGTTAATTTTGCATTATTTTCAGTTTCTACAGTTTAATAATAAAATAGAAGTGATTTTGCTAGATAAATACTCCAGTGCAGGTGTGCATTGTGCACAAATAACTGGAGCATTTGTAACAGAAAATTATTTTTTCACTGCTTCAATCGAT
Organism: Xestobium rufovillosum; assembly: GCA_963966045.1. Classification (NCBI taxonomy): domain Eukaryota; kingdom Metazoa; phylum Arthropoda; class Insecta; order Coleoptera; family Ptinidae; genus Xestobium; species Xestobium rufovillosum. The sequence continues at coordinate 22,806,775 of OZ014494.1, forward strand.
CAAAGAGTTTTGGTTTTTAAATGGAAAATTAAAAATGATAAGTTAGATGCTGTGATATTAAATAAATATGACTCCGCTGTTGCCGATATCCAAGGCATGTGTGTATCTGAAATAGGTAGTCAATTTTGTATTATTGTTTATGGAAAAGGCATTGAAATACTAAAAATGCTTAAATAATACTGTGTTAATGAAGAAAAGAAGTGTTTGGTTCGGATCGATTGTTATAATACTGTGTTATGTTTAATTTACTTAACAAATAATAATTTAATCTTTGTAATGTTTTAAGTAAATAAATGACATGTTAGTTGCACATAAATATTCTATCCGATACATCACAAAAGTGGCTTGTTACTAGGGTTGCCATATGTCCCGATTATTCGGGATTGTCCCGATTTGAGATTTCCTGTACCGATTAATTTTCCTGTCCCGAAATGTCCCGATTTGAACACAAAAATGCCAAATATATTTGAATTTTGAACTCAAAAATACTACTCAAAAATTCTGATACCTATGTATGTGATAAACCATAATTCGTAAACAGGCGAACAGTTCCGATTGCTTTCCAATTTTTTGAGCGTCTAGAAGACTAGTCACGTTATGGTCGGGCGGTGGGAAGACGACTGCGCAACTACGCTGCACCTGCAGTCAACATTCAGCAGTTTGCTAGAAATACAGCTATAAAGGAAGATATTATTCTTTTCGACCCGTATGATGTATTAAAAAATTATATAACTGAGCAGAACACTAACAATGCAGAATATAACAGTTTGTCCACGAATGATAAATGGCGACATTTTTCACATCTTGTAGGTCAGTAGGTCTCCAGAAGAGTATTCAGAGCTTTTAAAAGTAGTTGAATATTATTTTAGCATAGCCACAATGCCAATGTAGAAGAGAGAAACCGCTTAAAAATCTCGTCCGATACTATTGCTGTCATAAAATTTAAAGGATATGAGTTGCGGGGATTTCTATGATCATTTACTAAGCCACCCTGAAGTCCTTAAACAGATTTCGAAATCTGAAAAATATGACTGATACGAGCCCAGTAGCATAATAGCATATGCAATTTTTTGAGGCGAATATATTATTAAGTGGGCATTTGAAACAAACAATTACATTATTACTTGAGCATTTGATGTTAGTTATAGTTGTCAAAATGGTTCGCGGAAAAGCGTTATCGCAAGATATGCACAATTCTATTGTTGCTGCCCACAAAAATGGACTTGCTGGGCATAAAATTGTAAAAAATTTAAACATTCCTCAAGGAACAGTGAGAAATATTATTTCACAATTTAAAAAGACAGGAAATATTCAGAGAAAGGCTAAAACTGGCCGTCTTTCGAAGATTACGGAACGAGATGAGCGTGTTCTTCGTGCCCTTATTAAACAAAACCGCCGAGCTTTATCCAGGCAAATAGCTGTAAAATGGTCAGATGCTATTGGTAGACGAGTCTCAAAGGACACTTGTTTGAGAAAAATGAAGAAAATGGGATATGGATTCTACAAAGTCAAATATAAAAATATCAAGCTTATCATTTTTCATTTTAGGCAAAGGAAAAACCACTTCTCACTCTAAAACAAAAACGTAACCGACTTTTATGGACACAGGAGCATAAAAACTGGACACAGCGGCAATGGGATTCAATTATCTGGAGTGACGAATCTAAGTTTGAAGTATGTGTTGGAGATTTAAGAAGTAGAATTATTCGAATGCCGGGGGAAGACTATCACACAGACTGCCTCAAAAGAAAAGTTAAGTTTCCGGCATCAGTAATGGTATGGAGATGAATGTCTTCACAAGGAGTTGGACGTCTTCTCTTCGTTGATGGTACTATCAATGCTGCTAGGTATAAAACAATTTTACAAGAAGAATTGTGCCCTCCATTGACAAGATTCACCTGCCAGAAGGGGAATTTATATTTCAACAGGACGGCGCAGCATGCCATACTGCCAAAGTGATAAAATCATGGTTCCAAAAAATGACCATTCCTGTTTTAAAATGGCCTTCAAGTAGCCTCGACTTATCTCCAATTGAGACTCTGTGGCAGCAAATGAAAAAAGCTCTTCGAACCGCTCCAGTCCGCACCATTCCCGAATTAAAGTAGCAACTTGTGGCAATTTGGAATGGATTTCAACCAGAGTACTGCAAAACATTAGTGGATACCATCCCAAAGGGAATCGATGCTGTGTTAAAGCGGAAAGGTGACTCCACTCAGTGGTAACTTTAATTAAGTTTTCAAAACCATTTGGTCCAATTATTATGCGCCAGACATAACAACATATTTTTTTTATTTTTTTTTGTTATTGTAATTAAGATAAATATATTTATACGGTTGATTAATTTGTAACAATACATAGTATCAAGTAGCGTAGTTGACTTTGTTGAAATTATAAAAAATATTTGCTTTAGAAATACAAAATTTTATTCTATATCCCTTTGGTCCAATTCATATGCGACTGGGCTCTACCAACAAAACCAAACCTAAATTGTTAATAATGCGTAGGTAGGAGAAAATACGTGATATGTACATGTTACTTTATTAAAGCGCTTGAAAAAATGTTTATTTATAAGCAGAATTTAAATTTTATTACATTTTATTTTGTTAAATAAAATATATGCATATATTTTCCTTTCTTACGAATTGTGTCATGATGGTGGGGGATGCGCCCGTGTCCCGATTTCGTATTTGCAAATTATGGCAACCCTACTGGTTATAGGGTTTCCATACGTCTGGATTTTTCCGGACATGTTTGGGTTCTTTAGGCATCCGGGGAGATCCGGTCGGAAATTGTAAATATGTCCGAGAGAATAAAAAATTCGGACTCAACTTTGTCGATTAGGGATTAGGTACCTTTATCGTCGTCCATTACATCTCTAATAATAAAGCGACGCACGAGCATGCACCCATCTCTACGCTCAATGTTTATCCGGTATCCGGTGTTCTGTGTATCCGGCATAATTTCTTTATGCAACAATGCAACCAGTTACCAGTATGAGTTATGGGGTCTCGCTTGACTACATTCTCGTTAATTTTTCCACCGCAACACTTGTTAACTATAAACTATTTCTACAAACTACAATACTTCGAAGGTGTCAGGCAAGTCCATTTGTGAAAGTTATACGATTTGTGGTTTGGACTATTACTGGGTAGAGTATGTTTTACGAGATACGATACAGCTACCGTAAGGGTAGCATATAATTTTTGGGAGGACCTGGATAGTTATCACAAAACATGTGTTCATGGTGCTCTACAGGGTGACTGTGTAGTCGTAACGTACTACGAAGAAATTTTTCACAGAGAACATCATCATGGAGTGACCATGGATATCGGTAAAGCAGTAAAGCTTGGTTATGTGAGGACAACCGTTCTTATTGTGCTGGGTGTGGTTTACCTTTATTGTTTATTTATCATCGAATTAGCGGATGACGCCAGCCACGTAAAACAATGTTAGATAAAATTTTAGTTACCTATCGACACAATACACCTCGCATAATTTTACATTTAAGTACCTATCTATTTGCTGTAAACACTTCAAATACCTTCGTCTTCAATGTAGGTAGGTGATTACTATTATTGTTTTATATTTCGATTTGTTTGTTTAGAAGTTATCTCATTTATTATGCGCATACGTCCATCACCTTCGTCGCCGTGAGGGCCGACGTGTAACTTTTGAACATACATAAATAAAAATCTTGTTAGTTAATATTTCTTTATTTCTACGAACCGTCTTTTCTATCAGTACCTTTAAGTTTTTCGTTCAGCGTAATTATTAGCACCTATTAGAAAAGAACGTATGTCCAAATTATTTTGACGTTTGCTGGACAAGATTTGAGGTTAAGTTGTTTATTTATGGGGCTTATTTATTGTTTAATCTTTATTTAATAGGTGGTTTAAGAATTTACTTATATTTAAAAAGTGTAGTATGGAAGAGAAAGTGTTAAAAATTAGTGTTGTTAACGACTTCTTTATGAACGATTTAAATCGTCTACTGTCACTGTGCCCTTGGTTTAGTAATTAGCAAAGACATTCTATAGTAATAGAATATCTTTGGTAATTAGTATAGATCATTTTAGAATTTAGAATGTCGTCACACAATTGACAGCTGCAGGGCAAACATTTGTTTGTTTAAAGCTTATTGGAGGGAAGAAGAGGAGGAATAACAAAGCAGATATTTGTGTTACCATTTGGCACCAAAAAAAGGGGCGCTTTACGCCGAGAATTGAACGAAAATTCTTAAAATGATATGACTGGTTGCACTATTGCAAACGTTGCTTTCGTTATTTTGAGTTAAATTACATGAACTCTAAACAGTAACCTGGTTTCACCAATTTGTTTGGCACCCAATCTGCTCAAATTTTGGTAACACTCATGTGCATCGCGTTGTGTATCCCAACGAAAAGAAAATAAAGTATCTATGTCAAATATGGCGTGTAGTGTTTGTTGAGGTTATAGTAGAAAGTAGATTTTAAATTTCTGGAAATAAACATGACTGGAGTAATCGCTGTACATTTAGGTATCTTTATGACACACTTCGTGATCGTAAAATTAGAACGTCAATTTTTTAGGTGCGGGAAAATATAAGCGGGAACACTTTAAAAAGTACAAGATGCTTTCCAGCAAAGCTTGTAAAGCAGGTATAGCAGTTTTAAAACAAGGGGGAAATGCCTTAGAGGCCGCTAAAGCAGCTATTATAGGTATTTATATAGAATGAGAATGGGTGATTGTGCAATTGGGTTTATGTTCCCCATTAGTGTTAGTGTAACCACGAAATTCTACGGAACTTATTAATTTTGGTTTGGTGTTACGTAAAATTATTTCACTTACCAGAATATTACATTTCTTCTGCATAGCAACTATCTTTGGTCCAACTCTATTGGGTAAATACAATTTTTTTATCTGAATTTCATAGCTATTTGAGTGATTATCTCAAAAAAAATATTGATTTAAAATTTGAAATTTTTATTTGAGCAACTGCTAATATTGAATAATAGGTACCCTACATAATATTTATGATGTTTTATTGCTGCAGCACTTACTCTTAGGGCTAGGGTGACCAGATCTCCAGTTTATAAAACCGGGACACAAACGCGACCCAACAATAAACCATATCTTTGTATATTTTTTTATCTCGGAAACGGGTCATTTTAACGGTTCCAAAAAAGAGTACGTCTTTTTGAGACAATTGTTTAAAGAATTTAAAAATGTCATTGCAAAATTGGCTAAAAGCATCAACGTAAAAGTTGGGGGTGAAAAGCATTAGGGGTGTTCCACCCCCGGCTTCCTAGACAAGATACGGAAGATATCATGTCATTCGATACAGTATTTTGAAAGTTACCAGCAAAAAACCTTTAAGGGCGAATAGCTTCGAAGGGGTGCGTCCTAGAAAAAAATTTCTACATACTTTAAGTGTTATTTTGACCCAAACTATATGGTCCAGAAATATTGCCCCGTTGTTCTGGGACACCCTGTATATCAGTGAGCTCGTGAAAAAGGGCTCTATCGAACGACTCTATTTTCAAATATGGCCTCCATGAGAAAATCTAAATTTGATGGTGGTTTGAGAGAAATGAAACATCCTAAAAATTTTCTGCGTATGCCACTGTGTGGCTTGTGAAAAGTTGCTCTAATAATGCTTACATTGTTTTTCATTCTGTTCAAAAACAACGGCTTTACTCACGAAAAACAAAAATTAAATATTTTGTTTTTTTAATATATGGAAAACTACAAGGATGACACATTATTTTTGCCGGAATATAATTCAACCCACAAATGTGCAACTTTGCTCCCATTTAAACTTTTTTGTATCTCGTCAGATAAGAGATTTCTCCATGCATATACATACTCGAATTTGAAACAGCGTGTACATGTGGGTAGGTCCAGACTCCAGATCTCTGGATTATAAAGCTGGAGGTTCCAACTTTCAGAAAAAGTTATTACTATTAGTTTCTTTCGCATTTGGGAACCTTTTCCCAATAAATTCTAATAATAAAATTGGGAAAAAAATCAGAAGTAATGATTTAAAAGTCGCTGATTTTTGATTAAAAAAAGATTTTTGCCAACCCTGCTTTCATCCCACCCAAATTTCACTGCCACAGCGTTAAATACACAGTATCAAGATATTTCATTTTTAAAATTCCTCTACATACCTAGATCAAGAACTTTGAAGTGTGTTTTATGCAGACTGACAATTTTTTTCAAGATCCAGTCATGTACGTACATAGTGTCCTTTATTCTTTGACACTTCTCATTTGACCTGGTATTAGAATTAGCCAGTGACATCAATTTCTCCCGTTCCAGGACACCTGATTGTGATTCACATTTATAGCTTTTTAATTCCAGTAATTTCCCTGGAGTCAGTTTGAAGTATGCTGCACAGGATGATGTTTGGGGTACTGAAGTGCAAGTCAAGCGTGCTCAAGGGGGACTAGTAGACAGCACAGAATGGGGCTGTAGAAAATTTCAAGATCGGGCACTCCTGAAAGTGTGCCCACAGCTATTATCAGTGCCCTGCATGTAGATGGCTTATGTCAGATTAATAAAGACACTTTTGACAGTGTAAAGTTTGATATGGACAGGGAAACTAACAATTAATACTGAAGTTAGGTGATTGCAGAAAAAGTGAAACTTCCTGTATAAGTGAAAATAATTTTAAAATTTGGAAGAATTATATATTTTTTTTCTTAAAAATGGAGATATAAATCTCTATGACCATAAATACTAGTGGGAACATCCTTGTATAAGTGTTCGTAGATGGTGCTTAATTTTACATACTGCCGGAGTTTAGTAATTTTCCAAAATGCATTTTATACCTAAAAACTAAAATTTTCAGTGTTGGAAAACGATCCTCTGACAAATGCTGGTTTTGGCTCGAATTTGACAATATTGGGAGATGTGGAAGGTGACGCATCTATAATGGATGGCAAAACATTAGTATTTGGAGGATGTGGTGCTGTTAAAAAGGTTAAAAATCCTATAGAATTAGCATATGATATTTGTCGTAAGCAATCTGAAGAATTACCTTTAGGATTAATACCACCCTCGCTTCTTGTTGGTGATGGGGGTTACAAGTACGCAAAGCAAGTAGGATTAAAAGTAGTTAATAACAAGGCCTTGATAAGCTCAAGAGCTCTCAGGCAGTTCAAAAAGTACAAAAGCATGCTGGACTTGCAAGAAACTATGGAATACAAAGTTCTGGATACTGTAGGTGCAGTGTGTATAGACAGCAAGGGACACGTGGCATCAGCTTGTAGTTCAGGTAGGTAAACTTGGGTATTACAAATTTTATTTATTTACATACACCTAATAGGCATGCACGTAAATTATAAATTTCAAAATTTGTGTCCCCATTACCTGATAAAGCCACTTACAGGATTTCTTGTGAATTTCAAATGAAAAAGTTTTGATAGACCCCCCCTTAATTCGAAAATACCAATTGGGGAGCCAAATGATAAAATGAGACCAGTATTCTGTGCTTGTATAGTAATTTTTTGAATGAATAAATATTACTTGTTTTTAATTCTTTATAACAAACTTCATTCTTCTAAATAGAACACACACTGTACACCACTGCATTTTTAAAGTTCCTAATTGATTTTACTATGACTTTTCTGATGGTGTTGTTACCTATATCTAACTCGCTGTTTTCGATCAGACTTGACTTATTGCATTTTTTGTTGCTATAAGCATAGATTAATATACTTATGAAGTATATTAAGTATATTAATCTATGCTATAAGGTTTTGAATTTTTTACAATAATAAGTACCTCATTTCAGCTTAGAAGTTCAATTGTCAAGAATTAAAAACAACAGGGGTTCCCATTATATCTTTTTCCTCTAAAACGCTTAATAAAATTCCTTTCTCGAATAAATGGATTATCATGTAGGTTTTGTCCAGTACAGAAATTAATATTGTTCTATTTCATGTATTAGGTGGTATGCTTCTAAAGAAACCAGGAAGGGTGGGTCAAGCTGCACTGTATGCAAGCGGTGTGTGGGCAGATAGTTTTAGTCCTAATACAGAAACTTCAGTTGCAGTATGCACAACAGGTACTGGAGAACATTTAGTACAAACACAGCTAGCGAAAGAAATTGGATTCGATCTTAAAAATAACAAATGTCCGACTACTAGCTTGTATCAAACAATGACTGATAAATTTCTTCGTAAGTTTCAGCTTCATTAACAATGAGAATAGCCATAATTTTGATAAGGCTGTTTGTTACAGATTCAAGGTATTTGAAAAATGTCGAAGCAAAACTTTGTGGGACATTAGTATTGCGTGTTTCTAGTGAAGGAGAAGGAGATTTACTTTGGGGTCATAGTACAGAAGCCATGAGTATAGGCTACATGAAAACGACTGATACTAAACCAGAGGTATGAATTAAGTATATAACTTTATGTGTTTATTATACAGTGCACTAATGAAGTTTGGAATATATCGGATAAAATTGTAATTATTGATTTAAAAGAATCCCAGGCAAGCTAATGTTGTTCATCCAGGAATTCACATTGTTCACATGTTTATTATAATAACAACATGTTTCATACAATCTCCATGTGACTGGAGCTTAGAACAAAGGTTCACAGTATCATCAAAATATAACTAACTCACATGAGGTATTTATTTCTAATTCTGCGATTGCAAACAGTTAAGGAAACAGCGCGAAATCTAACCAAAGATGAGCCATGAACTGCTTGAAGAAGTACAGGGAGAAGATCTTGTTAAAGTGATAATGGGGTAGAGGCTCCTATGGTTAGAACATATCTTGAAAGCAGCAAATACTAAAATCATTAAAGCAGTAACGAAATTTAATCCTGCAGGAGAAGATGGAGAATGACCGAAGTTGAGATTGAGGGATGACGCATTGAAGGATCTGAGATTAATGGAAATGAAGTGTTAGTGAAAGGAAGATAAGTCACGCTGTCTTCTATACGAAGACAAAGAGGAAGATATGGAGACTAACCCATCCCACTAAAGACCTTTGAATGAAGTGGCCAGAACATTCCGATAATGGATAATTCGCCATTATTATTATTATCTTCAAGGATTAAGATGCTAGAGACTGGTTAAATAATTGATTTTTTGAATTAATTAATATCTTCATTAACAAAACAGATTTTGAAAACCAAATTATGATTACAGAAAACTGGAGACAAAAAATTTGGATTTGTTCAATAATTGCTCGAGTAGTTTTTCGACCGATCCAATAGCTCACAACTCACATAAACAATTAAACAATTAACTCATATCTGATATGAGGTCAGCATGTAAGCAAGTTAGTTGTGTATAAAATGAATGCAGAAAGCACTGCACTGACAAGTCCCACAAGGACAAAACCAGTGGTCCTGTTTTCTGTAATCATTATGAACACAACATATTTGTTATAACATATAAAACGAATCTTGTTTATTGAAGAAATGTACATGTACACGTTATGAATGTTTCAATACCTGCTAGCTAGAGTAGCATTCTATGATACCTCATAGAACAAAAAATCTTGTATTTGTTCCCATAATTCAATGCCTGGCGGGATATTTGCTCGGGGAGTAGTTCGAACCATCCATCCGGTGGCACTTGATTTTTAATATTTATAGTTACATTTCCGAGTGCAGGTGAATTGCAATTTTTATAACAATGAAGAATAATGCTGCATTCAAGTTCTGCAATAAACCTAAACAATAGTGGTACCAGTGAAGATAACAAGCCCAGTGATAATAGAAGCCTATGGGGATGTGGTCTTGAGTATAACTATACTTTCCTAGTTGATCATAGAGAGCCCAGTATTTCTAGACTACCTACTTCGTTTCTTCTTTTACTTGATTTATTAAATGTGTATTTTCATTTCCCACATTTGGGTTAGTCCGGTGAATTAATCGAGGGTTAGTCATTAACCCGGGAGTGGTCGTGCTATGAGCAAATTACTCACGGCTTTACAAAAATTGCCCCATTTTACATTTTAAGGAATTAATAAAGATGCGCATGCGTGTAGCAGAGTTTCTGACCTTGCCGAAGTAGATAATCACGCAAGTAGAGAAAGTCCAGTCTTCTCTTGACTGTTACAGTGGGGTTGTCATACTGGTGACATAAATGTGAGCGTTTCCCTCACTGCGCGACTAACGGCGTTGGTTTTTATTTTGAAATTGCAATACCTGTAATTAACGTTTCTATTTTGTTGTGTGTGATTATATTAGTTGAAAAGGTTATAAATATGAGCAGAGGAAAGAAACTCGTTGAACTTGCGAAACTGAAGTATGCAGATGCAGAAAATCAAGGTTATTATTTTCTGTTTTCAAATAAAATAGATGCGCACGAAAAACGTTTATTTATAGGGGCTCCTTCATGGTTGGTTGATTCTAATGAGCCAGAAAATGTGGAAAATGAAAGATTAGATGACATCGAAAGTGATGCTGAATCTGAACACAGTGAACATGCCACGGACACAGAACAATCCGCCGATGATACTTCAGATAGTGATCATGAAGTAGGCGTCCAAACTCCTAATGAACCTGTATATATCGGAAAAGATAAAAGAACTGTCTGGTCAGTGTTTCCTCCAAGACCTAATGTACGTACGGCGAAAAGAAATATCGTCATACATTTGCCTGGAGTAAAACAAGTGGCAAAATCTGTGAATACAATTCTCGATTTTTGGAAGCTGTATTTTCCAGACGAAATGATCGAATATATCACCAACTGTACAAACATATATATACAAAAAATGCGTGCAAATTACACACGGGATAGAGACTGCAGACACCGCTCCCGATGAGATACGAGGGTTGCTCGGACTGCTTTATATGGCGGGTGTAAAAAAAGGCTGTCATGTGAATATTCAAGAGCTTTGGACTGATGACGGCACTGCACCTGAATGCTTTCGGGCAGTCATGTCTTCTAGACGATTTTACACACTACCTGCGTGCCTTGGGCTTTGACGACATCAATGACCGTGCCGAGCGTAAGGCTACTGACAATCTAGCACCAATAAGAAAAGTTTTTGAAGATTTTGTCGAGAGGTGCAAACGAAATTACCAAGTGGGCGAGTATGCAACTGTTGATGAAATGCTAGAAGCATTTCGGGGGCGTTGTAAGTTCCGTCAATATATTGCAAATAAACCTGCCAAATATGGCATAAAAATTTATGCCCTAGTTGATTCTCGTGTATTCTACACCTGTAACATGGAAATATATGCGGGAAAGCAACCGGAGGGCCCGTATAAAATCGACAATTCGAAGGCATGTGTTGTACAGCGAATTATTTCTCCTATTATCAACACAGGAAGAAATATTACTATGGACAACTATTTTACCTCCATACCTTTAACAGTGGGTTTGTGTAAACAAAACACCACAATAGTTGGAACATTGAGGAAAAATAAAAGAGAAATTCCTCCAATATTTCTACAAACAAAACAACGGAGAGAATGTAGTAGTATGTTTGCATATCTCAAAACCGGAGTGATGGTTTCTTATGTTCCCAACAAAAAAAAATGTTCTTCTATCCACGTTACATTCAAATGATTCGATTGATGAACCCACCGGAGATAAAACCAAACCTGAAATTGTAACTTTCTACAATCTTACCAAAGGAGGGGTTGATGTAGTAGACGAGTTGAAAACTCTCTATTCTGTTTCAAGAATCAGTTGTAAGTGGCCGTTGACATTATTTTTTACAATTATGAATGTTGATGGAATAAATTGCAATATCATATATTCTGCAAACACTGGCGAAAACATAGATTGCCGTATTTTTTTGAAACGATCAGCACTTGAATTGATGAAGCCGCAGATCATAAACCGATCTTCAATTCTTACATTGCCATTCAGCCTTCGAGCAACAATAAGAAAAATATCTGGCCTTCAACCAGAAATTGCAACACGCGAAGCTCAAACTCAAGGAATGTGTTCTTTTTGTCCTAGGCGTAAAAACCGAAAAACAAAGAAAACGTGTAACAAATGTCAAAAATATATTTGCAATGAACATGCATACTATAAATGCCCAGAGTGTGTAGAGTAAAAAATATTTATTACTTTTTATTAATCTTTTGTAATTTTTTGTTTGTTTATTAAGTTTATTTCAGTTTCTTATGTATCAATAAATAATAAAAACGTGCTAAGAAGCCTATTTACGTATTATGCAAATGTTACAACAGATTTAAGGTGCTCCATTCCGAGGATTCAACCATGTGAGCAAAATGCTAACATGCGACCAATCGCGTTTCAAAATAAAGCGCGACTACTCCCGGGTTAAAGTATGAAGTGTATACAGTTCCCGAAATTTGAGCAGATTTGGCGCCAAAGTGGTGAAACCAGGTTACTACTTAGAATTCTTGTAATTTAACTCAAAATAAAGAAAGTAACGTTTTCAATAGTGCAATTACGCACATTATGAGAATTTTCATTTAATTTTTGGTGTAAAAGGACAAAGAAGTTTAGGTTACGCCCCTTTTGGTGCCAAATGCAAATGGTAACACAAACATCTGCTTTGTTACTCCTCCTTTTTCCCATACTTAGATGTCGAACTGATACATCAGTATTTTACCGTATAATGACCAGTTATAATAATCGGTTATAATGACCATGGTTATCATAACTGGTTACTACACTTTTAAAATTGACGCTTATTTACCAAAATGTAACAGGTTAACCAATTAAATGATTTTTAAGATTAATTTGAAATCAGTTAGTTTTTTGCCGAACCCCACTATATGTTGGTGGAAAACACTGTTAAATTTTTGAAAGCCGAACATTTTATTAATTGAATAATATACATGTACATATGTACTAATAATTTCAGAGCATAATTTCACAACTGCCAAGTGAAGTAAAAGTGGGTTCGTCAGTGACCATCAGTGGAACACATTTTTATATCAAGAGAGACAAGACAATTTAAAATTCATTAAGTATTTACCAAAGAATTTTGTTTTTATTTATATTCAGTTATTTACGAGTTAAAATTTTATTTTGAGGTATGTAATTTAGAAAAATAAATATGTTCCATTTCACAAGTTGTTTTTTTTATTACGTACTATAAATACATACACATAAAAAAGGAGCATTATTGTGCCTGTTAAAAATTCGCAAAAATTTATGTATACATTAAAATTTCTTACGACTAAATTGTACAATATATTGTCTGTATAAGGTTGTGATATCTTATAGTATAAAGAGTATGATCCTACTGTTTAATAAATTATATTTCATGATTATTAATCATACCCTCGACACCAACATCGCAACCTTAAAAGGTAAAAAGGCAAGGTAGTAAATTACTTTCAAGTGGTATTATAGAGAGTCCTCCAATTACTTTCCGTGGACATATGAATGCACATATATTGACTTCAGAACATTTCATTTCAGAGTAGTTTTTTGACAAAATGTAATAATGTTAGGTGCCTTATGGAGATGTTTCTGTAAATTGTTGAGTTTTTGCCTGGGTTTTTGCTTTGTTTCTGTGATTTCAATTCTGAAAACTGACCGAGATAGCTGCACTTTATACCAGTTATTAAAATACAAACCAAGTACGTAAACAGAAAAAAAGCATTACGTACTACTATAGAAACAAGTTCGATAATAAAATAAATTCTATAAAAAATTGTATAAAACTATGCATTCTATATGCAAGGACTCCCTATATCTTAAATTCGATAAAACTTTATTCACAGGCATAGTTGGTTAACATAATATTAAATATTGGTAAATTAAATTATATTTAGATTATAGAATTATTGGAAGGAAATATGAGGTAGGGCAATTTACTTGTTTTATTTTTAAGCCTTAGATATTAAATAAATACTGAAGATTTTTAATGAGTATACCATGCTGAAGGAAAGAAAGTACTGTACCTATCCTATATCTACAAAATTCTCGCATACTGTTTTAATAACATTTTTAAGCATAAACACAGTCTTAGTAGAAAATTTAGGGTAAATGCTATTTCTAAATGTTAAACAGCCAAAATTTTGATTATTCTTTCTCATTAAGCAATTAAAAAAATCACAGTCAACAAATATTTTATGAAAGCATAAATAAGCAAATTGCAAGCTGCGTGTACAAGATGTCCTAAACTGGACGCGTTCTTATGGGAACACCCCTTATTTGAAGAGATAGAAAAAAATTAACCAAGGTGTCTGGAGCTCAAATTTAATGAGAAAACCACTGGCGCAAACAAAACTTTGCTACCTCTTATCGTTTGGCCGCTAGAGGGCGATTCTCAAATTTCGTCGATTTCTTTTATGCCTATAACTTGTTTATTAATAAAGATAATTAATTTTGGTAAAAACTTTCTTAAGGCACTTTTTTCCGTAAAATCCATTGCAATAGGCAGTTTTTTTACAGGGCGTTTAGATTTTCGTGCACCACCCCAAATTCATTTTTTTATATAGACCACCCTATATATTATGAGATTTTTGAAAAGCTCGTAAAATTTCCTAAATTTTGATGTATCACTTGTCATGTTTATCTTAAAAACCATTAGCAACATTTAAAGAATTATTAATTTAATATAATAACTGAGTAATCTTATCATGAAACTTTAGATCTGTGGTTTTAATCATAACATGTTAGCATCTTATGTCATTTTATTAGTTCATTTTATTGCGCGTCACGAACCAATATACCATCATAGAAGGACTACGATGCTCCAATAATCAAGATTGGATCGTCCTTACAGGTAAGTCGACCAATCTTATAATTTTATTAGTCATGGCAATCTTGATTTCTGTAGGCACAATATTTTAATTTTTAAATCGTAATGTTGCTAATGGTTTTTAAGATAAACATGACAAGTGATACATCAAAATTTAGGAAATTTTACGAGCTTTTCAAAAATCTCATAATATATAGGGTGGTCTATATAAAAAATGAGTTTGGGGTGGTGCACGAAAATCTAAACGCCCTGTAAAAAAACTGCCTATTGCAATGGATTTTACGGAAAAAAGTGCCTTAAGAAAGTTTTTACCAAAATTAATTATCTTTATTAATAAACAAGTTATAGGACATAAAAGAAATCGACGAAATTTGAGAATCGCCCTCTAGCGGCCAAACGATAAGAGATAGCAAAGTTTTGTTTGCGCCAGTGGTTTTCTCATTAAATTTGAGCTCCGGACACCTTGGTTAATTTTTTTCTATCTCTTCAAATAAGGGGTGTTCTCATAAGAACGCGTCCAGTTTGGCACACCTTGTACAATGGTGAAGTTTTTTATGCGAAAGCCACTTACAAATACTGGCAACTAATTTCCTAAACACTAGAATAAATAAAAATAAAACCTCTCTCTAGTACATCAATATTTCAATTGACTGATGAATTGTTTGCTTATCCAAGTTGACTGTATATCTTTAAGTGAAATAAAGGACATAGAAATAGAAGTACATACTGGAATTACGCAAGATTAATTTTTAAATCCAGAATATTTTCAAAATCTAGGAATATTCATTAAAAAATCTTTTTAGGAACAAACTTAAAATATTTTATTTGGTATAATACTAAAAAGAACCATGCTTATTTTTTTACATATTGAATTTTAGTGACTGTTCTTCACAATAATATTTGAGTCGTCCAGTTCGAAAACCCCCTAAATACGCTTTTAACGAATTTTCTGCTTTCACTGGAATATATAGCATTTTTGTCCGTAGAATCCGCCTGTGCAATTATTTAGTTCCAAAACCCTCTACAAACCATATAAAATCGCCGTTCAAATACGGTTTCTGATTCAAAACCCCCTATCTAACACAAATTCTGTTCCAAAACACTCCATCTGCTGTAAAATAGTTGTAAATCAAACCCCCCTATGTCCAATATAAAAATCCGTATAATTTATTTCATTTGCTTTCAAAACCCCCTATGTGATCGTTTATATTTTTAGGCATTTTAGTTTCCTTTTGATTGTAACACTCTTGTAACATGCAAAAGGATATTTTAGTTGCTGAAGAAGGCTCCGAAAATGATTTAGTCCCATTTCGTGCGTTCCCGTTTCGTGCGTCGATGAAAATTTTCCCGTTTCGTGCGTCGTCCCAAACCTCTACCTGGTTTGAGTGCCGTTTCCGGCGCTGACCTGCTGATAATGCAGTAAGCCCCTAATTAGAGTTTATCTTTACAACACAACGCTGTTAATAACTAGACTGCAATGCGGAATTGTATGTTGATTTCTCTCCTATTGTTTTCAAATGTTAATGTTTTTCTTTTGGGGGGGAGACTTAAATGCTCCACTCGCTTCGCTCGCTAAGCTTGCCCACAGACCGGAAATAGTGGGCCGTGGAACCACTTTTTTGGCCGTATTCAGTGACGGGCAACTATAAAATAAAGCAGTACGTTTTGTATACCTTTATTGCAACAGATACAACATGTTCAAAGTAAAGGATATCGTTGTGCAACGCACGAACTGGCACTATTTAATTACCCAGTAAATTATTGACGCTCGAATCGGCACGAAAACAGGTAGAAACCCAAAAACGCCCGAAATGGGAACGCACGAAACGGGAAGATACCCCGAAAATGATGACTTCAATACCTAATGACGAAACATTATTTCCCTAAATATTCTAAATTTTCATTGTAGTGTTAAGTTTTTTATTAATAATTCCAAAAGTACGCTATTTAAGTAAAAGGAAATGAAAAAATTAAGCTGACTTTTTGTGTTCACGTTTTCAAAACCTAATAAAAGGCATTTACAGTTCCAAAAGCCACCATGTACAACTGTTTTTGTATTTTTTTTGTTTACTATAAATTATTGATTTACAGTTGTTGGTAGACATAGTATCATTTATTTTTGTCTAAATTTAGAAAAAAATTAAATGGCCATAGCACTAATGCAAACCATCATACAGGTTTTTCGCTATTTTCTCAAATTTGTCTATGGTGTACATGGTGGCTTTTGGAACTGGACGACTCATTTATAATACTTGAAACAACTGACCTATGTTACAATTGCATCTTGTTATAAATATAAAAATTTGATGCAGGCAAACAAAAGCAAAACACAGCATCAAAATATGGAACTGTCCAGTGGTGGATTGTCCCAACTAAATGATGAAGCAGAAGTAAACAAGTTATTATTACCAGATAGTGATTCCAATTCAGATTTAGATTACGACATTACATTGAACCTTCTAAAAGATAAACTCCATTTGCAGAGCAAGGCTCAGGACATAGAACCAAAGCTTTCCAGTGGATGGATGGGGATCTAGATGAACCAAAGGTAGTGTGGCCAACTCACCACAGTGTTACTAACTGTAATACACCAACTGAAACATTTTCATTTTTCCTTGATGACTGCATCATAAATTTCTTGGTGGCACAGTCAAATTTGTGTGCAACAAGGAAAAAAAGGAGATATAACAGAAACTGAAATGAGAAGCGTTTTTGGCATTCTCATCTTGAGCGGCTACGCCTGCCTTCCCAGAAGAATGTATTGGGAAAGGTCTGTTGACACCCATAATCAACTGGCTTCAAATGCACTTTCCAGAGACAGGTTTGAGTTTATTCTCTCAAATAAGAGATAACAGAATGTCTAAGTGTCCGTTACGGGCCAAGGAAGAAGTAAAAAAAGGAAAAAGAGGATGCTTTGACCACAAAATCAGAAACAAAAAATCTGTTGTCGCTGCAAGATGGCATGATAACAATATATTTAACATTGCATCGAATAGTTTGTCTGTCTTCGCAGAGTTTAACGGTATTATAGAAAGCAACATAAAAGGGTTGGAGTCGATCAGTCAAGCACTGTTTCCATTTATATTTTAAATATGGGAGGTGTAGATGTGACGAAAATATCAGCTTATGTAGAGTATCCATAAGGGGTAAAAAGTGGTATATGCCTCTAATTTTCATATATAAACTTTGTGTCGTTTCTACTTTAAGTACTAGATCCAACATCAACCTGCATTCATTCTTGAAGCTTATAATACTAACAAACAAAAGATTAATTATTGTAAATTATCATTTAGAACATTTTATAAACAACTTAAGTGCATGCCAATAAATACTTAAAGCTTTTAAACCAGCTGCTGAATAAAACATCATACACAACCGTATTCATACCAAATGGCATTTTCTTTTGTTGTGCCACCTGATTTTTTACGATCGCCTGATACCTCCCGAGATTCTTCCGCACTTTCAACTGCAGTAGCAACCTGAGGAGCTGGTTGATTACGCGGTTTAGTTTCCCCTATCACTGTTGATATTCTGTTATAAACTAGGAGAGGAGGGGTGTGATGTCCTGGAGGTTGAGTGGCGGGTGGTGGAGGTGGTGGTTCATCTTCCGATAAATAGACAGTTCGTCGAGTACCAACCGAGCCCAGACTAAGGGCACTATTTGAATCACGAGAATAAACCTGATCACCTGAAAAAGAATAAACACTTTGCAAACACACATACTGACTACTGAAGAGGCTTGGATTAGAGTCCACCAGGGTAAATTTATTTATGCAACACCAACTTTCCTTAGAAATATCACCTTATTTATGTCATGTAAGTATGTTTGCTATTTTCAGTGGCGTGTAGTGAAGGTGTGCAAGGTGTGCACTGTACACTCAGTGAAACTTTACACCTCCAGTTAAGAGACACAGGTAGGCTAGATCTTTCTAAAGGTTGACTGACAAAAATTTTCATATCTCGCTGGTTGCTGTGAACAAAGACACTTTTATTAATACTGCACACCCTTTCTAGAATATCACCGCACACCACTGGTTATTTTATTGGACGTTGCTTTTTCCATGTTAGTAAGTATGATTTGATGTTATAGGGACTGGGACCTTGCTTCGGCCAGTAAATATTATTTTATTATTTAAGGGTATGGAAAAAATCCATAAAAATGTTATACTATCCTATTCTTATTGTGTATATTACAGTCAGCTTACCACTAATACTGCTTCGATGAGCAGACAAGTCCCTATGTGACCTTCTCAGTGTAACCTCATCTCTTGGTTTTTGTCCATGCAAGCTGCTGCCAGTCCTCTTCAGCACATCAGGTCTAGTCACACTTCCCATTTCTTCAGCACTATTGTCAGAATCGTTGCCACCAGATTCACCTGACCCACCACCTAGGGTAAATTGTGACTGGGTCAATCTACTTGCATCTTCATGCCATGAACGACGATTCTGTTAAAACATTTTTTATAGGAACATATAAGTTTTTTGAACAACCTAAGCTGACAACTTACTCTACTAGGAACTTTATTAATTATATCTGAACCAGCTTTGCGTACTCTCCTAACTAAAGTGGCACCAAAACTTTTCCTGTAAATATTTCGGGATAATATATTACGATACAACACATATCTTGAAATTAGAGCATACTTTTTTGATGAAGCATTATCCAATTTTCGATAATGTTCCATGATTTTTTCTTCTAGCTTCTCTTTCTGTCTGCACAAATTGTTTAATTTGTCCGTAAACAGCTTTTCTTCTAAATGATAATGCTGTTTATCTTCAAGAGAGTGAGTTAAAAGTGAATGGTACTGCTTCAGTAGTTGTGATACATGATCCATTAAAGCTCTCCTGTCGGAATCTAACGAATTGTTCATTTCAAACAGCATCTGAAACATGTTGAAGATCTCATTAAACCAAGACGTACCACGTGGATGAATTTCACAATATTTTCTTTCATTTCTATACAATGGAGGCTTTTGGTTGTAAAATTATATAAAAATTAAAATAATATTAATAATAAATGATGTATTCATCCATTACCACACAACAGAGTATAAGACTAGTCAACAATTACATAGAAACAAAAACACAGGGGATCACATAGAAAATAACACATCATAAATCAGTTACTATCAATTAAAGAGATTAAAGAAATCTGCTATAATTATCATAAAGCAGACAATTATTTATTAAATACTTTTTTATTCTATATTTAAAATTGTACAGTGATAAAGTTCTTAGGCTCAGAAAGATAGCTAAATAACCATAAACCCTCCAGTTTCCGATTTGTCTTTTGTAATCGATGAGTAGGTATCACTAAGTTTTCTTTTCTTCTTGTATTATAGTGGAAGTTACAGTTAAATAAGAGTCTGTTAGCTTGTGTAAAGGTTCGTTTACATGTTCAAATAAATTGCGCATATGGACTTGTACATTCAAATTTGCGCAAATTAACCGTGTCGTTGAATTCTGTTTAGACGTTCAATCTATATGAGGCGCCGTTTGTGTCAAAATTAAATGTTCATATAAAAATATTTTTAAAGCAGAATAATAATTTCTGAAATCAAATTATTTATTTTTTAATCAAATAATTTTTTTATCGAATAATTTTTTATCAAATAGGTAATTTTTTTATCAAATAATTTTTTCATCAAATAATTATTTTATCGAATAATTTTTTGTCAAATAGGTAATTTTTTTATCAAATAATATTGTTGTCAAACATTTTTTGTCGAATAATTTTTACGCATTTTATGAGGGGATCTACTGTAGGTCCAATGCTACTTACGGAGTAGTAGTTTGCACCACAGTAGTTCGTCACCCCAGTGGATGCATTCACAGCATCGAAATCCCACCAGATCGAAGTCTCGGGAGATCGAAATCCACGAGGTCGAAGTTCCACGAAATGAAAAAATTGCATAATTCGAGGACAACTACAATAGTAAAGTGACAACACCACGTATTGCGAGATCGTACGAAAATCTACGAAATCGAAGCTGACACGGGCGGTTAGCGAGACCGATTCTACTTTGGCTTTGAGATTTCCCCATGCAAATGACTGGAACTGGTAACGCTCGGCTCGCTTCGCTTGACCAAAATCGGAAAATTTTTCGACCTCGTGGAATTTGCTATGATACCGGCTTTCTGAATGGTTGTATCATAGCAACGAAGACGGTGTCAGACTTAACCCGGTCTTGAATTCTTTGAAAAACCGGGCCTTAGTGGACGTATGTAAATTACTTTATTATAGAAGATTTTAGATAATTTTTCTCCATTTAGTTGGTCCTCATGCAACTTGGGCTTTACCAAATGACCACCAATAGGCACAAGGAATTCAAAGTCACTTTGCAACTTATTTTGAAATAATTCTTGAATTTTTCCTCATACCTTTAAGTGACTCCAATGTTTTTGAACCAACCAATGTTCTGAACTCCAGATAACCCAAAACCATCATTGTAAGCCGCAGCCTTATTTTTGCCTATTAGAGTTCTTATCTGTAGTGGACTACTTAATAAAATTATTTCCTTGGTAACTGGTTTATTTTGCTGGGTGCTACCCCTTTTTCGTTTAGTACCATGAACAAATTGTGGCAACGTAGGGTTAGGGCAGGAACCAGATGAACTCGGAGATCTAATGGACGGAAATGGCGATGTACTTCATCAATAGCACTTGAGCTATTTCCCGCCACATTTTGTGAACGGTTACTTCGAACAGGACTTGGACTAACAACACCAGAATGATGTGGGATCAAATTATCATTCAAACAAGTTTCAATACAACTACGTAGAGCGGGACTTCGTGAAACGTCTACTAAATTTTTGTTATATTTTGATTTTCATTCATTTTGTACAAACTGAAGAAATCCCTACAATACCTAAATACTAATAAGAAATATATAATGTACTTACTTTATACTTACCAATATGTTAAAATGTTGATTAAAATTTCAATATAAGTGTAATACACAGATAGTCAGGAAAACAAGGTAGACCTACGCTGTAGCAGTTCGCATGACGCAGCATTGGACCTACTTAAGATTTCCGAGTAAAAGGCCTTTAAAAATTATTCCATAAAAAATAGTTGATAAAAAGATTATTTGATAAAATTTATTTGATAAAAATTATTTGATAAAAAATTATTTTATGAAAAAATTATTTGATAAAAGATTATTTGATGAAAAAATTATTTGATAAAAAATAAATAATTTGATTTTAAAAATTCTTATTTTGCTTTAAAAATATTTTTACATCAACCTTTAATTTTGACACAAACGGCGCCTCATAAATCTAGCATGCACATTTTTATTAAATTTTCTGCATTGTCAAATAAATTCTAGAGTTTATTCTTTTGGTTAAGCAGGGTATTGTTTATTTGAAATGGAAAATATTGATGACGATTTACTTCTTGCAAATTATCTGACAAAATTGATTTAACTCAAGCCAAACTTTTTGGCTTGCGCAAGCTTCAAGCTTTCATTTACATGCAACGATTTACTTGAACAACTTGACTTGCATAAGCCAGTTTGCGCATATTGTTTGAGTGTCTAAACGGACCTTTACAAAGTAAGTGGTAAACATTGATGGAAGTCATTAATTTATACCTTCCAAACAGAGGTTCGTATGACACTTGGTTAGAAGTGACATTAGCGATGCTTCTTACAGCTTGTTTTAGAAGAATAAATATTTTTGTCCACGACTATCTTATAATATACTCTTTATACTTGTGTTTCTTCAATCATAATTAGATACATTAATCACTGCAGTGATTAATGAATATTATTCACTACACCAATAGGAACATCGCTTTGACCCTTTTTTACATTTATTTAGTAGGCCGCGATCGCGATGTGTCAGTTCAAATTGAAACGTCAAATCAGCATGGTTTGCTTTTAATTTGAAATGCATATTCTAAAAGAGAAGATATAATGAGTAGTGAGAGTGAAAACGAGGTTTCTTTAACAGCACCAGCAATAAAAGAAGCTGCAGAACTTACCTCATTAGATTCATTGCCCAAAAAACCAAGAAAATTATACCTGAGAGCGTATGTATGAATCTTTCTTACACTGGAGAAGGGAAATGAAGGTAAATTCTTTCTGGGAATCTGTTTTGATAGTCGTGGACAAAGTATAGTATACAACTCGTTATAATGATGCTATTATTACCTCGGATGATTACAAAACTCGCTCGTTTCACTCGCTCGTGTTGTAAACTTCATCCTCGGTAATAATAGCATTCATTATAAACTCATGTATAATATACTATTTACAAATCAGAACTACGCTCCATATTATATTGTACAAAAGTAGGCTCTGAAAAAGTGAATAATAACATGACAGAGTTGCTGATTCGTTGACAGCCATCCTTTTGATAAGCCAAGTAGGTAGTTCACATGAGTCGACCATTTCAACTAAGAGTCGGTATATGCCCAAATATTTCTTTGATTCCATTACTGTTGAATGGTGAGATCCAAACGTTAAAGCTACTGTTTTCTCATTATTTAAGGCTGGGATATTCTAATACCCGAGAAGCGTTCTCCTCGCTTCTGAGACGGTGTTAATACAGACAGTCCAGCTCAAAAACTGCATTACTTATAGACATGAATTATGGTTTAAAAGAAATATGAGGGTTGGTAGAATACGCTTATAACTATTTTATTTGCCATATTTAAACTGTTGTTAAAATAAACTAAGTTGAAAACTGGCAAATTTTAACGGAAATCTTAGCATTATTCACACACAAATTGTACATTCGGATTTTAGTTAACAGCCAAATGAAATATATGAGCATATTCACCGATCTTTTAGCTTTATTTTAAGACTACATTTGCCTAATTTCGTTATTTCAATTTTCTGCTGGACTGACTGTACCAAACGGTTGCTAAAGCTATGTCTATTTCTGTCTTACACATGTATTACCGATCTGCTGTCCTGCCGTTGCGTATCCCACCCTTAAGAACAAATCATTATCTTGAAACCATGAATTTGATTCCTTAAGTAAGATGGTTGTATTAAAATCTTGACATGAAGACACATTTTTAATAAAAACTGGGTTATCTGCAAACTGTACTGTTGTACCATTAACATTTTTCGACAAGTAATTGACACTCAGCAAATACAACAGAGGCCACAAGATTGACCCTTGTGGCATTCCACTTAAAATATGCACAGATTCGCTAATAAATGCAATTATTATACAACACTTGCTGAATACGACTGCTGAGGATTCAATAATTAGCATTAGATTCATAATTAGCAAGCTTTGTCAGTAATATTTTGTGTGAAATACAATCAAAGACCGGCAAAAATTCCCAAACTTAAGTGATTCTCATGCGCATTATGGATCTGGCTGAAAATGTTTTTTCGTGACTCTGCTACATCTTGAATTCATAAAATGTTTTTGTCGGCCCACTCATTCCTTTTATTAGTTTAATGCTAAAAGCCTGTTTACAGTCGGCAATTTTCATTGCGTGCAGCTTGCAATTGCTGCAATTCCTGCCATGCGCATGCGCCGTGAGCAATAAACTTCAAATTATTGCTCACGGCGCATGCGCATGGTAGGAATTGCAGCAATTGCAAGTTGCACGCAATGAAAATTGCCGACTGCAAACAGGCTTTAACACCAGCAAAAAATTTGTAGAAGCCATCAGTACTAATTCCATTCTAAGGGCTACATATTCGTACATGTAGCACCTGCAATGAAATTAGTACCGATTTCTGTTCATGACATTAACAATTTTCCAGTGATTTTTTAACCACTTCAAACTAATAATGCTGCTGTAATGCGAATACGACTTACTGGCGCCATGTCACAAGCATTACTAAAAACCTCAAAAGGAACTCGACAAAAAGTACTGACGCCAATTTAAATTGCAGAGAGTGTAAACAGCAATGTGAGGAATCCAGGAAGGTAAAATTTTCTGAACTTGCCCGACAACTAATCGCGACAATTATTGCAAATAACAAGTAACTTGCCAGTCTATCTCCGCCTTTACGTAACAGTTGATTATGCTGAGAATTAAACAAAAATAATGAAAATATAAGGGTAGTCATTGCTATACTAAAAAGATCAATACAATATGAGCAATAATGGCATTTCACATCCCCTCAAATGCCTTCAAGGCTTAATTACATTATTTTCCAAGACAAATAATGCAAAAATTCATGCACGCTTATGAACTTAACCTTAAATTACACATGAAATGAGATGTTGGATGATCGCAAATCCAACTTCCTGCTTCCTACTTCCTCTACTGTCTCACCATCTTATCCGCACAAAAATACCTACAAGCCTTAGTATAAAAGCTATCCAGAGTAAAAACAAACAACCCAATGGAACGGGAAACAAAACAATCAACCAGACAAATGTTCCGTGAAATTCTGTTTGCACTGCCCCGGACACGGTATCTGTTTGCTGCACAACTGGTCGGCTCCTTTGTTTCCCTTTTCTACAAACAAATAGTTAGGCTGCGATTAACCCTGACGCTTCAGCTATAAAACTGTAAATAGCTGAGTCTCCTCCTTATGTTTTTCTTTAAAACGACCCAAAACCAGAAATTTTCTATTATTTTTATTTTTATGCTTACATCACATCTTTGCTGAAGTTTTGCATTCTCCAACTGTAGACCAGCTACTAAATCAGATCGAGAATTCAACTCTCCTTGCATTTCAGTATGACCAAGTCTTAATTTTCCAGATTCCGTCCTTAACTTCCTGTACTCGTCTTGTAAACTACGATATTCAATTTTCATACGCTCACTCGCCGTAAACAGATTCCTAAAATCATCCTAGAAAATAAGTAAAATACATCAGAATCATTCACCGAAAACATTTCTTTCTTACCTTCAATTTGGAATGTTCCGCACGTAAATTTCCCAGACTCTTAGATTCATTTTTGAGGGCTTCTTTTTCTTGCTCTAGACTACTAATTTTCTTCTCATAAGTGACTGCGTTATCTTTTAAAGTGCGAACTTCTGATCTCAGATCACGATTTAACTTCCGGAGAGATTCCTGTTCTAATTTGAGCTCTTCATATTCAGTATTTAACTGTTCGTGTAAAGTTCTTAGAGTAACTTGATCAAGAAGCAATGTGTCGTGTTGGTTACTTTGAATTTGTTGCTGCTTCGCTAGCTGTAAAAGGAAATTGTGTACTAGTGATTAATATAATAATTATAATCATTAATAAGCACCTCTTCTTTCTCAGCAACAAGTTGACTATTTGCTAGCTGCAAGGCAGTTTGTTGAGTTGTTAAAGAATTAACTTGGGAAGTGAGAGTAGAAATGTCAACTTGCATTCTTGCATTGTCAGTTTGCAATGTTTCATTCAGTTGTTGCAGCCCATTTACTTCTGCAAGCAGTTTCTCACACTGTTGGTGCCACTCAGCGCTGATACTTGACACCACCTGCTCTGCATGAGAGTAAACATCAGATTCAACTAGTTTTAAAGTTTCTGTACAACTGGCACATTTTTGTTCGGTACCAGAATCTTTCCCTTTCCAGAG
This sequence comes from Xestobium rufovillosum, assembly GCA_963966045.1. Taxonomy (NCBI): domain Eukaryota; kingdom Metazoa; phylum Arthropoda; class Insecta; order Coleoptera; family Ptinidae; genus Xestobium; species Xestobium rufovillosum. Next base: position 22,832,911 of record OZ014494.1, read on the forward strand.
AGAAGAAATGCATTTTTCAATTTCAGGGTTACTAATCATCTTCTCAACAACCAAATTTATGTCATTGTCCAGAATGTCAAGGTTCAAGCCCAATTTTTCTAAGTTGGTTTTAAATTTCTCATTGTTAAGTTTTTCGGAGACTAAGTCCTTTTGTAAAGTAGCAATTGTCTCAGTGTAAACAGCAGCTTGCGACAAAAGCTCTTGCGCTCTCTGCTCATACTCTTGCAATTTTTCTAACTGGATGCTGGTTTCCTCATTGTCCTTTAAAAGGCGGTTTATCTCCTTTTCCTGTTTTTCATTTTTTTCACTCTGCTGATCCAATTTCACATCTTTGACCTTTAAAATAAAACAAGTATTAAAAAATATTTGATTATGTATGGTTCTGTGTAGGTACATGTACAGCATGGCCGTCAATGAATTAATCGGTGTGCAGAGGGTAAACCGCAAAGGATTTTCTAATTCAAAAATGTAAAAATTTACAAGTAAAATAAGAAAGTTCACTTACAAGCCGTACTGTAAAATTCTCATAAATTTAGCCCGAACAGTTCAAAAACTGTATAAAACCTTAAAAGCAGCAATATTATTGCTGAAAAGGGTAAATATACATTGCATTTAATATTTATGAGCCAAATTCGCTATTTTTAAGTGGAGTAAACAACGTTTTTTTAGTTAGATGTTGTTGATGTTGTATACCCGGTGACTATAAATGGTGTATGCGGGCATGCAGCTCATACAAGGGATATAAAGAATATTGTATAATTTATGCATTGTGTAACAAAACGGGAGGCCCAAGAAGTGTTATTGCTAGTTATTAGAGCCAGAGGCCTGATTTTGGAGACAGTAGGCGACCATTAAAACGTCAAGAGATCCATCTTCATAAAAGTGTACTGCCCAGTTTGTATCTCATTGTGTTAGTAGTTTTCTAAATGCGACACGGGGGTCCGGCAAATTCTCAATGAGCACTCCAGTCGGAAAAGGTAATTCGATAAGAGTCTTTTGAAAATGAACTGAAACTTTCGCACATGTGTGTCCTTTTTAACAAAAACCTTTTGTCAAGTAGGTCTGTTTCATGTACAAAAAGATGAACCCTATATCATAAATTCAGATGTCAGTTGTCTTTCGAAGTCAAGAGATCTTTTCAACGAATTCGTCGCGCCCATAAACATACCGAACAAAGAACAACTCTACTTCCGGGGCCTACTTGTTCCAGAAGCAGGCACTAAAGAACGATAAATTATGTACAAAGACGGTAGCCATATTTTCTACAGGGTTAATTGAGGGAATACGCTAAATTTGTGTTATACATATTTAATATATGCGAGTAGGGAAGATTACTACATGATGTGTTATATAAATATTTTTCATCATTGTTGTTCAAATTTTAAGTTACTTGTGGTGCCATTTTCGATTCTAATATGTATGTGTTTTGTGTTTTTGGAACGAGATTTTTTATGGGATTTTTTTAACTCTATTTTGGCAGGCGTTCCACCTTTCCAGTAATCCCAATATAAAAGTAAAGTTTAGAATGTCAGAAAGTGGCTTAAATTCTAATTTGAGTACAATAATTTCCTGATGGATATGCAACCAGCATTACTTTAAGAGAAATCACACACTCAGTTTCTATGTAGAATCTAAGTATAAAAGCCTCGGTACCCACCCTCTAAACCAGTTCGAATCAAGAAGAAACCCTTATTGGTCAAAAATCCGATGCCTTTCTGTGACCACCCGATGCCACTTTTCAGCCCGTTCAGAGATGGACAAGTTACCATAAAACCCCACCCCGTTTTCGAGTATACCCCTAAGCGGGGTGAAAAGACTTTTGAATGGTCATCTAAAGACCCTCCCAAATCTTCCCAAAAGTTTATAAATATTATTGCCTCAGTCCGAGAGGACAGTCTTGTTTTTTCCGTTTCCTCTATTCAAGTGAGTCTTGTGTTTTCGTTTTGTGATTCAAGTAGATATCGAAAGTGACCAAGTTGCGTAAGTCAAATATTCGAGTTTTTCCTCAGTCTCCGAGAGTTTTGCTGGAATATTCATTCATAAGTAATTATTTTGAGATTAATTTCAGTAGAGTACAAGTTCAATGATTAAGATGTTAGAGACTGTGGTTAAATAATTAATTCAAGAATCAAGCAGACCCCTAACCACACAAAATTTGAAATACTATATACGTATTTCGGCAACTAAGTTGCCATCTTCATTAGTTCTTGGAAAAAAAAATTATATAATAATGATGATTATAATGATAATAATGATAAAGATGATACCTACCCCTGATAACAAATATTTAATAATATATATATACTAAAATCGCCACACTCCGAAAATATCGAAGTTCACTCGGCTAGATCTCAAGCCAGAATGAGCTCCGCCCGGAGAAACTCCTTTATATATACCCAAAGTGACGTAGCACTGACGTCACCTGTGACGTCTATACAAATCACTCTAGGATAGAAACTACAGTAGAAGCTCGATTATCCGGATCTCGCTTAACCGGAACTCCGTGTTATCCGGAATAATCACAATTTTTAAATCCTCCGTCTTATCCACAATGTATGTTTGCATTCACCGTTTTATCCGGAATTAACTGGAATTTGCTTGTAATTTCGCGCATTCAACTTTATGAAACTATTTCACATACACATGCGCATGCATACTTTCAATTATCCGGAAAATTCGATTTTCCGAAACAGGCCCGGTCCACATTATTTCGGATAATCGAGCTTCTACTGTACCTATATTTTTTTTTTCCAAGAACTACTGAAGATGGCAACTTAGTTGCCGAAATACGTATATAGTATTTAAAATTTTGTGTGGTTAGGGGTCTGATTGATTCTTGAATTAATTACAAGTTCAATAATTCTTCCAAATTTTGCCAGACTAGAAATCCTAGAAATCCTGCAGTAAATTCACGAAATAATAGTTTTTTCTTTCTTTGAATTCCAATGAAATCTCTTTTTTTGGAATCCAAGTGTGCATCTTCATTCAGAAGTCCTGCTACCTTTCCCAAATTTCCTAGTGACAAAGTGTATCGTGATAGTGACTTAGATACCGAGAGAGCGCGTTCCTGTAAAACAAAGAAAGGGTGTGTGTTGTGTTCTGTGTGTCCCAAAAAGAGGATTACCACAGACTCAAGTGACCTGGAGCGCAAAGGAAAGGTAAGACGCATGATTTCTCTAACTATGAACGGGCATAAGCTTGATGGTCCTAACGAAACTTTAAGGTTCGAATCCTATCATTATTTATTTAAAATCTTATTAAGCTCTCATACGAATGTGTTTGGCAAAAGTTATCCCGTACAGGGTCTTCCTAAATATTTTGGCCAACCTTCGGAGTAATGCAGACAGGAAGGCTCTGGGCATGTGGGGTTACCACAATTGGCTTGCTAAGGGAATCTAAAGGGATTAAAGTTAATGACCATTTTATAGGTAACATTCTAACTATACAGGGTGATTCAAATGAATTTTTAAAAAATATTAGCAGTTGAAACAGGAAGTGAAAATATGAAGGCAAATTCGTTATAAGTAATAATTTCAGTTATTTATAACTCAAAAAATGGTTCGCTACATACAAAAGTTATCATATCCCTCCACCTTATTTCATACTACCAGACCCAAGTAACGTTGCAGAGTTTTTGATGGTGCATAATACCACATTTGCATATTTTAACTGAATTATTATTGTCATCAATAAAATTGGTTCTGGCATGAAATATAACATTATTATAAGTATGAGCAGAACCGTAAGTAAAATAAAATTACAATGTGATTTCATGCCAGCAGGTGTTGCATGCCTTACTACAAATATCGTAATTTAAATTTAATGAAAGATAATTGAAAATGCATTTCATGCATAAGAGAAATTGCAGCAACAATTTTTGAGGCACAATTCATAAAATGGCAGCAAATCTAAAACATCAGCATCTGTACACCTCTTTACGAGGCGTGTTCATATTTTCTGCTGTGACACTAATGTCACCATTTAGAATGATGGAGAAAAACACATCCACATATTCACCAATAATGGTGATTTTTATTCTCGTCGAATTAGGAATTCGAATTTGGATTATTACGCTGGCAAGGTCCAAGTTCAATGAACAATCTGAAGAAGAGTTTGGAAAAGTAGTAAATATGAGTACAGTAGCTGACCTAACTAAAACTGCTATGTACTTATCAGTTATGTATGTTTTATATTTTAAAACGGAAGACATAAAAAAAGTATCGGCAAAATTTTATAAAATTGATGGAGGCCTCAGAAAGTTCACAGATGAAAAAGCTGAAATTAAACAAATCAGACACGTGCTGATCTTACTTATTCTATTCATAATGATAAATCTGATGCACAATCTTTTCCAGAGAAGTCCTATAGGCAGAGTTTTGTTTGAGGCCGTAATCACACTTGTGAGATGTGTTTGTTTAACACAGTTTTGTATAGGAGTTTTGATTATAAATCAAAAATTAAAATGTTTAAATACCGCGATGAAGAGAATCATTAACAGAAACATATACAGCAGAGAAATTTTCAAAGAAAAATTTATATTAGTGAATCGCATTCGTGATGAAATTCATGCAGCTCATAAAATGTGGAATAAGATATATCAAATGCCACTTTTATTTATTACATTTTATTTCATTACAGCAGTTTCGCAAGTAGTATTCATTATACACAGATTTGACAGTCATATATATTTACTGTTCCTGGTTTTTAGCTACAGCTTTACTGCTTCCTGGACATGTCTAATATGTGAGTTACCATCAAGACAAGTAAGTCAAGTTTATATTTCTTATGCACAATGCACATATGAATAGGGTATTTACGGTAGTTAACTGATTATACGTAAAAAAATATTTTTTCTTCAAATGTCAAAAAAGCATGACACATCGCGACTATATACATGAACTTAAAGTTCGATTTTACTGTCAAGGCAGTAAAAGCTACTTTTACATTGTTCATGTTTAAAGTAATTTACATAGCAACGAAGTCGACTTCTATAGGAAGTGAGCGAATTTTCAACCAGCGTCACCATTTAAAAGTTTTGGTGGTATGTGGCTGTCAGATTTGACATTTATAATTTTTTGCAGTTTTAATTGTCATATAACGTTAAAGTCCAATATAACAGTATCCATTGCTTAAATTTACGCGGCAATGTTAAACTGACAGAGGTGTCACCTCTGTCAGATTTACACTTAGTTAACACCAAAAATTTATAATTGCGCTGCTTTGAGGCGCTGCTAAGCAATATTCGCTCACTTCCTATAGCTGACCGCACACAATCAATATTATTGACAATATCGTGATTTGACCAATAGTACCGTGTTTTGATTGGTCAAATTACGATATTGTCAATATTATTATCAATAATATTGATCGTGTGCGGTCAGCTAATGCTGTTTCTAAGGACACGTTTCCATGGAATTATAAGTTGTTTGACACTCGCAGTTGAACCTTTTAAAAAAAAATAGTAATAGTAAAATGAACCCCAAAGCAACGTTATGAACATCATCCATTATTTAAATTTATGAATATTGACAGCTGCCAATTGACATAATTAAGTTTTCAAACATGACAAACATGGCATGGCCTATGTGGCGAGCGCTTTAGAATTTGTCATTTGTCATAAACAAGAGCAATAAGAAGATACTATGGTTATGCAATTTTTAAATATCTGACTGGAGGAATTAACAGAGATGTAAATTAAGAATCCGTATAGTTGAATTTGGTTCAACTTTATGAAATGTTAAGTACACTAAGTTAATTTTTATTCTGAACACTTACATAAGTTTCAATGTATTATCTATTCCTTAGAAGATGTCCCCCATGTGACATCTGTAAATGTCAAGTTACGCACGAATACAGAAAAGATATATTAAGAATTTGAGTCTGCGGTGCGCGAAATGGCGGTTATTATAATATGAACAAAGACGAGTACAGAAATGTAAGCTGAGATGCGAATTTACCTATCAAGTGTCACAAAGACACTGTCATTTTCAAATGCTTATAAAAAATCAGACTAAATAAACGCATGGGAAATTGCACAATCCAAATGCACTCTTTCAGATGGATTTGGAGAATGGGGACCCTTTTCTGCCATTTCATTTAGGTACTTACGTTTGTTTCTTTTGTTATAATAAGTTACAGCTGTCATTGCCAGATTTTCTAAGCTGACTGCACATAATCAATATTATTGACAATAATATTGACAATATCGTGACTTGACAATATTATTGATAGTGTGTGGAGTGCATTGATAGATTGATGATCGATATTGACGAAAATCCAGATTTTTGAAATCTGCGCATCAATATCGGAGGAGGAATGGATATGGATAAAAATATTGAACATTTGCGGGCACCGGGTACCGATTTTATGCCAATTATCGTGTGGCTGTTGGCGTTAATGGTTGTTTTTGGTTAAGTGGCGGACCTGAGTGCGTTTAAAATGAAATATGACTTCAGCGACGAAGAAGCAAATGAAAAACAATCTACTGTTTTCTTTTTGGCCTTTCTTTCTTTATTCCAACTGTCAAGATTATGGCAACACATTTTTCTCTTTACATCGATTTCTTATAAAGAATATCAGTTCATAAATGCTTACTGGCTAAGTATTCCTGGTATTATTGTCAATAATATTGTTTAGTGTGCGGTGTTATCAATATTTTTTATAATAAGTTGATAATGATAAATATAAACCATATGTGTCAGATTTGTTTTTGTGTAAATTTCCAGTGCACGGACAATAATGTGCGTTATAAGAGAACCTGAAATTCGAACTTTTAAAACCGCAGTGTATGTTAAAACAGTACGTTATAAAGGAAAAACTACATTTATATGAATGGGGTTGGGCCGGAACCGTACAACATAAACGTTATGACCAAATGTACGTAAAATCCCCGGTACTTTATAGCGGGATTCTACCGTATTCTAAAAACTGTAAAATTTGAATTAACAAAAATACTGCTATAATCAAGATTAGAAAGATGTAATCTGTCGAAATTAGCATGTAAAAGTACCTATGTATTACTATTAAAAAATGTGATAATATAAAACAGTTGAACATAAAATTTTTAACGAAGTACAAAATATTCCAGACTTGAGGCTTGATGCATAAACTGAAAATTTTCTTTAACAGCAATTTATTGTGACGATCTTTATTTATTCATTCTACTGTATCTACAGAACACATAACATTCGAATTGATATAAAACATCTATCTGATGTATTAATACGAGCCCAGTCGCATATGAATTGGACCAAAGGGATATGGAATAAAATTTTGTATTTCTAAACTATTTTGTTGTTTCATTTTTATAATTTTAACAAAGTCAACTACCTCACTTGATACTATGTATTGTTACAAATTAATCAACCGTATAATTATATTTATCTTAATTACAATAACAAAAAAAATTAAAAAAAACATGTTGCTATGTCTGCCGCATATTAATTGGACCAAATGGTTTTGAAAACTTAATTACAGTTACCACTGAGTGCAGTCACCTTTTCGCTTCAACACAGCATCGATTCTCTTTGGCATGGTATCCACTAATGTTTCGCAGTACTCTGGTTGAAATCCATTCCAAATTGCCACAAGTTGCTGCTTTAATTCGTGAATGGTGCGGACTGGAGCGGTTCGAAGAGCCTTTTTCATTTGGTGCCACAGAGTCTCAATTGGAGATAAGTCGGGGCTACTTGAAGGCCATTTTAAAACAGGAATGTTCATTTCTTGGAACCATGATTTTATCACTTTGGCGGTATGGCATGCTGCGCCGTCCTGTTGAAATATAAATTCCCCTTCTGGCAGTTGAATCTTGTCAATGGAGGGCAACAATTCTTCTTGTAAAATTGTTTTATACCTAGCAGCATTGATGGTACCATCAACGAAGAGAAGACGTCCAACTCCTTGTGAAGACATACATCCCCACACCATTACTGATGCCGGAAACTTAACTTTTCTTTTGAGGCAGTCTGTGTGATATTCTTCCCCTGGCATTCGAATAATTCTACTTCTTGAATCTCCAACACATATGTACTTCAAACTTAGATTCGTCACTCCAGATAATTGAATCCCATTGCCGTTGTGGCCAGTTTTTATGCTCCCGTGCCCATAAAAGTCGGTTACGTTTTTGTTTTAGAGTGAAAAGTGGTTTTTTCTTTGCCTAGAATGAAAAATGATAAGCTTGATATTTGTATATTTGACTTTGTAGAACCCATATCCCATTTTCTTCATTTTTCTCAAACAAGTGTCCTTTGAGACTCGTCTACCAATAGCATCTGCCCATTTTACAGCTATTTCCCTGGAGGAAACTCGGCGGTCTTGTTTAATAAGTGCACGAAGAACACGCTGATCTCATTCCGTAATCTTCGAAAGACTGCCAGTTTTAGCCTTTGTCTGAATATTCCCTGTCTTTTTAAATTGTGAAATAATATTTCTCACCGTTCCTTGAGGAATGTTAAAATTTTTTGCAATTTTATGCCCAGCAAGTCCATTTTTGTGGGCAGCAACAATAGAATTTCGCATATCTTTCCATAACGCTTTCCCGCAAATCATTTTGGCAACTAACTAACATCAAATGCTCAAGTAATAATGTAATTTTGTGTTTCTAACGTCCACTTAATAATATATTCGCCTCAAAAAATTGCGTATGCTATTTTGCTTGGTAAATGCATATTTACTTTATTTCGTAAGTTATGGTCCAATTAATATGCGCCAGACATAACAACATATTTCTTTATTTTTTTTGTTGTTGTAATTAAGATAAATATAATTATACGGTTGATTAATTTGTAACAATACATAGTATCAAGTAGCGTAGTTGACTTTGTTCAAATTATAAAAATTTTAAAAATATTTACTTTAGAAATACAAAATTTTATTCCATATCCCTTTGGTCCAATTCATATGCGACTGGGCTCGTATATTACTGAGGGAGGCATCGGGTATTCTGTATAGACAGATTTAGTGTTTTGGTTAACAAAAATCAATTTATTTTCATTGCACCACTGCTGTCTATTAATTTCAGCAATAAGCCGCAGTAGCAATAAAAGTGTTTCGACATAAATTCATTACTTATATCAGTAACCAAAATCAGGCAAATAAAGTAACAGAACTCCAGAGTTTGTGTACAACAGTTCATAATGGTGGCAAAGTACAGCGAAATTTCTTTGGACATTGTAAATTTAGTGTCACTAATATTTTTATTTGCTCCCTATAGAGTAATAAACAGCACCAGCTACAAAATTTTAGAATTAATGGCAAGAACAGGAACCGCAGCATTCAGTCTTTATGTAGCTATATTTGATTATCAAAATCAAGAACTCTACATCACATTACATAATGTGACAGGATCTTGCGTGATCATCATAATATCACATTTCCTTTACACTAAAGCACAGTATGTTGAGGATGTTATACAACAACTGGATGAGATAGATGTTGATTTAGAACACCTGCGTTGTAATTCCTTTGGCTATGTAACTATTAAAAAATTGACTGTAATTTTCATAATGGGAGTAGTTTTTGCTGGAATTTACCCTTTCTTTATGGTCGCAAATATTAACGATAAAGTCTTTCGATCGATCGATAAATTTATAAAACATATTTTCATATCTCGCTATACTACAGTTATTCTTATTTTCAATTCTAAATTAAGATGTTTAAACAAGGTCCTAGAAAATATTAGCAATAAAAGGTGCAGAAGAACTTTCATGGATGATTTAAAACTTGTCGAGAAAATAAAGGATCAAATTTACAATGCTCATGAGAAGTGGAATTCAATATACTCATTGCCTCTTTTTTCCATTATATTAGAATTGCTTCTGTATCAAATTCACGCGGCAGATATTTTCAAAAATTATAATAACTTCTTATCAATCATTAGGTACTTACACAGTCCATGGTGCCTTTTTATGATTTGTACACCTTGCCAACTGACTAAAAATCAGGTGAGCCAGAATCATTTAAATAAAAAAAGTCCACATCTTATCGGTTATTAATAGTTTATAGTATTTTACCGCCACGTTTCCCATTCAGGGAAGATATGCGCGGTTCTCAATAATAATAATAAACTAAATGCATCAGTGTAGTGTAGTGGAACCCTGTAGGGTTTCATGTAAGTAATCTGGTGTGATCATACAAGTCGATCATCAAAGCTAAAGAATAATTATTGGGAAGGTCATTAAAATAAATGACATTTACTACAAGACCCAGAGATTTTCACGAAGTAAAATGAAAATTTTTTATCGGATCGTGTGGCCACTCTATCAAGGAAGACGGGAGCAAGGATGATTAGATTAGGGTGTTGTGTGATTCTTATAACGAGCTGTGAATGGAAGTGTAAGGAACATTCTGGAACAGATCTGCCAGGATATATACATGACCTAATCTTAGCCTCAATTTACTTGAGTATATGTTGCAATCGAATTGCAGAATCAGGCTTTCTGCTTAAAGCCTCGGTGTTTTGCAAAACATGGACATATTGCAAAATCAATACTTTAATTTTTCAATTAAGTTACATTTGTAACATTTGTTACATAAGTAAGTACTCATTTAATAAATCGATGGAACAAAATATTCAATTAATCGCTTAATTAAATAATAGATTAATCAAGTGAACAATTGATCAAATAAACGATTACTAAAATAATCGATTAATCAAATAATTGACTAATCAAATAATCGAACAATCAATTAATCAATAATTTGATTTAATGATTACATATTTGATTAATCAGATAATTGATTAATCGGTCTTTTGAGTAATTGATTTTTCGATTAATCGATTATTTGATTAATCAATTGTAAAATCTATAATCAAATAATCGATTAATCGATTATATTTCGATTAATCAATTATTTTGCACAGCCCTACTCTCTGCCAGTTTCAAAATCCCTGGTCCAACTCTTCACCATGTACCATGTAGCTAGCTGGTGGGTTCAAATGAAGCCGTATGTATACAGTAAAGTGATTTTTATTACACAAAGAACAAGAAATATGGTGATACACAAAACTACTCTTAACTGTTCTCAGCGCCCAAAACCTGTCGTCCAACGGACAAACGGTACAACCGCTTGCTTGCGCAGCTCTCGCGGTTCTCTTCCTCCTTTCCTCTTTTCTAGCGTTACAGCCCCCACTCGCGATCCACAAGTGTCACCACAGACAAAGTAACACTCACGCGGTACACAACCCCCCAATTTAATCGATCGAACCCAGACATGGTCGAGATCGATTCAATTTTTACAGGTAGGTAAGACAATTTATCACTACTATATCATTTTAACACAAATAAACTACAATATACCATTACAACTTAAAACACAAATACATAGCGATCATAGAACCTGTTAACAAGTAATAAAATATACAATGCACAGTAACAAACATAAATTGTTTTATTTTCCCATTACTGGTATTAAATTTCTTTTACAGGAACTTTGTAAGGCTTTAAATTAACAATATTTTGGATTCCTAACGACCGCTTTGTAGAATCATCAGTGACCAGATAAGAATTCTTATTTACGACAGCCTTGACAGTACATGGACCCTGATAGAACAAGAAAAATTTCTTTATTTCTGTTTTCAGCGGACGACATATTGTGTGATTTAACTAATACTTTATCGCCGGGTTGAAATGAGATTAACCTGCGGTCTTTATCATGCCTTAATTTTCGTCTTTCGGCCTTGGATAATAAACGTTCTCTAGCCACTTCTACTATATTTACGGTCCCCTCTCTGACTTGTGGATAGTGGACCTTTTTCAAAAAGTTAGGGCATTTTTCTTGAAAATGCACCTCGTTTGGTGTAAATCCTGTACTCTCATGGACGGACTGATTTAACCAAGCTTCAATCTGATTAGTCCACCACGCCCATTTTTGATGCCTTGAGTGACAAAAAGCACGGAGAAGTCTACCGATTTCGCGATTTGCTCTTTCAACCATATTCCCCTGGGGAAAATAAACTGACGTATGGAGTATACCCACACCTAAATCAGACAACACCTTTTGATACAATTTACTATTGAATTGGGACCGGCGTGAAAACAGCGGCCAAAGTTAGCAGCCGATTTAGGCGAAGATGCCCGAAGTCACAGAAATAACTAGTATATAGATCGCGTCTACAGTACTTCTGCACCTGTTGCAAATAATATTAGATAAATCAGATGTACATTTCGGATAATTTTACTTTGCTAGAGAGGGGAAAATAATTTATATGCAATAACATGAAAAAAATAAGATTAACGAGTTAATCGATATTCTAATAATTATTATACGAGTACAATTATTTTTCTCCGACTGCATGTGTTTATAAAATCCCCCTTATCTTCCAATGCGCCAATACGATTTTTTTCAAATGTTTAACACAACAAATACATGCTCAGCCAATGAGAATAATCGTAAAATCATTCCTTGCAAACAACATTTGAACGGTTAAATTTCCCTTTTAATTACACTATTAATGATATCTTCGAACGCGGTTATAAAATCCCCTCCATCATCCAATGCGCCAATGCGATTTTTTTCAAATTTTTAACACAACAAATACATGTTCAGCCAATGAGAATAATCGTAAAATGATTCCTTGCAAACCACATTTGAACGGTCAAATCACCCTTTTAATTACACAATTATTGATATCTTCCAGCGCCTTCATAAAATCCCCTCTATCCTCCAATGCGCCAATACGATTTTTTTCAAATTATGAACACAACAAATGTATGCTCAGTCAATGAGAATAGTCGTAAAATGATTCCTTGCAAACCACATTTGAACGGTCAAATCACCCTTTTAATTACACTATTAATGATATCTTCGAACGCATTTATAAAATTCCCTCTATCTTCCAATGCGCCAATACGATTTTTTTCAAATTTTTAACACAACACATGTATGCTCAGTGAATGACAATAGTCATAAAATGATTCCTTGCAAACCACATTTGAACGGGAAAATCACCATTTTAATTACAGAATTAATGATATCTTCGAACGCGGTTATAAAATCCCCTCTAACTTCCAATGCGCCAATACGATTTTTTTCAAATTTTTAACACAACAAATGTATGCTCAGTCAATGAGAATAGTCGTAAAATGATTCCTTGCAAACCACATTTGAACGGTCAAATCACCCTTTTAATTACACTATTAATGATATCTTCGAACGCCTTTATAAAATTCCCTCTATCTTCCAATGCGCCAATACGATTTTTTCAAATTTTTAACACAACACATGTATGCTCAGTCAATGACAATAGTCATAAAATGATTCCTTGCAAACCACATTTGAACGGGCAAATCACTCTTTTAATTACAGAATTAATGATATCTTCGAACGCGGTTATAAAATCCCCTCTAACTTCCAATGCGCCAATACAATCTTTATCAAATTTTTAACACAACAAATACATGTTCAACCAATGAGAATAATCGTAAAATGATTCCTTGCAAACCACATTTGAACGGTCAAATCACCCTTTTAATTACGCAATTATTGATATCTTCCAGCGCCTTCATAAAATCCCCTCTATCCTCCAATGCGCCAATACGATTTTTTTCAAATTTTTAACACAACAAATACATGCTCAGCCAATGAGAATAATCGTAAAATCATTCCTTGCAAACAACATCTGAACGGTTAAATTTCCCTTTTAATTACACTATTAATGATATCTTCGAACGCGGTTATAAAATCCCCTCCATCATCCAATGCGCCAATACGATTTTTTTCAAATTTTTAACACAACAAATACATGTTCAGCCAATGAGAATAATCGTAAATGATTCCTTGCAAACCACATTTGAACGGTCAAATCACCCTTTTAATTACACAATTATTGATATCTTCCAGCGCCTTCATAAAATCCCCTCTATCCTCCAATGCGCCAATACGATTTTTTTCAAATTATGAACACGACAAATGTATGCTCAGTCAATGAGAATAGTCGTAAAATGATTCCTTGCAAACCACATTTGAACGGGCAAATAACCCTTTTAATTACACAATTAATGATATCTTCATAAGCGGTTATAAATCCCCTCTAACTTCCAATGCGCCAATACGATTTTTTTCAAATTTTTAACACAACAAATGTATGCTCAGTCAATGAGAATAGTCGTAAAATGATTCCTTGCAAACCACATTTGAACGGGAAAATCACCCTTTTAATTACACAATTAATGATATCTTCGTATGCGGTTATAAAATCCCCTCTAACTTCCAATGCGCCAATACGATTTTTTTCCAATTTTTAACACAACAAATGTATGCTCAGTCAATGAGAATAGTCGTAAAATGATTCCTTGCAAACCACATTTGAACGGGCAAATCACCCTTTTAATTACACTATTAATGATATCTTCGAACGCCTTTATAAAATTCCCTCTATCTTCCAATGCGCCAATACGATTTTTTTCAAATTTTTAACACAACACATGTATGCTCAGTCAATGACAATAGTCATAAAATGATTCCTTGCAAACCACATTTGAACTGGCAAATCACCCTTTTAATTACACAATTAATGATGTCTTCGTATGCGGTTATAAAATCCCCTCTAACTTCCAATGCGCCAATGCAATCTTTATCAAATTTTTAACACAACAAATACATGTTCAACCAATGAGAATAATCGTAAAATGATTCCTTGCAAACCACATTTGAACGGTCAAATCACCCTTTTAATTACACAATTATTGATATCTTCCAACGAATTTCTTCTTAAGGCTTTCGTGGCCGTTGTCCATGGAATAATGGTTTCCGGGCTGGTTGCCACGTCGTCGTTGGTAATCTGTAACACTAAAATTAACATTAACACTTGACGTTTCGACTCTCATATCGATATCTTCGTATGCGGTTATAAAATCCCCTCTAACTTCCAATGCGCCAATACAATCTTTATCAAATTTTTAACACAACAAATACATGTTCAACCAATGAGAATAATCGTAAAATGATTCCTTGCAAACCACATTTGAACGGGCAAATCACCCTTTTAATTACACAATTATTGATATCTTCCAGCGCATTCATAAAATCCCCTCTATACTCCAATGCGCCAATACGATTTTTTTCAAATTATGAACACAACAAATGTATGCTCAGTCAATGAGAATAGTCGTAAAATGATTCCTTGCAAACCACATTTGAACGGGAAAATCACCCTTTTAATTACACAATTAATGATATCTTCGTATGCGGTTATAAAATCCCCTCTAACTTCCAATGCGCCAATACGATTTTTTTCAAATTTTTAACACAACAAATGTATGCTCAGTCAATGAGAATAGTAGTAAAATGATTCCTTGCAAACCACATTTGAACGGGCAAATCACCCTTTTAATTACACAATTAATGATATCTTCGAACGCGGTTATAAAATCCCCGCTAACTTCCAATGCGCCAATACGATTTTTTTCCAATTTTTAACACAACAAATGTATGCTCAGTCAATGAGAATAGCCGTAAAATGATTCCTTGCAAACCACATTTGAACGGTCAAATCACCCTTTTAATTACACTATTAATGATATCTTCGAACGCCTTTATAAAATTCCCTCTATCTTCCAATGCGCCAATACGATTTTTTTCAAATTTTTAACACAACACATGTATGCTCAGTCAATGAGGATAGTCGTAAAATGATTCCTTGCAAACCACATTTGAACGGTTAAATTGCCCTTTTAATTACACAATTAATGATATCTTCGTACGCGGTTATAAAATCCCCTCTATCTTCCAATGCGCCAATACGACTTTTTTCAATTTTTTAACACGACAAATGTATGCTCAGTCAATGAGAAGATAGAGGGGATTTCATAAAGGCGTTCGAACATATCATTAATAGTGTAATTAAAAGGTTGATTTGACCGTTCAAATGTGGTTTGCAAGGAATCATTTTACGACTATTGTCATTGACGGAGCATACATGTGTTGTGTTAAAATTTTGAAAAATCGTATTGGCGCATTGGAAGTTAGAGGGGATTTTATAACCGCATACGAAGATATCATTAATTGTGTAATTGAAAGGGTGATTTGCCCGTTCAAATGTGGTTTGCAAGGAATCATTTTATGACTATTGTCATTGACTGAGCATACATGTGTTGTGTTAAAAATTTGAAAAAAATCGTATTGGCGCATTGGAAGATAGAGGGAATTTTATAAAGGCGTTCGAAGATATCATTAATAGTGTAATTAAAAGGGAAATTTAACCGTTCAAATGTTGTTTGCAAGGAATCATTTTACGATTATTCTCATTGGTTGAACATGTATTTGTTGTGTTAAAAATTTGAAAAAAATCGTATTGGCGCATTGGAAGTTAGAAGGGATTTTATAACCGCGTTCGAAGATATCAATAATTCTGTAATTAAAAGGGTGATTTGACCGTTCAAATGTGGTTTGCAAGGAATCATTTTACGACTATTCTCATTGACTGAGCATACATTTGTCGTGTTCATAATTTGAAAAAAATCGTATTGGCGCATTGGAGGATAGAGGGGATTTTATGAAGGCGCTGGAAGATATCAATAATTGTGTAATTAAAAGGGTGATTTGATCGTTCAAATGTGGTTTGCAAGGAATCATTTTACGACTATTCTCATTGACTGAGCATACATTTGTTGTGTTAAAAATTTGAAAAAAATCGTATTGGCGCATTGGAAGTTAGAGGGGATTTTATAACCGCGTTCGAAGATATCTTTAATTCTGTAATTAAAAGGGTGATTTGCCCGTTCAAATGTGGTTTGCAAGGAATCATTTTACGACTATTCTCATTGACTGAGCATACATTTGTCGTGTTAAAAAATTGAAAAAAGTCGTATTGGCGCATTGGAAGATAGAGGGAATTTTATAAAGGCGTTCGAAGATATCATTAATAGTGTAATTAAAAGGGTGATTTGACCGTTCAAATGTGGTTTGCAAGGAATCATTTTACGACTATTCTCATTGACTGAGCATACATTTGTTGTGTTAAAAATTTGAAAAAAATCGTATTGGCGCATTGGAAGTTAGAGGGGATTTTATAACCGCGTTCGAAGATATCATTAATTCTGTAATTAAAAGGGTGATTTGCCCGTTCAAATGTGGTTTGCAAGGAATCATTTTACGACTATTCTCATTGACTGAGCATACATTTGTCGTGTTAAAAAATTGAAAAAAGTCGTATTGGCGCATTGGAAGATAGAGGGAATTTTATAAAGGCGTTCGAAGATATCATTAATAGTGTAATTAAAAGGGTGATTTGACCGTTCAAATGTGGTTTGCAAGGAATCATTTTACGACTATTCTCATTGACTGAGCATACATTTGTTGTGTTAAAAATTTGAAAAAAATCGTATTGGCGCATTGGAAGTTAGAGGGGATTTTATAACCGCGTTCGAAGATATCATTAATTCTGTAATTAAAATGGTGATTTGCCCGTTCAAATGTGGTTTGCAAGGAATCATTTTACGACTATTCTCATTAACTGAGCATACATTTGGCGTGTTAAAAAATTGAAAAAAGTCGTATTGGCGCATTGGAAGATAGAGGGAATTTTATAAAGGCGTTCGAAGATATCATTAATAGTGTAATTAAAAGGGAAATTTAACCGTTCAAATGTTGTTTGCAAGGAATCAATTTACGATTATTCTCATTGGTTGAACATGTATTTGTTGTGTTAAAAATTTGAAAAAAATCGTATTGGCGCATTGGAAGTTAGAAGGGATTTTATAACCGCGTTCGAAGATATCATTAATTCTGTAATTAAAAGGGTGATTTGACCGTTCAAATGTGGTTTGCAAGGAATCATTTTACGACTATTCTCATTGACTGAGCATACATTTGTCGTGTTCATAATTTGAAAAAAATCGTATTGGCGCATTGGAGGATAGAAGGGATTTTATGAAGGCGCTGGAAGATATCAATAATTGTGTAATTAAAAGGGTGATTTGATCGTTCAAATGTGGTTTGCAAGGAATCATTTTACGACTATTCTCATTGACTGAGCATACATTTGTTGTGTTAAAAATTGGAAAAAAATCGTATTGGCGCATTGGAAGTTAGAGGGGATTTTATAACCGCGTTCGAAGATATCATTAATTGTGTAATTAAAAGGGTGATTTGCCCGTTCAAATGTGGTTTGCAAGGAATGATTTTACGATTATTCTCATTGGCTGAGCATGTATTTGTTGCGTTAAAAATTTGAAAAAAATCGTATTGGCGCATTGGAAGATAAGGGGGATTTTATAAACGCATGCAGTCGGAGAAAAATAATTGTACTCGAATAATAATTATTAGAATATCGATTAACTCGTTAATCTTATTTTTTTCGTGTTATTGCATATAAATTATTTTCCCCTCTCTAGTAAAGAAAAATTATCCGAAATGTACATCTGGTTTATCTAATATTATTTGCAACAGGTGCAGAAGTACTGTAGACGCGATCTATATACTAGTTATTTCTGTGACTTCGGGCATCTTCGCCTAAATCGGCTGCTAACTTTGGCCGCTGTTTTCACGCCGGTTGAATTGGGTGCCATTATCGCTTAAAATGAATTTTGGTTTCCCAATTTTAACAAAATACTCTTTAGTCATCCTATTCAGAATGGCACGGGAGTTGGCACGTTTTAAAGGATATAAAGACACAAGTTTACTAAAAGTATCCAATAATACCAACAATTGGGTAGTACCTCCCCTAGACACCGGCAAAGGACCGATAAGATCCGTACTAACTATATGGTTTGGAGCGTCTGCAATAACACTTTGCATAGGGCCGTGGCACCGTTCCGATATTTTTGACTTTTGGCAAAGTTCACAACTTCCTACGATCTTTCTAATGGTTCCCTGCATTTTCGGAAAATAGAAATCTCTCGACAAGGCTAAATAGCATTTTTCAGCACCGAAATGACCGTTTTCGCAGTGCTGATGATTAACAATACCCAGAATTTCCGATTTAGGTACACACAATCTATACCCAGGAGATCGTTCTGATCCGCGACGAAACAACAGCCCTTCATATAGCATAAACCACTTTCCGCTTCTCCGTTTACCCTTTTCATTTTCTAATTTCGTCATTATTTGTCGACAAAATTCATCATTTAACTGGTCCCTTCTAAACTGAACAGACGATTTATTGATCACGTCATAAAACTGACTTTTCTTTAACACGTTTATTTCGAATTTACCTTTTTGTGGTTTCTCAACTAACGGGGTAACACCACCGGGGTGCCGAGATAATGAATCAGCAATTTTATTGTTTTGGCCTTTACAGTATTCCACAGACACATCAAATTCTTGCAAATATAAAGACCATCGCGTCAACCTGGAATTTAGAAGACGGCATGTCTTCAAAAATGACAAAGACTTATGATCGGATAAAATTATTACTTCATGGCCCAAGAGCAACATCCGCCACTGTTTAAGTGAATCTACAATAGCTAAGGCCTCTTTCTCTGTTACGGAATATCTAGTCTCGGGACCCTTCAAAACGCGACTGAAGTACGCAACAACATTAACTTCCCCTTCTTCGCCCATTTGGTAAAGGCACGAGCCAATTGCATAGGCTGATGCATCCGCATTAATATAATATTTTAATTTCGAATTGGGGTGACTCAGCATAACAACCTGTGTGAACGCTACTTTAATTTGTTGAAACGAGTCCTCATGTTCCTCGGTCCACTGCCATTTCGTATCTTTTCTCAGTAGCCGGGTTAATGATACCGTTAAATTTGCATAACTGTTTACAAATCTGTGATCATAATTCACCAAACCTAAAAATGCTCTAAGTGAACGAACGTTACTGGGTCGTCTAAAATCTATAATTGTCTGAACCCGTTCCTGATCCATTTCAACACCTTTTGCAGTAATATTATGTCCAATAAATTTTACTTTATTCTTTGCGAATTCGCATTTCCTCAACTTTAAAGTTACACCCGACGATTTGAATTTCTCAAAAATGAATCTCAAATGTTTTAAATGTTCCTCTGCGGTTTCTGAAACTACTAATAAATCGTCAACATAAGGAATGACGAATGATCGTACCTCCTCACCTCCTAACACAACATTTAACGCACGAATAAAACTCGCTACAGATGTCACTAGACCAAATGGTAAGCGACGGAAGACGTAAGTTTCGCCCCTATAAGAGAACCCTGTGTACTTTTGATCCGGTTCGAAAATTTCAACCTGCCAATATGAGGAAGTTAAATCTAATACCGACATGTGCTGGCCCGGTACAAATTGACACAATAACTCGTACGGATTAGGTGGGATTACGTGATCTTCTACCATTTTACTGTTTAAGTGCCGCGCATCTACACAAATACGCGGGTTACCACATTTCTTCTTCACAACTACCAACGGACTGACATATTCCGTTTGGTCTTTCTTCACTATCCCTAACTCTTCCATTTCTTTTATTTGCTTGTCAACCTCTTTTTGGTACACCACTGGAATAGGATAAGATTTTAAATGAAAAGGAGTTTTATCTCTCAACTGGATTTTGTGCACATAACCCCTAATTTTGCCAGGCGTATCAGAAAACACCATTTTATATTCGATTAGCAATTTATTTAACTTTATTTTAGAATTTTCGTCAAAACTCTCAGAAGCCCTAATTGCGGTTTCAATGTTAACCTTATCCTCACATTCCGCCGTAACTAACACTTTCTGATCGTCCTCTAACCTAACTTCACAAATCTGTACACTCTGACCTTCAACCTTTTCAAGTCTTAAATCAAAACTCTCTTCGCGTCCATTAATAGTACATACAACCCTTAAGTCATCAAAAGACATTTTAACTTGATGGTCCGTTAACCAATCGCACCCTAAAATTATATTCCTAGTCAAAGACGGAACAACTACACACACACAGCTAAATTCTACTCCCTGTATTTTGCATCGAATATACACTTGTTCTTTTACTATCTGACATTTTCCTTTGAATGCACCTACTACTGATACATTATTAGCCGGTAAAGTAGGTATTTTTTTCTTTTGAGATTTAATTTGATTATAAAATTTTTGCGATATGCACGACAATTCACTCCCACTGTCAATTAAGATAACTGCAGGGACCGATTCAACCTCCCCTGTAACTAATGGTACAGCACTTTTACTATCACCCTTTAGATATTCGTCCTTCTCTTCCAAAAGAAAGTTACTATTTTTGTCAAACAACATAGACACTTCTCTACCATGGCCTCCGTAAATTTCTTTACTACAATTAGCGTCACCGTCCTTCCCAACTTCGTTATTTTCAACTGCAATCGTATGCACTTGCCTTTTAGAATCATCATCATTGCGTTCACTTTGCCGTACCCCTGAATTATTATTATTATAGTTGAAACCGCCCTTATTACGATATCTCCAATTATTATCATTCACAGTATAATTTTCCCTAGTGGTAATTTTATTTTCCCGCTTGTAAGGGCCCCTAAATTTTTCCTCAATCCGCACCTGTTCATTTGACTCAAAAGAATTGGATTTGACATCAGTCATATCGAGTTTTCTTAAATATTCTTCAACTTGGTCAATAGTGTTCATACCCAATATGATAATTCCCCGCTGAATTTCGGGACTAAAATGATTAGACAACATCTCCACTAACCTTGTTTGAGGTATTTGTTCTGTAAGAAATTTAGCTTGATTTACCAAGTTTAAAAAGTAATCAGCCATACTACCTGCTTTAAACTGTCCATAACTAATTTCTAAAAATAAGTCTCTCTGTTTATCAACCCCCCAAAAGCGAGCCTTAAAACATTGTTCAAAATCATTAAAACAGATAAAAGAATTTTCTTTTGCCGTAAACCAATCGCCCGCTGAACCCTTCATACAGTTAGCTGCCAAACTTATTTTGTTATTTTCGGGAACACCCGCGTCCTCAAAAAGTTTATTTAATTTCTTTAAAAACATCATAGGATGCATTTTACCTGCAGGATTGAATAACAAACTACAACCCCCCAACTCTCGCCAGTACGTAATAAACTGTCTATCACTATCATTTTTATTGTAGGAATACCTACTTATTTTCAGGGACCATGCAAGTCTCTGTTTTTTCTTTTATCAAATTATTTGAAACAGTCTCGGCCAATGTTCTCATGCTAAATTGCATTTCAGCTAACCCGTCGGCCAAAGCAAATACTAAATTATTAATTTTTACTTTTTCCTCTGACAGATCCTCATTTGAGTCACTGTGATTCTTAACAACCTTTCTTTTAGGCATTGTGACACTTATTATTTATACTCTAGGACTACTTAAACTAACAAACAGTTTACACACATGCAAATAATGATGAAAATAAGAAGTACCTTTATTTATACGCAACTACCACTTATCTGTTTCGCCGCAGCACCGCACAGCGTCGGTTAAATTCAAGCTTCGCGCTTTTAGCAGCCGGATTCCGTAGTGATGATGTCAGCGTCGGCCCATCCACCTGCAACCTTCCAACGTCTAGCCTCTTAGCTAGCCTCTCCCCAAGTCCAGAAGCCCTTTTACTCTTCTTTATATTGCGTACCTGAATACTTTTGAGTACGACAAAACAACCATACCACGAAGTGAATTGTATTTCCCGGAGTACTATTAGTTTTGCTTCTTTGGGTACCCCAATTTAATACTATTTTACCTGGATGAAAATTCTCTTCCACGTTATCCCTCACTGTACCAGCTTCAGCCGCTCGATGGGCGCCAATGTACCATGTAGCTAGCTGGTGGGTTCAAATGAAGCCGTATGTATACAGTAAAGTGATTTTTATTACACAAAGAACAAGAAATATGGTGATAAACTACTCTTAACTGTTCTCAGCGCCCAAAACCTGTCGTCCAACGGACAAACGGTACAACCGCTTGCTTGCGCAGCTCTCGCGGATCGCGGTTCTCTTCCTCCTTTCCTCTTTTCTAGCGTTACAGCCCCCACTCGCGATCCACAAGTGTCACCACAGAAAAAGTAACACTCACGCGGTACAACCACCTGGTATGAAGGTGCAGATTCACCTAGTACTTGTACCACATCCATATGAATTTCTTGCAGAGACAAGCCTTTTTTGGAGAGATATGTAATAACTGCTCGGTTCTCAAATTTGTCCATTTCGTAAAAATGGGTAAGACGTTGTAACAACAGGCTCTCTAACTTAATAACGCAATAATATAAACCAACGAAAGTTTGTGACTTATCCACAAATAATTGGCAATTAAGTGACAAATATTTAAATTAACGCCTTCTATGAAGGTACAATAATATTTGAATTGCCCAGATCAATCAGCAATGGATGCACGAGCGAGATAAGATGTGCAAAACAAAGTGACAGTGAGATTTTTTAAAAGATGTTAATGAGAATATGCAGTGTTGATTAGTGTGGTTCATGGTTACAATAAGCAGCTTACTGTGCTTTTTTAACTAAGAGGAAGTTATTATTAAGTTTGAGTTTTTAAAAATAATTTTGAGTTCCAATAAACGATAAAATATTTATACCTACGCATACATAAAATCTCACCTAAAATTCAATACCCAACTATTAAGAAAGACGATAAGAGATTAAAATTGATGCCTATACATTAGTTTGATCTCTTTTTAAAGGGTTTTATTTAGCTTGCCTTGTTTGTTTGTTTGTTTGTGTGGGTCAAATCTAGTAATTGAAATTTTACACCCTTTCTGTTGACCGATTGATATGAAATTTGGTATACACCTTTAGTTGTGATGACAATACAATTTTGTATAATATAATATATTGTAAATCCAAGATGGCCGCCGCCACAAAATGGCGGATTAGATGTTTTTCTACCCCCTCAATATGGGTACCAAACGAAAAGGCTTAACTAGTAGAATACAGTACACCATGAAAAATTCAAAATCCAAGATGGCCGCCACCACAAAATGGCGGATTACTTTTTTCCAATCCCCTGAAAGGGGTTGACAAGTAGAACACAGTACACTTTAGAAAAATAATAACAAAAGAAACAAAAAAAAACTAAAAACATAAGTAAAAAGATTTTTTAAGTTAAACGGTTTTATTGTAAAGAAACATAATAATGATGCAGATAATGTACTAAAAGCTTAAAAATAATTAGGTAGGTACCAGGTATCAGTCATCACACTACTCTCCTCATCAATCTAGAGCATTGATCAGACTAAAATAAAATCGTGGGGCGTAGCGTAACCTGAGTAAATATGTAAATGATCCTTCTGCGATGTTGTCTATTGAGAAGATGCATCCAAAGCATACCTATAATGTTATAAGCGGTTGACTGTAGATAATATAAATTCGACTCGCCCCACAATTTTATTTTAGTCTGATCAATGCTCTAGATCAGGGACGGGCAAACTTTTTCGGTCACGGGCCGAATCGAGAAATGAAAATTTGCGTCGGGCCAAACTGAAATAATTCACCCAAATTTCGTATGTTCGCGATAATACAAATAAAATAATATATTATTATTTATATTGTTTTACATATCGCATATTTGTAATAATCACAAACTTTTTTTTGTAAACCTGGTACATGTAATGACGTAATGAGGGCTGATCATTTCTTGTTGACAGTGGGAGTGTGTGAGCTATGGAACTGGCAATGTAATTTCATCATCTCTTCGTATACTGGACTCTTTGTGAACATGATATTTTTAGTGTTCATGATAGGTGTTCGTCTGTTGCGAATATTACTTTTATAAAAAGCTAGTTCCCAGATGTACTACCACGCGAACATTGTGCACGATGTTTGGGTACATTTTTTCCTTCTGTAGTGATTTATAGAAATCGAGCTTATTCTTGAGTAAAAACGCCTGTTTGAGTTTAGTGTTGCATTATGCAATTCAAAATTCAATTAATTCTAATTGAAGTAGACGTCAAATACGTCAAACTTAGCGAAATATGCAATATGTGTGAGATGTAAAAAAGAGGTTTGTATAGTCGCGGGTCGGATAAAATAAGGTTTCTTTGTTAAATCGGGGGCAGGATAAAATGAGGTATTTTTGTTGAGTCGCGGGCCGGATGAAGTAATCCTGCAGGCCGGATTGGGCCGTGGGCCGTAGTTTGCCCATCCATGCTCTAGATTGATGAGGAGAGTGGTGTGATGACTGGTACCTACCTGGTACCTACCTAATTATTTTTAAGCTTTTAGTACATTATCTGTATCATTATTATGTTTCTTTACAATAAAACAGTTTAGCTTAAACATTCTTTTTTACTTATTTTTCTGATGATATGGACATTCTGACTTTTTCATCAGTCCCTAAAGTCCATCACAACCGGATTATACTGCATTTTGTTTATTGCAAAAAAATAATCAAAGACGTTTGAAATAAATTCCCAACAAATCAGAAGAACACCAACAAAATATAATTTCAATTTGTTTCAGGATAAAAAATTAGCTTCGCACTTTATCGACGTAGATTCAAATGATGAAGAAGCAATTTATATGGTATAAAGGTGTTGGTAAAATAGTGATTCATATTTTAACCATTGGTTTAACAGGTCAAATTGTTCTATTTGAAATCCATACATAACAAAATTAATTTTGATGTCTATCGCATGTTCAACTTGAACCACAGCTTAATTGTCAAGGTAACCTTTTAGTGAATAAAAAGCACCAAGTCCAATGATTTCTTTTTGCAGTTGTCAAGTATTGTATTATCAATGACATTCATTGTTATACAAATGTAACAACCCGAAAAAGTAATTACTTACTAAGGAAAACATAATGGATGGAAACGCATAAACAAAATTGGACTTACTTCGATTAGCTCTTTAAGTTTGACAACTTCTTTTTGCAATGATGAATTTTCCTTTTCTAATATAGCAATCTTCTCCTTCAAGTCATATCCGACCTTTACCGATTCCTTTACTTTATTTAGTTCAATTTGCGAGGCTTGCAGTTGTTCCATAACTTGATTTAAAGATCTCTCTGCATCATCAGCTCTTTTCTTAATGGTGTCACATAATGTTTGCACTCTCTGTTTTTCTTTGTTTATTGATTCTATACTTTTGTTCAGCTCTTCTACTTTGACTTTTTCATTCTGTAAATCCTGATCCTGCCTATCTGAAATAACTTTAGCGGTATCCAAGCTGTCTTGTAATCTACCATTTTCTTGTAAGGCATTCTTAAATAAGTCTTCCAATTCACCATTTTGCTGAATCATTCTTTGAAGCGTTTCATGAAGCTGTTCTGATTTTAGAGTCAACCGCTTTTTCTCCTTCTCGAGCTCAAGAATTTTACTAGCGCTTTCTTTAAAATTGTGTTCTTTGAGAGAATCAATAGTTGACAACAATCGGCGGTTTTCCAATTCAAGTTTTAAAGCACGTGCTTGAGCATTGTTTGTTAATTGTTCCGAGAGGCTGTTGTCACCGGAGGTGGTTTCCTCAGTCTCTGAATCATCAGCAGCAACAGTCGTAGAACTTGTTTCTTGCAAAGCTGATTTGGTAACTTGTTGTAATTGTATATTCTCTTCTATTAATTCTTGTATTTTATCTCTAGCAGCATCTCTTTCTAGCGTAATTTCATTAATGTTCTGTTTGCTGACTAACAGTTCAGATTCTAATTCCATTACATGATCAGCTCTTTGTCTTGCTCTAGCCAACTGTGCTTCTAACATCTCACGTGTTTCCAAAAGAACCCGATTGTCTTCTCGAAGTTCATCGACTCTAATTTTGTAAAATTCAGCATCAGCTAGTTTTTCTCTGTACCTCTGAGCTTCTGCTTCAAGTCGATCTGCTCGTTCTGCTCTTTCACGCATTGCATCTACCTCATCTCTGTACGCTTTTGCTCTTCTTGCTTCTGCTAGTAAATCACTATTCTGCAAAAGTTAAATTTTAAATGTAAAAGTCTTTTATTGTAAAATAATATTGTACCTCTGCTTTTAATTTTGTTAAGAGTGTGTTTGCATGTTCAAACTCTTCGCGACATTCTGCCAAAAGTTCTGACTTCTCCTCCCTGTTAAAAATGTTACATTACAATAATTTAAAAACAATTACACATAATGCAAAATAAATATTAATCTGATTTGTAATAAGTGAAAGCACTTGTAATACAAAAATTATAATATCTTCAATAACATTAATTAAGAATTTTTCATTGTAAAAACAGTGTTAACATGTTGAAGTTATTATTATATTAACCTGATCAGGGTTTAAGTCGGAAATATTATTTATGTAGCTGTTTGGCTAATCATGTGTAAGTCAAATTAGCCCAGCCAAACAACAGAATTAAAATGGGTGCGAAATGAAGATGGCATTTAGAAATCGAAATATGAATGGGCAGCGCCTACTCCTTGGGAAAGTACCCCGCCAGGCATTGAATTATAGAACTAAATACAGATTTTTTGTATCGAGATGTCCGAGAATGCGAGACAGAATTCATAACGTATCTTTGAAGTCCTGTTTTATAAAAAACAAGACAATAGTAAAAAATGCACATAAACATAAAATCTAAAAAGAAAATATTAATTCAAAAACAACAATATCGACCTCTGATTCGTAAACTTAGTAAACTAAACTAAAATTCTTCTGCTACACCAATTGCCGGAAACCTGTTCAAAGTTATCTTTTATTTTTGGTCTGTTTATATTTATGAATAATACCTAAGCCAATCAAATTAGCTGCAGAAGTTGTTCTCTGATATACCTCTAGTAGGCCTAAAACAGTGTGAATCATAGGTAAAACTTTTTTTTAATTTCTCCGAAGATTTTATTCTGCATAGAAGTTGGTGATTGTTACTAAACTTAACAGGAATATATCAGAAATAAGCAGTGTCAATTATGCTTTTTTTTAATTCGCCAAGAGTAAAGTGCTTTAGTTTGTTAAAATGCAAAAATATGCAGGAGGAAAAACTTGTTTCGATTGGAAAACTTTACTCACATGTGTAACTCAAATATCAACATCATTTTTTTCATTTTATTGATTTTTCTAAAAAGCATATTCATATTCAAAAATTTCTTCTGATATCACAAATATACATACAACTCTTGCCATAACAATGTTTTTAATTTGGTACAACTTGCCCCTTTTCTTTGTATTTTCACAATTTAAGGTATGTTCCTCTCGGCTGACACTATTACTAACAATTTCAGTATTCTACAGTCCAACAGATTTAAGTTGGCGAGGGGTGGGGTTGCGCATTAGCATACTTTAAACATGCAATAAAATGTCTTGCAGTGCCAGTGGAGCAGGTAAAATCTTCAGTTACCGATGAGCTTTTGAAAAGGTAAGATGGCGGGTTGCGACCGGAAAGGTGTTTTACGTAGTCAAACACGAAAAAGTGTGAAAATGAAGACATCTGTTGCAACAGGCGTGACTATTAGATCTATAGAGAGAATAGTGAAGGCAACACTAGCGAGTAGGAAACTAATGGCAAACCGGGAAAAGAAGGAAAGAAACATACAAGGAAGAGTTCCTTAACGACTGATTTACTGAAGTATAAGATGGTTGATATACGTCACATCGTAATTTTGAACCCCTAATATGTTAAAACCACAGTTGTATGAAATTATCAAACATTATAAGAGGTGTATAACCTGCAAGTTCAACACATTATTACAAGACCATGGATACACTGTTTTATGTTTACCGCCATATCATCCAAAAAATACTAGCTTTAAATTAGAAGATGCACGGAAGTTAGTGGAATTAATATGAATTGAAGCAAATAAAGCCAGAAAACTGGAAGAAGCATGATCACGTGAATAAGATCAAGGACAAATATTTAGAAAATGAAGTGTTCGCAGACAATATCAGTGAAGTTGAACCATTAATTATTTTTTTAGGCGACAGTGGCAGTGGGGATTCTGAAAGTGATAATTAAGACCTTCATTATTTTGGTACTATTATTCTTTTAGTAGAATTAAGACAAAGAATGTAATATTAATGATTATTCTGCAATAAATCACATTGCATTTGTCTTTTTACATGATTTTTACATGCTGGTACATGCTGAATTTCCTTTGATACTAATAATTTTCTTAATAGTGTGGAATATTATTTACTGAATTTTTATTTTATTGCACTGAGTTAGATGCAGGCTGTGGAAGGTACCAACGCATCGCAACCCCACCCCTTGCCAACATAAATCTGTTGGACTGTACATTCATCTTATGTTTAGTAAAAAGCATCAACTTTTATGTGAAATAAGATTTTCTGAGGAATCAATAATGATAAAGTTTGGCATACATATTACATTCTTTTTTGGACACACTGTATATCCAAATGCGCCTTTGGTTGCATGAAAAACGTCATTTTTACTGTAAACTACTCTTACCTTTTTATTTAAACCTGAAATGTATTGTCCTAATAATTATGTATCAGAAAAAGTATAACAAAAAAGTGTAATAGCTCCTAAAGCTAAGCAGTTTTTAAATTTTCTACCCCGCATCCGGTATTATCCCACCATTCTCTATAGGGGTACCTTCCATTTCTAAATTTGGCAGATGTAAATTTTGCGAACAGTGAGTTATTTAATTGTTAATTCAGTCATCATGACATAACAAACAATTAAAACAAAGTATTACACCTATGGTAGAAGAGGATGCGGATAAGTAAGTAAGTAAAACAAAGTACAGTAGACTCCGCCTTTAACGGACCCTGTTATAAAGGACACTCGGCTATAGCGTACTTACTATAGTGGTCCGTTCAAACTCTCATAAGAGGTTTATAGAATTTTTTTTGTTATAACAGACCCTTTTATAACAGACACTTAAGACAGACAAATTTAAGCGTCCCGTACTGGATATCACCGGTTATAACAGACCCGAAGACTTGTCTGGACTAGTCCGTAACACGAATTCGCTTACTCATCCATACAATATTTTTGTCTATTTTTGAGAATTGATATTTCTGTTAATTTTCTTTGAAGTTTATACAAACATAAATATTTGAGTTAATAAACGTTTTTCTAACCATCTTAATTTTTTCCCAAACAGTATACCTATAAAGGACATCGGTTATAACAGACTTAAATAAGGTTCCCTAGAGAGTCCGTTATAAGCGGAGTTTACTGTACTTGTCAAGTTCAATACTTGGACAACAAAATTTTGCTTTTTGCAACTTCTGATGGAATACAGACGCGAGGAGACTCCCAGTTTTAGTTGTTTTGAGAATTAGTAATTTGACGAATTAACCATATATTAAATTAGACAAATAGCAATAAAATTAGCCATCTGGAAATTTGGCTATCGTCAGCTTAAACCCTGCACCTGATGAAATACATATATATAGAAAAGTATGTTTAAGGCTGGTGGCACATTAGCGGCGGGTTGATAGCGGTACAGGTTGAGATGGGATAATAGCCTGAGAATGTAGCTTTCACCTGCGAAAAGAAAAAATAAAGACAGGAATTAAAAAAAAAATACTGTCTTTATTTCCTTTTTCTGTGGGTAAACCGGATAGTGTCGGAACATTTCCAGGTACGTTTCACTGTTTGTACCGTAATGTAGAAAAACGGCCAAAAGGTTTTGTGGGTTTACAGTTTAACTTACAAACAGATGCTTGACTTGTATATTATTTATATGAAAAACCTGGAATGAATTATGATATAGTACAGGCCCGTGCAACCTTTTAAGCGAAAGGGCCATTTGCAAGTTTTATGAAATCTTAGCGGGCCACACTACTGTCTATCAAGTGTTCCCTAGGTGTGATGGGTTGAGAGTGTTTTGAATAATTAAAGACTAACACTTTAAATATTGAGATTTATAATTTTACAATAGTAAAACACTGTGAATTCTTAATAAGTTAACCCCACATGCGAAAAAAAACAGTGACACAGTAATTAAACTCAACACGTGTTTCGCTGACAACGTCAGCATCCTGAGGAGTCTTGGCATGTTAAAGTTCTCGATCCAACCACTGTGGACAGTAGAAAAAGTTAACAACGAACACTTTTTTGATAGAGACAAAAACGTTAGGAACACTTGTACATTTGCATGTGTAAAAATAAAAAAAAATATTTACCATCAAAACACATATTATTGAGAAAAATTGCAAAAAAATAAATATCTTATTCTTCAAACAATTTTTAAAGGGAGTGACTACTGCATCGTCCGACCGTTACATTAAATTTTGTTCCAACACGGTCGGACGTGCGCATTACGCAATGTGAATAAAATACGCCAACGGTCTCGGTGGGTGTATGGGTATCGTCTCAACCTAGCGCTAGATGAGTTCTACCCCCGTACGGGTTTGATTTGTTTCGCTTATGTTTTCACATAATATTTTTTCTCAAAAAATGAGTGTGTCTGGTGCCCCGTCAGCTAAGCGTTCTGTCAGCTTTCGTTTCATAATCATAATTAGTTTTTACACTTTCAGTGTATTGACATTCAGTAATGCCCATGCCCGACCGTGTTCGAACATAATTTTAGGTGCCGGTCGGACGGTGCAGTAGTCACTCCCATTTTTAAATGAATTTTTAACAAAACTTTTAGGTTACTTTAATAAAATAATACCTATTAATAATAAATCAATGTGATTTCTGGCACTGATGTTTGTCCACAATTTGAGCAATATTCGGGCGGATGTTGGTTGACGCTAATATAAGCGAATTTGTCAATTTCATCAAAGAAAAGAATGGGCAATCGGACACTAACGAAATTTTTAGAAAATGTTACTCTTAAACCAAAGATTATACCCATTTAACACCCCACATAAACGTAAAAATGATTAAAATTTTAACACTTAATTTTAGGAAGCACTTAAACATTGCCATTTCGCTGCAGAATTTATTCGGCGGCAACTAACCAAAGTGACGTCACGACCCTCGCACCTGCATGCGGCACGTGTGTTAAACAGAGATATATCCTGGCTTTTATTACGTCAGTCACATACAAGGGACAATTTTTATAAATTTTTTTCTGGGTTAATGTGGGCTCTATATGAAAAAAGAAAAAACAAGGGTCAAATATTTTGACAAGTTCTTTCTAATTATAAAATAAAAAAAAGTTGTCCGATTGCCCATTGTTCACACGTATAATATATGTGCTGTCACAGACGAATTTAAATTCGTCTGTGGTGCTGTACATGAAACGGTGCATTTTATGTGTTCCTTGTTGAGAGAGACGTTACATTTTTTAATAGACATCACTTTGCTTTTTTTTTAATGTTCAGTTCTGTGCCACGCGGGCCGCATAAAAATGTCAGAGGGGCCGCATGCGGCCCGCGGGCCGCAGGTTGCACGGGCCTGATATAGTATAAAAACTGATGGACCACGGGTCATGTTGTAGCCTACCTGTGCACCAGGGGCACCCTGATTTATGAAATCATGAGCACAAAAACCTCGAGATGCTGCAAGACCGCAAAATAAATAGACACTTAGCCAGCAGGTCACACACGACAATGGGCGAAAGTCCTCGAAAAATTAGACAGAGCATCAAAATGCGAGCATGTCTGCCTAAAAACCAGGCGGTATGTGTAGATACCCTTTGAGTCCACTCTACCGAAAATAGATTTCGCTTCAGGTTCGACACTCCCACCCTGCTGATATCCTGTTAATGCACGACCAGCCTTAAGTAAAGATTTAACATAGTGACTTTTTATAGTTACAAATTAGATTAGTCTTCCTAATTAAGTACATCTGCATAAGAATGGAAATATTTTATAATTTTAAATGAAGCTGTTTCTACTTATACCGACTATCATCTTTGCATATGCATATCGCTAAACTACCTCGCAACTAGTGCTTTGTTGCACCTTCCTACCCACCACCTCTATGTAAGGACTGTATTAGAACCGAACATAAGTAATAATGACATAATTAAGAATTCAATTCAGACTTAGTTTAAAATTGAAGTAGGATTACTTCTAATAAAAATGTTTCAAGTGGCTAAAATGTTTGTTCCTTTGAGGATCTGTTTTCAGAAAGAAATTACTTTAGATCTGTTTAGCATATTTTTTTTTACTTGTGTGATTAATATAAGTAATATAATATTATAAGATAAAACAGACATAAAGCTGTTGGCATTCTAACTCAATATATGTAATTTGCATTCCATTTAAAATATAGAACACTGTACTTACAATTCTTGTCTTTGCTTTCTCAGCCGAGCTTTCCAGTCAGCCAGTTCCACAGCTAAATGATTTGATTCGATACCTTCACTTCCAGTTGCAGAAGTTGTATTACTACCAGAATTCTCTTGACCCATATCTGACATCCACTGCTGCAGCAACTTATCTCTTTCCAGAGTTAACTGTCTAATATGTGTATACAGTCTTTCAGCATGTTGTTCTGTCCAGTCCAACGTCAAAACCATACACTGGTCGTCTGTTACCTAAAGGAAACAGAGAAATCTAAATTAACTTTTAGAAGTTAATAATTCGAATGTTTCATGCAATATTTTAGGAATTAAGGAAATGAAATCTACAATAACACACCAAACAAAACTGAATCAAATAAAAGCAGAAAAAGATTTAAATAAGTTAATCTAGGATACTGTATTTACAACATTTGCAAATTCAAAGATATTGTAAAATTAATTGTTATACTTGGGCCGCCCAACAGACGCAGACGGAGTGATCACCCTGCAATCATGAGCTCTAGGCAGGACTACTACCGATTTAGGACGACCGAACCGCAGTGATGCGCTTTCTTTAGACCCAACGAAGTCGCATCACTCCAATTCGGTCGTCATAAATTAATATTGACCCCGCTAGAGCACGTTCTTGCAGGGTGATCACTCCGTCTGTTCGGCGGCCCAAGTATAATATTAGTTTTCCCTTACATTCACATTTTATTAAATTATTCCATTTGGTGTTTGATAAGACTGTCCTTTTCTAATCTTTTAATGCAATTTCAAGCTTAGTAACCCTTCTTTATTAAAAGATTAATATGACAACCACAAAGAAAAAAGTTGTGGGTTGCTACGATACCTACTAGCTTTTTGATTGGTTGTATCATAGCAACTGACGGTCAATCAATCAACCCCATCATTTTCATATGCAATGATAGTTTCAAGTTGACAATAACTGGGTTTTAGTAGCAAAGGAAATAAAACGGGAAATTTTGTTTTTCTTCTTATAACTAAAAAGTTATGCCTTTTTTGAAGATAAAGTTACGAGTAGTGTTTCTGGCCTTGCAAAAGGCTGCATTCTATTTAATTGCTACAGTTAGATAGCAGAATGCTTTAAAATGAAAGTTCTCTTAGGACATGTTCAATAATTCATGTTTTATAATTCAATGCCTAGCGGAGTACTTGCCCAAGGAGTAGTTGTTCGAATGGTCCAGTACCACTAATTACTAGGAACGAGGTTAGGTGAGTAGGAAGGAGGGTTTTCCCCTTTTTTCTCTTAGGTCCGATTGTTCAAAAAAGTAACACAGGCTAAAGCTTGACAATGGCTTCGTTGCTAGCAAGTGCACCAGCGGGAGTGACAGACAGCTTTTCAGCAGAAAGAGGTGTAGGTAAGACAAGAGGCTACATTATCGGCTACATTGTTTAATGTAATGATTGAAATAGGAAGAGAAATAGGAGTAACCGGAACTATAACTAATAAAGAAGTAAAAGTTGTGGCATATGCGGATGATGTGGTACTGATATCAAGAACATTGACACCAACATTGAGGATGATAGACAGAGCTAGAAAGGAACTGGGATTGCAAGTTAACAACAGTGAGACTAGGCATATGAGAATAAGCAGGGATTTGACAGTACAAATCTGAATTGAAGATAGATTGAAAAGTGTACAAAGAAGTTAGTTATCTAGGAAGACAAATAGACAGAAGGGTAGAAACAAGATTCAGAGCTTTTTAGACGAACAGAGGGATGCTTGTGAACAAGAACATATCAAAGAAAACTAAGCTGACAATATATAAAACCCTAATAAGGCCAGTTGTGACTTATGCAGTGGAGACCATGAACATGACGCAGCAAGACGAGGAAAAACTCAGAAATTTTGAAAGTAAGTTATTGGGGAAGATATATGAACCAATAAAAACTGACCTCAAAACTGGCGAATGGGAATACAGTGAGGAGTTGAACAAAGCAGGGTTGATTGAATTTTTCCAAGTGGACATAATTGGACGATTTTGTCCAATTATGTCCGTCCAGACAAAATCAATAGTGATGGACAAATTGGACAAAATTGAACTAAATCAATAAAACGCGGCAAAAATTAAAAAAAACTTTTATTTTTTATATATTATATTAAAAATAAAACAAATGGAAATGACAACCCATTTTGGTGCTTGACTGAATAGGCTAGCAGACTAACTACTAACTTACAGTATTTAATAAATAAAAATGAAACTTGATTTTGTCCGATATTGTGTGATTTTGACCAATTTTGTCCAATAATGTGATTTTGTCAAATTTTATCCAATAATGTCCACGTCCTGGACGAAACCAAAAAAAGTGGACAAATTCACAACCCTGGAACAAAGAGGTAGAGGAACGGGACATACTTAGACATATTAAGTCACAGAGACTGATGCGTAGGACATCTTACGAGGGCTGATGATGGGGAAATTACAAAGATGATGGAATGGAAACCTGACATACACCGAGGTAGAGGAAGATCGAGGAAAAGATGGAGTGATGAGGTTAAGGACGGCATGAGAAAGATGGGAGTGAGCAATACAAGGGACTTAGCAATGCACAGAAATGAGTGGATGAAGATAGTGAGAAGAGTAACATATCACTCACAAATGTAGATCAAATGTTAAATCAGGGCTAATCCACCTCAGAAATTAGGATTGTGAGAGTTCCAGTAGGAAAAGATCGCCATATAAATACAGGGTAATTCATAACGAGTGTAAAAGATTTCGAGGGCTGATAGAGGAGGTCAAAATAATAAGAAAAAATCGATGAACATGTCCTAAACTTATTCCCAACAAAAATACGGGGTGTTCAAGTTTCTGGAAAAAAAAAACTGATTATTACTAATATTTCCGAAACTAAAGAAGCTATTAAATTAAAGTTTTAGGGACAATTCTTCGCTTGCATTCTTTAAAAAAAAAAAAAAACTTTTGTATCCGAGAATAATTTATTTTTGATGAACAATTTTTTAACCGAAAATTCAGATTTGGATGTTTTTATAAAATGCTGTTTTACTCGGGAGTTAACAGATGTACGGAAAAAACAAATACCGCAGTTTTTGTTCTTTTTTGTTATGATGATTTTTACTTTTGAACAAAAGATCAGTCAAGTCCAAAAGGACAAAGAGGGGTCGCCATCACGCCAGACATTCATTCATTTGAGTTTCATTGTTATTTTCTAACCCCCGACGCAAAAAGAGGGGTGTTATTAGTTTGACGTGTCTGTGGCATCGTAGCTCCTAAACGAATGGACCGATTTTGATGCGTTTTTATTTTGTTTGAAAGCTGACGCAATCGAGATGGTTCTTAGCTATAATTCATGAAGATCTTTTCAGGCATTGTGTCGGGGGGTACTTAAAATTTTGAATTTTGTTACTTGTTGCAGTGTATCGATTAACGGCATTTTAATACCTGACCTTTTAACGGCAGTTTAAGTCTAGCCTAAAAATAATCAATTTTTTTGGAGAATTTTCTACACCCTGTATCTTTGTTGGGAGCGAATTTAGGACAGATGTTCATGAAATATTTTTTTCTTGTTTTGACTTCTTCTATCACCTCTCGAATTTACACTCGATATGAATCACCCTGTATATGGATATAAACTGTCAGGTGAGTACAGTACTTTATATACGTTTTTCATGTGAATTGAATGACATGGCTTCCCATGATTTGTCACAAAATTTCGTCCTCCATTCGGTAATAAAAAAATGTGTTAATTTTCTCTTTAAATTACTGGGCGTGGTATTACATTTTTAAATTTAAATTTTTATCAGCTCTCGACAAACTCCCCCTGCATTCTTTAACTTCTCTACCCCCTCCTACCTGCGTACCAACCAGTGTGAGATTAGGTTCTATTGATGTGAGTGAAAACAACAAACTTGACAGATAGGCTAGTGCACGCAGCTGCCAAAACAACTGAACATTACTTTAGAAATATTTACTTTCATACCTGCTTTATGCATTCAACTATATCATGCTGGGCTTCCAGGGACAGTTCTTTAATACGAGTTATAAAAACTTCTTTGGTTGGTCCTTGAACAGCACAACCCAACAGCAGCAGTAATAATAATTTTATCTGAGTTAAAGCTGATTGTGAAGCTGGGGCTCTGCCTATCGTAACACAGTCTGGTAAGGATATGATTACCTGTCCCAATTCCTCCTTTGAAAACAATATAATATAAAATTATCTAACAATAGATAATAATATATAAAATTACCTCGTATACTAGCTTTATATTTTTTATAATTGAATGAAAGATCTTTATTCTAGCAGCAGTTATACTAAGGCCTTGTAAATTGCTTATTGAAGGCACCGGCTGTGAAGGCTCTGGATCGATCTGTAGCAGAACTTCATTGATTGGTCCGCCATCAAACAATGTATCGTACACCTGTAGTGCCTCTGGTTTTTTAACGCACGTAGCCAACTAAAACAATATAACATTATAATAACAAGCGTCACATTTCTTGTACACCTTACCCATGTCACCAAAGGTCCGGCCAAGAATTCGTCTATATCAGATGCAGATGCTGCCATTTCTAAATTTTATTGCTTGTGCTTAATTCACATGATCCAATAAATAGATAATATACGATCTTTATCTAAATCTGGTTTTAGTTTGACAGCCAGGAATTTACAAATAAAATAAAAACCACATCCTAAATACTTTGCAAATATTAAAAGTTAAATTTAAAATATAAATCATTATAAGAGCACTTTAATTTAAATTCATGCTTCATTTATTTAAAGTTCCCAATACTGTTTCAAGCACTATACAAATCGTGGGAATAATCACAAACACAAGAAAGTTAACAATTATTTACAAGAAAAGCAACCTATAAACACAATCACATTGCTACTTCACTAGATTCTCACATCAGGAAGAGTTTGCAATAGCAAAAAATGTTTGAACACATCGAAGTCCTTTAATAAGGTATTTGGTTTAGAATTTTATTAAATCCAAGGATTTTTACCCCTACAAAATATTCTTATTGTTGTTAACCTTCCATTCCAAACTTTAACTTTTATCGCATCGCCATCTATTGGCATGAATTGAAATGAAACATGATTCATTTATAGGAATCGATTGGGGTGTTGAGCAACTGAGCACTCACCATGCCAACATGCCAAAGTCAGATGTTTTTGACGTTTGATCTGTGGTTTGACCTCTGAGTAACCTAAATTTTGGCTACTGGACTATAAATATTAGAAGAAAGTTTATTATGGATTTAACTTTTAAATGTTAAATCCCGCCTTCTTTTCTAAGTGAAAGTAATTATGCCTTTTAGAAAACAGTATTTTTATAAGTAATAAGCTGGTGTTTTATTAAAAAAATTATTTTATACATCGGTGAAGAGTTTTATCATGTTGAGTACTAAATTAAATCGTATTTTAAAGTACTCTCTTATTGGAAGTGCTACAGTTGGAACACTGATTAGTTTACATGCAAATCAGTATGATATTAATTCTGTAGGAATCGTTAGACTAAGTAGAGCAGCTATTACCGTCTTTAAAATTGGGATCATATACAAGCAGGAATTGTATGGTCCAGGCTTAGATAAAGCCACAATAGAATATAAACAATTAAAATCAAAGTGCCATAAGAAAAGCGCAGAAAAATTGCTTGAATTGTGCTGTACAAATAAAGGAGTGTATATTAAAGTTGGCCAGCATATAGCAGCCCTGGATTATTTGTTACCATCTGAGTACGTACAGACAATGAAAATTTTGCACAGTCGAGCTCCAAGTAATAGCATAAAAGATGTGTTTAAAGTGATAAAGGAAGATTTAAAACAAGAAGTAAGTTTTTCGATGCTTTTATTTGTACTACATAAATACCTTATTAATTCAGTGTATTACATTAGCCTTCAGACCTTTTTAAGTCGATAGAAATTGAACCATTAGGAACAGCTTCATTAGCTCAAGTACATAAAGCAACCCTTAAAGACGGTACCGTTGTTGCTGTTAAAGTACAGCATCCGTACGTCCAAGGTAATTCGCGAGTTGACCTGAAAACTATGGAAGTATTAGTAAAAATAATGAGCTATGTGTTTCCTGAATTTAAGTTTCAATGGTTGGTTGATGAGACAAAGAAGAATATTCCACAAGAATTGAATTTCGAACAAGAAGGACGGAATGCTGAAAAAGTGGCAAAGTTGCTTCATTATTTCGACTGGTTACACGTACCAAAAGTTATGTATGTATAAATTTTACAGGACATGTTTCTCAAACTCAGCTTATTGATATTCTCTTTAAGTTGGGATCTTTCGTCACCTAGAGTATTAACAATGGAATTTGTTGAAGGAGGACAAGTTAATGATTTGCAGTATATAAAAGAGCATAAAATTGATCCCTTTGAAGTATCTGACAAGTTGGGTCGCTTATATTCCCATATGATTTTTATACACGGATTTGTACATAGTGATCCACATCCTGGGAACATCTTAGTAAAGCCATCCAAAGAAGGAGGATGTGATATAATTCTTCTCGACCATGGCCTTTATGCTGTAAGTTTACAAAGTAAATCTGATTTAGATTATGTAAGTCCATGATTGTTCCTTATTTACTGTTAATTCTTTACCTTAATGAAACTAAACACTTTAATTTAGTTATAAATTTTAATAGAATTGAACTTAAAATTAATTCAATACAAAAATACTCGCTAGGTAGTAAGTACGTGCTCAAGCCGACTACCCAGGAAGGCCTCTCCGCTAGAAAAACGAATCATAAAAATTCTATAAAATAAAATAATACATTTATTTCTATGCCTCTAACACCTTCCCCTTAAATATTTAACTTAATCACAATTCAATTTAACTAAGGAAAATTATATATTATGTCACTATAATTTAATTTCTGATTCAGTACCCAAACCTCTCTGGGAGTTTAACATTTCTTTTCGGTCTTTCATGAATCTCACTACCTTCAGACACCCCACCAGTGGCTTCAACAAAAATTGGATTATTTATGAAATATTTCATTTGATTTACGTGGCGTATAAAAGTAGCATCTGATTCAGGAAATTTAACAATATATACATCCTTCCCTTCTCTCTTTACTACAATTGCTTTTTTCCACTTTTTATTATTGTTTCTATACACCTTAACTAACACTTCTCTTCCTACTTCAAATTCAACATTTCTGTTACCTTTAAAATATCGTTTCTGTCGACATTGAGATTTTATAACATGAGACTTTACACAAGTATTTGACCTAGGTAAAATTGAATTGAATCGATTGTTAACTTTGTGCCTAAAAACTAATTCTGATGGAGCAACACCTGTAGTAGTATGGATGGAATTGTTATAATCAAATAAAAACCTGCACAACGTATGCTCTATATCTATGTCCTTATTTTCATGTACCGCTTTTTTTAACGCATCTTTAACAATTTTAACTCCAGCTTCTGCTTCCCCGTTAGATTGTTGGTGATAAGGAGGAGAATAAACATGTTCGATGCCGTTTTCAGTTAAAAATGAATTCAATGTTTCAGATGTGAAAACAGTCGCATTATCAGAAACTAAAGTTTTGGGTATACCAAACCTAGCAAAAATCCTTCTTAACACTCGAATTGTAGATATTCTGGTTGTAGATGTCATAACAAATGATTCCAGCCATTTGGAATGTGCGTCTACTAGGACAAAAAACATTTTATTCATGAATGGCCCACAGAAATCTATATGTATTCTGTTGAAAAATTTTTCAGGCCATGGCCACGGATTTAATTTAGATTTTTCTGGTGATTTACTACATATTTTAGAAGCTTCACAAGATTTTACTAATGATTCTATATTTTTATCAATTAGGGGCCACCAAAAATATGCTCTGGCGATGCCCTTTAATTTATTTATACCTAAATGAGTAGAATGCAGACTTACTAAAATTTTTCTTTGCAAAGCAAAAGGTACGATAAGTCTATTATTCCAAATCAAGCATGAGTTTTCCACTGTAAGTTCATGTCTTTTTTTACGTATGGTAATAATTCTTTATCCTTGTGGCTGCAAGACGGCCATTTCCCAGATTCCACGAATCTGATTACCTTATTTAAAATGGGATCCTTATTTGTATACAAACGAATAGTTTCGAGATCCACGGTAGTTTCAGTAGCATTAATATAATAATTCATATATTCTACTTGTTCAGTTTCCTGCAATTCAAGGCTATTCAAGGGTAACCGGGAGAGACAGTCTGCTTTATTTTCACCAGATTTGACATATTCAATTGTATAATTATAATTGGAAAGAATAATTGCCCATCTTCGTAATCGATTTGCCGAAAACTGAGGAATTCCTTTATTTGGTGAAAAAATGTTAACCAGTGGCTTATGGTCAGTTACCAAAGTGAATTTATTTCCCCACAAGTACTGGTTAAATTTATTTAAACCAAAAATAATGGCTAACCCTTCTTTCTCTATCTGAGAATATTTACGTTCTGTAGGAGATAATGTGTGTGAAGCAAAATCTATGGGCATCTCAAATTTGTCTTGGTAAACGTGACAAATAAGAGCGCCAATACCCACATTCGAGGCATCTACTATTAATTTAACAGGTAATTCTGGTTGAAAATGAACCAAAACATCTTTAGACGTCAACGTATTTTTAATTGTTTCAATAGCTTTATTACAATCTTCTGTCTATCGCCATCTAACTCCTTTTTTTAAAAACCGATATAACGGATTTAATGTAGAAGCTAAATTATTAAAAAAAATTCCACAATAATTAACTAGACCCAAAAATGACCTTAGTTCTGTAATGTTTTTAGGAATAGGCGCATGTTTAATAGCCAAAATTTTACTTTCACTAGGATGCAGGCCATCCTTATCTACTGTATAACCTAAGTACTCTACTGATTTTTGAAAAAATGAACACTTGTTTTCCCGAATTTTAAAACCAGACTCTTGCAAAATTTTTAAAACTTTCTCAAGTCTGTTTAAATGCTCTTGTCGTGTAGAACCGGTAATTAAAATGACATCCAAAAAACTCCGTCTAACCCTTGCAAAATACTTTCCATTGTTTTTTGGAATAAAGCTGGACCTGAATTTACACCGAAAGGTAAACGGTTGTATCGGAAAAGTCCTTTATGAGTTGAAATGGTTACATAAGCTTAAGACTTTTCATCTAGTAACAACTGTTGATATGCATTACTATCTTACTAAATTCGATTCCACCGCCCAATTTTGCAAATAAATCTTCTGGATGTGGTAAAGGATACTGCATAACATCTAGATGATTATTAATTGTGATTTTAAAATCGTCGCAGATTTGAATATCTCCGTTACGTTTAACGACAGGTACTATAGGTGTTGCCCAATCGGAATATTCTACTGGTGTTATCACTTGCATATCCAAAAGTCGATTCAATTTCACTTCAACCTTGGCCTTCAAAACATATGGTAGAGGACGTGCCTTGCAAAATTTCGGTTTTACATTATCGGATTTAAAAAAAAGTGAAACAACACCTTTATTAAAGGTACCTAACCCTTCTTCAAACAATTGTTTGTATTTACTTATCAAACTGTTAATTTGAAATTTCTCTGAACAAAAATTTATTTCAGATAAACCTAATTTAAACAAAGATAAGAAGTCTCTACCTAAAATAGGTGGGCCACCATTTTCAATTACAAAAAATGTCATTAGTTTAGTGACATTTTTGTACTTCAATTCTAAATTGACACAACCAATTGGCTTTATTTTCTGACCAGTATAAACAAATTCTTTATTTGTATTCAATAAGGAACACACAGAAAAATGCGTTTTATAAAAAATTTCTGAAAAACAAGATATACTAGCTCCAGTATCTGCGAGGAATTTAAATTTAATATTTTGTAAATAAATTTCGACTACGAAAGAATTTGAAATTTTTGAATTGGTTGGCTCACTTATTGGGAACAAAGTATCATCATTATTTTCAATATAATTATGAGAATTTCGGATATTTTTATTGCTACGATTATGAATTTTATTATTTTTATTCTTGCGTTTATCCGGACAAATGGGTGCTAAATGACCTTTAATGTGGCATATATGACAAAAACATTCCCGATACTGACATTGTGCTGAAAGATGATTTCTTCTTCCACATACGTCACATGGCTTCTGCGCTGCTGACGGAGTTGGATATTTCAGATGTGACGTCACTAAACGTCTTTGACAGCTGCTGCGCACTTGATATAGAGGTTCCTTTTTTATATGGGTTGATACTTCCAAGTCCCTCAAGGTTGCTTCTTTGCAGGTAGCAATTCTAATCGCGTCTTCGAAGGTCAAATCGTTGCTTTCTTCCAAAAATCGATCATAAACCTTTCCTCTGCTTAATCCCATGATGAATTTATCTCGTAACAAGACCTGAAGCTCGTTTCCGAATTGACAGTGTACTGCTAAACTGCGAACTCTGGCAGCCCATTCTTGAACTGACTCTGAACTAATTTTTGTAGCACTGTAGAATTTACTTCTTTCGGAGAAAACTGATACCTGAGTTTTATAATGTTTAGAGAATGCTTCCAACAATTGGGCAAATGTCCTTTCTTCAGGCTTGTTGGGTAAACACAAATTGAAGAGCAGTCGATAGGAATTTTCTGTTAGCAAATTTAAGAAAATCGCACGTTTTTTGTCTTCATTACCAATTCCATTAGCATCAAAAAAATTTTTCAATCTTGGCAAAAATAATGTCTAATCGTTATGATTGGCGTCAAATTCACGTAAATGGCCAATTAAATTTGAATTGGCACCGGCATTTGTACCAGGAGCTGGGTTCGGCATTTTTCTTGCAATTCACGTGGTCGCGTTGGCACAATTTTACCGTTTTTCCACTTTCCACACCGATTGCCGCAAAATCCTCGTCGCCACTGTTAATTCTTTACTTTAATGAAACTAAACACTTTAATTTAGTTATAAATTTTAATAGAATTGAACTTAAAATTAATTCAATACAAAAATACTCGCTAGGTATCACAGCACCGGTAGTAAGTACGTGCTCAAGCCGACTACCCAGGAAGGCCTCTCCGCTAGAAAAACGAATCATAAAAATTCTATAAAATAAAATAATACATTTATTTCTATGCCTCTAACATTTACAAATTACGATTCTACCATTAACAAGGCTTGGTCGTTCGAAAACAGTAACACAGGCTTAAGTGTGATGCTGGATTTGTTGCTATGGAATTGGAATTGGAAAGCCGGTATCATAGCAACTGATTCGGTGTTAGGCTTAAGTCTTTGTTACTTTTTTAGTACAACCGGGCGCGCCCGCTAAAATAAGTAGCATATACGAAAGCATATATAAATGGAATTTTATTATTATACATGTTATTAATAGTTAAATTAATATTACAATTTATGTAATTTTAAATTATAATTTCATCACTGGAAATCACGTTTTGTGGGCCATTAATCTGCTTTGAACATTCACCAACTAAAATTTTTTTGCCAACACCATTATTGTTATTGGCGCAGCAGTTGGAGGGGAAGGCGAGCAGGCATTGGGGTGGGACAATCGGGGTAATTTCACTTAATCTTATGCCACACCC
Source organism: Xestobium rufovillosum (assembly GCA_963966045.1). NCBI lineage: Eukaryota > Metazoa > Arthropoda > Insecta > Coleoptera > Ptinidae > Xestobium > Xestobium rufovillosum. Next base: position 22,877,394 of record OZ014494.1, read on the forward strand.
CGCTGTGGTAGGTGCGCTTTGGTATTCCCGATTTTAACAACTTTTCAATTGCCAAGTTTTTGGCTTAGCCCACAACGCTTTATTACTTTTTTTAATATAATATTACATTCTAGCTTGATATTATAGTTCTAAAAGTTGTAAGTTTGATTAAGCTGGTGTTCCTCATTTGTATCATTTAATTTTCATGTTTTAGGAGCCAGATTATGAAATACAATCCTTATTTTTATAATAAATAGAAAATTACTACATTTGAAATTTTTGATGTCATTTTTCTGTTTTTCCTTTTGTATTTTTTAGACACTCAGTAACAATGTTCGTGTGGAATATGCACAACTCTGGTTAAGCATTTTAGACAGAAATCGTGAGGCAATGAGATTACATAGTAAAAACTTGGGGATTGAAGGAAATATGTACGGTTTATTTGCATGCATGGTAACAGGCCGAAATTGGGATTCAATTTTGAAAGGAATTAACAAGTAAGAATTTCATTTACGTTTTAGTTGTTTAGTAAAATTTAATTTTGCAGAGAAAAGCCTACAAAGAGCGAAAAGGACTTTCTCCAAAAGGAATTCCCTTTAGTATTACCAGAAATTTCTGATGTTCTCGAGCGAGTTAACAGGCAAATGTTGCTCATTTTAAAAACTAACGATTTGATTCGAGGGATCGAGCATACTTTGAAGACGAACGCGAGAATGGGAGCATTCCGGGTTATGTCTGCTTGTTGTATACAGTCAGTATACAATGCGAAGTATGATTCTGCCACTTCTGTTGTGGAAAGATTCTCGGTCAGATTAGCTCATTATTGGCAGATATTGAAAATTAATATGTACTATACATTTTTGACTTTGGGAAATGTTTATAGCAATATTGCAAGGACGTTTCAATTTGGTACAGAAAAGAGTGTTGTATTGTTAACGGTGAGGGTATAGATAACTTATGTAAGTAGTAAGTTTTTACTTTTTAACAGACAAATTATTTTCTAAATACGTACCTATTTTACAATATATGTCTACAAATAATATATTTAGGAATATTTTGTTAAAATTGTTGTTATGTGTAAATAAAATGTTTTTATAAAGGTGTTAAGTCTTGCCAGAAAATTGGCGCAGCCAAACACTAAGTATAAACTAAATAAGAAGCAATGGAAAGTTTAAAATCATGTACTTAAGAGACTTTGAACTCAAAAAGCAATAATTACCAGAAAATACTAGGGCCGATGCTACACAAAAATATTCAAAAAAGTTCGTTCGAATAGAGACTTCATAAGCGAACTTCACCACTCTGAAGTTGGCTTTTGAAGCACCTGACTGCTACTTCGGTAAAATGGAGTTATCATCTAAATTTCTAAATGAAGTTTAATTTGTTGATAAAGGATCTTCTCGCAAATCTTTGCTAAAGTTGGAAGTATATATCAGTCTCAAATCTTTTTATATTGATTCTGCAGCATTACTGACGTTAGGCAACGGCAACGGAATTGGGAAACACTGCTACTTCTATACATAACGCAGGTAAGCCTTCTTTTTACGTTTCAAAGCCTGATTGGTAAAATTCCTAAGTTGTTAGGTACCTATGTAGGAGGGCGTGAAAATAGAACTAAAATAAAAATAGGTAGGTAATGAGAAGAGAGAGGAAGGCACGGATTTCTGATATTTAGGAAGTCAAATAACTCGAGATGGTAGGAACACTAAAAATATAAAACAAAGAATAGCGCAGGGTCGAGTTGCGCTTAACAAAAGGAAACAACTGTTATGCTCGGGAACGGTTAATGCAGAAACTCTATGGCCGCTGATATAATGATCAACAAAAAGGCACGCAAAAACCAACCATAAGTCAACAGTTTTTATCTTCTGACTATTAGGAACTGCAAATAGGTATATATTCATATTCAGAAACCAAATTACGAACAGTACCGGGCCACAAACCAAATGAAACCCTATTTTAGGGTTTCCATACGTCCGGATTTTCCCGGACATGTTTGGGTTTTTTAGGCGTCTGGGGAGATCCGGCCGGAAATTGTAAATATGTCCGGGAGAATAAAAAATTCGGACTCAACACACGGCATACGTGGTTCCGTCATACGTCAGATTTTCATTCTAAACAAAACAAATGCACTTGCCATTTGACGTTTATCAGTATTATTTACGTCTTGAGTTAATTTTTGCAATATAATTATTCTAGAAGTTTTGGAGTGAAAACAATTTATTTTCAATTTGTGTGTTACGCTTGCGTGTAAAAACTTGAAAACTACTATAATTATATTGCATAGGTTAGGTTAAAACGTCAGATAGCACGTGGCTTTGTTTTGTATGGAATGAAAATCTGACGTTTGTGACGCGCCACTTGTGTGGTGTACTTTGTCGATTACCTTTATCGTCATCCATTACATCTAGGGTTGCCAACACTCCGGTTTTGACCCGGAGTCTCCGGGTTTTCACGATCATTCTCCGGGCTCCGGGTTATGTGTGTATTCCTCCGGATAGAAGTCGTAAGAGTCACAAAACAAAAAATAACTTATTTCCGAAAATTTCAGACAACCTGAAAGACGTGGCAGCGTCGCAACATTCGTAAAAATTTAAAAAAATTTGTTACTGTGAAGAAATAGCTATTTTTTGTTTAGTCTTGTTTTTTATTGCTTTTCACTGTTTCTAATGTTTATGTAGATTGGAAATGTGCAATTAGTTAAGAGGACGTATTTTTTGTTTATTTTGCCACTTTAATAACGAGACGTTAAATAATGCAAGATATTCCGGATTTGATCGTGCCGCTCCCCATATCTCTAAAATGTTGCTTTAGTACACTCACCAAACAAGTGCTGCCAGCTCCCAGCATAGCGTGGTACAGAAAGGCGACGCATAGAAATTGCACCTCGTAGCGTCGAAGGCTCGATTCCAGCGCTGACCTTTTACTTCTTTTTTACTTCAAAATTGCAATTTATTCAATTTACACCTTCCCCTAGTTCTGTAATCGGTGCCCCGTCAAGAAAGGTGTTGTTAAAAACAGTCCGTGATTACATGACCAAAAAAGCTGTTATTAAAGACAACATCGTCTCATCTTTAATAAATAATATATTTATGGAAAATATGTATTTTTTTCAAACTCGTCGAAAAACTCCGGGCGAACCACTTCCAAAAGTTGGCAACCCTAAATTACATCTCTAATAATAAAGCGACGCACGAGCATGCACCCATCTCTATGCCCGATGTTTATCCGGCATAATTTCTTTACGCAACCAGTATGAGTTATGGGGCCTCCCTTTGCTACATTCGCGTTAATTTCTCTACCGCAACACGTGTTGTTAACTATAAATTATTTCTATCATACTTCGAACCCTTCGAAGGCAAGTCCCTCTGTGGTCAGATGGCTAATGCGCTAGCTCTGTAATCAAGATATCCGCAGATCAAACCTATTTTGCTGTCGGTTTCAGATTTCTTTCGTTTGTTACTGTTTTTTGTGTTAATGTTTTAAGTTGTATAACTCAGAATCTGTGTGTCCAGTGTCCCGTAAAATAATCAAATTCCAAGAAGACAGTTTATTTCTTATATTTATAAGACCTCAGGTTGCTCGAATCCAACCGAAGACGCATACTGGTTACATAAAAATTACGCGTCCGGTGAATACCCGCCGATCGTGACCGAGCCGTTCTTTATCCTATTTAGAATAACAGGAAATACAGGCATGTTTTATTATTTTTATAAATAAAGAAATAAACTTAAAACGTTAACTGTTTTTGTTATCATTTACCCTTCAAATGGCAATACATAATGCCATAAATGTATTTAAAACATAAGTAAGTAGGTATATAATATTATTACTTTTCAGCAAAGTCCGGTTTTTGTTCGGGTTTCAGCACTCGTTTATCCTGAATTTCAAAAAACAGATTATGAAAACCCTAACCCTATACTTACAACTTGTGGCCCGGCGTAAACAAGTTCGAAACAGAGTCTACGTTTTAACAACCACTTCGTTCAATGTATTCAATATGGCGAAGGGTGGAATTTGAATAACCCTGTTTATGGAGCCGCAGATGTGCCTTCTACTTCAATACCATTGCTTCGTTAATTTAAGAGGTACTCACAGAGAACACCCCACCTATAGAAAGGGAACTGTTATTGCCCGGCGCGAACACAGTATCACTATTTAGTCGTTTCTATTCCCATGAGATCGGGCAATGATGTATTGTGCACACAACAAATTTTCCTGGACGTACAACGTTTGCTAGGCAACATATAGACGCGACCGCCCATTTTCCTCTCGCTTCAGTGTCGGACGATCGCCGCGTTTTATTTTTGACTTGACGAAATTGTCCGTTCTCCTGTGAATGATTACTACCTAACTATTGCATCCAATGGAAAATTTAAGGAAAAACAAAATAAGTTGAAGTGATGCCGTTTAGGGTTACGATAAAATTTCAGTGTGAATAAAAATAAAATCGATCAACCATTGGGAGGGATGTGACGCATCAGACATCACATGCGTCTATGTGCATTATATGCTGCTGATATTCGGGAAATTACCAATAGGCTGAATGACGAGAGTGGCTCTGATTCGCTCGAACAACTATTCCTGGGGCAAATGCCCCGCCAGGCATTGAATTATAGAACTAAATCCAGATTTTGTGTACTACGAGATCTCATACGGGATGCTACCCCAAACATATCCCCAAAGTATCCTTGAATCTCTACGTACTTACGTGCTCAACTAGTACTAGTAGGTAGTATGTAGGTAGGTATGTTAGAAGTTTCTCAACAGACTGAGTAACATTATTTCTTTAAACCGCCAACATTATACTGCCAATCCTTCTTTAATAAGTCTGCTATCAATTTTCCTATACAATAAGAAACCACTGTCATAATAAATTATAAATATAAATACGTTTAAGTACCGTGTGTTAACGATGATAAAAAAGTTATAACTATAAGTAACAAGGCTACCCCAGACGAGGATTAAAACTTAAATGACACAATGAATATAAGTGGCAGAGTGGAAAGTAAGAAAAAAGGCTTACTAAGTGAAAAAAGGGAAAATATAAGTGAAAGTAAGAGTGATAATTATTTGCAAAACACGAAAGACGATGCTAAGATAAAAATATGCAAACGTAGATGGACTGTTTTATTCATATATGTTGGGCTTGCAATAATTGTTTCTTATCAACATTTTCAATATGTCGTTATAAACAATATTGTTGTCAAGTATTACAGAGAAAGTTCTTCAACAGTTAACTGGACTGCTGTTGTGTATACATTGACTTACCCGTTTATGGTAATTCCTATAATGTATGTGAGCGAAAAAAAGGTAAACCTGAAGCATATCAAAGTACATATCAAATTTTCAAAACCAAAATACAATAGTCCCATAAGTACTCAAGAAAGAGTAAAATGGCCACAGCCAAAAGTTGTTTGTGCTCAAATGATGTCACATTCTCTTCTCCCGAGAACCAATTTCCATTATTACTACTGTAATTTATTATAAAAGTTGCTGATTTTCTGCTAATTTATCAACCATAATATTTTGTTAGGTTATTGTAGAGCTTATAAAATTTAATACTGCAGGGTTTGAGAACTGTTATTGCAACTGGAGGATTGCTGACTACGTTTTGGACCGTTGTCAAACTGTTTTCTGTGCAACAAAATTTATTCTGGGTGGTTCTATTAGCACAATTTTTTAATTCACTCGTGTCTCCAGTCACAATGGGGTCTACAACAAATTTGGCAGCTTTATGGTTTCCACTGGACGAGGCAAGTAATACCTACCTTTACTCGTAAGACTTGCAAATTTTTCGTTACCTACCTACTTCTTGAGTTTTTATGCTCTTCAAACCTTCTCGACGGACACGTACCTTGACGTTCACGTAGTTCTAGTATGTAGTACTGAAACGAGTGGGATGTGTACTTCAATGATCTAAAGAGCTCAACCATAGGTGTGATCGTATTTTGTCCTTAGAACAACGTACAAAAATTTTATGATGATGGCACCTTCTGGAGTAAAATATTCCGGAGGTAAAATAAAACAGTCCCACTGTCAGATCTCCGAACGGGGACTGCTTCAGGGGGAGTCATCAGCAATAATAAGTGTAACACCTCTCAAGTTAGAGCGTGGAAAGTTATGAGCATGAAACAAGTAGGAAAATTAGGAAATTTGAAAATTGAGATAGATAGGTAAGCATTAGACATAGAAGGTATCAGTGAGGTGCGATGGCTAGAAGCTGGAGACTTTTGAAGCGGAGATTTTAGAGTAAAACACACAGGGTCGGTAGGAGGAAATTCGGGAGTAGGAATTGTAGTATTGTAGGAGGAAATTTGGCAGTAGAAACTGTTATATTTAAATTCGGTAAAAGCACGACTGCGTTTTAAAAACTACCAAACAACGCATGTATTGCGGATCTAGTAGCAAGAATATAAGAAACGAGGCAGGCGGCATCCTAATCGGAAGAGAGGAAAAGGTAGATAGGTGGAAGGAATTTGGGAATCTTATATGCAGGGCAAGAACTGAGATTTATTAGATAAGGAAATCAGTGTAGAGGGGAACAACCTTGGCTGTCGTATAATGAGGGAAGAAATGAAGATAGCATTAGAAAGTTTAATAAACAATATAAAGCGGGAGGTAAGAGGTATAGACGGAATGCAAGCAGAAATCTTAAATTGTTTAGGTCACGATGTAAGAGATCGTTTATTTAAAGCAGTTAGCTGTATACACAGTGTCTCACTTAACTTGTTTAGTATGGGGAACTTTTAAACCGCGGTAGTTACAAGGATGCTCAAATGAGAAAAAATGTTGCTTATTATAATTGTAATTTAGCAGTACCAAGAGAACTTAGGAAACTATTTCTGTTTCTGAGAAAATTGGGAAAAAGTGAAAATGGCCGAAATATTGTTTTTGTTCTAGAGCCCTTATTTGTTGATATTTTGATATGAAATTTTAAAGCAAGTTATGGTTGAAAATTCTCAACAGGCCGGCGGTATCAATTTTTATACAGGGTGTTAAGTTAAGGTTGTTTTTTCTTATGGCCGCCATATTGGTACTGGTCATATTCGAGTAGACGGTTTCAAGAGCTTGTTACGGTTTTATTTTTCAGCAAGTGTGTTATTTAAAATATTATACATTTTGTGTATAATTTCTCTCAAACCGTACTAGTTCCGACACTACTTAGATCTATTTATTGTCTCATAAGTGTTTGTTTCTCCCTTTAGACATTTTTGCCTCGTCTTCCGATCTTTCTCCGTTCTTGTGCCGGTACATTGTTTTCTCCATTCACTTAATTACTATTTTGCCTAGAATCATTCCCTATTGTTAGTTAGTATTTCATATAGCTTTTCTTCTCTTACCTTGGTTTGTTTATTCTTCGTTTCAGCTGTTTCCCCTTTTTCATCGTAGATATAGCTTGTCGTGTCCTGCAGCTTATTAATCTTTATAGTTGCTGGTCCAAGTTGTAGTTTGCTCTCTGCTATATTTTCTTTAGACTTTATTCATCCTGTCTTCTTATGTGCCTCTTCAATTTCTATGCTTTCTTGTTTAATTTTTGTCACCTACCTCGAACCTAGATTTACCTGCAGAATTAGCACGTTAGTTGGTCTTGGAGTTGTTCATTACTGATATTCACCATCTTCTTAGTGAGTCTTTTGTCAATTATTCCCTGATTTTTCAGATTTTATCCTATGTTTATTTAGTTAATATCGTTAATAGGATCTGTTATGACAGCGCGTTTTGCTAGGTTATGTATGTTCGGTAATGTCATCTCGGAATGGCGTTAGCTCTGTTGCTCGCATTTAGTTCGCGGTTCAGTGGCGTGCTTCTGATTTTTCCCTCCATGGCACATCTTTTTACTCTTTATCTCTTCTAGTCTTTGTTCTTCCTTCTCGTAAGTTCGGCTGAGGTCTCTCCTTATCTTTATCTTCCTTTCTTTTGCGTTCGAAAGTCTTTTAAGCCTTCTTTTCTTTAGTTAACTTCCTCACTCTCGGTGACGCCTCTGATATTTTTGGAAATTTATTCGATGGGTCTACACTTTTATAGTTTTTTTCAAAATTCCGATTAGCTTCGGCATTTTTCACTTTTCATGCTGTTCTGAACGTGAGTGGTTGTGATTTTGAGAGTTTGTGTAAAATTAGATAATTTTGCTGGCCAAGATTTTGGGATTTTCTCAAATCACTTCCTTTGGTGTCGATTTAATTGCGTTGATGTATTAGAAATCGCCGCCTTTTTCCTTTTGGGATTTAATTCACGAGGACAGTTGATTTAGTTGGAAAAAAAAGACCCACACGTGGGTTTTTTTTGGGGTGCAAATTTTGCTTTTCGTGCACTTCCCGCTTGAGTTATATCTGGGAAAAAAAACGCCGACCACCTGGTGCTGAGCTGCAGGCACCTAGACACCACCTAGAGATTTTCGATAGTAGCTGACCCTTGTCCTGCATCTCATTGATTCGTCTGTAAGGTCAGAAATATAATTTTGATTATTGCGTCGCCTGTCCGTCTGGAACACCGCGTCCAACGGCTGGTTTTTGTGTAGCGCCTGGCACAGCATTTTGTGACCACCTTGTAACTGTATTTTTCGTGTTTGAACGTCGCGTCGCCAGTCCATTCGGTTGGTTTTAATGTAGATGCCTGGCCACGGCTTGTTGTGGTCACCTGTTTGTTTTTTTGACATATAGTCACCTGTATTATTAAATTTAGTTTGTCATTAATTCCGGTAGTTTTGTTGAAATTTTCACTTATAGTTATCATTTTGCCAGTACCTAATAGTTTTGTTTTTTTGTCAATAAGTTTCATGTCATTTAGATAATAAATTATAGTTGTTTGATTAGAGAAACTTAAATAATATTTTGCTTAGTTTTTGCCGTATATTCAACTTTCACTTATAGTTTACATTTATTTTTGTAACGGGATTTAGCGACAGTCGATACTGCCGTTTGCGTCTACTTGCGTTTGTGTAGAGTGCGTGCGATTGACCCGTCGGTGCGCTGCGCGTACGGAGCTCCTAGCGTGTAGTGTATTTACCGCGTCATCTGCGCCTATTTTGGTTTTCTTTGTTGTGGCGCAACGCTAGTACCGGGTGCCTAAATTACCAGTAATTTTGTTGTCATTTAATACTATTGCATCCTGATTGGATTTACCACTGTTTTTTTATCTTGTATTTTGGGTAACATTGATATTTTTTTTTTCTCAATATTATATGCTGGCATTACTATTTGACTATTTGTTTTATTTTTTTTTGTGTTTACCCTGTTGTGTACCAGCGGTTTTTAGGAGCTGTGACCGCTGTGTTTGCGTTTACATTGGAGGATCAGCCTACAACTCCTTGGCGCCCTTTTACTGTTTTTTTTTGCCCACTCCCGTCTTCGGCTTGAGCATAGTCGCGGCCGGATCCTCCCTTTTTGTGCCGTTACGTCATTTGGTGACGTCACATTTCTGGCGCCCAACGTGGGGCCATTTATATTTAATTTTGATCAGTGTGGTACTTTGAATATTTTCTTAGGGGGGGCCTAAATTTTTTTTGTGCAATTTGATATTTTTCAACAGCTTGTTCAGTTATCTTAGTGAATTTGAAGTTAAGAGTTACGGTTTACGTGCTTGTGCAGTTTGAATTTTGAGATTTTGGTGTATTTGTTTATTAGTGTGCATATTGTTATACCATGCCTCGAAAAATGAATGTGAACCGGCTAGCTCAAGATGAGCTTAGCTATGAACTGGCTATTAGAGGAGTAGCTTCTGGAACTTGTGAAGAGATGCGGCGGCAATTATCGCGTGCTATTCGTATGGAGAGATCAGGCGATAGTCTGACACTCCCCGAACATCCCTTTACTTTTCTAGAGGATAGAACTGCCATAGAGGATAAGTTGAGGGAGATATCCCAAGCACTTGAAACGTTTGACGCGCCCCGGGATAGTAATCAGTTTGTGAAGTACGAAAGCAAGTTAGCCTGTGTTGTTAATAGATTGGAACATATGAAGATTAGTTCCGAAGAGGAACGGACATGTAAATCAAAACTTCTGGCCACCATCCTGTCACTTATGTCGACGTTGGATATTAAAGCTGAGGATTATGCGAAGAAGCAACAATATGTCCCAGCAAATGTGAGTGTTCTGGAGGGAGCTGCGGGTGCTGTTTCCTCTGAGGGAGAAGAAGAGTTAGAACCACCCCTGGATGTGTCCCAGAATTCTTCAGTTATTCGTCGAACTGTTAGGTCGATTCCTGTTAGCCAGTGGAACCTGACGTTTTCCGGAGACAAGAAAGGACTATCCGTGAATGCGTTTCTGGAGCGTGTCGATGAATTGTGTTTGGCTCGGCATGTTTCGAAAGAGATGCTGTTTGATTCGGCAGTTGACTTGTTTGTCGGGAATGCTTTATACTGGTATAGGTCGGTGAAAAGACGTGTACATAATTGGAATCAGCTTGTTGTTGAACTTCGTGAAGAGTTTCAACCTACAGATTATGATGAAAAACTTTTTGAAGAGATCAAGAAGAGAACACAAGGTGCTAATGAGACAATTGGGGTTTATTTATCCATAATGGAGGCATTATTTGGCCGTATGACATTAGCCTTATCAGAGGAGGCAAAGCTGAAGATACTTCTGCGCAACATCAGTCCATTTTACCAGAGTCAGTTGGGGCTGGTGGACGTTACTTCTACTGTGCAATTACGTACACTTTGTCGAAGATTGGAAGCCAGAAGAGAGACCGTTGAATCGTTTACTCCGCCTACCCGACGCACTCAAACACTTGAGCCCGATTTAGCTTACTGTGAGCTGGCAACCGCATCTGTGGACTCCTTGAAGTTGTCCGATGGAAATGATCGAACTAGGCCAATGGTGGTATGTTTTAATTGTGATAAGCCTGGTCATCGTGCCATTGGGTGTACTGAAAAGAAGAGATTGCGATGTTATGGGTGTAAGAGGGAAGGTGTGACTAAGAGAAATTGTCCGAGATGTTCTAAGAACTCGGGAAATGCTCAAGGCTGTCCCTGAATGGTCGCTCGGGGAGAATGCCGAAGGAAGTTGCGACCCCTGAAATTTCAGCAAACTTGAACTACATCCTAAGTCACGCTGATGGAGATCATCGTCCTTACCTTCAAGTTAATATTCTTGGTAGGGCAGTACTAGCGTTATTAGATTACGGAGCATCTCACACAATTTTAGGCAGCAAGGGGCAGACAATTGTGCAAGAGTTAGGTCTCACCCTGAACACTACACGCGTGGGTGCTTGTAAGATGGCTAACAAGAAGAAGTCTAGTACTGTAGGATCTTGTAACTTACCTATAGACCTCCGTGGAAAACTTCTGATTATAGAAGCACTAGTTGTTCCTGACATACCCGATACGTTGATCCTTGGTTATGATTTTGCGAAAAGGATGGGAATTATAACTGATCCGCGACGTGATGAGTGGTACTTCGGGGAGGACTCTGATGCAGTCTTAAATTCGTCAAAATGTATCACGGACCAGGCAGGATTAAAGCCGGCAGAAGCAGCACAGTTACAGACTGTCGTAGATGCACATTTGAGTAAGACAGGTGACAGTTTGGGGTGCACGAGTATGGCAGAACATGTAATTGAAACAACAGCTGATCCAATAAAGCAAAGGTATTACCGCTTATCACCTGTTATGCAGAAACATGTGGATCATGAGTTGAATGAGATGCTGAGACTGGGCATTGTGGAGAAATCGAACAGCCCTTGGTCTTCTCCAATTTTGCTCGTGAAGAAGAAAGATTCCGGTTATCGATTCTGTGTGGACTTTCGCAAACTGAATGCTGTTACCAAGCGAGACAGCTATCCATTACCGTATGTGTCCGATACCCTCGATAAATTGCGAGATGCTCAATATCTATCTTCACTGGACATAAAATCTGCTTACTGGCAAGTGCCTGTCGCAGAAAAATCTCGGCAGTATACAGCGTTCACAGTGCCTAACCGTGGACTATTTGAGTTTAAGCGGATGCCCTTTGGTCTCCACAATGCACCAGCAACTTGGCAGCGACTAATTGACCGTGTACTTGGACATGACTTAGAGCCACATGTGTTCGTTTATCTGGATGATATTGTTATAGTGACACAAACGTTTGAGCAACATTTGCAGGTTTTGGAGGAAGTGTTTCGACGTCTTCGTGAGGCGAACTTAACTATCAGTATGGATAAATGCCAATTTTGCAGGTCACAAATGAAGTACCTTGGGTATGTGGTGGATAAGAATGGGTTGCATGTGGACCCCGATAAGGTACGTGCAATGTTGGAATTGCCTGCTCCGAAAACTGTTAGTGAGGTACGACGTATTTTGGGAACTTTCTCATGGTATCGCCGCTTCATACCTGATTATTCGACCACCATTCAACCTCTTACCGCACTTTTAAGAAAAAATAAGAAGTTTGCCTGGACGACAGAATGTGAAGATTGTTTTATTCGTATTAAAGAACTCCTAATATCGGCACCAGTTTTGAATTGCCCAGACTATTCCTTGCCATTTGTTGTGCAGTGCGATGCCTCTGGTTACGGAATTGGCTGTGTCCTTACTCAACCGCATTCAGATGGGGATTATGTAGTTTGTTACCTCAGTCGGTCGCTGACCCGTCAGGAACGCAACTACTCCGTAACTGAAAGAGAATGCCTTGCTGTATTATGGTCAATCGAAAAACTTAGGCCATACCTGGAGGGTATACAGTTCACTGTTGTAACAGATCATTATAGCTTGGTGTGGTTACAGAACCTCAAAGATCCAACTGGCCGATTAGCCAGATGGGCTGTGCGGATGCAGCAGCATGATTTTAAGATAATTCATCGGAAAGGCAAAGAACACGTGGTGCCGGATATGCTTTCGAGATCGGTTCCGACAGTTGATGTCCTGAAGATGGATGTAGTGGATCGTGATGATCATCGCGAACCCATCAAGGATGCGTGGTATTCTAAGATGCTGAAAAATGTTCAAGAAGATCCTTTGAAGTTTTCTAAATGGAGAGTCGAAGATGGAAAATTGTGGAAGCAGGTACAACCGACATATCCTACCCTGAGTCCTGATGCTGACAATTGGAGACTGGTTGTGCCAAAACGTGATCGAAGTCGGGTGATCTCACAGGCTCATGACCCCCCAACCTCAGGCCATATGGGCATTTTTAAAACATACGGGAGAGTGGCTGACAAGTACTATTGGCCAAAGATGAAGAGTGATGTTATAGGCTATGTTCGGCGTTGTCGTATTTGTCTTATGCACAAACCCGTATGTGATAAACCCTGTGATAAAATGATAACTCAACCAAAAGTACATCGGCCGTGGGAGATGATCAGCACGGACTTAATGGGACCTTTCCCGAGATCTTTAAAAGGACATACATTTCTGCTGGTGGTGACTGACTATCTATCTAAGTTTGTGTTATTGTATCCTCTTCGTAAAGCAAGTGGTGAGGCTGTAGCTCGGAGAATCGAGGACGAAGTATTCTTGTTGTTTGGTGTGCCCAGGATCGTTATCTGTGATAATGGAAAACAGTACATCTGTAAGCAGTTTAAGAAGTTGGCCGAGACATACCAGTTCCATTTGAAATATGATGCTAACTATCACCCTAGAGCAAATCCGACAGAGAGAACAAATCGGACTTTAAAAACTATGCTGGCGATGTACGTGTCAGATAATCACCGTACTTGGGACGTCCATCTGTCGCAGCTAGCATGTGCCATCCGTACAGCCGTTCACGAGACCACAAAACTAACACCTTTTTATGTAAATTTTGGCAGGAAGATGACTCTTTCTGGAGAGGATTATGTTGCAGATAAACTCACGGATTCACGAACGTGCGCAACAGATGCGAGCAACACAAGGAATGCTGAGTTTCGTAGGATGTTTCACGATGTACGAGAGAGACTAAAGGCAGCCGCTGCAAAGAGTGTTAATTCGTACAATTTGCGAAGGCGTGAAGTACAGTACCTTCCTGGTCAGTTAGTTTGGAGGAGGAACTATGTACTGTCAGATGCTTCCAAGTATTTTACGCAGAAGCTAGCGCCCAAGTATATTGGCCCTTTCTGCATCTATAAGAGGCTATCTCCGTGGACATATCAGCTGCGTGATGAGCATGGCAAGGACAAAGGTGTCTGGCACTGTAAGGACCTCAGAGGAGATCCAACACTTTTGTGAGAAAATTTGCCTGTGGAAATTTTCTTGAAGTAAGGGGGGAATGTTACGGTTTTATTTTTCAGCAAGTGTGTTATTTAAAATATTATACATTTTGTGTATAATTTCTCTCAAACCGTACTAGTTCCGACACTACTTAGATCTATTTATTGTCTCATAAGTGTTTGTTTCTCCCTTTAGACATTTTTGCCTCGTCTTCCGATCTTTCTCCGTTCTTGTGCCGGTACATTGTTTTCTCCATTCACTTAATTACTATTTTGCCTAGAATCATTCCCTATTGTTAGTTAGTATTTCATATAGCTTTTCTTCTCTTACCTTGGTTTGTTTATTCTTCGTTTCAGCTGTTTCCCCTTTTTCATCGTAGATATAGCTTGTCGTGTCCTGCAGCTTATTAATCTTTATAGTTGCTGGTCCAAGTTGTAGTTTGCTCTCTGCTATATTTTCTTTAGACTTTATTCATCCTGTCTTCTTATGTGCCTCTTCAATTTCTATGCTTTCTTGTTTAATTTTTGTCACCTACCTCGAACCTAGATTTACCTGCAGAATTAGCACGTTAGTTGGTCTTGGAGTTGTTCATTACTGATATTCACCATCTTCTTAGTGAGTCTTTTGTCAATTATTCCCTGATTTTTCAGATTTTATCCTATGTTTATTTAGTTAATATCGTTAATAGGATCTGTTATGACAGCGCGTTTTGCTAGGTTATGTATGTTCGGTAATGTCATCTCGGAATGGCGTTAGCTCTGTTGCTCGCATTTAGTTCGCGGTTCAGTGGCGTGCTTCTGATTTTTCCCTCCATGGCACATCTTTTTACTCTTTATCTCTTCTAGTCTTTGTTCTTCCTTCTCGTAAGTTCGGCTGAGGTCTCTCCTTATCTTTATCTTCCTTTCTTTTGCGTTCGAAAGTCTTTTAAGCCTTCTTTTCTTTAGTTAACTTCCTCATTCTCGGTGACGCCTCTGATATTTTTGGAAATTTATTCGATGGGTCTACACTTTTATAGTTTTTTTCAAAATTCCGATTAGCTTCGGCATTTTTCACTTTTCATGCTGTTCTGAACGTGAGTGGTTGTGATTTTGAGAGTTTGTGTAAAATTAGATAATTTTGCTGGCCAAGATTTTGGGATTTTCTCAAATCACTTCCTTTGGTGTCGATTTAATTGCGTTGATGTATTAGAAATCGCCGCCTTTTTCCTTTTGGGATTTAATTCACGAGGACAGTTGATTTAGTTGGAAAAAAAAGACCCACACGTGGTAAGCCAATTCTTCCGTTTATTTAAATCTTTAATCATCCTTGTTTCTTCTTGTCCTTTTTATGTTTTCTTTTCTAATTTGTCCTTATGACATTTTAGGGTTTTTTTTGGGGTGCAAATTTTGCTTTTCGTGCACTTCCCGCTCGAGTTATTAGAAGAAAAAAAAAAAACGCCGACCACCTGGTGCTGAGCTGCAGGTACCTAGACACCACCTAGAGATTTTCGATAGTAGCTGACCCTTGTCCTGCATCTCATTGATTCGTCTGTAAGGTCAGAAATATAATTTTGATTATTGCGTCGCCTGTCCGTCTGGAACACCGCGTCCAACGGCTGGTTTTTGTGTAGCGCCTGGCACAGCATTTTGTGACCACCTTGTAACTGTATTTTTCGTGTTTGAACGTCGCGTCGCCAGTCCATTCGGTTGGTTTTAATGTAGATGCCTGGCCACGGCTTGTTGTGGTCACCTGTTTGTTTTTTTGACATATAGTCACCTGTATTATTAAATTTAGTTTGTCATTAATTCCGGTAGTTTTGTTGAAATTTTCACTTATAGTTATCATTTTGCCAGTACCTAATAGTTTTGTTTTTTTTGTCAATAAGTTTCATGTCATTTAGATAATAAATTATAGTTGTTTGATTAGAGAAACTTAAATAATATTTTGCTTAGTTTTTGCCGTATATTCAACTTTCACTTATAGTTTACATTTATTTTTGTAACGGGATTTAGCGACAGTCGATACTGCCGTTTGCGTCTACTTGCGTTTGTGTAGAGTGCGTGCGATTGACCCGTCGGTGCGCTGCGCGTACGGAGCTCCTAGCGTGTAGTGTATTTACCGCGTCATCTGCGCCTATTTTGGTTTTCTTTGTTGTGGCGCAACGCTAGTACCGGGTGCCTAAATTACCAGTAATTTTGTTGTCATTTAATACTATTGCATCCTGATTGGATTTACCACTGTTTTTTTATCTTGTATTTTGGGTAACATTGATATTTTTTTTTTCTCAATATTATATGCTGGCATTACTATTTGACTATTTGTTTTATTTTTTTTTGTGTTTACCCTGTTGTGTACCAGCGGTTTTTAGGAGCTGTGACCGCTGTGTTTGCGTTTACATTGGAGGATCAGCCTACAACTCCTTGGCGCCCTTTTACTGTTTTTTTTTGCCCACTCCCGTCTTCGGCTTGAGCATAGTCGCGGCCGGATCCTCCCTTTTTGTGCCGTTACGTCATTTGGTGACGTCACAAGCTTTTCAACCATGTGTAATAGTCCGCATAAAAATCTTTAGTTAACAATGAAAATCGAAAAATTTGCCCCTAAGATGTAACAGTCCATTAAGAATGACACATCTTCTCTTATCTAGTTCAATAATTGTTCAAAAAGTCCTCCGTCAGCATCTAAACAGTTTCTGCATCGAGTTTCCACCGAATTGACCGCATTTATCAAAAATTGACGAAAAAGTTCTCTAAGAGCGGTCACTACAGCTGCCCGAAGAGCATGTTGATTTTCATATTCTTGACTGTATTCGTGATTTTTATGTAACCCCACAAGAAAAAATCTAGGGGTGTTAAGTCCGGGGAGCGAGCTGGCCAGTGTATTGATCCTGTATTCCCTGTATATTAAAAATATTTTGGGTGTAACTTATTCCTATAATAAATATGAAACATACTAATGCATTTCTCACCAAATAAATTGGTTAGAATTTAGATACTGACGAACCCTATGTGTATTGAGGTGTACCATCCTGCTGCAACCAAACGTTCTGAACTACATTTACCTGCGATAATTAAGTTGCCTTAATTAATTGTTGTCATAATAAACATAATGCTTTGTTTTCCATAGCTTTCTAGAGAAGAAAAATGTGGAATTCTTAATGGATTGTTAATCTTAAAGGCAAATTTTTCGATTTTCATTGTTAACTAAAGCTTTTTATGCAGGCTATTATACATGGTTGAAAATCTCTTGAAACCTTCTACTCGAATATATGACCAGTACCAATATGGCGGCCATAAGAAAAAACGAACTTAACCTCTGGCACCTACGCTTAAATTAAACACCCTGTGTAAAAATTGATACCAACGGCCTATTGAGAATTTTCAAGCACAACTTGTATTAAAATTTCGTATAAAATATCAACAAATAAGGGCTCTAGAACAAAAACAATATTTCGGCCATTTTCACTTTTTTACGATTTTCTCAGAAACAGAAATAGTTTCCGAAGTTCTCTTGGTATGTACTGCTAAATTACAATTATAATAAGCAACATTTTTCCCCATTTGAGCACCCTTGTAACTACCGCGGTTTAAAAGTTCCCCATACTAAACAAGTTAAGTGGGACACTGTGTACATACCAAACAGGTGAGATCCCAGAAGATTACAAACGGAACATCATAGTCGCTTTGCCAAAAAGGAAAGGTGCGCATAGGCATGAAAATACTTCCCACGCATCAAAAGCTTTAACTAGAATTGTGTAAAGAAGAATGAAGAAAAGGGCGGAATAAATGCCAGGAGAAGATCAGTTCGGATTTAGACGAAGTAAAGGCAAGTTCAGCATTCCGCCAAACTTTATCAAGATGTTATTTCCAAGGAAGACTACATTACTAATCGGAAGAGCATCATCACCGAGACTGATTGAATAATTTTTCCAAGTAGCTGCGTTAAGACATCTATCTACTTTTTCTTAGCTTAATTTGCACGAGAAATATAATATATTTCATTTATCTAGGTACTATCAATACATTTGAATATCACAATATCACTTTAGCGCACATTGCTTTAAAGAAAACAAATTGCCATTCTTTTGTGAAGCGAATTGCACGGCAAACTAATACTAAAATCAAATCAAATGAAACTTACTTGTAAACGTTATTTTTATTTACAAAATTTGTGCAATTTGATATATTACCTCAACGCCGGAAGATGTTGAAGGAAGACATTTCACAGTCACATTGCTGCTAGTTCGGTGTCCGGCCCGGGGAAAAACTCCTCATTCGTAAAGAGAGTACTGAAGGAAGTCAAAATATAATGTATACGTACTGGCCTGCTACTTTTTTGTGCATAATTATTATTTCTCGTTTACTAATTATTTCTTAAGCAAATATGATAGTCGTAGTCACGCTGATAGTAGATAAAACGTTGTATGCTACTTTTATCGTAACTTAATATTATGATATACGATGGGTTATCAGACCCGGCCTTTGGCCTCGTTTGATAATTTTCCCATAATCATAAAGTTTATCATAAAGTTTTCAGTCCGAAGACTAGTTGGACGCGTACCTCCATCCCTTCATAACCTGAGCTAGCCTACGCATTTCCCTAAAAGTAGAACTTCCTACATCCCTAACTTGAGAGGTGTAGTTCAATCTGGGCCTACCCCTACCTCTTTTTATTTCTATCTCTGACTCTAGTATGTCACGAAATAAGCCTTCGTGCCTCAGAAGGTGTCCTACCATCCTATCTCTCCTAATTCTCTAGCTCTTTCTAATACCTCTCTGTTTCTAACCTTATCTACCCACGTTATCTTCATCATGCGTCTGTAGCACCACATTTCAAACGCTTCTAATTTTTTCAAATCCGATTCGTCTATTGTCCAAGTTTCGCACCCATACATACTCCATACATACGTTTCTAAGAGACTCTTCCGAGTTTCTACATTTATCATTACTGAGCATAGCAGTTGTTTATTTTTTTAAATGCAAGTCGGCGGATTCCCTTTAAAAATACCTTTCCTGACGAAACACTGAACACAACACAACCTGTACGACTTTACTGCGATTTACATGTGGAATAGACAATAAAAATAATATTAAAACAAAAGACTGGGTTCTCAATTGAAAAACATTTCAAATTGTAGGTAACAACGGCATGCTCGATAGCAATGTTTGGCGTCCAGATGGGAAATGCTCTAGGTTTCTTTTTACCAACTCTAATAGTCAGAAACCATGCAAACACAGAAGAAATTGGTAAAGATTTATACATTTCTCTTTGGGCAGTTGCTGGCCCTGCAATTATCATAGCCATTGCTATTGTTTTTTGTAAGTATTGCTCATGCTATTTTTATAGTCCACTAAAATGGTAGGTAAGTAAAATCAAAATTTGTAGTGATTAGAAAATATACCTAGGATATTTGAAATTTGATGAGAAGCACGTGGATAAAAAAAAATTATCATCATCATCATTAATTCCTGTTCTGCTATAAATCTGATTTGTGCTTTTAGATTTTCCAAGACAGCCACCGCTGCCCCCCAGCCTGGGTCAGTTAGACAACCGAAACAGGCGTACAACGTTTGAGACTTCAAGTTTTTTGAAAATAGTGGGGCTTTTGCTCAAAAATCGACCATACATGACGAACTTGCTTGCTTATGATGTGATATTGACTATCTTAACTGTGAATGGAACACTTCTTAATCAATATGTGCTGGCCCATTTTCCTGTAAGTTTTTGGAAGCACTAGACGCAGGCCCGTGCAACCTGCGGCCCGCGGGCCGCATGCGGCCCCTCTGACATTTTTATGCGGCCCGCGTGGCACAGAACTGAATATTTAAAAAAGGCAAAGTGATGTCTATTAAAAAATGTAACATCTCTCTCAACAAGGAACACATAAAATGCACCGTTTCATGTACAGCACCACAGACTAATTATTTGAATTCGTCCGTGACAGCACATGTATTATACGTGTGAAACAATTCTTTTCTTTGATGTAATTGACAAATTCTTTTATATTAGCGTCAACCAACATCCGCCCGAATATTGTTCAAATTGTGGACAAACACCAGTGCCAGAAATCACATTGATTTATGATTAATAGGTATTATTTTATTAAAGTAACCTAAAAGTTTTGTTAAAAATTCATTTAAAAATGGGAGTCCGACCATCCGACCGTCACTTAAAATTATGTTCGAACACGGTCAGGCATGCGCATTACTGAATGTCAATACATTGAAAGTGTAAAAACTAATTATGATTATGAAACAAAAGCTGACAGAACGCATTTTTGAAACAGACCACTTAGCTGACGGGGCATCAGACACACGCATTTTTTGAGAAAAAAGATGATGTAAAAACATAAGCGAAACAAATCAAACCCGTACGAGGGTAGAACCGTAGAACTCATCTAGCGCTAGGTTGAGACGATACCCGTACACCCACGCACCCACCGAGACCGTTGGATGATTTTACTGACATTGCGTAATGCGCACGTCCGACCGTGTTGGAACAAAATTTAATGTAACGGTCGGACGATGCAGTAGTCACTCCCTTTAAAAATTGTTTGAAGAATAAGATAGCTATTTTTTGCAATTTTTTCTCAATAATTTGTGTTTTAATGGTAAATATTTTTTTATTTTTACACATACAAATGTACAAGTGTTCCTAACTTTTTTGTTTCTACCAAAAAAGTGTTCCTTGTTAACTATCCACAGTGGTTGGATCGAGAATTTTGACATGCCAAGACTCCTCAGGATGCTGATATTGTCAGCGAAACACGTGTCGAATTCAATTACTGTGTCACTGTTTTTTTCGCATGTGGGGTTAAATTATTAAGAATTCAGTGTTTTTCTATTATAAAATTATAAATCTCAATATTTAACGTGTTTGTCTCTAATTATTCAAAATACTCTGAACTCATCACACCTAGGGAACACTTGATAGACAGTAGTGCGGCCCGCTAAGATTTCATAAAACTTGCAAATGGCCCTTTCGCTTAAAAGGTTGCACGGGCCTGCACTAGAGGGCGAGTCAATAGACCCTTTAGAATGAGGCCTAAATTACTAACGCGGATTTCTTACAGAATGGCGAAGCAGATGTCGGAAGGCTGGGTTTGCTAAACATTGGAAGTGGACTGCTTGGAATTATTATTTGCGGTATTGTATTAGATAAAACACGAAAATTTAAGTAAGCACTTGTCTGGGCTTCTTATGTTGATAACATTTAGCTTAGTATCGTCAAGGTTTAGTTTCATTGAAGAACAGCGTGCTCGAATGCGATTGTCATTTGCGTCTTGTTGTGTGTAGAAAGACCTCAAGTTTATGTTAGTTATTTTTGAATGCAGAACGACGACGTCTATTTTATGATGAAGTTATGTCGCCCAGGTCAGGTTATTGCAGAGCCTTTTTACATATACCTACACCATCATATTTTCTCTATAGCTATGGCCGATTTTCTTGGCTTTGAAATATGTAATATTTTATTCACGTCACACGCTCAGCAAGAAGAATTTGACATCTTATATGACGTATTTTTTCATTAATCTCTCTTCTTTTAATTATTATTATTATTATTCGTGATCAACCCAGACACACAAAAACAAAATAACAATAAAGCGTTGAAAAAATAAAACATTTACACTACCTGGCTTCAGTAGTTACTTCAGATCATTCAGAAAGTGGGCCACAGACTGCTGGTGACTGCGATTGCAGATCTGGTTAATTGCGGAGTTTTCGCATCACAATGTTCGCTGTTCTGCTCTCAGTTTGAGATCAAAGCTTATTTAATCTCTTCCAAGTTACTCATGCTGGTAGGCCGTCACCAGATGGAAACTATTCATTCAGTGGTAACTAAAGCTTATTTTCTCTGCTGCTAGAGTACCCCTATTCCTGTTCCGCTGGTCTTTCTGGTTGACAGAAAAAAGGAAACTCTCGGGATTTTAATCTTGAAGTGAAAGCGATTAGCCCACATAGGGGATGATATGGATCTATTTTCTGCTCTTTAAATTTCTTCTAACTTGCACCGGTGCGTGTTATTGATTCTAGCCCTAATTTGCTGCATGTTAGTTAGTTTCTGGTAGACACTCTTGCTTTATAATTAGTTAAAAGTTGCTTGAAGGATCGAATTCTGTACAATACGACTCCCAAAAATGTGGGTTGTTGGGAGAAAGATGTAGTGTGACCGCCCCAAGTGATTTACAGTTCACCGTTTGCTTGAAGATGGAATAAACTCGATATGGTCTTATTTTGGGTGGAGCGAAGACAGTTTTCTTAGTAATATAGGAAGATAGATTAAAAAGGAAATCCGATAAGGTATTTTATATTGTAGAGTCCTTTGTATGCAATTGCTAAGTTAACCCCGTAGCTAAATCTCTGCCTGACTCGTTTGACGGTTGATCGTTTGTATATGTATAGACTAACTTAGAACTAAGGTTTAGAATTTTAGCACAGCAAGATTTGCCTGATGTAAAGTCTGCTTTTTCATTGAATTTTGCCTATAACCGTTTCAACTATTCTGTTGAATTTCCAAACATTTTGACATAAAATACGTATTATATACTCGTACTTACCTGTCACATAACTGCTAATTTCTCACTTTTACTTTTTCAGAGAATGTGCTGTGGTGATATATTCTATGAATTGTATCTGTACTATTGCTGCTGGTTTTGCTTTCCAGTACAATTCAAAGTCATCTTTGTATGTAGCGTGGGCATTCCAAGGGTAATATATTAAATATTATTTAACAATTTTGAAACACTGCGATATCTACAACAACCTACCCTGCCCTGGAAAATTATATTATCTGTAGTAAAACAATAAAGTCCGGTTTTTCAAAGAAATTAACACCGGAATAAGTCTGACACTGGCTTCGTTGCTATGATACCTGCTTTCTGATTGGTTGTATCACAGCAACGAAGCCGGTGTCAGACTTAATCCGGTGTTGGTTTCTTTGAAAAGCCGGGCCTAAGTGGTCTGGAATTGTCGGAAATTTTACGAAAGCTGTTGCGTTGCTTGGTATCCACGAGTGTAAATTTGACAGTTAAAAGATCACGAGCGCTTGCGCGAGTGATCTTCTGTCAAATTTACACGAGTGGTTAGTAAAAGCAACAGCTTGAGTAAAATTACCTAAAAATTCCAGACTACGAATTGTATTTAACAAGATTATTTTTTGAATCGAAACAAAGCAGTTCAAAACGAAATTTTATTTCAATTAATTTACGTACAAAGAAATGTGTTGGGAATATTTGACGTTTGGCAGGTACTAAAGTAACTACAGTTCAATTTTTAAAAGAAGCAATTTTCGTAACGAATTTATTGTCGATTTACGACCAACGTTATTGTCGTGCATCACACATATTGAAAAGAAACAGTATGGATAATCATGTCTTTCCCACCCTTTAATGGTAAGAGCGTAATGATGACAAAGACAACTGCTTAAATACCGTCGTAGCGCATATGGTCCGTGGCAACTCCAACTGTCAGTGTCAATCTGTCAATGTCAATGTCGGCATCTAGCCATTATTGGCTACAGCAACGGCGCCGTGTGAATTTAGTTTGTTCCTCGTCTCTGTTATATTTACAGAATTTTCCTTAAGCATGAGAGGTCGTATGTTGAATTCGAAGTGCCAGGAAATAGTGCTATCCCTGCTCGATTATTTTAAAGCTGAAAAAGGAAACAGTGCCCTTTTATTGCCACTGACAGCTGTATTTTCAAATGAAGTGAATGACAGTGACAAATAATAATAATTTATTAACTGAACACCATCCATTTAGGGATTATAATATTGTTGATTAGACAATAGTATATTATACACGAGTTTATAATGAATGCTATTATTACCGAGGATGAAGCGAGCGAAGCGAGCGAGTTTTGTAATCATCCGAGGTAATAATAGCATCATTATAACTAGTTGTATACTATACTTTGTCCACGACTATCAAAACAGATTCCCAGAAAGAATTTACCTTCATTTCCCTTCTCCAGTGTAAGAAAGATTCATACCTATGCTCTCAGGTATAATTTTCTTGGTTTTTTGGGCAATGAATCTAATGAGGCAAGTTCTGTAGCTTCTTTTATTGCTGGTGCTGTTAAAGAAATCTCGTTTTCACTCTCACTACTCATTATATCTTCTTTTTTAGAATATGCATTTCAAATTAAAAGCAAACTATGCTGATTTGACGTTTCAATTTGAACTAACACATCGCGATCGCGGCCTACTAAATAAAATTAAAAAAAGGGTCAAAGCGATGTTCCTATTGGTTTAGTGAATAATATTCATTAATCACTGCAGTGAATAATGTATCTAATTTTGCTTGAAGAAACACAAGTATAAAGAGTATGTTGTAAGATAGTCGTGGACAAAATCTTTTTTAATGTAGGTATGTGCAGAACCCTTCATGCGGGAATTGATTCCCACTTAACCAATTTTTGTATAGTTTTATATTATTTTTGTGTTTAATACTACATAATATTAAAATCATTGCTTCTACATAATAGCTAACAATTTAACATTCTTTTCTTTGCTCTTTACTGTATTCTCGAAGACCGAAGAACCTGGTTTCCGTTTTACAGGATCCCATCGACGCGTGAGCCTCATCCTTACTGCCATTTGTACTTTTACTTATTGTGTAACTTCATAACTTTTTCATATTGTGCATAATATGCTAAAATATATAATTCAATCTGTCAAGACCGTTGAGTTCCTAACTCCCTACCTTACCTTCTAAGTGAATTTTTCTCTTGATTTTCCCTATTACTCAATTTTTCTTGATTTTAGTAAGTAATTAGTACCTCAATTTAAATTATTCATCACTTTAGGGCGTAATTTGAAACTTCCAACATTTTGCTGACATTTACCTACGTTTCTGACGTTTGTTTGACAAGTATTTGCGTCGACGGTTACGTCTCAGAATGCCGTCATCGAGAGAAGAAACAACTACGACCTCGATCTTAATTCATACGAATATAGTCGATGACGAAAGATGCTTCTTTTAAAAATTGAACTGTAGATTACAACAACTAGATTATATATTATAAATGCACCTATAAATTCGCAACTATGGCAACTTAACAACAAGCAAAATTATCAGTAGTCATATCACAAGAGAGTGAGAATAACTTGAAAATAATTCGACAGATTTTCGAAAATTTGTCGCCAGGCAATAGACACGAGAGCCCGTAGGGCTCGAGTGGCTATTGCCCAATGGCGACAAGTTTGAGTAGAATGTGGAGAATTATTTTCTAAGTTATTCTTACTCTCTTGTGGTATTCGAAAGATTATTTTTTGACGTTCAAATAAGAGAAAACTCTTCAATATTATTCTTTTATTGTAACAATGTGTGATTAAAACATATTTGACATATGTCAAAACCAGAAAACAAGTCGTTTATCAACAAATCATACTAAAAAAATCCCGCTGGGACAAGTTAAGTAAAAAATTCTCACTATAATAATGCTTTAATTGGACAGAATTAAACACATAATCAAAAATACGGTTAATTGATTGGAAAATAGAAACGTCAAAAAATAATCAGTAGTAATATCACAAGAGAGTGAGAATAACTTGAAAATAATTCGACGGGCTCTCGTGTCTATTGCCGAATGGCGACAAGTTTGAGTAAAATGTGGAGAATTATTTTCCAAGTTATTCTTACTCTCGTGTGGTATTCGAAAGATTATTTTTTGACGTTCAAATAAGAAACAACTTTTCAATATTATTCTTTCAGTGTCACAATTTACGATTAAAACATATATGACATACGTCAAAACCAGAAAACAAGTCGTTTTATCAACAAAAACAAAATACTAAAAAAAATTCTCGCTGGGAGAAGTTAAGTAAATTATCCTCACTATAATAATGATTTAATTGGACAGAATTAAACACGTGCCCAAAAATACTGTTAATTTATTGGAGAATAGAAACGTCAAAAAATAATCGAAAAAATTACCGTACGTAATATCACAAGAGAGTGAGAATAACTTGAAAATAATTCCACAGATTTTCGAAAACTTGTCGCCAGGCAATAGACACGAGAGCCCGTAGGGCTCGAGTGGCTATTGCCGAATTACCTTTAGTCCTCATTTGGAAGGAATGTTTTATTTTTTATCACACCCTTCCCAATCTATTGCCACATGTCAGACGCATCTGAACACTACCTAAATACAAAGGCTTTTAAGAAAATAAGAGTGTAAGAGTGGTGTAAGTATGGTTAATTCAGCCATCTACCACAATCCAATATCCCCTTCTTTTCGCCAAAATTTTTTTCTTGATGGTCCTCCTATCTTTTTGCCCTTTCAATCTCATCGTTCCAACTTACTCTTACCCTTTCCTTCTTTCTCCTATTTAATTACTGCTAAGAATCATATGTAGTATTTATATTTATGCATTTTACTGTAATTCACACAGTCAATATTTCTTGCAATACACGTTTTTTTCTGATTTAGTGAATATGTATCCTATTAGCTAAGATTATAATTGCAGATTTTTTATGAATGCATATCTGATCGTGGGCTCAGAAATGTCTACTGAATTAACGTATCCCGTACCTGAAGCAATAACAACCGGTTTCATGGTAGCACCATCCCAAGTATTTAGTACGGTGTTTACAATTTTGGTCAATTGGGTTTTCAAGACGTACGGAACAATTTGGGTTTTGGCAGGTGAAGCAATAGTATTGTTTGCAGGCATTTTTGTAATGGCCTGTATTCCTAACGAATTAAAACGGCAAATGTACGGTGGAAGAAACGAGTGTATTCCCCTAAATTCCGAGGGAATAAATATTTAGCCAAAATTTTACAACCTAATGTTGAAGACGGAAATGATGAGAAGTTCTAAATGAATTATATACATTATATACATTATTACCAGTGCAATAAAAACTTGACAGAAAACTGTTTTATTATTTTTGCCTAAAATTTGTTCGTGTTCCAGTGATGGCTGGTGGTACGCATCTAACATCCACATTCACATGTGAAAGCAATATGTTGGCACCTTACACCTTAGTGGATACTAGCATCCTGATAACCTTACTTCTTGATCCTAAAAATATCCATCATCATAAGGTTCTCAATCCGAAGACTGGTTGGACGCGTACCTCCATCCTTTTCTATCCTGAGCTAACCTACGCATTTCCCTGAAAGTAGAACATCCTACATCGGTCTGAGCGAACACACGTATTTCCATCAAGCGTTAGTTGGAGCTGACTGGCACATTTATCTCTAACCTTACTTCTACTAAACAGCATTATGTTATACATTACGATGAAGGTACCACACTAAAACTATTTTTGCATATTTGATATTTTGGTTCATTTTTGGGTTTCGACTGCTGTTAATTTTAAACGATATACCATGTTTGTATTTTGAAATTTTGAATTTCGTGAACGACTGTGTACTTATACCTGATTTTCTTGTAGCAATTTTAATTGTCATATATGGCCTTTTGAACCTGGGGCTTTTTTAAGTCATGGGGATAAAAATAATAATGTAGGTAAGTATGTAGTTCAAAATTTATTGCATGAATATACACTAATACTTATAGACCAGGAGCCCATAGACCAAAAATTGTGCATAATAGGTTTATTCCAAAAATGCCTGAGATGTTGCGATTTTTGGGTCGTGGAGCACAGAAATGCCCATGCCAGTTTTTGTTTTTGGTACAGTGATGTGTGGCAGACCCGTAAGTGTGTAAAAAAATTGCTTAAAAAAGTATTATAGGTTTAGGACTGGGGTTTGCGGGAAGCGCTAAATAATGAGAAGTAATCCAGCGGACGCGGTTCGTTTGTTGTGAATTCTGAGACACTGACCCGCTGCAGGGGTCAAACTGTGTAAATAAATCACCTCCAAAAAAATTATAGGTTTACGCATGGGGATTGGAGCGATCTCCTAATTTACCTCCAAACATCATGAATCTCGACTCCCATTCATTTTGGTTGGTACAAAGAGGCGCCACACTCGCGACATTTTGTAAATTCACCCAGGTAAAAAAAATCATAAGTTTACTCTTCAAAACTTGGAGACAAGTTATTTCAATCACAAAAGTCGAGTATTCAATGTTGCCGATAAAAAACATTGGTACAGGGGGGCGCTAGAGACGCAACATTTTGTAAAAAAAACTTACGTAAAAAAATCATAAGTTTATGAATGGCGTTCACGAATTTGATTATGATGAACCTACTGATTACAAAAATACATTCCCTCTCGTTGAACGGTGGTACAAGGGCCCGCTAGAAAGGTTGAAAGAAAGATTTATTAATTTTCACCCTTCATCATAAAGATTTCAGTCCGAAAACTGGTTGGACGCTTACCTCCATCCTTCCTATCCTGAACTAACCTACGCTTTTCCCCAAAAGTTGAACATCCTACATTCCTAACTACTTGAGAGCAGTAGTCCAATCTGGGCCTACCCTTACCTCTTCATATTCCTATCTCTGACTAGTATGTTGCGAACTAAGCCTTCGTGCCTCAGAAGGTGTCCTATTATCCTATCTCTCCTATTCCTTACCGTCTTCCATAAATTTCGTTTTTCTCCTACTCTTTCTAATACCTCTCTGTTGCTAACCTTATCTACCCACGGTATCTTCTTCATGCGTCTAAAGCGCCACATTCCAAAATGCTTCTAATTTTTTCCTATTTGCTTCTCCTATCGTCCAAGTTTCGCACCGGTACACTGCTGTGCTCCATACATACGTTTTTAAGAGCCTCTTCCGAGTTAATACATTTATCATTTTCGAGCATAATACAGTAGAAGCTCGATAACGTGAACAGAATAAAACCAGGGGTGTTCATCCTTACGAATGTGTTCACACTAACGAGGGTCAGATTTTTATTGCAAATTTGTACGAATAAGACACAAACAATGCAATTTTTGTTACAAATGAGAATAAATTCAAAATTTATTTAAAACGAACATAAAATGTTATACAGTAAATCAACTAAAACACTGTACTTATTCGCAAAAACAAAAAAAAATAAATATGTACGTATGTATGTAAAACATATGTATATACACTCCTGGACAGAAAAAACAGGACAATTTTTTTTTCTTGCATTTTTTCAATATTACTAAGTAAATGTTGAAATAATCTAACTTTGTGAAATTTCGATTGTTTATTAAACAAGGTTTACTAAAGAATTCACAATTAATACGTTCTTAGATAAATGTGTATTCTTAATGATATTGAAGAATAAATGTAAAAAACCAAGCGTCCGTTTTTTTTGTCCAGGAGTGTATTTATCGATATTCTAAAGAACACTTTGGTAGTGCGAACAAAACATGTGTTTTTGCGGTTATCTTCTACGATGTAGGAAATGCTCCTCTGTACTAGCTTCGCAGACATGTCTGCTAACAGTGCTCTCTCTTGCTCACGTAAATGCTCCCACACAATCTGATCTGCAGAAGAGTGCTGAATAACTGCTATAAGCAGTCACGGCACTACAGCGTTGATTGACTTCTCAATCAAGGACTACAGTGTAGCTTCTGCACATCTGCACGAGTCATAGTTTGAAGAAATGTTTTGTTCACGTTATCGAGAGTGTGCCCTGTTCACATTATAGGGTTGTCAATATAAATAATTGAATGTTCACGTTACTGAGCTGTTCACCTTAACGCAAGTTCATGTTATCGAGCTTCTACTGTAGTTGTTTCTTTTTATTAAATGCTACTCGGCCCTTCGCTATTCTTTGTCTTATATCTCTAGAGCTCCTGCCATAGCGAGTTATTTGACTTCCTAAATGGCAGAAATCTGAGACTTCCTCTATCTTCACGTTTCTTATTTGTATGTTAGTTTTAGCCCTAATTTCACGCCCCCTACAGAACAAAATTTCGGTTTCTTTTTATTGATCTTCATACCATAGCCCTCCGTCAAAACCGCTTCTATTCGTTCAGAATCCTTCCTAATTCTTCTTTGTTGGATGCTATAACATCCGCGAATCTGAGCATATTAATAGTTTGGCCCTGTATATTAATTCCAGCAGCTATTCTGCCTTTAACAATATTCATCGCATCTTCGATATATAAATTGAATACTAAAATAAAGTTAAACGTTTCATAGAACCATTTTTTTTTCCATTTCTTGCATTTCCTATTTACTGCAGTAATCTACACGCAGTAGGAACGAAGCTTCGGTAAACAATCAATTATCGTGAATGGCAAGACTTTTGTACCACTTTTCAACGATGGCGAATGTATTTTCGCACTCAGTATGTTTATATTTCACAAGTTACTGAACGCCATTCATAAACTTATGATTTTTTTTACCTGGGTGAATTTACAAAATGTCGCGAGTGTGGCGCCTCTTTGTACCAACCAAAATGAATGGGAGTCGAGATTCATGATGTTTGGAGGTAAAGTAGGAGATCGCTCCAATCCCCATGCGTAAACCTATAATTTTTTTGGGGGTGATTTATTTACACAGTGTGACCCCTGCAGCGGGTCAGTGTCCCAGAATTCATAACAAGCGAACCGCGTCCGCTGGATTACTTCTCATTATTTAGCGCTTCCCGCAAACCCCAGTCCTAAATCTATAATACTTTTTTAAGCAATTTTTTTTTACACATTTACGGGTCTGCCACACATCACTGTACCAAAAACAAAAACTGGCATGGGCATTTCTGTGCTCCACGACCCAAAAATCACAACATCTCAGGCATTTTTGGAGTAAACCTATTATGCACAATTTTTGGTCTATGGGCTCCTGGACTATTAGTTAGCTGAATGATTATAATATGTAGGTTCTCACTGCACACGCAATTTTGCTTTATTTATTCTCAACTGATATGCATAAAAGCACTGCAAGATATAATCGACCCGCAATTAGGTCAAACAATGAATATTTACTCAAATAATATTGTTATATTGGCATTGATTTGTTCCCGATTATTCAAATAATGAATATTGAAGAACAGTAAAACAATTTCTGAAGACATCACATTTTAGATCCCACTATTATTTCAAAGTGGGTTTCCACAAGTCCAAAACAGAAACCAGGGTTGATCTTAATCGAACAACATAAATTTCTTAGTAAATCAAATTTTTAAAATAAAAGAAATTGTTTTTAAGTGGTCCTTGCGAACAAGAAATAAGTAATAGCTTTCTATTTTGTAAGTGTTTTGTAATTTTGTAAAATAATTATCAAAAATGCTTTCATTTCGTTTTTAATAATATGAAGGAAATCGAAGAATATGTATAGGCAAGTTAGGAGGACGCTGTATCTATAGTCGCGGAATTTTGTAGAATTTTTGTGCCGTCCCAATTTTTATTTTGTTATCTACAACGCAGCGAGAAATGAAAAAGATATAAGAGTAATAATATTATTCATTTAGTCCACGGGCACTAGCCGATAAGAAAGAGTCGCAAAGTTACAGAGTACCTACCAGATAATAATACAGGTATATTAACTTAGTAATTAAGACTAAAAGTATGTTTTGTTTTTGTCCAAGGGGTTCCACCTTGGTCATTCTGCGACTGTTTTACTGATTTCACTGCTCACTTTTATATTTTACTGATTTACCTGTTATTAATGTTTCGGACAAAGTATAATAAATTTAGGCAATGCATCTCTACAATGCTGGGCTTAAATTAAGTCGGTTTAAATAAACTTTCCTTTATCCAAATGCATATCGTTCAGCCAGTATTCAATTGCAAACTTTTCGTATCTTTATAATTTGTGATATCTCTTATGATTTAAAAAACAAAGAAATTACATCTGAGTGCTTTTCTTAAACAAACGGGTAATCTAGTAGTCTACTATTTACCATCAATGAATTATTAACAAATTTTCTTTTTATCATCTGCTTTTTAACAAAACCAACTATTAGATTACATTTTCGCCGTGGGAAATGGCCGGCGCAGTTATTCAGTTTTTATTTTTGTGTCTAATCCGTAACAGATACCACAAATTCCAAAGAGTTGCTGTCTGATCTGTGTATTAACTCCCAAGTTTCGCATACTGATGGTCCACTGATAATGGCCAATGTCACCTCAAAAGATGCCTTAAACTCGTATGGAGTATTTTGCTAAATACCGGCCAATTCGATCCAAGCGTTCTGTTGTTACAAGTAAACTTACTTTTTTAACAGAACTGGCTTAACAAAGGCATTTGGACATGGGTAAGTTTGGTTAAATCGCATCATTTTGGGCACATAAGAGTGCGGTTAAGCAGCGTCTACGTTTTTTAGGGACACCCTGTATATAAAATGACTAGGCATAAAATTGTTGTCTCATGATAAAAATTGAACCTACTACACAACCTCCACCGGACACAATGTCGCATTTGGCATTTCATACTTTTTCTGTAATAAAGATATCTCATACATTGTAAACTATTCCACTTTCATTGAATAGATCTTCAGATTTGTATGACACGGGACAATTTTTGTTTTGCTACTGAAGCAGATTCTATTGCTTACTTTGAAAACCATTTCCTTCTTTCGTTGGCACCTGATTTTATTGTTACAGTGTAACGCGATCGGTGTAGGCGTAGGCTATTCTCAGTATTTCTCTTTGGTCCGCTTATTTTCATCCTAGCTCGTATTAGTGAAGTTTAAGGAATGATTTTAATCAACAAACTTCCAAAAATAGAGAAATTTTGATTACCAAGGCCCAAACCTAAACTAAAAGTTTTTAACCAAACTTGGGACTACAAAACCGCCAGGAGTAACAAAAACTCCAAATTTCAAGGGGAGGGGGGAGGGTCAACAACAAGTGATGACGTAATTGCGAGTTGGCAGTCTTATTTTGACTGAGTCCCAAATTATGTGACTCAACAGAAAGAATGTATATGACACAAGTTATCATTCAACCACCGATTGTCAAGACGCAGGATCTAAATTAAACAGAAGTGTCATTCGCATATGTGTGTATGTCTGAAATCAACACATTGGCATGAGTGTATGAAATATAAACAATAAACAAGAGAGATCCCAATATGGATCCTTGTGGGACTCCAGACATAACATCAACCGCAGAAGAACTTACTGAACACGCTTAGTTAAATATGATTTAATGAGACATAATGAGTGATCAGCTAACCAACACGAATTCAGATTAGCGCAGAGCAGTTCATGATTAACTGTATCGAACACCTTTGACAAATTCCGCAAATCCAAGTTTCTGGTTTCTCACAATATTATCAGTGACATTTATCAATGTTAGCGCTATATCCAGATCTAAAACCAGGCAAGTTTTTCGACTTAGTCAGTTGAAGGCACCAGTATCCTCTCAAGGATTTTACTTAGGACCAGCACCAAACTTATAGGACGGAGGTCATTATAACTGTTGGAGATTCGAGTTATTTATTAATTTATGTGATAAGTGCTGAATCTCATTTGCCATGATAAACATTTTATTTTAAAGATTTATATCGAGAAAGGCGTGAGAAAGAAAACGGAATTAATATTTTTATTGATTTGTCAAGTTGTTGTAAAAAAGAGAGGAATAAAACGGTAATCACGTTAAAGTTGGTTTTTGTAAAAAAAGTAACTGGATACAGAACAATTTAAGAACATAAAATGGTAGCAGAGCGTAGTTACTTTGCAAAAAATTAAGTGATTATCCAGCTTGAGTGGAGAAGATACCGGTGTGACGTCTTCGTGTTCCCGCCGCACATTGAACCTGTGGATCAATTATTGCTGTGCAGTATCAAAACATAGACCCACATTCATTGTAAGGGGCAGAAAATTCCAGAAGTCTCTCCGAAACAAAGTGAGCTCGTTCCTCTTATTTACCTGTGCAGCGCAGCGGTGCCATTTATTTGTAATTGAAAGGCTTCCTCCTGCACTAGGCTCTTTTTACGCATATATTTATAGTTTAATCAGTGTATTTCCATTAAACTGTAGATGGCTTCGCCAATTCAAAAAAGAGGTACTTGCAAGACTAAGTTAACAAACCTTTCAAAATTCTTAACTGAACTCAACAGTATGGTTCACAAAACCGATGTAGACTTGTTGCAGTTACATGAGCGGTTAAGCAAAATCGAAACATTGTTAACTGAATTCGAAGAAGTTCAAATTATAATCGAAAGCACCGCCGAGGATGCTGAAGACGAGGCTAGCGAGCGCTACACATTTGAAAATAAATTCTTTGAGCTAACAGCACAAGCAAAAAAGATTCTTAACGATCATGAACGTACTGTAGCGTCCTTTCGTGCCCTTTCTTCTGCTCTATCCGACGGTGGCGATGGCGAGGAGGTTATTTCCGTAAATAGCAATAGAGTTTCTGGTCAGCACATTAGGTTACCGACAATAGAACTACCTAAGTTCGACGGATCATATTCTAACTGGCTGGAATTCCGTGACACGTATGAATCTCTAATACATCAAAATGCGTCCATAAGTCCGATTCAAAAATTTCATTACCTCAGAGCATCTCTGACAGGTGGCGCCACGCAGGTCATAAGTTCATTGGAATTTACAGCTAATAATTACCCAGTGGTGTGGGATGCATTGTGTGATCGATATGATAATCGGAGATTATTAGTTAATAATCACGTTAAGGCCTTATTTAATTTAGAGTGTTTGCAAAGGGAATCGGCCAGTGGTCTGCGAATAATGTTGGATTCTGTAACAAAAAATCTACGCGCTCTAGAGCAACTTCAAGAGCCGGTAAACAACTGGGATACTCTCATCGTTTTTATAGTATCTTCAAACTTTGACAAAATAACGCTTCGCGAATGGGAGAATTATAAAACCGGAAAAGATGTACCCACGTTGCAAGACCTCAAGTCTTTTGTAAAATCTCGCGCGGATTTGCTTGAAACATTGCAGTCATGCCAACGTGACAAACCCACCGACAAAAAAGGAACCAGGGGATTTTTAGTTACAGAAAACAAGCAGCGAAATAAACAAGGCACCAATAATTTCGTAGTAAGATGTAGGTTTTGCAAGAAGCAACATTACATACAGAATTGTTCAGAATTCCTGCAGCTGTCACATAACCAAAAGGTCGAAAAGGTTCGTAGCTTAAAGCTTTGCCAAAATTGCTTAAGGCCAGGTCATTCAAGCGAAAATTGTCGCCGAGGAACCTGTCAAAAATGTAACGAAAATCATCACACGCTCCTGCATAACAACGGCGCTGTCAGCTCAACCGAATTTTCGTCGTCTAATCCTAATAGTGTTGTATTGTCGTCCGGTGTCTTTGACGCGCACGTACTGTTATCCACTGCTTTGATTCAAGTTTTAGATAAGCAAAAAACTCCACATACTATACGGGTTTTACTTGACTCGGGCTCCCAGTCGAACTACATAACTGAAGAATTGTGCAAAATTTTAAATTTAGAAACATCCAAGCAACCCATCTCTGTACTTGGACTTAATAATACTTGTTCCATTATAGATACGAGCTTCGAGGTCATTATGTTTTGTTGTTCCTAACATTACAGGCAATGTGCCAAGTGTACAATTGAACGCTTCAAAGCTCAATATACCAAAAAATCTGAAGTTGGCTGATCCGTCATTTTCGACGCCACAGAAAATTTACATGCTTATCGGCGCGCAGCTTTTTTGGCATTTAATGTGCATTGGGCAAATTCGTTTGGGAAAAAATAAACCGGTACTGCAAAAAACACGTCTAGGGTGGATCATATCGGGAAAATTTGGCACATCAAAAAAGTCGTCAACGGTTTTCTGTAATTTCACGCATCTCGATATTCAGGCGCAACTAGCACGTTTTTGGGAACTAGAAGAGTGCAGTCCGATCAGGCCACTCTCCCAAGAAGAGATTGCGTGTGAGGAACATTTCATGAAAAATACAAAACGCGCATCTGATGGACGGTTCATCGTCAGCCTCCCATTAAAGGATAGCCTCGACAAGTTAGGTGACTCTTATATACAAGCGGAGCGCAGATTTTTGTCCCTCGAGCGCAAGCTACATTCTAAGCCGGATTTAAAATCGAGCTATACAGAATTCATCTGTGAATACGAATCCCTAGGTCATATGTCGAAAGTAGGATTGCCAGACGTCGCTGAAATTGCTTACTACATGCCTCATCACGGCGTAATTCGCGAGGAAAGTCTAACCACGAGACTGCGCGTCGTATTTGATGCTTCAGCAACAACAAGCACTGGCCATTCCTTAAATAGCTTACAAATGACGGGCCCATCAATTCAAAGCGAATTATTTTCGATTCTTGTGCGATTTCGTCAACATAAATACGTCGTATCGGGAGACATCGAAAAAATGTACCGCCAGGTTCTAATTGCACCAAATCAACGTTCTCTACAGCGTATTCTATGGCGCGAAAGACCGGAACATTCCATAGAAAAATTTGAGCTCGCAACGGTAACTTACGGGACGACAGCTGGGTCGTATCTAGCAATTCGCTGCATCCAGCAATTGGCACAAGAAAACAAGGCCGAAAATGAGTTACTCGCGAGGATAATTGAAGAAGACTTCTACGTCGACGACATGTTGACGGGCTCAGATTCCATAGAAGAAGCGGCTCAAATTGCAAGAGGAGTTGCGAATATTCTAAAACAGGGATGTTTCAATCTGCGAAAATTTTATTCAAACAATTGCGACGTTCTAAGGTACGTTTGCGAAGATAAATCGTCAGCAAAAATACTGGAATTCGGAGCCAACGAAAACGCCAAAACTTTAGGGCTTTCGTGGTGTATTACAAACGATCAATTAATGTACAAAATTAGCGAGGCACCGGAGCCGGGAAGGGTGAATAAACGCACTATATTGTCAAGCATATCGCAGGTATTCGATCCCCTGGGCTTACTTAGTCCATGTATCGTGACAGCAAAAGTTCTACTTCAGCAATTGTGGTTGGAACGAGTTACATGGGATGAAACGGTGCCTGCGAATATTCATACATTTTGGCGCGAGTTTCGTTGCGAATTAAATGAGCTGAACAACTTACGTGTTGATCGGCACGTGATTTGTGAAGATTATGAAAACGTAGAAATGCATTGTTTTTGTGACTCGTCTGAAAAGGCTTTCGGCGGTTGCGTGTACTTAAAAAGCACAGATAAGAATGGTAAAACGGTCGTGAACCTGCTATGTGCAAAAACTAAGGTGGCCCCGTTAAAAACAGTCACACTGCCACGGCTAGAATTGTCAGGAGCCTTAATTGTAGCCAGACTTGCGGACAAGGTTGCCAAGTCACTGCGGCTAAGTTTGGGCAAACGCATATTTTGGTCTGATTCTACAATTGTGCTTTCTTGGCTAAAACTACCACCAAATAAATTAAAAACATTCGTGAGCAACAGAGTAGGTGAAATTCAAGAAATTACATGCAATGATACTTGGCGTCATGTGCGAAGTAAAGACAATCCTGCTGATTTTTTATCACGCGGTGTACGACCGAGTGAAATTCTGAAATTAGATTTATGGTGGCACGGACCTACCTGGCTGTCCGAATCTTCTGAAAATTGGCCACAAACTAAAGGTTTTGAAACGAATACAAGCATCGAACTTCCTGATATGAGAAGGGACAATACTCATAGTTTTGTGTCACAAAACACAGAACCATTTCCGTTTCAACGATTTTCGAAATTGTTGCGTTTGCAACGCACTGTGGCATTTATGCTCAGATTCGTCTTTAATTGTAAAAACGAAAAGAAAAACAGGATCATAGGTCCACTTTCGTTATTAGAGCTAAATGCAGCATTCAAGACTCTCATCAGAAGCGCTCAGCAGAATTCCTTTTTTCAAGACATTGCGTGTTTAAAGGCAAACCTGCCGCTGAATTCTAAATGTACAATATTAAGTTTAGATCCATTTATTGATAATGAAGGCATACTAAGAGTAGGCGGGCGTCTTCAAAACTCAAGTTATATACTTATGACAAGAAACATCCTGTTTTAATCTGCTCAAAACATCACCTAACAAAATTAATTTTTGAAAATGAACATGCAATGTTACTCCACGCTGGTCCACAACAGCTCTTAGCCTCAGTTCGAGATCGAATTTGGCCTGTGCTGGGCAGAAGTTTGGCAAAGAGGGTGGTCAGACAATGCATCACTTGTTTTAGAATAAGCCGCGAGTTATTACCCCAAAAATGGGTCATTTGCCTGCGTCACGCCTCCAGCCAGAACCACCATTTGCGGTCTCAGGTGTAGACTACGCGGGTCCTTTACAAATCAAGGATCGAAAGGGTCGCGGGGGAAAAATTAGTAAATGTTACATAGGATTATTCGTCTGTTTTTAACTAAGGCGGTTCATTTAGAACTCATATCTGACTTGTCAAAAGATTCGTTCTTGATGGCTTTGAGGAGATTCATATCACGCCGCGGGAAACCAGTAAGGTTATTTTCCGATAACGGCAGTAATTTCCTTGCAGCTCGTTCAGAGTTAAAATCATTGGGGGAATTTCTTAAAATTTCAGGCAACCACGTTAAAAATTATTGCACAAATGAAGGAATTGATTGGCAATTAATTCCTCCCTATTCCCCGCATTTCGGGGGTTTGTGGGAAGCTGGTGTTAAATCCAGCAAGAAACATTTAAGAAAGGTTCTAGGTAACGCTCATTTGACGTTTGAAGAGCTCGATACTTTGCTAGTTCAGGTGGAGGCTGTACTCAATTCTCGGCCAATTTCTCCCCTATCCGACAATCCAAACGATTTGGTGCCGTTAACCCCGGCTCACTTCCTCATCGGTAGGCCATTAGTCGCCCTGCCAGGCAGTGACATCAGAGAGTTGCCTGTTGGCCGCTTAAATCGCTACCAGCATATTCAGCAGTGCCAGCAACATTTTTGGAGCCGCTGGCACAAGGAATATGTCGCAGAGCTACAGCAGCGCTCTAAGTGGAAAGGGTCGCGCTCTAGTTTGCAACCCGGGGCGTTAGTTATCATAAAGGAGGACAATGCTCCGCCTCTTAATTGGCGACTTGGACGAATAGTCCAGATACATCCCGGCAAGGATAATATAAGTAGAGTTGCCACAGTCAAGACTGCAAAGGGTGAAGTGAAGCGGTCTTTTTCCAAGCTTTGCCCTCTTCCTACAACTGATTTGGAAGACACCACCAAGGATTGACTGTTGCAATTGCCCAGTCCAGGGCATTTCCAAGGCGGGGGGCATGTTGGAGATTCGAGTTATTTATTAATTTATGTGATACGTGCTGAATCTCATTTGCCATGATAAACATTTTATTTTAAAGATTTATATCGAGGAAGGCGAGAGAAAAAAACGGAATTAATATTTTTATTGATTTGTCAAGTTGTTGTAAAAAAGAGATGAATAAAACGGTAATCACGTTAAAGTTGGTTTTTGTAAAAAAGTAACTGGATACAGAACAATTTAAGAACAATAACTACTATAGGTATACCTTTGAGAGTAGGCAGACACTAGAAATCTTCCACGCATCAGGGAATTAGCCTATCTGAATAGAGCAATTAAGGAGGTACAGCAAGTGCTTCATTTTTACAGGGAAGGGTAATTTTACCATAGACAAACTATCAATACCCGTCGAATTAGATGACATTTGAGAAACTATAGAACTTAATTATTGTTCCAAAGGAGCCAGCTGAAAAGAAAGAGGTGTGCCCGTCGCACCAGCAGGAGACACATAATGAGCAACCAATTCCGGTCAGAATTAGCAGAAGCAAATGCTCCAAGAAAGAGGTTATTCATCTCGTTTGCTTCTTGTGATTCAGCAGGAATATCAATTTTACACCTAGACTGAATAGTCACATGTTTAAGTTTCCACCACAAGGAAGATTTATTAGCCCTACCCACTTCCACTTCTTACTCGATAAAAACACGCTTAAATGTTCGAAGTGCTAATAACAGCATTCGTCCATTCATTTGTCAACTTCTTTTTCCTCCTAACTGTTAAAAACTTTCAACAAATCTTTTATACGTTTCTTGCTGAAGTAGGTATAATATACATCTGTCAAGCTAGGCGAAAAGTTTGTGGAAAAGACAAATATAAATATTTGGAATGCATAATAAGCTATAAGGGTAGTCACGCTAATTGCTGATAGGCAGAATACGAGCACTCAAAATGTGATAGTTGAGGGGAATTCTGATGGTAAAAAGACCACATACCAAATTAAGAATGAAGATATAAGAAAAGGATCTTTTATGAAGAAAAGAAATGTTTGTTTAAAAATGTATCTTTTTACCAGCTGAAGTCCAGATGCGATGTACCCCTTGCACCATTGGATGACGCGGTCCTGGCTTGCTAATTCCTCTCTAACTTGTCGGTGTTCTAAAATTAACTTCTTATAGGTCTCGAAAATGGACTTTTATTAACATTCGAAAATTGACTCCCGTTCTATTATTTCTTCCCACTGTTTTACTATAGTCACTGATAAAGTTACAAAAATCAGTTAATAGTGTTACAGTAGACGCGTTATCACTGACTACAGCAACATTATAACTATCATTAATAATGAACCATCTTGGTTAGATAAAAATGCTAATGTTACAAGCTAAATACATTTTGGATAAATGAACGTTGAAGGCAAACAGAAAACTTATATTTTTCTAGTACTTAAGTTGGCTGCAAGAAAACTAGATTTGCAGATAATGGAACAAACTCTTAAGTTTTATAATAATTATTCTTGTTGCAGATCAATGGCAGTATCCGAGAACTTAGAAAAACGGTTAAGAGCAAGAGAGGAACCTTTAACTCTTCCAACAGTGGATGATGGTTTAGAAACAAAACAACAGTTCAAAGAAAGATGGAGATCTATTTACATAGTTTATTTTACTGTGTTCTTAATGTCCTTGGGATTCAGTATAATTTTAGCTGGGGTTTGGCCTTTTTTAGATAAGGTAAGTAAACTACATAATATGAGGTTATAATGTG
This sequence comes from Xestobium rufovillosum, assembly GCA_963966045.1. Lineage (NCBI taxonomy): Eukaryota > Metazoa > Arthropoda > Insecta > Coleoptera > Ptinidae > Xestobium > Xestobium rufovillosum. Next base: position 22,918,200 of record OZ014494.1, read on the forward strand.
ACTTGTAAGAATAATAAAGAATAGTCTGCTTATCTTAAAAATAATTATCTATTAACAAACTTTGAGAAACGAAAATCGACAAATAAATAAGATACCCGTAATTGCACATTGTACAACTGTAAGAATGACTCTTCTGAGACCTGATGTTTAAGCCTTGTCCAGATGTTGCGCATCCATCCGTCAATCATCGTGGAACCTTGTGGAACCTGTCCTGTCATCAGAACTCAGAAGTGGGTTTATCATTATGCATCTCAAAAGTCTGGTCGTACATATTATTTGATTATTAATCGCAGTTTTTGTTTTACATCTGCTTCTTAAATGGTCTTATTAATAATTTTCCTTCGTCATTTTCGAAATTGCTCATCTAGGTTTTCTTTAATTCATTATCTCTTCATTAATTTTGATCTTGTCAATCTTCACCTTCTTCGCTCTATTTAAAGGAGCGTTCGAATGCAAATATCTGCTTGTTTGTGAAGGCGACACGGTTAACAGAGAAGGGGTTGTGAGAAGTATTTGTAATATTGTTTTCGTCGCGTTTAATGTACACTGCTCAAAATTGTCAAAGGAACACAAATAATTTTCATTGTATGATTTTTATCCTACAAGTCAAAGTAAGTAGGTTACACTATTTATTTGATTAGCTTGACTAATACAAAATGCTAAAAATAAACTTGTAATGTTTTGCATTATTTGCTTAATAACAATGAAAATAAACATTTAATTGGAAAACAACACATTGTGTATTAAAATAAAAGTGTATTTCTGATAACGTTAATTTTTTGAAATTTGTAGGTACTTAATACGATGTATTGCCTCCTCGGGCATTAATGACTGCCCAGCACCGCCTAGGCATACTTAAAATCAGTCTATCGATTGTATCTTGTGGCAAAAGGGCCCACTGCTCTCTCAGTGCACTTTCAAATGCAAAACTGCCTTGAATGTTTGCCGTAACTAGAAGAAGCATGTCCCACACCTGCTCAAGGGGTTGAGGTCGGGAGCCCATACCATCACAGACCCTCCTCGGTAATTGTGAACTTCCTGAAATTGCCTGGTCCTCTCCAATAAGGCTCCGTTTCTTCGCCACACTCTCGTTCTTCTGATATCAGGTTGAAATCCGAACCGAGATTCGTCGGTAAACAGAACATTGGACCATTCTGCTTCACGAGCTTCGCGATTGCCGTGGCGAAGTGCAAGTACTCTAATTGGTCGACGAGAAGGAAGACTAGCTTCATGGATACGATTTCTGATGGTTTTGTCAGAAACCGATATGGCATGTACATTTTGGAGATCCGCATAAAGTTCTCGTGTCGTACGTAATTGATGCACTACGCCTTGCTTGAAGAAAAATAAATCGGTCTTGGGCAGATGTTGTTTCTCTTCTACGGCCTTCGTGTCTTTCGGCCACATCTCCAGTCTCCTGGTATCGTCCCCACAATCGACAAATTACACTTCGCGATACTCCAAATTCGGCCGCTACCTGACTTTGTGAACCACCAAATTCAATCATCCCCACCGCACTTAACATTTCGTCGCGGGCTAAGTGTCGTCGTTGCATTGTAAACACTGTTGTCTTAAGTTCAACACAAACAACTAAACTGCCGATTTATGCTCAGAAATGATATGAAAAAAGCGAAATTTTGTATCGTCCACCTTTCTTTGAATTAAAGTTTTTTTTATAAATAGAACGAACAAATCAAGTCCTTTTTTATCATGCTATGGTATGATATCCAACGAACATACATGGCGCATTTTCAATGGGGAAAACCCGCTTAATCGAATTTATAACTTTTAGTACTGTAATATCAAGCATAAATAGAATATGTATCGCATACCACGTAAATGTAAAAATCGAAAGTTGCGGAATTTGTTTTGAGTAGTAAACTATTCAATATGATCATTTTCAAAATTTGCGGGTTTTCCCCATTTACTAGGAATTGCTGGCGAAAATATTTTTGAAATAATAGTTTTGTTCCTTAGACAATTTTGAGCAGTGTATTTATGGTCTGCAGCTGTTCCAGTGATGGACAATGACAATGATGGAATCAAGAAGTGAGTCGGAGAAAAATAGACGCGCTTGAAATGTGATGCTACTGCGGCAATATGAAGATAATGTGGACAAATAAGGGTAGCAATAGCGAGGTATTAGAAAGAGTTGGTGAAAAGCGATAGGTATGGAAGACAATAAAGAATAGGAAAGATAGGATGGTAAACCCTTAGCTTTCATATAAACAAATTAAAACGTAATTCTATTACTTTAACTACGTATGTATGAACATGAATTTTTAAAATGAATACAGGTTATCTACAAAAAATCGGTATTTACATGGAAATAAAAAGCAATTTTCGCGGTGTATCCTGATTGTGCGTTAAGGGCTCGTCGTATAATCGAACTGACTTATTACTGGTTTCTTAGAGAATACGTGTTAGCACCGAGGCGCACTCTTATGCGGGGTTTTTCTGCGATTTTCGTGGTAAATTGCACTCTGGAGTCATACGGGATTACCAAATCGATCTAATCTTCACCAGCAGGCATCTCTAATTCCCGGGCTTGGACACAGTTACTACTTACTCGTTACGCATCGGATAGCTCTAGCCAACTTATGACTGGGTAATGTGCGATTGTTGATATTTCAGCAATAACCGCAATTGAACACAGGGCACTTACTCGAATTTGTATGTCGGTGAATATCAGTCGACCACACGCCGGAGTCAGGAGCGTTCAATTAGGTACTTCTAGTTCGGATGTGAGCGGCCAGCATCACCTACGATGCTAGGAGTACTGGTCCCAGCTGATACTGAAACTGAATTTTTCCATTTGGATCATCCGCTTTTATAAGCTGTGAGTGGGGCCTAGCATCGGCGCTTGATTTCGAGATTTCTGAGAGGAGTAGTACCGGGTGTAAAATACTGACATCACATGGGTACCGGGCGCAACTACCATTTACGATACCTTCCATCTCGCTTGTCTGCTGTCTCGTACAGCATGCGCTTGCGTCTCCCATCTGTGTCTACGAACACAGACGACGTACCTATCTTCTGGATCACGGTGTGACGTCGGAATGTCCAAAGTAAACACTAATCAATCCTTGAACATTTCAAGTGTTTACTTTTGCTACTTTACAAATTCTCCTTCCTATTTTTCCTATTTGCTAAACGCTCTTCCATTCTTGCACGCTTGGTACTCATATTAATTTCCAAAATGCTTCTCCCACTTCAAAATCACCGCGTCTTCTTCTTGCGTCGAACTTTTGTCACTAAATTGAAATTGTGAAGAATTTTCAAATTAATTTCCAATCTTCTCCTACTTTCGGTTTATTTTAAACTATCACTTATCACTTGTACAAAGTAACCATTATATTCCTCCTTAACAAAACAAACAACAATTTCCAGACCAGCCCGTAACCGCGTAACCTGAAAACATTATTTAAGTTAATGTTCTCAACCATTAAATCAAAACTAAAACGAAGGAGGTGCTGCATCTAAGCTAGGGAGGTAAGGTTTATTGATGGATAAGAGAGAAGACTTCATTCTTTTACCATTTCGAGTGATGTAGTTATGTAGGTAATCTTCGACTTCTGTTTACAACCTCAACCTCAGTTAACGAAGTTTTATTTCTTCTCTCATAGCTCCTTTAACATAACGAATTTAATACATGCTAAACACACTAATTGACATTGACACATGTAATTCTGTTTACCTCCCCCCATACTTCTACAAATACGGAGGACACATCTCTGGGTATTTATTATCTGCTAACGTATTTATATACTGAGAAAACTACGAAAAATAACTGGCCATGTCCAGCAAGTTCAAAATCACAATGTCGGCGAAAAGTGGTTAAATAGGCCAGGTATACCTAGTAATCGAATATTAAATTTTCAGCTGGATCCAACAGCTGGAAAGGAGTTCATGGGGTACATTGTAGCGGCTTGTCCTTTGGGCCAAATGATATTTTCACCCTTAGTAGGATGGTGGAGCAACAAGTTAGGGTCCATCCGAATGCCATTGCTATCATCACTTGTGGTTTTCGCTATAGCTAGTGCTGGTTATTCTTGCTTAGAACTCATCGATAGTTATCGAAAATATTGGATGTTAGTAACAAGACTGCTAGTGGGCGTGAGCTCAGGTAAATGATCCCAAATCTGATTCTTGAGGATGTTGCGTAAGTTTGCTTACATTTTCCAATTATTTCAGCAAACATAGCAGTATGCAGATCTTATTTATCAGCAGCCACGCGAGTTTCTGAGAGAACAAAGGCTGTATCGATGGTGTCATTAGCTCAAGTCTTGGGCTTTATCGTCGGGCCATCCATACAAGCAGCGGTTGTACCTTTGGGAAATGAAGGTGTTTGGCTGATACAAAATAAACTTCAATTAAACATGTACACGGCTACTGGTTGGATCAATGTCTTACTTGCGTTCTTCAATATATACCTCTTCGTTCCTTCCGTATTTAAGGAACATAAAATAGCAGTAAGGGAGGCTATGTTGAAACACGGATTGGATAATGAAAAATGCACTTGGAAAAATCACAAAACTGATTACACTGCAGCGTGGATCTTAGTTGTGGCCTTCTTTGTAGTAGTGTTTAACTTTATGCTCTTGGAGACACTAGGAACTCCACTTACTATGGATCAGTTTGCTTGGACCAAAGCCGAGTCACTGAAGTACATGGGAATTTTAATGTCCGTGGGGGCCGTGTGTGCTATTGCAATGTTTGCCACGATCCATCCCTTATCGAAGATGTTTTCTGAAGCTAAGTTAATGATATGGGGAGGATTTCTATTTATGGTATTAGGAAGAGTCCTCTACATTCCGTGGGGGGATAAGTTTCCAGAAATTTACGATGTGGAACTAAAGATTAATCTAACGCGACAATGCAACGAGTTCAAGACTGAGTTACTTGAATACAATTTGACTTTTGACAACTCTGATTATTTGTTTAACGCGGAGTTCAACAATACTGTGTTGAATGCTTTTGAAGTCTGCAATACAGAATTCGTTGGATGCCCTTCAACGCAAAAATGGTGCACTTACACACCTGCAATGACTCTAACACAGTTTTTGTCGGGATTTTTAATTACTTCGTGTGGGTATCCACTGGCAGCCGCTCTAATTCAAACGATCTTTTCAAAGATTCTGGGACCTCGACCGCAAGTAAATCGCCCTCTTAATTAAATTTAAACAGTTTTATTTAAACATTCCAATTTCAGGGTATATGGATGGGCCTTCTAACAGGATCTGGATCTTTATCTCGCGTAAGTGGTCCTGTATTTGTCAGCTTTATATACACGAAATTTGGAACTACAGTAACTTTTGGTTTTACGACCGCTATGATGACCGCGTGCTTCTTGTGGCTACTTTATTACAACGAAAGGCTCATATCTAAAGAAGAGATGAAGAGAAGCAGTGAAAAGGATAAAGAATTAGAGGAACTGAAGGGTTCGGTATCAGTACCATTGAACGATGAAAAAGTATTATCTTTTGTGAAAGACTAAATAACGTACCTAGAATTTATGTGAAAACTTAGTAGAAAGCTTTATTGGGTATGCAGTAGGTAAAAAAATTTCATCGTAAGGGCGGTCGAAGATTAATAAATAGAACTTGCAATCCCGATGTAGAATATTTTCTGATTTCGGGATCAAAAGTTTTGCGATTTCGGGAATGCCATGATTTCAGAATCGATGACTCAAAATGAACCCAGACTCGATCCTATAACATTAATTAATTTTAAATTTGGAAATCTCAAATATTATGTACATCTGTATCTGTATTATTTGGAGCGATTTAATTTCTTCTAATAGGTACTTGGGTTTTACCGGAAATGAACTCAAATTTAGAATTTCAAATGTTTTTATATTTTTGGCTTTAGTGAGTCGTTTTAGAAGAGATAATGCTACTTTCGGATAAAATACAACACGAAAATTTTTCGGGTGAAAATTAAATTTTCTACTTATACTGCCGCGAGTGAAAAAAATCGCTAATAATGTGGTCCCAAACTAGCATAAGTACGTATTTAATAAAAAATAAAACAAATGAAAAGTAATAAATTATAAATCAACGTCCACTCAATCAGTTACATAAGTAAGTAAGTTTAATGATCCTGTGATCTACTTTTAATTGAAAGTTCAATTTTGTAGCTAAAAAGTAATTTTTATGAATATGAAAAATAGAACTAGAAAGGAAAATAGATACTTACTCGTAAATAATTTTAGTCCAATTAAATTTTTCTTTTTAAATTAGCAGATTGCGACCACTGACAAAGCTGTCACTTTAATTTAAAGCGACGGTATAAGTAAGTAAAACGTGAAAATGCAATTTTATAATAATTATGAGAAGAAAAAGTGAAAATTGTTACTACTTATGCCAGAGGTCTCTCGGGCGATCATTTTGCGTCGAAGTTTCCAAATAAAATATCAGCTTTGTACCTTAGGTATTATTTACTCGTATTTGCTTATGTTGATGGACTGACTTGAAAAAAATTAAAATGAGCTAAAATCATCTATTTATTTTACTATCCATTTAGAAACTTTTCACTTGTTACATTTAAAAAACCACGGGGGCGTCTAAAATAGGATGTGAATTAAAAGTGCACTAAAAATCATTTTGAAATTTGCAGCAGAAAAACCATTAACAAGAGTATGAATTCTTAATAAGTTAACCCCACTCGCCAAAAGACAGTGAAACAGTAATTAAACTCGACACGTGTTTCGCTGACAACGTCACCATCTTCAGGAGTTGAAGATTAATTTAATTCTAAACTTAAATTACATTGTTATAAATACGCAACTCCCACTCCTAAAGTGAAGAGAATCGATAAACCTATAGAGTTTCTTGTTTCTTCATCAACTATTTTGAGCATGGGGGTGAGAGATGTTGGTTTCTTGAGTGGGAGGGGTTGATGAAGAAACCCTATAGGTTTATCGATTCTCTTCACTTTAGGAGTGGGGGTTGCGTATTTATAGCAATGTAATTTAAGTTTAGAAGTAGATTAATCTTCAACTCCTGAAGATGCTGACGTTGTCAGCGAAACACGTGTCGAGTTTGGCGAGTGGGATTAACCTATTCAGAATTCATAGTGAATTTACGTCAAAGTTCTTGATCCATCTACTGTGTGTGCATTAACAAGAGATCAAATTTATACTATGTAAATCCCTATGATATAAGAGTATACACAATAATTTTTGTAACACCATATTTTCTATGTCGCTCTCATATTTGCGCACAGTCGCATATTTTTGTACTGGTATTCCTTTATAGACGAGACCCAAAATTAATTTTATTGTTGTTCTATCTAGATTTTGAAGCGAGTTTTGAATATGAGGTGCCATATTTAAATCAAAAAGTAAGGCATATGTGTCAATGTGGAGTTTCTTTGGAAAAGACTCTCAAAACGCTTCAGTTCCCGATCATACACAGATTTTAGAATCTGTAGAATAGAAAGAGCGGTAGACGAAGAAATAATAGCCGAACAATTGTTTGATGATAGTGAAATTATTAGAGAAGAGTTGTATTGATGAAATTATCTAATTACAGGAAAAACAGTGCAATACTTTGTGGGGCAAGTCAAAGAAATGAAAAGGATAAAGGATAAATTCGGGATTAAAGTTTTTCGTGAAATAAGAACTATTGGTCAACTGTGATACTGTGAATGCCACCTTCACAGTATTATATTATAACATCGAAAAATAACTTTCACCACCTATAATACCGACAATAGCGTGTGCGGAGTATTGAAATTTGGGGTTTCATTTTTCTCTTATAAAATGAGCGAAATTTTCTATTTAAGTACCCCCGTAAGCACCTGTCCTTGTTTTAACAGGGTGTATTTCTTGTTATGAATTATAGAAATAACCTATCTGGGTTTTTTATAAAATTTAAATATATTACCTATATTATATTTTATAATAAAGGGTTCGATAATAAAAAATAGTGTTTCTTTTCTGCTAAAATTTATCTTAGGTATATGCTATATTTACTCCAGTAAATTTTTAAATGCATAACTGACAGTTTGTCACATTTACCACAAAATGGAGGGTAAATATGGCAAGCCTAAGTCAAGTTGCCTCCCCAATATAAAATTCTAATCCCAAATTCGTTGCATTCAATTGTGCTCAATTGTGCCGATGTTTATTTCAATTGTGTTCAATTGTAAATTAGCGAAAAATTAATAACAAATTTGGAGGCCAACTTGACGCTCAGCCCCCGGATGTTTTCGAAAGTTGATATTTATATTGGCTTATGTAATGTCAGCATCTTCAGGGATATGAAGATGTTTAACGTTTAATGTTGGGAGGGAAGAACGCGTTGACTTTGCCTTTGCTTATTGTATCACTGTTTTGGCGGGTGATATGAAGTTATAAAGAATTCATAGTATGAATTTACGCCACAGTTCAGCAGCATAACAAATAAAGTTGTTAGTACCCTACCATGTTTCGTACCCAATATAATATAATATACAGTAACAGGCAGAAAGTTGGCCACACATGGAAAAGTTTATTATTGTAAATTTCCCAGAAAATTGCATTCTTCACAAAAGTTGGTGCATGAAAAAGAATACATTTGACAATACCAAATTTCAGGTATGATGTACATACTTACGGAAGTGTAAAGATACAAAATAAAACGAAAATTATTTGAAATTGACATGTTTAAAACAGTTAAATAAAATATCATAAAAATGAAAGCAAAAGTTGGCCGGCTCCTTTGTTTTTAGTTTTTCGCTAATTTGCAAATGAACACAATTGAAATGAACATAAGAACAATAAATTGAAGCAACGAAATTGAGATTAAAATGTTATATTCCGGTGCCAACTTGAGAGCAAATGTAGTGCTTTACTTTACCTCAACTGTGGAAAACACTAATGTAAAAGAAGGTAGGTAGATTTATTTTATTCATTCACTACCTGCTAGCCCAATATGAGTTTATATTAGAACATTAACCCGGACGCCCTCTAGTTAACAACACGTAGCTACAAAGGTTCAGCTTAGTCTCCACCAGCAGTTTCATACTACGCGGCATGGCTTGCATTACCACAGGCATGCTATTCACTTGGCCAGATATTTTACTTTCAGTTGGGTGAGTACACAGCTTGCTCTCTCGACTGACCTTATTGAACCGAGGTGTAGTTTCGGAAGTTACCGGTAGAACCCGCCTGCGGGGAGATAAACAAAGACTGTGGAAGAAGGAAAAGGAACAGCATACGTTAATAGTCACAACCAGGTCGACCAATCACATGGAAGGGGCGGCAACTATTATTGCCGGCAAATTCAAAAGTTTCAGTTGTATTTTTACTACAGGTGTTGACCCAAACTCCTGCTTTGGATGATAGAATATAAAAGCATATTTTTCTATGAACATCCTAATTTGTATTTACTACTTACGTATGGTTATGCATTTGATAAGAAATGAAAGGAAGTGGCAGGAATAATGCAGGTTTTAAGATTAAAACAAAATATTTTTATTATGGTATTTTATTAGTCTATAAAATAATTTAAAATGTTTAGTAGCTGCAGAAAACTGAAATACATGGACACTTACATATTTATTTAACAAGAAACGAAGACACTGGGAATAATGTAATACATATAATATCAGATAGAAGCAAGAAACTATGTAATATTATGGAATTTATTAATTGAAGCTTCTAAAAATTAAAAATGTTTTGTGGTTACAGAAAAATCTAATAAAATACCCACACAAGCACTTATTTATTTATTTGACAAAAAATGAAATGGTGAAAATAATACAATGAGTGGTACCGCATCGTTCGGACAACTACTCCTCGAGCAAATACCCCGCTAGGCATTGAATTATAGAACAAATCCAGATTTAGTATAACATTATCGCATTTATATGTTATCGTAAGAAAATTAAAATGTTTATTGGTTGCAGAAAAATCTGATATACACAGCCACACTTACTTATTTACATACATCCGTTATTTAATTTTAATTAGGCTAAAACTATTATGAAAACTGAAAAGTGATGCAATTTTTTAAACTAAGTAGGCGCATCAAGAACTGTAAACCAGGACACAAACAACTATTTGCCCCACACTACACTAAAGCTAAAGCAAACATAAAAGCTCCGTCATTCTATGGAAACCCAAACAAGTTGACCATTATAATCCATTGAATTCAACATTGAATTCACCCACCACCATCCACCACACATGCAAGTCCCACCAGGATCCATTTACCTATTTTTTATTTGGATAATACAATTGCTTCTCAATTTTTCTCTTCGTACCTATTTCATCGCTTCTTTTCTCCCATTTACGCTTAAAAGTTTTAAATACTTCTGCAAAATCCCTGAGCATTTCATTATCTAAATTTTTCTATTAAAACCTACAAATTGTATAACATTAATATTAAGGAGCCCTTTTATGAAATACTTTTTATTTAACATACTTCTCTATATTTTTCAAGAGCAAGATCCTCATTGAATTCAGTTGCATTTTCATTCTTCTCCTCTAAAAAATGTTGCAATTCTTTCTGGTAATTGATTCTTGTGGATGTCGGTTCCTGAATTTCCAATTCCCCTTCTGAATTGCTTGCCATGTTTTCGGAATTTGAAGTACCTGAAATAAACTCGCTGTCCCTTTGATACAATGCTACAGCGTGAATATGTTTGCATAACGCAGTTTTTACGCCATACTCAGGGCAACTGCATTCATAACGATGAATGCATATTTTGCACTTTTCACAGTATCCTCTTCTACAATCTTCATCGCACAGTTCATTGTATGATATAATATAAAGTTTCTCGCTTCCAGACGATTGTACCTCAAATTTTCCACACTCGGTATGTTTCACAAGGTTCTTCGTTACCGCTTCTGCTGTTTTATGTGCTGCAAAGTTGACTTTATGTTGGTAATTATTTGAATTTGGTCGCTCGTGATTTAAAATCCTCTTCCACATTTTCTCGTCTACCAGCTCTTCCAATAGATCCAATAGTTTTTCAACTCTAATGGGTAACATGATGAACGATTTAGTATTAAAATGTATATGAAGAGAAAATCCCTTTACCTGATGTTTTGCTTCCCATTCATTTTATTATGTTTCAACATCTTATTTAAACTTTCAATAGCCATATTTGTGTTTATGCCTGCATTCATTCTGTAGCAATGGGCCCATTGCATTACTCGATCCGCGTTTTGAAAATAACGGCTGGAAACATAATTACGGTAAACTATATAGCTACAAGGAATCCAGTAAACGTTACTTTTTCAAGTACATCAGAAAATCTAATTCCCCTTCCTCTTCTAAATGTTGAAAATATAAGTCCCTTAATTGTTCAAATTTTCCAATTTCAGTTTCTTTCAATATTTTCCTCATTTCTACTTTCATTTTTAATTGGTTTTCTATCTTCTTAATTTTTGATCGTCCTCGTATGTTCCAATTTTTTACCACATGCCAAGTACAAAGGAGTCTTCTTGGTGCATTCTCAATTTTCATTACCTCGGTCCATGCATTATAGTACTTCGGATCGTCATCACTCATTATATATTCAACATGTAGGTCATCCTTCAATTTCTGTTTTAATGCGCTAAAAAAAACTTTTTGAACAAGCTGATCTAACCTATTGGTTAGTAAGAATGCAACAGGGAAACCCATATTCTGATCGTCTTTGATCAAGACTGTTGTTAAGTCCCAATTTCGTCGGTTCGTGCCATGAGTTCCATCTATACATATTATTCTGCTAAAACTTTTCAACTTCTTCTTCATGATATCGTTCATATAAGCAACGGCGAAATCCTCGTCCCTTAACTCTGGATGTCGTTCACCTAATTAATAATTTTTAATAATTCCCTTCACCACACCAACACCATAGTCAAAAATTATGCATGCAAAACTTCCACCATCCCCTTCCCCCTCTCCCACTTGCATTTAAACAAAATACATGCAAATTTTAACAACATATTTTACTGTAACAAAGTCTACTTACCAATTTTTTTAAACAAAAACGCATGATGTTTCCCTTCTTTATTCCACTCTTCAATTTTTAAAGCTGTAGCTATCATGTCGTCAGCATCTCTCTTGTTATCAATATTGAATTTTCTAATTAGGTATGATAAGTCCGCTCTTGTGATTAAATTTATTCTTCTGAGTTTATCTTCATCAATTTGCTTTCTAGCATCCTGTAAAATCCTATTATTTGAAACCCCTGCATTTAGTTGCTGGACTATTATAGCTTGTTCTGCTTTTGACAGTCGTTTTGATCTCAATTCGTCTTCGTGACCCACATGTGTCTCAACAAATTTCACTGTTACTGAACCTAAAATAAAAAATATTGAGTGTTCTAAATGTCGGAAGTAAAAAAATCAAGACGTAGTGGTCCTAGTAAATAGCGCATCTTTCGTTTGACCATTTTGGATCTTGCAAAAGAAACTATGTATTTAGTCGAAGCTTTAATTTTGAAATAAACTGTTTCTTGTTATCACTTCTGTTATCCTCATAACTGGTTTTATGGCTGTCGGTACTAACTACGGACCGGTTGTTAGAACATGGATCAAAAGATAACACGAGGCTACATTACGTTGCTGAAACGCATTGACTTCACGATTGGTTGTATCATAGCAACGAAAGTCGAATTAAATGCAACATCGCGTTACATTCTGATCCGTGTTTCAACAATCGGCCATAAATCTCTATCTAATACTTGAACATCTGCGTTTTTGTACTTTTGCCCCCTGATCTCCAAATAAATATTGAGGTTTTGTTCTGAATTGCCCCCATATAACATAAATGATGTAAAAAATCTCGAATATTTACCATCTGCAAAAATTTTCACAAAAATCCTTGAGGGGCATATTCCCGCAATTCTAATACTACCGCCAACCTTTATTGCTCTTTTTTGGCAATTGCTTTGGAATCCTGGAAAATTGTTGATCAACTAGCTTGGTAGGTACTTTGAAAGGTACTCCTTACCTTTTAAATTACTTCGATTACAGTTATAGTAAATATACTCCTCATCATCAGAACGTTTAATTGTTCTGCGACATGCATAATCAACATCTCTGTTCTCCTGAGCCCTCCAGATATTAAATTCTTCCAAGTTCCTAAAAAATAAAGAATATTGTTTTATATTTACGTTGTGTACCTCCATTAGGTGACTGATTAGAAAGTCATGATTTTCAAGAGGATCCTTTCTGTCGTTACTGCATAATGGGCAGATTATGAATTTAGATTTTCTTGTTTCGACATTCCTCTTGTGCACTGTCTTCAAATGTTTATTCTTGGTCGACACGTCATAAAACTTCTTCAGGCATTCCTCACAGGTCACCTTTTCCACATCCATATTTCTTTTGTTGAATTAAAATACAAACAGCTAACCTTAAGAAAACTGTAACACAACAAAAATAAATACGATAACGATAAATAAATGATTAATATTTGGTATAGTGCAAGTTCGTTTAAGATGCTTGATATCAGAGTTCTGAGATTGAGTAAGTCAGTGTCAAGAGAAGACGCCAACTGAACAATCAAAACACCATTCACCCACAACAAACTCCAAATACCTAACGCGGGAATATGAAAGCGGGAAATTTCATTTCAGTCAGGAACTACCACTTTTAGGTTAGACTGCAATGTCACTTGAATTTCGCGGCATTAGTACAAATTGGTTCCGCCTGCATCTTTCTGATTGGTCGACCTGGTTGTGACTATTAACGTATGCTAAAAGGAACGCTAGTACAACCAGATGATTGTCATTTGTCAGTGCAGTGTCAGTGTGCGTTATTGTGTACTGTACACAATGAATGTGTTCCTACGTTCTACATAATGACAAAGAATCCAAAGTCTATGAAAATGCCAAATTTGAATACTTGACAGTGCCAAATAGAAATGAAATGGGTGATTCTATTTTTATTACTTTTTAGTGTTGTTGAGTGCGTAGATTTTAATTATTGCGTGTATGTGTGTAATATTTTAGATTAGAAGGCTGGTACGTACCATCATCTTCGTTTAGAAATTAAGTGGGTTTGAAATCTCTTGTACAATGCTTGCTTATAGTTCAATAAGGTGGTTGACCGACATTCTAAAATTAACTTAAACAAAGATTTCTTAGCTGTATAGATAGTGCCTTTCAAAAAGTCTGTTTCTCAAAAACACTGGATTGTGTGAATTAACTGCATTATGTTTTATATGGAGGATGTGCTCTATTTTGCCATTTCATCTCTTTGTTTTAATTCAGACACTAACGGATTAACAAAAATGCACGTTCATGGTACTATTTAACAAAAGCGTTATCGGTGGCTGTGTTTAACATTGCATTATTACCCAGCTACCTTTTATAATCGCTTCAGCATTGATAACTTATATTTTTGAAATAAGGTCAGCCAGTTCAACTAGTAGATATTGTAATGAGATCATGAGAACCATACGTGTTTCTACTAATTGCCACATTTCTTCTTTCAGGGCAATGGCAATATTCGAAAAGTTGGCAAAATGGATAAGAGGAAAAAGTGACCCTTCTCCTCTTCCTTCAGTGGATGACGGTTTAGAAACAGAACAACAGTACAAAGAAAGATGGCGAACTATTTACACAATTTACTTCACCATGTTTTTAATATCATTGGGATTTAGCATTATTTTAGCTGGGGTTTGGCCCTATTTAGATAAAGTAAGTCCCGCTAATCGCCCCTCATATCTCTGATATCTCTCACATCGAACCTTTTGTGAAAACACTAAACTGGTATATGCATCAGAAATGTAGTAGGAAGCAATTTAGCATAACGCGAATTATAAAAGTAGTTCTGAGTTAAAAGTAGAGAAACAAAAATCTGAAAATCAAAAGTAAAAAATAATATATGATACAGTTAAATAACATATAATTTACAAATATAAACAAACTACCTAAACGAAATGCGCGACAATTTATTCGGTTTATGACACTTACGTAAAAAAACTAACTGCCATTACTTTATCCAAAAAAATGAGTAAATAGGCAAAGGAACAAGAGATATTAAAAAGTTGGCGGAGTATTGTTCAAATGAAGATTATTTGTTAAAATGAATCTCAATAAAAAATAGGAATAGTCCCAACAAATTTAATATAAAATGGAAGTGGTCTGTGATAAGAACATACATTTATTACTATGATAAAATGAGTCGAAGGTTCGCGAATTGAGACAACACTATATTTACTTCCTGACAAACACTATCAGTCGTTTTGATAGCTCATACATAAGCCAGCCCGAAAATTGTGTTCCTGGCAAAGAGAAGACAGATTTAGAAATAAAATGTAATTATGCAACTGTTTTTAAAAATATTCATCCCCCTTTTTGATTTGTATGCAAATCGTATGCAGAAAACAATTGGCGAGACCTTTTGCCCACCGCTCTTGCAACATGTCAAAAGGTACACCGCAACTTGAGACGAGTTCTCCAAAACAGAGTTCCATGCATCTGACATCGTGTCAAAAAAGAGATCATAGGGTGACTACGGAAGAAATGGATATTAATAACTATAGATGAGATTAGATAGCAATAGTTTTGGTGGATGTTGATGGTGCGTTATTGTGGTAAAGCTGAATCTCGCTCTTCCACTTTTTTATGTTGGATAATAAGCTGTAATATACCAATCATCTTTAACCCTGTGCTCTAGTGGAGTCTTGACGTTATGACCTGATTTGCTGTGAACACTACGACCACGGTTAACACTTTTGAATTTACTTTGTTTCGAAATGTACATTGCGTAGATCCACGTTTTCTCTGTGTCTCACAACAATAAAATCAGGTTCTTTTACCAAACTACGATGTCCGCAGGCTAATTAATTTTCCGTAACATTTGCACCCTTTCACTCTTACTTGTTTTTGAACTGGGGTCAAATTGTAACACACACAGCACAGAGCATCCTGAGTTCTAAGCTATCATGTAAAATTGTGCAACGCATCATCGATGTTTTCTTTAGAAACTGCTGTTGCAGAGTGATGCGCCTCACGAAAATCATCATTGAGTCAAATTTGATCCCACAAGAAATCGTTGTAGCATCACCGTAAGAAAATATTGGATCGCTACGGATACATTTCAGCTTTTCCGCACATTGTTGATGGCTTATAATCATAAAAATAATCAATCGGAAGTGTTGGCGACTTAAATTTTTATACCCTGCCAGAGGGTCTTCGAAAAAAATATGGTCCAGTCAACTCTCCTCATCGATTTACACATCTCTCTCTGTCACTCTGTGAGGATGTAATGGTCGCTGCATGCTTCGGCAACATTATCACACACGTTTCGACTATTTTCAATCAAATCTGCATTTCTAATGCTACCAGACTTTGGTCTATCTACCACAACACCGCGTTCTTTTACATCAAGCAAAGCGATTAATTGTGTGCTGAGAACTTGGTGCAATTTTAATTTTTTTCTGCCGGGCCTATGAATACTGTTAACTGCCAAATATGAACTGACAGAAACGATCCAAATCAAAATGATGGCCGATATAAGTTGTAATAGTTATTTACGAAACGAGTGCGAGAAGACATTTTTCGCGCATGAGCGCAATGTTTGAAGCACGAGCGACGAAGGAGCGAGTGCTTCATTTGCGCGAATGCACCGAAGACGTCTTCGCGCATCGAGGTTCGTACAATATTTCTTGAAACGAACATAATTTTTTAATTATTATCTAATAGCTGACCGCACACGATCAATATTATTGACAATAATATTGACAATATCGTGATTTGACCAATAATACCGTGTTTTGATTGGTCACATAATGATATTGTCAATATTATTGTCAATAATATTGATCGTGTGCGGTCAGCTAATACGTTTCCAATTTAAAATTTCAAAAAATCAAGTGGTTACATTGCCAGATTTCCATTTGACAATTATTGTAGAAAATGACATTTGGTTTAATTTATTGAATTGAGTTGTCAAAGTGTCAATGGAATTAATAGCGATTTATCTTTATTCTTTCACTATTTTCAACATCCAAATTGGAGAAATGGCGTCTTGTTAACCAAACTTTATTACTATCAAGTCAAATTATTTCTAGAAAGCCTGAAAGGGCCAGTGCTTTTTGCTAGATTTCGCGCACTAGTGCGCGAATACTAAGTTTGAGTTTGTCTGTCGGGTTCGCCAAATGTCATTTTGAGAGCAGCGAGTTCAAAAATTTACTTTTTGAACAAAAAGCACTGGCCCTTTCAGGCTTTCTAGAAATAATTTGACTTGATAGTAATAAAGTTTGGTTAACAAAACGCCATTTCTCCAATTTGGATGTTGAAAATAGTAAAAGAATAAAGATAAGTCGCTATTAATGCGATCGACACTTTGACAACTCAATTCAATAAATTAAACCAATTCTACAATTGTCAAATGAAAATCCGTCAATGTAACCACTTGATTTTTTGAAATTTTAAATTGGAAACTTATTAGATAATATAATTAAAAAATTATAATGTTCGTTTCAAAAAATATTGTACGAACCTCGATGCGCGAAGACGTCTTCGGCGCATTCGCGCAAATGAAGCACTAGCTCCTTCGTCGCTCGTGCTTCATTCGCGCAAATGAAGCACTCGCTCCTTCGTCGCTCGTGCTTCAAACATTGCGCTCATGCGCGAAAAATGTCTTCTCGCACTCGTTTCGTAAATAACTATTATCTACTATATCAATGCCTACATAATATAAATTTTTAACCTAACCAGTATTAATGCCACCCTGAAGTATTAAAAGGGGATTTACGTAAATTTAAATATTTGCTTCAATTTGAATTCGTATCGAAGTTTTTTGGTAACATTACATAACAATTGGGAGAATGATGAAGAAATGAGAAAGTTAATGACGATGGAGGATAGCAATCTTGGATACTGCGCTCATATGAGATTCACTTTGTTGATTCAACAAATCCATTCTCTACTTCCAATGCATAATTTCAACAAATTTAAACTTCTTCAGATAAACTTGGTAATACACTTTAACTTTTTAGTTGGATCCAACAGCCGGAAAGGAGTTCATGGGTTATATTGTAGCTGCTAATCCATTTGGTCAGATGATATTTTCCCCCTTGGTAGGATGGTGGAGCAACAGGTTAGGATCAATCCGAATGCCCGTCCTAGCTTCACTTGTAGTCTTTACTATAGCTAGCGCTGGATATTCTTGCCTGGAACTTTTCGATAGTTATCGCAAGTACTGGATGTTAGTAACAAGATTGCTGGTGGGAGTAAGCTCTGGTAAATGTTAATTGTAAATTCATTTCTCGAAGTTCCTGGTTAATTTTGTTTCCGATTATTTTAGCGAACATAGCAGCTTGCCGATCTTATGTATCAGCAGCCACGCGTTTTTCTGAGAGAACAAAAGCTGTGTCAATGATCTCATTAGCGCAAGTTTTGGGTTTTGTCGTTGGACCCGCCATACAAGCAGCAGTCGTGCCTTTAGGGAACGACGGCGTTTGGCTTATACAAAATAAACTTCAACTCAACATGTATACAGCTACTGGTTGGATCAATGTCGTACTTTCGATCTTCAATGTGTATCTCTTTTTTCCATCAGTATTTAAGGAACATAAAATAGCAGTAAGAGAAGCTATGCTGAAACACGGTTTTGATAATGAAAAAGACACTTGGAAACATTATAAACCTGATTATACTGCTGCGTGGACTTTAGTGATGGCGTTTTTTGTTATAGTGTTTAATTTTATGCTTTTGGAGACCCTAGGAACCCCAGTCACTATGGATCAGTTTGCTTGGACCAAAGCTGAGTCACTGAAGTACATGGGAATTCTAATGTCTATAGGAGCTGTTTTTTGTATTGTCATTTTCGCGACGATCAACCCGTTATCGAAAATATTTTCTGAAGTTAAAATAATGATATGGGGTGGATTTCTACTTATGGTAATTGCGAGAATTCTGTACATCCCTTGGGGTGATACGTTCCCAGAAATGTACGATGAGGAACTGAAGATTAATCTCACGCAACAATGCCAGGCGTACAAGACTGATCTATTTAATTATAATTTGACTTTTGCTATTGATAATTCTTATTATTTGCTCAACGATAGAATACCAGTATTCAGAGAGAATATCTCTACATTTCTGGAATTTTATAATATTAGTGACCACGAAGTGTTGAATAGTACTTTAAGGAATGCTCTAGAAGTTTGTAGAACCGAATTAGTTGGATGTCCATCCACTCAAAAATGGTGTTCTTATACACCTGCCATGACTGTAACCCAATTTGTGTTAGGGTTTATAATTACTTCGTGTGGGTATCCAGTAGGAGTTACTCTGATCCAAACGATATTTTCAAAGATACTGGGACCTCGGCCACAGGTATTTATCCCATTTCACAGAATATGAATCAATTTTAATAATCTTCATCGATTTCAGGGCGTTTGGATGGGTCTTATGACCGGATCTGGATGTTTGTCCCGCGTGATGGGTCCAGTATTTGTTACTTACATATACACGGAATTTGGGACTACAGTAACTTTTGGTTTCACAGCCGCTATGATGGCTGTATGCTTGTTATGGTTGCTTTATTGTAATAAAAGACTTATACCCAAAGAAGAAATAGCGAAAAATAACGAAGAGGGAGAAGAATTAAAGGAACTTAATAGTCTTGTATCAGTACCACTGAATGAAGAAAAAGTATTAAATTCTGAAAAAGACTAAGTTACTTCAGCATGTAGGAAATTATTATCAAACAATTAGTACCTATGTTATTGGCTGGGTGAAAAAAAATTTCAATCTCAGGGAAGTCGAAGCAGGGTTAATTTTGCAGCGCATGTTATACGAAAACTAGTTCGGTTTTAACTGTGACTACGCTTTTATGGCTGCGTTTTAATCCTTTAATGGCAGTAAAACGGTGTTAGTTGACTAACTTATCGCCGTTTCCCCATTCTTAGATGTTGCTTAAATTCCATCGCCATATCGTTTAAGGGGATGTAGGATTATTACTTAGAATTGCCTGAATAATGAATTATGGTAGATGAAGTTTTCTTACAGGATTGTGTCTTCCAGTTGCTTCCAACATCTGATGCTTCAAAGTAACTATGTATTTTGAAATAGTACTTTACCATTAAATTTTGTTGTTTCTGTTAGTGCGCAGTGGTTTTCCCAGTACAATAATGCTACGGGAATTTGTACATAGTAATTCCTCTTCGACTTGTCTTATAATGTTTCTTTGCATGTAACGTTTCATCCGTTATTTCTTTGATTTAAAAACTGGTGTCCGTGCATTCTCCCTAATGTTAGATAATATGTCCTTTTACGTTTTTACCTTTTATAATTGACGACTTCGGCAACCTTCACGTCCGTTATCACGTTGTTTTATTTGGCGGAATAGAGCTCTGACGCATGTGGGGCATGTCGTACCTACTCGTGGGTAAGTAACTTGCCGAGAACTCCATCCACTTGATACTTACAACTTGGTGCAACCGCATGCTGTAACTAGGAGACTTGTTAGTTCTATTCTAAGATAATCTGAATTTTCCATTAATACACTTTTTCCAGTAATAATTTGCTAATATTTTTGCGCACACCAATTGCTTCACAGAGACATTGTGTAATTCGGAAAATCAAGCTTTACTTACCTATGTTTATTCCTTTACGATTTTTGGATTTAAATTGGCTAACCTCAAAATACTGAGTACTTCCAAATTGCGTTGAATAGCGAACGCTTCAGATAAATGAATGTTTTGCGACAACTTAAAAAAAACAAATAGCATGTATGTTTCACCTACCTTTATCCAGGAGTAACGAATTCAATGAATAAATGAATGAAATGGTAACTAGGTAACTAACAGCAATTCAATCAAGGTTGTTTTTGTCTTTTCTGGTAACAATTAAAAATGACATTTCAGCAGAATGCCAACTGTTTTGGGGTAAACAAAAATTTTAGTTCTAGGAAAGTTAGCAAAGCTCCTGTATCAGTTGTTTGTTTTAGGTCCTCTATAAACTTATTTGCAGTAGAAATGTGGTATTTTTCTGACACGACTGAAAATGTAATAGGTACATACTTTCGAATTAAATTCGTCCAAATCCAAACACAAAATGAAATTAAAAATTGACCGTAAAATGGAGCTCTTTTCGCATTTGCCATAAAAAGCGTTGTCTGCTTTGTACAAATGAAAGTTCCAGGGTCGGATTATATTCATGTATGCGCCCCTAGGCAAAAATATATTGCAGCCCTAATAAGATCTACGAGTTGCAGTGGGGTGGTAGGGTCCACAAGTGTGACGTTACATAAGGAAATCCCCCGTCGCAACTGACAGTTTTCATTTTAAATAAACGTTTTCTCTATATTACCAGTCCTGTAGTTAGTGGGACGGTCCATGAATTAGTTGGAGGGGATTTGGTTGGAAGGAAAACTTATGTCACAATTCACTACGAAATACGAACTATGCAGTTTTGAGGCGTCCGGGTGAACATGAATAATAATAATACCTTACACTATACGAATGTACTGATACGAATGTACCGATAGATTCAATCTGAACTGAGGGTGGTATAAGTAATACAAATACTGAGAAAATCACTTGCAACTGTTAAACTGACGTGGAGTAGCTGGTCTATTTAACTAGTATCTAAATATTTTACAGGAAGACGCAGATAGTGATTAAATTTGTGTTTGTCTGCTATATACAGTATGCCCCCTATGAGGTTACAAAGACGGAAAAATGTTTGTAATTTTTCAGAAAAATCGCTTCATAAAAACTCTGCTTGTTCCATCAGGAAACATGCATTTTATTAATTCTTTATGCATTTTTCGACTTAGGAAATTTTAATTCATATTGACACTACACAGTAAAAATTTACTTATTTCAGTGACGTATGGTGCTGGTGAGAAATGCTACCGTCTAGTAATTATAAAATTTTCAGAAGAAATTTTAAAAAAATTTAAATCCAAAAAGTGCATACAATTTCCGATAACAGCAGGATAAAAAACTATATGTGCTATGGGAGTTTGGGAACAACCATGATTTTTTATGGTGATTTTTTTTAAAAGTTAAAAAAAATAATTTTTTGTCCTCTTTGCAACCCAATCCGGGGACATGCTGTATATGAGACAGTGACAGCCATAAAGTCTGCACCATATGAAAACTTTTTTATTTATAGGATTATTGGAAAACGGTTTCGGCATTAGTTTCAGCATGATTAATAACTAGAAAATTGACAAAAATATTTGTCATGTCACAACTGTGATACCGCCAAAATGTCATTTGAAATTTGAAAATGGCCCGAAATGCCCTTATTTATCAAAATATGGAAAAGTGCAATAAGGAAAAGTTATTTGTAATTACATTACGATTCTAAGTACGACGTTTGGTGAGACAATTTCAATGGTTTAATTTTTCCTTTTTTTGAAAACATCAAATAATATTTAAGATACCTAAAACATATTTTCAAACAATATTCTCTTAAATTAAAATTACATTTCTGTATGTCTTCCTTCTCTTTCCATGCAAGTTATTGTCCTGTTGAAAAATTCTTCGGTTAAGTACGTTTCTGAAAAATCTTTAGTAAATAAATCCGCATTATTCACTTTTAATGTCTTTAAATAAATTTTAATAGGAATTTTCAGTTTTATTTTTATGATCTAAATGTAATTTAAATGAACAATAGTTTTTTTTTTAATAGCCCATTGTCGTGCAAAATTCCACTGTAAGGGTTTAAAATTGCTGAAAATAGTCCAAAATTGTACTGTTATTATTCGTAAAAAATGTTATTTTGCAAGAAATTAATTAATTTAAAAAATAAATGCAACATTACTGTATTTTTGCATTGAAATATTTCAAATTAACTCAACTGTAAACAAATAACACGCACACAAAAGGAAATGTTAAATATTTTTGGAAAAAAGGAAAAAACTAAAACACCAAATGTCGTATTTAGAATCTCAATGTAATTACAAATAACTTTTCCTTATCGCACTTTTTATTATTTTGATAAACAAGGGCAGTTCGGGCCATTTTAAAATTTCAAATGACATTTTGGCAGTGTCATAGTTGTGACATGTCAAATACTTTTTTCAATTTTCTAGTTATTAATCATGCTGAAACTAATGCCGAAAACCGTTTTTTATTATACTTTCCTAAAAACATCTCGATTTCATCTGTGTTTACAATAAAGTAAAGGCGACATTTTCAGAATAGCGCAGCGCACGGAAAAAAATTCCGTGCGCTGTTTCCGTGCACTAAATAAATAACAATGGGGGTTACGTTCAGAAAATAAAAAAATATTAATGTTTCTATAGCAACGATATATTCATTATTGACATAATATTTTATTTTCTGTTAGTGAAATTTACTTATGTCATTTTTAAAAAGTTGACTCAAATTTGGAAGAAAATCCCAATATTTTTTGTTTATCTTGTTTTACGCCTCACACGGGAATTGTGGCACGCGCACGAAAAAATCCTTATTTCCGGACTCGTAATGAAAATAAGAATACTATTCCAATAATCCTACAAATAAAAAAGTTTTCCATATGGTGCACACTTTATGGCTGTCACAGTATATCTACAAATGAGTTTGATGTTTTATTTATTGAAATTAATGATAAAAGATGTGTCTGTTGTTTGCTATTTATCTACTACGAAGTCACAAGTCATTCTTAAATTATTCAATTAGGTATTCTACCTTTTATAGTAGGTACTCTTGTGCACTTTAAGATTACGGATCTTACCTTGATCATGTTCTTTACATTTATGTAATCACTATACCTAATTTATAAAAGTTAACAATAAGTCTTTCTTACTCTTTATTTATGTATTTTTACATGGATACAAATAATATAAATAAGTATCTTCTAGGTGAATAGCGAATTTTATATTTGTTCGAAACAATAATTATTGCCGTGTATCAACGTATATGAACTTACATGTAAACTACATTCAGAATAATCTGGATATAACGGAACAACCTTTTATAATGAAATAGTAGACAATTATAAAGTACCTACGCATTTAGTTTAAAATAATGTTCTGTCTAGACTGGAAATAAGTTTGTAAACAAAATAGATTATGTACGTAAAATGGACAGTGCAGGAGCATTCGGTTGCAGAACAAGTGCAGTTTGTAACTGTTCTTTTAGATATTAAGTAATATCCTGTGGTGTCCTGTACTTCACTGTTGTCTTCCAGAGCCTACGCAAAGTTAAATTTGTTTTGTCGAAATTTAACTTTTTCGAATTTTTTATTATTTTCTACATTATAGCACTGAATTTCGAGTTTGTTTTGCGTTGTATTATGCACGATTTAATTTCATATTATTCACTTATTACACCACTACAGTATACGACTACAAAGAGTATAAGAATGAAAAGGATTACTGTGTTACAATAATTTACATTTATAAAAAATGTAATTTATTTGAAGACTGAATAGGAGGAGGATTATTATATTAATACCTATAGGTACATAATATTTTTTATGAAATTAAAAGGCGATATATATTTTATATAAGAGTTTTAATACTTAAAATACATTTACGGCTTTTGTACATAATTTTTTTCTATAGTGTGTGTGTCTTACGTCTTAGCAACAAATATTAAAATTTTTGTAATTTACAAAATAGTATACATAATTCTCGATATTAAATAATGCATCACAGATAAGTTGTTATTGGATTTATTTACAAGTTATTTATTCTACTCCTTTTTCTTTCCTATATTTTCCGCTTCTTCGATCGTATCAGGTAATTTAGTGTTCAGTGTTTCAGGGAACAATAGCGATAGGAGTCCAGCAATTGTAGCCATCAACCCAAACGATACCAATGGTAAGGGCGTCCATATTTGAGCCTGAAAATTCAAAATGACCTACTTACTGACTGATACGGCTAGTTATTTGAATATTATGTTTATATACAGCGAAATCATAAGGGAAAACTTATTTCCGTACTTGGTGCTGTGATACCTAATAAGATTATTGAATAAGGTAATAGATAACATCTATACGCTTATGAATTAACTATCTTGCATGGTCGAACACGGGGTGGGGGATAAATGCAGAAATATATACGAATTCAAGAATGGAAGATAAAACGTTTCAAATAAAAGGAATTTTAAAACCGTTTTGTAGAACTTCTCCCAAGCGTCATTATTATAATACTCCAATACAATTTACTCAACTTTCATCTGAAATATTTAATATTACTTACCAGAAGCGGTGTTTGAGGAGATACCATGGACCCAATTCTTCCAAACATAGAACACGCTCCCATAAGAGAATGTCTTAGAGGAGTTGGAAATATTTCGCTTGTTAAAATGTATACTATTGTGAAAGCGGCAGTAGCACCAAATTTTCCTATGAGGTACACAACAAGCTGCCCCCATTCAGAATCTGAAGCAGGTGAAAATATTCTTAAAGTTAATATACTACATATAAGCTTTAAAGCGCGTTTTTTACCTGTAGGGACAAAAATAAAACCAATACATGCAATACCAGTCAAAAGATAAGATCCAGATTGTGAGGCTCTTCTTCCTATTCTGTCAACAACAAAGTAGCAAGCAAAGTAAGCCGGTATTTCAACTAACGATGTCAAAATGAAGTCCAAGTAACTGTTACCGGCCAGAGCCACAGAATTTAAAGTTAAACCGTAAAATAAAAATGTGCACGTAATCCAACAAAAACAGCAATTTATAAATCTCAGAAGAAGAGGGGTGGACTTGAAGATCTTAATTAGGGGATCTTTATTTTCAGGAGCATCTTGATCGGGAATGCTGAGTTTTTCCAGTGCGTTTTCCGACAGCGTTTTGCCGTTAATGGCCGCTGCTTTTCGCAGTATGTCCTGTGCTTGTTTTACTTTTCCTTTTGTTAGATTCCATCGGACGGATTCTGGAGTGATCCAGAAGTACGACAGCAGGAGTAACGCCGGGAGGTATAGCAGCTGTGTCATTGGCCTGAAAATAAAAGAGTTATTTATAATATGTATAGTTAGATGTTAGGTGTGGGCAAACACCAAGTACAAAGTGATTTTTGTATCCCTAAAGTAAGTTTAGTCAAGTTCTATACCACGCGAGAATAATATCTATGTATAGGAGATAGGGAATTTGAAAACATCTTATTTAACTAATAATCTACAACGTTTTATACAATAGAAAATTCAAGCTGCTAGTTATAAACAGATTAGGTACCATTCCTCGTCCCCATCTTAGGTTAATAATAATAAAAAAAACTTGTGTGTGTCAGCTCCGACGCACCACTGGAGTTTACTCCTTACAAACGTTTAATTTAACTTCAATTACTTGATAATAGGGTACACGCGAATGTCCGTTTTATACCCAAATGTGTATTTATCAGATGGTTTATGTTCGAAAATGTCCAACTACATCAAAATATAAATTGTTTATAAATTCAGTAATTAAGTGACAATCTGCTAAACGTCGATCCGATTGGCAATGAAATAAATACTTTTCCTGGTGTTCTAATAGGCGCTGATTCACATTTCGGCACTAAGCATTTAATATTAGGTTTTTTCATATTAAATCAAAAGATTCAACAAATTTAGGAACGAACAAACACTGCAAATTATGACTTTACACCGCCAACTGTCATATCTACTCTATGCCACTCTATTTTCACTATTTCCATGCTCTATGCTATGCAGTCACACATAAACAGCCGTATCCATAGATAATTTCAATGTGACAGATAACGTAACGCTTGATTTTACTCCTCATAAAATTTCCGTGCCGCGGGCTATAACTGAAAATCGATTCTTAAGGAGTAAACTCCAATAATAATAATAATAATAAATTTATTGCCATATCAAATTGACACGGATATTACAATTACCAATAAAACTATTTCATTATGAGTGGCAATGGGTCGGTATTCAGTTCCAAGGGGAATTAAACAGGTACCGCAAGGTCCTGATCTTCCACACCGACCCGAAAAGAAAAAGCGAGAGCAACGGGGTAAGAGAACACTAGGAACGAATAGGAGAAAAGAAGAGAAGATGCAGATAACTGCCAAAAGAAATAAAAGAAGAAGGGAAAGCAGCAGAAGAAGAAGAAGGAGAAAAAGAAGGAGAAGGGCACAGTAAGGGACCACAGCGACGCTAACGAAAACTAAAACCATCAGCCTTCAAAACTACTGCCGCGGAAGTAGCTCGTTATAGAGTTTTTTTCCTGAACGCATACCAAGATATCAGAAAGTCCGAATCTCGAAAATCATTGAGACAACTTGCAATATTGTAAGAAAAAGACCTTTTATAGATTTCTTTCCGATGCCTCGGTATCGTCAACATCATAGATTTTCGGCGGGTATCATGGTGGTGAGCTTCAGCACGAAATATCAGCTTGGCGTACAAGTATGGCGGCAGTCCGGTCTTAGCGATCTTAAGGAAGAAACACGTCATGTGGAAACGTCGGCGGTTATACATATTCAACCATCCGGCGTCCCTCAACTTCTGAGAAACATGCTCACGCGCTCTGATGCCAAAAATGAGCCGAAGACAAGAATTCTGCACCTTTTGAATCCTACAAGAACACGGCTAAGGAGACACGGCCCATAAACACTGTCACAAAAGCTGAAATGCGACAACACGAGTGAATCACAGAGCAGCCTTTTCGTACCGACCCCCAAAAAATGTCTTTGACTGTAAATCATTTTCAGAGCCATGTAAGCCCTCTTCAAAAGATTTGTAACATGACAAACGATAATCAATCAATAGGCCCAGACTTTTAGCACAATCGTTAAATGGTATGACTTCATTTCTAATTCTGAGCACTAACTGATTCAAAACAAAGTTTCTTTGGAAATCATTACCAAAAACAACTGCACAAGACTTACTGGGATTTATTTTTAATAAATGCTGCTGAGATATATGTTATACAGATTGGAAAGCGTCAAAGTTACAGTGTTTCTTTATATTGTATTGCAATTTGGTCCAATAGAGGGATATGTATCGGCCTTACAACTCCACTTTGACTACGCAGGTTGGCAAGGGGAATTCAACTCACCGCAACACATTGCATGGGTTCATGGTTCTTAATCCAACCACCCATCCTCTAACGTAACGTTGCGTAATAACTTCGTAAATGAAAGACTGCCAATGTACCGGTGCAGCTATGCTATGGGGGAAAGGGAAAAAATTTCAAAATATCCTTATAAAAGTTCGAATTTTCACCCCATAATCATTAAGTCACTACAGTTCGTGAGCTGTTATCAGCACATAAATGCATTAACAAATTTCGTTCATAGTAAGAATTCTGTCGGTAAAGTTGTCAGAACCTGCACTGGCACTGGTCAAGTTTTCTCGATTCTACTGGTGCAAGGGTGCCAACATTAGCAGCACGGAGACACCCTTCGGGCTCTAACCTTATTTTTATTTGCAAAATGTCACACAGTATCGATATAACCGATTTCTCATCAATCTCTACAGTCATGGCTACAGTTTTGAGACTATCTCGTCCATCCTCCACCACTAACTCCTCCATTTTTGGCCGTAACTTCAGAATTATGTGCCGTGGTAGATTTTCACTTCTTATCGTGTTTTGGACTCTCTCTGCCACGCTTAAATTCATTTGCCCTACGAAGTATGAGGGAGCATTTTGATAAACTGATTTCAGTAAAATGAACGCCATCCAAGTCAAGAATTTAATCATCGACCGACGGTCAATTTTCTTCATTTTCAGAAATGATCACAGCACACTTTATTAAATAGACTATAAAAGCTAAAGTTTTCATAAATATGGATGAAATGTTCCGAACTGGACTGTATATATAAATGAAATAATCAAATGAATATGAACTGAACCACTAAAAGGATGATTAAGTATAATTAACTTGCGAACTGCACTGAAACTCTTCTCCAAAAACAACTCTAAAGGTGCGTTCAGACACGCGTGCTCGTACTTGAACTCGCGCTTGAGCTTGTACTCGTGATATTATGTGGACGGCACACGAGCGCGAGCCCAAGCTGGTGGCTCGCGGTGCTCCATTCGTTGTCGGTAAACAGTACGAGCGCGAGTGCGATCGCGTGTCTGAACGCACCTTAACGAATTTTTTTGAATATGTATTGTGTTCCACAACACTATAAAAGTACTCGGTTCCTACCATGGACAAAAAACAATCCCCGATGCACAGAATGTTTAAACTATCTTGTCCATGATGCCACAAAGACGGGGGTTTTAGGGTAGGTAGAGAAATAAGGAGGGAAACAGGATACAGAGTGGACAAATGTGTAAGCAACATACCGCCCACCAAAATCACCATGAAATGGAGATTTTCGATACTAATAAGCAACATAAAATTGATGAATATCAACATTATACAAATAAAAATTTTGCAAGCTAATATAATTAAATGAAGAAACGAAATAACTTGTAGGTATCTACATTAAAACTTAAACTTTAGTTACAATCTTACAATAACTAAAAATGAAACTTTAAGATTAGGCACTGTAGTAAACTGCGAGAAGCGGCTCGAGAAGCGGAGTTCGCTGGATGCGTCACAGAACGGGTACAATGTACAATCCGTATATTAATAGCGAAAGTGATTTTACATTGAAACTTTGAACAGCTGCCGACTAATACACCCGCTCAAACAACTACACCTCGAGCAAATACTCCGCCAGGCATTGAATTACAGAACGGGCCTACGTCGGCAGAATGTACATTAGGATGCACACAAGAGGCCTACCCCAGCAAAGCTGGCCTTCAACAATTTACGTTCTAGATGGCGTGATTTTGGCTCTCCCTTATGGATGACTATCGCAGTTATTCATAGGGAGATCGTTGGGCAGAGTGTGTTTGTGCATAGCGGCGCCGTACTGAAGAGTCCCAATAGGACGAAACCGGTCTGCGGATTGCTGTGCACATTCACACCATGCAGGCTTCTAGATTGAAACTTTGTTAGCCAGATATCTCATCGAGGACTATATCGATTTCAACAATTGTGGGCTCTACGGAAAGCTCTAATGCTGTAGATGTGCCTTTTGCAGTTTAAAGTTCATTACTTCGTCGGAGTATGAGGCAGAAAATTTACAGTTTTTTGTTTGGCGTAACTTAGCAACAAACAAATTGGTGGAGACATTTTCCATCAGTCATCAGTAAATAATATAATTTGGTAAAATTGTGACAGCGCTGAATGATTATAGGGTTTGCAATACGTAGTGGCACGAGTGCGTTGGAGTGTTTCATTCCAAACAAACTTTCGTACTGTTCCGCCAGAATGTTGCTTCAGTAACGGGACACGAATATGGAGCATTCTGAGAAGACGTGTGGCGTAGCCCACGGATTCCACTTGTTGATCATGAATTATATGATTTGAAACAACAGGAAATATTCAAGCTGGATCTGGAAACAAACGAAGGATTTGGATTGACTCCTCTGAATGCAGACGTCATGGAGGGGGAGCTGGTCCCAATCAAGACTTAAAGTCCAGAGATGCGGGACTAGGCAAATAACAACGAACGTAATGGAAGACTAAAATTCTAAGGTACCCTAATATGTATATCTTTGTGACCTTTGACAAACTATTTTGTTTGACACGTGTATTAGGGAATGTAGATTGATACTGTAAATGAAGGATTTTTAAATACTGCTGGAAGTTCTCAGTGTCAAGCAGTGATGTGCGCTTGGCAGTCTTCAGGAGGTAAATTCTGTAACAATGATGGGTAATTGCTGGACCATTTGCGCAATTTGAAACAGTCATAGACAATGTCGTCAACAGGTAGATCATTGCAAGTGGATTGAATGGTCAAGAGAAATCGGTGTTGACCTGCGTATGCCAACTACAATAAGCAACGAATAGCTAGATAGATTGAGGAGTCTACCTCATAATGTAACGGCAGTAAGACGAAATGTTTGGATTGGACTTTCCTGGGCAAAGCGCCACCGAATTAATTGATAACGCGAATGTATCTGTCTATACATACTGCACACGTTACGCGTAAAGACGAAATGATGCTTGCGAAATCGAAGCAAGATTGTCATGGTGTCAATTTGTAACTTCAAAGATTCATTTAACGAAATACCATTGGCAGTCTTGGTTGAAGCATCAAAGAGTAAAGACTACTCGAATCTTCGAAGAACTACCATTATTAAGAATGCAGTATTGGGGAATGTTATAGCAACTGGATATGTTTGGACGTAGTAATACAGAAGAGATGTGCCCTAAATAAAGATACTCCTGCATAAATTATGCATACGTCTGACGGAAATCAAAACTTCCAAAGACAAAAGTTGGCAATCCGTAATTCGTAAAGGAAAGGATCTTCTAAAGAAGGAACCGAGTTACTATTTTTGAAGGGTATGAGCACGCCAAAACGTCCAATAGAATTGCGAAACTGGGTTCGGTTAGATAAAGATTCAACATGAGGATAAATCAGGATTCGAAATGGCTATACAATACATATTAGGCTTCTCTTCGAGGTGTCAAAATAATTTATGAGTACCATACAACGTAGGAGTAGTCGTTGCAAAAAGGAATTAATTTGGGTGGGGGTACTATGTAAAGTGGTGCTGAAGAGGATCTACCCAAAAATCGTACTAGGAGCTGAAAGGTAGTCAGTAGTGGCTGATATGAAGCCCT
Source organism: Xestobium rufovillosum (assembly GCA_963966045.1). Taxonomy (NCBI): domain Eukaryota; kingdom Metazoa; phylum Arthropoda; class Insecta; order Coleoptera; family Ptinidae; genus Xestobium; species Xestobium rufovillosum. Next base: position 22,949,682 of record OZ014494.1, read on the forward strand.
TGCGAACAGCTATAGAGTATACGTCTGCACCAAGAAGCATATCTATCGGGTCAGGTATATTCCAACTTATATCTGCCAAATCAAGATTTGAAAGTGCTTGAGGCGACGTCACTTGTGAACTAGGTGACTAAGGAATACATTTTTGATAACCTTCGATGGGTTCACGATTACAAATTTTGGAAACATTTCTTTTTATACAGTCATTAAAATTCTGATTAGATTACGGTCCGAGCTAGAGTACGGTCTTGATCCAATACACACAGGCCAAAAATTTTCCATTTTATCCACCAGAGCATCCTTCTTTTTCATAAGCAGATCTCTATGCCGGTATCCTCAAAGATCTGAAGTTGACCTTTCTTTTATCTTCGCAAGTTCTCAACAAGTCAAATATTGTCAGAAAGAGGCGCACCCCATTGTTATCAATATTTTCTCTGTTCGTCCATGCCTGCCATAGCTCTCTATCACTTACGTACCCCATTGTTATCAATAATTTTTCTGTTCGTCCATGCCTGCCATAGCTCTCTATCTCTTAAACAGTATGACGCATTTCTTGTTATTTTATTCAGTTCAATACGGACACGTGACGGACCCATTTTCTTGTAATTGTGACTACGTGCTGCAGTCGAAAATAGCGTTAGGAAATTTGCAAATTTTTAGGGGTTGACTCTTTAGTTCATGTTAGAAGTTTTTCAATATTGCATGTTTCGAATGTGCATGGAAAACCGTAGACCACTGGTTTTGTCCTTTTGGAACTCATCAGTACGGTGCTTTGCTCTACAAGCATGGTGCAAGTATTAGCAAGAGCTCATTAGTTGCCGAATTATGCGGCGGGCATGAGTGGTACTGGACCGTTTGAACAACTACTCCTCGGGCAAATACCCCGTCAGGCATTTTCGTCCTAAATCGTTCACTAAGAGTCGCTCATTTGAACGATCATGAATGTTTGTTTACATCTCTATTTGGAAACTATCTGACGCAGACGCATGGCAGTTAGTGTAAATGTAGTCTTTCCGATTATGATTAATGAAAATGCAATTTCATTAAAGTCTATTTAGTAGTTTTTGGGACCTAAGGTATGATAACGCAAAGTATGATAATTAAATCATGCCTTTTAATTCAGTTTGGATACCAGCATTTTTCTCGTACATCCATTTCCTTGTAGTTCGGAATTCTCAGATAACGGAAAACGGTTATACTTACCTGGTAACGTAACGTAACTAAGCGTAACGTAACGTATCGTTTAGAAGTAATTGATAATATTTTGTCCGAAATAGGAGTCAATGACTAGTGCTTTTTGGGAATACTTCAATAAGTATGAAATTTATTTTCAAGTGTCAACTGCACAACTGTAAACAAACTGGTACTTATAAATAAATAATTATTTTCAATACCAAAACTTTATCAACAATAAATAACACGATTGTCATGTCGACAGTAAACTTTTAAAAAAGTTCACATTTATGTACGATTAGCTAACGTTTTCATGAGCTGTATTGTAGGTAATAAATTCATTATATTAAGCAAATAGGATCAATAGCAACATGCCTATTTTCACTCAAACCACACGTATTTAACATGGTGCACCATATACACGGGTCAGCTCAAAATGCATAAAGTATTGAAAGTTCCTTGCTATGAAAGTTTGGTTCAATTCCAACAACAGTTTTCACAATGCAACTTATTTTTATTTTATTACCTACTATTTACTTTAAAGTATTGTTCTATGCACACCTATAACCAGTTTATGTAACTAGTTATTTCTCATATATCAATGGTGAAAATGCCGCTTACATTTTATCAAAGATTTCTATCAACAATATATGTATATAACATAATTAGATTAAACTTAAATAGCTACACGAGATTAAAGAAACACACCATTTAAAGTAAGTACCTAAAATTTATAAGGCGATCATTTTCTACCAAATTCGAACAATTTCAATATACATGTTACGTTGTTTTGCTTACCTCCAAGATTTCACCATCCAAGCTACTCCGGCGGTTAGAACCTCCCCAACTGCATAACAAGATGATATTATGGTGCCACTCATAACTCTTTTATCTGGACCAACCAGTTCAACACCTTAAAAATGAATTTTATATTATAGTATATTATTCTGCGACCGAGTTATGGTATCTATTATTAACGGGGACGGAGGTTTAAGGCACAAGCCGAAGGGTAGTGTTTTAATTCAACAGAGTTAATAATATACATAACTCGAGATTGGAATACTATACTTTATCTGCAAAAACTCGTGGGAAGTTGCACTTTTACGGCCACATTAGACACCTTAGCTTAGATAAGTGTATAGAACAAGTAACCCTTGAAAGAACGTTGTCATAGAAACGTACAAGGACATACATGATTTCGGTTTTATTGCTCGAGGGCTCGAGGCTAATTATCGAGTTATCTGCTTAAACGCCGGGCAAGTGAATGCAAGTTAATTTGTTTTTCGACCATTTCCCTACGCCTAACACCCATAAAGCATTCTGCAACGTAGGTATTAGGTAGTGTTGCCGCGAGACGAGACAAGTTGTGTGTCTCGTCTCGTCTCGTCTCGTCTCGCCTTTGTTTTGTCTCGTCTCGACGGAATTTTGTCTCGATTTTCGAGACGAGACGAGACGAGACAAAATCTGTCGAGACAGACACGAGACGAGACGAGATGAGACGAGACATCTCGGTATAATATAAATCCGAATTAGTATATTTTTGAAACCTCATTAGATATCCTCTTTTATTTGAGATTTGGCCAAGTAAGAGCTTACAAGTGCTCTTATTACTTGTAAAGATTCTTGTTCGATTTGTGCCAGTTAGAAATTTTATTTTTTTTCCAATTTTGTGAATTACTGGCATTAAATAAATAACTGTATATAATATAACATCGACGTTTCGCTCCCGTTTGGGGTTTGGGGGCTTCGTCAAGATGGGTTTATTAAAATTTGTAAAGATATAAAAAAGTATTTGACAAAATGATATACATATGTAGTTACCATATAAGTTTTGACTTTAAAAAATTTTGTCAAATATTTTTTATATCTTTACAAGTTTTAATAAACCCATCTTGACAAAGCCCCCAAACGGGAGCGAAACGTCGATGTTATACTATATACACCATAAGAGTGGTGTTTACCAAAATCTTCTGTCGCAGTCATACACACATGCTACGTGACAAAATAATTTTTAGCGTTTTACATTATTTCAGCTGCATTTTTCTTAAAATGTTATAAACTTTGGAACAGACTTTTTTCTGTTTGCCTGATTTGAATTTTAATAATTGAAACCAGCATGTTCAAGTAGGTATATAATGTATGAACAAAGTATGTAGGTATGTAAGTACAGGCATGAAAAGTAAATGGACTTTTTTATATCTAACTAAAATGTACATTTTCTATGCTACTCGTACTAGGTGCAAAATCTCAATGTTTATACGTAAATATTAAAATTCTGTATTAAAACGAGACAAGACGAGACGAGACGAGACAGAGGGTGTCTCGTCTCGTCTCGGCTCTTATCTCGTCTCGTCTCGATAAAGTCATGTCTCGATATTTCGAGACGAGACGAGACAGGCGATTATCTCGTCTCGTCTCGCGGCAACACTAGTATTAGGGATATAAATAAGATTATTGCGTTCGAAATGCCTTCAAAAATATTCAAAATTCATCGGAATTATTGGTCCTATTACATTCTTGTTTCACGTTTCGTATGGATGAGGTGACATTTTCCATTTTCTGCTTCCAGTTTTAACTTCTTGGAAGTTCGGTACCTACTGGAAGTATGAATGTACATTCTCAAAGCGCATAAAACCACTTTCTAATTTTTCATATCTGTAGCCATTCCCAAGAAAATAGGGATACAAAATAGTGCCCCCAGAAGTAGAAAAATAAATAATAGTAAGTGATTATCTTTTCATTCAGTTTTTCTAGAAAATTATTCGAGATAAAGGTATGAATAAATGGAATTATTTTGTGTGTATTGGGTAGATTAATATGTACGTTTTAAATTTCAAGAAGAACGACTGTTGAAAATGGATAAAAAATATCGTAGTTCAGCCCTCAAATTCCGCGCTACTTTGCTACTTTGGGATATGATGCATAATTCTTTACACTTTAAGACAATGTCACTTTCCAAGTTACTAAGATCATTATCCTTTTTCTTAAATTATATCGTTGTCCATGAGATTCGCTAGATCTATCTTACGGACGCTGTGGAGCTAGCTTCATGTTTCAACAATCATATTTAGAGAACGAGGGTAGGTATACTTCTCCAGGTTACCAGGTTAGCCGAATATATCCTACTAGTTCAAATAGCGCAAACTTTTCGCCTTTTCGTTAAGTTTCATTGTTCCAAGTTGAGCGATAACTGAGATACGACACCCGCAATGTAGGGGTGTTTTCATACCAACGAGATGGAGATCGTATCTCGAAAGCCAAAAAATTATTCCCTTAAGACTACATTTTTTCCTGAAATTCTATACCTACATTTCATGTCAAGAAAGCATAAAACCTCTAGAGATAAGTCTTCGTAGGGGGTAGCAGCTCTAAATACGCGGTAGTTGTCTACAGTTGAAATAGCAAATGTCGACAATGTTGTGTGGAAAGAAAATTTTAAACGGGTAACTTTTAAGGGTAGAATATAATTGTTGAAATTTACCGCGACCGTAAAATCGACCGAATCTCAACACCCAATTTTCAAAATTTCGCAAAAATTGCGAATGTTTCGAATGTTCACGTTGGCTTTCAGAGACGTCAGACGTGGGTCCTTCTTGATAAGGTTTATAGACCCTTTTGAAATTAAACTTTGCACACAGATCATCGCCACATAAGGTCCCGATAACATAATGCGGTAAAACCGCAGGTTTGTAGTTTTAGCATGGTTCGACGGCAATAAGTTACGACCATTTACATTTAACGCAAAATTTTTCTTAGGGGTTGAAGTATATCCCTAAAAATGACGGGTCGTCGATTTTCCTAATCTCACATTTCTTTTGCGTTAAAGGCCCCAGATGGTTTCTCTAGAATATTCTCTTTGAGATCACTTGGAGATAATTAAAATAAGTTAATATTTTAGGATGTTATTAAGAGTCCATCACACAAGAATTTTGGGAGCACGTTAACGTTCGCCTGCTTGTAAATATTTCAAAAACTATAAATTATATTAAATTGTTTTTGTTTGCAAACGGTTCTTAAAATACAAGTCTACTATTGTGGTTTCGAAATTTGTTAAAAAATATGAAAACAATAAGACAAGTCGCATGTTACAAGTTGCCGAAAAACTGATTTTTATAGAACCTAATAAAACTTTTCTGAAAAGAAAATCTCAGAATATTGTTAACGGCAGTGGTATACTGGACCTCTGGCTTGTAAGAAGACAGAATTTTCAATTTCGACCGAAAAACAAAAAGTTATGAGTAAACAGCGGCACCGTTGCATTCGGAGTTGTCCGTCGAAGCTCGTGCTCTCGCCTGTCTTTCGGTTACTGATCAAAGTCGCTCAACTAAGTCAGTCAATACCGAAATAGGGAGTGCGCGCAATCATTGCATTCTCAGTATCAGGTTGACCGCCTAGTTCCCTGCTTTTCCAGATAATTTTTGCCGTCCACTATAGGTCCGCAGACATTGTTACACATCATATGTGCAAGTATATACATTGCGCTGTATCACGTGATGTAGGTATTTTTCAAGCTGTAATTGCTTCACCGTACCCCTGAACCCCCCGATTCTTAGTAAATTTGTGTCGGAGTATCGATACGTTCACCGCGGGCAGATAGCAGGCACTCTAGAAGTCTATCCGAAAACAGTTTCGGCCGATTTATAAACTACACAAAATTTTACGAACAAACAATTTTCTTGTTATTGCATGTATTAGACATTACTGAACACTAAAATCGTACTAGGCAACCATTGCCACCATTTAGTTCAATTTCATTAATTTTATTTGTAGGGCTCACCAAATGACGTAGGCCTACTAGAAGAACATGCGCAATATCATATACCTACGTATCATATTATCCTTATATCATGGACCTTCACCTTTCCCAATCGTTTAAGTGACACTTAATGTCCGTCTTAAGGTCCACTCTTATTTGGGGTCGATTTTCACTATACATTCGTCAAGCCAACACAATGTGGCACACCGACAGCACCACGGGAGAATATCAGTGGGAAATAAAAATAGAATAGACCATAGTTCCTCATACATTTTTACTTTACACTTATTTGCACTGTATAGCAAGTTACCTAATTGGAACAAGTTCTCTGAATTGCTCAATATTAAATCTGTAGAAACAACAGTAACGAATTTGTATAGTGCACCCCATTCAATCAAATATAACTAAGACGGGAATATTAGTCCCACACTTTTTTCAAAGGAGATTGGCAAGAATATGTATAGCTAATAAATTACTTTACATACCTAATATGAAACCGCAAGCGTATGTTCCCGCTCCAAATAACGCATCTAAAAATTCAAATGTTATAAACCAATAATAAGAATGTACGAAAGATTTAGCGACCCCTGCTATTCCGCATAAAACCATTCCCATGACCAGTACCACCCTTCGGCCATATCTGGAAAAAGCAGAGAGAGAAATTAATATGTTTATGAACTTTTAATCAGGTTACATACTTGTCTGAGATAACTCCCCCTAAAGGAAGACCAAAGAACTGTCCAACGTTATTTATTGTTCCAACAAGTGTTAATTTCCATAGATTTTCATCACATTGTAAGTTGAACTGGAATGAAGCAATCAATAATCATTTAATAAATGCTAAGCAAGCTGAGCAAGTTCAAGAGGAAACCACAATTTTTCGACCTTTCCGTCACCATAACTTATAAGGTGACTTGTTGAAAGTTGGTTATATCTGGTAGATTCTAGTTTGAATTAGAACTGACATCTACATACTGGACATTGGAGTAGTTCCTAATACAGCTTTTTATAAATTTTCTATCATATCAGATTCTGCCCACTTGTGATTTGTTTTATTTATTAGACAGGTAATTCAACTTTACTAGGGAATGTAATTTATTTACTTATTATCTTGAACTATTAGTTCTTGTTCATTTATTCACGTCATGAGTATATCCGCATAATAAGGACGTAAGTCACTTTTTTCAAAAATTACTTAATACCTAATAAGAAATTGGCTGGCTTGTTATTTAGGGAATACCTAATTAATGAATTTTAAGAGACCTTTATGATACTGGAGGATGCGGAATATGACTGGGAAATTTTATTGATTATCAGGAACGTCGACATACAGATAAATATCGTCATTGTTTAATATCAATATACATAGGATATTAAATATTTGATATCGCAGACTGTCCGGAAACCCTCCAAGAAATGACCAAATGCTGTGAAGCTATGCAATAATTGTTTCAAAAGTTATTGACGTACTCGAGATGTACTGGTTTAATGCATAAATTGAAACATAGGATGCTAGGAGCATGATGAGGCTAAATTTGTACTGAGCTGCCTAGTCTACTTCCATTTTCACGAGCTTTAATAGACTGCTAAACTTCACTTAAAACGAGAAACAGATGTGGCTCAGTGCCAAAATGCGCAAGGAGTATTTGTTCGAATTCAAGCGCATCCTTTTTCTATTTTCTTCTAAAGTTTATTGTAATTTACAGGATTTTGCATTCGATGTGTTGTGTCCGATGTCCCGCCAGGAAAGGTATTTTTTTAAAGAAAATCCGCGATTTTTAAAGAAAATAATGGAATAATAGCACGCTAAAACTTTGGATAGGTATTTCTGCACTGGAAAAACCTATTGGGATATAAATAAACGCCATGCTCCTAGCGATACTCGGAAGGAGAGACTTGAAAGTATTGCATCTTGATTGATCCGAACTCAGTTCGGAACATTTTCAATATCGTGCGCATTAAAAATCATTATTTCACGCAATTTCCTGCTGTGACACTATACGTAGCTTTTGACAGAGAGGAAGAAGAACCTACCAAACTGTTTCCAAGATTAAAAGAGCTCAAGACTATGCCACAGTATTTTATGATTCCTCTGCCGCAACAGCTGTTATGATAAAAGCCAGAGAAGATTTCAACAGTTTAGAAGCTCTACTTTTTCTGCATTGCATTCCAACGCTCGCATTATAACTAGGTAATCCGTATTAAACCATTACCATCTAAAAGGCGATAATGATTAAACTCCTTCCAGTTAACTTCTATTTCCCATTATGGGTCTAGGATTGGAGAATCCACCTTCCTAAACCGAGTAGGTTTGATGTCAACTGTCAAGTTGGGAACACTTTCACTACTGCGTCGACAAATCAGCGTCAAGCACCATACCATCTGCATGGTAGTCGAATATCTGAATGCGCGCTGTGCGACTTATTGCTTATGTTTTGCTTTTACATTACATTGCAAGGGAATCTGCAGTTTTAAATTAATGGATCCCAGGTTACTTCATATACGTGATTAGTTTAACTCAGGTTGAAAGGTAAATATTTGAACACAACAAGTACTTAAAATATTCGGAAAAAGTTGTTATATTTACATCTTGCATGGAAATATTTTCTGTATGAATTATAAATAAGCAAACATTTAAAAACTTACAAAAAACAAGGAATATAGTGATAAAATATCAAATTTCTGCACTGAAGACACGATGGGACGATGTAGAAAGTCATCATTTTTTCAAAGCTGAAAACCTAATATTAGGTATACCCATACTCACATATCTTTGATATTATTCAAACTCTAAGTATGTAAAGAATTTATTGTCAAACATTGATGTCATATGCAAATCAAATAAATTCTTAATTATTTACATAATTGCTTGAAACTACATATAATATCAATCTACGTTCCAGCGGAACATTTTCTAATTTTCTAATAATTTTTCATATTTTCATTCACTTTGTAGAAAAATTGGTATTGAAATTTCCCTGCATTGTGTTAAAAATAAAAATAGTACCTACATACAACCATTTATGTATGTACCATTAGTGATTTGCTTTTTTAAAATATTACTTTACGTATAGAAAAGAGATCCAACAAATGTTGCCTTATTAGCTAAGAAAGAAGTTCAAACATCCTTATTTTTCACAATATTGTGTGCTGCATGCTGCTCTTAATATTGATACGAACTTTTGCCCCGCAAGCGACGCTCATGGTGATTACTCACGCTGATTGTCTAAGGAAGCCGCGCGCCGCATGATTTATTACGGCGCGACCTTGTCGCTGTTTATGATTCCCGAAAAGAATAGTCTATCTCGAAGATTCTCTTTCTGCATGGAACAATGTCCGATCGATAATTTTCCAGAATCTTCTAAGACCATTATAAAATGGGAAGCAAGAAGTCTTACAGTTTGAAGTCTGAAGTTTGGAAGAAGATGTCGAATGCGATAAGAACCGGGCGTTTAATAGTTCCGTGCGAGTATAAGTCTTGATACGCGTCTAGTGTCGGTACGGTACGCGAGTGTGCGAATTCTTTGGTGGCGTTTTTAAGTGTACCGGGGCGTCTTGGTATGTGATTAACCGTCGGTTGAAGGCGAATGTTTTAGAGAGTTTAAACTGTGGACTTGTGTACTGTGGATTGTTTAGGTTAGGTAATTAATTGTTTAATTTTCACTGCGTGTTGTTACTTACTGCTTGTACATATTTCGCTGCTTATTGTTCATTTTGTTAATTTTAAGTTCTCAAATCACTGTTAATCATTGTAAATATTTGTACATATACATAAAGTCACTGTTAATAAATAAGTGTAAAATCGAAATACGTTACAATATTCTGGAATTGGTATCAGTCTAGCAATAGATTATTATAGTAAATTGAGAAAGAACTATTTGTTAGAGCGCAGCGGGAATTAATATTATTAATGAAGCATCCATCAGTTTCATATGAAAATTTTAGAAGCAAGTTCTTTCAAGAACTGCACCCTGTAACCCTATTCACGGTTTGAAGTTCTGAATTTTCAGTATGTTCGCGAAATTTTTTTTCGAGAAGTATTAGGAAGAGCTAATTTTTTGCCGAATTATGGGGCGGTTATGAGTGGTACTGGACCGTTCGAACAACTACTCCTCGGGCAAATACCCCGCCAGGCATTGAATTATAGAACTCAATCCAGATTTTATGTACTACGATATCCATACTGAATGCTACCCCAAATATATCGTTGGGCTTGGAACATCCTTAGATCTCTACGTACTTTCCTGCTCAACTAGCAGTTAGTAAGTATGTTAGAAGTTTTTCAATATTGCATGTTTCGAATGTACTGATGAGTCCCAAAAGGACGAAACCGGTTTTCCATGCACATTCGAAACATGCAATATTGAAAAACTTCTAACATACTTACTAACTGCTAGTTGAGCAGGAAAGTACGTAGAGATCTAAGGATGTTCCAAGCCCAACGATATGTTTGGGGTAGCATTCAGTATGGATCTCGTAGTACATAAAATCTGGATTTAGTTCTATAATTCAATGCCTGGCGGGGTATTTGCCCGAGGAGTAGTTGTTCGAACGGTCCAGTACCACTCAGAATTTAATTACTTTTAAGATGATGGGCCATTCGATCACTATTCTGATTTCAGAGTTTTGAAGCGTTTATTTAAACATTAATAAAGTATAAAGCGTCAAACCGAATTTACTACATTCCTGTAACCCATTCCCCACTGAAAAACTAAATTGAGGTTTTTCAAAGAACTCTCAGCACTTCAAAATAATCTAAGTGGAAACATTTTATTGGCCACCTCTATGCTTTATGAATATCTTATACTCCGGGTACATAAATTTATAGGTACTTGATTATTTATGTAAGACAAAACTACCTAGTCATAAGAGACTATAGGAAACGACCTAAAATAAGAAAGAGTGGAAATAGTCGGACTAGGACTAGCCATCGGCCTGCTAGGTCAGGAGAACTGAAAATATTATATTTAAGTAAGTACACGTCGACAAATACAGCTTAGCCGGTGGAGTAATGAAAATAAGGACCGCCCTACAGTGCGCAGTGGACAGAGCCACCTTAGCGTCCGGTTACCGGACGCTAAGTGTTGCCAGGTGTGGCGATTAATCGCCATTTGGGCTACTTTCGAATGGTCAGCTGCGACCAAATTTCTTTACTTGCGACTAATTTGGGCTACTTAGAAATCAAAAGGTTCATACTTCTGGATTCTGGTTCCGTTTACTCTAGCACCAACCACTGAACTGAAATACCTCACTGTGCGACAGGTTCCAGCATAGGCGTTGGTTTCGATTTCGTCACAGTGTATCTATTTACGAATTATCGATAGCCGACAGAATAGTGGATAGATAGCGATTTGCTTTTATTTATATCCAAACAAGGTTTTGCCAAGTAGGTCACTTCCACATTCAGGTTAAACTTCATGCCAAACAAGCGACGAGCTTGGCTCAGTAGCAAAACGCGCAGGGAGTTTTTGTTCGAATCCAAGCGGATCCCTTTTTTTCTTCTAGAGTTTGTTGTAATTTAACCAATCTTGCATTCCATGTATTGTATCCGGTGTCCCGTCACGAAACGTATTTCTTTTTTACTATTTCTAATAAAAACAAGGGAATGTAATAGCACGCTAAATCGTTGCGTTGGCAAAACCTAGTTGGAATATAAAAAGACGCTAGCTATTTGATTTCGTTGTCGAAAGTCAAAAGAACGTCAATTCTCAATTTCCATAACAGGGATAAAAGCGCAGTAGGAAAATGTAAAAATTGAACATTTATGTTAAGAAAATCGAAAATAAATGCTGTTTTGGTTGTGAGAAGCCCTTATTTCTCTATTGCTCTTTAATTTTGTGGTGATTGGCGATTTTGGGCGATTTTTTTACAGCGAAACGGCGATTTTCAATCTTGAAATACTGGCAACACGGGTCCGGTACTCCCAATTCTTTGTCTACGCAGGTACCTGAAACCTGAATATTTCACCCGGTACATATTAAACTCTTCTCCCAATACATGCATTTCTTTTCTTTCTTTCATTTCCTAGACATAACTTATGCATGCATTATAAGTATATTTTTATTTACTCGTTAATTTTTACCGGAATTTTTACCTAAGTAAGTACTTACATTGATATACTGTCCCACTAATATCAATAATCGAAGCTCATTATTATCAAGGGCGAATTGCTGAAAGCACATTAAACATAATAATTAATGTCTAGATAATGGGGAAAACCGGAAACTTTAAAAATGATTTCAACAAATATGTAGTTTGCTATTTAAAACAAATTCCGTAATTTTCGCTCCTATATTATAATTACCCTAAAATTAAAAGAAAACTGCACAAAGGTGCGTTTTGGTGGTGATGCTATTTTATTGAGGATTTTTAGTTTACACCATCACTTTACCAAAACTTGAATATAGTATAAGATGCATCATATTATTTTTCTTTTTAATATTGTATCAATTGTATCGAATGTTCCCCATTTTTTATGGTTCTCCCTTTTAATGCAGGTTTTATATTCTCTAAAAACGAGAAAATAGTCTCGTATTATAAGGTTGTATATTATAAGAAAACAATAGTTAAGTTTTGATGACTGTCAGCTTTTATGTAAAACGGGGAACTAATATTATAATTTATATTGAGTTCTAAAGTATTTAATCGTCTATGAATTTATTGCCTGTGCTGAAATTCCTGCTTTCGATTAAATTATGTCTGATTACTGTAGCTTTGCTTTATCTTTTTAAAATTTCTTTTAGATTTTCTTTTATCGATAGTCAAGGTGTCGGGTGTATAAAATAAAATCAAGGTGAATTCAAGTAAATAACCTGCAATATTGTTATAATTAATAAGGAAAAATCATGCTTTGTGGTAGACTAATTTCCTGATTGCAGTTGTGTAATATCTTATTATTTAAAACTAGTAATGTGTGAGTAAGATAATTAAAATTAAAATTTTGATTCTCCATTACATTTTCTCTACCGTTTCAAAAAATCCTACATTGGAATGTGTATTGGAACACTTTATATTCCCTTAAAATTAAAAACTAAAAATGTATTTTAAGCTGTATGTAAATTGTCATCAGCACTATGCGTGATCACTTGAAAAATTAATGCAAGCCGGTTATTTCTTAGTTAGTGTTAACATTACAAACTTTACTTCACTTCAAAAGATAATATGTTCTTTTGAAGTGAAGTAAAATTTGTAATGAATTTATTAGGGCGCGTAAAAAGTGGAACATTATCGATAAAAAAATTAACGCGCATTAGTGAGGAAAACACTCCAATGCGTAAAAATCGTACATTAATTAGATAAATAAATTACAGCGGCATTATGAATTAACTGTATGAAAAATTATTTGTGGCTAGATAAAGACACATTCAAATCATTACCGGAATTAGTGCATCCTAAACAAACAGTTATGTTTTTGGATTGCTGACGGGAACCCGGACAGAACACATTGAATGCAAAATTCTGTAAATTACTATAATTACTATAAACTTTAGAAGAAAATAAGAAAACGCACCAGTCTGGATTCGAACAAAAAGGCAGTATTCATTTTCATACTGAGCCACGCTCATTGTTTCCGCAGCAGGAAGTTTAATAATCTATTAAAGCGCGTGAAAATGGAGGTAGGTAGCCTACTTGGCAAAATCTAGTTGGGATATAAATAAACGCATTCCCTATATTGAGTCGCTAAGGCTTGAGTTTTGGATAAGAATCGCAGTTCGTCACCCCCACTAACCCGCCCAGGGTCGGCGCCTTTAATCTCCTCGACTTCACCTGTTCTGAGTTTAGCTTTTTACAACGTTCCAACAACTGTCGCTCCCACAAGCAAAAGCAGGGAGTAACAATTTTTAACATTGAAAATGTTATTAGTATCCTAGTATAGGTCATCGAATTCACGAAAAGCGTAAATGCTGCATTTGCCACACCACGTGACCGAAGCGCCAGCGCAGCGGTTCAAAGCCAAGCGGCTGGCAGCGCGGACCGCGGAGCGCGCTCATCCTTCTCTTCTCTGGCTATCAACGAGACTGCAACACTAGTGTGAGAGATTGCAATCCGCGCAAGTATTCGCGCGAACAGACGTAGGATCAAGATGCTTTTCATTTATCACATGAGTCATTGACAAAAATTGTCAATCCCCACATGGTTCCTTTCCAGCGTAGCTTTTAAGGTTTGGCAGATTTATAAGCGAGCTGGATCGAGAAGTTGGCGAATTGACAGCAGAGTCTGTGAATTGGAATAAAGGAATGTCAATCTGGACTCGCAAAACTACACGAATGTTGTTAATGAGCCATATTTCGCATAGACGTTAGGCAGGATAACGATAATCGAAGGAAGAACTGAGGAATGGACAAATGTCCTTGAAGTAAAATAGTACTGCTACTCTTCAGTTTGGAAACTCACGAAACACTCGAGCAAGTCGCTCGCTAGACCTCGTGGAAGGAATAAACCTGGGTCATATCAGGGAACAAGAAAGTGACTTCCTGCAACCATTATATCCATCATATAGAAATCGACAAAATTGCAACTTGCGTAGTAGCTAATCATAAATCAAGCTTCAATTACAAGCGGCTCAAAATGTAGGTTAGCTATCCAAGTAGCTAGCTACTGAGATCTTGGTTTAGTATAAAGGGTGGTTGGCCATTACGCAGCTTTTGGGGGCCACTGGTATGGGACATACTGACGTCAGTATGTGGAACTCTGGGGTGTTTTGTCGCGAACTACTGTATTTTTCTAAAATCGCCGGTTACCGTCAGCCGTCATAGACACTACGAGCATTATTTGCTCTATTCTGTTTAACGAACAGATTCAGTAAAAACTCCTCCCACAAATGAGCGCTAAATTTGAATAGAAAATTACCATTGGTAGACCGATTTTACACAGCTCTACTCCTAGATAAATAACTTGACTGAACAAAACCGATCTGTCATTTTGACGTTGTCACTGAATTTACTGTTATGCCCATTCAGTTTATAATATAGAATTTTTCAATAGGTACTTCCATTGATTAGTTCATTGAATTTTGTGAATACATTAGGAAAAATACGAATAACTGTAAGTATTAACTGATTTTGGATAAGCAAGTATTTCTTTCTCCGTCAAAAAGTTGCCAGCTGTCAGCCATAGGTCCTGTTTTTCAATTGAAGGCAAGGAGCGAATTTTAAATATTTATAAAGTTTATGCTCACCAAAACCCTGACAACTCTTTGGCTTACTAAACCAAGTGACAACATCACGACCGAAAACGTCGCATTTACTGCAAAAGCGGCAGGTAATGTACTAATAATAAATAAACTTTTGACAGATAAGTGTTATTTTGTTATACCTAAAATTTTTTGAAGTAATTATTATATTTTTATTTCACATTTTTGAAATTCTCGTAACATTTATTGTTCAAGTTCTTCAACAGTTTTAAACTAGGTATTTTTGAATTCCCCAACGTCTTCTAATTTGCAGCATGTGCAGCTGACTTTTACGCAATCTGTACTGCGCAATCAAGTCACTCCCACAAATGTCATTTACTGCATCTGTTCAATAAACAGGATATCGTAGCAACGGCATAGTAGGAATTTGCTGTCAAACTTTGTTGAAGATCAAAATTTTTGGTTGAATTTGAATGTTGTTTTGCTCCATTGTGAGAATAAATTATGGGAAAATCAAAAGAATAACATACCTGAAAGCGTAAATTACAAATTAAATATAGTATTTGGAATAGAAATTGAAAATTTGTGAACAGATCATGAACTTTAAAATTGAAACTTCAAGAAATCTGGAAATATGATCTGGAAATTAGCAGTATTGCAGTTGACACCTATTTGGGCATTGCGTAAAAACCAAAATAGTTCATGCAAGACCACTTTCGTGTTCAAACACTTTATTAACGAAAAACTTGGGAATTAAATCTTGAAATTTATTTAATGGCAATTAACTGACGTTGCTAAATTGACATATTGGCAGTGTTACAAAGCGAAAAGAATCCGACACTCCTGACGTCCTGACTACAGAGGTTCTCAAAAAGTTTGTCCACATGCGCAGAAGGCGACGAAAATCGGTTCTCTGAGTGTCGAACCGTTATCTATACTAAACCAAGTACTGAGATAGACGTGCCTACGGGCCAAAATTCAACCCGTAAAATATGGATTAACATACTGACGTTTGTGACGGGAGCACACTTGTAGCGGAAGTGGGAAAAAATGTGAAAAATGCGCATGTACACTTTCGGGATTGTTTTTTGGGCCCGGAAAAACTCAAGCCACAATTGAAGTAGCACAAGTAGCATGATGTTTGCAAGATCGATCTGCGTGCAGGTAAATTGGAGTCAAAATTGAAGCGTTTTTGGGTCCCATGGGCATTTGTTTATAAGAATTGTTGAAAGTTTTTCAACATTTTCTAAAATGTGTAATCGAAAGTGTCTATATACGCATTCTAAAACTAAGGACATTATTTCATCCAGATAACTGATTCGCAAAATGGAATTCGTCTTAATAAAAAATAAGACAGTGCGACATATTATTAAGTTTTTAAATTCATTGTAAAGTTTTGTTTATCAAGACATATCTTTGTTGTTTGTTAATAAAATAAATCAATTTACGACTCCATTGTATCACACGGAAACTTATGTAATATCAATTACGATTTAATTAGGTAGGTACCTTATTACTATAGTTATTTATTAATTGACTTACGTCTTGTAATATCGTAATTTCTTCGTCTTTGTATACATAAGAATTACATTGAAGAATATGAGACTGATCAAAGAAATCCGCCGAACAGTTTCCCAAGTCGATAACTGTATTATTGTATTTTGGTTCATATCTCGCGCATTTTAGAGGTTTTCGGTCTCTATAAGGAACTGCATTTGGTAACCACGGTGGTGAAAATACTGTTGTATCAGAGTCACACCCTGGTATGTAACATCTGAAACAAAATAAATAATCAATCATAAAACTGCAAATAGGGGGAGTAAGATATTTATCAAAACATTACATGGAAAGTAAAACAACGACAAGAAAAATGGGAAAAATAAAGCACGGGAGGTATCTGGATATATCACTAGAACCAGGAACTGATAGTGTGAATATGAGAAACTACACAATGTTCTGAAGGATATGATTCAAGGAACAACAAAATGTCCTCAATCTAGCTTAAAATCAGAGTTTTTTCCTACTTTTTTACATAGATCTTCAACATTACCTACAAAATTTAATTTTATACCCAGAGCCACTCCTAAATACTTAATACTATCTGCAACACTCACAATTTCGCCATTAAATAGTACGTTATCAATTATTGTAATATTTAATCTTTTCTCCTATGCCACCACCATACATTTAGTTTCAGTTTATTTATACACATTCACTCATATAACCTCAACCGCTTGTTCATTAACAGACTAGTTACTTGTAGGTCTTCGTGGCCTATGTACATCAACGTATCATTCGCAAAAAGGTCCACAAAAGCGATTTTAAGACACAAATGAACATGATTTACATACAGTAGGAATAACAACGTCCCCATAACACTGCCCTGAGTGACTACTACATCACGCGATAACTTCGATGATATACTGTCTTCTGTCTTGCACATATGCTTCCTGCCACTCAAAAACACTTTGGCATGAAATCCTAAAAGTTGAAGTTTCTCAATCAAAATGTCAAGATTCACAGTTCCAAAGGCCCGTATAAAAGAAAGTGACAGAGAACAGAAGGCAAATAGGTACGCAGGAAAAGTAAGGGACCGGCTGGAACAACTGGGGATAATATTTCTGTGGGATAGAGGTAACATTAAAAATACAAAAATTAAATTTAAAAAACTGATGCTGACGGCTATAGAGTAAATTGAAGAATATGGGAATTCCCAAAAAGTAGTAGGTATGTATCGGCGAAGAAAAATATGAATTAGATAAACTGATTTTCTGGGTGCAAAAATAAAAACATAGAAAACAAAACGTAAAGTCATGAGTGACAAGAAAAACCTGTAACAAAATAAAGAGCAGAGGAGAAAGAAATAGAGTCAACGAAAACTACAAAATTCGTTTACTGCGAACAAAAAGTTAAAAAATCTTAAGAAAAACAAATAAATGCACGATACCAATACAATAGAAATGCTGTGGGGAAAATGTTGAACAGAGCAGTAAAACAATTACTGAATTTATTTATTTTTTGTTTTCGTAATTCAGAAGCATGTATCTTACTTGCACAATTTATTCTAAGCTAAATTCTGAATAGGTAGAACTTGTTTCTGAAAAATGTCAATGAACGAAAGTCTGTGGGGATACCTATCATAGACTGAGACTAATTAGAAATTCCATGGTTGACTTATCGTCCCATTGTTTTACAAATATTTTATATATAAAGAACAGGATAAGTCCATCGATTTAGACACAATTAAAATCAAATGATGGTCAAGCTTGTCATTAAAATGTATTGTACCTGACAAACAATTAATTAATTATTGTTTCCTGGAATATAATAGGTAGATATTTTATAAGAAAGTACGACACTGAGGAACTAAGTAAGGTTTTATGTAAAAATTGAGGAGATGTTTTCCAAATAACAACGAACATGCTTAAATACATGTATGCACATACTCAAACTGGGAAGGTAACAAAAATGTATACACTTGTTGAATTTAAACATAAAAGTATTAATGGATTTCAAGAAAAAGTAACTAAGTAAAGCAACCTTAAGATAAAATTCTTACCTATGATCTACGTCCTTGGCACTAAAAACATAAGCAATGTGCACAGCAGAATGCAAAACAACGGCGACACAAACCAATCCAAAAACAAAACTTTGATATTTCCCAAATTCACCCAATTCCACCAAAATAGAGTCCAGTGAACTATGCGTTGACATTTTCAATATAATGATCTATTCCAAATATATCAAGGTTCGATTATTTTTAGCCTTAATTTCAAAAAGTCATTAATAGACTAAATCCAAATTTAAATATCTTGCCTGGTGAAATATTTTAAGCCTTTAACAGACACCGTGGCGTCCTATGCAGTCTGCTGCCCGATTGCAAAATTAGACGCGAGAATATCGAGCGCATGTGTTTGTAGCTATCCCAGCGAGTTCGGCGCACATTGAAGGAACCTTGTTAACTGAACTTATCACAAGAATTTGCCAGCTTAATATCCTTTGCGACCACGAACAGGTTATCAAGTTCGAGGAGCAATTTTACGCCCGTTGGGTACGTCAGTTGGCGAAGTGATTGAGAAGATATGTCACACCATTAAGCTAATTTTTAATTCCAAATGTTACTATCTGATAATTAGCGAAAACTTATCAAAAAATGTGTGATTTCTCATTCAAATCTGGATAACGTTTATCTTAACTCAAACTTTTGATAGATACTCATATCAAAATGATTCTCCCAATGCAAATTCGATCAATAAGGTGCGCCGAGGTGGCCAACCAGTGCCAGTGGTGGCGATAGAATAGATTAAGGTTTGCTGGTTAGGGGCACGTCATCATTTAATTGATGGCGACGTGCAATCTCACATTTTTCTGCGTTGATCATCATCCAGCACGATTCTGACAAATTCTTTAGAATTATTGTGTTATGATTGCACCGCATTATGTACCTACGTATTTTTGGATTTTGTAGTGATGCTTGTTTATAAAAGTTTTTTTATAATTTTCTTGTTTTACGAACTTATTGCCTATACCATTATTTTCTCGTTATTGGAGTTGCTATAAATAGCATATCATCTAAACTATTTATTTAAAATTACAGACAATAAACTCTTGCCACTTTTATGATCTACTGTTTGCAGTAATTTTTCAATAAGGAAGTTTGTGGATTTTCCTGTGCCACCCCAAGAAATCAGAGAACAAACACAGTTACATACATTTCGCCTTTCTTTTATTTTCTGTTTCTTCAAAGAAAACCCACAATTTGTTTGTCTAGTAATTTCATAAAGTAATGCTTGTTCTTTCTTCAAAATTATTTATTATCAATATACCAACAGGTTACAGCCCAGTTTATTGGGTAACAACGATTAACAGTTACGAAGAGTCGCTGCACGCACGCCATTGCGACCGAGAACGAATCATCATCATAAGGTTCTCAGTCCGAAGACTGGTTGGACGCGTACCTCCATTCTTTTCTATCCTGAGCTAACCTACGCATTTCCCTAAAAGTAGAACATCCTACATCCCTAACTATTTGAGAGCAGTAGTCTAATCTAGGCCTACCCCTACCTCTTTTTATTCCTATCTCTGACTCTAGTATGTCACGAACTATTCCTTCGTGTCTTAGAAGGTGTCCTACCATCCTATCTCTCCTACTCTTTATTGGTTTCCATACCTGTCGCTTTTCCCCAACTCTTTCTAATACTTCCCTATTGCTAACCTTATCTATCCACGGTATCTTCATCATGCGTCTGTAGCACCACATTTCAAACGCTTCTACTCTTTTTCTATCCGCTTCTCCTATTGTCCAAGTTTCGCACCCGTATAATGCCGTAGTCCATACATACGACGTTAAGAGTCTCTTCCTAGTCTCTATATTAACCGTTCTCGAGCATAACAGTTGTTTCTTTTTGTTAAACGCAACTCGGCCCTGCGCCATTCTTTGTTTTATATCTTTAGTGCTCCTACCGTCTTGAGTTATTTTACTTCCTAAGTAGCAGAAATCCGCGACCTCCTCTATCTTCTCATTTCCAATTTGTATTTCCATTTTAGTTCTATTTTCACATCCCCTACATACCAAAATTTTAGTTTTCTTTTTATTGATTTTCATGTCGAAGCCCTGTGTCAAAACTGCTTCCATTTCATTCAAAGCCGCTCCTAATTCTTCTTTGCTAGATGCTAACACTGCTATATCATCCGCAAATCTGAGCATGTTAATAGTTTGGCCCTGTACATTGATCCCTGAGGCTGTTCTTTCCTTAACAATATTAATCGCATCTTCGATATATAAGTTGAAAACTAGAGGTGACAATGCACATCCCTGTCTCACTCCCTTCCGGATATCTACTTCCCTTTGTTCCTGCTCACATTCTATAACTGCCTTTTGCTCTTTGTAGAGATTATGTATTATTCTTCTGTCCCTGTATTTCATCCCTACCTTTCTCTGCACTTCGAACATCTTCCCCCATTTTACGTTGTCGAAGGCTTTTTCTAAATCTACAAATCCTATATAGACGCTCTTTCTCTTTTCTATCGTTTTTTCTATAATTACTCGTAAAGCTAGAATGGCCTCGCGCGTTCCTCTATTTCGTCTAAATCCGAACTGATCTTCTCCTAATATTTCTTCCGCCTTTTTCTCCATCCTTCTTTGCACAATTCTAGTTAAAATTTTTGACGCATGGGAAGTTAAACTGATAGTTCTAAAATTTTCGCATCTATCCGCGCCTTTTCTTTTTGGCAAAGCTACTATGATGTTCCGTTTGTAATCTTCTGGAATCTCGCCTGTCAGGTATATGCGACTAACTAGTTTAAATAAACGATCTATTACCTCTTGACCTGCGCACTTTAAGATTTCTGCCTGCAAGCCATCTATACCTGGTGCTTTATTATTCCTTAAACTTTTTAGTGCTATCTCAAACTCTTCTCTCATTATAGGACTCCCTAGGTTATCCCCCTCTACACTGCTTTCGCTTTCTAATATATCTTGCACTTCCTGTCCCGCATATAAGTTTCCTAAATATTCTTTCCACCTATCTGCCTTCTCCCCACTTCCGATTAGGATATCTCCTGCCTCATTTCTAATGTTTTTGGTACTAGATCCAATTTCTCTAAAATTTCTCCTAATTATTTTATATGCTTCATCAGTCTTTCCTACTTCGAATTTATCTTCCACTTCTTTGCATTTATTATCGATCCATTGCTCTTTCGCTTTCCTACATTCCCGAATAATTTCCCACTTGATCGCCTTATATCTTTGTTTCCCTGTTTCATCTAACCTATTTTTATATTTTCGCCTTTCCTCTATTAGACTCACAATATGTTTTGTTATCCAGGGTTTCCTACTTTCATTCTGTTTATGACCCAAAATATCCCTAGCTGAGGAAACTAAACTATTTTTAATGCAATTCCATTCTGCCTCTATGTCCCTAACAATATTTCCCCCCGTGCCCTTTAGTGCTTCGTTTGTCTTTTTCTCGAACTTATTGCGCATATCATCATCTTTTAGTTTCTCTGGGTCAAGATACCTTCTTCCGCTTCTTTTTTTCAAAATCTTAAATTTAAGATTGGCTTTCATAACGACTATGTTGTGATCACTATCTATATCTGCTCCTGGATAACTTCTACAATCCCTAACTTGATTTCTAAATCTTTGCCTAACGAGAATGTAATCTATTTGATATCTCCCTAAGTCTCCTGGCATCTTCCACGTATAGCATCTCCTAACATGATGGTGAAATAGAGTGTTCGCGACCGTTAAGTTATGTTTATCGCAGAACTCTATCAGTCTAACTCCCCTATCGTTCCTATTGCCTAATCCAAAGGGGCCAACTATTCCGCCCTCTCGCCCTGTGCCTACGACTGCATTGAAATCTCCTGTAATTATTAAATTTTCGTGCCCTCTCACAAAATCTAGCACATATTCAATATCACTATAAACTGCCTCTACGGCCTCATCACTGTAGTTAGAAGTGGGCATATATATACCTGTATTATTACTGTTTTTACAGGTTTCGAATCTAACCTAACCATAACTACCCTGTCACTTTGCTGTAATAAGAATAAGATGTTTTTAATAATACACTGAAATGCACTGATTAAATTTCGGTGAGTACGCATGATCAAAATATGTAGGCAAGTGAGATTAGGGCTGTCAATTTCTAATAAAATTGGTTACAACAAGGTATAACGAGTTTTGGGAAAAAAAGATTTTATAAAATAACCGGTGATAGACACATGACCGTGACGGGTGAAATAACTTCTCGATTTAACCGGCTGTATGGTCGTCGTTTCACAACCGGTTAACTGGTCGTCATAACCGATCGATTACTGTAGCATTATTTAATTATAAAAGTTCACACATGTTTATAAAAAAGTTGTTAACCATGTTCCCGTCAACTAACGGCAAGTTATCACTTGTTACAATTTCAAAATTTATATCCGTTTTTAAACAAGGCACCATTGTACTGAACTTAATTAATCAAACACTAACACATAACCTCACATTTCACACTAGCTTTTTGTCAGTCATTTCAATGTCAGTAGGTAATCCAGGTCCCATATTAAAGATTATTTCTTATTGGCTTGTAGTTCGTACGTCATTGACCGGTACATTTAAATACAGGATTCTTTAAATAATTTTTATAGTGATCTTATAAACTATTTTTGTTAACTGGTTACGATTTTTTACTTTTGTCATTGTCAGAACATAGTGGGTATATTAAAACATAATCATCAGACCCTGTGAAACTACCCCATTGAGATGGTGCCACACTGGTCCAATGTAGTACGGCCATATGGGAGAATTACGAAAGTATCATCTACATACCTTAAACATCACTTGGTTTACACGGTCCCAGGGCTGGTTTTTGAAATATTCTATCACTAGCGAGTACCCTTTGATATATTTGAAACTTATTCATGAATCTATATACGAATTAAGAAATATGTGGAAGTCCCATAAAGAACCGCTGGACATGGAAAATTGATTGGTAATCGCAATAGCAATCGAATTAGAAATTAGAACATTGGGAATTCAACGTCAAAACTGACTAGAACATTTTAGTTCTCGACTTCCATCATGAAGTTTTTGAACAAAATGTTCAGAGCATTGAAATAAAGAGTAAGAAACACACACATAATTTTAATAATAATTTAGTGCACGTATTGCACAACAATACTGTAACAAAATTTAATTATGTTGTTTTTACCTGTAAATTATACTTATTTGTGATAAATATGAGAACAATGTGTTTGTATAATAAATAGCAAAATATCGGAAACTGTAATGTGAGAAAAATATTTTTAAACAGAGGCTCCTGGATAACTTGATATGATAATCGAAAATTTAACATTACGTCTCTTAGAACTTGTAGAGCAGAGTAAGGAACGAAATTCCTTAATTTCCGACAAAAGTTCAAGTATTATTTCGCAATTGCCAATTTTTGGTATGCATCCATCCATTACCGGTTCAAATGAGGGAAACTTAAAAATTTTAAATGACAGCACAAGTGATTTAACAATGTAATTCTGTTGTCTTGTAATTTCTCCCCATTTTAAGTTAACATCAAATCAATAGTACCGTTGGATAGATATTTCTTTCTGTGTGATATGGTACTGAAAAAATGTAGTTGTGTTAGATTTTAGTTATTAATTTTTAATAAAATGTTAAGCATTATTTTCCGAAAAAAGTTGAGAGTGCATGCCCTGACTTTGACAATGAAATAATTTTGTCACCCCCTATCTTATAATATACTCTTTTATAATATACTCTTTATGTTTATGTTCCTTCAATTATTATAATTATATACATTAATCACTGCTAGTAGTGATGGATCATTATTCACTAAACCAATAGGAACTTCCCTTTGACCATTTTTTTGCATTTTTTATCTAGTAGACCGCAATGTGTCAATTCAAATTGAAACGTCAAATCAGCATTGCTTACTTTTAAGAGTAATTTATTTGAATTGCATATTCTAAAAAAGAAGATAACCAATAGTACGCCGGATAGTGACATCAATTTTTAAATGATTTTAGCGTGTGGCAGAGGTTGTAAATTTGGTAGTTTGTGTGATGGCAAACAGGAAAATTGACCTCTGCCTACTCCGCGTCGGACATTTTATAACTGACGTGTCTTCAAAAATTTTAAAGAAAGAATAAGTTAACGTAAACCTTTTCAGCGCCTCTGCCTTATGATTCAACTTATTAATTAAATCACAAAAAACGAGAAAATACCCGAGGCAGAGGTTCTGAGCAGTCCCTGGGCAGAGGAAGAGGTTCTGAAAATCCTTGGAAAGTAGGCCTACTTAGATTCAAACGAGCTGAAATGACTAAGTAGAGCTACTTTTCTAAACACATTTAAAACGTCTTCCTCTGATCTGAAGCTGTTCAGGATCTCTGCCTCGGGTAATTTATTGTTCTTTATGATTTAATTATTAAATGTTATCAAAAGGCAGGGGCACTGAAAAGATTTAGGTTAACTTTTTTCTTTGGCATTTTTGAAGACCTGCCAATTGTAAAATGTCAGACGCTGGGGTCTCGCACATGGATATTCCTGATTTCCAATAGACAATTTACAATTTTATATGAATACGAAGGGCGCTGAAATGAGTTATAAAAATTGTCGCTGTCCGGCGTACTACAATGAGTAGTGAGAGTGAAAACGAGGTAGGTAACAAGGTAGGCTATAAATATTTGTGTTCAATCAGCTAAATTATTAGAACATTACAAAATAACAATAGTTTAAATTGGATATTTTAAACTGCATCTGCACTTGATAAAAATATTGATGATCTCGGGAACGTTTAATCCGAACGTTGGCCTGTGAAATATCCGATGCTGGAAAAGTATTGTAAATTTGCCTATCACTTGCATAGCAACCAATGTACCCTGGAGTTCAGTAAGCAAGCATATAGATTGGAGGTGCAAATCAAGAATAGCGGAGGGCCAATAATGGAACCTTGCGGAACTCCACGACCCGAGATGCCTTCGAGGGAGTAACAATTATTGTTTACTTTAATTATTTGCCTTTTATCTGTTAAATAACTTTTAAAGAAACTTATTTTGCGCCTTGACTAAAATCAATGTAAGAAAACATGGTTAATAAGATATCTACTGTGGTTAAGGCTAAGGGCGGTAGTACAACTAAAGTTTCTGCCAGAAATATAAAACATACAAGTTTTATACCTTACTTTACTCCCGCACCATATGCTATGGAGAGTGCCACGTCTTCTTACGCTGAATTGGTGGATGCGCCGTGTGCTACCCATATCAAAGATTACTACTTATTATCGCCGTTACGAACACATCTGCGAGAAAATTAAAATCTTTTATCTACATAAATATTAGTAACCCAGTTTTATTACGCTAAAAAGGAACTTTTAAAATGTAATATTTTTTGTTTTTACTAGGTCAAAAATAATTATTGTTTTCTTATCTACAAATTATAGAGTAATATTCCATTATTCTTTCATTAAAGTATAGTGTAAAATGATTTTCAAGCAAACTTAGATAAAATATCACCTATTTTCTTAATCATAAAAATTGACAAAATTGGGTTATTAATCTAGTCAAACACTTAATAAAATGATCAACTGGTTTCGTAAGGTGCTTAACTTCATAACAATGCTTTACAGATTATAAGCGCGGTAGTACTTATGGAAAAAACAATTCAGTTGAAGGTATGCATGCTTGTGTAATTTACCATGAAACTGTTTGTTTATGACTGTAAGTACACAGGTAAGTTGTTGATTATCATTTTTATTCGTCTAGAACGTGCTTATGTATTTAAACTTTATTATTAGTGAGACGTGTACGAGGACATTAATGGATCAAGATAGCGGAACTACCAATTTATTTCGGAAACGCGTCAAAATATGAACTGCGCATGGTTCGAATATTTATAATAATCATTTACCCTTTTCGTGCAAGAGAATATTACACCTATTTTTTGAATGCTACCTCTACTTTTTATTGTAAATTTAGATTCTCATTATTATAATGATATTGTAGGAGCGTCACGGTGGTTTACGTGAAGTACAAGAAGGAATTCACAGAACATCAATTACGAATGTGAACTGATTTTATTGTCGTAGGTAATATAACAAGTGCTATGATTATCATCGATGATATCTACGAGCTGAAACCGAACTGCAGTTTCAACGAGTCCGAAGGACGAGTTGAATGTGCTGTTCCGGTTTCACGAGTGATATCCTCGATTATTATAAGAAACATTTTTAAAGAATGAAACTAAAGTTATATTTGAGATATGGCACAAATAAACTGTCAGATTTGACGAATAAAATTTATTTAACACTTTCTGATGGTCTGAATAATATCCTGTTCCTAGCAACGGACCACAATAAGGTGATAGATTTTTCGTTTTTTACTACCTCTGTGACAGCTATTCTATTGGCGCAAATCCTGTCAAGTGACTTATGAATTATATCCTCTGTAGTAATACAATAAGTGGTCTGGAATTGTCGGAAATTTTACGAAAGCTGTTGCGTTGCTTGGTAGCCACGAGTGTAAATTTGACAGTTAAAAGATCACGAGCGCTTGCGCGAGTGATCTTCTGTCAAATTTACACGAGTGGCTAGTAAAAGCAACAGCTTGAGTAAAATTACCTAAAAATTCCATCAGACCACGAATTTTATCTCAATTAATTCACATACAAAGAAATGTGTTGGGAATATTTGACGTTTGACAGGTACTGAAGTAACTGGATTATACATTATAAATGCACCTACAAATTCGAAACTATGGCAACTTATCAACAAGCCAAATTATCGAAAAAAATTACCGAAATAATACACGCTTCTAGACCCAAATGCAATGTTCCTATTGGTCAATTTGACGATGAAAAAAATAATCAGTAGTAATATCACAAGAGAGTGAGAATAACTTGAAAATAATTCGACAGATTTTCGAAAACTTGTCGCCAGGCAATAGACACGAGAGCCCGTAGGGCTCGAGTGGCTATTGCCGAATGGCGACAAGTTTGAGTAGAATGTGGAGAATTATATTTTCCAAGTTATTCTTACTCTCGTGTGGTATTCGAAAGATTATTTTTTGACGTTCACATAAGAGAAAACTCTTCAATATTACTATTTTATTGTAACAATTTGTGATTAAAACATATTTGACACATATGTCAAAACCAGAAAACAAGTCGTTTATCAACAAAACATACCAAGAAAATTCCCGCTGGGACAAGTTAAGTAAAAAATTCTCACTATAATAATTATTTAATTGGACAGAATTAAACACGTGATCAAAAATACTGTTAATTGATTGGAAAATAGAAACGTCAAAAAATAATCAACAAAATTTAACAATTAACATTATACAAGGTGCTCTAAAAGTTTGGGACAACACGCTACCACAGTTTTCTGACACCAAAATTTGTAGATTGAACCGATCATATCTCTATACAAAGTTGCTTGGTTGAAGCGTTATCGATGGTCAAAGTTCTTGAAAAAATATAAGTTTTTTCTTAATAACTTAAGGCTGAGGAAATCTTTCGCCATATACCCTTACAGATTTACGGCTATTGCTTTGGCAAAATCCGTACACCAACAACATATCTGTGAATTCCTCATTGGAATTCAGAGCAGCCATAACACTTACAGAACATCTGCCAATACTCGTTGCTTTTGCTGAAAGTGGTTGCGTTCCGTTTTCGGAAACGTGGTAGCTCAAGAACGTAACTGTCTGAAACCATACTTCTGAGGATTGATGAGCACGCCAGTAGTAGATAAATGAGAGCCTCAGGCCACATCTGTTGCCAACCCAAAACTCCAGCAACCAAAATCCCTGTTAGTGTCTTCAGCAGCGGCAGCAGCCTCTGGTTCTTTTGCCAACTCCAACACGCAAAAATTCCTGGTAATGTCTTCAGCAACGACATCTGCCATTGGTTGTGGCTCAGGCGCCTGCGCCGGGGCTCAAAAAGTGCGCGTGTTGCTCATTGTTGCGCAATGGAAGAATGTTGTGGAAATGCTGATGCAATAGTACGCAGATGTTGCAGAATTAATGTTTTTTCCCCTTCTACGCTGAAGGAGTCCTCGAGTAATGTCTTCAGCAACGACTTCTGCCTCTGGTGTCTTTGGGGCCTTTGGTTGTGGCTCAGGCGCCTGCGCCGGGGCTCTATGAGAGTGGGCGGGGCAACAGCCAATGATAGAGGTTGTGGGCGGCATCCAATGGGTGTGGTTGTGGGTGGTAAGGTTCAACTACTGCTAGATGCCTTTGGATGTGACCCAGGCGCCTGCGCCGGGGTTTTCGGAAATGTTCTGGAAATGACGCCGACCGGGATTCGAACCCGGGTCCCCACGCACCGGAGCCCTCGCTAAACCCACTGAGCTAATCGGCTGCCTACATGCCCGTCTTTTAAATCATCCATATATACTTAGGATTGTAAACAGAAGTTTCTCTGGTTGCAATTGTTTATACTAAATAAATATTGATATCAAAGTTTAAGAAAAAAGCACGTTCGCCGCCGATAAGAGATGTTATAATTGTTTTTATTATGGGTAAAAAACCTTTCAACTCGCCGACAGGATTATGTTTGTTTAGGTTTGCTCCCACGTTCTGTATATGCACATACTACGTTGTAGACACTACAAGGTGACCCGTTTATTTGTTTGTATTATTACAATAAAATAACATTCTAGAACATTCGTCAGTTTGTTTATTTTGATACGTACTATGTTTTGAAATTACTTGTTATCTTAATGCGTTTCGGACACGTGTGGGAACCATCTGGTGAGTGCTGGAAGTACTAATTGAGTGTCGGTAATATAGAACACATGTAGATTTCTGTTACACTTACTGGAAAGTGCAAATTGAATGTCGGTAATATAGAACGCATGTAGATTAGGGCCCACTGCACACGCCCCCTTGCCCCGCCCACTTAGGTCATGGAGGGTATCAAATTAACCAGCTCGATGAGACAAATAGGAATCTATAGTTATTCTCCTACTTCAGAATTCTCATCAGATTTCTGTCTGTCTGTCTGTCTGTCTGTCTGTCTGTCTGTCTATCTGTCTGTCTGTGTCTGTCTGTCTGTGTCTGTCTGTCTGTGTCTGTATGTCTGTCTGCCTGCCTGCCTGCCTGTCTGTCTATCTGTCTGTCTGTTACATCAGCCGTTCGTGTCAACAACAACATTCAATGCCAATGACGAAATTCGCATACCAATCCACCAACAAGACGTTTACGTACTGCCGCATCTAAGCTGCATCTACATAGAGGGGTTTTTCTTCTTTCTATTCTTGCTTGTGTCATCAGCCATGGTGTTTGCGAATAGAGCTGTCTGTGTCAACAGACAGCTGTGTCAACAGCTGTCTGGTGTCAACAGACAGCTTGTCATTCGCATACCAATCCACCAACAAGACGTTTACGTACTGCCGCATCTAAGCTGCATCTACATAGAGGGGTTTTTCCTCTTTCTATTCTTGCTTGTGTCATCAGCCATGGTGTTTGCGAATAGAGCTGTCTGTGTCAACAGACAGCTGTGTCAACAGCTGTGTCAACAGCTGTCTGGGTCAACAGCTGTCTGGTGCCAACAGACAGCTTGTCAAAAAAAATCACGCTTCTAGCATAAATTTATTGGAAAGCACACAACAAATATTTCTAACATAATGGGGAGTATTATTCAGTAATCAATTCATTAGTTTAGTTAGTTCCCATGGAATACGGTAAATTATATAATATAATTTATTATATTAAAATACATTTTGTCAATTAAAATAATATAATACTGTTCATAATATGATATTATATTAAAATACATTTTATTCATTAAAATAATATAACAGTGTAATCAAACTCGTGACGATTAAAATACATTTTGTCAATTAAAATAATATAATACTGTTCATAATATGATTTGATAATATTATATTAAAATACATTTTATTCATTAAAATAATAAAATAGTGTAATCAAACTCGTGACGCTACTTATACATCGTTGGCTGCAACAAGAGAAAAATCATAGTTACGAAATTATACTAGTAAACAAACAAACAAACAAACAAACAAACAAACAAACAAACAAACAAACGGACAAACAAACGAACAAACAAACGGAGGGACAAACAAAGAAATAACTTCATTCATTATAAACAAACAAACAAGCAAACAAACAAACAAACAAACAAACAAACAAACAAACAAACAAACAAACAAACAAACAAACAAACGGACAAACAAACGGACACACAAACAAACAAACAAACGAACAAACAAACAAATAAACGGGCGGACAAACAAAGAAATAACTTCATTCATTATAAAAACAATTAATTTTCCACTACTAAAATTGTGAATCACAAAATCGGCACTTTTCCGTCACTAAAATCGTGAATCCAAAACTGGCACTTTTTATCTATTATCACTGCATATTAAAAAATCTAAATACTTTACTTACGATTTACAATATTGACCCAAATGACCACAAGTTCACTGCACGATTCCAACAAAATTATCTTGGTTTCTTTCTCCATGAATAGTCCAGAAAATAAAACATTTTCGGTTTCCGTTGCCATGTGCGATACATTTCCGCACATAATCATTTTGGGTTGGTTCTGAAGATAGAAAGTAGTTTACAATTATGGAACAGATACGTGAGCTTTTTAACTACATATAATTAAATTATTATGAATGAGTTTTATTATGAATGAGTTTTATTAACAGAATGCTTGAACAATAAAAGAAATGATTACTGCAAATGGACTTACTTTTAAATTTTCCGGTAAATTTTGGTGGATAAAATGGTACAATAAAATATCTCCAACATCATCTTGGCCAATTACAACATCCATATTGGGAAACTAACTTTTACCTCACCTATTCCGTGGGAACCAACTGAACTATTGAAGTGATTACTAAATAATAATTCTCGCAATTATATTCGTTCTATTTATCTCGCAGCTTTTGCCGAGCTTGCAAAATTTTGGTAACATGCAGAAGTTATCAAAAACAACAATCAATCGAGTGTTTATGTTTCTGGCGGTGGCCTTCAAACTTTTTATGTTCTAGAATGATTTTATTATAATAA
This sequence comes from Xestobium rufovillosum, assembly GCA_963966045.1. Taxonomy (NCBI): domain Eukaryota; kingdom Metazoa; phylum Arthropoda; class Insecta; order Coleoptera; family Ptinidae; genus Xestobium; species Xestobium rufovillosum. Next base: position 22,981,289 of record OZ014494.1, read on the forward strand.
TACAAACAACAGGGTATAAAATAATCTCGATCATCTTGTAGAGTTTACGACATAATATTAAGTGCACATGTACTTATTAGCATGCAGAACGTGGGAGTCAAACCAAACAAATATACATATCCTGTCGGCAAAGTTGAAAGGTTTTTCTAGAACGTTCTTAGCTATTAATATTTCATCATAATAAAAACAATAAATCATAACATCTCTTATCGACTTCGAATCTGTTGTTTCTTTCTCAAACTTTGATAACAATAGTTATTTAGTGTAAATAATTGCAAACGTTGGAATTTCCGAGAATAAACATTAATTCTGCAACATCTGCGTACTATTGCATCAGCATTTCCAGAACATTCTTCCATTGCGCAACAATGAGCAACACGCGCACTTTTTGAGCCCCGGCGCAGGCGCCTGAGCCACAACCAATGGCAGATGTCGTTGCTGAAGACATTACCAGGAATTTTTGCGTGTTGGAGTTGGCAAAAGAACCAGAGGCTGCTGCCGCTGCTGAAGACACTAACAGGGATTTTGGTTGCTGGAGTTTTGGGTTGGCAACAGATGTGGCCTGAGGCTCTCATTTATCTACTACTCACGCCATGTTGTTTTAGACGCTCGAAAATTTGTACGAAGTGAGAGTTGTGCTCCTGTGCTGAGGATGATGTCATCTATATATGCGTAGCAGAAATCGAGGCCTCTTAGAACTTCATCAATGAAACTTTCAAATTTAATGTTTGACCTGCATTGCGTAGGCCAAAGGGCACGAAAGCAAATTTGAATAAACCAAACGAAGTTGTGATTGCTGTTTTCGGAAATCTTCTTCAGACACTGGGATTTGGCTGTATGCTCTTACCCGATCGATAGTGGAGAAGACTGTCTTACTTCGAAGAATGTGTGAGAAATATTCGATGTGAGGGACTGGATATGGTTCGGGCGTCGAAAGCTCGATAATCTCCACACGGACTCCACTCGTACACGATGCTTGGGTGGCATATATGAAGAGTTGATGACCAGCTGCTTTCGGAGGAATGTGCAGTAGCCAGTACTTGCCTTAAGCGAACAAAGAGAAAACCTCCATTTTGAACCTCGAATGTCTGACTTTTAACTGCTTACTCTGTACTATAATCCATCTGCAATCTATCTTCTTCACGAATAATGAAAGCCTAGACAGACGAATTAAGTAAGGAATAAAGAGTTGAGAGATTCTCTTTGACATGTTATGGAATTTTGCATTGAAGAGTTCTACGCTGGTAGATATGCCTTAGGAATTGTCCTTAACGCAAACAAAACAAGGCAATCTTTTGAAATGGCAAGCGAGAGGAAATTTAATACTGTGCTTCACGGACAATGTAATAAAATATATTGTCCTATTCACATATTAATCTTTATGTCATTTATATAACTAAAGAATAAAATGACTTAGTGCGTATCTACATTATAACAACCGTTTAAAAATTACATCAGAAAATTTACCACTTGAATCGGCGAAGCTGAACAACAAGTTGTGGGGTATGAAGATTTAATTTTCAATCGAAAATGTTTTGCTTCAAGTTCTGTTATTGATTCACGGTAATAAAGGTAACTGTGTCATATTATCTTGTTTTTCTTATGCGTATGCTGAATGTAAACAACTGAATGACCATTACCTTGTCCTAAAATTGTAAAGAACGTGCTCTGCTCCATTAATGTGTCTAGCAAGTTGTTTTCAATACAGCGAGCACTCAGCAAGGCGCTTCATGCAGGATGACGAAGGACTTGCGCTTGTTTTTTACTTTATTCCCCATTACACCAACTTTAACAATAATTGGTTTTATAAGAGAATTTTCTTTTTTATGTTTTTCCAAATACAACACATTTTTTCAGTTTAGAACAATAAGCAAGTTATATGTTTATATAAATAGTTTTTATGAGTTTGGCCCCCCGTTTGCGTGTTTTTGCTCAAAAAAATTGCAGTGCTTCGGGGAAAAATGATTTCCCTTATTACCCCCCGCGCGATCGAGATGATTTCCGGATATTTTTTATCTAATCGATGGGACTACCGACATCCGCTTTCAAAACCGCCCCGCGACCCCCGGCCGAGCCGGTATAAAAAACTACCCTTGTTTTGAGGACGCCGCATTTCCCCGGGGATTCGACTCTCGCGTTCGGGACCCCCCTATTACCTACAACTTTCGTCGGCGAAAAAAGAGGGCGACGCCCGCTTTTCCCCCCGCGTTGCCGGTTCTTCTGGGTGCGATGGAACATTTTCGATCCCTTCCGGTGCGCCGAGTTTGTTATCGCTTGGAAACGGGGTGTTTCGAAGAAGTTGAAAAAATCTCGACGGTCCCCGCGGATCCGAGACGAATTCACCCGCTACCCCGTCAAATTTCGTCCCGATCGCCGCAGTTTTCGTGGAGGAAAAAATATTTATTATTTGAAATTTTAGGGGCGTGGCCAAAAATACGTTTAATATAAGTTAATAAGTAAAACTCTCTTATTGTATATATAATTAATTATTAGTTATTTTTATTGAGTTGATCCCTCTTATTTTTTTCACAAACTATCTGCAAGACGAGGGTTCCATATGGCTCGCCATCTTCAGGTTTTGGGCAAGCGAGTCGAACATAGCGAGCGGGATGTTATCAGTCGTGATCTCCTGCACAACTGAGTTATAAGCATTTTTCTCTGGTATTATCCGAATTCGCATATGGGTCTAACATTTTTATTGAAGGGGTCTTTTATAGTTTATTTGGTATTATTGGAGAATATACGGTAGTTTTAATTCGACTTATTATTACAAAAAGATTAATACTTAAGTAAAATTTGAAGAATTTTATCCAAGGAGAAAACAGAGACGTCGCTTTAACTTAATGCATTGTGCAAAATGGGATGCGCTTTAATCCCGTAGCATTAAGACTTTCAAATGTCATTAAATAATCCATGCATCACTTGATGAAATTCGAATTTTCTGGGTGGTTTTCGGAAGTGATTTAGGATGTACATATAAACATTTAATGTGCGTTAAATACAGAATTTTATAGATCTACCAACGTGAAAATATTTAGATGAAAATGGGAAGGTGTGTATGTGTTCGATTTACTCGATTTCTGTATACATAATATATTATTTTGGGTACGTGACAATAGACAATACATTTAGATAATCCTATCATATATGGGCAAACAACATCCTCGGTCCGTTTTCTGCCGATGATTCTTGAATCGACACTTGATAAAGTTTGACTTCGGCCAATCCTCGTACTACTTCACTCAGAGAAAGTGACTACCAGGTTTCCGTCAATATTTGGATAAATATCGTGAGGGACAATTTGTTTGACTGATGCATCCTTTCCCTCACCCCTTTTGCACGATTACTCTTTTGTAAACATTGTTCATTAACTGACATAGTCCTATTAAAGTGAAAGGAGGCAAAAGTGATATCTTCGTAACGAAAAAATGTGGTGAACATTTAAAAATAATACAGCATTAATAAAATGAATTGTTACAATTTTGACAACTTATACAAAGTCTACAGCCCATGTTCCACAAGTGTGACGTCGAATCCGAAGGTAGAGCAGGGAGGGGCTAAAGTTGTTTGGCGTTTTTACCAGTCGATTTGATCGTGAGGTTCGTTTGCACGCCGCTGACGAATGACAAGCAATATTCGCCCTTAATTTGACAACATGCTAAAATCTGTCTACTGCGCATTTTTATCGCCGGTCTCTTCCAATTTTAATACGTATACTTCTCTAGTTCAGATTTTCATTCCAAATAAACAAACGCGCCGAGAGTTCTTGATATCTGTCAGTGTCACTTAACCTTACCCTTTTGATTGCAAAATAATTATAGTAGTTTTGCAAGGAGAATAATTGTTTAGTTTTAAGTTGTATATTTCGTTTGCGTGCAAAAGCTTTAAACTACTATACAAAATAATTGTGTTGCAAAAGTTAAGTTAAGATGTTTAGTAGGCAACTGACAGCGACAGCCATCAGGAGTACGTGGCACATTGTTTATTTGAAATGAAAAACTGACCTACTCACGCCACAATTTTTTTCGATTTTTTTCATTACATGCTCTTCTTAGATAAGGAAAGAGTAGGGATACGTAAAGCTGAAGCTGACTTGGTGACAAACAACGTAATGAAACCAGATTACGGTTTAAGATTCAGGTAATTTAGCTGAAAAGAACGAAAATAATGTTTATAATCCTGCAACCAGACGTTTTAATACAACAATTTTCGTTCATTTTCATGGTAAGAGAAAAGAGGCAGACGTGATCTGTGCCATTGTTTTGGTGGCAACTGGGAACACAATAATCTGCTGCGTTGTTATCTTGTTAATCCTCTTTCTGAAGTTCTCTAAGGTACTCCTGTCGTTTTTTGTAATATGTGGGTGCAAATATTGTGAATCTGTTAATTGATAATAATTATACCGATAATTAAACTGATAAATAGTGTTAGCATAGAAGACAGTTTGCGAAGCACATGGCAAACTGCCGGTGTTTGAGATGTACGTACATTCCCGTCCAACCAACATATTATTATGTTTAAATAAGATTTGTCTCTTATTTTTTACAGTAAAATGTTTTCTAGCTACTATTACTATAATTACTTGTTCTCCATACGCTTATCCAGCGGTAACACACAAATTTTTAACGGATTTCCAAACGCTCTTTGTTTTAGATTTTTAGATTTATTTTTATTTCATGATGAAAAGGGATATTTCTTTTTAGAAGTTTGTATCCGTGTTCCGTTATTTTGCAACTATTTTGTATCACTTATTTTCAGCCAATTCCAGTGCTACAGTTATGTAGGTCGACGCATAGGAGTAGATACTTCTTCAAGTGAAATAGTCTGGAAGGACAAAGCCATGAAGGAGAACAATGGGGTTAAGTTCACAGTTGAAGATATTTGCAAGGGTAAGGGAGAGTGGGGGAATTGTGCGCATTTAAGGAAGATTTGCTGCTGTGACCAAATCATTAAAGTTATGGCGTTGAAATATATAGGAATGTAAGCTCATAACATAGTTTCATTATGCAGAAGTATATTTGATTGAAAGGTAGGTGTGGCAACATAAAAAATAAAATGCCCGAAGTCGCAAAAGCGCACAATTCCACAACACTCGGGGTAATTGTGCGCTTAACATTTAAAGCCATAAATCAGTACGATATAAGAAACATTTATTCTAAACTACCAGAATGTTTTATTCATATAACTAAATTAAAACTATTAAAACAAAATAACGAAAACCAACCATTTGGATTGGTACTTATAGGTAGCTACATATATCGCACTTTGGCGAAATTAGGAACTAAGGCCCGGTTTTTCAAAGAATCCAACACCGCGTTAAGTCTGACACCGGCTTCGTTGCTATGATACAACCAATCAGAAAGCCGGTATCACAGCAACAAAGCCGGTGTCAGACTTAACGCGGTGTTGGATTCTTTGAAAAACCGGGCCTAAGTATTTTTACCTTGGCAATAATCACAACGATAGTTTTTAGCAGACTCAGCACGATAATAAGTTCGCGGCATCTACGAAAAGCAAAAAAGAACAGCTATACTTGCTTATTCGTATTCAGCTGCATAGGGCTAAGTGTGCGCACAATTAACCCAAGGCAGATTCAACACAAAAGAAAATCGGAGCTGATAAAGAAGTTCGACTTTGTCGATGATTCTTACATTACAGCCATCTCCTTATCTCCTTATCTCGTTAGCTGCTGGAGCTAACAAATTATAACAATTCGTGCGTTTTGACGTTTGGCGACCATATTCACGTAAAAAGCGTGCTGCAACGCAAGTTGTTTACGTAGGTTGTTTAATGCACTTTTCGATAGAGGACAGCACTTGTTGTGTTCCAAGTTTGGCACTGTTTGTGTGAGAACCAACATGCGCACAATTACCCGCTGCGCACAATTCTCCCACTCTCTCTTAAATCATATTTTCGGATAATTGTAACCAACCAAATTTGAAAGATCATCTGGAATGCTTGAACACAAGAAAGTCTGGTAATTCAACCTTTTCTCCTGTTTGTAGGTGATAACGTAACTTTTAGCAACATTAAATAAGAATTTCTTGCGTGCAGTCGACCTTTGTTTCAAAACTTCTTTTGAGCTCTATCGTCCATTTCGACTTTCCAGAAGCATCTGTGATTATCTGGATATTTTATGGAATGCGTTAAACCCATTCTTACCCTAAAGTGTAGGAATGTATAAAAGTATAAAAATCCATCAGTTTATTATTAAGCCTATTTCAATAATTCACAAATTCTTTAAACGCGGTCGAAACATTGATTTTTTTACAAAGTGTTTACTGTGTTTATTGTGTATGCCAATATTTTCTTAAATATATAAAAATATTTATTTATATTTATGCTACAATTTGGTGGAGTCTTTCTGAAATATTAATTAGTTTGTAGTATACCTGCATCTCTACATTAATTAATAGTTGTTCAAATACTTTTATACATCGCTTTTATTTGCTTTGTAATAAGAAAAATAATGGCAAATATTTTGTTCTATAAATTACGCATATTCCGAGTATAGTGTAATGGAAATATACGGTGCTAAAGACCACTTGTTTTCAAATTATATTTGGGCAATGCGTCTTATTGTTACTTAAATGTTATCGCCTTTGTCAAGTGCGTGAATTATTTTGTGTATTAAATTAAGTCCCTTCGACCTGCGAGCCTCCCATTTCCAAGTATTAATTTTGTTTATAGAGGATTAAAATGGCCGTGGTGGTTAATTAAAGTTCTTTTATGCTTAAGCAAGTAATATTCCAAAAGACTGCGTTCTAAAGCGCGTCCACAAATACCGAATATAATGGAAAAACAATAAATTATATTTACAAATAAGTGCAAATATTAAATGTAAACTTTTGCATTTCTGATGGTTGTTTGAATGTACAATTATATGTTTAGCAACTCGTAAAGAATTTCAATAAGAGTTTGTTTAAGTAATCATGCCACTTATATTTTTATTATGAATAACAAACGCAAATATTTTGATGCAGAAATAAAAAAAGAGCAAAAAATAAATATTTTGGTATAATATTTTATGAATAAAATTCGGTTCATTAAAAGCTGAAATGTCAAATGTGAATTCAGAGGCAAAATTTTAATTAGGTGAACGAAAGCATTTCAGATAAATAATGGACTGAAACTTGTTATGAAGTAATTTGACATGCAGTGTTTTTGAGGTATATGTAATTTAAACTTTAATTACAGTGTCCAGTATGAAATAATAAAAAATAAAGAAACTGAAGTGTAGTCTGAAACTATATGAGGAATTTTAGAAAGTTAGTTCTTGAGTCGATGATAATTTCGTTTGCGAAAAAATTCGCCAACATTTTATTTATTACGCCCAGTGAGAAATCTGCATATTTTAGTGGCATTGAAATTCCGTGTCTTGCATATTATAATTTTTGCTCACGGCTGCATACTGCATTCACTAAACTCATTAGAATCATCCGTTTTGGGTCAATTTAATGCAATTTAAAACGCTATTATTTCATTCTTGCATTGTAGTCATATTAACCACAATTAATTAGATTTGAATTCATCCACGTGCCAGATATGCGAAGATTTTTATCTGGTATTATTGGTGAAAGAATAATAAATGCAGATATAATGTTATGTGCAATACCAGGTACATGTTCATACAGAGTGATTCAGCAACGTGGTTAGTGTTTTCCACGTAGCTACTACTTGAACTTCTAAAATTTGATACGCTGTGGCAAATGACACGCTTCCCAACGCGAACTCTGATCAAGTTGATAACAATAAAGAAAGAAATGGAAACACCAAGCTTTGACAAACTTCTCCTTTTTTATAAAAAATCTGGATTTAGTTCTATAATTCAATGCCTGGCGGGGTATTTACCCGAGGAGTAGTTGTTCGAACGGTCCAGTACCACTGAACAATACCAGATAATTACTCAAAGTAGTTGTCACTTGCTGATATCTGTCCACAGCGCGGCAGCATATAAGTATATAGCAAGTTAAATTGCATGGTTTGTGTGTGTAGGGGAAAGCACAATACTGATGAGTCCCAGAAGGACGAAACCAGTTGGTCTGCGGTTTTCCATACACATTCAAAACATGCAATATTTGAACACAAAGACCTGCTTAAAAGCACGTATGTACGTACAAGGAGGCAAATTATGATTGTTTCAAAGCCACCTTAGGTGGGGTAGCAGTCTGTAACGTCTCGTAGTGCAAAAAAATCTGGATTTAGTTCTATAATTCAATGCCTGGCGGGGTATTTGCCCGAGGAGAAGTTGTTCGAACGGTCCAGTACCACTGATTAAACTTCTTCTGTTTTCAGGCAAGAATCATCTTATTGAAAGTCATGCAAAATTTCAAAACAATATGACACTTTGCTTGCATCTGGGCAATTGTCCAAAGCAGACGTCTTTGCGACGTAACCCACAATCACTTAGGTATGGAAAGCTTTGTGTCAGAGGCATGTTGCGTTTGCTAATAGCATACCAAAACCAGCAACATAAGAGCGAGTGTAGGCCTGCATTAATCCGTAGGTATTCATGACTATCGACGAATCGTAAATCATCATATTTGTGTAGATACTCATTGTTAAAATTCTTTTGAAGCTGAAGATCTTCAAAATGCGTTTCTTCTCATAAATACCTCCAAACTACATCAATTAAAAATCAATTACAAAAATCTTGCGCTATCGTATTTGGCGATGAAGGGCCAAGACATGGCTCTAAAAATCGTTAAGAATTTGGGATTACTCATCGATTCAAACTTGCATTTCAATAAGCACATTAGCTCTCTATTACAGGGGGCTTACCTCGCGTTGAAGCTGGTGTATGGGCAGATGCATTATTTTAATTTGAATACTCAGAGGACGTTGTTCTCATATTGAACATGTTTAACAGACGTCGCCTTCACATGGTTTGCTTCTTTCTCAAGATTGTTCAGTTCCGTTTGTCTGTGTATTTGTATAACAAACTTATATAATTTTTCGAACTCGGCGTCGCCACTCGCCGAAAGTCCCTAAGGTTTACCATTCCGCGGCATCTCAAGCAAATATTTAAAAGTTCCCTTATAATGACGTGTCCTGTTTTAATCAGTTCCATTCGTTTCTGAGTCTGCCTTGCGATTCAAAATGCAAATTATTCAAGATTTTATTAAACCGGCAGTATTCGGTTTTTCTGTCTGCTTTGCAATATTGTAGGCTGTGGATGTGCCGTTCTTGTCCCCCTTCCTTTTCTCTCATCTTCTTTGCTTTCTTTATTTTTTCTTTTGTTTTCTTCTCTTCTTGTATGTTGTATCCCTTTCCTCCTGTAGGTAGTTTGCTCTTAGATGTATTTTCAGAATCTAATATCAAATATTTTGTGAATTGGCTTCCATGGAAGATCAGACTCTGTGAGTACTGTGTTATTTGTAGATACCTGAATGCTTGGCGTTTCTTTCTTTCTTCTTTTTTTCTTTCTTTATTCTTCGTTATAGCAACTTGGTGTTAATAATTGTATTACTATTATTATTTATTATTCATCTTCATAAAGTTCTCAGTCTGAAGACTGGTTGGACGCGTACCTCCATCATTTCCTAGCCTGATCTGACCCTCGCATTTCCCTAGAAGTAGAACATCCTACAACTCTAACTATTTGAGAGCAGTAGTCTGATCTGGGCCTATATAAGTTAAAAAGAAACTACATTGAAACACAGCATTTTCCAAGAATCCTGTTTTCATTTTATTTGTTGGTCTCGTACAATTTTCTGAATAAGGGGTGATTAAGTGCAAATCCGAACGGCGAACGCTTCGCAAATTCTTGGCGTAAGAGAAAAGTGTTGAAGAACAACTATAAATATTTCAGAATGCAAAAAACTTCAGTCAGGGTTAGTGGGTTCTCTCTAAACTCTAAAACCACCACCAATTTGGTTAAACCAATGGTTCGAGATCGCTGAAACGACACACAAGTGTTCGCACCCGTTCAACCTACTGTTCATGAAATATAGATGGCGCATTGAAAATGGAACATCCTGAAAACGAGAAACTGCGGTATCAAATAAGTTTTACCCTATACATTAAACTTGTTGAAGGCAGAAACGTCATCTAATTTACATACATCATTTGAAGTACAAACTGCCGACAGCATACCTAATAGGTACATTTTTAATAAGTATATTGCATAACAAAACCTTTAGGTGGTTATTTCGTATGGTAATTCCTGTTAACAATTAAACCGATCATGCACTTACATAATATTATTTTGAGTTACATTATGCAGCTTGAGTGTCTCATTAACTTGTGCCAATTTTGACCCAGTTAATGCAAACGCATTTTTGTCAAAACAAGCTAATAAAAACATGCAAAATACGAGTGAAATCGATCAATACTGTTCTGCATGAGTAAATTCAAATTTAAAAAATTGGAAATTCTGAACAGGTAGTTCTGTTTTTGAAATCAACGGGCGTTTTCAAAGTTTTATGGTGACGTAAACAACAGAATGACATTTTAATTGCATTAAAATAGACTGATAGAAATAAGAGGGTAATGTATTTTTATGAGCTGCAAGCGAGCTCTCAAAATTATTGAAGTCCTTCATTTATAAATAAACCACTTCGTACTACAAATTGTAACAAACAGGTGCTTATTATTATTATAGCGAGTGAATCACAGATCTTGAATGAAATGTTGTCAGGTGATAGACCACTGAATAATAATAAATAGGGTTATCCGAATATGTTTTCCTTTATATTCAAGATGAAGATGATCGCCAGAAATGGCGATCGTTGTGATGAAGAATAATAAAGATAATGAAAATAGTTTCACTTTTATACAATCTAACAGCAGTGTACGCGTAAGCATGCTAGAGGGAGTGCATAAAGCGCTACACCTCACGCCGCCTATCATTGCCTCCTGCTTTATCCCAGGAACTCAATTCCTTGGAACGAGTCGACTCCAGGGGTGACGAAACTATCAGTTAGTGACAGAGCATGATAGAGATTGATCCAGTGTTCGCTATATTTGAGTCTAGCGCTCTAACTAAGACCATCACGTCGCAAAGGTAGCTTCATTATTTCTTATGCAAAATGTTTTTGCATCCCACTTTTTCGTTCATTTTGTTAATGTTAATTGTTACGCCGTTGTATTGATGCTTCTCCATTTGTTAAAGTAAGAAATTTATCTAATTTTGAAATATGTTTTTCTAAAACAATCTATTGCACCAACAAAAATTTTTCTATAAATTTGTAAAGTGAATCGTGCAGACGATGAAAGGAGTATAAATAATGTGCATGCACTACAATAAATTATAGAGGAAGTGGAGGGCCATCGATAGTAATTAACGAATTCGTTCAGCAGGCGAATATGTTCATTTGGCACAAGTGGCTGCTTATTTCCGTAGATTTCATTGCCAACAGCATTTAATACAGAAGAGTAACTAATACATAATCTCTACAAAGAGCAATTGGCACTTTTAGAATTTGAGAAGGAAAGCAGAGAAGTAGATATCGGGAAAATGATTTCATAGGGATTGTACCGCAATTATTTGGTAAACTAAGGATTACAGGATCTTACGCGATTCCGCGTGACTAACCGATGTTGGCACTAGGATTACAGTGATTTTATGGTGACTACGAAAACCATAAAGACCTATTTGGAATTAGAAAGTCATGGAGTTTTGAAATTTTTTCATTTGGTCTTATACCTGGTAATATCCTGTATAATATTTTCGACTTTTTATTACGGCAAAAGTTATTCCTGAATACCGATTTAATCCTGTCAAAATATTACCTACCTTCTGCTACGTCTTCATCCAACCCTGAAATACTTAAATTTCAAAATTGCGTTGCATCTGCCAGCATGGCTGTAAAAAGAAATATGAAGTTTAGACAAAAATCGTTTTATCCAAGTTCATAGTAAAATCGACCAAGTTATTTGAAAATGAAGTCATATGCAGAGTGTTCCAGTTGACCTGCACACAGCAAATGCGGGATAAGCTGCATAGCCTGTAAGCCTACATATCTCTTCGTAATTACAGCAGCTGTTCTAGTAAGTTTAATCTACTCGAGATACCTACCTAATTATTGTAGGTATAAAACATTTAACTTCAGTGCTTTGTAGGTACCTACCTATAGATAAGAAATTAAACAAAATAAATGTTGGGTTACTTAAATTTTGTTAATTATTTAAATCCGGTTCTAATTGGGTCACTTCACAAGAATATATTAAGTTTTATTTTTCATATTTGTAATTACAAAACACATTTTTTTCTGTTGTGGTTTAAACTCTATAACATAAAAACTGTATCGAAAGTACGCATTAAAAACTAAAACTATAAAACATAATAATAAGGTACTTACCTAACACTACCATAAATAAGAGGAGATAAGTATTGTCTAGGTATTAACCATTATCGTAAGTCAGTAAGGTAATGGAATATTTGTTTTTTTCCTGTCCCCTGCATTGTTAAGCTAGTATAGTACACATTGCGCCAGTGGCACCAAAGACATTCAAGATTTAAAGAGATACTACTGGCATTTTTGTGCAAATATCTACTTGTTTGTGATGCCGACAACACTGAAGACCAGGGGGTAGCGGCAAGCTTTTGTAAAGCTTCAGTCAAATTCGAATTCAAAGGGCAATGGGATATTAACGAAAATTTTTAACACCCCACATAAACGTAAAAGTGATTAAAATTTGAACGCTCAATTTTAGCTTACTCTTAAACATTGCCATTTATTTGCAGAATTTATTCCGCGCCAAATGTGTACCCTAAGCGAAAAAAGAAAAAAAAGCATGAGCTTTACAGTATTTTTAGTATGCACGTGTACCGTTATTTTTTTTCATCATTCCACCAGCAAACATTTAGACTGTGAACTGAAATCCCTCTTTTGGTTGTCGTTGGGTGGTACATAGTACGAGCGTCACTCAAGAGAGTTGGCGGCATTTTAACTAAAATGTATTACATTACTGTCCACATCAAATAAAGTCATACTAATGGCAGTATAATCTCTTTCTCATTTACGTCCGCACGCTATACCTATATAGTTTAATGCGGAGTAAGCTTTACATAGAGGCTCCCTATTCTTATTAGGGTTTCGCAAGACCAAGACAAGACGAGACTTACACCAGTCTTGGTATTGGTCTTGCATCCTCGTGTTGGGCTTGGTCTCGGTCTTGGTCTTGAAACCCAAGACAAAGACAAGAACCACATAAGTCTTGGTCTTGGTATTGTTTTTTCTTGGTCTTGTTTGGTTTTTATGAGAGTACGAGAAATTTATGAATTTCAATGTTTCCACACCCACTGGATGGCAGATAGTTCAAAAATAAGAAGTCCTATTTCATATTTGCATAATTTCATAATTTTTTGTTCGGAAAATAATGATTCAATAAGTTGACCGTCGACTGAATCTGAATACAACTTTTGTATTTAGTTCATGGCTCAACTAAAATTGGTACATATTTTGTGTTAAGATGTAATATAATAAACTTATAATTTAAAAACCAAGATGAAAGCTGTAAAAAGTGATCAGACATCTGAAATGTACTTACTTCCCATAAAATTTATTTTATTTATTCTAGTATAGATTATAGTATAAGGATCTTCAGCGTGATCATTTAAAAACGAGCCACCTCAAATATCTAAGAAACGAATAGAATTATGAAAGAACGCCGAGACACGTAAATTTATGACTCAAGAGGGACAGATTTTGATGTATAGTTGATGTCTGTAAATCTACCCCCTAGCCCCCAGTCACACTCACTTTAAAATCTCAAATGGCATCATATCGCTTGTGATATCTCATTTTAAAGGAAATCGAATGAAGAATACAGCAGCGATATTTATTTTTTAATTATTCCTTATTTTGAGCTTTAAAAACTAAAATAAGGTCATTTCAACCTTTCAGTAAATAAGAAAAATAATGGGTTAAATTTGATACATAATAAGAGTTAAACCTTGTAGATATCAGATAACAAACATTTCATACAAAAAAGAAGCTTTGGAATTTAAAACAGGAAAATATAACTTTTAGAATAATTCAAGGAAAATCTATCTTAGATGCTCAAAATGGGATCAGTTGTTTGCAAAAACGATAATAAAGTCTATATTCTCGAATTGCCTTCTTACATTCAGGAATGTTTGGGAGGGAATGTTTCGGCATGTTTCTGATATTGTGCACCTCAAATTAATTAAATTTTCTGTGTGGATTTGACACATTGCTGATTTAGAATATATAGCCCCAAAAGAGAAAATCTAGCAGGCTGAGATAAGGAGTAATCAAAAAATAAACATCACTGCTGTATTCCTCATTCGATTTCCTTTAAAATGAGGTGTCACAAGTAATATAATGCCATCAAAGATTTTAAAGTGAGGGTGGCTGGAGGTTGGGGGGGGGGTGGTGGTTTCACCAACGTCAACTATACGTCAAAATGTGTCCCCCTCGATTCCTAAATTTACGTGTCTCGGCGATTTGGCGTATTTATATTCGTTCCTAAGATATTTGAGGTGGCTCGTTTTTAAATGATCACACTGTATAATATGCGCGGTAGGCAGCCCAATTTTGTCACCACTCGCGCATGACGTAGGTGCGAAACAGAGAGTCACGGGAAACACTTCTCCGTGATGTGCGAACGCAATGAATGAGTATTTAGTATTAAAAGTATACGAATTTTAAGCATTATTTCCAATTTTTGTTATGAAAAATTGCAGTTGTTTTAATTAATTTTTCAATAAACTGAAAAATAACTGTCAAACATTTTCTAAAATATCAAGACCAAGACTTTCCCAAGACTCTTGCTCCAAGACTCTTGGTCTTGGAGGTTAAGTCTTGGTATTGGTCTTGGATCATTTATGTTAGTCTTGGTCTTGGTCTTAGTCCAGAATTCAAGACCAAGACAAGACAAGACCAAGACTTTTCTTGGTCTTGTGCGAAACCCTAATTCTTATCTGTATAAGGAACAAATAAAAATATTTTTTACAATAGTCTCTAAAACTGTCTAATGATACCTATATTACTTTTTTATGGATTCTAAAATAAGATTCTATTTTGATTTTGGAGTGGATTGCGTTTCTACTCACAACAAAAGGTAATTCAGAAGGTCGAAGAAAAGTTCGGTAAATCACATTAATAACAGATATTAGATGAATTAATTAATAGTTATTTAACGAACAAGTGTATTAATAAAGGCGATTAATAATCGAGACATTTTCACTCACGAGCGCAGCGAGTGAGTTAATTGTCGAGATTATTAATCGCTTTTTAATATAAGAGTTCGTTACAAAATTTTTCCGTCGACTTTTAACGTAAAATCTTCGTCAACACCCATTTATTAAATTTTGTAGGAATTACGATTTCAGAAACTATAAGCTTGACAGTGACAGATCTTGATGACATGACAACTTGATTTAGATATTTCATTGTATATGTTTGGTTGCCTAGGGTACTAAAATCGTTTATTAATAGAAATCATTCATTAATAGGGGTCATTAACGAACTGTTTTGCGTTTGTTAATCATATTCATAAATACACTGTCGACGGAAAATCAATTAAATAGAAAAACCATGGCAGCTAGGATAATACCTTTTCAAAATATCTGACGGTGAGTTCCAATTGTGGGTGAAATCCCAGTCTAAAAATTGAAATGGCAGTAGGGGTTAAGGGGGGTTCATTCCAGAGCACCTTTCAATCTCAACGCGTCAACCAAAGTTTCATAATATTCCATCAGCTCAATTCAAAATGGTAGCGGACTCAAAATTTAGCGAATATCTTCGTTTTTAATAGCAAAAACTAACGCCCAAAACTGTTATTGTTAATGTTGTCTTCAGAATTGAAAGGAGTTTCCAATGAGTTGTCATTTGAACCCTATGTTTTCAATTTTTCATAACAAAATGACGCCCGGCCGCCATCTTTCGGTACTCTGTCTCTTTGTCAAATGTTTTGAGAAATCTACTATCGCAGTTGCCAAGGAGGTTCCCCAAATTTGGTTACTTCCTGAAATTATAAACCGCCGCCATTGAGTTGATAGAACATTACGAATCATCGCTATACTTAGGCCGCCGAACAGACGGAGTGATCACCCTGCAAGCATGAGCTCTAGGCGGGACCACTACCAATTTAGGACGACCCATCCGCAGTGATGCGCTTTCTTTAGGCCCAACGAAGTCGCATCACTCCAATTCGGTCGTCATAAAGTAATATTGGCCCCGCTAGAGCACGTTCTTGCAGGGTGATCACTCCGTCTGTTCGGCGGCCCAAGTATAGTCGTGTTCAAAATGAACATCCCTTTTGAGTAAACTCTCACTTTTCCCTTGCCGCCATTTCAATTTTTTTAAACCAAGATGGCGCGTGGCAGCCATCCATGGGGACTGAAGGTATTCGATATTTGCTTACTCCATGTCATTCTATTCGAAAAATATGAGAGGGGAAGACATTTGACTGACACTGTATGTATTATTGAAATACGAAGCCACAGAATTGTATACGTTCGTGTACGAAGCTTACCTAATAGAAATGCGTTAAATAAAGTATCAACACAGACTACCAAAATGTAAATATTAATACTTAGTAACAATTTATTATTTTTAGTTTAGTAGGAATTTGAAGACATTAAAGAAGATTAATATTGAAGAAAATCTGTAAACATAAATAGGAATTTGTGAATGTCATTAACAGATTTTATGTAAAGTTTTCATGTACGTAGTAAAATTCTTATACTCGTTTCCCAAATTAGCACCTCTTTAAATTTTATTCTAAAATAACTGGAGAATACAAAGATTTTAAATTTGTGTATTGAAAATCAACCACAAGTAGGTAACTTAAAATTTTGCTCCTTATTGAAGCTTGAATGCATCATCAGGCGTTAATAAAATATAATGT
The DNA here is from genome assembly GCA_963966045.1 of Xestobium rufovillosum. NCBI lineage: Eukaryota > Metazoa > Arthropoda > Insecta > Coleoptera > Ptinidae > Xestobium > Xestobium rufovillosum. The sequence continues at coordinate 22,998,110 of OZ014494.1, forward strand.
TGCAGAATGTCACATTATAAACAAATTTAATTTATCAAACTCAATATGTATACAGGGTAGGCAAGCGAATAAGTCAATAAGTATATAATTATTGCTCATTATTATTACTTTATAATGTATAATTCGCGTTAATTTGTTATGAGTGACATATTACAAATTAGTAATGAGTTTTACAAAACATTAAGACACCTAAATAACTTTTCATTTTAAAAGCAAATAAGATAAAATTCTTGCCAGTTATAAAGGACAACTTTTTCTAGGAATAGGATTTTTAAAAAGTCAAAACCTAGCCAACAACGATTAAAATCTATAGTGCCGTTTGAATGAAGTTATCATAGATAGAAATTAGTGGTACTGGACCGTACGAACAACTACTCCTCTGGCAAATACCCCGCCAGGCATTGAATTATAGAACTAAATCCAGATTTTTAGTACTACGAGACGTCACAGAAAGCTACCCCACTTAAGGTGGCTTTGAAGCAATCATAATGTGTCTCCATGTACGTACGTGCTTTTAAGCAAATCTTTGTTCAAATATTGCATGTTTTGAATGTGTATGGAAAACCGCAGACCAACTGGTTTCGCCCTTCTGGGACTCATTAGTACGGTGCTTTCCCCTACATACTCAAACCGTGCAATTTATCTTGCTATATATGCTGCCGCGCCCTGGACAGATATCAGCAAGAGACAACTACTTTGAGTATTTATCTGAGAGTAATAATTAGTGGTAATGGACCGTTCGAACAACTACTCCTCGGGCAAATACCCCGCCAAGCATTGAATTATAGAACTAAATCCAGATTTTTAGTACTACGAGACGTCTCAGAAAACTACCCCATCTAAGGTGGCTTTGAAGCAATCATTAATGTGTCTCCATGTACGTAATATTTGAATTAAGATAGAGCAAAAATGTGTTAAAAATTGTTGTAAATCATTAAGGAATACCTGAATACGAAGTTTCGCTGAACAATTTTAATTTCAACATTTTTATTTAGTAAGCAGCAGTTTTAATAACAAAGAGTACTTACCATGAAACAACAAAATGAGTGAAAATTGTTTAATGTCCAGAAAAGTCAGTTTAGGACTTACAAAAAAAATCTAAATTTTTTAAGCGCTAAATAAAACAAACTGTTGATTAATTTTGAATTTTAAGAAACGAAAATTTTTCAACGAAACAATATTTGTTGTGGGTTTCCTATTATCTTTCTGCTCTATCTTAATAATTGTTAACTATCACTTTTCCTTACTTGAAACACGACGATAAAAAATATGCCTCTGGTACCTAGTTAGCACCAGCAGAGAATAAGGATTTAGAGAACCAACAACCATGATGGAATTTGCCATTTTACGGTTCATTTTCGATGATCCTGATCAATGAATTTGAGTCAATCACAAGTAAGGGATGTAGTTAATCATCGTGAATTATAGGTAGGTACTTCTTTTGGATTTTGAAGCACTACCATGTTCTAAATTCAGCTAGGTATTCATAAAAATTATACACTTCTTAGATGTTCAATAGCAATTTTTCATTCACTAGTGCTCACAAATACTCGAAGAAATTTCCTGATACATTGTAGGAATATCCAACAACTAGATACCAGTGGCGTAGCCACACACCCGCGAGCCCCCGCCATGGCGGGGGGGCCCGTAAGTTTCAGGAGCCCTACGCCCTGCCATGGGTTAGAAAATGTTTTTTTCCGCAACAAAAAATTTACCTACGTATTTTCTTTACTTTTCTGTGGTCTGTAAATGAACTTACACATAATGATATTTCTTGTTTGAAAATGCTTTAAAATGGTTTCTAAAACGCAAAATTAAAAAAAAATCTCAGGGGGAGAAACCCCCGGGCCCCCACTTAGTGTGGGGCTGCCGCCCCCCACACCCCCCGTTGTTAAGGGCCTTTTGGATTTTTTCGCGGGGGGGTCAAAAATTTATAGTTACGCCACTGCTAGATACGTAATAGTACCTGCATGAAATAAGACATCGGGATCAAATCAGTTTTCTCACTTTTATGGGTGAAATGTTGAACACAAAATGCAAAAATCACGTCAGCAGTTCAGAATAAAATAAGCAATGGGATTGCTAAAATTTTTGCAGTTGAAATTGACATGTTTCTTCTGGGGAATATACTTATTTTTGCATAGTTTTGTTACTGAATGTCAGTAATGTAGGTAGAACCTCTATTTTATTTTCACAGTTATTTTTAGGACAGACTGTGTATTAAAGCGGCTTCCCACGGCGTGTGATTTGTCAAACCCGGCTTGGCAAACCAGGTTCGCCAAATCAAGTTTGCCAAGTCACGTATTCTACGCTTTATCGTTCCCATGGTCTGTTGAATTACAAACCACGAGCATTCATCGGAGTTTGGCAAATAAGTTTCATTTGAAAATGAACGGTCAAACTGAAAGCGTTGCTTTGTGTGCCGCTGCCTACGCAGTTGTTTTGGGAAGTTATTATTGTTTGCTGAAGATATTAAGTCGCAGAAAGAGGCGTTACTGGATGGATATCTTCAACAAAAGTCGAGTTCAGCGAGTATAAAATTCTTTATCTTTTGCTACGAAAGTACATACATACTGAATAGATCAGCAGTTTAATTTCATCAGCAAGAAGAAAGAAAACAGCAACAATTTTCAAAAGTTAAAAACGCAGAATAATATACACTAAATGCAAAGCCCGTTGGAACGTGCAGCGTACTGATGCGAGCCAAGCCGACAACCCCTTTGACTCGTGCCAGATTACCGACAACAGATGGGAACCACAAGCCGAGCTAAAATATCCACGAGCCATTGCGAGCCGCGCCATTCCTACGGCGCCTAATTCTGCGAGTCCCGAGCCGGACTTGCCAAACATCGCGCCGTGGGAAGCCGCCTTTAGACGCTGTCAATCTTCACTGGAGACTGGAATGCAGACGTAAACAAACCTGTCAAAGGTTGAACTCCAGACGGCATTGGCAGTCTAGGTGAAGACGCTATGGTAACCCATCTGATTTTGTACCAAAATGATTAACGATAATTTAATAATGCTTCCGAAGATCTAAATAAATCTTTATGTCTTAACTTTGTTTGTGTCTATTTTTAACATCCTAGTTTATGATTCTTTCTTATCAAAGTAATGGGTTCTGTAATGGCGTAGATATAATAGACGATCACGTTGTTAGGTAAATTTTTATTAGGTTAGGTAGCAGGCAGATAAACAGGTGAGCAGAAATCTGCAAGTGTGGGGTAGGGTCCGTTACAGTATATTGAAAAAATACCTTGTATACAATTTATTGTTAACTTACATCATATCTAGCATAATTATCTCAAACTATAAAAAATTATATTTGCCACAAGATAAAAATATATTTAAAGAACCCAACAATTATTGGACGCTCAAAGACTTTGAACATATCGTGTTATGTCATACGATTTCCATTCATTTTCAGCTAGTGTTATCAGTAGATACACAAAGAGAGAAATTGTATACTTAATACTATACCCATTAGGGACACGCGCGTGAATGGAGATGCATAGTAATTGTTCATAATCGTACATAGTCTGTACGTCAGACGTGTCATAATACCTGAGGAAATGGTAATTTTCGTCAATTAAGTTATATATACGTGTCAATCTGTCTGCCATTCATCTGATGTTATGACGTGTGTATGAAGAAAAAGGAGGAATGTATAGAGCATTTCTTATACTTATACGTAGTAGTAGGTATTCTCTGACTTATACATACAATGATCTCATCCGTGGCCTACGAAGGCCACGTCTCATCCCGATCTCATTTTATTTACCTACCTTCATATTTGCTTGTTATACCTTGATCAAGAATGCATAAGGTAAAATTAGTCTTTCTAGTATGAGGGCGCTTCGAATATAACCAGGAATATTCTTACGATATTTCATATGTAATATCACAGACGAATTTATATTCGTTATATTCGTCTGTGGTAATATGCAGTACCTATATTACGAAAATGTTTCATTACAGCCGAGGGCTATAGACGACGCCAATTTATTTCACGAAACCAATAAATTTATATAAAATATTTGGCACAAATAATTAAAAAAATACAGTAAAAAAATTAAGCAACAAAACAATTAAACAACAAAGATCAATTAACGAACACTAAACAATCAAACAGTATTCATCTAACGGTTTAAACTTCTCCAAATGAACTTTTCTAAATAACGGTCAGTATTGCATCCAATAACTACTTCATTCGCCTTCTTTTTCCAATCATTTTTCAAAAGAACTGATTGTCCATCGCAGCCACTTACAGACTTACATTCCTTTTATACACTTCATTGCAGGGTTTGGATATGGAAGATCTCCGAACACCCAACTTTTATGTAAAAATCAGATTTATGGTAAATATGATCGTTAAAGACATCTGCCGACTTGTTTACAAACATTGAAGTAAACAACAATCATAGGCGCCGAATGGGGGTTACTCTCGTAACAATATTTTTATTCATACCAACTGCAAATACTTGGGGGTAACATTAGTTTTTCTTATTAAACAGGCCATAATATATTTACCTGAAAGATGCTCAAAATAACAGTAATACCATGAACCCCATTACCTCTCCTGGAATAGTTTTCAAAAGTACATTAAAAATTTCGAAGATCTCGTACGAAATAATCTTTCAAAAAGGGACACTACCACTATGTTTTCACGGTACTAAAGTATCTTGCATAAAGAGGACTACATAATTGTGAAATAGTCTTGCATAAAACTTGCCCTGAAAATTTCGTCAACTTTCAGGCAGCCTGTTCCGAAAATGTATACATCAATAAAAAATAGAACGTAAACTAAACACGAGATTTCAACAACCTGCATTTCGGAAACGAATGTGTTTTATGGTGTAAGTTTAAATAGCTGTCGCTACTCGAAATTTCTTACAATAGAAATTTCATATTATCGGAACTCATGTACCTACCTGTCCCTAATAGGGGACATAAGTGCCTTCGTCATACGTCAGATTTTCATTCCAAACAAAACAAAAGCACGTGCCATTTGACGTTTATCGATATTATTTACAACGTCTTAAACTAGTTTTTGCAATATAATTATAGACGTTTTGCAGTGAAAACAATTTATTTTCAATTTGCGTGTTGGGCTTACGTGTAAAAACTTGAAAACAACTATAATTATATTTCAGAGGTTAGATTAAAACGTCAGAAAGCACGCGGCTTTGTTTTGTTTGGAATGAAAATCTGACGTTTCTGACGCGCCACTTATCTCCCCCATTCTGTGAAAGCGAGTTCGATAAATTATTTCTATCTAATCCGACGTTCCGACGTTCTGACAATTATATTTATAAAAAAATTCTTTGGATTTCCTAGGTGACGCCACTGGGAATAGCAATACCCAATGCAATGTAAAGAACTTTAAAGAAGGGGTACCGCGACATCCATTGAGTACATGCCGTACTTCTATTGCGGTATTACAGATCTCTACTATAGAATACATTTACTAAACAAATACCACCTAAAATATATGGATTTTCCTTAAGCATTGGTAATTGAAATTTCTCATGAAATCTAGTATCTGTCAATTTATTTTTGACATCATTTTGTGAAATTCTATAAAAGCAATAGCCATTTGTGGCGTCCAGAAGTAGGAACCTGTAACTCTAGCTCTGCATTACTGCATGGCAGAACGACACGTGCGACACGTGATTGTCAAACAGGGCAAAACATAAACAAATAATTTATTCCAAAGTTTTAATCAGTTTGATTCGGCAGGACAAATCAAATTTATTACAATGAGCAGGAGAAAGAAGACCAAGGTGTGTATACATTTTCAATTGCGTTATAATTATTACTTAAGTAATATTCAACACGTTTCAAAGGGGACAAAAGTGAGGTTATCTATTTAAATTTTAAACTTCCAGGTAGAATATAAAGATATGGAAGAGAAATCAAGCAATGCCGATGATGAGAATGCTCCTGAACCGATAGAAAAACGCAAGTCTTTAACTCCTGATAAAAAATTAAATACAGCTGCGACTTCTTCAAAGACTACTAAAAAGGAAACTAAGAAGGAGGAGATTAAGAAAGAGGATGATAAAAAGAAGGACCAAGAACCAGAATCAGAACTAGATGATCCTGTTGTAAAAGAACTGTTTTCAGGACTGGAAGGTGCAGCATTTCAGAGCCGAATGCCATACGATAAAATGACTTCAACTGAAGCAGCAAGTTTTCCGGATATCGCTCAAGCAGCACTTCAGACTGTTAAAGTGTACTTACATATACGTAATAGAATATTGCAGATGTGGCTGGACAATCCTAAACAGCAGCTAATTGTTGAACATGCCATAGAAAAGATGGAAACTCCATTTAACAGTGATATCCCTCTTGTAAAAAGAGTTCACACCTTTTTGGAGCGAAACGGGTTTATTAATTTCGGTATTTTCAAGCGACTGAAAGCAATTCCGTCTAAGAAATATGGGAAAGTAATAGTAATAGGTGCTGGCATCGCAGGATTGGCCGCAGCACAACAGTTGCAACAGTTTGGATTGGAAGTTATCGTTTTAGAAGCTAGAGATAGAGTTGGGGGGCGAATTGCAACATTCCGTAAGGGTAAGTAGAGGACAGATACACAATTGCTCTTTGTTTTTCAATAGCATTTATACAGGGTGGCCCGAAATTAGCGTGCAATATTTTACCAGCGTGTTCTGTGGTCAAAAATAAGACAAAAAGCTCTTATAGGCGTATACCGAAATATGCTTCGCAAAGGAGCTATAGCTTTCTAAAAGAGAAGGCCTGAAGACGTTTCCTTCTAAATATCTTCGAAACAAGTCCAGTTAAAATTATGAAATTTTATGAAATTTGTAAGTACCAAATGCTGAATCTTTTGCTGTAAACATAATTTCTAAAATTTAACAGGGGCGTCCCAAATCTTGGGGTGGTGGAGGTAAGATTTACCCCAACTTTTTTTACAACATGTCGTTTTCAATTTTTTCATAAAAATTTGAAACTTCAGAGTTTTTTGCAAAAAAAATGTGCTCCTGTCTCGTTTTGATAGGAGGCACCGTTATCGAGCACAAACGATTTAAAAATTTCGCTGCATGCCCAAAAAATTCCTACAAGAAGTGGAAAACTTCGTTTGTATACTTAAACGAGACAGGAGCACATTTTTTTTGCAAAAAACTCTGAAGTTGCAAATTTTTATGGAAAAATTTCCGGAAAAATTGAAAACGACATGTTATGGAAAAAGTTGGGGTAAATTTTACCTCCACCGCTCCCAGATTTGAGACGCCCCTGTTAAATTTTAAAAATTATGTTTACAGCAAAAGATTCAGCATTTGGTACTTACACATTCCATAAAATTTCATAATTTTAACTGGACTTGTTTCGAAGATATTTAGAAGGAAACATCTTCAGGCCTTCTCTTTTAGAAAGCTATAGCTCCATTGGGAAGCATATTTCGGTATACGCTTATAGGAGTTTTTTGTCTTATTTTTGACCACAGAACACGCTGATAAAATATTGCACGCTAATTTCGGGACAGCCTGTATAATAAATGCGTGGTGGGGTATTTGCCCGAAATTAGCGTGCAATATTTTACCAGCGTGTTCTGTGGTCAAAAATAAGACAAAAAGCTCTTGTAAGCGTATACCGAAATATGCTTCGCAAAGGAGCTATAGCTTTCTAAAAGGGAAGGCCTGAAGACGTTTCCTTCTAAATATCTTCGAAACAAGTCCAGTTAAAATTATGAAATTTTATGGAATGTGTAAGAACCAAATGCTGAATCTTTTTCTGTAAACATAATTTTTAAAATTTAACAGGGGCGTCTCAAATCTGGGGGCGGTGGAGGTAAGATTTACCCCAACTTTTTCCATAACATGTCGTTTTCAATTTTTCCGGAAATTTTTCCATAAAAATTTGCAACTTCAGAATTTTTTGCAAAAAAATGTGCTCCTGTCTCGTTTACGTATACAAACGAAGTTTTCCACTTCTTGCAGGAATTTTTTTGGCATGCAGCGAAATTTTTAAATCGATTATGCTCGATAACGGTGCCTCCTATCATAACGAGACAGGAGCACATTTTTTTTGCAAAAAACTCTGAAGTTTCAAATTTTTATGGAAAAATTGAAAACGACGTGTTGTAAAAAAAGTTGGGGTAAATCTTACCTCCACCACCCCCAGATTTGGGACGCCCCTGTTAAATTTTATAAATATGTTTACAGCAAAAGATTCAGCATTTGGTACTTACATATTCCGTAAAATTTCGTAATTTTAACTGGACTTGTTTCGAAGATATTTAGAAGGAAACGTCTTCAGGCCTTCTCTTTTAGAAAGCTATAGCTCCATTGGGAAGCATATTTCGGTATACGCTTATAGGAGTTATATGTCTTATTTTTGACCACAGAACACGCTGGTAAAATATTGCACGCTAATTTCGGGCCACCCTGTAGATTATAGGTTGAAAACTTAAAATTAAGTACTTACTGCAAAATTACTACAAAGTTAAACACTTGCTTCTTATTTGTATAGACATTGGTATAGACCTACGAGAACTTGCAAATAAGTAGCATTTCCAACTCTATTAATTATTCGTGCATTCTCTAAGAATCAATTATTGCAGTTAACAAATTTATTGAATCAAGTTTAAGTATAATGTATATTTTTATAGGAAATTACATTGCGGATCTAGGTGCAATGGTAGTTACAGGTCTTGGAGGCAATCCTGTAACTACCCTCAGCAAGCAGATTGATATGGAGCTCCATCGCATCCGTCAGAAATGCCCACTCTACCAGTCAAGCGGTGTAACAGTGGATAAAGATAAAGATGAAATGGTTGAACGTGAATTTAATCGTCTCCTAGAAGCAACGTCGTACCTGTCCCATCAGCTGGACTTTAATTATGCTGGGAACAAACCAGTCAGTCTTGGTCAAGCCTTGGAATGGGTTATTAAGCTGCAAGAAAAACATGTAAAAGAGAAACAGATTCAGCACTTAAAAGCAGTGATCACTTTGCAAGAGAAGTTGAAAACAAATCAGAAGCAAATGGTCAGCATTAAAGAGCACATGGAGGAGTTAAATGCTAAGGTGAAAGAGTTGGGTACCATAGAGAAGAGGGATATTCAGTTGGAGTTTGCTTATCGAAGTAATATAAAAGACTTGAATGCCTGTGCGAAGCAGTGGGATCAGTTACAGGAGCAGGCTAAAGAAATTGAAGGGAAAATGAAAGAGCTAGAAAGCTCTCCACCAAGGTGAGCATTAATTTTAATACCTACCAGCTGTGCCCGTAGTTCTAGAAGATTTCTTGAATAAGATTTGGAATCTTGTCAGTAGAGATCAGATTATATGCATTTGAATATTTTCTTTGGTGGTATGCAGCTCATAAAAAATTTAGATAATGTTGTTTTGTGGTCAATACTATTATTTTGCATATTTCAAACACTGTTGCTTACTTCATATTACATGAACATTGGCACATTTAACGATTTAACTGCTTATAAATTGCATTTTTCCTCAAGAACTTGGATATCCATTTTCTAGTTTGTGTTGTGATACAATTGCACATCTGTTGTTGTTGATCTGTTGTTTGTGGTACAAAGTGCACATCTAATTTTGTCATACCCCACAAACCTTATCTTTTCTGTGACTGTCATTGTAGTTTACGATATTTTCTTGCCCTGACCTTATGTAACACCAAAAGTACGCCACTACAATACCAGTTGATGTAGAATGGCCTTTCTCTGTTTTATGGTCACTTCCAACCTATTAAGGATATCAGCATTGTTGTTTAATTTTTTAAGTACTTTAGCCAGTGTTTCATTTTGAAAATCAAAGTGCTTAATGCTTAATTAAACAGGGTTGCCACTTTTCTGGAAAACCTGGAAATGTCAGGGAATTTAGAAATTTCAAAAATGTCAGGGAAACGTCAGGGAATCCTGTTAAGAGTCATGCAAATTTGCAATATTCTACTTAAAGTCATGGAATTTAATAATCTTCATATTTTTCTGTGTTTAAAAATTCAATTAGTCAATAGAAATGGCAATTTTTCTACCTGTAAGAATTATTTATTATTTTTGTTACTTGAATAAATGTTTAGTTTATTTTGTTTTTTTAAATGTCGGAGCATTCATTATATTTTTCATGTAACTCCTCAAATAATTTAGAATAAGTCATGGAATATTACAAATTTGGTCAGAGAAAACCTGGAAAAGTCAGAGAATCCCAAATGAGAAATGTGGTGGCAACTCTGTTAAATCAAGTAAGTATTTACAGAAGTGCTCGCATGCTCAGTACTTCAAGCATTCAAGTACAGTGCTTTGTCCAGCTAGCAGGGTTGATTGAATTTTTCTAAGTGGACATAATTGGACGATTTTGTCCAAATATGTCCGTCCGGACAAAATCAATAGTAATTAGTGGTACTGGACCGTTCGAACAACTACTCCTCGGGCAAATACCCCGCCAGGCATTGAATTATAGAACTAAATCCAAATTTTTTGTACTACGAGACGTTTCAGACTGCTAATTTGTCTCCATGTACGTACGTGCTTTTAAGCAGGTCTTTGTTCAAATATTGCATGTTTTGAATGTGTATGGAAAACCGCAGACCAACTGGTTTCGTCCTTCTGGGACTCATCAGTACGGTGCTCTCCCCTACACACTCAAACCATGCAATTTAGCTTGCTATATATGCTGCCGCGCTCTGGACAGATATCAGCAAGTGACAACTACTTTGAGTAATTATCTAGTATTAATTAGTAGCACGTACGTACATGGAGACAAATTAGGATTGTTTCAAAGCCATCTTAGATGGGGTAGCAGTCTGAAACGTCTCGTAGTACAAAAAATCTGGATTTAGTTCTATTATTCAATGCCTGGCGGGGTATTTGCCCGAGGAGTAGTTGTTCAAACGGTCCAGTACCACTAATTAATACTAGATAATTACTCAAAGTAGTTGTCACTTGCTGATATCTGTCCAGAGCGCGGCAGCATATATAGCAAGCTAAATTGCATGGTTTGAGTGTGTAGGGGAGAGCACCGTACTGATGAGTCCCAGAAGGACGAAACCAGTTGGTCTGCAGTTTTCCATACACATTCAAAACATGCAATATTTGAACAAAATCAATAGTGATGAACAAATTGGACAAAATTGAACGAAATCAATAAAATGCGGCAAAAATTCAAAAAAACTTTTATTTTTTATATATTATATTAAAAATAAAACAAATGGAAATGAAAACCCATTTTGGTGCTTGTCTGGATAGGTTAGCAGACTAATTACTAACTTACAGTATTTAATAAATAAAAATGAAACTTGATTTTGTCCGATATTGTGTGATTTTGTCCAATAATGTGATTTTGTCTAATTTTATCTAATAATGTCCACGTCCTGGACGAAACAAATTCACAACCCTGCTAGCTAGGCTCTGGGTTTCTTCCGTACCAGCAGAAGTTTTGATATGCAAAAATTGATTCTGATTTAGAAATGTATGGCAAAACCGTGTACTACCGTTCCATTTGTGCCTCTGCAATTCCTTGATACATAATCAAAAATGATACACTTAAAAGTGAAAAGGTACCTTCTTTGTTTCACACTTTTGCATCTCAGAGTCTCATATCGAGCGGTTAAGTTATATTTATAATAAAAAATATGAACAATTCACTCTTTTTAAATTTTTGGAATATCTGCTTGAATCAATTCACTCTTATTTGTTTTTGAGCTGTGGTCAGATTGTGGGCACCCACTGATTTTTTTTATTCGGCCCAACCAGTCTCAAAGAGGATCTGATTAGCTGGTTATATTGTAGAATTGATTTTTACAACCATGTGGCACACATTGTCAGAGTCAGTGTTTGATCATCAGAGCTGTTTTCCGCACGCAGTTAACAACTTCACCAATTATCAACTTCATAAAAAATTATTGCTCGAAAATGCTCGCACCTTCAACCCGTTTTTATACAATACTGCCTTTAAAAATCATTAAGACCAAGCCATGATAGAATTTCTTCGTTTATTCGTCCTGCCCCTCTTGCTCATCATATTGAATTAGTTATTGTTTACAATTTTGCACGTAGAGCATCATCATCATGAAGTTCTCAGTCTGAAGACTGGTTGGATGCGTACCTCCATTCTTTTCTATCCTGAGCTAACGTATGCATGTCCCTGAAAGTAGAGCATCCTACATCCCCAACTATTTGAGAGCCGTAGTCTAATCTGGGCCTACCCCTACCTCTTTTTATCCTTATCTCAGACTCTAGTATGTCGCTATTCCTTCGTGTCTAAAAAGATGCTCTACCATCCTATCCCTCCTATTATTTATTATAGAATAATTTAGAAGTTAGAACTAAATATTTTGTTCTGTATTTGATGTTATATTGATATTTTCAGTGATGTGTATTTATCGTGTAAAGATCGGCAGATTTTGGACTGGCATTTTGCAAATTTGGAATTCGCAAATGCTACACCACTGTCAACTCTATCTTTGAAGCATTGGGACCAGGATGACGACTTCGAGTTCACGGGGAATCATCTAACAGGTCAGGCTTTTATGTTTAACAGTAAGTTTTTATTTCGGTGTCGAAAATTAAAAATGCGATACAAAATAACAGAAAATGCCTTACATTTTAAAAGAATTCACAATGTAAAATATATTTTTGCAAGCTAACTTCTTTGCACCTTAAAAATTAAATGCTTGATGGATAACTCAAGTCATCGCTTAAAAAATCAAATTTTGCCTGATATCATAATAGGAAGTCTTTTATATCGTGTGGCTAGATGACTTGAAGCGATGCCAGACAACTCCTCCGACTGATTGCGCATTTCATATTTATAATTTACATAGTATTTTATATAATGAATGACAGACTCACTCTGGCCTAATGGCATCCATTCACTTGACAAAAACGTATACATTTACATTTACATTTAATTAAACGGGAGAACAAGCCAAAAAAATACCCACCGCAAACATCAATCCCAGGCCCAGTGGATTACTAGTCCGATGCACTACCCATTACCCCACCATGGCGATGAATTCAGAATTAACCAGCCGGTACTTAAATACAGATTTCCTTGGTATTATAGAAAAATCAGAGTCAAATGAATGCGCTTGCAAGGTAGCCACTGGTAATAGCTGCTTCTATTTAGCATACATTACATTTATCGAACATTTGTTATTTTTTATCAAATATCTGTTGCTCTAAACTAATCTTGTTTTGAGCTTTCATGAAATATATTTATCGGAGCGTCTTTTATTATGAAATAATTTTATTTTAGGAACCATGCAAATTTTATATGGAGCATTCAATATGACGAGCATCTGTTACTTTTATCCAATATTTGGAATTAACGGGAAAATCTGATCCTCAGTTGGAATATTATATCAAGCATTTAATTTTCTTTTCTAGTATAACGGCCATGGCCATCATACAATATTATAAATATAAAGGAAGGGCGATTAACCTAAGTAAATTTGAATTTTTCTCAAAAATTTCCCGTGTAATATACTGGGTGTCTGGTTAAGGTTGGCGAGTGACCGTATCTTGGAAACTAATCATCCGATAGCTTCCAGAAGTGGCCACGCCAAACTCACCAAAAATATTTTTAGCTTTTAATTTTCACCGCTAGAAGGAAGAGGTATTTTCTTCGTAAATATGAATCAAATGGAAAGATAGGTGGCACTGAGTTTTCAAAACTTTGTAATACTCTGCAAATATGATCCATAACTTTTTACCTTCGAAATAGAGGGAGGGGGAAAGAAAGAATTTCCTTACACAAGAAAACTATATTTCTGAATCACTTGAACCAATTTTCACAAATTTGGTCTCACCAGAAAGAGAATTAATAACGTGATATAAACTGTATGTATGCTTTAATTTCAATTTACTTAGGAGACGTCAGATGGGGTTGTCTCAAGTCTTATGAATTTTGTGTAAAATTTTAAATGGAATGGTACAATGGTTTTTATTGTATGGTGTTATTACACCCAAAATGAAGAACAGAATGCCGAAAAGTGGAAGTTCATATATTTTTGCAAGCAGAGCTTCTCTTAAAAAATATGGCATAAGAATATAAACGTGCTGGATACAAAAAAGTAAAAAGAAGTTCACCCTGAAAAATCTCACATCGAAAAGAATTATGACTCAGGGCAACATTACCTCTAGAAAGTATTTTTGTTTTTATTTTCAAGGTACAATATACAAAACCAGACTCGAGACCAGACTAAAACTTGAGGAATGTGAAACAGATTTCATGCCAAATTATTATTTTTCTTTATTATTTTCTTACACGCTAGGAGTTACCATTAAATCGCAACTTCTATTTAAAATAAGATGTCAGCATCTGGTTTGCAGCATTTTTCTTCTATTTTAAGTGCATTGACTCCATGTTATAAAAGTATACCATTCCATTTAAAATTTCTGAGGAAGTTTAGTAAATTCACAAGCTCTCAGTCAAAGCCATCTGACAGCTCTCACGTAAAATAAAATTTAAGTATAATTGCAGGTTTCTATTGGTTCCATCAATACAGGGATATCTCATTTTTTGTGTGAGGGTATTCTTTATTTCTCCCACCTCTTGCTTTGAAAAGTAGATTAAAAATTTATTAACTAGGTATGTATAACATTTCCAGACCTTCTCACTTGAATTTTCGAAGAAAATGTTCATTACCTACCTATTCTCTTTTAAAACTGTGTCCCCTGGTGGCGAAAATTGGAAGTTAACAATATTTTTGACGAATTTTTCGTGGTTATCTTTATGGAGAGATTTTTTTTCCAAGATATGACCCCCACCTGCCTTAACCGAAAAGCTGGTTTATTATTAGGACATTTTACAGCAAGTTTATTATGCTTTTGTGTGATATATCTAGATACGTTTTGACAGAAATTAAGGATTAAGATGATAGAGACTGTGGTTAAATAATTAATGCAATATCTATCAGACCCCTAACAACACAAAATTTGAAACATTAAATGCCTTTTTCAGCATCTAAGTTGTCATCCTCAGTAGTACCAAAATAGGTATATCTAACCTATTTTAATTCGAAAATATCGTTCACTCGGCCAGATCTCAAACAAGATCCGTAAGGGAGGGCAAAATCACGTCATCTAGACGTAACTTGTTAAACAGCGACCGACTAATAGCCCCGTTCAATCAACACACCACGGGCTAGTACCACTCCAAGGCATTGAATTACAGGAGTCTATATCGGCAGAATGTACATGAGGGTGCATACAAGAAGCCTACTCCAGAAAAACTGGTCTTGAAGGTCTCCATGGTGACTTAGAGTGACATTAATTAACAAAAATGATTTAAACAATCGAAAATCGAGTGTTTTGATTTTTTTTTAAATCAACCGTGTCGCTCACTATTTTCTTCACGTGTGTCAAATTATATCTAGCTGGTTTTAATCTGGTAATCTGGCAATCTGGTAATGATCTTGTTTCTCGATAAGAATTAATTTTGCAGAAACAAAATGTAACTAACATTTTGTGATATTGGTCCTAAAAGACTGGATAACCGACTGAAATTTGAAAATGTTAAGATCCAATATTTCTGTCTAAACTACCAGTTACTCTGCTGGCAATATCAACATCAACCACAAGCTTAGTAAACTGATCAATAAATCCACAAATAACAAACTGGGCGTCAAATTAAAATTTTTTGAGGAATATTGCAGTAGTTAGAAAATGAGAGCCTCAGATACGAACCCGTTCGGAGCACATAGCGCCATCGAGTTCTCGAGGTGCCATCGACTTCTTCGGCAGTGACCTTGAAAGAGACCAGAGGCTGCTGAAGGAGTCGTTGAGGCATCCGAAGAAGTGTCTTCAGCAGCGGCATCTGCAGCAGCAGCCTCTGGTGTCTTTGAAGGTCATTGCCGAAGAAGTGGGCATGTCTTCAGCAGCGTCTGGTGTCTTTCAAGGTCATTGCTGAAGAAGTGGTGTTCAGCAGCGTCCAGGCGCATGCGCCGGGGCTATTCCTCAGATCAGTCCATCGAGTTCTCCATCCACTTCAAGTGGGCGTGTCTGCAGCAGCCTCTGGTCATTGCCGAAGGAGTGGTCTTCAGCAGCCTCTCTCAGAAGAAGCGAGTGTCTTTGCCGAAGAGTGCGCCCCCCAAGCCGCCATTTTGGGCCCCCTTGGTTGTGGCTGAGGCGCATGCGCCGGGGCTCTGAAAGTACACGTGTTGTTCAGGCCAGTCCATCCAGGTGCCATCAATGACCAGAGGCTGCTGAAGGAGTCATGTCTTCTGCCTCTGGTGTCTTTGGGGCCTTTGGCAGTGGCTGAGGCGCATGCGCCGGGGCTCTATGAGAGTGGGCGGGGCAATAGCCAATGAGAGAGGTTGTGGGCGGCATCCAATGGGAGTGGTTGTGGGTGGTAAAGTTCAACTACTGCTAGATGCCTTTGGATGTGGCCCAGGCGCCTGCGCCGGGGTTTTCGCAAAAATAAAAACAATGAATATATTTTTACATCAATATAATTGAAACTATAATCTGTATACAGAGTAGGCATGCGTTCACACCACTCTCCTGACCGATTCATTACCCGGTGTATACTCAACGATGCGGTCATGCAGGATGAGACAGTATGCGGTTGTGTTGGCCGGAAAATTCTCGCTCGACTCAAATTCTAGACGCATATCTATGGGTCCAGACTTGATGCTTTCCGACTGCTTTGATGCGTCAATCACCACGATGGGAGCTAGATCCTTGAACTGTTCCCTGCCGTATAGCGGCTCGCCAACTTTTCCATAGTATGAACTCTGGAAGTTCTCGTACATTTCGTATAGCAGGGCGTATTTCCCCGTGGAGAAATCCAAGTTTAAATTCTCGTAGGGGAAGCACTCAGAATTCAGGTACAGTTTGACGTTTGCCATATTGCAGTGGTCAAATTTGCTTGAATCCGTATCCAAATTCGCTTTGCGATTCGTCTGGAAGGCGACAATAACGTAGCGGGGTTTCTCTAACCGTGTTGCAGTCTTGATGGCCCACGTTTGTTTCGTAGCTTGCGGCAACACCGGATACTCGTACAGCTCCCAGCTGCGAAAACATATCTGCAACGTTCTCTCATCCTCGACAATATTGAGAAGTTTTAGGTATTCAGCATCCGATGGATAGACGTACGGCACCCTCCAATGAACCTTGCTCAACTCAATTCTGGTGTCCTCGTTACCCACGAAAGCGTTCCTATCGTTTTTCGATCGAGTCAAAATGAGCTCGTGACGCACATTCAACAGCACCTTGTGGTAGTCTTCTAGGAATCCGAGTAGGATTCTTCCCGGGATGCACACGTTAAAGTTCCCGTTCTCGTCGATAAGGTGGCTCGGTGAGTCTCCCGTATTCGTCCAGCCGGCATTCTCCAGCGCACACACCTCACCCTCATTCAGAGAAACTACACCTTTCAGTGTGCTCGTGATGCCCACGTTTTTTGTTCGATCCACCATCACTCCGTTGATTTCATAGCGGACGTCGTCAAAGATGAAACTGAGGGCGTTATTTGTTAAAGCCGCATCTCCGCCTCCTGCACCTTTGATGAACCTGCCCTCTATGTAGATGCAGCTTAGATGCGGTAGTACGTAAACGTCTTGTTGGTTGATTGGTATGCGAATTTCGTCATTGGCGTTGAATGTTGTTGTTGTCACGAACGGCTGATGTACGTGCACCTCGACACGGCGTGCTGACTCATCCACAGCAGCACCGTCCAGAACACGAAACGTGTCTACGTTTATGTGTGTTATTATTCAAATGCGGTTCCCTTGTTGAAGTACAAGTACTAACTGACAGCACCGCTTGCTTAAATACTCTCCATACAACCGTGCGCATGCGCTGTCTACGAAATTCAACGGCCTTGACAGACAGACAGACAGACAGACAGACAGACAGACAGTCAGTCAGACAGACAGACAGACAGACAGAGAGACAGACAGACAGACATACAGACAGACAGACAACTACTGATAAGAATTCGGAAGTAGGAGAATAACTATAGATTCCTATTTGTTTCATCGAGCTGATTAATTTGATACCCTACATGACCTAGGTGGGCGGGGCAAGGAGCGTGGCCGGGGGCGTCCTAAAAATCACCCCTAAAAACAAACCCCAAAAACCACCCCTAAAACCAACCCTAAAACCACCCCTAAAAACCACCCCTAAAACCACCCCTAAAACCACCCCTAAAACTACCCCTAAAACAACCCCTAAAACCACCCCTAAAAACAACCCCCAAAAACAACCCCTAAAACCACCCCTAAAACCACCCCTAAAACAATCCCCAAAACCACCCCTAAAAACCACCCCCAAAAACCATCCCTAAAAACCACCCCAATATTCCGATACATCTCGTTGAGTCCTTTAATTTGATACCCCACATGACGCAGTTTTTACGTAGGAGTTAGCCTAGATTTAAACTACTGTTCTCAAATAATTAGCGATGTAGGATGTTCTACTACCGAGAACTAAGATGACTGCATATCAGTAACTATAAATGGTCTCTTTAAGATTCTACATGCGTGCTATATTACCGACATTCAATTTGCACTTTCCAGTAAGTGTAACAGAAATCTACATGTGCTCTATATTACCGACACTCAATTAGTACTTCCAGCACTCACCAGATGGTGCACACACGTGTCCGAAACGCATTAAGATAACAAGTAATTTTAAAACATAGTACGTATCAAAATAAACAAACTGAGAATGTTCTAGAATGTTATTTTATTGTAATAATACAAACAAACAAACGGGTCACCTTGTAGTGTCTGCAACGTAGTATGTGCATATATAGAACGTGGGAGCAAACCTAAACAAGCATAATCCTGTCGGCGAGTTGAAAGGTTTTTTACCCATAATAAAAACAATTATAACATCTCTTATCGGCGGCGAACGTGCTTTTTTTCTTAAACTTTGATATCAATATTTATTTAGTATAAACAATTGCAAACGTTGGAATTTCCGAGAAACTTCTGTTTACAAGTATATATGGATGATTTGAAAGACGGGCATGTGGGCAGCCGATTAGCTCAGTGGGTTTAGCGAGGGCTCCGGTGCGCGGGGACCCGGGTTCGACTCCCGGTCGGCGTCATTTCCAGAACGTTTGCGAAAACCCCGGCGCAGGCGCCTGGGCCACATCCAAAGGCATCTAGCAGTAGTTGAACCTTACCACCCACAACCACTCCCATTGGATGCCGCCCACAACCTCTCTCATTGGCTATTGCCCCGCCCACTCTCATAGAGCCCCGGCGCATGCGCCTCAGCCACTGCCAAAGGCCCCAAAGACACCAGAGGCAGAAGACATGACTCCTTCAGCAGCCTCTGGTCATTGATGGCACCTGGATGGACTGGCCTGAACAACACGTGTACTTTCAGAGCCCCGGCGCATGCGCCTCAGCCACAACCAAGGGGGCCCAAAATGGCGGCTTGGGGGGCGCACTCTTCGGCAAAGACACTCGCTTCTTCTGAGAGAGGCTGCTGAAGACCACTCCTTCGGCAATGACCAGAGGCTGCTGCAGACACGCCCACTTGAAGTGGATGGAGAACTCGATGGACTGATCTGAGGAATAGCCCCGGCGCATGCGCCTGGACGCTGCTGAACACCACTTCTTCAGCAATGACCTTGAAAGACACCAGACGCTGCTGAAGACATGCCCACTTCTTCGGCAATGACCTTCAAAGACACCAGAGGCTGCTGCTGCAGATGCCGCTGCTGAAGACACTTCTTCGGATGCCTCAACGACTCCTTCAGCAGCCTCTGGTCTCTTTCAAGGTCACTGCCGAAGAAGTCGATGGCACCTCGAGAACTCGATGGCGCTATGTGCTCCGAACGGGTTCGTATCTGAGGCTCTCATTTTCTAACTACTTATTGCTTTTGTGTAATTTGATCACCTGGTACCAATAATATGAAGTACCGGGACAAAAGTATCATCTTTTACTCACAGAGCAGTCTGCAAATCTAGCACAATAAAGAAATGTTAGGTAGCTTTGGTGACTAGACCCATAATATCTCAATATCCATTCTCATGATGGAACCCTCGATGGAACCCCATCATGTGGTATAACACTTGTAACGAAATTTTATGAGGAATGCCAAGGAGCGAAAATATGAAAGTACAATAATTAAAATTGTCTACCCAGTGACTACGAGATCAGGCTCATCCTGAAATTTGGGAAACATCTAAATCTACATTATTTGAGGCAATTTAAATTTTTTACTAAAACTGGAAATGAACCCAAACTATACTTGGGCCGCCGAACAGACGTAGTGATCACCCTCCTCTAGGCGGGACCACTATCAATTTAGGACAACCGAACCGCAGTGATGCGCTTTCTTTAGACCCAACGAAGTCGCATCACTCCAATTCGGTCGTCATAAATTACTATTGGCCCCGCTAGAGCACGTTCTTGCAGCGTGATCACTCCGTCTGTTGGGCGGCCCAAGTATAGATTATTGAATGAGACATCTACCTAGTATATTTTCGGAGCCAACGAGTCATTTCATATAAGCAAACATTTGTGGATGCAAATTAAATTTTGTAGGAAGATAGCCCCAACTGAAAAAAATATAATTTGAGGCTATAAAGTAGTTAACTACAAAATTATTAAATTAGATCAACTTTGATATTTACTTTCTGAAACTGGTTGAGTAGACATAGATTCATAATTATTTATTTGGTTTCATGTGGTTCAATATTTATTAATTAAAAAATGAACATAATATATCATAATTAGGTATTAAAATGTCCCCAAAAATTGATTTATCGAAATACCTTCATGAGCCATCATGATATCATTAAAAAATAGATTTATTCCTGGAAAACGAATCCTGAGATTGGGTGATAATTAGGTCGTTTTGTTTTTCAAGAAATCGTTTGCCTCTAGTGCGGCCCACTTCTTCAGCAATGACCTTGAAAGACACCAGAGGCTGCTGAAGATGTCGTTGCTGAAGACATGACTTCCACTTCTTCTTCAAGGACTCCTTCAGCAGCCTCTGGTGTCTTTCAAGGTCATTGCCGAAGAAGTGGATGGCACCTGGAGAACTGGATGGATGTGGTCATTTTTCTACTACTTTAGACAATTTTGTTTCAAATAAAACATTAATTTTCAAGAAGTTGTTAAAACAGTAATTGTTCATTTTGAGTTTATTTTTTTAAATTCGACCAAACTTTGGGTTCAAGCCTTTTAGGTAATTCTGGAAAATTTTTTGTGAAATTTTCCGATAAGAAATGCCTAATAATATGATTCCTTGATCTTTTCCATTTATTTTGGTATCGTAGGCAGCTTTGCATTTGAAGTGGGTGAATGATGATTTTCGGCCATAAGGTAGTTCTTAACGTGTTCTATCTTTGAGGAAAATTTTGTTCATATCGAATAAAAACTAATAAAGTTATAAGGCTATTACACTCTTAAAAATAATGTTTCTTGTTTAATTAGATATCAAATCACTTTACAGAGCTACGAGTAATAAGGCGATATTGTTGTGTCCACCTATATATAGCCTTAATTTCGGGTAGGTGCGGTAATAAATACCCCTAGTCGATTTGGCATGCCATTTAGTGTTACTGTGTAAAAGATTCTAGGTGTCTCACAGATCAACATGTCATCATAATATTACCCAACCGTGTTCATTTTTCCGTAAAAATATGTAAATGTCGCTCCCAATTTGACACGAGTCTGCCGGTGCATGCAGCTTACATCGTCACCCGCAGACAAGGCCCTTGGACCAAGGGGAACGGTCGGTAATCTGTCGTCCGATTATAACTTTCACAAATTAATTAATGATGTCGCGTCCAGGATCCATCACTTCTGCCAACCGGTCTGGCGGCGTCTTATCGGCTTATCAGGAACCCGATCGATTACCATACACTGCTCAAGAGTGATCCACATCGTAGTAAGTAAGCTCTTGATTTTTATCTGCGTTTTTTCTCAGCCGAGACATTTGAGTTTCGTGGTTTGCCGAATAGTGCTAAGTATGACTGAAGCAATTCTGCATATTTGCAGTCACTATGTGAAAATTTAAATCTTTTTTTTTTGTGATATGAAAATGGTGCACTTCTATTTGAAGAATTAAACTTGTGGGGTTTTAAAATTTTCCAACTTGGTCGCGTAATACTTAATATCGCGTCTAATTATTTAAGTTTGGAATACAGAAGCAAACGAAACAGACAGCAGGACGCATTTTTGATACAGACCACTTAATTGACGGAGACCTGACACACTGTAAAAATAGAGAATGTAAAACCGTAAGAAAAAACTAACCTCAACGGGAGTTGATCCCCCCCAGCCCAAGGACATCAAACTACTAACTGCATGCGATACCCACCGAAGCCACTGGCAGGGTTCACAACTAACGAATTATTTAAACGAAAGTATAACGTATAATACAATGATGACGTTTCGCGTGCCCGCAATTTTTAGTTTTGCGATTTGCAAAAGAGGACAGTAACCAAAAAGTTGGGCACTGTGCAGAAGAAATTGAAATTGAGATAATTATAAATTATGACGATTTTCTTACTCATAATAATTTCTTTAAATGCGCAATAAGATCGTGAAATCCCTTTTTGGATAAAGGAGACAACTTGTATGTCATAACAATTTGAAGGAATGAGAACCATTGTAGCCGTACATGTAAACATGTCGCCTGTGTTGAAAACAAAGGCGACTCTTTGTTTCTCTATATTTTTACAAGCAGGCATTTCTTCTTCGGGCTCGTTTGCGGTTTTGTCTCGAACGGAAGGGCAGGGTGGATTACTAGAAACGACTGCCGGTTTTGCATTTCTGCGGTCGTGATATGGACACCATGCTCCTCGGGCAACGCCACCGAACATTTGCACGACCGACCCAACAAAGCCGCAAATTGGTCTCTCCGCAGGCTTGTCGCTTTGCTAAGTGGACCATAGGTAAATCTCTAATTACTTCTAGCTTATAAAGTAACCAATTCTGTTTTGTATTTGCCTCTGAGGGTGTTTTTGAATGTATTGTTTGGCCACGCCGCGACGAGAGGGTTTGTTGGTATATTAAGAGTAGCTGCTTACCTCGCTATTCAAATTTGAAGCTTGTTGCATAGAAATCTCGTAAATAGTTTCAAAAACAAAAATGTGGGAATACTCGTCTGTATATTGCTGAGCAATGTTTCCTAAAGAAATCTGATTTATGGCCGTGTACTTCAACGCCAACGCGAATCTTAAAATATGTACATGAAAATATTCGATGAGACTGATTGTCAACGTTTCTTTATGAGTTAACTCCACACGCAAAGAGACAGTGACACAGTAGGTAATTAAACTCGACACGTGTTTCGCTGACAATGTCAGCATCCTCAGGATATGAAGATTAATATGGAAGCTTTGAGAAATTTAATCTTGGTACTAAATTTATGAAACAAATCGACATCCTGTGACCGTAAAGCCAGTGTACGCACGGAAACTTTGGCTTAAATTCACTATGATTTTTTTAAAATTTTTCCTTTGTAACCCAATCCGGATATACCCATTCTGTGTATTAGAAAAAGAACATCTGACAAAGTGTTTTGCTTTTTGTGTTTTAAAATCAACCCTGTAGCAAGGTCTTAGTAAGTACCTAGATTCATAATGTTGCAGGTATGTAGAATAATATTGTTTTTTGAATAAAACCTATTCGTCGTACAAGACGTCGACATAAATATTGCAAAATTGCTAGCAAGCATGCCGTACGTAGACACACCATGAGTGTCCCAAACCCACAAGAAGATGGAATGGCGTTCTGTGAGGTCACGTAGTATACAAAATCTGTAATTCCACGGCTCGCGGGATATCTGCCCGAGGAGTAGTTGTTCGAACTGTATCACTTATTTGATATTATAACTTTTTGTGGAGTTACATTGGTCAACTACTGTTATCTGACCTTGGCCTGGTGTAAGCGAACCTGACCGGCATATATGACGTTTTGAAAAACGCCTGACTGAGATATACACGGCTGCAAATTTACTGTACTTACTTGCAATAGTCAACCAAAAATGAAACAACAAAAATCAGTAAATCACCACAAGTAAATTATAAATCTGATGTCAAAAGTCAACTGGTCGTAACAAAATTTCGTTTCATTCTGTTATCTACTTTGTTCTTGTTTTTTTAGGGTTTCTCATGTGATGATGGTATTAATCAGTAGATTGCAAATATCGCGTTGAGAAAATTATTTTTTGTTACTTTGGTTTAACAAAATGTAAATTCAGAGTTGTATTTTATACATATTTTTTCTCTCAACGTTTGATCCAAATCATAGTGCAATAAGGTAAAGTGTGCTCGATTGATATTTAATTTTCGTCTGCTTCTGCGCAAGATGTTTTGCGACTTAAATGTCAAGAGATTATTTTTTTCTGTCGCAGTCGATTGTCGGTTATACAGTTATAATACAGTCACTCAAGCCAAAAAAGAGGGTCAACCACGGAATGAGAGATAATAAGCTGTATACTTGTACAAACCTTTATTTCGGCATTCTAAAAGTTGTCTCAAAAGTCTCATAAAATCTCGTGTCCGCGTCTTAATATATTCAAGGTCAAAGGTCACAAAAATCGGTTTTTCGCAAATATCTCGCTTCCTATGGTTTCAATGATATTTGCATCTATTATAAAAATTGTAGAGCATAAAATTCTCTACAAATTTTGTTGCAAACATTTTTTTATACGCTTATCCGTTTTTGAGATAGGGCGCAGATAGCACGCAGCGCTCAGCCATACATGGTATAATGCAAGGTCTACCGTGAGTCCCGGTAAATAATACGTCGTATAAAGTTAATTAGCCTGGAAAAAATCCATAATTATGAATAATTTGCATTATTTATTAATTAACACATTATATTTAATAATATTTTTCATTTATCAAATATATTCGTTTAATAATACTTACCTACTAAGTGTAATTAAAAAATTGTTAAGTGAAATACTTTAAGTAAGTATATTTTAATTATATTCTAATATATCTTAATTATATTTTAAGTAGAAAAGAAATAGTGAAACCCCTAGTGTGACTATTGTACTATTGTACAGTACTGGTGGTTTTATCGTTTTTGTTGAATTGTGAGAAATGACAAGGATTTCTTTTTTAAATTCGGTATTATGGAATTTATTAGTTTACACTATTTTGTGAAAATAACATGTCTTAAGTGACCACCATTACAGTTTATTAAACATTCTTGGCACCTTTCTAGAAAGGTAATAAATCAGATTCAATATTTTCAATTTCATTTAGAATTGAGTTTTTCAGCTCTTGAAGTGTGCGTGGATGGTGTTTATAAACTTTTTCTTTGAGGTAACCCCACAGAATAAAGTCTGGAGCAGTTAGGTCTGGCGATCAGGCCGGCCAGGCAATACCATGGAAACGTGAAATTATTCCGCCATTGTTAGGCGTGCCGTGTGGGCTGTTGCACCATCTTGTTGAAAAAATGCATTATTTATCCCAAGTCCAGGAAGCTCAATTGTCACAAAATTTTGCAGTATATCCACATAGCGCAGCGGTCTGAATTAACTGTGACATTTCGGTTATTAATCTCGAGAAAGTATTGTCCAATTATTCCCAATACCTACACATATTTCACACCAAACAGTCATTTTACTGCTGTGCAGAGGTTTTTCATGCAATCATTATGAGCTCGTTCAGGATGTTTCGATTCTGATTGGACATTTCCAGAAATTGTTGGAAAAACTAAATTCGTGTGGCTTTATCTTGTTCCTTGAGTTTTTGGACGGTTTGAAATTTCCAGAGCAGCTGCAAGTCTTGAAGGGGAGCGCTTCGGACTTTGTTCAACCCTTCAACTGCTTGCCGCACTCTTTCAATGTTTTCCGGCGACCCAACCGTACGAGCTGATCCAACGAATTTTGAAAGCACGCTACCGTGCATTCTGAAATAAGCTTAAAAGCAAGACAAAATCGTTCCAGAACTATGCAGGAATACCGCACCGAGGAATTCCAGCTGGGACGAAACCAATGGTGGTCTTCTATTTCTTGTACATTATAGAACGAAAAGATATTTAATTAAAAAATAAAGTTGGTGATGGCTCCGAGGCAACGAAACGATATAGGATATGCAGTTTACTTCAAATAATCACATGCTAGCTATGCCTGTGGATGCTACTAGTATACCTAGAGCTGTGACTTTGGTGAGTGACGGACGGAACCAGTGTTATGTGGAAAGTACGAGACGTGTATCTCGTTATATCCGGCGGATCCTACCGGATCCTATACCAGCAGACCTGGACAATGTTGCAAGCAGTATACATCGGGGCGTGATTACAATTTATATCCTTTCAACTTTCTCTACTGCCGGGGCGCGTAACCACGTGCATAAGGTAAGGGACGTGAGTGTAGGGGAACACAAGATTAGGAGAAAGCTGATTGAAGAACAACTTAAAGCCAGACGACCAGCCTAAGATTCAAAATTACTCACAGGTCATCCAGCAGCACATTTTCGTTTTGCAGTGGAAGAACGTTATCATCATGGACCTGTTTAAGATTTCCATTTGGAAAGGAGGGACGGCAGGACTTTACCCCGAGCCATTAAAATAGGAAGTAGTATGAAGAGTGTTACATTACTTATTTTCAGAAGGCGTTACGACTTTTCAAAACTTGTGTTTTGATGGTGGTCCAAATTAGGAAATGTTCCAAGTTAGGAAACTTTCCTTACCTATATTTAGTAATTTATGTTATGTTAAAAAGTTCCTCCTGTAAATGTATTTTTATCCCATAAGCAGTCTGTATCGAGTGTTTTAGATATTTGTGTGACTGTTCTTAACCCTTCGTTTTATGGTGCAATCTTCCATTAGATCTTTACTTTTTATTTGAACTTTCAATTCCAGTAACGCAAACTCATATCGTCGATTTCCTTACGTGGTGGTTAATTACCCTCTTGAGATGCGGCGGCGGAAGAGGCGTCGTATTCGCAAAGCGCGGCCGCCTTTGACGGTCCCCTTGAATTGTACAATCGTCATTGCCGTTTTACGAAGCACCACGCAAATTATCTAGATCCGGTGTTCGGTATCTCAAATGGGTTAAACTTTTCCGTTTAGTATTCAGTTGGATTAAGCGGCGGTAGGTATATTGTGAGAATCGTTTATTGTATACGTGAGTGATGAATTGTTGCATACCTTTTCGATTGATTGAAAAAGGGTGCTGTTGAGATTCATTGTCAGATTCAGTTACAAGGTGTTTTAAATAGACTGAACGGGTTCGGTATCAAAATCGGTTCGTTGCCGCCCATCAGAATTTGTATAAAGGTGCCGTTGTCAGTCTCTAGATTTACACTCCTGAATGAAGAAAGGCGACAATATCTTTATTATATAATATACAGGGTGTTCCATTAACAATGGGAAATCCGTTAACTGGAGATTCTACACCTCGAATAATGACCATTGACCCGAACATGCCTTATCCGAATGTTGATGGTTTAGGAAATACAGGGTGTTGAAAGTTAGAATATTATTTCCATTTTTTGCCATAACTACGAAATTTCTTAGGTTGTCGACTTGAAAATTTGCATCCCTATGGCTTTTCTTTGCTGGAAAACGATTCCAATAACATTTTTGACGTTGTCCTTAGAGGGCGCTACTTATAACCTATTGCTTTGATAAATTGACCATGTACATCTAACGTCAAATCGGCTCCAAAATCTGAAAGACCAACCTTTTTTAAATAATAAATGTATTCTTGTCTCATTTTGATATTCCAGCCCATTTTCAAGAAAAAGCGACTTAATGCAGATAGTGTTTAAATTCCAAACTTTTCTAATAGGCCGTTCCACATTAAACAAAATATTATCTAGATACTTATTTTTTACAAAGAGACAGTCGATAGTAATAAAATTAGGAAACATTAAATTTTAAAGTAGTTGTTCCAAGTCCTCTATGGGCAACGTCAAAAATGTTATTGTAATTTTTTTTCCTGTAAGAAAAACCATAGGATTGCAAATTTTCGAGTTGACAACCTAAGTAATTTCGTAGTTATGGCAAAAAATGGAAATAAAATTTTAGCTTTCAACACCCCGCATTTCCTAAACCATCAACATTCGGATAAGGCATGTTCCGGTCAATGGTCATTATTTGACCTGTAGAATCTCTAGTTAAACGGATTTCCCATTGTTAATGAAACACCCTGTATAATGATAGCTTAAAGAAATATAGTTGCGACATTCAACCATAGCCGTCGAGTAATGAGTCAGACAGGCACAATGAAACGTGAGTGAAGCGAAGTTATGCGGCAGTCAAAACTTTTTAGTTGGGAATAGTAGGATATAGAAAGAGTTGGAACGAGCGGTCTTTCCGCCATCGCGTAAGCAAATTGGCTTATAGATATTAAAGAATCGCGAGCGAGTGGCGAAGCTATATTTATTTCAGCTGTGGTATAATAACATTGGCTATGAAGGATTTCTTTCAGTTTTAAAACAATCGGAACGTATAAAAAATGAAGTAAACTGAAAGTATGCCAAAAATAATCTCCAAATTTTCAGTAGAATGATGAATTAACACGAGATTAACACGAATATAACCGTTAGAAAAATGCACTGAAACAGATGTCTGTCTTAATTGAAGTAGGTACTTAACCATATCCCGTAACCCCGTAAGTGACGGTATCTAAAACTGAGCAGTGCTTGTCCTCCTACATAAACAGAACCATTAAATTGACAAAAGATGTTTGTAATCACAACACAAAGAAAGTGTTTCGCAACGGTGGAAAATATGATCGCCGATGTCACGCATCTGATTGTCGACACGTCAAATGTTCACGTCCTGCTTCTTTGTTTGGGCCCATGAGTTTTCTGCCTTTATTAAAGGCAACACATGCATGAAGTCCGAGTTTGCTTGAGCATGATACTAGTACGTACTCGAAGTGATATACGCGCCACTTGAAAGTTAATTGTAAATAATGGTATAATTAGGTGCAGATTTACACAATGCGGATATAAATACCCAATTTCACAAGACCACCTGGAGTGGTTGGTGAAATGATGCAAAGAATTTGTCGAATATTTTGATTTCGTTGAGAGCTTTAAAGGATTTTTGGATGGTACGTTTTCGGATAATTTTCAATGCCCAATTTGTAAAGGACGCGCGCGTTGAATTGTCAATTTTGTGCGAGGAAACTCTAAACTGTTTTTCTGCTTTTGATGTCGAAAAATGTTCTACGGTCCAGGGATATCTTCTTTTGGATTCATTGGCTTCGTTCGTTACTGCTGAAGTTGCTAGAGTCTGATAATATGACCGAGAGCCAATTACTATGGCGACTATTATGACCTCGATGCCTAGAATGGCCATGAGTTCCATCAGGAAACGTTGGTAGGTTGATAGGTTGTGACGCTCTATAAAGCAAATTCTGGTTAAATCAAAAACCAACTTCATCTTTTCTTCACTTTCTTGCTTTTTATTCACTTTTAATTCATTGTTCTTTTCCTAACCAAGCATTAGAATTAGGTACTGAAGGATCAACTAACGGTTTAGAAAGAAAGTATCTCCTGTATTTTCGGAAATATGAGATATTTTTTTTACCAGTGTATAATTTAAATCTGCCCACTTTCTGTCCAGTATTTTTTTCATGTGCAGTAAATTTATTCGATTTATTTTGGAGGGAATTTTACCTTACCAACCGGCACAGAGTACCCGAGGCGATAGTCATTTGAAATTTATGGATCCCCGGTAAGCAATTACGTATTCTTTAACAAGACATTACAAATTATTATACACGGATTTCTCTTTAACAGAGTTTAAAATAGTGCAATAAACATTTCTCAGTGACACCCAACAGCACCGGTAAGATGAATGCATTGGTAATATAAAGAGTCACATACCAGATATTTGTACTAATAATTTACACTTTTTCCTACAGAACTTGCCATAATAAGAATTCTTCTCAAGGTTAGAAGAACGACTGTAATTCTTTAGCGTAATAATGTCATAGGATGTGCATTCTCATTGTTTTGTTCAAGGTGATATGCTCCCATTATCTTTTAAGCGAATTCGAATATACCACTGACACAGTAGTTGATTGGAATATAAGTGCCCAAGTAAATTTATCACTTTCCTGGAAAATATGAATACTTATTAATATGTTCTTAGTTCTTATGATTTCAATGGTACGAGGTTTCCCATGCATCTTTCTTTTACATTTGTTTTTACACTCGAAATGTTAATTTGCGTATTCTAAATTTACATAAATTTCCAAAATTCCCGCCAATTCCGTAGTTCTGGCGCCATAATTTATGTTATTTTACATGTAGTTCTCATTTCTTAAAGTAACTGTTTTGTGCATTTATCTAATGGATCTGAGTGAATAAGGGCAGAAATAACGGAACACGTAGTTGAGCACATTATTTGTTTAATAGTTATTTACGATGTGGGATAGGACGAAGCCGAACGATATATCAAGCCGGAATGTAGCGGCCGTGACGTAGTAATCGTGGCCAACTCGGTACAGACGATTGGCGTTCGCGGCGTGGAAATAATGCTATAATCTACCAATATATTCAATAACAACTATTGGACTTTTGAAATTTTTATTAAGAGAATATGCCTGAAAGGTATAATACCATATTTTCCTATTTTGAACAAACGCTTAACATTAAAAACCCACATAACTTAAACTCCATATGTATGTAAACATTATGTAATAATATTAAATGAGCCGCACTGCGCATCAAGAACAAAACTAAAAAATATAATAGAAAACATTGTCGGAAACACGTGATCCTAAGGGTAATAATCATAAACTTTTACTTGTTGGTACTTTCGAGAGACAAAATGAAATTTTTAAGAAAGCGAAGGAACTTAATGACGGTGCAATGTTACATAAAATCCGAGGTTTTTTCTTTGATAATTGCGTTGATATGATTGCCAACGATTTTCAGTATCACAATTTTTGTTTAACTTTTACTCAAGTCTGTTAGTAAAAGCCCTTGTAAAACAAGACCCAACATTTTTTTATATATTCTTTCGTATTTGTACCTACTCTGCAACTGATTCAAGAAAATCTCTCAAGTACCTATTGCTGATATCAGAAAACTACCGGATTCAGAATGTAAACTCTTCAATATTGAATGACATCACTTACGACATTCAGATCTCTTCATCTTAGAGACTGCACCGCCACAACTTAATATACAAAGTAACGTATTAATTACTGATTGCAATTACTAATAAATTACTATAATAATACAACAAAACGTTTTTATCATGCATAAAAGAACGCGAACACTTATGTCGCTACCTATCAACGTATCAGTGCGGCTAGCGCACACAAATTATTTATGTTTATTTAACTCGCCGTAACTTTTTTCAGCAACAACATTAATGTTTCGTTTCTTCACGAAAAATAATTTCGAGCCTTTGTCCGTGTTTGATCTCGCATATGTATATGTGAATTCCGAAAAATAAGATTACTTACCCAGTACATGAAAAATACATTACACAAATTTGTGGTCTAGCAATTAAACATTTTTTTTTCATAAAATTGGAAAGTTTTAGAGGCAACGTGAGTACACTGTGATGATCAACACTCTTCAATGTATATTCCATGAAAAAACAGATCTCTAACTCTTTTCGTTGCTGAAATACAACAAGAAAAGTATTAAAAGTAGTCGAAAATTGATTTAGGAAAGTTCAGGAAAAATCGATTTTCCGGCATTTTCGCAATTCCCGATCTTCTCGTGACCTCAAAATTCGAATCTGGCAGGTCATTTTACATAAGAATGGGCTTCATATTTTTGTGTGTGTTCGAATTGTGCAGAGGGTATCGAATTAGAGCACCTTGCTTCCCGACTAAGCGATCCGTCCACGGCTGTGACGTCACAGCAGTGCTCCACGCGCTACATTCTGGCTTGTACTAGAGTCCCTAAAGGGACTCTAGCTTGTACTATCGTTCGGCTTCGGATGTTCGGATAGGAGCTTTATTAACGTACGCTTGCGTAGCACGAGTTGGGCAATCGTAAAATTACCTACGTTAATAAAGCGTCATCACACGTATATCGTAGAAATTTTCATCTACGACCCTAAAAAGTGAAAATAAACGGTAATGTAATTATAATTTAAAATTTGTCATGACTTATAGAGAAAACCAGAACATTGACACTACACGGCGACACATCAAGATGGCGGTTGTAAAAATTGACATACTAATATATTTAATACTACTGTCATTAGCTTAATTTGATTGAAAAGCAGTGAGAGAAAAAGGCGTGCGGTAATAAATTCCTTATCTCACTCAAAATGAGTGGGATAAGAAGTTCTTATCTGACGGGCGTAGATAAAATAACTCTAATCTAGGAATCAGTCCAATATCATAACTGGATAGAAAGTGTATTTCAGAATGTGTCGCTCTATTAATATAGCATAAATAAAAATTACGGGCATTTTCGTCATTCCAGCCGAAAACTTCAAGTGTAGGACTCCGTTATTTTTATTGATTTGTTTAACAAATAATTTTCGAAAGTTTGAATAGGTAGGAACAGTGATAATGTATCACTTTTAACTAATTCTTCAAAATGTATCGTGTAATAATTAATGAAAGTAGCCAGACAATATTGTGTAATAGTTATACTCCAGCTGGTAACTGCGGCATGCGGCAATTCCGTTTCAGAACCATCCAGCCAAAAATATAAATTTTCCGAAGTTCTATTAAGATTTTTTGTCAAAGTGTACCTAACGTCTGCCCAGTGTGAGTTTATATATTAGACCGTTGCCGTAGTAAATCAAAGCTTTATGGTGGCTTCTTGAAGCCTACAGCATTTTTAGAATGTTTTGCAACATTTATATGAGCTTTTTATGGTGATTTAGTGGGATATTTATAGGCTTGTGTTTTTCTATTTATGTAAGTAGATGTTTTAACTTGTACGGCTTAATTATGGTTAGAATGTGTGCGTAAAATCAGTTAAAACACAATAAAGTTCCCTTCTGCACAGTGGCTTTATAGTTTCTAGGAAAGACTCGGATGTTATAGCCTGAGTTGCCGTAATGTTAGAATATGCAAGTCTTTTGGAAGAATTACAACCTACGCACCAGCAGGTTATTTAGAGGTACATGAAAATTAGCATTCACTACTCAGTAGTGAATAACATTCGCAGGATTACGTTATAAAATTTGATTATTACG
Source organism: Xestobium rufovillosum (assembly GCA_963966045.1). Lineage (NCBI taxonomy): Eukaryota > Metazoa > Arthropoda > Insecta > Coleoptera > Ptinidae > Xestobium > Xestobium rufovillosum. The sequence goes on from OZ014494.1 coordinate 23,031,154, forward strand.
AATATCTTCATCACAGATGCCTGCGTCTGCTACATCGACGTTGTAAATACACATTTTGTTAAAAGAGGGCCGGTTTCTCAGCAAACTCACAAAAGGAAATTATTATGATGAGGGTGTTTGTTAAAACATTATGTATGTGTAGAAATATCTTCTATAGGAATTTATAATCAAAGAAAATAGTTCTCTAGGAGACATATTGGTAGTTCGCAGAGTAATTATTTGTTTCATCATGAACTACATAAAATTTAAAATTAATAGATCTACAGTTGAAACATTGAAATATTAAAGGGGCTAAGTGCCAAAAAAAAGAAAACGCAGTTAGAGTGTGAACACGGTGTATACACCAAAATAATTTTATTAGATGCGTTGTAGGGTTCTCCACATACCTACATGTAAAATTTTATTTGATATCTTGAATAGAACAATATACAGGTTGTTTCATTAACAATGGAAAATCCATTAACTGGAGATTCTACAGGTCAAATAATGACCCGAACATGCTTTATCCGAATGTTGATGGTTTAGGAAATACAGGGTGTTAAAAGTTACAATTTTATTTCCATTTTTTGCCATAACTGCGAAATTTCTTAGGTTGTCGACTAGAAAATTTGCAATCCTGCGGTTTTTCTTACGGAAAAAAAGATTCCAATAACATTTTTGACGTTGCCCATAAAGTTCGCTACTTATAACCTCTTGTTTTGATAAATTGACCCATAACTTTTACCATGTACATCTGAAGTCAAATTGGCTCCAAAATCTGAAAGACCAACCTTTTTTAAATAAAAAGTGTATTCTTGTCTCATTTTGATATTCCAGCCCAATTTCAAGAAAAAACGACTTAATGCAGATAGTGTTTAAATTCCAAACTTGTTCTAATAGGCCGTTCCGCATTAAACAAAATATTATCTAGATAGCTACGTTTTACAAACAGACAGTCGATAGTAATTTGACATTAGTTTTAAAGTGTTCAGTGTTAACCCAATAGCTTTTTCATTAACTTTCTCCATAAATTTATTAAAGTATTAAAAAATGCCGCCTCATAATGACTTTTCGAATAGTGATACGAGAGATATGATTTGTGTTTTTGCTCAAACCAATTTTAATGGGCTCGCTGCAGCCCGAAGGTATTCAGAGTTATACCCCCACTGAAGGCAACCAAATCATAAATTATCTAGAAATCTATACAATCGCTTAGGCGAAAGAGGATCTTTCCGTCTAAAAGGTGAAAATAGCGCTCCGAAGATTATTTCGGCTGAGCATCAGGAAGATGAGGTTTTGGTTAGATTGCACGAAAATCCAGGCGTAAGTACCCGTCGTTTAAGTGCGGCAACAGGCGTAAGTACTCGTAGCTCTTCGATTTGGAGAATTTTGCACAAAGAGAAGCTTCACCCATACCACATTACTCCAGTACAAAATTTGTTACCGGAAGGTCCTCCTGCTCGTCTACGTTTCGCTAATTTCTTATAAGAGCAGCAAGGCGCGGATCCTAATTTTTTGAACAAAATCCTCTTCACAGATGAGGCAACGTTTACTTGACGTGGAGTTTTCAACTGGCGAAACAATCATTTGTGGGATTCTGGAAACCCCCATGCCGTTAAAGAAAGACATCACTTCCAACATGAATTTAAGATCAATGTTTGGTGCGGTGTAATTTCAAATTTCTTTATTGGGCCTTTTCAACTTCCACCCAATCTGAACGGTCCACTTTATTTAAATTTTCTTCAGCAAAATTTGTACGAACTGCTTGAAGAGTGCCACTTAATTTAAGGGAAAATATGTGGTTCATGCAGGACGGGGCGCCCGCACATTTTTCCCGGCCGGTGCGGGAGTACTTAGACAACGTCTTTCCACATCGGTGGATTGGCCGTGGAAGTGAATTTGCTTGGCCGCCTAGAAGCACCGACTTAAATCCGATGTGGTCTAGAATGAAAGATATGGTTTATAAAGAAGCTGTTGATTCACCCGATGAGCTGTGGCGAAGAATACAAGCGGCTGCCAAAGGAATCAAAGGCAATCCAGGGGCATTGTTTAGAACTCGGGGGTCTCTCAGGAAACGCATTGAAAAATGTATCCAAGTGAACGGTGGACACTTCGAACAACTACTTTAAAATTTTATGTTTGCTAATTTTATTTTTCTTGTATCTAAGCGTTTATAGTGAATTAAAATTTATTTTGTTAGCAGTACTTCATAACCGTTTCATTTCTAAGATTTAAACACTATCTGCATTAAGTCGTTTTTTCTTGAAAATGGCCTGGAATATCAAAATGAGACAAGAATACATTTATTATTTAAAAAAGGTTGGTCTTTCAGATTTTGGAGCCGATTTGACGTTAGATGTACACGGCAAAAAGTTTTGGGTCAATTTATCAAAGCAACAGGTTATAAGTAGCGCCCTCTAGGTCAAAAATGTTATTGGAATCTTTTTTCCCGCAAGAAAAACCATAGGATTGCAAATTTTCAAGCCGACAACCTAAGAAATTTCGTAGTTGTGGCAAAAAATGGCAATAAATTTGTATCTTTCAACACCCTGTATTTCCTAAACCATCAACATTCGGATAAGGCATGTTCGGATCAATGGTCATTATTTGACCTATAGAATCTCCAGTTTACGGATTTCCCATTGTAAATGAAACAGCCTGTATATGGACCGACTACGCACTATTGGTCCACCCTGAATATTGCTAAGAGTAAGATGTAAGTATACGAGTTGACCGAAGTCATCTATAACGAGCTCTGAAAAATTAAGTCCTGTACACTTTCGTGCACCTTCCAAGAGTTTCTTCTTTTAACGGCAATTTACAGGACAACATTTCGCGTGTCATTATAGTGTACCTTCTCCTTATCCCAACTTTATGGGGCGCGATGTCGAAAGGCAGTTGATTTCTACAATGGTTGAATCCATTATGGTGTTACTACTCGGATATTTTCTCCTTAAATGTATCAACATGTTCCACAAAGGACCGCTGCCAAGAAACACAGCACGGAAGCTGAAGTATACATATGATTTCCGATTGAGCTGTTATGCTGATTAGTTTTCAGATGATGTTCCTTCTGGATTTCGTATCTTTCGTCTCCTGGCAGTATTGCTTAGACGAGAGTATGCCGTCCAGTTTGATTGGAAGGTATTTTTGTGGATGTCTGTCTTTGTTCAATGAAGAGGATATTTGGGTCGTGCATTATTATTAGTTTATGTTCATTTTTCCAGCTCTTTTCTGTTTGTATGTTTAACTTGTGGTTTTGTGACTGTCACAATTAAAAATGGCCGATCAGGAACTAGATCGCCATAGATCAAGGCAATTAAACGCATGTCTTCTCTGCGATTTTCGGTCTATGGGTTCTGTGGTTCTCTATGGTTTTGGTGTTTCGGTTGATGTTCCCGTGTTGAAATTAGAAATGCACCATTTATTTTTATTACAACTGGTAAAACTGTAAAATCCCTCGTGTTTTGCGCTTTTTTTATCTAGCAATGGCTGCACTGTTATGGCGCATTGTTTCCTACAAGTCATATACGGTGAAAATACCTATACTATTAAATTATTAATTTAATGACATTGAAGCAAGAAAAATCCTATACTTACTTAATTAAATCTTGAATTCTTATTGCTGTTCTATTCCAAACCTATAATTCAGTATTTATAACCAAACATCGTAAAGTTGATCTCATTTTATGTTGAAGTGCATATAATTGCATTTAATAACCTTTTTTGATATACCTACATATAAAAGTGAATTTAATGCAGCTTATGGTATAGAATGCAGTAAAAATGTGTTCTCGTTTGATTTAATTAAATCCGTTATTTGTAGTTATTTGTAGATTTTGCCTTAATGTACGGTGTTGGTTAATTAGTTGGAAGAAAGATTTGTTCATTTTACTGAGTTTTAACCGAAAAGTGTTAAAGGGATTTCTTGTTGGAAAGGACAACAACCTTCAAAAATGTTAGATACTCTTCAGATTATAGTTTTTGGCTGCAATATTCATCTGACTCTAATTATGGATTTCTAAATAAACTAATAACTTCTGGTTCTAAGAGGCGTAAGAGAGCCATAGTAGATTTTTTCGGTTGAAGGTTCTGGTGCATAAACCTTTTTATGTGATTCGTAAACATGGAAGTCTTATACATTTTGGAAGAAAATTAGTGTGAGAACGAGTACAAAGCTTACAGTTTCCTTCTTTGCCAACACAGTTGTTTTGTTTACTATAGGTACAGTATTTTTGATTTTGCCGGTTCACTAATTTCTTGTCTTCTTATAAATTCTTTGTCGGTGTACTTATTTTATATTCTTTTATTGTGTTCTATTTTCCTGTTCTATACTTGGGCCGCCGAACAGATAGAGTGATCACCTTGCAAGAATGTGCTTTAGCGGGGCCAATATTAATTTTTGACGACCGAATTGGAGTAATCTGACTTCGTTGGGTCTAAAGGAGGCGCATCACTGCAGTTCGGTCGTCATAAATTAATAGTGGCCCCGCCTGGAGCTCGTGATTGCAGGGTGATCACTCTATCTGTTCGGCGGTCCAAGTATAGTTTATGAAATTGTGTCGAGTGCTCCTTCTTTGGGATATTGAATAGTTTTATGGTAAGCTTTTCCTAAGAATGCTAATTTTTAAGGGATTTTTGTATTCGAGACCATGAGACTTTTTTTCGGAGTTGGCATCTTATCCCTTTCGAGGTAGGTTCAAGAGTGTTTGGGGCTTGTTAGACGTTTTGCATCTTTATTATTTCTATTTAGGGTTCTCCCGTGGGGGTATATTTTATATGTTCTTTCCCACAAAGACATCACGAGCGATCGACTGAAAACGTCAGTGTTAAGGTCAGATATCTAGTTCTTTGTCCCCAGTCCATTGGAAGATCGTCCAACGGCTGGTTATTACGTAGTGGTGATCTTGAGGAACGGTGGCCATAGGTTTATTGCGTTTTTACATTCAGTGGATCACCCAACAACAGCTTGGCGTCCTTTTCTCAGTTTTTAGCCCACTCCACTCTTTGACTATAGGGTTTAGTCACGGCCAGATCCTCTTGCCATTGCATTACGTCACAAAGATGCTTATAGTTCTTGATTTGGATTTCGTGAAGTGTAATTCTAGCACTCAAGCATCGCTAAATGCAGTCTAACATGTGCAGCGAATAAAACTGAAAACCTCTATTTTATCCACATTTTTCTCGTTCCAATAAATACCTCAGCGGGTTAATGCAATTAAAAGTTTCCTTTACAAGTGTTAATGCGCTGAAATTCCACACCGGGCGCATCGGGTCTTCAGTAGACCAGACTACTTGTAGAGATCTGCTCTTCAATTACGTTACAGACTGTGCAATTGAGCGGCTCTTGAGACCATTAAAGCACCACATTTATTTTGATGTATGTGGTTTTCCTGTAAGCATGTAAATATTTATTTAAACGGTGTAATTCTTATGTTTTCTCGTATCTTGCAGTTTCTGCAGATCGTGTTTACGGTGTCACGAATGACATTTAATACTTTTATCAGGTGTCATGTAAGAGGAAATGCAAGTCTTGTCCCTGCAAGACCAGTCATAGTAATTATGGCAATGAAATTCAATAGCAAATATGAATTTTAGTGCTTGTTCGGCATTTTGTATCTGTATTCAATATCTTTAATATTACTTTGTAAGGATCGGTAGTTATTTGGTAATCAACAATAATAAAAAAGAGGTCATTAGCAGCAGAAGGTTGACAATAAGTCAAAATTCATTTCAGCCTATACTTACAATTATTTGAGTTAAAATGTTGTGTATAAAAAATGACGCTAGTTAAGGAGTAAAAATAAGAAACTTCTTTATTTCCGGACACTTGAAGTCATAAATCCCAATCCATGGGATTTGCAGATCCAACTGTGTTAGAATCTCGTTCTGATTCACAATATTGGCAATTGTGAATTTTGGAAATGTTGCAATAATTGATACCTAATCTAAATTGAAACTGTGCCACTTTCTGCTGTCGATGTGTTGATTTGGATTTATTCATAATGTAGTAAAGGGCGCTCTATTTGAAATGATTTGTTCCGAGAAAGAAGAAACTAGGACGATGCACAGTGGGACCGTTCTAGAACTTACAAGATGGATAGCAGAAATCTGCGACTTTCTCTGTCTTCTCATTTCCTATTTGTATCTTACTTTTAGTTTTAGTCGCATTTTCACGCCCGCGCCCCCTACATACCAAAATGTTGGTTTTCTTTTTATTGATTTTCATACCGTAGCCCTCTGTCAAAACTGAGTCCATTTCATTCAGAACCATCCCTAATTCTTATTCGTTAGATGCTAACACTGCTATAACATCCGCCAATCTGAGCATGTTAATGGTTTGGCCTTGGATATTATAATCCCTGAGCCTGTTCTATCCTTAACAATATTAATCGCATCTTCGATATATAAGTTGAAAACTATAGGTGACAACACACATCCTTGTCTCACTCCCTTCCGGGCATCTGCTTCTCTTCGTTCCTGCTCAAATTCCATAACTGCCGCTTGTTCTTTAAAGAGATTATTCTGTCCCTATATTTCATCCCTGCCTTTCTGAGCACTTCGAGCAAAATAGAATAGAATAATTAAATTTTGGAGTCCTAATTCCTAATAAAATTTTAAATCAAAAGTTTATATGAACTCACTAGGAGTTATGACCCACCCATGGGCTTTACTTTCATGAAAAAAGGAGAACTAGACGTGAATAATTTTTTATAACTCGACACAAATTTTGGGGATTTATATAAAAGAACCCTAAAACATGGCAACTACATTGACTCTACTACATACCGGAATTTAACTGGCACACAACGTAATTCTTAAAAATAGAGTAATAGGCAGGTTCGGTAATTTTCAAATTTCATTAAAATTGATAGAGTTTATTATACTGAAGGCAGTTATGTTGTTAATTTTTGTTAAAAAAGAATTCCTTCGCCTGTGAAGCCGTTGCAAAGTTTTCCGTCGGTGCGAGGCTAGAAATCGTACCTTGCAGTGAGAGTAGGCCGCGTGACGTCAGAACGTGCAAGTCCCAGCTTCAGCGCGCAGCAGTCCCATAAGTATTATGCATATGCATGTGTAGTTAAATTGTTAAATATTATTAACTGGTTCTAACTGGTGTTTTCTGTTTTGTACCCAGACTAATACATCGTACAGCACACCAATAAAACGGAAAAAGTGGTTCGTTGGAGCCAGAAGGAAAATCGGTCAGCATTATCGATATTTTCGCGAGTTAGTTTATCATTGCAAAAGTTTATAAAATTATCGGCTGCCCCATTGCAGCCACTCTAAATAAAATCGAACATAATGTAATTTATCCAGTTTTCTGGGACCCCTTGGTACTTGGTAACGTGTTACGGTTAGCATAATTTGAAACAGGATGCTAGGAGCATGACGGAGCCAAATACTGAATCGCCGTAGCGTTCCCTCCCTGAACTAAAGAAGGAAATTTTATTAACTATTTTACAATAATAATTAAATAGTACGTCATCATAAAGTTCTCTTTTGAAGACTGGTAGGACGCGCACCTCTATCCTTTCCCTGAGCTAGCCTACGCATTTCCGTAAAAGTAGAACGAACATTCTACATCCCCAACTATTTGAGAGCAGTAGTCTAATCTGCTCCAACCTCTACCTCTTTATTCCTATCTCTGACTCTAGTATGTCGCGAACTATTCCTTTGTGTCTCAGAAGGTGTCCTACCATCCTACGATCCTATCCCCTATTCTTTATTGTCTTCCATACTTTTCTCTTTTCCCCAACTCTTTCTAATTCCTCCTTATTGCTAACTTGTCTATCCACGGTATCTTCAACACCCGTCTGTAGCATCACATTTCAAACGCTTCTACTCTTTTTCAATCCGCTTCTCCCATTGTCCAAGTTTCGCACCCATAAGTATAATTTCGTACTCCATACATGCGTCTTCAAGAGTCTCTTCCGAGTTTCTACATTAACCGTTCCAGAATATAGCAGTTGTTTCTTTTTGTTAAACACCTAGTACCTACGTAGCGTAGTTTTTTGATTCGCGTGAGTTGTATTTGTTTCCGTTTTTTTAAAAAAATTCCAATCCGCTATAAAACTGTTAACTTGATAACTTGTCAATCACTTACCTACATACCTACATAAATGAGTAGGTATGTATTGTATTGTATTAGAGAATATAGGTAGATACCTATTTTACAAACAGAAGTAAGCAGGTATCTACAATCTACATACCTACTTATACTGAATTATAAAAGGCATGTACAGTTAATAAATTGTTGACTTTGTTTTACTTATACCGGTCTGCCTTTACACTTCTGTTTTGAGGTTGAATGAAATTGGGGTTAGATGCAAGAATCACACCATTTCCACATTTACCGGGACCTTCCTACTACATAAATATGGCAAATTATGTGAATCGGACTTTTGATACCCTTGTTGCATCATTATATCGATTATGTTGTCTTTGTTTTATGTTTCCTTGACACCTTACTTTAAAAATTCACGCTCGAAATAGTCCCAATAAGTATGTTATGAGATAGGTACCGCTTCACGGGCACTTCAAGAGAAGTGGGAGGAGCGCCTTACGAATCTCTGACGTCAAACGAATAACAAAGCGAACTAGCATGTGGGCGTGATAAGCTAATTTCTTTCGCTTATTACGCCGCAAAAAATTTTTTTAGAAAAAAAATTTCGCCGTAAATCAATTACAATAACAATTTTCTGTCATTTTCATGCCAAAAATAGATATCTTATTTTTCTCCGAACCTCCCTGTTCATAGGTACATGCAATCTAAAAACTTCAAACTCTTTCCGCTCCTGCAAAATGACGTATGTACCTAAGTGAGGTGCAAGACCTCGTATTTTAGGTGCCGGTTACCTTTTAGTTTTACCCGATTACGCCCTTATGAGCCGTATAATCCTGAACTACAAGATTTTCTCTTTAAAATAAGACCAATTAAGTACCATTTTCAGGAAGTTTTTGAAACCGAATTTTGGCCAAGTTTTTGAATAATTGGTTCCACTATGCAGCAAAGGTTTGTTAGCTACCATTCTGTAGATATTAGTAGTCGTAATTTTCACAGTATACAGGGTGTCCCGCAACTCAATATCCATACTGTTACTACGTATTCTAGGAACCATTCTGAGTCAAAAAGTGTTATACCACTTACGTCATAAAGTTTACAGTTTTCAAGTTACAGCCAAACAAAATTTAAAAAATGGGAATGAGTGAAGCACCATTTATTTGCAATGAAATGCTAGGACATTTATTTTTCAACACAAATTATCTTAAAAATTGTTCGAAATCACCACCGTTTCGGGCAGTATACAATATTGTGCTCGTTGAGAAATTGATGTGACAGAGACCTCAAAATAAGCTCTGTAAGGATTGGCTTTCAAATTATTACACACGTCTGTAATTTTTGCTGTCAGTTTTTCCCGGTTTGCTGGTTTATTAGCATAAACCAAGGATGTCATGTACCCCACAGAGGAGTAATATCTGGAGATCGTGCCGACCAACTTATCGGACCTCCTCGGCCAATCCAGCATGCGAGGAAGAGTTCCTCCAAGTACTCCCTTGCCCTTCTGCTAAAATGAGGTGGTGCTCCATCCAACTGATACCACATTGTTGCTCTGATGTTCAAAGGAATATCTTCAAGAACTCCAGACAGTTGTTCTTGTAACAAGTGTAAATACCGCAGTCACTGTTCAGCGATGATTTTCAATTATTATGGGTCCTATTAGATTATCACCATGAGTGAAGGTTTTTTCACGGCCTGTATGATGTACGTTGCTAGAAATAATTTAAGTGTTAAGCTGTTCCATTTATTGGCATTTTTTAAAACTTTGTTTGGCTGTATCTTGAAAACGGTAAACTTTATGGTGTAAGTGGCATAACATATTTTGGCTCAGATTGGTCCATAGAATATGTAGTAGCAGTATGGACATTGAGTTGCGGGACACCCTGTATATGCTATGCCTTGATTTTTAATATATTTTTTCAGGAGTTACAGCTAATATTTCAAAAAGAGTTTTATGATCATCTCACTTTTTTACTTCTTTTCAAAAATTTTCGAATAAAACTCATTCGTTATTATATAACTTATTGTTTGTCAAGTTTTAAACAATTGAAATTTTTTTTAAATAAATACAGCATGTTTTAACTTTCATACAAGTAGGAATAGATGCCAGTGAATATTTGTAATAGGTATTCCTACTTATACTTGGGCCGCCGAACAGACGGAGTGATCACCCTGCAAGAACGTGCTCTAACGGGGTTAATATTAATTTTAGACGACCTAATTGGAGTGATGTGACTTCGTTGGGTCTAAAAAAAGTGCATCACTGCGGTTCTGTCGTCCTAAATTGATAGTAGTCGTGTCTACGAGTAGAGCTCATGCTTGCAGGGTGATCACTCCGTCTGTTGGGCGGCCCAAGTATAGTACCAATTTTTTTTACAGTGCCTTATTTTAGCAAAAGAGAAAAATCATTAGTACAAAATTTACTTGCATTCGCCAGCATTAAAAATGTTTATTGCCACATGCATGGGACTGAACACTTAAAATATTTAAAGCCACGTATGTAACCTATTCACTGGGACCCTTAAAAATTAAACTATATGTATATTTGTTCCAACATTCTGGCACCAATTTCCTGAAAATTACTGCCTGCAATTATCTCGGTGAATACGCGTTCTCCCTAAAATTTATTTTCCTAACGACCTTGATTATTTCGTGTTTAAATTAACAGTAGGTGAGTTTACGGTAATTCTGAAACCACAAAATAAGGTAAACTGTCTCGCTCCATTGGAGTCGGTGGCGATCTCAAAATTCGGCCCGATCTAATTGACAGAATACAATATACCGTGAACAATCCATTCGTCGCACGTGTTAGCAGTCACGTGAAACCTCATTTTGTTTTGGTATCTCGATCGCACCGCCATCTGCCGAAAATTAAGTCATGTATTCAAAGGAAGAATAACCTTTTCAATGACGTTAGTCTCTTCAGCACTTCAGCAGGCGCTTGAAAGAAAATGTTTGTTCCTGATGTATTTTCTTTAATTCGAAAAAAAAGTTGTTGAAAGTTCAGATCAAAAGTGCATAATAAGATGTTAACTTGTATCTAAACATCACACAACTTTCTTTTACTTTGGCATCTACATTTTGTAGGAAACATATAAACTGACCAGACGGACCGATCATATTATGGAACCTTGTAAGTCCTTTATCCTTAATTCATCGCACCACTCGTCTGAATTGGATAGGGAATGGAACTCTATTTATTGGGGAAATCAGTAACGGATTTTAGGTCCGACAGCTTCTTGCGTGTAACGAATGCGTCTGGATGATATCCTTAGCAGTCTGTTTAGTATGCCAATCATCTCAACATCAGGTTCATATTCACATTGTATCTTTTAAGAATTATTCGCTTTTGCAACTCACCGGCGAAGGAAAAGTGAGTAAAATTTACCGAGCAGACTCATCTCTTTTCTCATAAACATGTCACTCTAATTCTATCTTGTTCACTTGAAGAACAAAATTCTCACTTGGAGATGCATCTTGCATATCGCAAGTTTCTATAATTAAATAATTTTATCCACAAACTAATTTCTTGTATTGTTCAGTCCGCTACGTGATAAGTTCAGTTGTCATAAACGTTCGGTATATTTTATTTAATTTGCAGGATGGCATTTGAAAGCGGCACTTGTGTTTAATGCCGTACGTCGTTAATCAGTATTGTAAACACCAAGGAAGGCCTTACAATTACGGGCATTATTGAACCGCATAATGGAGTATAATAGATGAATAACATGGTAAATAAAAACAGCTGTACAACCTCAAGTGGCGTTTCATATGTTATTATAGATATTGAGTATTGTTACAATTTACATACGTAAGTGTTTCAAAGTGGTGATATAATAGCAGGGAATGACTATTATTATTGGTAGAGTTCACTTTTCAACGATGGTTATCAAAGTGGGTCATGCTACGATATGTTTTAGAATGTTTGTGTAATTGCAGGAGTATTTGCTTAAGTACTGTAAGATTGGGGCAAATTGATTTCTTCGTTTCGGCTCAAAAGATCACTATAGAAAGTATTTGTGATTTATTGGCAGATGAAGATAGAAGTCGATTAGGTATATAAAGTCGTGATATCTAACAATATGGAAGACCAAGATAATTTATGTTGCTATTTTCTTGGGCATGAATTTACTAGTGGGTGTCTGTGTACCTACTTATATAAAAATGATTAATGAGTTAAATACTTATGTTTATGGTTACAAATCGCAACTAAGTAATTTTAGGTGATAATGGCTATTGCTTATGAAACTGTCTTGATTGATGGTTTATTTAATAATATTGCTAATATTAACTGACTGGTGGACCGATGGTAGTATGGTGCTTCGCGGTCTGAAAATGCCCAACGCTAAGATTTCTTTAACTTATTCACCCTGAATCATTTATGAAATATTCTGAACAATTCGAAAATTATGTTTCTTTAAATAAAATAGCACCCTACCGATCGTCAAGTTTTTTATCTTTCAAATGAAAGAAGTCAAGGGAGACCAATGAAACGATGGTGCGAGAGTTGACAATTTTCATCAGATGACACAACATAAAAACACATCACTATCCACGTATATGGAATTTTTCAAATTTATGATGCATCTTTTTATTGCAAATTCAAAAATATGTTTTGTTTGTAGACGTACTTAATCCTGTCAATCTATGTTTGAGAAAGGACAAACTAAGACAATAATAATGTAAACTGCGCATCAAAGCTTTGTTATTGCCTTGGTTAGGTAATGTGAAGTGGGGTGTGGCCGGGGCAAATGTATTAGAACACATCTTAATCCACCATTTATTTCATTTTGCAGCTCCATCTATGTAAATATGGTGTTGACAGTAAGTTTCATATTTCTGATAAGACAGCGACCACTTCGTCTGTTTGTTTAGTTTTGAATTTTACGTTTACATTTTACTGTTTGTTAAGTGCATCGGCAGTCTGTTACAAGTTTCACAGTTTTTTCTCACAGGAGGAGGAAGTTAAGGCAAGAGAAGATATGTTGATATTTTCCGTAAAAACTTTTTTCTTAAAATTTGTAACTACTATACAATTATTGCACATGGTGTTGAGGCGTTGGAATCTTATGTCAATGCACTCTGTTCTCTGTATAAGAAATGCTGACGACGGGCAAGCGAGCGAATTAGAGGACCAGAGGACGAGGCGGCTATCAGTATCGATCCGCAGCGAAAAGTGGGTGTGCAAAAGACTCTCCTTTCTAGCTAACCTCGGGTGGTCCCGCAACCCGCACTAGTCTGCCCGGTGCATTTCCCTGCTCCTGTGGATCCCATCCTGGTCTTAGGTAGTCTCCGCCGCTAGGAAAGGCCGGGCTGATATTTTGTACGGATAATAGTTAATTCTGTATTGGATTGTCAAAATTGAATATTATATTATTACTGCACGCTTAAAAATAATAGTGTAGGTACCCATTCGTATTGAACATTTCTTGCACTCTTCGTTTTTATTGTCTGTTTTTGAATTTTTTTGAAAATTTGTCGATACAGGTATATTTGAAGCTGTTTGCATGGGAATAAAGGAAATCGGGGAAAAACCGCAGAATTTTTAGTGTTTTCTTTCAAGTGAGAACTAATATTAATAAATTAAATACTGTACGAACATTACAGTGTTTTTTATACGGGAAACGAAGCACCATCTCTTTTTATTTTTAAAGGGTAAACATCTTGGATGAAAGCTTCCCTGGAACAAGTTGTGCTGCAACATCTACTAATGGGATGGAGTCTGCGCTATTTTCAAAAATCCTTGATAGCAGCAATTGGTCCCAAAATAAATGAATATGAAGGACAGCGAGTTCCAAACGAGATGTTTAGTAAATTGGTTGATCAGATTCGGCTCGACCTGAAACCCGAGATAATTAGTAATGGTTTTCTTAAGGGAGGTATGTACCCTTTCAAATCGGAAACAAGAATCACTTCCTTCCACATCTGGCCTCAAACGTTGACAGTAGTTCTTTTGAGGAGTTATAAGCAACAGTTAAGCAAAGCAGGCCAACGGAAAATTAATCCAAAAGAAAGTTGCGAAGAAGTACAGGGGTTGGTGTAGGTACTTGACTTTACGCGTTCGAAGTTTCAGAATAGTATTTTATTTTATAAGGAGTTAAAGTGATACTTTTTGTGGCGAATCTGTACACGTTTGACAACTACAGATGAGCCACAAGAAGCACCTTAGCTCCCAATAAAATATGCTATTTTTTCGGCAAACGTCGATAAACGGTAATTATAATTTGACATTTGTCATGTTTTATTAAGAAAAACGGGTGCGGTAATAACCCCTTTACGCACCCAAAATGAGTGCGGTAAGAAGTTCTCAACTCACGGCGTAAGATATATTTATAAACGAACCGTCGCAATGCAACGAAAAGCGTCACTTATGAACGTTTAATTGATTAGCAAATCTATCGCATTGCCTATGACTTTTCACATCCGAATAGTTTTCGCAGCAAAACGATGGCCTATAGGCCTATAGTGCAGCGCCTTCTGGCAGATACGCAGCAATTTTATTCAGACGCATCCGCCCGAGTCCCGACGCCCGACCGAGTCCTTGTGTTAAGAAAACATGCCTGGCGCATATTTGGCATTTTGGAAGTGTAAAAAACCTAAAGCTGAGAGAACGCTTTTTTAAAACAGACCCTTACTTGCCCTTTCGCACCAGACACACGCATTTTTTGGCAAAAAGATGATGTAGAAACGAGCAAAAAATGCGGACCCTTGCGGGCGCAGAACTCGTGTAGCCGTAGGAGAACAATATGGCAGCTCTGTACTATATCCGAACACCCACCGAGATTGTTGCCGGTGTCTTTCAATAACGAATTACTTAACCGCCATTTTACTGTTATTGTGTAATGCGGGACTCGGTCAGGCGTCGGGACTCGGGCGGATGCGTCTGAATAAAATTTCTGCGGCAGATACCTTCACTACAGTAACATTGTGTGGCTCTTTGAGTGCGTTCAGAAACAACGTTAGAGTGTTAGCGTTTCCTGAAAATTGTTCACAAACTCAAAGCTTTATGGTTAATATTGTTAACCTATTGTGATACGTCGAAAACTCTACAAAAATTGTGAAATCATATTAATCACTAAAATCATTTGTAATCTTGTGACACTCCGACTGCACAACGGTGGTAAACCCACAAAACCACAAAAGGAAAATGCTGCAATAACAGTTTCGTTTCTGAACGCATCAGATGTCAAAAGCGGCGCTACACACTGTCACACACAAAGCCA
Source organism: Xestobium rufovillosum (assembly GCA_963966045.1). NCBI lineage: Eukaryota > Metazoa > Arthropoda > Insecta > Coleoptera > Ptinidae > Xestobium > Xestobium rufovillosum. The sequence continues at coordinate 23,046,415 of OZ014494.1, forward strand.
GCTTTCTGGCTGATTTGCGCACGCGCAGTTAAAATCAAAGTAAGGTCTATTGTTTCAAAAATATCAAAATAGCAGTGAAGCCTTAACTATAGCAATGCCTCAAAATATTAACACAGCATAACAATACTTGGCTGTTGATATCAAGGTGAAGGTCAAATTGCTGTCAGAGTCGTGACATACTTTTTGGAAACTTGAGAAAATTCCTTCTTGTAAAAAACTCGATAGAAAAAGTTCAGTGTACAACTCTCACGGAATGTCCATTTACCAAACATATGAATTGCAGCACTCGGTAAGGCTCGTATTGCAACTTTCATATTAGTAGGAAATGAGTACCATTCCGTGCTAATCTGAAACTCTGAAAATAACTGGTTGTTCAATGATTATATTGATACCCAGTATAGTATGCTGTTGGTATCTATATCCTAACACACACTACATGCAACATGTTACTAATTCCATGTGGTGTTAGCAGAAAACACTTTCGCTAATTTTAGATGTGAAAAGTAGCACATATTCCACCATTTCCAGTTTTCACTAACACGAACAGGTCTTTCTTTAGTAGGTACCTAGTCTTCCAAAGTACGATGATAAATGCACATTTTGAATGGAATATAATATGTAAATACCCCCAGTCGAAAGTGTCATTATCAGCGGCGGCTCCTTAATAAGTGCGCTCGTGCGCGCACACTGCCTACAAAAATATGGGTTTAACCTTTTTTGATAAAAGGTTCAAACCTTATAATTATAAACTAATAAGTTTAAAACTTTTTGAATCTCTGTCGAAATATATTTTAATTATTATGCGAGATAATAAATAGTACGCGCTCTAAGCATTCCGCGTCGTCTTTCAAAATGCCTACCACACACGTAACCAGCCGTCCGAGTACTGAGGTGTGGCACTCTAAGGCAAATGCATATTCGATATGGGAGCGAGATCGGCGCGACTCGGGAAAATTTCGTCGTATGTGCTTTTAGGTGGAAGAATTATAGCTCGTCTGGGAGCGCTGTTTGAGCGCACACTTACTGTTGGGCGAAGCACGGGACGCGGGAATTTGTATTGTTTTTGTTTGCCATATTTAGGTCTGAGATAGCTCGTTGCTTTGCTTATAACGTGAGTAATTAGCTGCATTATCGTGTTTATTTTTAAACATTGAAATTTCCAATACTTAGCATGGCTAAAGGTAGTGGTTTCGTTAAAGTCAACACTTAAATATTGTGGAGTGAACTTTAACAAAGTGGTCGCGTGATTTGTGCAATTTTCAAAATTATTATTGTGTTGTAATACTCCATTCAGTTAAAAATGAATATTTTATTTAAATATAGGCTTTTGACGAAAAACTTGAAATAAAATGAAATGGACGTCCTAAGCCTGTGCGAAGTATCAAATGCTTTTCGAAAGGTCGCGGTAAAAGTTATGTGCGAAAGTTTAACCTTTTGGATTTGAGATTTTCGTTAAATATTGCGGTGAGTGAAATTTATTGTTTGAAAATGTTTGAAAATGGCTTCTAAAGCACTTCATTTAAAAAAACTACGGGGAAGAAACCGCCAGACCCCCCCAACCCCTGAGCAGTGATTTCATTCTAGAGCACTGCCAAGTTCTAAAGTCAGGAGCCGCCACTGGTCATTATGCCATTTAATATTTTGTTTCAGCCTAGGTTTGTAAAATAACACCCGTGCTGCGTGCAGCAGTCGTTGCCCAACTTTTAGATAAGTTGTTCAAAATGCGTACATTAAATGCGTGCGTGGTAATTTGTACGGCGGTACTGAAGAACATAGAACTGACAAGTGCGGCACTCAGATGCGATATGCACTGCCGTTTATAATTTGTAATCATCTAACATGACGCGTTTATTCTGTGCTTTTAATGCTTTTCATCACTCCGTTAATAACTTTTTGGGTGGCACCTGTCACACCGGCGTGCAGATTACAGATACCGTTGATTAAATAAATGCCAACCGGTCCGCTTCGATATTGTCTAGCAAAAAGCCAAACACGCTGCAACGGCGGCTGCCGCGGCGGCGGCGCATGTTACTGTTATTTATTGGATTAACTAACCCCCGTCGGTCGTCTGTTTACCACATGACGAACAGAATCTATATCTCAGATAACCATAAAAGGCACCTGGCGAAACTCATTACGGAATTAATAACACTTCACGCTCTTGCAATCTTTTTGCGGTAACAACACATGGCGACTGGGTCGAAACGAACATAACAACCAGGTACACCGGTTAAATTATATACCGCGAATATCACGAGTTTGTTGAGCAAATAAGAGACTTTGGCAGGACCAGTCGACAAATAAACGGAAAAGTAAATTGTACGTAATGGCACCAGCAAACGAGACTCCACCCGGACTCTCGGGCATCAACGGTGACTAAAAGGATCGCGTGATGACTTTAAGACACATGCGCCTCCCAAAATTGGCCAACCTGCTTCAAAAAAACGAGGCGTAATTAATTTGGTTGATGTTAACTGGGGATAATACCTAATGCCAAGGTAAGGGTGGCCGGTCGCTAACATTACCAGAAACCGTTATTTGTGGTGGTCTTGTAGTTTTTCTATGCCTGCTGCATAACTTTCGAATCTGCTCAGGGCCACGATGCATTCGTTTCGGCTATAGCTAGCTGTTTCGCTGGGCAAGTTGTTACTTTGAAATTTGGAGGACTGTGGACTGTTATATTTGTTAATTGAATATATTTTAGGATTTCCTATTGCATTCGCAGTATTCATTTTGTGATTGTTCCAGTGCTTTTCAAGTACAACGATTTTCCTTTTTGTTAGCGATGCCCCGTTTTCGATACCAACTAACTCGCTCTCTCCTCTGACCTGCCACCTGTGGCAAGTGTACCTATCGGATTTAACTTATTAATTACCGATTTCTCTTGTTGCATTCAGATTTGGTCAGTAGGACATATATTCGTCGATAATACCCTTAGCTCTTAGCCGAAGAAGGGTGACTTGGGCGCCAAATTATATGCAACGGTAAATATAAAACAGGAACGAGATTTGGTAGACGGTAGTCGGTCTTTTTTACCTAGCTAATCGAATGATTAGCCCGTCGGGATCAGATAATAATCTAAAACGAGCGAACCTCTCGTTTGATTCTGGTAGCCTGGCGACCGTCGACGGTGATATATGTATTGTGTGTTTTTATGCTGAATACTGCCAAGCACTGGTAATAGTTTTTTAACTTTTTATATTATACAAGAACGTGTAGGTAAGTGTTTTAGTAAGCCTGCATGAAGTTATATTAGCGGTCGTCCAACATCTCATTTCATTTGAGGTTAAGGGTGCGGAATTTGAGCACTAAAAACGGGACATGTAGACAAATTCTTATTCCAACATCATTCTGAAACTAAAGTAGATAGGGCGTTAAATAAAAAAGATTTATCAATAAAGGATCAACTTAGAGACTCGCACTATTTTTATAGTAATATTTTTCGTTCACCTTAAATAAATCTCCCTCAAATTATTGAAAAATCCGTCATAAAACGTCATAAACTCGACACCTTTTTTACTATTTGTATACACATATTTATCGTAATTAGAAAGTAGGGTTGTCCAAGTTAATTATTCGTTTTCAACCAAGAACGTCCTGATACATTACTCGGTTCAGCCGGCGTGTTGGAATGAAAATTATTTTGCACTCTCTCCATTTTGTGAATATTTGGGCGAGTTGCACAGTAAACTGGACGTTGGACAGTAGTAGTAGTGTGGTGCATTGCAATGCAGATGGCGGTGGCGCTTCATTTTATCCTCTTATTTCTAAATAGAAAATAATAATTTAAAGGTAGGATCGCCGACTAATCCTCCCAGATTTATTCGGTTGCCGCTAAAGCAAAAAAACCTTGAAAATTCCAAGCTGTAGAGGTTCCGTCGGAAGAGTTTGCAGCTGTGATAGAAACCAATCATAATAGATTGTGAGTATATTTTGCATAATCCTAATCACACTTTTGGGCGATAGGTGGCAGCACTTATAGACTAACAGCTGACCTGATATATCGCAGCCTCAAGTTCATAAGCGTGCATGAATTTTTGCATTATCTGTCTTGAAAAATAATGTAATTAAACGTTGTAGGCATATAAGGGAATGTGAAATGCCATTATTGTTGGTATCATATTGATCTTTTCAGTATACTAATGAATAGCCCTATTTTTCCTATTTTCTTTACTAATTTATCCCTAAAACAGCACGCCAATCAATATGTTTGAGGAAAATAATAACAAACAACGCTACCCGCGACCCGCTGGCCTACGACCGTGTAGGCTTCACAACAAGATCAGTTGTTGCATAAGAACGCTGGGTCCATTTTCCAAGTCTTTGATCCGAGTCCCTTCCATCTTTCTTGTTTCCCATTCCATATGGCGCGCGCTTACCTCTCACACATAATTGCTTACAGGCGACCTATCTACTTGATTTCGGCACGAGGTCAAAACGCCCAAAGTACTTAATCACAAATCTATTCAGTGACCAACTGAGCCTTCGGCTCGTGGGCTCAAACATCATCTTTGTGAATAATGGCTGTCATAATCGCTCATATAGTAATATACTATATTAAAATTACATTGTCCCAATATTTGTTATTTAGGCTTTGCACAATTCCCAATGGATTTTTGTGTTCCATATCTTTCCTAATGATTTTCCGTATCTTGGAAATTCAATAGGAAAGTGTAACATCACAACCGTCATTCTAAAATTAACCTCCACTTTACACCGCCGGTGGGTAAAAGAGGACAAGACTAGGTAATACGTTTTGTTTATATAATGTCTTCAACGAAAAAGAATTCGGAATTTCACATAAAAAGACAAATCTATAATAATGGTAAAATACCTAGGTGTACAAAACTATAAAATATCGAAAGTAATTAAATAATTATGATGATGCAATGGCATTTAGTAACCCTACGGTGTCTAGAATCCATTGAGCATAAAACGGTGTACTGACGTATACTCCTGGTACACCTGTTCTTCCACAGCCTTTTCCCCAAATAACCAATCCGGCTATTTCAAAACCTCCCCGTGCATTAGGGCATAATAATGGTGCTCCTCCATCCAACTGTAAAAGAAAACGTCCAGTTTGGAATAATTGAATAAGCAACTATATTTACCGTGCAGGCGTCTCTCATTGATTGTCCACCAGCACATATTTCACCACCTGTTTGATCTAAGTACCTATCAACGTTAGCACCTAATACATTAGAGGCACTGAGCGCTGCCCGACAATCAGTTATGCCGACAATAGGAACCGTCACTTGTTTTTGGGGACTAGTCGGTGCATTGCCGAGTCTGAACTCTGTCTCCCCCCATCCTGCTACCATACATCTATAATAAGCGAATTGTTATCACGTAATTGTAATAGAAAAGTTATTGCGTGGTCGTACTGTGTCCCAGGAGCAAACACGTGACCTATTGCAGGGTAGCAAGCTGCAGCAATGTATGGATTTGTAATGACATCTATTGGAGCGATGAGACGGATTATGGCAATATCATTCAGTAGAAGTTTTGGTGTTTCAGTGTACGTGTCGTAAGTGACAATTACAGTGGCTACAGTAGATTGAGTGTTGGCTCTGTTGGCTGGATCCCACACACCCATTGTTACCCTGACAGCGCCAGGGTTTGATCTGGAAAATTTTTGTTACTCAAAATTGCAAGAAACAGACTTAACTCCTGTTTTGTAGACTTACAAGTAATTATAGACTTTATGGGCTGCTGTCAAAACGTGGTACTGATCAAGAAGCACTCCACTGCCAACGTACTGGTTGTTAATTTCTATGTATGCTTGCCAAGGATACGCTCCATTTGTTGAGAAACCATCAGCTGTGCTTATCGGTCCTCCTATTTTTCGAATCCCGCAAGGGTAGTAACACGGTTCCTGACCAGCTGGACACGGAGAAGTCTGTTGGGAAATGAATTTTGTAAGAGAATTTTAAATTGTCAGAAGTTAAGATAGCAGCGGTACATTTTAGGGTGGAAACTTGAAGAAGTACCATATTAAGCGAAGCAGTCAGGAACAAGAACCTCGTATATATAGAATTAAGAGAGAACCTGCAGAAACTACAAATTGGTATGTCTTTAAGTTTATGGAATAAGTTCATAAAAGGCAGTGAGTGTTTGTGTGGTTAGGTATTAAACCTTTTCGGTGATTTTAACATTGAAAATGTTATTGGTATCCTATATACGGGAAGAATTTCACGAAAAGCGTGGATGTTGCATTTGCCACACCACGTGACTCGTTGAGATTCGAGCGCCAGCGCAAAGTCTAAAGGCAAGGCAAGCGGCTGGCAGTGCGAGTGCAGACCGCGGAGCGCTCATTCCCGTCTTCTCTGGCTAGCAGCGTGCATACACTAGTGTGAGAGATTGCAATCCGCCCAAATTATTTCACACGCTATAACGTATGTAAAAAAATAACAAATGCATACGGGTTAGGATGCGGAAATATCAACAGCAACCATAATTTTGAATTTAACAATAAGTACCAATATTTTAGAACAAGAAAAATTCAAAATCTCGACTGTTTTTAGAAATGATCTATATAAAAAAACTCTATTAATGATAGAATTGATATAAAAAATTAAAGTCAAATGTACTGTAATGTAATACAATAAATGATACTCTGCTACTTACTTATTAGTATTATTGTTAAATTAAATACATATGCCTTTTTCTCTTTCATAAATTCAAATGTCTCCAAAATCAAAAGTGCTAAAATTGTTATACTCACCGTATAAATAGTTCTTATTGTTTGGAAAAATAATTTTGTTCTCGTCAAATATTTTATTGACAATTTCATATTTTTATACGTTTTACAAACCCAATCTTCACAAAGCCCCCGATCGGGGACAAAACGTCGATAATATACAGTTATTTATTTACGCGTATGCCAGAATTTCACAAAATTTGAAATATTTATTTTTAAGGAGTTGTTGTCTATGTTAACAGATGTGAGAAATTCCAAGTAGTCTACCAACTACCAACTTACTATTACCATAATATTCTAATAATTCCAACCGGCTCATGAATGACACGTTGATTTGTTCTTTTGCCCGCCAATTCATAAATGACCAGTTTGCTCCTAAAACATTTAGGTCTTCCACGGAGTAACCATCAAAATGACTGCCGTACCTTTTAAGAGATTTTTGTGATAATAAATTATTAGATTTAAAAAGAGACGCGACAGGGGTGGTTTGTAGGGGTGCTTTGTACGGGTGGTTATAGGGGTGGGTGTGGTTTTGAGGGGTGGTTTTTGGGATGGGTTTTGAGGGTGCTTTTAGAGATGGTTTTAGAGGTAGTTTTGGAAGTTGCTTTAAGGGGTGGTTTTAATGAGTGGTTTTTTGGGGTGCTTTTGAGACGGTTTCAGGGGTGGTTTCCAGGGGTAGCATGTAGGGGTGGTTTGTGTGCTGCGTGGGATACCTATATTTTCGATTGACCTGATAATCGGCGCAGTTGTTTCATGAATAATTATTTCACACGCTATCGCGTATGCTACAATATCCCAAACGCACAAGGTTTATAGTCTGCTTCGTCATTTTCAATGTCTCCCCCGGTTGCATCTTTGCAAAGGCTGTGAATTTTCTACATAGATGCGTACTCTCAGTATGTGAACGCGCGTTTTATGTTACATTCAAACTGAATTTTAACAGAGAGAACACGGTTGTCTTATTTGTCGAAGGTTTGAAGAAAATTACGAAATGCTCTTTCGCGGCCGCCATCTAGCAATCTCATTACACCATATTTTATTGGTTAATGTGATGACTTAAGAGCTGTATTATATGATGTGACGAGCTCCAGTGAGATGTTATCTTTAACCATTTGCCATTTCTCAGGTCTGTTGGCCATGGTTTCTTTTAAGTCTGTTTTAGGTCTTTGTATAACGGGTATACTGATTTACTGACTGTATCTCCAAAACGCTGCTCCATATACCCAAATCAGTATGATAATAGACGTTTATACATAGAAGGAGTTTGTTTTCTAATGGCAGATCAGACTTTGTACCATTCAGTCAATAGGTCTTATATTTACAGCTGTCTGAGTGTGTCTTTTGAAGATGTGTTTTGTCTAGGTAAGTCTATTACCTATGTGAAATCCCAAATATTTCCTGCTCGAAGGCAATGGTGTTCGTAAGTTATTTATGTTTGCTGGAGTGCACAGGTCTCTTAAGGTGAAATTCACTTGCTCGGATATGGGTTCATTGATTTTAATCTTCCACTTCTGTATGCATCAGGTTTATTTTTGGGCCATATGGTTCTATGGAGTACATAGAGCAAGGATCCAACGGCACTGCTTTGAGCGATACTAGATTTGGAAGATCCATTTTCGTCTACCCTAGCTCTGAACTTGAAGATGTGATGGTAGATTGTGGGAAGGAACTCTCTATAATCTTGTACAAAGGATCCCCGTGACTCATGACATATTTCTTTTCAAAACTCTTGAGAACCAAGTGAACGAACTGTCTATTGCGAAAAATTTTCAATTAGGGTTTTTTGAGTTCGATTATTAATTTTTATTGCATCATTAAATGTCATTCAAATGACTAATAGGACGTTTAAAATTAAGTCTGTTTCATAGCTAACTTTGTTATTATTCGACTATTATACGAGGTCGGTTGTATGGCCAAAGAATTATTATATTTTAATAACGAAAAATATGATGAAAACAAAAAAAAGCAATTGAATATTGTGTTCTCGAGATATTCATACGACTAACAGTTTTTTAAATGGAACACCCTGTTGTTCTACTTAAAAAATTGTTTGTGTGGATAGCTCAGAAATGGGATGTTGTTTTTGTTGGTATTCACTATCTTATTAGTTATAAAAACACTAATAATAAAAAATTTCTTACCGGAGTTACGATACGAATATCAATTTCATTGTTGGGGCTGTAGGGACATGTTCCTGCCGGTACACATTGAAAATTGCCACCTGCTGCAAAAGTAACTACGGTATCACCGCCACCCTGCGCAGAGCCGCCCACAATATTTGTTACACCAGTCAACGTTAGGAGCCATCCCTCAGATTGGTCTATCAACAAAATCGTTGGTATAAAAACGTATAAAGATCGTGCTGTCAACATTTTTGTGTCACAACTAATGGACTCATCCACAGGTAGCCTATTTATGTAGAAAATAGTACAATTTTCCTATCCCGCAATTGCTGCAAATTGCAGTAAATTACAAAAGATTGACATTGAGTTTGCCAGTATTTTATTTACAATTTATTAAAAATGAGAATTCAGTGATGTTTCGTGGCTGAAGTGGTTAGTTAATTCGTTCGTTTAATTTGCGGATATGCTGCAGTTATTTGAACTCTTTCATGTACGAAGGGCAAAGTGTGTGATAATAGGTGTGAATTGCGGTTAAATAGGTCAAAGTTTCTGTTTATTCGTAGGTGATTAGGGTTTTCCCAGAGAATGATTAACGCGACAGAACATTATTTATTGTCGTACGTAGTAACGATTTTATAGCTTGAAGAAATTATCGTTTTTTCTTAGGAGATGTTTGTAATTTGTTTTGTTCCAAGTCACAATGCCAACTCCTAATTTTTCTTCTTGGCAGTCTGAATTCTGTAGATATAGGGTAAGATTGGGAGGGACGAATATTATTGAAGGAGGCTTAGTCCAAAAATGGACGAATGAGGGTTGAGAAGAAGAAGAGCAGGAAGATACATAGAATTCTTTTCGTAATTGTAGTTTGTTTTCCGTACATTTTGGAAAAGTGTGAATGAATTTTTTCAATTGATTGTTTTATATATAGGTAGTTGGGAAAAGAATTTAAGAATTTAACTGGTCATTTAAGCAGATAAAGAAGTATTCCTCAAAGATATTTAATTGGTACCTATTGCACTGGCTAGACTTAAAAAAGCAATGGAGTTTTGCAACTAGAATCTCTTCTGTAATATACTTATAGTGAATTAAATTTGTTCTTATCAGTTCCATTTATAGACGATTAAACCTTTCGCGTTGTTTAAATTTAGCTGGGAAAACCAATTTATCGTCCCTCCTTTTTCAATTATAAATGATGAAATTGCAAACATGCACCAGGTATCTATTACAGTACTACATGCCGTAGAAAGTTGTACCCCAATAGATAAGTACCAGTACCTGTGTTTATTGCAAAATGTACGGGGCTTAGAAGCAGGAACTGAAACAAATGAGTATTCGTGTATACCAGATTATATCTATTCTAAAGGATTATGAAATAATGTCTATAGCGTTTCACAACGTGCTGTCGATATCTTGAACATATAGAATATATTCACACAATCCCGCATTCCTGTATAAATATAAAGTACTTTAATATGAAAATTACTACACGATGAATTTATACATTTGCGATTCCTGCTCGATCATCGGCACGAATCTTTTGTGATAAGTGCATGTTTGTGTGCATTGCGCAGTTCTGCCCACTAATGCAGGCAAATGAGATACGCGGATCGGAAAATTAGACCTGCACCGCTTGCTAACGAAGCCACAATTTTTTTGCGCGGGCATAGAGCGCACAGATCAAATCAAGGGGTTGAAGGGCGTTCTGCCCTGTCTATTAGTAGCAAAAGCAAAATGTGTTCGCGCTATAAAAAATCTTTATTGGAAACAGAAAGCTCGGGTAACACATTGGGGAGCATCAGAGGCTATTCACATCCAACGTGGCGTGCATCACCAATTTTGTTCAATATCTATTTTGAGGATATATTTAGTCATGCACTGCAGAACACATCAACAGACATGCTGGTAAAGGGAAAAAGAGTCAATAGCATCGGCTTCAGTGACGACACGATGCTATTTGCAGAAAATTTTGTAGATTTGCAAGATGATGGACTCACAAAGGAAAAATAAAGTTTATAATAGTAAGTTAAAGACCAACGCCATAACCATGAGATATAGTTGAAAAGATCGGTACATTTACCTACCTCGGCTGCTTTGTCGATGATCAGTGGGATCACTCATTGGAAATCAAATACCGGATAGAGAAGGAAAGGACAACTTTTTGTGCAAATGATTTCAAGAGCCGAGAATTGAGCGTTAAACCGGGAATATATTCCTCTGGAGTTTTCGTTTTGGAACCTTTGAACTGAGGCAACCTTCCCAGTAAATATTAGAAAAAGAAATACCCATTCAAAGGAGGTAGACGCTTTGCTCCCATGACTAAGAAGTATATCGCATAATAATTAGAATTTTCTTTCATCACAGTCTAATTTCATGAAAGTAAGTAAGACTTGATCTTTTTAATTCTTTTAATTTCTGTTCGGGTAATATGATACCCCATTTTTCTGAGAATTTAAGAGTGGCCTCCTTTAAGTAGTCAAAATTATTCCATAGCGCTTCTATTATATTCTATTAATATTTTTCAACTGGGATGATGCACTTCGAACTACTAGGACATTTCAGCGAAATTTAAACGATAAACTCCTACTTTTTTGAGTTTGAGTGTCGCCCATCCTGGCCATTAATTTGACCAATGTCGTCATCTCCTCATTGGTGGTGGTATCCTGATAGTGTGAAAAAGTATGAGCCCAGTCAAATGGTGGTTTTCCCGTAACAAAATTGGGGAAGTTTTTTTCTCAGCGGTTCCATATGTTTTTTGGGATGCTGAATCCGAATTTCAGGTTTGCTGCCATGTGCCATGTGCCAACGAGAAACACAAAAAACCTCAAAATTTTCGCGCTTTTTCAGTTTCTCGCTTATATCTTGAAGACTATTCAGTTTTCGAAGATGACCACTCTATACAAAATTAAAGTAGACAAAATTTCCTACAATTCACTGGTCAACTTTGATTTTCTGACGAGAGCTATCGGCGCTAGAGCGCGCTGAAAAACAGCGATTTTTTGGCCCTTCTACGAAAACTTCAAAAACGCCCACTCCCACCCCCTACAACTCGAAAAATATACATGTTATCAACAAAAACCCTTATACCACGTGAAAGTACTTACATTTCCTACAAGATACGTCTCAAACATTCAGTTTTCTCGTAAGGTGGGAGGGAGCAAAGCGAAAATTACGAAAAATGCCTTCTGCGCTCTAAAGCCAAAACGGTCCCTCCCACCTGTCTATCTCTCATCGGCGCTTTACTTTCGATGTATTACGCTTAAAAGAGGTTGTTTTGAACGAATTGATGGTAAAGCTTGTTTGATGATAACATTAACAAATTGTATTTACAACATATTAGGTACACGACACTGAATATAAAGCTGAATATGAAATCTGTATGAATTAATGTACATGTGTCAAGAAATGAGGGAAAGTCGAACCCAGGATTGGGTCATCACTTCGAGTAGATTCTCCATCTGGAAAAGAAAGAAGGCATTTAGTGTTGGAACATGGTTACAAGAACAGATAAGTTGCCTAGTGAACTGTCGATGTATGAAGAAATACGTGATGTCATGTGCACACTGCGCAGTTATTTTAGTCGTCCCCGTTTCGTTGCTGGCGGCCCAGGCAATGTCTTTTGGGCACTAAAAGGTCCAGGTGAAGGGTTGTTGGGTAATGGAAGGTACAGGCAAAGGGTCAGGGGCTATGGAAAGTTCAGGCTGAACAGTGAGTTGTTGCTGTTCTTCAACAGAAAAAATTGTAATTGAACGATTAATGATATTATAGCGAAAAATTGATTAGTAAAGATGCATAATGCTGCAAAATATTAAAATATTATCTTCTGTCGCCTCAGCTGCTTCAGACAGTCGTGCAAGGGGCTCGTCTAGGTCGTCTCCCTCTTCTGAATTTTGCAGCATTATGCATCTTTACTAATCAAGTTTTCTCTATAATAGCATTAATCATTCAATTACAATTTTTCAGTTGAAGAACAGCAACAACTCAACTGTTCAGCCTGGACCTTCCACAGCCCCTGACCCTTTGCCTGGACCTTCCATTGCCCAAGACCCTTCGCCTGGACCTTATAGTGCCCAAAGGACATTGCCTGGGTCACCAGCAACCAAACGGGGACGACTAAAATAACTGCGCACATGATGACATCAGGCATTTCCTTCATACATCGACAGTTCACTAGACAACTTATCTGTTCTTGTAACCATGTTCTAACACTAAATGCCTTTTTTCTTTTCCAAATGGAGAACTTACTCGAAGTGATGACCCAATCCTGGGTTCGACTTTCATGATACATGTACATTAATACATATAGATTTCATATTCAGTTTTATATTCAGTGTCGTATACCTAATATGTTGTAAATATAATTTGTTATGTTTTCATCAAACATGCTTTGCCATCAATTCAGATAGACAGGTGGGTGGGACCGTTTTGGCTGTAGAGCGCAGAAGGTATTTTTCGTTATTTTCGCTTAGCTCCCTCCCACCTTATGAGAAAATTGAATGTTAAAGACGTCTCTTGTAGGAAATTTAATGTACTTTCACGTCGTATAAGGGTTTTTGTTCATAACATATATATTTTTGGAGTTATAGGGGGTGGGAGTGGGCGTTTTTGACTTTTTCGCAGAAGGGCCAAAAAATCTCTGTTTTTTAACGCGCTCTAGCACCGATACCTCTCGTCAGAAAATCAAAGTTGAACAGTGCATTGTCGTTGTGTAGGAAATTTTGTCTACTTCAATTTTGTATAGAGTGGTCATCTTCGAAAAACGCATAATGTTCGGGGTATGAGCGGAAAACTGAAAAAAGTGCGAAAATTTTGAGGTGTTATGCGTTTTTCGTTGTGAAGCCGACCTCCTACAAGGCAGCAAACTTGAAATTCGTATTCAGCACCCCAAAAGAACCGTTGAGAAAAAACCAATTTTGTTACGAAAACGGCAGTTTTGAACACCGATTGACATTACTGCAATGGACATTATTCTTTTGAGATATCCTTTAAGAGTCCGGCAAAGCAGATCAAAAGTTACACCTGCGGGGCATCGGGTCGGTGAGGTATCCGTTAGAAATCGGAGCAAACTATCAGCTGTGTTGCAACACCGTCGCGCTAAACACATTTATGGACACAAGAACAACGCACATTCAAAGCCCGCGCGTTCGGTACCTAGTAAATGAGACAACGCCGCTCTGAGTTTACGCTCAGTCGACACCGGGCGACAGCACATACCAAGCCATATTTTGCGTTTGCAGCGCTCTCGCTCTACCATGATTACACCTTCATCCTAGTAAATTTAGAAACACGAAAGCCTGATTATGGTAGAAGAAGGTATACTTTATGTCGCCATTGAAACAATTTTTCGAAAACTGTAAATCTCTTGGCGCTATGCACGCGTGAAGTTGGTCAATTCCATGAGTGAACTGCGGCACTTTCTAAGATACAATTTTTAAATTTTCTTTCAATAGAAACATAAAATAAAGTTTCGTTTATAAACTGTCAAAAATTCAGCACTTCAATTTTCACCGTTTAAAAATGAGCATAACACTACGAAGTCAGTTTTCGGGTTCATTTTAAAGGGGTTTGCCGGACTCTTAAGTTATATTAAAATAAATTTTAATATGGTGTCTGGTAAAAGAAATAGCTGCAGCTTTGCTTTTAAGAGAATTTACGTAGGTACTCGTACTTAAAAAGATCTTGATAATTTTTATGCGTTTGTTATTAGACCATAACATAAATTGCAGAATATTCGTCTGTGAATGCCGCAGCAATCTTTGAACACGGTATTCAACAATTGCAAAATATGTGGCAATCGGATAAAAAGTTCAGCGATGAAATCTGCCCGGAGCGAAGTATGTTATGTCAAGACTCGAGTCCGTGCATCTTAACGGCGATATGATTAACAGTCGCCCAGTGTTATCCTCAAGAAGTTTGGACGAGTTTTGAGAATGGTGAAGCAAGTGGGACACTGGAACGGTCACTCAGGCATAGGCGATGCCAGATACCTATGTGTACCTCGTACAGATTCGCTCGTGAGGGCTGCCCTTTTTTTCTTGTGTTCCTTTCATAAACGCATTGTAATTTTGATTGAACAGGCCAATCCTATTAGGGCTGAATTGCGGATTTAAATTGGCCTGACACGAGGATTATTTTTATTTGACGGGCGAAATAACGCACAGCGCGATCGGCGTTTTTATTTGCTGGGCAATAAAGAAAATGAGAATGGAGACACGGCATCATTCCCACACCTCCGATGCCGGTGAAAAAACGAAGAGTGCGTAAGAGCAAATAACGCATCACGATATGAGAGGAATTAAAGACAAAGATGAGTGTCTTCAGGTGGATCGTAACAGTGCTAACCAAATCGGTAAACACGTGAGTGTAATATAATCTACCTGCAAAGCCACCGCAAGCCGATGTAGGTATAATATATCGAACACTTTTGCGTTTTTCTAGGAACCAATTTGCCGTAAAATACCAGCTTACATTACCGACGATTCAAATATCTTATCGTCAATGCATGTCTTCTGTGAGCGATTCAAGGAATTACTGCTCTTAAATATCGTGTTTATGTTATTAGTTTATAAGAAAATTGTTCCATTTGGCATGTTTATTATTTTTACCATTTAACACAAAACCACAGTAAACCATTATGGTCATGACAAAAAATTTGAAACATTTGTATTTTTACCTGTCCAACATTAACGAATATTTTTAAACCACCTGTTGCTTTAGATTAGCACCTTAAAATACAGTGCTACAATGTGTGCAAAACGTTTTGGCACACCCGGTATACTCCGAATGGGTGCGCCAAACTTCAGGAATAGTAGAGAAACTCAAAATAAGAATAGAAGTTCCTTTGAACAAGTACCCAAAAGTGACTACACTGAGAAAAATGCGTTGTTACATATACAAGAAAAACACTTTCTTTTACTACTTGTAGCTGTTAAATAGGCGCCAAAAACAACACATAATATCAAATACAACTACAAATTAATATACTCGTTGTTGTATATTACGCTGTAAATAACTATTAATATTACACTTACCAGTTGTTGTATCATCTACAACTACAATGTAGTATACCCACTGGGTGTGTATTTTTTAATTTTACAACTACTTGTTTGTATTGCATAGTTCATAATACATTTTATGTAGTGCCTATTATGATATAAATGATAACATTTCTTCTTGTATAAAGTTACAATAATCTTTATTATAAAATACTCTCAATTGTTCGTATTATAATACTGTGTGCACTATGAATTCTTAATAAGTTAACCCCACACGCCAACAGACAGTGACACAGTAATTAAACTCGACACGAGTTTCGCTGACTACGTCAGCATCCTCAGGAGTTGTCAGCGAAACACGTGTCGACTTTAATTACTGTGTCACTGTCTTTTGGCGTGGGGTTAATTTATTACGAATTTATAGTGAATTTACGTCAAAGTTCTCGATCCATCCGCTGTGTGGAATGCTGGGTGTGCGTACCGCACTGGCACGTACGTATGCACGCATGGGTGCAAACAAACCCATGTTGCTGCATGCAGGGTGGAAAAGTATAACATATTTAAAAAAAATAAATATTTATTTCGCCGAAATAATAATAAAATATGTCTATTTAATATAAATAATAATGCAGTTTTCCAACGCCGAAGCGCCCCTCGATGCACCCTTACAAGCAATCCATTTTGGGGAATCATTCTTTTTCCAATAGAACCTTAAATGTTTCTTCGTTAATATATAATTACCTAAATAAGAACAAAGAAATTAGAAATATCCGTTACAATCCTTGCTGCTACAATAATTTTCTGTTGTTGGCAATCATAGGAAAACAATGCCAACTTTGTTTACTTGACATCAAATTAATTTAAATCAAAAATGTATTCCATCAACGCACCCACACACAACATACAGAGTAATTCAAAAAGCAAAAATGGTGTGGATAATACTTTTAGTTTAATACAGACAAATTTGATCCATCTGTGGTTTTAGATTTGAAATATTTGAGGTTATGTACAAAATACAAGTGGGTCTCTTATGCTTTTTGAATTATGATTTCAGAATCAGAACGTCACACGGCAAATACATGCTTTTAATAATAATTAAATGAATTCCCTGCACCACACTAGCACCTTACCTTTAAAAACCGGAATTAGTTCAGTCAGATTCCAATTTTCTAAATGTTTCTCCATGATGAAGGGCACCGACCCTAATAAAACACCTTGACGAGACCACTTCACATCAAGAATGACAAATAAATAATTGTAAATCACGGTACACGTAAATGTAAACTGGAAGCAAAAAAATGCTGCTCTACAACGATTATTGGCGGTTGGGCTGAACGCGAATAGAAGGAGACTGCAGACGGACGACGGTTGAGAATTGCGATTGTATAGTAGAAACTTGAAGAACTCGGTCTCCTCGGCGCATGTGCACTTTTTAAAAGTGGTCATTTAAGTCGACCAATCGTATTGCAAACTGCTCCCGTAGTTGTATGATATACAATGTTACCGTTGTTTTATTAGAATATTAGTTTATACAACTACGACATAGTGTTACATACAAATTCAGTTGTGTTTTTTACTAATACAGTTTACTAATTTGTATTTGTATGACTTAGAAGGTGTAGTTGGGACAGTTGCGCGGACTAGATACAACCCTTACTATTTGTTATAGTTTTCAGAAAAAGAAAAACAATACTAGACTGGTAGCTTTAAATACCATAAGTACATTTTTCTCAGTGTACTAACAGAGATACCGGGTTATGAAGTTTTCTTAAAAATGTATTTCTCTTTCAGTGTCTCGAAAACAGCTTTTTGTGAAATAGTTCATAATCTGCATTTCTGGTGAAAAAAGAATCATCAACAATCTGTTGTTCCATAACTTCAACGTTTTTAACAATAGAGGTTAAGAAACAAACCCTAAAAATTGTAATTCAGTGGCTTTCATAAATTCGTAGGTAATCATTCTTTTCTCTAGAAACTTCAACACACTGTATCTTTTGGACTATTGGACTATTACACGTAGGTACTCATAATAGTATCACCTGGTTTGTCCGAAGTGATCGGTACCGATCATACATTTTGAAAAGATAATCCTCCAAATAAGGTCTCCACGACGGATTATCCTATTCCTCACTGAAATAGTGCTTTTCTGAACAGATCGGTCTCAATCCGGCGCCGTTTAATTAAATTTCATACCCTGCCTCGGCGCAGGTCATGCAAATTCCAATCGAGCCTCCTCCGAAAGACGAAACATAATAAAGGTATCGCATGGCCGTGTATGCGTGTTAACATTATTAGTTTTTTCGCGGTGCAATGTGCTGCGTCAGTGTAGAGACGGTCAGGTACACGGTTTGGGCGGCCCCTAAAATATTTACAATCTTTCGATTGCTATAATCAAAGACGCACCGTTTATACGAGCTGGAGAGAGTGATTGATGGTCCTTAATAACGATACTTGACCGATTTCCACCTCCCGTCTGGGAGATTTGCAGTGAGGCTATTTTTATTTGGGCCAGTGACAGTGCCGGACATTAGCAATCAGGTGAACTCGACATCGTAACCGAAAACCAGACCAGAATGTGTTTGGAAACCATTAATAAAGGATTGTTCAATAATTGTTCTTAATTAATTCTTGCACCAGCGTTTCTTTTTATCCGTTTCGGCGAATTTGCTGAAATCGTGTACAAACCAAAACCTTTGTTTACCTACGATTCACGTACAAACTGAGCAGTTTAGAAGACAGACCCATTTAGGAGGGAACGGGCGCTTGGCGGAAACACTTTAGCTTCTTCCTTCCCTCAGCGCTTTGCGCTTCGGGCTTCAATTCCGCCGCGGGCCGTACAAGCTTTTTTACGACCTTGATACATAAATAACACTATTATGCACGATCGGTCTATCTATGGCTTAGAGCTTTGAAAAGCGGACGTAAATAGTATCTTACCGCAATAGGGCGCTATAAATTCTTTATGACCCTAAGGGCATTTTGTTTACAAAATTAAACTAATCATTTTTTCCAAAAGTAAAGACAACGGTATTCTTATAAGTCGCGACTATCGTTTTATCAGCGACAAACTTTTCCAGTGTGATTTTCGTCAAGCCTACGTATTAATGAGTTTATTTAGTAGTCCGTAGGGAAACTGAAAAAGTCGTATATGTTTTTATTAACCGAGACAGAGAGCCAAACACGATTTCCAGTCACTATCAAACATCCACATTTTTCAAATTATTGATAGATTCAACCGTCACTTGCTGGAAATTCATTTCAATATTAATAATAACACTTATTTGCGAAATTTCCACTGATTTATTAACACAGTTAACAATTATTGTTTCGCTACACTGTAGCTTCGTAAAGTTATTTGTTTGTTGTTAATAATCTACATTTTTTTTTCTCATACACGTTTTAAGAAACTCTGTTTTTCCGATGTACCTACTTAATTCAGACGATTGCATGACGTCCTACGCAACTTATAAGAGGGCCTTTGACTTTAGTACATTCTTATTTTATTGTCATTTTCACAACAATAATTTTTAAATTTGACAGATAAATAGACCTTTTCATTTCGTTTGATTTCGATAGTGCGCATATGCAAAAGTACACTGACAATCAGTTGTTCTTAGTTTTCCGGACGAATGTCACTGTCAGTTTTTGAACTTCGTGTGGGATATTTGCAAGTAAATAGTAGAGTACCAAATAAGGAGGGTGTTTTGTAAGATGAAAAATTACAAATGCTAGTTCCCAGTGACATCCATCAGAAAATTATGAAGCTGAATCCCGAAGGCGTGCCTGGCCTGTTTGAAATACGGGAATGTTAACCAACATAATTTCAATTACGCAGGTTTTTAATACGTAGCGGTGAAAATCGATCAATTTTTTTAAAGAAAACTGAGAAAAAGGATCTAATAGGCAGGTGCGTATTTTTCTGCAATGTACCTACATATGTATGCAACTACAAATAATGATTATTTTAAAGACCTAACCTCGGACCTAACAAATAATGACGTAAAACCTGGAAACATCCAACACACTTTTCCATTTAGAATCTTGCCTCTTACACATTTTCAACACAGTTTGCATAGGCGGAACAAGTCCTCACTTGGTCACCGACCCAGTTATTAACTTCGATTTACCCCAGTGTTAGGCAGGGTTTGGGAAATGGATAAAATCGTAATTCCGAGCGAAAGCTTTTTTACGACCTTGATACATAAATAACTATTATGCACTCTGCTAGCGTCGTTGCAGTCACCAAAAGTTTGGATGATCCATACTAATTTTGCACGTTTGCAATAAAATTTTTCTGTATAGACCAAAGAATTTAAAATAAACACTTTCAAACAATACAAAACTTTGACATCTGTCCGAAAATGTAATGGCGCGATCGCGCATTGTTCGATTGTTCAATCGAGTGTAAGTTTTGTACGTTCCACGGCCGCAAATAGCTTCAACGGACTGTATCCCTCAGCGCTTTGCGCTTCGGGCTTCAATCACACCTTGATACATAAATAACTCGTTGAGCAGTAGGGATTAGTTTTGAAGACAGGATTTGAAGAGTTCTAACTATTATTGCCTGCAGTGATAACAAAAGCTAGAAATAGATTATGTGGGCGAAAAAGAAAAAGAGACAGCTTTCCTGTTTATGGAATTGTTATTTAATGTTCCAAGTTTTCCAGGTTAATGTTGTTATGAATAATTTATTAGGTTGGTAAGAGTAAACAAATTTTATAAAATCCGTCCCTGATTAGCAGAGGGAAAGTGTTGTGAAAGGGGTATACTTATACTTACTATTAATATTTGAGGTAACCTTTGTGTGTTAATGATACCCTGCGTGCAGATCTTTTTCTTGATCTATAATAAGATTATCGTGTACGTGATTTTGGATGTTTGGAAGCTTTACGAGAGAGAAAGTTCTATTAAGGAATAGCAGATTAAATTTTGTATTCACGTCTTGCATTGAAATAATGTGTGCACTTTGAACTGGCTGAGAGTTTCCTGTTTCTTTCAACGATAATTCATTAATTGGATATAGCGGAAGAAATTATCTTTGGGAAGATATTTCATCGGCATCATTTCCATTATGTCAGAGGTCATGTTTGGATAAAAAATTAAGATGTTTATTACTAATTCTTGTGTGATTTAGGAACTGATGAAATATTGATATGGCGATCCAAGTGACATACTAATATGTACATAGGAAGTTTAGCATAAAATTTTTTTAATATGCTTATAAATATTATTTTCATGTTTGCTTCGGGCCCAGACTGCTAGTATTGTAACGTATATTAAGACTTGAAACTTTGTTCTTGCGAATTTGAGCTAAATATAACATGTCCTGGAGTTGTGATAATATATGTATCAAATGAAATTTCGTGAATCAATAATAATACTTGTACATTGTTGCATTTCGACAATGACGTTTATAGTTTAGGTTATAGTTGAAATTTGTCGTGATATGTTTTATTTTGGATATGCCTATGTTGGTAAATATGTATTAGGTGTTCGACATTAAACATTCATCTTTCACTGCTTCCTAGGTACCTGCTTGCTTTCTGCATAATGAGTTTTCTTAACTAAATGATTACATTATCGCAGCATTCGGGCTCCGTTTGGTCGGACAGCATGAATTTTATTTTCCTACCAGTAAATAACATTATGGGCTTAACGTATGGCGGGAATAGGGCGTCCAGCTGACTCGGAGAACTTCGACGACCATTAGCAGGTGCGCAAACTATTAATCGTTTCCCAGTTTATGTGAATATAAGGACGTGAAAGTTCATTGAAGTAACTTACGCCAGCGTTCGATGCGTGTTGCGTTTTTAAAAAGTAATATCCCGTTCCTTATTAATTGGAGGTTGGTTACTTACGTGCTTTGGTAAATGGACGTATTAAAATTATTGGATAATTTATATCTGTAAATCCATTGAATAGAATTATTAGGTAAGAGAAGAATTTGATGAGGTTAGGTAACTCAAGTTTGAAATTTGAAAATTTTTACTTCATATGATATAGCCGAACCTGCTTGGAAATTAACAAAATATATTTGAATGTAAATGCGACATCTGTAAGATGCCCACCATCCACTTCTATTCGGTACAACATTTTTTACGAGAGATTCGGACGAAAAATTTACATCCGCCTTTACTGTTGATATGCGTCCCATCAATAATTTTCCACAGAGAAATATCCACGAGAAATATCGTAAGTATACCGCAGACCTCAAGGAGATAGTAAGAATAAGATTGTTCAAAATTGGGGAACGTGGGAGTTACTACGTCCAGCAGTAGATCGAGGCCAACAGGAAAGAAATATTATTTAAACCAACTTTTCGAACGTTTTATTAATTCTTGTTTAATGGACAGAAAATAAAGAACATAAGACAGACAAAGATTATATTGCCACAATAATTAATAATTTTCGCACTTCACACCTGCCAAGAAGGAAGATATATCTCCATGAATTTTGGCGCATAAAATTCCAGCGCGCTCCGTGACGATTGGAGGATGGTAAAGCAATCCGATAAATTTTCGTATAGCGTAAATTGAACACAAAATAGTGTTAGAACTTTACTTGAAATGCTTACACACTGCACTACCTCGGAGCGCGCTTTTGCTCTGGTGGTAGTTTAGGTTGCCTGATTGCATGTTTGCATCAGGGATACGAAGTCTGCTCGCAGTCTAACATAATATCTAAAGGACATCCTTTGCGCGAATACAGTTGCTGGAACTTGGCATGTGTATTGCATACTTCAACACACCCTAAGTGTGAACGTGGAGCGATTGAACACACCAGTTTTACTTCAAAATTGGTGTGACTATCTATGTCATCAATTCACTCGTGTAATTTAAGATTATCTGGTTTATTTAATGATAGTGCCCATTCTGGTTTTAGAAACTTTTAACCTTAAAAAATGGACCCGTGAGAGGAAATCTTTCCTGTAATTCGGTCGCTGCTGTTATTAAAAATTCCAAGCAAGATTTTCGAATGGAACTCTGAATATCTTCAGGTAAATGAAATTAATTACATTCTGGCTCTGTCTATTGACTTCATTTCTAAAAAAATTCTAGGATTCTTACAATTGATGTTAAAATGGTATATGCATATAATCAGATTTAATAAAATGGGATACCTATAACATTTAAAAAAAATTCTACATTAGAATTGTAATTCATGATTTAGTAGTTTTTTATTGAAATAATGTGCTGAAAAAATTTAGGAAATGCTCGTAGTTAAGAAACAATAGAATGGATTTTGTACTTCTACTATTTAATTGATGGGAAATAGAATGTACCATTTTAGAATTTTCTTCCAATTGGAAAACTCGAAAATCGTCAAAACAGACTTTAAATACGGGCATTAAATGCTCCATATAACCCAGGGCGAGACAGGTAACGATGATTTTTGCGGAATTACATACTTAGTTTAAAAATTTTTAGGGATTCACATACTTAAGTGCAAAGAGTAATTTGAAATATACAGGGTGGGCCAATAGTGTGTAGTCGGTCCATATCTCTGGTTCAATTCAAGGTATCAAAATAAAATTTTACACGTATGTGGAGAACCCCATGAAGCATCTGAAAAAATTATTTTGGTGTATACAGGTTGTTCCCATTCTGAGCACCAAACCAAAGTTATGTTTTTTTAAATGGAACGCCCCACATTTGTTTCCATAGTTAGATTCCCAATAAAATTTTATGAAAGATGGTACTACACGATGGGGTTTAGAGCGAGCAATTTTAAGATATTACCATTTTAGTGCCAGTGTGGCCCCAACTTTGATGAGTTACTGACATCTACTGGTCGAAGCTATTTAAGATTTCTTTATTGGACTAGGTTCACAGACTGCTCTTAGTATCATACAGGGTGGACAGCTTACGCAATATGCATTTTTTCTTGAAAATTTCAAATACATTATTTCCATTATGATAGACAGTTTACTGAGCTTTTGATTGATGTAGACATTGTTAGGTCTGCGACTGATGGTTTCCGTAGAATTGAAAATTGAACTTTAAAATGTAGTAATTTGACTGGTAGTTTATTCGTTTCGCCTATATTTTAGTGCCCAAAACACAAAATATGATTTCCCTTTTGTTTCTGGAAGTTGATTTCACATTGCAACAAAAAACTGCATCGCCATATTGCTTCTTCATGGTCATATTCTTAAATAAATGGTAACTTATTAAACCTAGGTATAAATTGAAACAATGGGTGCCGTGGAAGAAAACCGTCTCATCAAGAAGTAATCTTGCAATGGAATTTCTTGTGCCGGTGTAAACTCTGTTCGCTACATTTCCTGTAAAAACAAAGTGTAAGCATTTTTTTGAGTCTTTTGTGTCAAAATGGGGGAAATTCGCCAAAAATGGTTCAAAATTACCGCAAAAATCTCAGTACTTAAGGTTCAATCTTTATATCTGCCTAAATTGTTAGTCGCAGACCTACCAATATCTGCATCAGTCAAAAATTTAATAAACTGGCTATCAAACCTGCAAATAATATACGGGATGTTCCATTTAAAATTTTTGAGAAAAGCTCCATTATGCGCAAGTTGGCCACTCTGTACAATATGAGCTATTTTGAAAAAGTATTAATGGATTTTACAAATAGATTATCCTCTGAACCTAGTCCAATAAAAAAATTATAGTTAGCTTTGACCAGCAGACGTCAGTAGCACCTCAATAGAATCAGAGATATGGACCGACAACGCACTATTGGATCCTATGATCAAGTCGCAATCTGCCGTACTACTGTGGAACGTGGATGTAGTTCATCTACTTGCTAATAGATGGGACCACTCTCATTTGGAGCACCACAAAGACCATAAATATTTTATCGAAAGAAAGTTAAAAAACGTTTCTCGATTAAATGAACGAGAGTGAATAAAATCCGCAGATAATTTAAAAAAATCCCTTTTTCCCTTTCCATGAGAAAAATCAATAGAACTAGGAAAAAATTCCCTAGTACGGCATCTTTGGCTGCCGCGTTGTGTTGTTTGGGCCCTATTCAAATCCCCCTATTAAACACACTAATTCTACTAACGTCAGGTTTATCTGTAACTTGGGCTCATCATAACTGCGCATAACGAGTAATACCGTCCACCGTCGTATAATTTTTAGAAGAGAAAACAAGTTCATTGCAAGATAGAGCAGTATGATGTAAAGTGTTACTGTCCATTCGAAAATAGTTATTGTAATCTTATCAGAGTGATGCTGATTAACTTGTTTCAGCAATTTGATATTGCCAAACCTGGCTACGTGTCTTGAACCAAGATTTCATCCAAAGTCACCTTCTCTTCCTTTTATTAAGCCCATAGTAAAGCATTAATGCTGCAGAAATTTTCTTTTGATTATAAGGCATGGTGGGTAAAACGGTGACATCAAGTTAGTATACTTTGTGCAGCGCACATTGTTCACGAGCAAAATGCACGTGAAGGGTGGAATAAGTTGGGAGGTCTGTAATGATTTGGCGCTGGTGACCGTTAAAAGCACAACATAGGTACCTATATAACCAACATTATTGGATATAGGGTCACATTAGCACTTTTGGAAGCAATTTTTTTAGTGTACATAGTACGTATCTGTTCGGATAAAAATATAAGCTTATTAATTTTTTTAATCTAAAAATAACTGATTTGTAAAAATTCTCATTTATTGCTTAGAATTTTAATTACAACTCACCCTTTTTGAGCGATTGATGTGTACCTCAGAATCTAGCAGTTCCCTTGTGTTCATTCTTTAATCCATGTTATTTATTCCGTTGCACTGTTTTTCAGTTGTTGTAACATTTCGTTGAGAGCTTTGTGAACGGAATTATTGGTTTCTCTTATCTGTTCATTGGTTCGAAACAATTTCTAAAATAGCCTCTTGAACTGTGGAATGTGTTATGATATTATCATTCTCTGCATTTGCTTCTCGGAACGGAGAGTTTCGCAGATGTTTTCACGAAAACTACGTGCATATTCATTAATGCAGAAAAATAACTCCGGCTTATAAATCTTTGGCGGTGATCTGACACGCAAAGGATAAGAATGCAAACGTTTCGCGAAGGCGACCTGTGTGATCCTAGGGGGCAACTCAAAAGTATGTGTGTTTATATTCCAGTTATTCTGCAAGTATTGATAAATACCCGCCAGCATGAATACTTATTAAATAACACATGTTTATTGGCGAGTCCGAGAAAGCACTTCTCGTTACAGCAATCGCAACCACTTAACATACCTATTAATATGTAATTAAGCTGTTATAATCAAGAGATACTTTTCAGCGGGCCAATAATTTACATCTTTTCTTACATATGGGCAAGTAGTTGTCTGTATGTGTGTTATGTGTGGCGTATAAATAGTAATTTATCCAATAACTTGCCGGCTAATTACAATTATTTTATCGCTTTTTACTCCTAGGCAAATAGTTTTTCAATTGCGGAGTGGAGCAAATTGTTTATCAGATCGAAGACTCTGGCATTACAAGAGTTCTTTTTTCACAATCAAAATACAACATGCCCTGGGGCAGCTTGCAGTTTCCAGTAAACTGTAGTAATGTAATTATTAGACTGGTTATAGTGTATGTTTATAGAATCGAAACAAAACGACATCCTGAGTATTGTTGATGCACATTGCAATAAACTAGACTACCGATTTTTGTGGTAAGAAATACTAGGAGCGATCATCGAATTACGAAGTACCTGCTCCACTGCAATGCCACTGAAGTCTGGAGCATTTTTGTTGAGGGTGTTTCAACTTAAATGGAATGAATATTGTCTGGTGTATCATGCACAAGTCATTAAACAAAAAGTGAACTGTCTACTGTCGTTACATTTACAGTTGTGAGTATCGCAATATATAACTATTGTAAACAAATAGCTGCTACCTGGGCAAAAACATCTGATCACCTCTTCGCGTTAGAAAAGGATGGAGATACGTAAGTAGTACAGGTTGCATACACAACAGATATGCCTCACAAAGCTTTCCAGGTGTATACTTTGTATGATGAGTCTTTGCGTGTGTATAAAATTAGTTAAGACATACGCGCCTACTGCTAGCCCGTACCATTCCTTAATATAAATGTAGCGACGTATGTCATTTGGTTGTAAGACATACGTCTCATAATACAATATTGAGCGGAACACACATGCGACTATATGAAGTGATGTCGAAGCGTCATTCAGCTTTACAGTTCATAGGCGTGTGGTATAGGTACCTACTGTCAAGTAAATGTCATAATGTGGAATTAATTTTATAAACTTTTTATAATGTTTTACCGTGTTTCTGATGCTTTAAAGATTAGCTTGTGTACAGTTTCCAGCATCAAAGTACGTTCAGAAAGAAATGAGCCTTTGCTTAGTCCAGGAAAATCCCGGCCGTGAATGCCAAAAAATGGAAATTCGTAATGTTATATACAACATGTATGCACAAGGTAAGTTTATTTTTTAAATAGGTACTATGAACTCACTAAAATCTAGAATTGCATCACAAAATATATCTTAAAAATCTAAGTTTCTTTCATTTCTTCTTCTGCTGGTGCCATACCTACTAATTAATATATGATGTAACAGTTAAATTACCATATTTATATCTGTACCTGAGCAAAATAAAACACACGCCACTGCTTGACAATACACTCGACCTTGAAATTTATTTGTATCATATGTAAGCAGTTGTGACGCACGCGCAAAGATCCATCATACAAACTGTAAACGGCAATGGGCCTCTCCAGCAGGGTAACACATAATTGGTGTTAAGTTACATTTAATATTTACATCCAATTCGATATCCGATTGGGAAGTGGATATTTGACATTATGCATCTATGTACTTGCGTTTACACTCATTAAGTAAGAAACTGAAATAATGATTACAAGTATGTCAATGTAAAACGTAAATGTAAAATGTAGAGATCTATGTTGGGAGTGCGACTCAGTAACAAAATTATACTGGGCGAAGTACGAAGAAGAACGGAAGTTGAGGACATTGTAACAAAGAGTAAACTTCTAAATCGGAACTGACTTAAGATGAAAGGTGTACAAGAAGAACAACGGATGAGTGCCTAAGGGAGGCGGTAGTCGCAATAGTGTAAGGTCGGCCGTCAGATGGACAGACTACTTGTTGGGGACGCATGTGATGTAGTAGCACTGGATATCGATGAACGGGCTATGTATAATATACTGTAATGTAACCAATCTCTGTAAGATTGCAATAACCAAAATAATACATAACGACTCAAGACTATTAAATTCGGAAACTTTCCAAAAAAATACTAGAATGTGCATAGACATTAATGGAACTTTCCATATTATCCGAGAAACTGGATCACTTTCGAGCAACAGAATGTGTAGTGACTGATAACGAAACATCCTTGCCAAAGCCAGCGCTTGTGATAGTACTCGGCGACTAGTCACACATTCCTCAGGGAAAGGTTTAGAGAACATTCCGCACAGACCTGTTGTATTCATACTTCATAATGCATTTTTCATAATTGGGATCATAAGATTTAGCTCTCCATAGTGGTCGGATTTTTTTTCTGGTTAAATAAAAGATTATACTTGGGCCGCCCAACAGACGGAGTGATCACCCTGCAAGAACGTGCTCTAGTGGGGCCAATATTAATTTATGACGGCCGAATTGGAGTGATGCGACTTCGTTGGGTCTAAAGAAAGCGCATCACTGCGGTTATGTCGTCCTAAATTGGTAGTGGTCCCGTCTAGAGCTCGTGATTGCAGGGTGATCACTCAGTCTGTTCGGCGGCCCAAGTATAGTAGTTGTATGAAACTCAATTCACCCAATACGGCATGTACGTAGGCTGCTAGATAAGTTTCCGCAAACACATAAACAAAACAAATAAATAAAGTTTAAACCATATAACTGGCGTATGGGTTGACACATGCATGTGAACTAATTTGTTTCGACATTGACAGTACTGTGACACTAATACTAGTTTCCATGATAACATACGAAACAAGCAAAGACGTACAAATACATTGTTATCCAATATTATAAATGAGAATGAGTGAAATATAGAGTTACAATGGAAAATCTTGATCATTTCATCTTACGTTAATAATTAGCGGCCATATCAACTAGTTGCGTGCGAGAGAGACATCAAACTAACATGATGCGTAGATTATTTCAATCATACAAGTTATATGATTTAAACTTTACATTAGTTTTTGGGTTTATTGTTTTTCAAAATATTCGCCTTTATATAATATTATACACTTATGCATTCGATTAAACCAATCGCGGAAGACCTGCGCCCAACGATCGGAAGGTACCTCCGATATTAAATTTTCGTACTCCTCGACTGCCGCTTCCGTGATGTTAAAATACATTCCGCGCATTTTATCCCTTATTGTCGGGAACGAGAAGTCGCAAGGTGCCAGGTCCGGACTGTATGGCGGATGACTCATTAATTCCACACCACAGTTATCCAAAAACTCTGTAGTTCGAGCTGGAGTGTGGGACGATGCATTGTCCTGATGTAGGATCAAGCGGCTTCGTGATCGTCTTTGGCGAACTTTTTGGAAAACTGTGGGTAAGCAAATGGTCGTATACCACTCAGCATTCACAGTACGACGGTGTTCTAATGAAATAGTGACCACTGGACCAGATCGTCCAAAGAATGAGGCGATCATCCTTTTGCCTGCACTACGAGCTCTCTTTACTTTTGTGGGCTTTTCTTCGTTTGGAAAGATCTACTGTGGATTGTCGTTTGCTTTCCGAATCATAACAGTAGATCCACGTTTCATCACCTGTTACGATGTCAAACACGTGCTTAGATTGACCGTCATCGAATTTGGTAATCATTTGCTTGCACCAATACATTCGCGCTACTTTTTGATGTTCCGTTAGTGTGTTCGGAATTCATCGAGCGCACAGCTTCGTTACACCCAAGTGTTGGTGCAGGATGGTTTTGATGGCAGTCTCTGAGATCCCTAAGGATACCTCAATATTCTTATAGGTGGTTCGTCTGTCTTCTTCTAGTATTCGGCGCACGGCATCAATGTTCATCTCGGTAACCGCATACTTTGGTCGACCTTCGCGGTCTTCGTCACCAAGAAAATTGCGTCCACTACGGAACTCTGCATACCACTCATATACCTTCCTCTCTGATGGTGCTTCTTTGTCAAATGCATTTCGAAGTCGTTCATGGCTCTGAAATCTCGCCATTCTAGCTTTACGAGTAATTATAGAAAAAACGATAGAAAAGAGAAAGAGCGTATATATAGGATTTGTAGATTTAGAAAAAGCCTTCGACAACGTAAAATGGGGGAAGATGTTCGAAGTGCTGAGAAAGGTAGGGATGAAATACAGGGACAGAAGAATAATACATAATCTCTACAAAGAGCAAAAGGCAGTTATAGAATGTGAGCAGGAACGAAGGGAAGTAGATATCCGGAAGGGAGTGAGACAGGGATGTGCATTGTCACCTCTAGTTTTCAACTTATATATCGAATATGCGATTAATATTGTTAAGGAAAGAACAGCCTCAGGGATCAATGTACAGGGCCAAACTATTAACATGCTCAGATTTGCGGATGATATAGCAGTGTTAGCATCTAGCAAAGAAGAATTAGGAGCGGCTTTGAATGAAATGGAAGCAGTTTTGACACAGGGCTACGGCATGAAAATCAATAAAAAGAAAACTAAAATTTTGGTATGTAGATGGAGTGAAAATAGAACTAAAATTGAAATACAAATAGGAAATGAGAAGATAGAGGAGGTCGCGGATTTCTGCTACTTAGGAAGTAAAATAACCCAAGACGGTAGGAGCACTAAAGATATAAAACAAAGAATGGCGCAGGGACGAGTTGCGTTTAACAAAAAGAAACAACTGTTATGTTCGAGAACGGTTAATATAGAGACTAGGAAGAGACTCTTAAAGTCGTATGTATGGAGTACGGCATTATACGGGTGCGAAACTTGGACAATAGGAGAAGCGGATAGAAAAAGAGTAGAAGCGTTTGAACTGTGGTGTTACAGACGCATGATGAAGATACCGTGGATAGATAAGGTTAGCAATAGGGAAGTATTAGAAAGAGTTGGGGAAAGGCGAAAGGTATGGAAAACAATAAAGAGTAGGAGAGATAGGATGGTAGGACACCTTCTAAGACACGAAGGAATAGTTCGCGACATACTAGAGTCAGAGATAGGAATAAAAAGAGGTAGGGGTAGGCCTAGATTAGACTACTGCTCTCAAATAGTTAGGGATGTAGGATGTTCTACTTTTAGGGAAATGCGTAGGTTAGCTCAGGATAGAAAAGAATGGAGGTACGCGTCCAACCAGTCTTCGGACTGAGAACCTTATGATGATGACGAAACCTAACAACTTTCAGCGGGCGTAAAAATCAAACGAGTAAAGATTTTTTAAATCTGTCAACGTCAATTTTCTACTAAAACGTCAGACTTTCAAAGCCTGCTGCCGAAAAATAAATTCATTAATTCCTTATATGACTTTGCGGAAACTTATCTAGTGGCCTACGTATAATACACAAAAGTTCACATAATGGTCGGACCTTAACTCGCATGCAATGTAATTTTCAACCCCAATTCAATGCCAGTGTGTGATTTGGAATACTCTGCTATCAGTTCAGTAGGATATTTTTAAGGGTTTCTTTAATTCGGAAATTTATTAATGGGTTCTAGAAGAAGTATCTAGGGCAAGACGGTTGAGAATGTACTCGAACAGGATGAAGTCATCTCCTTACTTTTAGCGAGTAGTGGCTGACCACCTACATGAGAATTCTCTTCTGCGTTGAGCCGACCATAGTGGATCATATTATTGGCCAACCAGATTTCCAGATTTGACTTTGCCTAATTCTTGAATTTGCGGTAGAGTGACGAATATTGTTTTCCAAGAGAAAATGGAAACATCCTAGGCTTTGCCCCGAAGGATTTTGAACACTGGTGGACACAAGGGGGCGCATAATTTGAAACACAGGACGCTAGGAGCATGATGGGGCTAAATACTCAGCTAACTGGTCTACTGCTATTTTCACGCGCTTTAATAGACTGTTAAACTTCATGTAAGGCAAGCAACAGGCGTGGCTTAGTGCCAAAATGCGGAAGGAGTATTTGTTCGAATTAAAGCTTATCCGTGTTTATGATAATTTACAAAAATTTGCATCCGTTGTGATGTGTCCGGTGTCTCGTCAGGAAAGGTATTTTTTTAAAAGAAAATCCGCGAGTACTAATAAAAACAAGGGAATAATAGCACGCTAAAACGAAACAGCCGTGCATAAGGAATGCGGCACGAACGATTCAAACCAGAAGTTGAATTTTTTTTCGAATAAAGCCCTTTTAAGTTAAGTCTGTATCTATAAACATTATTTTCTGTATTACTTCAGATGTCAATTTGTTTATTTTCGACGAACTTTTATTAATAAAGAGATCAACAATAAGTTGTGTATCAAATAATCAGTCGACGATAAGCACAATGTTTAAAAATTCCCATTGACTGATCCATAGGCGGTCTAGATAGAATGAAATTGTTAAAACGTATTTGATAAACGGAACTGTGTCCATTGTCTTCACCCTTTCAAGTTGTCCATTTTGTTACGTTTCTTATGAATACTTATTAATAAGCAGCGCACCCAGTCGTATTGTTCTGCTTATCTATGATTGCAGTTATGCAATTGAATAACTTAAAAATAACTGTCCTTACTGCAAAGGCATTTACTGTAAATAAATGGAACCTGATTTGTTTTAGCATTTTATTGATATTCTACCGATAAAAGTAAACATTTTATTGTATTATCAAGTGCAACAGCGAAAGTAAAACAGAACAAAAGGCTTTGTGGTGAATACATTAATTGAAAATGCGGCAGCGCACGTTTCCTGATCTTTTATTGTTTAGGTGGAAGTTTATCTGCATGCTCTAGACTCTTTGCCATTTGAAAGTAGTTCAGCAAGCACCACAGATTGCAAAATGTCATCTGGCGAGATTAAATTTGCGATTTATATTTTGCACAAACCCATTTATCGAACGAAAGGGTAATTTTTAAACATGAGAATGGAATCTCTTCAAAGCGAATTTGTAAAGCATTGGCGCACCCAAGGGGAGGTTCTGAACCCCATGTTTTGCGAACTAAAATTTGTGAAAACGATTGCCCGATGTCTCGGGCAATTTCCGTAAGAATGAAAGCTTGACTTCATCTCGCTGTCTAGTTGTCAGTTTTTCTAAAGGTCTTAGTGCCTCGAATGGTTGCCATATTCTTGTACTCCCCTCAGTTTTAACTTTTTGGTTAATATTTGCGAAGCTTGTTCGGATTTTGTCGTGCGAATTTTTGGTAGTGCTATTTCCAATGCTCATTTCAAACTTTTATTTGTATTTTTTGCGAAGGCTGTACGATTTGCATTACAGCCAAGACATATATAATATGGAAGTATCTACAAAAAAAATTTTCAGTTGTAGCCAAAGATATCATTAGATGCACGTTGGAAATAGATAAGGAAAAAATGGTAGAGCAAGCTATAACTTTTCATTGTCTAGGAATGGAAGTATCAGTCGATCGTAAAAGCAACAAAGAAACATTGGAAAACCTCAGAAAGGATAGGAAAGTTAAAGTATATAGAGTATCAGAGACGGGCTGACATCAACAAGACAACGTAACTACTCTGTACCATTGAATTGAATTATCGAAGTGTAATAATGGGGAACATATTAAGAGATAAACTCTCAATTCGAGAAGAAAAGGGAGAGACAGCAAGATTTGGAAGAACAGGTAGAGCGACCCCATCACCAGAGTAGTGATGTAAAATACCTGGGTATTTATTTTTAGGGGTAAATACCCTGGATATTTACCCGAGGTATGTACCCAAAATGGGTATTTTAGTGGGTATTTATAGTTTTAGCTCAGTAAATAGACAGTAGTAGTCTTAAAAGCCATTGTGCCACGGAATAATAAACATTATTATTCCATGATTGTACAATGTAAGTGTAAATGGTGGTTACTTAAAATAAACTTAAGATTAAAAATGTGTCTGGTTAAGCAAATATTATAAAAAAAAATTATTTCTGTAAAAGATATCAAAATAAAGGCTAATGCAACAATATTTAAAAACAAACTAGAGAATAGCACTTTATCTGACAAGTAAAAGTGAGGTTATAGTTAACTATAACAGAGTGCCACCTAAACGTACGTAAGTGTTAAATTCCCTAGTGTTGGGACTTTTACTTCAATAATTGTACTACATTTTCATATACAGGGTGTTTCTGAACTTGGAGTGGAAAATGCTACGAGATTTTTCCCAGAGTGTTAGAAAAGCATTAGAGCAAAAATAATTTTTTTTCGTCATAACAAAAAATACATCTGCTGTTTTATTGTTTGAAGGCCACTGATTAAATTTAATTTAGTTGACTTAAATTTAGTTAAGTATGCTGGTACGCCGAGATGCACTTTTTAAACTCAAAAAATAAATCAAGTTGTCAGTTGCAGGAGCTCTATTTGTTTAGTTATAGGGAGAATGTCAACAAAGATTAATTTATCGAAACTTGAAAATAATTTAATTGAACAAAATGAGGAATAAGAGAAGGAACTACTAAATACTACAACAAATTAATGTTCAAAATTACCACTGGTACATTCTAGACACGAGAAAAAAGTAAAAAATATTTGTGACTTTAAATTTAATTTGCGACTTTGACATTATAATGTCAAAGCAGCCTACCTATTTTTTAATATTAGATAGCAAAATATGGTATAATACTACAGCCTACTTATCAATAAATCAGTGGTTCTAAACCTTCTAACAAAAAATATACGAATTTTCAAACTTTAATAACTTTTTTAATAATCTGATTTTCAACTAAAAATTTTTTTTTCCTACTTTGGTTGAACTCTTCTATTACCCACTTAATTTTCCACCCCAAGTTCAGAAACATCCTGTATAATTAAAACTACATAAAATATTTGTAAAATACCCGGGTAATTTCTAGTCGGGTAAATACCCATTCATAAATACCCTACCCAGTGGGTATTTACCCGACTCACATCACTACACCAGAGCAGACGGAGAAAGATTGGTGAAGATAGCCAAAGACTCAAATCCAAGAGGAAAGAGAAATCCAGGCCGACCGATGAAATGTTCGATAAATTTCGTATCGACGTTGAAACGTGAAGAGACACAGGAGTGCTAGCTGTAGTTAGAAGAAGATAAAATCGAGTGCAACATAGTGCTGATTACTGTCGTCATTGGAGGCAAGCCAACTGGATCTTCTTCGTCGACTGTATTTGTTGTTTTGCTGTCGGTGAGGCTTGTAGTTGATGGCACGAGTGGACGAATTTTATGATCTCTTCAATAGGTGTCCCGTAGACGACGAAAGAAGTTTAGATAATTTTGATCAACTCTGCTTATTTTTTAGGAATTGGGTATTTTGCAATTTATTTTGAATTTATTATGGTCCTTAATGTAGGTGTATTCGTGCTTGAGTCACACTCTATGGTCTTTCCATAGGTAGCATTTTGCTAATGGTTCTTGGAAGTTCTGGCGTCATCGTATCTTCCAGACGGCCGTTCCGTATTTTTGTTGCAAAGTTTTATACCCTTGTCTATCATCTACAACATCTTCATCATTTATCTGAAGGTAATACCTACCACATTTCAAATGCCCATAATTTTTTCTGTCTGCTTCTCTTATCTCTCCCGTTTCAGAACCGTACGTTTTTAAGAGTCTTAGTGGGCCAAGCAGTCAATTTTGTACATCTTGGATCTTGTCACTCGATAAATGTCACGACGATCGCCGGCTGAGAGTTAAACCCTTGCCGGGTGATTGTTATATTCCAACTAAACTACCGAGTATTGAGTAGGTTTTTTGTCTCTTTTACGTAACATAAAATACGCTTTGCTGCCTGAAAGTAACTCAGCCAATCAAATTAGACGACTTAATATGAAGTTGGATAGTTTCATACGTGGAGACTTTAACGATCGATTAGAACAGTAACCTGATAGATGTAGCATGCGTTTTTCTCATATTCAAGAAAAGTTTTAAAACACATCGAAACATATACTTGTGTCTATGATCGTTCCTTCCCACCTGTGATGCATATAGTGTGGTAAAACACCCCTAGTAGAACTTATATATTACTTCACTACATTTTTACCAAATAGGAGGTACCTATTTGCTTTCAAGGTGGAAGGTGGCATGTCTCTTTTTGCTATTATTTTTTTTTTGCAATTATTATGACTTCTGAGTTTATTCTTGTATCAGAATCAACATTCAACAAGCATTAAAAAGTTTTCAATTAAAAAACCTGTTACAAATACTTTAATAAACTGCATAGTTGGTTTTTATATGCGATACGCCTGCACGTATTTCAAACAAAAGAATTACTGTCGCATATGACAGCAGTGCGATTATTACACGCAAAGGTGCACATGCAGAATTAGAGATTGCATTGTAGTAGCTGACGGCCGCGCCAGCTATTAACATTTAAATTAATCTCGGTGTTTAAATCCGTGTTGCAAAATCACCCACCCACCGTCAGAATGCATGTGCAAATGGCATGCATTTACTGCCACGATAATGATAACTGTTGTACTGGTGATGAGCTGCTGCAAATGCTTTATAGGCGGTCCCGGCTGAAGAAAATACGGCCGTTGAGAATGCAGACTGACTGTACTTTTTACGAGGACACTTACTTATTTTACAAACAACAATAAGCTGCCCTATGGAATATAGTTGGTTTAGTTTAGAGAAATTGAAGAGGCTATTGGTAATAGAGGTTAGAATTCAGTATTATAAAAGTGAGGGAGGTGGGCAAAAGCTTCTTTTGCGATCCTTCTCTATATGTTTGAGCTCTATAGACTATTGTGGTCTGGGTTTTTGCACTATTTCCTCTCCATTTCCTACAATTTCTGTGATAGACACAAGTCAATAAAGAGCATTTTCCTGATTGCCACAGACAATGTACAGGGTGTTTCTCTTAAAGTTTCCACCCCCTATATCTCTGTTATTTTTGATATGAGAAAAGTAAGTTAAATACAAGTTTTGGTTTTGGTTTTTAAGTTTTCTATCATGTCATTAGAGTAACAATCCAAAATAAAATATGGCAAGTTACAAACATAATTTGAATTTTTTTAAATGGAACAACCTATACTATAGGTATGTATATTATCACCCGGTCCGACAGACAATCTTATTCTGATTACAGCCATATAATGCCACATGACACTTAACATCGACAATTTTCGAAGTACCTATTTGCATTATTTAAGGTTTAAAGATGCCATAATATCGTGTAGCCAAGTAGGCCCCAATTTATTTTCTTGTAATTGCCTTCACTGAATTTGACATTTTTAATAATAATCAGTAATTTTTCCCACAGACCTTTTCTTTTTTACAGACTTTTAATAGACCTTTTCTTATTATCGTCTATTACATTTGCATTCTCACTGTATTCTTTTCAAGTTCATCTTTACATTCAGTTATAAGGATTTAAGAGCTTATTACTTTAAATATTTTGAGCATTTTTATGTCGGTACTTAATCGGTATTTGCTCATCGAAATTTTAATAGCTCTTACGTGGGCCGGGCGTTGAAGTGCTTCCTGGTATCCTTTCTAGCCCTTTTTAATAATATCTCCATAAATATTTCTTAGCTCTTTGTCGTCGAATTTCAATTTCTTTTAATTTTTTCCCACAAACCTGTTCTTTTATTTTTTACAGACTTTTAGCTGTTATTCTCCTAATCTTTTAATAGACCTTTTCTTATTATCGTCTATTACATTTGCATTCTCGCTGTATTCCTCTTTGCAAGTTCATCTTTACATTCTTGATTATACTTCTTTCTCTTGACGTTTTCTGATCTTTCAGCAACTGTTTCGTCATAACCATGCATTTTCTTCATATATTTAGTTATAAGTTTCTCAAGTTGCATCCTTTGTGGCCAAAAAATTTTTTGTTTTAGTGCATTTTCCTTACTAATCTAACTTGTCTTAAAACGTAACCCCCTCCAGCAAGATGTTTAAACAATTAGGCCGGAACAATGGAATTGGTCGTTGCATGGAACCAAATTTGACATACGAAGTATGATTCTTTGAATTTTCTGAAATTTGGTCATTTTCCATTATTTATAATAGTTGTAGCTTCTGCACAATGAAAGAGCTGTGACTTTGCCGTCAATCGACGTGCATAATTTAAACCTTGAGGTGTTAACAACTTCCAATTATTTATTGTTTTATGGGCATTTAAGACGAAAGCAGTAAAATTAATGTTATTATAGTATATTTACGATTTTCTTCTATGGGCTTGTTAGTTTTCTTACACCTAAGGTAACTATCCGTTTCTGGATTGATAATTGACGTGTAGATCATGATTTACATAATAAATTATCCGGCAAATCAATAATGATACTCTTCTAACTACCGATTAGTGCAGAAAGTATTGCATGATGGGTTTTTTTGCCTTAAAGCTGTAAATGATTGTTATTTAGTAAATAATAATAATAATAATCTGTATACTTGGTGTGATAATTCAAGATCTCTTGTTTTTTGGTTTTTCTTCGGTGGCAATTGAGATGTCATGGAAAGATTAGGGCGTATTGTTAGTCATATTTATTCTTGTTTTTCGTTATCCCCTTAAATCTTCTGATTAAGCGAAAAGAAATGATTTTTCCAGCCACTTGAGCAATTGATAGTCCTCCACGAAATTAGCACGCAGTAATAATTGATATCTTCTGTCAATGCGTTGACAACTGGTTTCTATTGCTTTAAGAACGGTAAAAGTGAAATATAGACATTTTAGGCATTTACTTAATTTCTCAAGCTAAATAAGATGCGCTGGTTCATTGTTGGTTATTAAAATCATTGGGGTCCCTTTTATTAGAAGGCAAAGTTGTCTCCCCATAACTTTTTCAAATTTATTTCAAATTTTTACTTATTTTGATGAGTACCTACTACGCATGCTGCAGAAATTTTCGACATTATTTTTTATCACTCTGTAAATGAATTGATAAATTTTATTTTCACGGGAGAATCTATAATTTAGAGTTAACCGTGCACTGAGTGAAAATGGGTATACTCAATTACATTATGGACAATGGATTAAAGCTTCTATAGTACTTACACAGGTTTTTACTTCTACTTGACGATTTCCATCATTTATTATTTTGCTTCTTCTCTTAAGGCTGTTGTGAATTATAGTTGCGTACAAAACATTAAAATTATGATGGTACTGCTTGAGATTTACGCCAGACTAATGTGCCTGAGAGAGACTGTTCTGAAGGTTTACATTACATTATGAGCATAATTGTGTTTAAACCAGCATTAGACATGCAACCCCAGTAATTTATTTTAAAATGTATTTTAAAACTAATGGTTACTAAATTAACTGCCGTTCATTAAGCCCGCGTCGGTCGTGGTTTGTAAAATTATCCTTTTGTTCTGTTATAGATGTGTTTCAGTCTGGTAAAATGAAATTAAGGAAGATAATATTTATTCATTTTTAATTGGCGGAAGTGGTCGCTTATTTTGTTTCAAATTTTGCGCTGAATGCGTGGTATTTAATTATGTAGAACACCAGTGAAATTATTAAGAAGTCTGCAGTTTTACTAATTTATTTTGGTCGGAAGTTCTCAAATAAAGACCAAATTCCCTTAATTAGTTTTCCAGTATAAGCGAGCGCACTATAGGACCTTCAGTTTAGCTTTTACTTTCGCTCACATTACTTTCCTCTGTGTAGAATGATGATTAATGAAGATGATTTTGATAGGTAATTACATTTAATAAATAATAAATAAATAAAAACAATTAAATAATAATTTGGAAAAAATGTCGGAAACGAGCAAGCAGTTTATTACCTACCGGGTGTCAACGAGAGCATGTAACATCCCGCCATTTGTTTACTTGTTGAAATACACCCTGGCAATGCTCTGTAAGTATTATACTCCTAAAACCCCAAATTTTTATCATCTTTGACATATCTAATTACTTCCGGTTAAACCGGAAGTGATATCAACTTTTCTATGTTAAATAGCAATATATCATTTTGTTTAGATAGTTCGATAGGCCTTTTTATTCTGTTGACAACCATTTGTCATACAGAGGGCGTTAAATGAAAAAGTCACGTTGGCTGTGAATTTGACGATATGAGCCTAATTTGAAACATTTTAATGAATACAACTATTAATTCTAACAGGCTGTTTTAATGACCATGGAAAAAGTTTTGAATTGGAAGCAGTACATCCTTTATTTTTCAAAAATAAGGTTAACATAGTCGTTCAAATATTCGTTTTTGAAACGAGTTTTTCGTGGAATTTTAAATAGCAAGGTGCTAATATTTTTCTTGTTTTTAATACTTCAGTTTATTGCCCTCGCAATTAGTGCATCAAAGTGCAATTCAATTATCAATTAGTAATTTAAATTCTATTTTTCTAAACACTTAAAACGACTATGTTAACCTTATTTTTTTTTAAAAGTAAAGGATGTACTGCTTCAGATTCAAAAATCTTTTCATGGTCAATGAAACACTGTTAGAATTATTAGTTGAATTCATTAAAACGTTTAAAATTAGGCTAATATCGTCAAATTCACAGCCAACGTGACTTTTTCATTTAACGCCCTCTGACGTCAAAAATATAAAGTTTTTGGATATGTACGATACATGGTTATCAGGAGAATAAAAAGGCCTATCGAACTATCTAAACAAAATGATATATTGCTATTTAACATAAAAAAGTTGATATCACTTCCGGTTTAACCGGAAGTAATTAGATATGTCAAAGATGATAAAAATATCAGGTTTTAGGAGTATAATACTAATAGAGGATTGCCAAAGTGTATTTCAAAAAGTAAACAAATGGCGGGATGTTACATGCACTCGTTGACACCCGGTATAATATATGTTTGACCTGTAAAGCCGTGTTTCAATTACAGGCACAGGAATGATCAAATACTTGAATGATTTTTCAACATACCTATTGTGAATCGTTCTTTGTAAATAATTTACATTTAGGTTCTCGTAATGAACCTGAAACGTAAGGTTTCGTGAAGAAGATTTATTTTGGTTTGGTCCAATTTCATTTATCTACGTTGGAAAGCAGCGCTGTCATTAATGGAAATTTCTGAGGAAACCCAAAGACTATTATTTTACTTAGGAGAAAGTATAATCGACACCGTTAATGATTATAAATGCTGCGCGTGGAATCAGAAACGCGAATTGTCGCATTGCCGTAATCTAGATGGAAATTACGCTAGATCAGTCATAGAGGTGTTATTCGGAAGTCAAATAATACCATGTTTACATTTATGTTTGTGGCACAAGTTGTTGCTTGAAAATTTAAACTAGTTCTTGTAATACAAAGGGGTGCATTTTATTTAATTTAATAAATAATGGAACCCCACGATGTTACCGAAATAAAAGTCGGCCTAATAATTGAGGTTTTATCTAGAGACTTAAACAAACAGCACCAATGACTAGGGAAGCTTCTGGTGTTCATAATACCCACAACGAATTCATGTTTTCATAAGATTCTTCCTCAGACCATTCTTTTGCTGCATTTAAATGCTACCAGCAGAACTTGATTATCCGTAAACAGGTGTGGTAAAATATGTGCCAGTTTTTTGCACCTATAAGCGAGTCCGTGAATTGCTCTTCCGTGCTGGTTTTGCTAGGGCAAGTTGCATTCAAGTAAAGGGTCCGTGAATTGCTCTTGCGTGCTAGTTTTGCTTCTGTAAGTTGTTGCGTAAGTGGTTGCGTAAGTGGTTGCGAAACTGTTGTTCAAAAATTAATGTTACGTGCACCGTCGGGAAGAAAGGAAGGGAAGTGCGAGAAGGGAATCGAGCCGATTTTCCATATTTCGCGCGTAGGAAATGCGACGCGCTCAAAATGTATTATGTCATAACTCCCTCAAAATTTGTCTTATTGAGTTGCAATTTTTTAAAAATTATTTCTTAAACTTTCAGGATGCCCACGAAATCTTTCAAATTG
Source organism: Xestobium rufovillosum (assembly GCA_963966045.1). NCBI lineage: Eukaryota > Metazoa > Arthropoda > Insecta > Coleoptera > Ptinidae > Xestobium > Xestobium rufovillosum. The sequence continues at coordinate 23,088,133 of OZ014494.1, forward strand.
CAATTACATAATTGCTTTTTATTCCGCTTTGCGATTTTCTAGACGTTGCTTTTTGGTGCAGTTTAATTTTTACCTATCGAGGAACTATGCTCATTTTTAGAATTTGGACAAACTTCCAGCGGCAAAGTTATAGAGAAACGGTTGAATTTTATTTTACACCAACATTCAATCCATTATCTCACATAGAAAAAAAGTTATGACGATTTGAACACGATAATCGTTCGTAGGTCGTAGGTTTACCTGACAGTGGCAACCTTTTCTTACCTTCAAGAGTTACGCGCTCAGAACGATTATCGTGTTCAAATCGCCATAACTTTTTCTATGCGAGAAATTGAATTGAATCTTGGCGTAAAATAAAATTCAATCCTTTCTCTATAAGATTGCCGCCGGAAGTTTATGCAGATTCTAAAAATGAGTATAGTTCCTCGATATGTGAAAATTCAACTGCACCAAAAAGACAACGTCTCGAAAATCGCAAAGCGGAATGAAAAGTAATTATGTAATTGCAATTTGAAAGATTTCGTGAGCATCCTGAAAGTTTAAGGCATAATGTAGTTAATATTTTCTGTCTTGACTATTTGGTAGAAATCCATGATGAAATAGAAAATTACTATGCGTACTACCAATAAGTATAATAAATTATTTTATTGACCGGTTTCAAGATTCACAAACGATCTCATCATCAGAAATGGATATAGTATTTTTCAGATTTGTTGGCGTTTGCGCGGCCATATCCGATTATCCAAGCAACCGCCAGCAGTTCAGTAGTTTCCAAAATTTTGCTGTTGCCAGGAACCCCGACAAGCGTGTGCGCCGCGACTCTGGACACGGCACACGGCAATGAGCATTTTGACGTTTTCCCTCAATAAATGTATTCTTTTACCCACAACATTAGCCCGTTCACACAAAAAACACCGGTTATTTTCTAGTTTGTACTTAAATCTGCTATTGGTTATAAACGCCACAAACTTGTGTCAGAAATATCAACTATTTGTTTTGTTTTTAATTTGTTATTTAAAATTTTTAATGTAATGTGTTATTTCTTTTCTTTCATGGAATAAATAGCATTCCTTACTTCGGTTTTAATGCTGTCAGTTACATCTTCACTTTTTAATTTTGATTTGCTGTGCCTTTTTCCGGGCGTTGCAGCAGACAAACCTCGTTCCTCTCCAACTATGCGCGACACGCTGCGTAGACTTACTTTTGATGCATCGGCCAATCGCTCCTGGTCACAAGTTAAAGGCAACAGTGGACCATTATTTTCCTTCTCTCGAGTTAAGTATTCAAAAATATTTCGTAAAACTTCTCGACAGTGTTTGGTAAAAACATTTCCAGCCATCTTTACACCTGACAATCAAACTGACAGTTAAACTTGAAAGGCAATAATTTTTAATAAATTGCTTGGTGACCACTGGATATTGCAATATAAGCATATTAATACTGAAACCATTTTGTTTCACACAACCATAGTAAGAAAGAGTGAGATCAAATACGGAAGCGTGAGAATATTCTCAAGTCATCTTACGGCAGCAATTAAAATTCAACAAATCCATTTTACAAAAGGGAGAGAGACATATGAACGTAATGAGCAGATTACTGCACACACACGCCAAGATATCTGAAAAGAACTATATCATTATTTTTTGTATTGTTTTATCAATTTTAGTTTCCTTGTCAACTGTCATAATAATTTGTTTACAATTTTATTTACCATTTCTGATGATGAGATCGTTTGTGAATCTTGAAACCGGTCAATAAAATAATTTATTATACTTATTGGTAGTACGCATAGTAATTTTCTATTTCATCATTTAAGACATAATTTTAAAAAAATTGCAACTCGATAAGACAATTTTTGAGGGAGTTATGGCATGATATATTTTGAGCGCGTCGCATTTCCTACGCGCGAAATATGGAAAATCGGCCCGATTCCCCTCTCGCATTTCTCTTCTCTTGCCTATAAGCTCGGACAAATACTACTCACCTTTTCCTCTACTGTATGCATGGGAGTCGATACACTCTTGTCTTATCCACTTTGGGCTGGGCTTCCATTTGTCGGGCTGTCTCCGAACGCTGAACCCCTGCTGCAGTTCCCGAGGTAAAGCCTATGATTTATTTTGTATATACTTATTTATTTTGTATTTTAACATCGAAATGATTTGCTTTTAAACTGCTGCTTTTTAAAATGAAACTGAAACAAACAAAATCTCAAATAGTGCTGTACGTAATACCAAAACTAGTCTTGGTAGTGTCTCGAATTCAGAAAAGACAAGACTGTAGGTATTTCTTCAAGATCACGACAAAGACCAAGCGATATTTTTAAATATAACAAAGGATTTCTTTTAACCAACGGGATCAAATTTGGGAGAACTGGTTCTTGTGACATAATTCTTTTGGTTGGGGGTGTTTCGATAGTGTATAGTGGTCAAGAGTTGATCATACACGTACAAAGAAGCTTAAAATGCTTAACTAGACATTCTTCTTTCAAAATTTTTTTTATTCTTGTTTAATTTTGTTATACATATTAGACCGAAAAAAGAATTGAATTGCGCTGCCAGCCATCATGTAGGTAACTAATATATATATAATAATGCCGATCAGTGTAGAAATTTATATAAAATAGCAAGCTCATGATCAAGACTACGACTAGACAAGACTAAAATATCCAAGGTCAAGACAAGACTACGCTGCACGAGACTTAGTCAACACTGGAGTTACTGGGTCTCGTCTTGAGTGCACCTCTAATTTGAATTTTTCTCAGCACCACATGTTTTATAAGTATGACTTTGAAAAGGTAGGACGTTAATATCAAGTTGCTGCAATGTTCTATTTGCATTTGATCAAAGATAGAACGAAAACTGTATTTTTGTGTCACGAGAATGTTGAAGAGAACCTCTCCTTGAAGTAGATACCTACAGTGCAGTCCAAAAGCATGGAATGAATTTATTAAAGAATCTATACCGCAATTTTCTTGAGAAACTCCAATGACCTGTCAGTTAAATACCGTTTGACAAAATCAAAAGTTAGGAGAGGTCGAGAAGGACAAAGTTGAAATGAGTTATTCGCAAGCTTTTACTAATCCGACGAACTCGAAATTTTCAGACAAATTTTTAAACACAAAAAAATCTATTGACAGGGCTAGATTTTTTGTTTCTGTTGTTTCTGTTTAAAATTTTCTGTAATAAAGAAAATGTGAAAATTGAAATTGCGAAATATATAGTTCAGTTTATGTCAGTCTGTTAAGTTAAGTTAAGGAGAACACCAATTTGAAATGGCTATTATTTAAAGGGGCGGCACTACATTACAGTTTTGGTCAGTGTAAAAATACAAATTGTATGTTCAATAACAGATTGAGTGGTAAAATATGAGCAGTAAAAAAAGTGGAAACTAGGAGTAACATATCTTCAAATGAGTAGCTCAATAAATATTTGAATCCGTGAAAATTCAATTGGGCAGTAAAATGAATAAAGAGGCAGTAACCCTTGTGCAGTCATGAAATCAGAATGGGTCTGTTAGAAATCGTGGGACAAGTAGTTCTATAAATACTTACGCAGTGCAAAATATGATCGGCCTGTTAAATGATACATACATATAATGTTTATTTAAGTTAGGCAGCGAAATAAAAAATAACAATTAACAATAATGCAGATATTAAGAAAAAAATTAAATTTATTGCACCATTCAAATTATTCAATGCTAACGACTGAGACTTACAACACTCCGCTCGTTTCGCTTCGCTCCGCTTGACCTTAACCTGAGAGATTTTTGGACAAAAATTGTCAGTTGTAAGCGTTTATAATGTTATTCTCTTCAAAGGTGCGCATTTTCATGTGAATAATATTTGAAAAGAATAATATAAACGCTAACGACTGACACTTTTTAATATAAAAGTCTGTCAGGTTACGGTCAAGCGGAGCGAAGAGAGCGGAGCGTTGTAAGTCTCAGTCGTTAGCATCCAAATGGTGCATTATTCGATGCAGCATTACAAAAATGCTTTGTGGTGCAATGCGGTGCAATAGAAGACGCAAAGGGATGGACCAAAATGAATGTATTTTTTACCTGTGAGGGGCTGAGTCCAGTATTTTAAACACTTCTATGGGAAAACGGGCAGGGGTGCGTTGAATAAATTTAATAATGCAATGCTAGTGTAATAGATCCAAGCACTCGCAACTCATTGATAACGATATAAGGTAATGAGCGAAACGACCTAATATTTATAGGCAAATCTCTTTAAATTTGTCGCCCACGGTGCACTGTCGCGTAAGCTGCGCCCCATTTAACAGAAGTGTGCCGCTCTTTTCAATGAAAATGACGTTCGATTTTGCCAAACGTCGAGAACTAGCGAATTATTTATCTAACTGCCCATTAATACATTATACTGCCCATTCAATCATTTTACAGCTCAAATAATAATTGCACTGGACATTTATTTTATCTTCCGCTCGAGTAAGTTTTGAACTGTCGTTGTAGGATTAAATAACCGACTAAATTCTTTTATATTGCTGGCCACGTTCTACTGCCACATTAAGTTAATTACCGCCAAAAAAGTTTAATACCGCCCGCGTGAATTTTTAACTGCCCGATGAAACTGCCTGGATGTTAAAACAACCGCCCAAATAATTACTTCCCATTTGAAATAAATAGTTTTGTCCACGACTATCTTACAACATACTCTTTTTCTACGCCTATTTAATTATATGACAATTATTCGGATTTTCTTCGTGAAATATCGTACCCATAATTCACTGTAGTGAATTATGAAATCATAATTCACGGCATTTCGGCCAATCACAAATATAGATTCAATAATCCCTGTTTCCCTGATCCAATGATATTTTATATCGACCGCGATCAACTCTTGCTGGAGCTGACAATCGCTCGGGTGACAGCCAAGTGTATCTCGCCATATGACTTGTTTACGTTTTCCAACGTATGCACTTCGGTCGAGTAGGTACCCATTAATCCGTACAAACTAACAATTCAACCAGTAAAACTGCCAGAATTTATCATTGGAAGGGACAACTCCAAATTTATATATTACTAACTGCACAAATTTCAATATAAATATATTCCTAGTAAGTAGTCCATTTATTGAAAAATAAAAATTCATGTATTATGATAGTGTTCCATTAAAATTATCAAATTTGAGTCTGATTTATTTGTTTAATAGGTGTAGAAAAAGTATAGTATTATTGTTGATATTTTCTGTGAATGTCTTGATACTTTCTGTTGTCCTATCTGGACTCTTGTTTTTGTTGTTGTCTGTGCGCTGCGCGCGCCGAATCATCATCATGTCATGTCATGTTCATGGCGACGCACTGCTCTCGTCATTATTGTTTTTTTGTTACACTTAAAAAACGACACAGCGCTACATGTATTATGTCTTGTTTGTTCTAAAAGTATGGTTTGCAAATAAATGGTGTTACGTGAGCGCACTTGTGTTTAAATCGAAACCGCAAAACTTTCTACAATTATATTCGCGATTATGACCATTATTCACTCAGATGATTTGAGCCACTCGCCTTCGGCTCGTGGGCTCAAACATCATCTTCGTGAATAATGGTTGTCATAATCGCTCATATAATAATATACTATTATACTTGTGTTTCTTCAATCATAATTAGATACATTATTCACTGCAGTGATTAATGAATATTATTCACTAAACCAATAGGAACATCGCTTTGACCCATTTTTACATTTATTTATTAGGCCGCGATCGCGATGTGTCAGTTCAAATTGAAACGTCAAATCAGCATAGTCAAGAAGACATTATACAATTAAACGAAAGACTGTCAAGGTTCGAGGGCGTTCTTAGCGAGTTTGATGAGATACAAGGGGTAATCGAGTGCATAAGTGCCGATGTAGATGCAAATTTAAAAGAACGAGAGGACTTTGAGCAGGCGTTTCACGATCATAACGCGGCAGCTAAAAAGTTAGTTAGCGACTTTGATAATACTATCGCGGACGACGTTTCGGTCAAATCTTCGGTAAGATCAAATGTCACGGAAGCTAGCGCATTAGTTTCTGAACACGGTAGACCGTTCAGCGGCTTAAAACTACCCACTATACAACTACCGAAATTTGACGGAAGCTTTGAAAAGTGGCTCGAGTTTCGAGATACTTTCGAATCTTTAATACACTTAAATCCTAGCGTCAATAACATACAAAAATTTCATTACCTGCGGGCAGCTCTGTCGGGAGGTGCTGCACAGGTTATCGCTGCTTTAGAATTTACATCAGACAGCTACGGCTTGGCATGGGATACGCTAAGTGAAAGATACAATAATTCGCGCCTTTTAGTGCATAACCACGTTAAGGCTTTATTCAATCTCGAACCAATTAATCGCGAATCTGCCGAAAAAATTCGGAAACTCATCGACAATGTCTCTAAGCATCTTCGTTCACTCGAACAGTTAGGTCAACGCACTTCAGAGTGGGATACACTTGTCGTGTACATGATCGCAACCAAATTGGATCCCATATCCAATCGGGAGTGGGAAAAGCATAAAGCAGATAACGAAATACCTACCTTAGATAATCTCAAAGCATTTCTCAAAGCAAGGGCTGATTTGCTAGAAACTCTAGAATTCAGTCAAAATGAAAAACGTTCCAAACCAAGCGGAAACACTCGCGGTTTAGTTTCAACAGAAAGGTCTTTCTCTCCAAAATGTAGTTTTTGCAAAGGCGAACACTATGCTCAAAATTGCGAAGAATTTCTTAAACTGTCGCTCTCTGATAGAATCAACAGTGCGAAATCTTCAAAGGTTTGCACAAACTGTTTGCGAATCGGTCATCTCAGCAAATCTTGTCGTTCTGGCGTTTGCAAAAAATGCGGTGCCAAACACCACTCTCTGCTTCACCCTGAAAATGAACAATCCGAGCCCAAGCAAGACGGGACTGACAACGAGCAAAGCACCAGGGGGAACACAACTCTGTCCTCGTGCACTGCGGCACATACAGTTTTGTTGCCTACTGCTTTCATTCAAATCATTGATGGACGAGGAGAACCCCGCACGGTTCGAACGCTACTCGACAATTGTTCTCAATCTAATTTCATAACGGAGAGCACTTGCAAGTTATTGAATTTGGAACTCAAAGAGGCAAACTTCTCGATAGATGGCGTAGGTTGCGTTACCTCAGCTTCCTCACGACGATGCGAAGCTACCATATCTTCTATTCATTCCTCATTCTCCACCAAGTTATCGTTCCTTGTGCTACCCAAGATCACAGGAAAATTGCCTAATTTTAGATTGAATGAAAGAGAAATGAAGATTCCTCCAAGTTTAGCATTGGCTGATCCGGTTTTCTATAAACCAGCAGATGTCGACATGCTTATTGGGGCAGAGATATTCTGGGACCTACTTCTGAGAAGAGAGATATCGCTGGGTCCCAATCAGCCCCTATTAAGGGAAACGTTGCTGGGCTGGATCATCACAGGCCCTTTGAAGGGAACCAATCTATCGTCTTCTTTGTGCAATCTAGCAAACATAGAAATACAAAATCAATTAACCCGCTTCTGGGAGATGGAAGAGGTTAATCCCGCTCGCATGTTGTCGGAGGAGGAGAGCGCATGCGCAGAGCATTTTCGCTTAAACGTGAGCCGAAATCGGAATGGCCGTTTCATTGTAAAACTCCCTATCAAGGGTGACATAAATAAATTGGGCGACTCATACGAGTTGGCACAAAGACAATTTCTATCTCTAGAACGTAAATTAAAACTCAACCCTAGTTTGCGAAAGCTGTATACCGAATTTATGCTTGAATACGAGGCGCTGGGGCATATGAGAAAAATCGAGCATGCCTCTGAAACGAGGGCATGTGCTTACTACATGCCGCATCACGGCGTCCTCCGAGAAGACAGTACCACAACTAAACTCCGTGTGGTATTCAACGCGTCGGCAAAATCAACCTCTGGTTTGTCTCTCAACGACCTACAAATGGTGGGTCCAGTCGTGCAACAAGACCTCTTCTCCATACTGTTGCGCTTTCGAAAGCATACGTACGTAGTCTCTGCCGACATTGCTAAGATGTACCGGCAGGTACTGGTATGTCCTGAGCAAAGAATGCTGCAAAGGATCTTGTGGCGTGCATCCCCAGTAGAATCTCTTCACGCATACGAGTTGTCCACGGTCACTTATGGCCAGGCAGCATCCTCTTTTCTCGCGATCGGATGCCTCCACCACTTAGCTCAAGAATGCAAGGCTTCCCATCCGAACATTGCAAAAATCATTGAAGATGACTTTTACGTAGACGATCTTCTCACCGGGGCAGATTCTGTTGAAGAAGCTGCGCGAATTTGTAGGGAAACTACCGCTGTTCTCAAACGTGGTTGTTTCGAACTAAGAAAGTTCTATTCTAATGATCAAAATGTTTTGAAAGACGTATCAAATAATTCTTCAGACTCTACTGTAATTCACTTCGGTGAGAACGAGAATGCGAAGACTTTGGGTCTCACTTGGTGCCCATCCTCTGATCATCTAATGTACAACATAAACCAGCCTTGTGAAACTCCTAAAATAACTAAGCGCATAATGCTCTCAGAAATAGCTCGTTTGTTTGATCCTTTAGGGCTGCTTAGTCCTTGTGTTATTACAGCCAAAGTGATGCTGCAGCGTCTTTGGCTGGAAAAGCTTGCGTGGGATGATCCTTTGTCGGATGATCTTCAAACGACATGGTCGGAATTCAGAAAAGAATTGCCTTCACTCAACAGCATTCGCATACCTCGTCAAGTTCTATCTACAAATGCGAGGTCTATTCAGCTACACGGGTTTTCGGACGCGTCCGAAGGCGCCTTTGGCGGATGTCTCTATATCCGTTCCATAAACAAACATGGCGACGTTTGCGTTCGACTTCTGTGTTCCAAGACAAAGGTAGCGCCTTTAAAGACGGTCTCTCTACCACGCCTCGAGTTATCCGGTGCCCTAGTTCTGGCACGCCTGGCCGCATCCTCCATAAAGTCGCTTGATATAGATTTTGATCGCGTGATTTTGTGGTCGGACTCCACCGTAGTTCTCGGTTGGCTGAAAACTGCGCCAAATAAACTAAAAACTTTTGTAAGCAATCGCGTTTCTGAAGCTCAGCAGTTGACGCCAAATGCAGAATGGCGCCTTATACCCAGCAAAGAAAATCCTGCTGATATCCTCTCTAGGGGAATCAAACCTGGTGTCATAAGAGAAAATAAATTGTGGTGGCACGGTCCGCCCTGGTTGGCTAATTGTGAAAGCCATTGGCCTGCCGCCAAGACTGCTACTCATGACTTACCTGATCTAAGAAAAACAGTACAAGCTTTCACTCTTCTTACCACACCTGTGCAGTTTCCATTCGAAAGATTTTCTAAGCTATCGCGTGCCCAGCGCGCAACCGCATACGTACTAAGGTTCGTAAAAAATTGCCGGTCTAAAGATACCAAACAACGTGGACCTCTCTTGCTTACAGAACTAACCTTGGCCCTTGATCATTTGATACGGTTTTCTCAAAGGGAATCGTTCGCTGAAGAGATCTCTCAGATGGAGAGAGAAAGGCCAATAAAGGTAACCAATCGCACTTTAGGTTTGAGTCCATTTTTGGACTCTAACGGCATCTTACGCGCCGGTGGACGATTAAAAAACTCGGAGTTTTCTTACGAAAGGAAACATCCGATATTACTTTGCTCTAAGCAACACTTAACCAAGTTGATCTTTGAATCTGAGCATGGCCGACTTTTGCATGCCGGCCCTCAGCTTTTACTAGCTACTATACGCGAAAAATTTTGGCCCATCGGTGGCCGATGCTTAGCAAAGGCAACCGTCCGCAATTGCTTGCGGTGTTCCCGACTTAACGCGAAGCCCGTAAATTTAATTATGGGAAACTTACCAGCACCGCGTGTGCAACCTTTGCCCGCTTTTGAAGTCTCAGGTGTTGACTACGCCGGACCGTATTTTATTTCTGACAGAAAGGGTCGCGGCTGCAAAATTTCGAAATGTTATGTGAGTCTTTTTGTATGTTTCAGCACAAAATCAATTCATTTAGAGCTCGTCACGAATTTGTCAACGGAAGGCTTTATAATGACCTTGAGGCGCTTCTGCTCTCGCCGGGGTAAACCCTCTCGTATATATTCTGACAATGGGACTAATTTCGTGGGCACGCATTCTGCTCTAAAGGAGCTCGGCGAGTTCTTAGCTAACAATGCCAGCGAGTTGACGAAGTCTTTCGCTATCGATAACATAGATTGGGTTTTTATCCCTCCTCACTCGCCACACTTCGGCGGTCTATGGGAGGCGGGTGTAAAATCCATGAAGCACCATTTAAAACGTGTTTTGAATAATACTCACCTTACCTTCGAGGAATTTTATACTTTGTTAGTACAGGTGGAGGCAATTCTGAACTCCAGGCCAATTTGCCCCCTCTCCTCTTGTCCTGACGATCTCCTTCCTCTAACACCTGGCCACTTCTTGATCGGGCGGCCCCTCGTGTCCTTGCCTAGCCCTGATCTGTGCGACGTGCCTGTGAACCGATTGTCCGCATACCAACACTTGCAACAAATGTGGCACCATATCTGGAAAAGATGGTCAAAGGAGTATGTGAACGAACTTCAGGTTCGTAAGAGATGGAAAGCATCCACCGGTCTGCTCAACATTGGCGACCTCGTGCTAGTAAGAGAAGATAACTTACCTCCGTTGTGCTGGCAGCTTGGCCGAGTCATAGACCTCCATCCAGGTACCGATGGTGTCTCAAGAGTGGCTTCTTTGAAGACAGCCCGAGGAATCATCAAGCGGGCATACTCTAAAATTTGCCCCTTACCTATTGAAAAATAGTGTTATTGATTAGTGCGCGGGACACTAAGTGTAAGCGCTCATTGCATTCTTATATGAGCACTTCTGTTGTTGTTTTTATATGTATGCTCAAGTATACTTACCTGTATTTTACTTTGCACTTATTTGTATGTATAAAGGCTAGAAGGGCTATTTTGTAAGCCTCCAGGTCTTCCAAGGCGGGGGGCATGTTGATATTTTCTGTGAATGTCTTGATACTTTCTGTTGTCCTATCTGGACTCTTGTTTTTGTTGTTGTCTGTGCGCTGCGCGCGCCGAATCATCATCATGTCATGTCATGTTCATGGCGACGCACTGCTCTCGTCATTATTGTTTTTTTGTTACACTTAAAAAACGACACAGCGCTACATGTATTATGTCTTGTTTGTTCTAAAAGTATGGTTTGCAAATAAATGGTGTTACGTGAGCGCACTTGTGTTTAAATCGAAACCGCAAAACTTTCTACAATTATATTCGCGATTATGACCATTATTCACTCAGATGATTTGAGCCACTCGCCTTCGGCTCGTGGGCTCAAACATCATCTTCGTGAATAATGGTTGTCATAATCGCTCATATAATAATATACTATTATACTTGTGTTTCTTCAATCATAATTAGATACATTATTCACTGCAGTGATTAATGAATATTATTCACTAAACCAATAGGAACATCGCTTTGACCCATTTTTACATTTATTTATTAGGCCGCGATCGCGATGTGTCAGTTCAAATTGAAACGTCAAATCAGCATGGTTTGCTTTTAATTTGAAATGCATATTCTAAAAAAGAAGATATAATGAGTAGTGAGAGTGAAAACGAGATTTCTTTAACAGCACCAGCAATAAAAGAAGCTGCAGAACTTGCCTCATTAGATTCATTGCCCAAAAAACCAAGAAAATTATACCTGAGAGCATAATATGTATGAATCTTTCTTACACTGGAGAAGGGAAATGAAGGTAAATTCTTTCTGGGAATCTGTTTTGATAGTCGTGGACAAAGTATAGTATACAACTCGTTATAATTATGCTATTATTACCTCGGATGATTACAAAACTCGCTCGCTTCGCTCGCTCGTTTTGTAAACTTCATCCTCGGTAATAATAGCATTCATTATAAACTCGTGTATAATATACTATTATAATACATATTATGTATAGTTTAATATGAGTTCTATAATTCGATTTGTTTAATTTTTCTCAAATTCTAGGTATTGACTCTCGTTTCGTTTTAATCATTTTGGTGCAACCACCTCAGTGTTATGCTATGTAATCAAACATTTCCAAAATATGGAACGAGGTAAAAATTAGTGCACTGCCTGTAATTCTTTTAATATTTTTCTTTTATTTAATGGTCTCGTTTAGTGCATGTCCTAGCACAGTTCATCGAGCTGCTTCAGTTGGAGGTGATTGTTGATCTAGATGAGTTTAAATATGAAAGTTTCCAAACCGAAGGTCTCAGTACCTAATATGCTTTTATTTCGCTGTAGGGGCCGTTGTCGTAGCAGATATTAACGATGGTATCGTTTAAAGGGAAGGTGATCAGGAAATGAAACCCGATGAAAGGAAGTGGGCCGTTGAAAGAAATGAAAGTTGAGGACTGTTGAATGTAAAAATAAAAGAATTTTATCCGCCGCGGAATTTAATAAGTATTATAATTAATACTGATTGATTGCCGATTTAATCATAGATCACACGTTGAGATTGCAGCTTAAAAATGACGCAACGGTATCATTCTGTTCCATTTACTCAGAGCCCGCAGCGCTCGCCAATAATTAATACAAACATTTTTATTAATTATTTGTTTGGCTCCGTCACACAAATTGTTACTAAACAATATCTGGCTACTTTCAAAATAGAGCTGATTAATCACCCGATTCGATAAGCCTAATGAATGTGGCCAATTTTAAAATGGACCGCACCTCGCAATACTAGCAATCATAATTACTCCTAGATTGATATTTATGTGGGACAATGGGTGGAAGAACCTTTAGTCATTCCAGCTGATTGCGTTTCGTAAGGTATATTTAGCATAATATGTCATTGGCCGGCCGGTAGCGGCCGCAACAAAAACTGGATTACGGTGCACTTTTTCGCCGGAGGAAAGTACACGACGGATTTTGCTTTACACTTTTTCTTTTTAGAGAGAAAGACTCTGCTATTTGCCGCGTAGGTGGCCCATATAGATTCAATTAATTGATTGGAATAGAGCAACGCTTCCATAGTCTCAGTTGCCAATTAATCTTAAAGTATGAAGCTGCTAGTGGTATTTAACAATATTTCACATTTTATTGCTAAATGCGAAAAATCCTACCCGCATTGCTAAGTTAGTTCACTAGCACACAGGGCATTGATAATAAAGTATAGGTGGCCTCAACTTCCGCTTATGTTGATTAAAATGTGATGCAGATTCCAAGATAAACATATTCATAAAATAAAATAACTTTGCCAAATAGGTACAATCTTCGCCCGAAATTCTACTCAATTTTGCATGTCAACCCTCCGTGTCAATTTGCAAAATTATGCACCCATCTCTTAACGAAATTAAATGTGCGGCAAAGGCATGTAAAAACACCGTACTCAACGGAACGGCACCCGTGCCGGTCACCATTTGGTGCAAAAAGGTTAAACCAATGGCACTTCCGGTACGGAAATTTGCGGAAAATTGCGCGATTTGTTAACAATATGAAAATTGTGCCGTCTTCTAGCCTACGATTAATTGAATTGAAATCAGTACGCGTGCCATCTTTTACCCTGGTACAAATCCCCGGCACGGCGATATTTTTGCAGCTCGTAACTCGAATAAATTCCCGTCATGTGTTAACGACTTAAAATAAAGTTCAATGGAAAGGGCATTATGTACCCTTTACGAATATCCAAACGTGCCGCGATTCAAAGCAGTCAAAGTAGTTAGCACGGTCCGATTTATAACGCGTTCGCGGCGTCGAAATGCCACTTTTGAATCAATTTCATTGGTCGCGCAACATGTCGTCGAATATTAAATGTTTTTTGTGTAGTGCACAGTTGACATCTGTCACTGTGACACCTGTTAATGGTAATGGTAACTAAGTCATGATACAAAGAACTAAGTAACTACAGTCCTTCTTTTTAACTTGATCCTTACGTCGCGTCATCTTCGTAATGTGCAAGTTACTCCGCGTCACGGGCAGCTGTAATAGTGCATGTTGAAAAGAGGCACTTTCGAAAAGAACGTCTGGAATGCCGGTATGGCGATTTGCTTTGTGCAAAAAAGACGGTAAATAAAAGTAGCGGCTGAATTGCATGTGCTTGTTCTTTTCAGCGTTCGGACTGCTGGACTGAGTGACATTAGGATCAAGTTAAAAAAAGGACTGTATAGGGAGTAAGTAACTAAGTAAACTTTCGCTATTTAATTATGCTGCAAATGCAGCGCGTGACACTGTTGCTGAATTTCGGGCCTATACTACGAAAATAAAAACATTTCCAATGTTAAAAACCCGCGGGCGCCGCCGCCGACTGCCGAATTCCCTGAAAATGACGCCGCGTAGCGCGTTATAAATCGGGCCGTGCCACCTACTTCGACTGCTTTGAATCGCGGAACGCTTGGATATTCGTAAAAGGGACATAATGCCCTTTCCATTGAACTTTATTTCAACTCGTTAACACATGACGGGAATTTGTCAGAGTTACGGGCTGCAAAAATGTCGCCGTGCCGGGAATTTGTACAGGGGTAAAAGATGGCACGGGTGCCGATTTCAATTCAATTAATCGCAGGCTACAAGATGGCACAACTTTCATCTCGTTAACAAATCGCGCAATTTTACGCAAATTTCCGTACTGGAAGTGCCATTGTTTTTACCTTTTTGCACCAAATGGTGACCGGCACGGGTGCCGTTCCGTTGAGTACGATGTTTTTACATGCCTTTGCCGCACATTCCATTTCGTTAACAGATGGGTGCATAATTTTGCAGCGGGCTCTCGGACTATATAAAACATATATCTAATATGGGAACATGGTTAGTCTTGTCATTGCCCACTTTTTGGGATCGCTGGTAGTGATCTTTGTGACGTGGTAAGAGCCACTCTGCAGTGTTTGGTAGCTAACTAAATTTTCTGAAATAGCCACTGTCAGTGGAAGATTCATTTTTTGTTGTCAAACTGCAACATTTTTCGATTACATACCTGTTTTGCTGCATTTCGCCTTGAAAATGTTAAATTGTGGAAAAAATTAAAATAACAAATACCAGTTATGTTTGGAAAAGAAATTGTTAAACTGAAAATTTGTAGCCCGGTTTTACATATTGGAAATTGAACTTCAAGAAATCAGCAAATTTGACCGTCGAGGCCCATTTGGGCACTATGTAAAAATTGTATTTGTAACTTATGGAAGATTTTTGAATTCGTTAGTTATATTACTATGTACAATAATTCGAAACACGAAATAAATAATACCAAATTGGAAAATGTTTTTTGACTTATTTGAAATCGGTACCAAGATTACGAATTTAATCTCCAAAACGCAGGGAATTATTTTCTAGGTTTAATCTGTTTTCGACGTTTTCGAATTCTTCTTGGCGAAGTTTAAACAGCCACTAAGTAGATTGTTAAATTGTAGGAGAAGCAACTTATCAGCTAAGGTCCCGACACTCGGGAGTTTTGGGAGCACTGCAGACGTTTTCCTGTTCGTAAATATTTCAAAAACTAAATAATATTAAATTGTTTTGTTTGCAAACATTCTTAAAATACAAATCTGCTGTTGCTGTCTTGAAATTTGTTAAAAAATATGACCACAATAAACGAAGTCCCATGTTATAAGTGGCGAAAAACTGCTTTTTATAGATCCTAATAAAATTTTCCTGAAAAGAAAATCTCAGAATCTGGTTAACGGCAGTAGTATACTGAACCCCTGGCTTGTAAGAGGACATAAAATTTTCAATTTCGACCGAAAAACAAAAAAGTTATGAGTAAACAGTGGTACCGTTGCATTAGGAGATTTTTCGTCGTAGCTCGTGCTCTCGCCCGTCTTTCGGTTACTGATGAAAGTCGCTCAGCTAAGTCAGCGAATCCCGAAATAGGGAGTGCGCGCAACAAGTTCATTCTCAGTATTAGTTTGGCCGACTATTTCCCTGCTTTTCCAGATAATTTTTGCCGTCCGCTGTAGGTCCGCAGACATTGTTACTCATCATATGTGCCGGTATATACATTGCGCTCTATTCACCGTACCTCTGAACCTCCGGTTCTTAGTAAATTGGTGTGTTGGGTCGTTAAGGTACGAACATAGATATCCGTATTATTCCAACAGGTATCGGTGTTGTGCTCATCTAAAGTTTATCAACTCGTGGGGCTCGAACTTTTGAGATAACTCGCTGGTGCTAGAGAAGCTTCAACGAGCGACTACGAACAATATTATTAATTGCAAGTGGAGGGTCTTTAGTAACTCTGTCATTAATAAGAACTAGTCCTAAAAGCTATTCGCCGAATAATTAATTTTCCTCGTCAATTTGACGACCTCAAATTTCATTTCACGGGGAAGTTTTTTCTGTGCGTCGACTTCTTTGTGTACCATTTTGTAAAAAGGGTTGATGCTATTTCACAAAATCACTTTCTTTCTATCCAAATTGATTGAACGTTTAATTAAGTCTTAATTAAGTCGTTTATTTACTTCCTTTTTGTGTCACGCTGCATTTAACCACCAAGAAGCAACTGCAATGAAAAAATTGCAGCCCAAAAGCTGCCGGCTGGTGAAGACTTCAGTTAATCGGGCTCTTGCTCGTGTTCTCTCCACATGATGCCACGAGTAAAAGCTCGTGCGCGAGTTCGAATACCAACGCGCATGTCTGAACGCACCCTTGGAAACAGAAATATCAAATAAAATTGCATTTAATGTAGAAATCTCAAAGCAATGTTTTTGCGGAATAATAACAATAATTACCGATTGCGTCAGTCTTAAATTGAGCAAACGACTTTAAAGAGTAGAAACAGAATTTTGTTTACAACATAATTATTTGCGTGAATTGCTTCTGTAGATACTCGTACTTATGTGAGTTGATAGTAAAATCCATTATTTTTGACCTTTTATTATCTAAATACTTAATATTTAAGTGATGTGCTTTATTGATATTCGTGACTTCCTTGGCCAAAAATTTATATGCCAGATTTTCTATAGAGTATTAGTTAATTAAGGCTAAGGAATTATTAGAAACCACTTACACTGCTATGCATTATTCTGTAACAAAACCCGACCTTCGATAAGTGGTTTCGTATCTGAAATCTGAGTAATTAGTTAATTGTTTGACATAATTAAACGTACTTCAATTAGAATTTTGCAATACATTTGCTCTAGCATACGGACTGTTAATTACAAAGCGTTCGTAAAGGACCATTTACGAGTACATTGTTCGAGTCTGCATAATGTGCCTAGTTTGTTTCTTGTAGCCACTATAGAATTCGAATGTGTTGACTTTGCAGCTCGCATATTTTCTTGGACAATTTGGTAGGTACCAGAAATATTCGTGGCAGTAATGACGCTTTCGCCGAATGCCTACGGTAGCATTTCCCGGGGCCGCCGCATTAATCAACCTCCTGACTGCGACCTCTACAACACCATAAAATACCCGGTACCAAATCTCAAGTAGCGGCCGCCTGCTTTTTATATCGTACGGCCGAAAAAATACAATAAATTACAACCTCTTTACCCGGGGGGCATTATTGTTGCCAAAGTAGCTCTGTTGCTTGTACCAGAGTTTACAAAGGAGCTCATAATGTTGGACTGCTTCCAGTACAGTGACATTACTTAGCATTGTGTCAAGTGCTTCAATCGCATATTTCATAACGACCTCAGGGTTCGGCGCGGATGCACTGACCTACGCTGCTCTGCAAGAGATTCGAACACTACAGGTGAACCCACTCACCGTCTGCACAGCAGCAAGTTTTTATTAAGAATTGTGTAGCTATAGCTATGCATGTATGTATAACTACATATTATAAATTTCTGCAAATTATTACGCAGGTAGTAGTTTCTTTAACCAATATAAAACTGCGAAAAATGACATTTTTTTGCAAATTATAAATTCCCATTTCACAGATGTGCATAACAACTCATGAGTCAAACAGTGGATTAGGTTATTGTTTCAAATTACAATGGAACTCTCATTTCGTGTTTCCTTGACATTAATTGTTAATACATTATTTATAATTGTAACATTTGGCATATTTACATACCTACCTACTTCTGTTAGTAATTGTCATATCTTATCCGCAGTAAATTTAAGTGTTTTGCTTTAAATTTCGAGGTTAGGTATTTGTTTATCTTAAGTATATCTTACACACTACCCTTTTGTAGCCAGAGAAATTCCAACACAATTTTCTCTTACCAACTTTTCAGTTTTTTTCGTAAATCATATTAGTACCGACAATTAATTTTAATTACCGGGTGTTCATGAAATATGTGTATTATAGAGGGTGTTTCAAAATGAGCGCAAGATTTAAATTTCTCCGCATTTTTTGAAGATTGTTAAGTAGACCCATCGCGATTATTAGACATGGAACGCTACACGATCGAACAGCGGATTTTAAGAGTGGACATTTATTTAAAATATGGTGAAAGTTTAGCGGAAACAGGTCGCAGAGTGCGTTCAATTTTTGGTCGAAGAAATGGACCAGTTTGTTCGTCAGTTAAGAGACATCGAGAAATTCGATCGAACTGGCTTTCTTGTGGACGAGAAATCATCAGATCGTTCTCGGTCGGACCTGTCCATTGAAAATATTGCCGTAGTGACTGCAAGGGTTGTCAAGAATCCAGACACATCGGCTCACCGCCGTTCGCAGCAGTCGGCCATTTCAGCAAGCAGTTCGCAGCGAATTTAAAAAAGTCTCCATGTGCATCCTTATAAAGTTCAATTGATTCAAGAACTTAAGCCAGGTGATCATGCGCAACGCCGTACCTTTGTCAACTAGGTGTTGGAAAACCAAGGAATTGTCGCTGATTTTATTAGAAAAATTGCCTTTAGCCCACTTCCACTTGAATGGGTAGGTGAACACACAAGACAGCCGGATTTGGGAACAAAGAATCCACATGTTGTTCATGAGAAAGCGATGCATCAACAACGAGCCACCGTTTGGTGCGAATTTTGGACTGGTGGAGTGGTTGGGCAATACTTCTTCGAGGACGACGCCGGCAATATGGTAACGGAGTTTTAGTGGCCTGCATTGGTCGGTATGGATCTCAGCAAGACGGGGCAACCTGATGTCACATTGCAAGAGAGACAATGGAATTGTGGTTGTGTAATCTCATGCAATGGCGACCAGAGTTGGCCACAGAGATCGTGCGATCTAACGCCACGCGACTTCTTCCTGTGGAGTTTTGTGAAGTCTTCCGTCTATACCAACCACAATTCTTGAGTTGAAGGAAGAAATTCGACGTGTCACTGGCGAAATTTAAGGGTAAATGTGCGAAAATGTAATCAGGAACTTCAGTAAAAGAGCAAGAGTGTGACAGCAGAGTTGTTGGATGTTCTATTCCACACATAATCGCCATATATAATGTATATTTCATATTAAAATAAGAATATTTGCAATTTTCCAGTAAATGGTGTATTTGATTGAAAAATTATATCTTGCGCTCATTTGAAAACACCCGTTATAAAATCACGTTTTCTGTGGGAAAAGTTATAAAATCTATAGGTATAGGAAATAGTATATTACGTAACGAGTATGGAAAGTGACAAATTTCATACGGGCGTGATACGCCGAGTGCAGAAACCATGCGAGTTTATAGGAATCACTTTCCATCGAGTTATGTACACTGTTTTTCCCACGACCCCTTAAGAAGACAATAAATTTATTCATAAAACAGTAACTTTATTTTTAAGGATTTGTTGCCTATGTTAACAGATGCCCAAGTAGCCTACTAACTTACCATGTGCTTAATATTCTAATAATTCCGACCGGCTTATCAATGACACGTTGATTTGTTCACTTGCCCGCCAATTCATAAATGATCAGTAGTTCGTACCTAAAATATTTAGGTCTTCCACGGAGTAGCCATTGAAATGTTCAACTGCCGTATCTTTTAAGAGATTTTTCCGATAAAAAATTATTAGATTTAAAAGAGACGCGACAGGATATTTATTCAGTAAACGTCAAAATTTCAAAGCTTTCTACAAAATTTGAATGAACTATGCGATTTTCCAAAACTACAGCACAGTTTTGAGTTTAGCGCATGGGCAACGCAATTGTCAAGTTTTCGGCCTACTATGCTGTACGCATCGTGCCGCTTTCCTAGGGGGCCGGGCCGTGGGAAAAACTTTTATCCAGTTCACTCTCGACGCACCTTACTTTACTTTTTTATGGGGACCACGTGACAACTGTGTTACTTTAATCAATGAATTATTTAACAGATTCGATATTAGGTATTGTTGAAAGGAGCTAAGCAGACTTTTAAGAAATTGAACAGGGGACAAGAAAACACTTGGATTTTCCAAAAACAAGTTTTTCGGAATGAGATAGCCATGCTGTCTGTAAAAATTTCTGATTACTTTAGTTCAATTTAGGTATTTTTTGTCCAGTATAAAATTTGTTAAAAAGTTACTTAGCCCCTTTCAACAATAACCGATTTCAGCTCTTACTTGATAATTTTGTGTTACAAAATAATCCATGCATTAAAAATATGACGTGAATATTTCAAATTGATTTTGTCTGCACATTTACATTTGTTGAGCCATATAGTCAGTAGTGAAGCATCCCGCGGAAATCTAACAAAGCTAACGTCACTTGTATTACGGTTATGGTTGTGGCAACCCACCATATAGCACAATTGGGCATTATAAACTTGACAAAAATAATACGTACGATGGCGCGGATGCCTTAAAGATAAAATGCCCGGCTCCCAGGTTTGCCTTCCCAATTGACGTCATGCCCTCCACTTGCGTGCGCTTTACGATTCTATAGACCTGGCCTGGACAGTACATCGGCAACCGTGTGTCTGAATATGAATAATGGTTGTTTAATTCATCTGGTTCAGCCTTTGCAGTTTGAAAGCAGCGTTCCCCAGATAAATTTCTGTGGTGCTAAAGTTCTTGTCCAAGTATCCAATTTCTACAAGACATGTGGTTTAAAATGTGTCCCTTCCACATCAAAGTAGTTCGCCGTCGCGCTGGCAGTCCACCCTGTGTACTTTGTGTTTGCACGTGGAATAATAAATGTTTCAATTATTCTACTGAGAATGTTTAAATTAACTTGTAGTGTATATGCGTAACTAATTACTGGTATAAGAATCTTCTGAATAACACCTGGAAACTCATGCAGAACTGATGAGGTCCAGCAGTGCAACTGTATTAGAATATCTTGCTTACTTTCCGCTGGCATTTTCCTGTACACCGCGTCCCCTTGCATGACCCGTGTGTATCAGTCGAATTCCAACAATACGCATAAATCAATCCGTCATCATCGATCATTTCTCTGTTGGATCCCCGGTGGGGCTGTTTAACATGGTAAAAAAATCACCGCGCGTCTGATTCATAGAAGTGCTGGTCCGTTTCCGGCACTCTAACCCTATGACCGATTATTGTTGGCGTCCTAGCGAACGGCCGTCGGTGATATATGATACTGCCAAAGTTTATTACACGCCACGTTTGAATTTTGTGCATGAACATCAACATCGTTCAATACTGAAGCGATATTCGTATACACCTAGCGATATTCTATCAATTTTGCTGTCAATCAACGGTGTGTGAAGTTATTTGAACTTATCCCGGATATTTGCTGCTATATGTAAAGTGGGTTATGTGGAACGTTGTTGATTATGTGAAAATGTCGGAGTGCTTATAAAATAATGCCAGAATCATTGATTAATTGGTTTTTTCGTCATTTACTTGAAGACGTGTAATTGATTAACAGTTAAGCCTAACTAAGAAAATAATAGGTTTATGGCGGAGATTACTTTACGTACAAATGTTTTAATTGAGCACATTTATTGGAATGCGGAATTTACCTACATCTTAGATGGATGCCCTTCGGTCAAATGGTCACAATCGAATAATGCTTCGTTTGTAGTCAATTTATAGGTACAAAATGGTACACTCGAATATTTTTTCGCATTAATTCGCCATGCTGTTTCCTGTTGAAGGATTTAAATGAATTGGGAAGAGAGGTTCCTTAAAATTTTTATCACTTTTGTCATTTTCTAAACAGGTGAATTCTGATGCGTTAAAACTACGCATTGCTCCACAAGTTCAGTCAAAAATACGCCTTATATTATTTCTAAATCATGAATTATTTATTAAAACCTGATATTTTGTTTACACACAAGAACGTAAGATTCAGTCCTCCACAATTAGTGTCCTGCATTGCCGTCTTGATGGCTGTCGTTCATTTTTTGACTTCTTGGTATTGTATACTTACACCGACGTTGATAAATAAAAGACAATAACTTTCTAACTACGCAATGTTCTTAGTTATCCACTTGTAAGACTAAGTGCATGTTCACGAAGGGCGTTAACATAAAAGTAACATAAAACAAATACGTGCTGTAAAGTTAAACCAAACGTAAATACAGGTAACTGTTCATAATGATCTCAAATTTTACGTTGGTTTATGTTAATTTTGTAAGCGACTATAAGAACCTCTCATTTTCCCTGAATGCTGCGATATAATATAATAATAATAATATCTCTACTCACTCCTACTAACCCTAAGGTTAGCCCCAGAAGCTAACTATAGCTTGTGCGGGACGGAGGAGGCGGCATATTACTATTGGCCGCAGGTGCATCACAGGAACGACCTACAGTGCTACAGTTGTTAGTACTCTACCCACCATTTAGTGCGAGAATGAGGAAAACCTGGAAAACCTCATTAGGTAAAGTTGGATAGGCGATCCAAGGCGCGCCCTAGCCACAGCGCAGAAATGAGTCATCCATCCATAGCCAAACCGCGGGCACTGTTGCTGAGCATTAACGACTACTCACTCGCGCATGCCAGCGAGATCCCACGGCTCAGGATATAGTGGGGACCACTTAACTGAATACTGAAGACGAGAGTTTGTATGAAATTCTTGAACATATTACATGCTATATGCTTTTTTCTAACATACAAGAAGAGCGGGTTCATAAAATTGTATCAGACTGCCAACGTGATGCCGTTGGTGCCTTAAAGAAAGAATCTGGCTGATCGGCGCTTCCATCCTATTGCTAAAGACAAAGAAGATAGGAAAATTATCAAACCAGTCCGAAGGTCGAGTTTGATAACCCATCGTGTATCATAATATGAAGTTTCCATGCGAGTATATCATCTTCTTGAGCAGCAACAAGGGTGAAAGGGGTGTTATCTCTATTTAAAATGGTCCTTTTTAGCATATCCCACATGTACTCACAAGGATTCATATCAGGTGAGTTTGCTGGCCAATTCATTCTTTGAATATTCCCTAACTGTAGCAAATTGGCAACCCTTTTTGTGCGGTGGGGTGTGGCATCGTCCATAAAAATGAAATTCTCTCCAATTTCGTTGGAGAGGTTTGGGGCACTTGAATAAGTGGAGTGCGGCGACCATACTGTTACGCCTTGATAAGGAACAACTCCTCTGGCAAAAGCAAGTCTTTCTTGTCGTCCTGGTCCCCTCCAGACCCTTTTACGTCGATAATTACTCACTAACACAATTTTTGTCTCATCAGAAAAAATGATATTGCGCCACTGGGGTAAAAGCCAGCCCCTATGTTCCTGTGCCCATTGGAGACGTGCGCCTATGTGTCGAGGAAGTGTGCTGCATATAAAACGGCTTGGAAAATAAACCAAAATATCCCAAGCATCCTAGAATATGGATGGTACATGGAAAATGACGTTATTATGCCAATAACATTCACAGATAGCTCTAAACTCGATTGTGTTACAGTTCTGTAAATGTAAAAATTTTACTTGTTCTTTTCGATGTGCGTGCATGAAATGTGCAGTGTATAATATCATGGTTATGTGAGGGAAAATGCAATTTGTCTGAATAAAAAATACAAATGTTCTCGATATTAATGAAGCGTTTGTACACCTACACCTAAACCACTAATACACGACTCGGTGATGCGGCTACCTAGCGCGCACAAATTATTTGTGTTTAATTCGTTGTAACTTTTTTCAGCAACAATATTAATGTTTGGTTTCTTCCGAAAAATAAGATTAGGTTCGTGAAAAATACATTACACAAATTTGTGGTCTAGCAAGAAAACCTGTTTTTTTCATAAAACTGGAAAATTGTATATAGAGGCAATGTGAGTACACTGTGATGATCAGCACACTTCAGTGTATATTCCACGAAAAAGCAGGTCTCTAACTCTTTTCGTTGCTGAAAAGCAACAAGAAAAGTATTAAAAAGGGTCGAAAATTGATTTAGGAAAATTTTACGACAAATCGCTTTTCCGGCATTTTCTCAATTCCCGATCTTTTCGCGACCTCAAAATTCGAATCCTAATGCAGGTCATTTTACATAAGAATCAGGGTCATTTTTGTGTGTGTTCGAGTTGTATAGAGGGTGTCGAATTAGAGCACTTTGCTCCCCGACTGTTACTCTTTTGACGTCCCCGATGCGAATGAGATAGTAGCAATGTGACTGCGAAATGTCTTTCTTCAACATCTCCCAGTGTTGAGTTAATATATCAAATTCAGCAAATTTTGTAATTAACGTTTACAAGTGCGTACGCTAAAGAATGCCAATTTGACATTTTTAGCGCATAAGTGCGCAAAAGTATGTCAACAGAACATTCAAATGGATGTCATAAAAATTTATATTAAGTATTGATAGCAGATAATTATGTATAAAATACATCGGAAATAGCCAGATTGGCTACTTTAGGATAAACAAACTCCTTAGTAACCATTGTTCACGTTAGGCAACTTGATTGTATCCAAGCATTACGTGCATTAATTACAGTTATCTCAAGGAAGGCATTATTTCAGAAGTTATTAAACTCATTGATATTAATATTAATATATTTATTTAAGTACTACTTATTGTGTTCTTACTATTTTTTTATTTGTTACAGGTAAGAAGTTACTCACGGGGAATAAAAACCGTCGTAAGTAAAAACCGCTGTTGCAAGGTCCTTTGACTTCATTTAAATGGAAATTGGTATCCTTTCGAGACCAACAAGGATTATCTATTAATGAATAAATTGGTATTAATTTGATTCCTACTCGATCTACACTTTTTATCTACGTATTAAGGCGATGTGTATTTGTCTAAATTTAAATTTTAGGAATATAATTTTGCTGCTTATGCCTTGTCAATCGCAAAACGAGTTCAGTAAATTAAAAGCCATATAAGGAGAATCTTGTGTAGTTCAAATAGGAAACAACCAGGGCGTGGTTCTCTCTTGCATTTATTTGCATACAAAAATGTAGGTACTAATTATAACATGTGTTTTATCATGTACATAGTGCTTCCGTCAGTTGTCCTTGCAACCTTACAATCTGCGGCGCATAGTGCAATTTATAACGGTCACCCAGGTACATATATTATTAATGCAACAAATTTCATTCAATATTAGACTGCTAATCTGCATACACGTTTATCTTAGGAGGTTCATTAGCTAATACGAGTTGTCCAAATAGGGAACGGCGAACGCCTGTGTGGCATTAGACGGGACAAAAGGTGCTTCCTCGTTGTAAGACATCTCCTTGTCTTGTTTCCATTAATTGAATTGTTGAAGCTCTTTTCAAGCTAAATAGTATACCAATTGAGTTAACATTTGCTGACTTAACTGAGATTGTCCTCAATGCATGAAGTTTATAGAAATAGTAATATTATTTATTAAACTAGCTCCAGATCAAAAATGCGGAGGGTTTCAAGTAACACCCTCAAGATTCCTAAATGAATTTAGACTGAAAAATTATTATAAGCGGTGATCCGCATGATTCGTATCAGGGTTAAACTTACGAATTGAAAGACGCAATTTCAGAAGGAATTTTCATCATCTCTTCCTCGGTTCTTGCTACTTGTAATAAAATAAGTTCAATTTTAACAAAATTATCAGAATATTGACGATTAAATGAAAATGCTTTTTGACTGGTGCGAAACTTGGACGATAGCAGAAGCGGATATGAAAAAATTGAAATTGAAAATTGAAATGTGGTGCTATACTTGGGCCGCCCAACAGACGGAGTGATCACCCTGCAAGAACGTGCTCTAGCGGGGCCAATATTAATTTATGACGACCGAATTGGAGTGATGCGACTTCGTTGGGTCTAAAGAAAGCGCATCACTGCGGTTCTGCCGTCCTAAATTGATAGTGGTCCCGTCTAGAGCTGCAGGGTGATCACTCCGTCTGTTCGGCGGCCCAAGTATATAGACCGTGGATAGATAAGGTTAGCAACAGAGAGGTATTAGAAAGAGTGGGAGAAAAGAGATTTATTTGGAAGACAGTAAGGAATAGGAGAGATAGGATGGTAGGATGGTCACTGGCTAATCCGAATCATTTATGTACGTAAAATTAGGAAAATTGGGAAACATTAATTTTATCACATGAAATATACTAGAAGTATAGAAGAAGAGCGCATACATAGGTACCTATAATATGGAAGAAAGTATGAAAAAGGTAGGTAACCATCTTCGACGACTTAGCGCTTATAGTGGATTTCCGTTAAGTTTTGGATATTCTTGGATATTCACCGCTCGGTACACGGTACATACCATAGTAATTGCATCTTATGTAAACGCAATGAAAACAGTTGGCTACTGCAGAAAGCAGTGAGTGGTGGATGGTCTTTTGGAAAATACAGTCCAATTGACAATTTGTTTCGTTTTTAAGCTCATATTTTTGTTTAAGCAGAAAAAAATAATGCTGCATGCTATTCAATGCAGCCATAATGAAGGGTATCAAAGGCAGTGGTGTACTTCAGTACTTCAGACCCGTGAATACGAAAGAGGAATTGTTGAGATTAATAATAATTAAGAACGCAGTTGACATTCTGAACAACGATGCTGCCTAAACTGTGGCAGATAGGGAAATCAAACAAGAGATAAGTAATGTTTGAAATGAGAATAGCCTTATGAAGAAAACGTTTTGGAGACATTGAATAAATCGTTAAAAATATGACCTTTGCAGGATGATGATCATATTTTAGAAACTTCCTTATACCCATGACCAAAAAAAATATTTCTCCGGTGCAGATTTACACCCAAAATTCAATCCTCTGTTATTTAAGACAATAGATTTTTTTTACATTCGATAACTCCTGGAGGCTGCACCTTCGAATAGAGGTACACTTGGTTAAATCGATCCATTTGGCCTTACTAATGAGGCTAATGATCTGCAGAGGCAAACCAGATAAGTGAAAATGGTGTTTATGTTTATATTTTTGCCAAAATTTAGGGTCCCTGTATTTAGAGAGTACCGCAATCTCCGCCATGTTTACTCACAATAACAGGCGCCAAATTTGAATTGTGCCTGAACGTCAGATTTCATATTTGACATGTGTTACAAATTGCGGATTCGCCTTCTGATTTTTGATCCATAAACAAATAAAATTTGGCTGTAATACGTCGAAGAATAATACTACAGTCCAGATTGTGAAAATATATATCACTGATTCACAAAAGACGATAAAACATAAACACCAAACAAACCAACATTTCAGCTGGACTTCGACTGACATACGACATTTTGCTGTTGACACGGCAGTCCGCCATGTCTACTCACAGTTTTGAAACATAGTGGAGCTATTGATTGCGGTACTCTCTAAATACAGGGACCCTACCAAAATTTATCAAATAGCGCCCCCTGCATTGTGATATATAAACAATTATTCTGTAATAATCACAGAATCTTCATTAACGATCGACTGAGGAAATAATACTCTATGTATTAAGTGGTAGTATTTACTTTTCTGTTTTTTATTTATATAATAATAATAATAATAATAATAATGGTTTATTTTCCTCAGTACACAAAAATAAGTACATAAAACAGATCAATTACCTAACCTGAGGAAAACCACAGGGTGATATCTCAAGAAGACAGAAGTGTTGAAACACTTCTGCCTCTCAGTCTTCCGACACACCCTGACTCTTATAGAAATGAACAAAAAATTATTTCAAAACTTAATCTAAAGGAACTTAACCTAGATGAGAGTAAATAAAAAAAGAAACAAAACAAAAATGTATACTTAATACAGTAAGCAGCCAGAGAGCCACATTATGTACCAGTCTGCAACTGCCGGATGTACTTCGACAATTCGGTTCTAAATTGGGATTCGTTTATACACTTAAATGCACTTGGTATTCCGTTGTAGAGGTAGGCAACACTGTAACTGAATGACCGTTTGAAAAATGAGGAATTATGGTGTGGTATTGTGATAAACCCCTTATGCCTAATATTAATATTGTGCACGTCAGTACGGTATGTAATTTTTCTTAACAAATAAGGGGGTTTCTTTGTTATTATGACATGATGATACAATGATATACATAGAAATTTGAATTTATTGGTCATATTTAACCATCCAATTACCACTAACTTATGTGATATATGTTGATACTTCCGGACTCCGTATATATATCGCAGACAAGAGTTTTGAATTCGTTGAATCCTATTCTTAGTGGCGACATCCAAACAGGGGGCATATACAGGTGCACAATACATAAAGTGTGACAAAACCAAAGACTCACATAACATGGACTTAGTTCTGCAATTTAAATAATTTCTATGGGGATAAATAAGCTTCAAATTCAGGATTGCTCTCAAAATACAACCAGAAACATGCTTAGAGTATCTAAAAGTATTGTCCATAGTCAACCCCAGATTCCGAACTTCAGTAACGACAGGAATCCTGGCATCATTAGTTTTCAAAACTATTTCGTCACATTTATATTTTTTAACATCATTTTGACGCCCAAACATAATGACTTTAGATTTATTAGCATTAAGAAACAAGGAGTGTTGAGATGACACTCGAGCAATAGATAATAAATCATCATTTATGTGATCGATAGCGGTGAGAAAATCACTGTTGAAAAATGAACAATACAACTGAGTGTCATCGGCATACATATGAACTTTAGAAAACTTAATGCATTTGGGAAATTGACTTGTATAGATTGAAAAAAAGAGTGGCCCAAGAATTGAACCCTGCGGAACTCCAGAATCAACACTTAAAGGTTGAGATACTTCATCGTTCAATTTAACACTTTGTTTTCGGCCTTGAAAGTAGTTATTTATAAGATTTACAGAATCAGTACCAAAACCGACAAAATGAAGAACAGCACAAAGTAGATCATGTTGGATGGTATCGAAAGCTTTACTGAAATCAAGTAATACCAAGAGCGTTAATTTACCTAGATCTGTAGCCCGAATAATATCGTCTGTAACATCCAACAAGGTAGTTGTACTACTATGATTCCGACGAAACCCAGATTGATATTCAGGTATGATTTTATATTTAGTTAAGTGTTCCTCAATCTGAGTATAAAGCAATTTTTCAAAGATTTTGGATAAGGCGGGAAGGACGCTTATGGGTCGTAAATCCTTATAGTGCTGTGGCGTTGAAACCTTAGGAATGGGAGTGACGAGGGCATACTTCCATATAGACGGCACTTTATTTCGAAGAATAGAATAATTAATAATATGTCTTATAAATTCCAACAAGTAAGGGCAACATAATTTTATCATCGATATGTTTATATTATCAATACCAACTGCAGCAGACCTGATCCGATCAATCGTTTTATAAATATCCTCCTCACTAACCAACCTAAAATCAAATTTCGAATTAACGGAATCATGCATGTTTTTTTACATTCAGTCCACCAGTTTCTTTATTTTTATTTCTACCTGGCAATGATACGTTTCCATTCGGGAAATTTACTCAGAATTTCCTTATTAATTTTAAAACTTTGGGGTTGATCACAGATGTAAAATAGCTATATGGAGTTAGTTTCTTTAAGTATGCAGGTATGCTAAATTGAAACTGCGTCAAGGCCATTTTGGACGCACCAAATGTCTTCTCAAAATTACGACCCCCATTTGTTGCGCGAGCCACGCCAACCAAATAATTTACCTGCAATTTTCTTGCGAGTATATAGGCCCCGCCGGATTCACGCAAGCCGATTTGTTTATGACGCAATTTATGGTACTATTTATCTGTGGGACTTGAAATTAGCGACACTTTGTTGTTGGGCTAGTGTCGTAAGATGTCCAAGTTATTTCCACGGAATTTACCTACAGAGGCGGATATTTTCTGCGCGATTCGCTGTATAGGATAGCGGACATGGGATTTAAATTTACTTAATGGCACAGGTCTATAGTAGATGATGGTTTTATGCGTATTCTTGGATTCTGTTAAGGATAGCCGTTGTTGCTATGCAAATTGAAACTTATGTTGCAGAACGCCCTCGTGCGTCGTGCATGTCGTTGTGGGAAAAATTAGATCAATATGCAGTAAATAGCTCTTAAAGTCGTATGTATAAAATACATCTCAACGTGAGAATTCTACCACCCGAATGTCTTATTTATAAAAATTCCCTGGCAATAGTCGGCTCACGGAGTTGCTTTCAGCATGATAAGAAGAACTCGTTTTCAAACTTATCTACGAATCAGACACCAAATTCCAGAAAATAAATATGAAAGATGCAACATGTTATATTAGTTCAGGAATTTTAGGTTTAAAACAGCCATAACCTTGAGAAAATTGGAGTATTGTTGAAAATATATATCAAAAGTTTCCCAACTTCCCATGCCAGCTTCCTGGGATTCTGGAATTCTTGAACTCTTGGAACGCTGAATTGGTGAGAGGCACCAATACGAGCAAACGGTTGGACTCGTGGCTCTCTAATAGTGCTCAATATCGATGTTGTCCGCTCGCCTTTTAAGACTAGATGCTGGTTTGGTTTGTTTGCACACAGCTGCGTCGTACTGATGAGCTCCAACAATAGTGAAATCAACATATTCGGTTGCTGTGGGCAAACAAACCAAACTGTTTCTATTCTTCTTTTGGATATTGAAAGAGCGATATTCGGAAAAACTTATTCTTAGCGCTGAACATGTGAGGTCTCCGGTTCGAAAGGAAGACCTCGTAAAGTACGTACATTTTCAAGACGTCCTGCAACCCTTGAAGAACACTTTTCGTCAAATGCAAAGGTATGATCGTAAAATTAATATTTATGGCGGTCTGCCCATTCAAAAAATTCCTGGCCTGCACTCGCATTTCATCCCCAAAATATGTAATTTGAAAAAATCTGTGAATCTCGAAAGCACCCCCAACATTTTACGTCATCGTGGAGTGGACACCCGGATGCATATTCGTATCGAGAGTAGTGTATTGCATTCCCAACTGTCGACTTACAGCAACGGGCGTATTTTCTACTTATATACTATTTTTGTAAGCGTTCTTGCCAGCACACCTTCGTGGCTCAGTGGTCGACGTGTTATTCTCTCAAGTCGCTACGTTGAGGGTTCGCACCTCGCAGTAGTTCTTTTTTATTATGATAATTTCTCTTTATTCTTTTGAACAAAAAATCGGTCCGGTCCAAAAGACAGCTTCTCGTTCACGCGAGACACATATTCACTTATTTGACATACCTCTGCGATCACGGTCGTCCGATACGAAACTAAGTTCGGCATTTGCAATACGCTACGCTCGATACGAATATGCCACCCGGATTGAAAAACATGTTAGGGCAGTCTCTGCAACACAGCTTGAGCGTATAAGAAAATGTGTGATTTCGCTGAAATTTTGCGGTTGAATATTTTTTCATAAAGGAGGGTCTAGCGATCTCCTTGTTTTTGTTATCGCCTCTCAAATGGAAGTTTCTACCCGTGCGTTACGCAACCCAGGTGTCACGCAGAATGGACGTAAACTACTATAAATGGTAGCCTGTGGCATCCTTTCATTTGAGCCCTGCTTGAGGGCCATGGGCCCAATCGTTGATCGCCACTTGTCCAGCGTTCGAGGAGTTCAAGCTTCTGAAATTGTGGAAAGCCGACACGGGAAGTGCCATTTACAAAATTCATCGTAACGATTGTGATCTTTGCTACGCAGGACAAACATGCCAACATCTCTGCATTCGTCTTCGTGGTCATAAGAGTGATCGTAGAAAAGTTACAGGTAACTATGCCCTAGCACAGCACTGCATTGATAATAATCATAACATGCCATTTGATGACATAAACATCCTAGATGTTGAAGAGAACAAGTATAAAGATTATTTCGTGAAATGTTACATATCACTTCTGATAATACCTGTAATATCCGAACCAATACTAATGAATTGAGTGTGCTTATTTGTAGAGTCTAATATTGATGTGCTGTTTACGTTTTGAGAATTTTTTTGATATATAACCTTCACGCCTTTTCTGATGGCTTTCGAGATACGTTGTAATTTGACAGGTTTTCAAGCCATCTTTTTTTCTGTCAAAAATGTTTTCAATGGGAAACTGGTCACTAATTAAATTTGTGGGATTTTTCTTTTAATGTCCCAGTAAATACCACCTTATTACATTACATATTGATAAAAGTTTCTAATTCATGACAAACAATTTTTTAGAACGCTTCCAAACATCCACTTTTTCAAACAGGATTTTCAGTGAACTGAATTCAATAAAAAATATTGCTGATGCATAAATGCTACCTGAATTTAGCAAAGCTTTCTTTTCTATCCGTAGTGTTTAATTTGTGGCATACCAGCAAAAGAACTAGGTTATGTAGTCGCAAGTCGCAAGTGACGGAGAGGCGGAGAGCAGCGATATACAAATGGACTATTACTAAAATTGTAATCAACTAATTCGCTGTGTTGTCAAATAATTGAGAGTTAAATTAAGAACTTCTTGTTGTCTATATTTTAGTGGCACTGCTGTTGTT
Organism: Xestobium rufovillosum; assembly: GCA_963966045.1. NCBI lineage: Eukaryota > Metazoa > Arthropoda > Insecta > Coleoptera > Ptinidae > Xestobium > Xestobium rufovillosum. The sequence continues at coordinate 23,120,735 of OZ014494.1, forward strand.
TTGTAGCTCTTGATGAAGTTTTAATATGAAACGAAAGCTAGAGAGAGTAATAAATGAATATTTGAATTTAAAAGTAAAGATTAGTTTTTTAATAACAATCGACTCGAACTTGCTCCAACAACTACTCCCCGGGCAAATACCCCGACAGGGACTGAATTACAGAGCAAGTCCTGAACGACGGTGTGCACTGAACGGTGGCAAAACAACAGGAATTCTCACCTGCTTTCTACTAATGCAAGGATAAAGATTCCAACGTGCCCCTGGCGTACACGAAAGCAGTATTAAGCCCCGCTAGCATATTCGTAAGTTGCCGACACATTAGAGTTTCGGAACAATTCGGAGATCCGAAAACTTGGTGGTAAATTCCCGACGTATTAGTTTAATGCGTCGGCGATTTACGGTTTACAGATAACAGGTGAATTTTAAAGAGGTCCAATAATGGTTTACAATAAATCGATATGTATTTTTTTAGAATTTATAGTTTAAATAAAATTAAACTATATACTTTCGGACATTATTTTTGAGATATAAATTTAAATCTTGGTGAAGAATGTAACTGAAACGGTATAATTAAACATTTTATGGAGGCAAAATATAACGGTCATTTTTCAGGAAATAATTTATAATGATAATAATAATGATATAACATTTTAAATATTAGGTGTGGTTTCTTGATACCAAATTTAAAGGTTTTTGAAATTCTCAAAGTTTCCTTTGTAATATTTTCTAAGTCATATAATCATTTCTACAAAAATAACTTTAATTAGAAACTGCCCTATTTTTATACCTACACTAGTAACTAATTACGGGATTATTGTTTAGTTTTTTCTATATTAGAAGACCAACTGACAGCCTAACAATATGTTTAAAAACAATTTCCGAAACGATCTTTTTCTTTATGAATAATGCTAAAATGTAAATATCATATAATATGAAGTATTCTTTTTATTTACATTTATGTACTTATTTTCTAATACTTCATTAACACAAATAACATTTGCATACCTCAAAGTTTTTCTGATCATTTATCTAATATAGGTACTTTTAGATGTATAAGGTAAACTTAGTAATGTCAATGTCTTAGGATTCATTATTTTATCAATAATTAGAAGCAAACTACAATATTTATGTAACACGCAACTATTGCAACTGACAAAAATCAAAAATGCAACAACAAATCGCCGACGTGTTAGGCTAATACGTCGGGAATTTGCGATCCAGCAGCTACCGGTCGACGAATTTTTCCGAAGCGCTAATGTGTCGGCAACTTACGAATATGCGCCCCGCTATGGCTAATTATAATGAAGAAGAGAAGAAGTGTTTGGTCCGTTCGCACACATCAACCGCATATCATGATTTCGCTCTTTGTTGGAGCTCATCAGTACCGTGCAGCTGTGTGCGAACAAACCAAAACAGTTTCTAGTCTATAAAGGCGATAAGTTTTTTAATCTCTTGTAAGTTATGTTACGTAACAATTGTGTACAGGGACACAAATCTGACAAGTCCCACAAAGCCAAAACCAGTGGTTTGCAGTTTCAGAATATAATTAGAACGCAAAAACATTTAGTATCATAAGTTACCTGAGTTGGTGAAACAGCAGGGCCACAAATACTCTACGTCAAACTTCTTCTGACTTGGAATATTCCATAACTCAATATCGCATTCATTATAATTTGTTCCTCAACATTCGTATGTTTGTGAAAACACGATTTTCTTGCTTTTTCTGCGAATATACGCGAGTAAACTTAATTGGTTTTCGAAGTATTTTCAATTTTTATCAAAAATTTAATTATATTCTTCTAGTCATAATGTGTTTCCCAGGATTGCTTGTCTGGACATATTTATTTATGATATGCTTTACTTGAAAAATGAATAAACTGCAATTATTTATATTGGCTATTGTTGGTTGTATTGATCATGTCTGCCATATGGACCAACCCAAAGAGGAAGTTATACGATGTACATAACTTCTATTGCATTTTTCTCTGGTGAAGAATTTACGCCGAACCTAACAGTACCAGCTTTTACGTGGCTTCAGGACTGCAACTACAAACAATACCTTTTCATCGACATAAACCGGAGTTGCGATTAAAGCAGCAATAAAATATCGAGAATTATGGGGGGCATAAATACTTTGCCATAAACTGCAAGCAACATTTAAACGTCAGTTACATATTGTATTAAATATAAAACAGAAGAGTAATACTATCCGGTTTTTCTATTTTTGGCGTTATCTGTGCATCTGCTGCCAGAATTTGCGAAATATAAATTTCGATTCTCGTAACAGCAGTAGTTGTTTGATGACATTCCGCGGGAATACAGAAAGGACTCCGATTGTGATCTAAATAAAGAAGTAAAATCCGGAAGCGCGCTATTAAGTATTATTTTGTATATTTTATGGACCGCAGAAGAGTATCCAATGACAGTAATAAAAACTGTGGGCTGTAAATCACTGCACAACATTTTGGGCAGCCCACATTTTTCCATGTGCAGGGTCAAGGGAGATTTATCGTTTTATCTAGAGTTGAACTGTTAAAGTCCGGTAGTTTGCTGCTTCTGGGAAAGAAAATATAATCTCTTCTTAAAAATCACACTTTTATTACCAACAACTCTATTTGACAAACATTATTTCCTTATGTTCCCATATCGAAAATAAGGACGTTTACGAAAAGATGTTCCAGATGTAAGTTGTTAGGTTTGGTTTACTCTGAAACTGGAACATGTTATCCAGTTATGCAGCTTGCCTTATTCAATATATCAATGTAGTTTTTTTATTTATTTTTAATTTTATAACAAACACGACAACTTACCCTGCGACAACAAGACCCGGTCTCCCCTACTTATATTAATTTAGATGTTAGATGAAAGCAGCTTTGAGAGTTGTTAACTTTAACACAAGTTGCTTCAATTTTCCTGCCACTGGGCTAACACTGAGGCCATTCTAATTAGATCATTCACGTACCTGCGTCTTTCTAATTTCCAACAGGCATAATGTGAGATTATCTTTAGCTTCTGAAAGTCACGGATGATGAGTATAGAATATATAAAATAACGCGGGTACCCACTTGTTAGTATGTAAACGAAGAAGCCCTCCGTCCCACTAATAATTTAATGCCTAGTTAATTCCGTGTTTATCCATTTTAATTTAGATTACGTCTCGCGGTTAATTGATGGTTTCAGTATTTTGGACAAATCGCATGTTTGATTTAATACACCGCGCGTTCCAGTTATTACCCGCCTGAAATAAGGGGACCCATATTTAAATTAAATTCCGGGAAATATTAATGGCGTTCACGCACTTTGACAATTTGTTTCTGTCTGGGCCGCCTGGGAATAATTAAGCGAGGCAGAAAATTTTTATAATTATATAAAAATTCGGGTAACGTTATGCAATTACGCTGCCATCGTTTCAGACATATACAAAATTGCCGTGGAAAAATTTTGAATATATAAAAGTAAAGTCGCTAGGATATTCATATCGAAGTGGCTGGGATGTTGGAAACGTCAATTTTAAAAGTGTAGCTGCTTATGGGTTCTTGGAGATAAAGTAGAGTATCCAACGAGCTATACAGAGTGTTAAAAAATAATGTCTAGGGTGTAGTAGTACTCATCAAAATAACTCAAAAATTGACATGACGCACGACGGCAATTTCGCATCCAGTCGTCTATGAAAAAATTCACAGCTTTCGCAAAGATGCAACCGGGGGAGACATTGAAAATGAAATGCGTTTGGGATATTTCCGCATACGCGATAGCGTGTTAAATAATTATTCGTAAAACACCTGCACCGATGTATAATAAGTGCATTCCTGTTGTTGCATTCTCTCACATTTGCGACGCTAGACGGTCGCACTCTGAATGAAGGCTTCATTCAGACTTGGCGGTCTAGCCGTCTTCCGCCAGACGCTCGACTTTAACCGCTAGCGCTCGGCTCTCACCGCGTGACGTATGTAGCAAATGCAACAGAATCTTTTCGGCGAATATGATCCCCATATAGGGTACTAACAACATTTTCATACGGATCTGTCTCAGATTTTCAATTTTCACACATTTGTCTAAAAGTTACTGCTATTATCGTATACTTATCCCCTTATGTCAATATGAGATTCTTTTGAATTTACCATCAGCAGTATGCCTAGACTTATTCCAGAATTAAAGGCTTGTTCGTTATGACTCAATTAACGACACAAATGCTTAATACTTTTGAACATTCAGTCATCCTTTCTTGCGATTGATCGTTTATCTAAGAATTCTGGGTAGCTAAATTGTGTGTTGGTTTTACCAGTGTCGCACGCTGTGCCGTACCTCTGAATTGTAAAACGGAATCCTTCTGCAACTTGTGCGTTGAATACTAATTTAACGAATTGAATCCTTTAGCTGACTAAGCTGACTAGTGGTTCAGTAAAATTAATAAGTACCTACATTTTAGTAACAACTACATGCGTGCAATAACAAGCAGCAGCGGATAGGGTTCTTTGAAACAATTTGCAATATTGGGATTTCACATCTCTGTAAATGTAATCTTGTAATGACTCGATAACAGATCATTATATTAACTCGCTTCTTTGTCATTGCTGGAACTTATTTCAAAAGATTCATGTATGGATAATAAGCGTCACCTGTCCATGTAGGTACATGGACAATAGGAAATATTTAAAAGTAACTACATGAAAATTAACCGCAAGTAAAATGTGACGATACGCCTGAATTCGTCAGTTTTTCACTTTCCCGGTGCGCGTTCTAACCGCTAACTGTAGGTTTTAGTGGGAAATTCCAGTTCGAGTCGAACTTAGGTACGTCCTGACATATTTTACGCACAATTTCTCATTTGAAATAACTTAATATTACATGAGGTTAATAAAAATTTACTTCTCGCTTCAAAATCTATATGTACCTATACTTATTAATTGGACATGACACTTTTTAATTCTAAGGAAAATTTTAAACCCGCTTTAAAGTAGCAGTTTCAGCGGTATCATAAATTTCTGAGTAAAAATGTTTTATGATGTAATGAACAATTAAGTACGTGTTCAAAATTTTCGCAATCACCGGTATCTTTCGGAACATATTAGGTACCTATGTATGTTTTATTTGTTATTAGCGGTTATTTTGTGAGGTCTCATTATGAAGAAGACGTCTATACAGACTGTACCTTAATGCTTAATTGATTGCCGATGTATCAAGAATTAAGAAATAAACAGTTACGTACAAGAATTAGTCTTGTAATTTTGACAGTGGCAGCAGTAACAATTCTTTTCAGTATGACACCTACTTGATTAAACAATTGAGTTTTCATGACAACACGGTGTTTATTTTCTTTTCATTTCTTCGGATACCTACAGCAAGCGTCAAACGTGATGGCGAGCGACAGATTTTTAGATTGCATGTACCTATGAACAGGGAGGTTCGGAGAAAAATAAGATATCTATTTTTGGCAGGAAAATGACAGAAAATTGTTATTGTAATAATTGATTTACGGCGAAATTTTTTTTCTAAAAATTTTTTTTGCGGCGTAATAAGCGAAAGAAATTAGCTTATCACGCCCACACGCTAGTTCGCTTTGTTATTGGTTTGACGTCAGAGATTCGTAAGGCGCTCCTCCCACTTCTCTTGAAGTGCCCGTGAAGCGGTACCTATCTCATAACATACTTATTGGGACTATTTCGAGCGTGAATTTTTAAAGTAAGGTATCAAGGAAACATAAAACAAAGACAACATAATCGATATAATGATGCAACAAGGGTATCAAAAGTCCGATTCACATAATTTGCCATATTTATGTAGTAGGTAGGTAAATGTCCCGGTAAATGTGGAAATGGTGTGTGATTCTTGCATCTAACCCCAATTTCATTCAACCTCAAAACAGTAGTGTAAAGGCAGACCGGTATAAGTAAAACAAAGTCAACAATTTATTAACTGTACATGCCTTTTATAATTCAGTATAAGTAGGTATGTACGTATAGATTGTAGATACCTGCTTACTTCTGTTTGTAAAATAGGTACCTACCTATATTCTCTAATACAATACAATACATACCTACTCATTTATGTTGGTATGTATACCTAAGTGATTGACAAGTTATCAAGTTAACAGTTTCATAACGGATTGGAAATTTTTTAAAAAAACGGAAACAAATACAACTCACGCGAATCAAAAAACTACGCTACGTAGGTACTAGGTACTTGTTTAACAAAAAGAAACAACTGCTATATTCTCGAACGGTTAATGTAGAAACTCGGAAGAGACTCTTAAAGACGCATGTATGGAGTACGAAATTATACCTATGGGTGCGAAACTTGGACAATGGGAGAAGCGGATTGAAAAAGAGTAGAAGCGTTTGAAATGTGATGCTACAGACGGGTGTTGAAGATACCGTGGATAGACAAGTTAGCAATAAGGAGAAATTAGAAAGAGTTGGGGAAAAGAGAAAAGTATGGAAGACAATAAAGAATAGGGGATAGGATCGTAGGATGGTAGGACACCTTCTGAGACACAAAGGAATAGTTCGCGACATACTAGAGTCAGAGATAGGAATAAAGACGTAGAGGTTGGAGCAGATTAGACTACTGCTCTCAAATAGTTGGGGATGTAGAATGTTCTACTTTTACGGAAATGCGTAGGCTAGCTCAGGGAAAGGATGGAAGTACGCGTCCTACCAGCCTTCAAAAGAGAACTTTATGATGACGTACTATTTAATTATTATTGTAAAATAGTTAATAAAATTTCCTTTTTTAGTTCAGGGAGGGAACGCTACGGCGATTCAGTATTTGGCTCCGTCATGCTCCTAGCATTCTGTTTCAAATTATGCTAACCGTAACACGTTACCAAGTACCAAGGGGTCCCAGAAAACTGTCGATAAATTACATTATGTTCGATTTTATTTATAGTGGCTGCAATGGAGCAGCCGATAATTTTACAAACTTTTGCAATGATAAACTAACTCGCTAAAATATCGATAATGCTGACCGATTTTCCTTCTGGCTCCAACGAACCACTTTTTCCGTTTTATTGGTGTGCTGTACGATGTATTAGTCTGGGTACAAAACAGAAAACACCAGTTAGAACCAGTTAATAATATTTAACAATTTAACTACACATTCATATGCATAATACTTATGGGACTGCTGCGCCCTGAAGCTGGGACTTATACGTTATACTAAGTGCTGACGTCACGCGGCCTACTCTCGCTGCAAGGTACGATTTCTAGCCTCGCACCGACGGAAAACTTTGCAACGGCTTCACAGGCGAAGGAATTTTTTTTAACAAAAATTAACAACATAACTGCCTTCAGTATAATAAACTCTATCAATTTTAATGAAATTTGAAAATTACCGAACCTGCCTATTGAGTAATCCCCACTATTCACCCACTACGCTCTCGACTGGGATTGGTTTTCGGCGGACGCAGGCAACTGTCAGTGGCGCACGATTAACTTCATAATAAATTCATCTATAGCCAAAGGAACCTCGCACACTTCCTGAATCTGTTTTAAACTAGGGCGTGGCCTTACCTGCGCAGGCTCTCGCCATCACGTTTGACGATTGCTGTACTAAAATGGAACTGGATTAAGTTACTTACTGAAACCTAAACTGCATTTTCACGAAAAATTTATGATAACGTTCGGAAGGTTAGGTATGATGTAAATCTGGAACAAATCTGACGTGGTATGTGATACCTATCTAGTTATCAAGGTTAGGAAAGAACGCATAACGAAGAAAAGAGTTATTAAGAATTGATATTGGCACAAAAACCTGAAAATGTCGTGGCTCTGTTGCGTATAATTCGAGGGGTTTACCACTCATGTAATAGTTGGGACAACCTCATATGTAATGATTTTGTAATACCGTGTAATACTGTGTAATGCCATGTAGTATATTCGTAATGTTATGTAATACTAATGTAATAGTTGAAATATTCATGTAATAGTTCTGTAATAGTTGTAATACTCATGTAATACCTATGTAATTGTCATGCAATAGTTATGTAATACTTGTGTAATACTTATGCAATAGTCATGTAATACTCTTGCAATAATCGTGTAAAAGTTGCGCGCGCAGCATAACCTTCAAAACTTTTGCAAGTATGATCTCGCGCAAATTATAATGGTGTGGGTCTGCATCGTATTGCATTGTTAAAAGCAATTACAAAATACTCGACAAAATATAAAGCTCACGGGAGTCGTGGATTATTTTCGCATGCCATTACCATTCGATAGGCTTCTTCTTTCTAATTCTTGTTGGTTAAATGAATATAAATTTCAGATAGTGACAGAAATGCAAAATACGCGAAAGCTTTCACACAGAAATAAAGTTTTGCCAATAAAGTTCAGTTACTATTTAAAAGTTAAGGCGCGTACACATATGAGCGCACATGCGATGAGAATGAACGCATGCACATACGTTCGTTCTCGAGCGTTGTCCAAATACAATTTCCCACATGCGTGCGTTCTCACGGCGCTCCGTTTAAACAACGCACAAAAATTATTTAATGTCATGATGGCCTCCGAACAAGACACATTTGCTTTCATTGCAACAACAGCGGCATTTTTATTTCTTGCCAAGTGTGACAAAAAAGAAAACGGTCTCCTACAAAACGGGGTGCTGTTCATAGGCAGCAATGAAATCTAAAAGATTTTTCTTTAGATCACTTCACCTCGTGTTGGTATATAAACTAAACTGGCATAAATGCAGTCTCCTAGCCGGCACGCCGCAAGCGTGTAAATAGTTTTAAAGCAACAGTTTCAATGTCCACACTAAGAAAGATTCAGACGCATGATTCTTTTGAGCGGTGACCAAAAACCGACAACGATGGCTTACTTCATGCGTGGTGAGGGCTTTCCCGAGCGCGGAGAGAATTTGCGGTACACATTGACAAACATGCATGTATTCTCGCCATACTCAGCATATGTGCGCTCATATGCGTACATGCCTTTAAATGTTAATTTTGAGTATACCACGTGGGACGTGATTCAAAACTCGTTTTAATTAAAGTATCGAGTAGTTTTTTAATAAACACGAACATAATATGGTATTATTGATATCTAGGAAACGAGAAAATCGAATTTGAAAGCTAAAACCAGGCAATGTATACAAAGACCTTTGAAATGAGATATCACAGAACATTTAAAATTTTTGATGGGAGATAAAAGGTGCTGTGTAATTTTTATGTAAAATATACCCCCACACTAGTACTGTTCACATGTCTCGGCAATTTTCTTGCGTTTTGTACACCGAGATATTTGGAACGAGAAGTTTTCAAATTAACAACCCTGTATATTGTATATCGCAGCCATATTGTAAATTCCGTTGTTTTATAAAAAGCCTAGGTGAATTCTAAACCGTTCCGTTCTCAAACGACTGTTTTAACACATACTAGGTTAACACACTTTTGATTAGGTTCATATTATGTTAGTGGATAAGGTGCTACTATTTAAAAACTCTTAACCATACCCACCGCCATATCTTGATAATCAGAAGAAAAAACTTATAATTTTATGATTTGACGGATTTTTGATAATCTGGCTGACATAATAGATAAGTACCCACATCTAAAACGCAAATAATAAATATAGAGGTAGATACGACCTAACCTGACCTCACACTAAAACTTTAGTATTTTTAACATTGAAAATGTTATTAGTATCTTAGAATGGATATGATATTCACCGAAAAGATTGTGTTGCATATGCCACATACGTCATGCATGAGACCCCGAGCGGTAGCCAGGCGCTAGACTGCTCAGTCTGAGTAAGCTTCATTAAGTGTGGGACCGTCTAGCGTCGCAAATGCCACAACAGGAATGCAGTTATTATAAATCGGCGCAGGTGTTTTATGAATAATTATTTAACACGCTATCGCGTATGCGGAAATATCCCAAACGCACAAGGATTACAGTCTGCTTTGTCATTTCCAATGTTGCATCATTGCGAAGGCTGTGAATTTTTTTAATTGAACAAGATTCAATTTTTGAAACCAAGTTATCTTTGGTGTCGTATCCCTCACTACCCATTTAGTTGATTTTCTCTAGTACAACATGATAGATATCAATTATATTTATTGCTCTGTCATTACTGTTTCTAAAACAACTGATCTATTTTATTACAGGGTGTTTCAAGCAAAACTAGACACCCCAAATGAGTCTGGGTCAACAATATTTTGAAGAATCAGGAAAACACGTCAACGATTATTCGAAAGGGGACACAGTTTAGAGTAAAACGGGTACACCTATCTTCATCCCCTTACCTGACATGGTCACTGCCCCCGAGATTTTATATAGCAGTGGGGTGTCAAATGATGCACCGTTTGAAAGGTATTGAAATTATCTGAATAACAATGCAAAAAATTTAAGTACTTTTCAAAGGATGTTATCACTTGACCCCCTTGCTGTATAAAATTTCAGAGGGGCTGACCATGTCTGGTAAGGGGATGAAGATGAGCGTGCCAGTTTTACTTCAAAATATGTCCCCCTTCGAATCATGGTCGACGCGTTTTCCCAATTCTTCAAAATATTTTTAACTCGAGACTTATTTAGGGTGTCTAATTTTGCTTGGGACACCTGTATAATATTTGAGCGATTTGATGTCCCTAAAAATACTTGTTTTTAATTATTAATTTATAACAGCTAAGTAGTCTGTTATGAATAGGACTCTAAACTCGGGCTCCCACTACAGTTTTAACGCGATAATGTTTAGACATTTATTAGCTCCGTAGCCTAAGCTAGGTAGCTATTGTGATAGTCGTTTTTTGACCATGGTGTTTTTTCATCAAATGTGGACGTTTCAGGTCATTCTAAGACTTTTTGGAAAGGTGGCACATTTCCGTCCGTATGTATGTGTGTATGTCTGTTGGCACTTTTACGAGAAAACGGCTCCACGGATTTTGCTGAATTCTTGCATACGTATATCAGAGATGGTTCATAGGAAACTGATGGAGTGGTGTTTTTTAAAACACTTTTGAGCCGAGATATGACGTCATCGAACATTTTTTTCCATGAGACCGTATATATTTTTGTATTGCATCGGATAGAGGGTATTTTTCTCTACACGATGTGCGAAAATCGTAATAGGTTGTATAAGGAAAAAATTGAGAAAAAAATTACGAAAAGAAGGAGCGCGCGCGCGCGCGCCCTCCAGTTCAGTTGTGGCTGTAGCTAGGAAGCTGTTCTGTCAATGCGTTGACAACTAGTTTATTATATTATTTCCAAAGCAATGCTTATTTATCTATTTATTTTATTTTTCTTAAATCATTTATATTAGGTAACAATCTGCATTACCTGCTTAAATAAATAAAGCCAGTAAGTATTACAAGTACCTGCATGCATGAATTACCTGTAAAAATTTTGTAATAGTTGTGTAATAGTTATGTAATTCATGTAATACTAATGTAATACTAGTGTAATGCTAATGTAATAGTTATGTTTTTTGTTGTAATACTCATGTAATACTAATGTAATACCATGTAATATTTATGCATTTTGTGCAATACTTATGTAATTATGTGTAATACTTATGTAATTATTGTAATACTTATGTCATTATGTGCAATACTCTTGTAATAGTGCAATACTTGGGACACGAATCTTACTAGTGGTAAACCCCTCGGTATAATTCCGTTTTTACAATTTCACGTTTACAGCTGTCTTTATTTGTAATTAGCGATTCTAAACAGCTGAATCGACCAATAATTTCATATCCGTTTACCTATTTCACGGATGTCACCATAACTAGATATTAGCGGCTTGAGTAATAATAGGAATTCTTTGAAGTATCTTACTCATTTTCCACTGTAATGGCAGTACCGTTGACGAGAGCTTTTTTACTTTTACCTAATGCGCAATGCAAAATTTTTCTTTTAGGAAAAACTCTAGTCCGTTTACGATTAAAATGGATGCAATGTCGATAATGAGCAGAAACCAAATTATGTTAGGCGAAGAAGGGAAGCAGACAGCATACATAACAGCGGCATTTGCTGAAAATAGGCAATTTTGTATTAATACCACATATGTAACCTTCTCTAAATATATTACGGCATTTTACCAAATTTCGTAGTTTTGCTAAACATAAATTAGAGGGGGAATTGAACATATATACCTATCCAGTTACACTCATTCATAAGTATCTATTGAAAAATGTTTCTCTAAAAAGCTTAACATGCCGAACATATATCTGATTTTCGCCGTTAGTTAATTCCTTCAGCGAGTTGAAAATCTTTCGGAACTGGAACGGTTTATTATACATAAATGTACGAGTAAAATATTATAGTCACCGACAGTAGTCTGATAAATTGTTTGAACTTCCTTTCATAATCAGATCTATCAATAACGTATTTGATCAGTAATTAACAGCTGAATGATTGTAATAGTCTCATTAACTCATTAATGATTACACGACGGTGCAATTAGAACAGGTTGTTTACGTCAAAAATGGCAGCTCGTGTTCGTTTATTATGGGACAATTTACTACAAAGTGGTTTTCGATAATTTTGTGTTTGACTATCTGATGTAAAGTAAAATAATTGCAGCGTGAGGCCTTTGTGTTGGCATCATGCAAAATGAATTGTTAAGTGATTAATAGTTAGTAGAATAAACCCACACTGCAGTTTAATAAGTTCCGTTATTTTTCAAAGAGGCCACAGGAACGGAGTAAGTGAAAAAACTCACGAAGAAATTGATGGATGGGAAAATTGGTTTTTGCCTGTTTTTGCCGTGCATTATGTCGTAATAAAGTACTTTTGTGAGAATGCAACTTTCGAAAAGACTATACATTTCAAGAATATTTTTAAAATTAAATTTTGTATATTATTATAATATAAAATATTTGCTTTATGGGAATTATTTGAGTTTTGCTCGTGTAACTAACTGTATCGCAACTCAAAGGGAACATTTTGAAGGTGGCTACAGCCATTGGTTAAGAAATATGGTAAACTTGTCGCGGCAAAAGAAGAACCTGTCACGTGGTCGCTCGTTTCCTCAGTAGCAAGGCTGGTTAAGTATAGAGGTTATCGCATGTAACGCCGACCTACCTCAAGTGCGCCATTATGCCTACGTCACTCGGTAGGCAGTGCCGGTACGTGCGTGCACACCAGCATACAGCGCAACACGCTTTCAAGGATTAAAAACGCGGAACACACAATTTGAAATTAAAATTATTTATAACAAAATAAGACCAAAACAGAACTGACAATTTCTGAGATAAAAAATTCAAAAAGTGGACATATAGACTATAGAAACCTTTAACTTTTAGTTGCCATTGTTCGCCGAGAAAAAATAAAAGGGAAGGATAAGCATTATTTTAGCTATTTTTATTTGTGAGACGTCACATGTGAAGTTACTGTAATTAAGTTGTATATAAGTAATATGGAATAAAATGCTGATTAGGTGAAACTGTGTTTTCACCCACCTGAATTTTTGCAAAAACTAGGTAATGTAATGATGAAAGGAAGAAAAAATAAATAACGGATATATTCAAATTTCAATAAATAGGTACCTATGCAAATAAATACAAATAATAATGAAAAATAAAGTAGAAACAACAAAAAAATAAATAAATAAAATAACAGTGACTTATTAATCTAATATTTTTATAATTATTTGTACCAATTCTTTATTAATACCTATTTGTTAATTTCGTGAAATTTTTGGCAAAGGTAGACTTATCTTATACTTGGGCCGGCGAACAGACAGAGTGATCACCCTGCAAGAACGTGCTCTAGCGGGGCCAATAGTAATTTATGACGACCGAATTGGAGTGACGCGACTTCGTTGGGTCTAAAGAAAGCGCATCACTGCGGTTCGGTTGTCCTAAATTGATAGTGGTCCCGCCTAGAGCACGTTCTTGTAAGGTGATCACTCCGTCTGTTCGCCGGCCCAAGTATAGAAATGATACACATCCAAAAAGACAAAAATTCTTTAAATGACAGATCTGACGTTCAAAATCTAAGTCAAATTTACAGTGACATAATAACGTAAATCTGCTCTCTACCACTTTATTTAATTTAATATATTTAATAATGCATTTCTACCAAATAGTGAGCACAGAAAATATTAACTAATATATATGTACATTTTATATTGTTATCAAAATCAAATTTGCCATGTATAATTTCTATTTTTAACATAGTTACCTGTTATTTACAATTTTATTAAGGAAAAAGTATGTCATTTTTTATAATTTTATACATTTTTTTAAATAAAATCTTGACAAAGACTCCACCCGGAGTCGAAACGTCGATTATATTTATTATACAATATTTTTATCTACCTTAACCGTAAATACAAAAATATTACCAATAAATTGTTGATGAATTTGTCACCAAACGAAAACTACATAAACATAAAACGTACACAAGAAACACGGAGTAAACATAAACAAATATTCAAACAATATTATGCGAATCGTGTCTGTGTCCGCTATCCGCGCCTACCAGTCGACGTCACACCGATTCCTCTTACCCCGCTTCAAACCCTCATCACTGAACCAGGTTATGCGGCAACCTCTCTATTTTAACCAGCCTTGCCTCAGTAGTACTTTTACAAACACAACAGCATAAACAATAAAGGCCGACACGACACTGCAGCAGACACACTGACAGTAACAGCGGACACCCCTATTACTTCATTTTAGACCCGTCCTACGTAAATTGGTTTTTCGCGCAGAACACGTGACAGGTTCTTCTTTCGCCGCGACAGGTCTACTTAAAGCTTACTAATTCCAATCAGGTAATTCGTCAGAAAAACATGTCAAATCTGTTGTACTAGAGCACGAGCTCTATCTGGCATGCACTGTGGTACCAAAAAAAGTGTGTAAAGAAATCGTATAACGTATAGTGGAAGGTTGTCATTTTCCAATAATATTACTTTTTGCAAAGTGCCCTTTATAAGCCTACATAGGTTATATCGTCTGTGAATTTTAAGTCTTAGGATTTCGGTAATGTGAAAGTTTTTTCGTTTTTGATTTTTTCCTGTGTGTCACACAGTTAGGTCCTATTCCGTAAGCACCTTATAGAGAGTGTGAATGCAAGGTAACATGTAATGCTATTTTCTACCATATGTTGATTGTGGCAATAATCTATCCCCATTTTACAGATGGACTCTACTCTCTACATGTCTGCAGTAGTACCCTATAATACCAATCTACTGTTTCTAAGTAAATTGTATAATTGCATAATTTGCATGCAAAATTCCGAGAGAGAGCGAATATTGTTTCCACAAAAACGGCAACGTCCATTCACATGTCTGGTCCCTTGATTCGACTAAACGCAAAGAATCCATTTATAATTATTATCAAACTGACAAACTTCGTTACGCTTTGAGAAGCTCCTCATTTGTTTCCTGTCTGCGACCCAAAAATTATTTTCGAATTAGGCTCAGCAGCGCTTGAAAAATGAATCGCGTAAAAAATAAATGAGAAAGAAATATACCATTAAATTCCGCCTTGGAAAAAAGCCCCTCAATCTTTATTATTTAAACGGATAGACACGCCTCTCTGTTATCGCCGTGCCCAGCACCACATTTTTTTAAAAGTTATAATGTTCTTATCAAAGGTACGCACTGAAGAATAGAGCCGCCGAATCGTGCTCGTAATTGAGTTAAACCTCTCAATGGCCGGTCTCATTTTGTTTAAAGCGTTACGTTGGGGTTATTATGCCATCATACAATCAGAGCATTTAAAAATTCGTTCTGTCGACATTAAAATTGGTGCTTGAGCAAATTTCTCAAATGTAGAGATCTGTAGTTATTCTGGGCAGTTGAAAGATAATGTAGTAAGAAAGGTTACGCTACAAGGGTAAGCTGATTTTTACAGAGATAACCAGGATTAAACAGTTTATACATTCAAGGTGATTCAGAAATAAATGCTTGAATTTTGTGGAGTGATAAAGTGAGTATAGGCGATTATTTTTCCCAATACACTTGGTGTCGCTGAGGGCGATCCGCAGCCCCCTGGGCTTTACAAACAAACAGGTGTTTGTATACGAATGCTGGATCCATTCTTTATGTCTTTAGGATAAAGATGCCATTAACGAGCCACAAATACTTGATGTCCATCACCAAAATACATGGCAGTTTGCTCGCGGCTCATAACACTACTACAGTGCGTAATTTTTTGCATAGGAGGTTGGACGTCTAAGAAGAAGCAGCTTGAAGATTATTATCCCTTAAAATGTATTTCGACTTAGAAAGAATACACCAAAAAGGGAAATTTTGAGTGAACCCTTACTTGAGTACCTGCCTTTGGAGAGCAAGACCCTTGGAAAGACGAAAATGTTTTTCTAGGTATTTTCGGATGTCGATTACCTCTTTTGATGAACTACTGTATTTGTCTTCTAAAAATCGAATACACCATTGAGGCAATAAGCGCTGTGGTGATGCCGTGTGCAATATGAAATGGCCCTAACTCGATCAAACGTCTTCGGACAGTAAACAATATGCAGTGTTATTGGTGGAATTGGGTGTGATTTCGAAGACTCCTCGTTTAGATTCTAACAGTTGCACGCTAATTTTACGTTACCAAATAGTGGCAACATTTATTATTTATTATTATTTTTGTTTAGAAAATGGAAAAACTCCATAAAAACATCGATTTAAATCCCAGCGGATTATTAGCCCGATGCACTATCCGTTCGACCACCGAAACACTGAAAATCACTTTTTGCTGGACGATATTTAAACATACGTGTACGATATACGATATACGGTCGGGTAACATTGTACATTCCCGTCAGTGGCATTATAAACGCACCACAAAAAGTGGCACAAACTCCCACAAGCTCACCGCAAAAATGAAGACTAATCTTCGATTCCTATATGAACTATGTCTCGATGGCTAAAGTAAAGCCCTGAAGAGTTCCTAGAACCTAGATCCCTTCTGAGCTTATTGGATTATAAAAACGGAATTTTTAAAGAAATTATCTCTTTCCACCGTAACGGCCGCTGTTTCAGTTCTGTGCCCGCTCACGAGTTTTCTTTCGCTGCGGTCTCGCATCGATCTAGCCTTGACAGTTCGTTGAATGACACGTTTACCGGGAGTTCAATATACGAGTGACAAATATATAAACAACGGGCGGCGGCAGTTTTTTTCGTGAATCCCACAAAAGAAAATTCTGACAGATATCCGTCGGCCTCTTGCAACGGATCTGACGTGAGGCATCCCGTTGTGCGCCGACAGTTCTCGCCCTAGAAGGGGTATTAAAATGCATGATAACTTACTTAATCACGCGGGCCTTTGTATTCAAATTCTTTGTAATATACACGCAAGTTACGTTTCGATAATTTGCCGGTTTGTTGTCCGAAACCACGAAAGCATGAGGAAATAATTAATTGTCGGGCTCTGAATAGAAAAACTTGAACAGTAGCTGTCGTAAAAATGCTAAAAAGAAATAGGAGACATAATTATATTGTTAGAAGAGACTCAATGAAATACAAAAAAGGAACTTCCATAATCTGACAGGTACCTACATTTGCTAGAATAATTTTTTGTAAAATATAAGTACCACGCATCACTTATTTACAACGTATAACCGATCTTTATGTAAATAATAAAGATAATACAAAAACTCTCAATCCTGTTGCAGATAAAATCTGAAAATAAGGAGTCTAAAAGAATTTACTTAAACGGCTAAAAGTATAATAATTATCCACTGTTTCCTTTTTCTTTCTGTTGGCTGTAGTCTCTTGCGCATGCAAGGTTGTGTCGACGACTTCAACCCAAACAAACCATAATTCACGAAACTGTGAGTTTGCATACTAACACATAACATTCGGCTTTTCCTGATTAATGCGTGGTGGTGATATACTTGGGCCGCCCAACAGACGGAGTGATCACCCTGCAAGCATGAGCTCTAGACGGGACCACTATCAATTTAGGACTATAGAATCGCAGTGATGCGCTTTCTTTAGACCCAACGAAGTCGCATCACTCCAACTCGGTCGTCATAAATTAATATTGGCCCCGCTAGAGCACGTTCTTGCAGGGTGATCACTCCGTCTGTTGGGCGGCCCAAGTATAGCTCTCGTCGTGGTTACAGGCGTCCCCGTAAATACGTACAATGGAACATAGTTACGTAACGTTCAAAGGGAGATTACCGAAGCCAGAGATTTGGTAGGTAGTAGATGTCGTTATAGAATTTGACTGTGGACATGCTCTTGTTCCAGCATTCACAAAATAGTTCTTTAGTTTACTTTTTTTCAATTGCAATAGCCATACTATACCTCTTCCAAGTCCATGCATTCAAATTATAAATTTTGCCTGCTGTGCGAGTACATTATTGAACTACCTTTTTTCCCCGTAAAATAGGCCTATTGTGCTCACCCTAATTCTACGTCACACCCATTCCATAATTTTGGTGCCTTGAACCAAACGGTACAAGTCATACCCTGAATGCGTCGAAAAATCTTCCGGTTCCATCAGACATTGCCTGAAAATTCGCTGCCTCTTTTGGTCTAGCACTTCACATCTGCACAAGATGTGTATAGCTGTCTCCCGTTGCTGATTACGCAAGCGGCAGTTAAGATCTCCGTAATATTTGCCAATCTTCCACAGGTGCTCTTTAACGGTTGTGCGTCCCGTTAAGAGGCCTGTAACAATTCTAATTTGCATCCTACCTAGGCAAAGTAGTTCTGAACATTTCTTCCTGGAAGGTTCATTTATGTATGACTTGTTGTTCCTGTGTCCTGGAATCCTGTTCCAGTAATTGTGATGTTGAGCGCGAATCCATCCATTTACTTGGTGTCTGACGGCACTCTTTGTTATGCTTAGGAGAGGTTCCGGTCCAACAAAAGGTTTCATTGAAGCCGCGCTTTGTTAGTTTATCGACTTTTTCCGTTCCCTATCAGCCCACAGTGGCCTCGAATCCAAAACAGTCTCACTGAGTTCCGCATGACTAGGATATTATATTGAACTACTTACCCCGTCTCTGACTAAACCCTGCCTATCCAGAAACATCTAGGCTAGACTCGCCTGCCGGATTCCTGATCGCCATATCGAAATTTACGTAGCCCATCTGTGCTTGCACTATACTGACATTAAGTTCCAAGAGCCTTCCATTTATTCTGAATAGTGAACGTAGGTAAGTACGTCATACGTACCTACGTTCACTATTCAGACAGACAGACTATGTCTGATATAATGATTGAATACTTACAGTCTGAGTTTTTTTGCAATACCTCATTTGTGCTTTAACAACAGCCATTTAAGCATCTACCTTGTTGAGTTCTAAAGTGAGCAAATGTTGTTCACGATTTTCTGGGTAGATTTGAACTACTGGCATCTTTCGTTTCCACTAGTTCATAATAATTTAGAAACTCCACCGGACTTTCTTTCGCCACTCGTTCTTGGCTTGGTGTAAATTGCTTCCCGACTTAAGTCTTCTGTCTTCTAAAAATGGTTGTTGTTGATACACATTTTGGGCTTAACACGGATCTTGTTGTAGTCACTCAGCGCTGCTGCAAAACTTCTCAGGTCCGATGGTTCTATGCTTGGAAGGAATGGAAGTTACTTGGCCGGGTTTGAGTGTTCCGGTTCCATGGCATCGTTCAGTTGGTATTCTCCAAAGATGTGTGATAATCGATAGGCCCGAAGAAACTTAAGAGGGCGAAGGAAAGCTCCGTTTTGTAAATTATGTATTCGTTAAACTGTACTATCTGGAAACTTATTGATATATCGAAAATTTGATGCCCCCGCCACTGAAAATCACCAACCTAGTCAAGAAACCAACCTCAAGGAATAAACTTGAACCGTGATATTGATATGAGTATGACAGCAAAACTATTTAAACTATTTAAGCAATTTTCGGCGATCAAATAACACCGACTAAATGAAATATAAAAACTAATATTGTTGGCACGACTAGGGGTGTGCGATAATGGTTTGGAACTATCGATAATCGGTAATATCGAAATCATCGATAATATCGAAATTATCGGTAATATTGAAATTATCGATAAATTTTGGCCGTCGATATATCGATAAATTGTACCAGCCCTAGTTGTTACGCATGGATTTTACAGCAGTTAAACGGTAAGAGAGAATTTAGGTAAATTCAAAAGTTGTTAAATGCGTAGATGGGTCTGCCAGAGTCCTAAATCAATGAAAGACAGGAATGAATAATGACGATTAATCTAAGAAAAAAGTGGACACCCCCTCTAATGAAACAATGAGATTGCTACCGTGGAGTCATCGCGGTGGCAATGGACTTTTAACTACAAGTAGAAATCGGATGACGTCGGCGCGGTATCCGTCAAAGTGGAAGATACATTTCGTTGAATGGTTCCGGAGCACATTAATCATTCTGTTGTCCGTCGGTTGGCAAGCGCGCATGGTAATCATTGTAATTACCCCAATCCGAGAAAACTGCATTTCTGCTACCCCGTATTTATAACTGTCATTATTTTAACAATGCGATGATTGTAATACGTGAAGAATGGAGGTCTATATGCGTACACTTCAAACAACAAAGGTGGATTTGTTGAAGATACCCGTTCAGAAACCTCATCTTATCTACTGTTGGAAACGAGGGGTTTACCACTAGGAAAAAATCTGTCCCAAGTATTTCCCATTTCCAAATATGACCTTACTATTTCTTACTATTTCCTTGCAATTTCTTACTATTTCCTACTATTTCCTCACTATTTCTTAGTATTTCTTAACTATTCCTTAGTATTTCCTCACCATTTCTTAGTATTTCTTCACCATTTCTTACTATTTCTAAGTATTTCCAGAGTATTTCCTAGTATTTCTTTACCATTTCCGAGTATTTCTTCACCATTTCCAATTATTTCCAGTGTTCCCGAGTATTTTTTTTACAGTTTGATTCAATTCGTACCTTTTACCTCGCCTTTTACTATTACAAAAATAGCATACATGATCTATTTTCTTCTTGTGAAATAATTTACTGCACATTTAATTTTTGTGTTGTAAAATAAATGTGTCATAGCCGTGAGCCGTGGAATCTTGCTGGCATGCGCGAGTGAGTGGTCGTTAATGCTCAGCAACAGTGCCCGCGGTTTGGCTATGGATGGGTGACTCATTTCTGCGCTGTGGCTAGGGTGCGCCTTGGATCGCCTATCCAGCTTTACCTAATGAGTATGAGGTTTTCCAGGGTTTTCCTCATTCTCGCACTAAATGGTGGGTAGAGTACTAACAACTGTAGGTCGTTCCTGTGACGCACCTGCGGCCAATAGTAATATGCCGCCTCCTCCGTCTCGCACAAGCTATATAGGTAGCTTCTGGGGCTAACCTTAGGGTTAGTAGGAGTGAGTAGAGATATTATTATTATTATTATAAACGATTATAAACGCCACTTGAAAAACAACCCCTATACAATTTATTAAATTTTGAAGTATAACGCCCATTTTCTTTAAGAATTGTCAGGGTGTCCAAAATTAAGTGCGTACCATTGTTAACTTTGTTATTATTGGACCTATGAGGTTGGTTAAATGGGCAAAGAATTAGTCGAGGAATTAGTATTTCTTATTACGAACAATATGGTGAACATCGCATTTTCGTGATATTCACACAAACAACAATGTTTTAAATGGAACGCCCTATATATTTCTGTAAGTGTTGAAAGAGAATAAAAGTCTGAATAAAAAAGTCTTACGGAACAACTATCCCAAAATTAAAAATAACATGGCTTTTGAAGCTCGTTTTGAAGGATCAAAACAGCCCGCTGACGCTGGTTTCACGTTAGGTCTCACGTTAGGTAGTCCATAAAACAAATTTGGTTGGCTCCCATGTTTAAAATTCGCAAATAAGTAGTACAATAACAATCAAATATGTACTGTTAACACCCGCCGACAATAATTATGACGCAAAATTAGTTTCATGGCCTACCTGATGTGATATACTGAGCTCGATACTGGGGCATTTTTTATGCTCCAAAAGTCAAGTTATTTTTAATTTTCATGATGTTCATGTACACAATTTTATACTCTGTTTAAATATGCAAAAATATACATGTCGTCCTATTTAAAAAATTATCGTTTATTTTATGTGAATATCTCGAAAATGCGATGTTCGATTGTTTTTTTTTGTTTTCACCATCTTATTCTTCATGAAAAACACTAATTCTTTGCCCATTTAACCGAACTTGAATGTCCAATAATAACGAAGTTAGCAATTGTAGACACTTAATTTTGGATACCCCGTATATGTATGCATGATGCGTTAGGAACTCTTCCCTAGTTTGGATGTGTATTTCATAACCTCTCTAATTAATATTTGCTTACTAATTATGTTACTCAATTGATAAAACTTAATTTCCCTTCCTTGCATAATTAACTGAAATTTTAGCCCCCACGGTCGTGGTTTTCATAAAAATGCGAAGACAATAAACATAATAACAATGCTATTGTATGTCACCTCTCGCGCCGCCGCCATGTCTAAATCGAGACCTACATAACATGATTACCGATATTTACAATAACTAAAATGACATGTGTTCGAGTATGTATTCAAAAAATGCTAGATATTCTTGCAATTCGCGAATGGTCACCACAGTTAAATACTGACAATTCTAGATGACCAAAGTAGATACTGAAAAGCCGGCAAATCGGGGCAAAGTGTTCACGTGCCAACAATTGAATCAAGTCGAAGTCACGCTATTGGCCGTCTACTGTGGCCTCATATTTGCTTCTGCGCCGCGGAGAATGCGACCGGCCTACCGGCCAATGTTTTTACTAATACTAGTACGTTTGGCGCGAAGAGGGAGTAGAAAGTTTTATATCGGTCGACTATTTCCAGTACTTCCTAGGTATTTCCCTTACTATTTCCAGTATTTCCCTGAGTATTTCCAGTATTTCTCAGACTATTTCCAGTATTTCTTTGAATATTTCCACCATTTCTTTACCATTTCCTGGGTATTTCCTACTATTTCTGAGTAAGAAATACTATTTCTGGACTATTTCGTAGTATTTCTGCACCATTTCCACCATTTCTCACCATTTCGGAAATACTATTTCTTGACCCTGTCCCAACCATTTCCTTAGTGGTAAACCCCTCGGTTGGAAATCATTGATTACTATTTAATAGATTTTAAAGTTTTTAGAAAATCAAGATCCTTATTTTGTCATTCTTGAGCGTGCTTGTCAAGATTCTTAAGGTAAGTGCAGACCTGTGGGTATCGAGCGCACCGCACGTTGTAGCGGAAAGCATTACATATTTTAACTCAGGGCTGCTCAGATTTTGTTTGTAGTTTTTGTAAATATTCATTGTGTTTTGACTAGAGAGCATAAAAAGCAGAACTTACTTGATTCATCCCGTTTGATGCAAACACCAAGTTTCTGGCCAATGGGATCATTTTTGTTTGAATAGTTAATTGCATAAAACAATGTGTAACAACTGTAACGGTGGTAAATCTTCTTGCATATAGTTTTGATGATATACAAAGTAAGTTGTATATCTATTTAGTTGCAGCATCCTTCTCATTTTAATTTCTTGCTTTATGCCTTTAGAGATAGTCCATAAGATTACCGGAGCACATAATTTTGCCGTGGAACTTACACAAGTACCTGTTTTGCGCTGAAAATCTTACATTACCAGCACGCATGTAGTTGTAACATTTTATATTGCAAACTGCGTTCCCATAATTAATTATACCAATTACGGAGGCATCCTCTATTCTTAGTTAGGTTAAGTACAGAGAGAAAATCGTTCGTTTTTAGATGAAGAATTTTAATCTGCGTGATAGAAAAAGTCACTGATTTAAATAATCTATCGGGGCATTAAGTGCATTCACATTGGAAATACTTTTTATTCGGGTAATTTCTGTTGGTTGGTATTTATAAGAAATTCTGCGGCTACTATACTAAAAAGTATATAAGTCTCTTATATCATTCCTTCGAGTAAAGAGTTTATGTAGGCCTTAAATGCGGAAAAATTTTAAATCACTATTTTTATTGAAGGTATTAAACGTTTCCAGCATGGGGCACGATTCACCTAATCGTGGCATGGGGGAAGCATATTCTTTCCTTCTGGATTTCTGCATATTAAATTTGACGAAATACATATCTTTGGAGACGGCTTATATTTTATAAGTTTAAAAAATGAACTACCGTGTTTCACAACTATTTACGACGGAATAGTGTATTTTTCCATCATTTGGCGTTTCAGTCGTACCTGCCTTTTGCTAATACCACATTCTATCCTATTATGCACGGTTATAATGACGACGAGACCAAACAGGTGAGTTCGTTTCAAGTGCTAATGACTCGCTATGATAATCACCGTAATAACGTACTAAATTGATTTTGTTTCGTTTCTTTTTACTTCTACGAAGCAGACTAATATGAATAATGAGCACTAGTTACTTCGTAGACCAACGAGTGATGTTAAATGTGATGAATATTGAAATTCGATTAACTGAAATTAACGATCTAGAAGGCGAACCTACATCGATGCAGAAATATAACTTCCTGTCAGCGACCAAAGGTAATATTTACGGACATGTACGCTGGAGCATAGTGTCAGTTCATTAGACCGAACACGATAATATGAAGTTTTAAACAAATAAACGTAAAAACAATATTTGCAAATAATTATTTACTAGATGGTTTGTTTTAAACTTGGAGTGCCTGATTGATTTATTCGCAAATAATCATCGGCAAGGCGATCAAGGAGTGGAAAGATAACGAGCAGTACATTGAATGATATAGACAGATTGAATGATTTATAACATGCCCAGTTCATCGGTGAAAAGCATGTAATTTTCCTACTTTAAGAACTGGCCATTTGAGCAATATAGGAGGATAGGAAAGTTGGTTTGCTATGAGAACTGAGACAGCGTTTATTTTTATATCCTCTGTTAGTCTCGGGGAGTATTATAGTTCTGTATTTTTGGCAAAAACTTCGTACCCAAAACGCATCACGTGAGATCGTTGTTTGCATTTAACACATTCAATCCAAACACCACCCACTGTGGGGGTAGTAGTAATTTCACTTTGTCTGAATCAGAATTATCATAGTGGACCAATACATCTGAATCCATATTCTCTTTCAGAGAACGTGGTTTACTATTTACGATTTTGTTCAAATATTTTTTGGAAGTATAGAATCTACCTAAGGATGGTTTGCGTACAAAAGTATCAGTGCACCAACTATCCCGCATATTAAGCTCTGCACCTCTTAGTCTCAAATTGTACAGTGAGGCAGCTGATGCTACCATTTTGTCACCATTGTAAGCTTATTCACAAAATAGGTACAAAATAATGTGCTGAATTTATGTAGATTCCCCAAATAGCTACCGAAACAGTACCAATAAGGTTTTTTGTTCAAGTATCTATTTCTTCTTGAATATTTGTAAAAAATCGAGTTGCGCTGATATGACAGCTGCGTGCAGTGTTTCCGTTTATCGTCTGCCTCACATCTTACGCTAATTACCATAGAGCACTGGATGTCTTCAAGTTTCGATGCTCTGCCCGTCATCATAGAAAGTAATGCACAAGGTTACTTACAACCAAAAGAGACTCTTCAAACACTGTGTCAGTGACAACAATTCTATAATTTATTGGCTTATAATGTCCTCCTCTGTTGTTCGAAGTCCAACTTCCATCTACCTTTATTAATCTGGTTAATATTATTCGGTCTTCTTTATTTCCCTTATTGGCTTCCTCCACACCTTTCTTGGTTTCCCTCTTTTTTCCTATCTTGTAGTCCAATTCAAAATTTTCCTAGTGGGCCACTCATTGTTTATTCTCTTTATTTACCGGCACTGCATCCGTTATTTCCTTTCCGGGTCTTCGTTTATGCTCCCATTTTGTTTTCACCACCACATTTCCTAGTCCATGTTATCTTGATAGTCCTGTAGGTTTCATGGCATCCAATTCTCTAGCCTAATTCCTTTGTTTTGTGCGTTATGGTCATATATTTGAGTGATAGTTTGTTATCTCCATCTATACCCGGTGAGCATTGAACTAGTTGGGTAGAATTTTGTATACTTGTGTGCCATCACGATTCGATCCTTTCATGATTTTCTAATTCCATAGTCGTGTTTTCCTCTCTTATAGGTAAGTATTTTATTTATCTGCTTTTATGTTCAACCCCAACATCTATTGCCAAGATGCGTGTACAATCTACTAAGAATTTTTTTAGACTGATTAAAAATGGTGCCGAAATTACTCATTTTCTGATAAGTTGGCCATGAAGTTTAGGTTTATTGAATCTCGTAGAAAATTATAAATTATTCCTTCAAATTCAATTAAAGTGCTGGTGCAATGCATTTTTCTAATACACTAATGGTGAAGCTTTGCTAAAGAATGAGAAAAACAACAGGGTTGTATTTGATTTTCTTGATATTTATTCCACTTAACTTACAAAAATTTGCAGAAAAATAATACGTTGATAGCATTCGAATAAGACATGCCCAAGAGATTTTAAAATGATAAAGAGAACATATTTATGTTCCTATGAAATATTGCAGACAGATTTCTTTTAAATTGTTTTCTTCACATGGCATAACCAACTTGCTTCATGAGATCACGTAATTTCGACGCCATATTTAGTCCAAACATTAACTTATGACACACCACTAGAAAGCGAACTTGTAGTAGAATCGAGTGGCACTAAAACATATACAGGGTGCTATTTAAAATAAGAAAGTGAATGCAATTTCCAGTTTTATCGTTATACTAGAAGTAGTGTATTTACCAGCCATGCACCTGGTCCAAATTTCAAATCTACGTTAAACAGCAAATCATTGGCGGACTGCACCTTGATTTCGTGGACACCCGGTATATTCTATGGTCTACGGCTAATTTGATCAAAAAACTTTCGCAATAAAACTTAATGTGATTATTCTACAGGGTGCCCAAAATATTTATTTGCATTTCATGATTTTTAAATACATTTTTCTCTGTTTTTTAAATGGAATGCCTATGACTTTTTTAGATAGATGAGTAGAGCCAAAAATATGTGACAGCAATCCTTGTTCATCATTTGCTCATTTCCGCCGAGATAATAAACTTTCATTAATTTTTCATGTCCATTCTAACTTATAATATGAGCCATCATTTCAATTTGCATTGTAAGAAGATTGAAACTGAAATGTTTTAAATTCGTTGACTAAAAATTCATCATGGTCAAGTTGATCTATTCGTATATCGAACGGAAATGCCTCAAAACAGTATGATCCACACATCAAAATAGTTTCTTAGAAGCACTGCCGTCCGAACTGGTAGAAAACAGGATAATTACGTTTGATAAATGAAGATTTGAGAATCGCAAATTTTATCTTCAGTAATATTCTGATGACACATCTACGTTGCGGTTTGATGGAACGGACTTTAATGGATGATGAGTTGTTCTGTCTATTTTTAAATATGATTCCGTATGTCACCATCAGGTATGAGTTCTTAGACTAGCTCACCAACGGTTTATACAAGAACAGAAGCAGAGCAGAGTAGTTTTGCTATTGGTTTTCTAATTCTTCGACAGTGTTTTTTATTTGTTATTGTACATAAATTACTTCTACCTACACATTTTTTAAACTGCTTGAAAAGAAGAACGAACGTCTTACATTTTCGAATTTTCCAAGCGGCGCCTGCCGTTTAGAAATTCAATTACTTAGAAAGCGCTCGTTTCCATGTCAATATTTTACACTATTTAATGAATTATGCTATTTTGAGGTTAAACTTATTTATGACGTTATGACAGTTAACCTCGCGGTATATAAATCTTAAATAGGTACCAGAATAATGTACAACTGTATAGATATAAGTTTATAGTTGTGGGACGTAAATCATCGCAGCAACTGGTGACATTAACCGAAAGAGTTCCTTCGTGTGGAATAAATTTAATTCAATCTCTTTAGTTTCTTTGTCCACTGCAAAACTTCAAGAACAGCATGTTTCTTAAAGTTTATTACAACTTTATTCTTACGTTCTCCTGGTGCATGGGTGTTAGAATTCATCAGAGCGAATCTGAAAGAACTTCTACAACATAATTTTTGAAAATGCATTAAAATTCTTTCGCATCTTAAGCCCCTAAACGTAATATATTTTTGGGGTTCAGTAGAAATATACTAGGCTTTCAACAGACTTAAACGATAATTAAGGAAATACCTACCTACCCCATAGAACTTTAAAATGCAGTGTTATTCATGGCACGCCCTACAAATACGTAAGCCAGAAGTGAATGAATAAACAGAATGAAATCTCCAAAACAACCAGAAGAATGCAGGAAAAATGCATAAGCATTCGCATCTTAAAGATCTTGCCGCGTACAGCGTATGCACCAGACGAGAAATTATCATATGCCGAAACACACAAATACATAAACATAGGCTGCACGCGCTTTCGGCAGTTTTGAACGACGGACAAGAAGATTATATTGTTTAGGGAGTTGAACGAGACGTGAGCAACCGACACGCCAGAATTGGTCTCCTTTACTTGCTCCGTTGCTATTTTTCTTTTTATAAACGATTGCAAGGAAACGGATCTAAAGAGGTATTCGCGCGACGTTTCGTCGAGAGATTGATTGCACTGGGGACAGATTTCTCGGTGGTGATGTGGTTTGTCGAGAGGCGAACGACTCTTTTCTTTGTTCCTTAATAGATTCTTGTGTATGTTCCGGGACGGATACCATTTGAGTGTCAATCGAAATACTATGCGTTTATTTTCTTTAATTTCACTTTAGGTAGGTACGTTCTTGAACTTAATTCGATAAATAACAAATAAATTGTTATGTTAATTAGAAGATGAATTGTTTTTCCTCTGGGGTCCGTCAGCCCAATTTTCTGAATTATAGTGCCCATTATTATCATGTTAAATTTTTGTGTGCATCAAGTTTTTATTGCTGATTGGAACGCTAAACATATTTATTGGGGCTCTAGACTAATTTCTGCAAAATGCAGGAATTTCTTCCGTACCAGGAACCAGGAAGCCTTAATAAGAAACTGGATCTCAAACTGAACTAAAATCATAATCCAAAACTTTAGGAAATCGATACAGAAAGCAGCATAGGAAGCTGCACCAGGCGAAGATTCCAGGGCACGAATAACTGGCAATATTCCACTGTATATTCGAGAAATAATTATTAGCGAAAATGTCGAGCAAGAGGAATTTGACGTAGAATGAGAAATCCAGATGATTCACGTAACTAAAACCCTATTAACTGGACGACTGAAAGTATTGTTACAAGAATTTTAAAACACCAACTTCACGTAATACTCAAATGGCTGCATTCTTTGGAATGCTACGAAAAAACTTCACCTGCCCATCAAAACTATAAAAGTAGGAGAAGTCCTCGTAGTAATCAAGAACTTAAAAAACCGTAAAGCTCCTCGATATGATCTCATTATTGCAGAAATAATTAAAAAGCTACCCCGAAAAGTTCTAGTCTTAAAATTATCGTATGATGAGCATGTCATATTTTCCAATTCTTTGGAAATATGCCGAAATAATAGTGATTCCAAAGCTAGGCAAACCACCACAGCTCTAGTCTTAAGAGGCCCGATCAATAATATTGTCAGTAAGTATAAATTAATGTTGCCAGTATGTCATTTCAATAATCAAATCTTCCAAAACAACGTTTTTATATACAAAAATAAAAGAATCTAAAATGAGATGACATATTGGCAACATTTATATTGACAATAAATATTGGTCGTGTAAGGATACCTATATCTATAATCTACTATCTATAATCACTTGATGAGCATGTCATATTTTCAAATTTCTTGGAAACATGCCGAAATAATAGTTATTCCAAAGCCAAGCAAACCACCACTTCCTCTTCCTCTCCTCTTCCTCTTGCAGACTGCTTTAGTAAGATCTTTCAGATGCTGCAAGAAGGTATCAGTATGGATGACAGTTTCTAATGTTCTTACTGCTAGATCCAATTTCTCCTAATTATTTTATACTCTTCATCAGCTTTTCCTACTTCGAACTTATCTTCCACTTCTTTGCATTTGTTATCAATCCACTGTACTTTCGTTTTCCTACATTTCCGAATAGTTTCCCACTTGGCCGCCTTATACCCTTGTTTCCCTCCTTCATCTAGCCTATTTTTATATTTTCGCCTCTCGTCTATTAGAGTCATAATATCCTTTGTTATCCAGTGTTTTCTACTTTGATTCTGTTTGTTATCCAATATATCTAAACTATTTTTAATGCAATTCCATTCTGCCTCTACACGTTTCTAACAGTATTTTCATCCGCGCCCTGTAGTACTTCGTCTTTTTCTTGAATTTATCGCGCGAATCACAATCTTTAAGTTTCTCAAGATCAAGATGTCTTCTACAGTTTCGTGTTTTCAAAATCTTGAATTTAAGATGTATCAGAAAGTTGAAAAATCCATGGTACCCATAAGAAATAAAAAACGTTACTATAGTTATAAGTGGTACTGGACCGTTCGAACAACTACTCCTCGGGCAAATACCCTGCCAGGCATTGAATTATAGAACTAAATCAAATCCAGATTTTGTGTACTACTACTGGTGTATAGTGTGCGCTACTATAGTTATTTTTTTGTTTTTCACCTCAAAATATTTAAATATTCAAATGTTCATTTATGCATATATCCAAAATTTCATGTAAATCCGTTAAAGAGTAGATAAGGCTCTTTTTAAAAAAATTAAAAAAAGCGTAATTTCAGTCTGTTGAGAATATTTGAAAACAGCGTATTGATACGAGTATCAAAAATGCCACGGTTTCCTCCATATTTAACATTCTCTTTATCGTCAACTGTAACCGTGATAGGAATGGTGAGCCATTTAACGCCCTGTATTTAACTGCTCAGTTTTCTCAAAACTTTGTAAAGCACACATACTTCAGGGCGACCAGATAAATAATGAAATAGAACTTCTTTTTTATGTGGCTGAATTTTTATTGTTGGCTTTAACGTTCTAACAGTTTTCGCCGCAACTCTTACAATGAACATAGCAATAAAATTATAGGAGTAAGTCGATTTCCAATAAGGGCAATTAAATTGTATCCCGAATTTATGGGATATAAATTGAATATTTTATGGATTTCGTTATTGTGGTACTTCGCCCAAGACTATAAACTTAACATGTGAGTATACCATTTTGGTATATTTTTTCGCCCACTTTATGAGATTTCCTTAGTTACCATTGGTGGCAATTGAAAACTCACACCCGAAACGCGTGGGAACGACTAAATCTGATTATTTAATAAAGTTAATGACGCAAAATCATCAACTCGCTGATGTCGTGCAGCGATATTAGCACTTGGGACAAATACAGAGCCAATTTAAAATGCATTAGCCATTTTTTATTGTATCTAACTTCGAAGAAAACAATAAACAGCGCGCATGAAAACATGCACTTGTCCGTCTCGTTTTCTACTCCTACTTAACTTTTTTTGTAGTTGGTCATTATAATATTTTGTGCTTTGTTATAGTGCAGAACACTGCACTTCAACTTGGTTTACTGTACTAAACCAAGGCATTGCAATATTTTTTTAATCAAATAACGTGCATCTAAAGAAATTGTTTCCGTACAGGCGAACGAGAAGGATGGAAGCACTTTACCAAAAAACCAAGGACGTGAGTCACGTGTAAAAATAACAATTTGTTTAGAAATCGTTCTTTATTTTCTATTCGCAACCCCCATAACTATTAGTTGAGCTGTCTATCTCATAACGGTATTATTCGCTTCTTTTGTCTATAAATTGACACTTTGATGTGCCGCCGAGAAACCTGATCTATGGCAAACGATTATATGAGTTATGGCAGAAAAACAAGAAGAACATGCTCTTTGCTTTTGCCATGTAACTCGACTATTTGGTCTCGTATCGGAAATATATGGATACGTTATTAGCGGAAAGTTCCGTGCTCTAGCAGCACATCCTTATGGATTTATGGAAAAATATTTCGTTTAGGTCAGACAGTCACAAACTTTATATTTTCTTGCGTGCGCCATTTTTATCTTGCACTTTTTTCGAAGGAAACTTAGTTTTCTGATTTCATTCATAAACAACTTATCTATATTATGTCGAATTTTGTCGAAAGAATACGAACTAAAACAATAAATTAACTATCACATAATAGCGTTTTTCATTTGAAGAAGTAGGTATGTAATAATTATTCTTGGAGAAAATGCAGCAGCTCCAAGAATATTTCCCATATTTGTTTCCTTGCGAGGAAGATTTGATTTTTGTTAAAATTTTCCGTTCTTTGACTGCAATGACCGCAATATTCGATATAATATTATGGACACGGTGTAGGAACGAAAAATGTGCTTCACAGACAAATATGACGTCGATAAGAAAAAAATTGATGATAGCCCGACCTAGACGAAATGTTTTCCTGTGTGTGGTGAGAGAGCACGAAAAATTGCTTTAGTTATGTATCGGCGTCAAATAGTCGAGGTACACGACAAAAACGATAAGTGCATTTTTACTTGTTTTTCGGTCATAACTCGTATACCATTTGAGATAGATCAGACATAGTTGGTACTGAACCGTTTGAACAACTATTCCCCTGGCAAGTACTCCGCCAGGGTATTGCAGACTATAATTCGATACATGGCGGACTAGGTACTTGTCCGAGAAGGAGTTGTTGGAACGGTCCAGTACCACTCATCTCTTTGGCATAATTCGGCAATTATCAACTTTTGCTGACACCTGATCCAAGCGCGTCGGGTATCGGAAAGTGATATTGCGTGGTTCGAATATGAAGACTGTACTGTTGAGTCATACAAAGACGATACTAGTGGTCTACGGTTTTCCATGCAGGTTCAAAACATGCAATATTGGAATTTTCAAATATCGAAATGACATATTTATGAACGCCAAATTCTGAAAAAGTGTCGACCTGAAACCTACACTCTTATCTATTCAAAAGAACAGTAGTCAGAAAATGACAATACTGGATACGAACCCGTTCGGAGCACATAGCGCCATCGAGTTCTCGAGGTGCCATCGACTTCTTCGGCAACGACCTTGAAAGAGACCAGAGGCTGCTGAAGGAGCCGTTGAGGCATCCGAAGAAGTGACTTCAGCAGCGGCATCTGCAGCAGCCTCTGGTGTCTTTGAAGGTCACTGCTGAAGAAGTGGGCATGTCTTCAGCAGCGTCTGGTGTCTTTCAAGGTCATTGCTGAAGAAGTGGTCTTCAGCAGCGTTCAGGCGTATGCGCCGGGGCTATTCCTCAGATCAGTCCATCGAGTTCTCCATCCACTTCAAGTGGGCGTGTCTGCAGCAGCCTCTGGTCATTGCTGAAGAAGAGCCTCTGGTGTCTTGCCGTTGCGCACCCAAGCCGCCATTTTGGGGCCTTTGGTTGTAGCTTAGGCGCCTGCGCCGGGGCTCTGTTGCAAGCAAAGCACGTGTTGTTCAGGCCAGTCCATCCAGGTGCCACCCACTTCTTCGGCAATGACCAGAGGCTGCTGAAGGAGTAATGTCTTCAGCGACGACTTCTTCAGCAGCCTCTGGTGTCTGGGGGGCCTTTGGTTGTGGCTCAGGCGCCTGCGCCGGGGCTCAAAAAGTGCGCGTGTTGCTCATTGTTGCGCAATGGAAGAATGTTCTGGAAATGCTGATGCAATAGTACGCAGATGTTTCTCGGAAATTCCAACGTTTGCAATTGTTTACACTAAATAACTATTGTTATCAAAGTTTGAGAAAGAAACAACAGATTCGAAGTCGATAAGAGATGTTATGATTTATTGTTTTTATTATGATGAAATATTAATAGCTAAGAACGTTCTAGAAAAACCTTTCAACTTTGCCGACAGGATATGTATATGTGTTTGGTTTGACTCCCACGTTCTGCATGCTAATAAGTACATGTGCACTTAATATTATGTCGTAAACTCTACAAGATGATCGAGATTATTTTATACCCTGTTGTTTGTATTATTATAATAAAATCATTCTAGAACATAAAAAGTTTGAAGGCCACCGCCAGAAACATAAACACTCGATTGATCGTTGTTTTTGATAACTTCTGCATGTTACCAAAATTTTGCAAGCTCGGCAAAAGCTGCGAGATAAATAGAACGAATATAATTGCGAGAATTATTATTTGGTAATCACTTCAATAGTTCAGTTGGTTCCCACGGAATAGGTGCGGTAAAAGTTAGTTTCCCAATATGGATGTTGTAATTGGCCAAGATGATGTTGGAGATATTTTATTGTACCATTTTATCCTCCAAAATTTACCGGAAAATTTAAAAGTAAGTCCATTTGCAGTAATCATT